>CM076902.1:34790916-36158916 GCA_039519145.1 Kokia cookei | reverse complement strand
GAAAAAGTTAGTTTCTGACTGTTGGCTTATGGTCATTTCTAGCCGTTGGAAAGACCCTGCAAAATATTATTTTTCCCCTTCAGAGTATCCTATAAATTGCTCAAATATTCTCCTCATTTCATACAAATACACAACAACAATTTATCTTTTCTCCCACAACTCACCTATTTCTTTTCAGTAAATTTTTTTATCAGTTTTTCAACTCTATTTTCTTGTTATTTTTCTATTTCTTTAAGAAGAGCAACACCAATTTTGTTCCATCTTTTTTTATTCGGATGTACGAATATTGAAGTATTGTGTTAACTTTGGGGGCAATGTCCACTATATGATTACACTAATCAAGGCGAATTTGCTTCTAAGGCAGTAGTTCTTCCACGACATAGTTATTATTTAATTTATTTACACACGATTTATTTATCCAATCAATACTAACGATTTTATTTTGTAGTAGTATATTTCGTATATAAGTGGCACAAAGTTGTACTCATTTATCTATTTCCCTTACCCTTTAATGAAGCTTTTATTATTAAAAAAATCTTCAAGAAAATAGTAGGCTACAAAACAACAAGCTCCATATTTTTAATTTATTTTAGAATTTTTCTTGAAAATTCAAAAAAAATAGCTTTTTTTTTTTTGAAAATTTATGTATTTTTTTAATATTTATTTGTTAAATTTTAAAAATTTTAATACTTTTTATGTATTTTTTATATTTACAATTTTTAAATTTTTTAAAGTTTTTTTAAAGTAAATAGGTTGGGCTATTATTACATTCAAATCCAAAACAAAAACAAAGTTCAAATCCAAATCAAAACAAAGTTCAAACCAAGTATGTAGATTTAAACAACAAGCTCGATTGAGAGCCCATGCATATCTGGCAAAGTAAAAACCAGAAAGAAAACTTTGGAAAGTTTGTATTACCGTTTCATTACCCAATCAGCTTTGTCCTTGGAAATCATCCCTAACACTTGCAATTATTTCCATTATCTGACGATTCCAAAGTGCAGAGAGAAGAAAGCTTATCCTTTTCACCATTCATGGTGATTCTCTCAGTATCCCACTGTTTCACTGCCCTGGCTCCTTCAATCCGGTTCCCTTGCTCGCTCCACTTTCACTCGGCTCTTGACATATGCAGGAACTCTGTTCACCAAGTAAAAAATCTCACTTCCTTACCTTATTTCTTTGCTATCAAATGGGCTAGTTCATTGGTTGTTCTTGAGATATGGTTAAAATTAATCTTTAGGAATTTTTCTTTCAAATGTTGTATATTTCTAATGTATGCTCCGATTAGCGATTTATCTTGGGTTTTTTATTGACATTTCTTGATTGTTGACAATGAATCGCCCTCGATAATCACTCGCTAACAACCCTGTTCTATACCCATTTGTACTGTTTGGTGGCAAGCAACAACTTCAGCTTTGAAAGCTGTCCAAAACCCCTGGTGGATCGTCGTTCGGGATAACAAATACACGCCCATCAGCGTTTCTTGCCACAAGACTTGAGACCTAATGGTATCTCTGGCCATCAAAAGCACCTTCAAAATTTATTTTGATTGTTGGGCCCGATGGTGCTCTCCGTTTCATTAAGCTAGTGTCTTTTGTAAGTGTTCTCCTCTCTGTCTCGGATGTCTCAGCTACATAACTTTTGATGAAATGTGTAATGTCTCTCTCTGTAGCAAACTTACGATCATGGATCCTTATGTTCCTATCTTTCCAAATGGTCCAAAGCGCACAACTAAACATCCTTCGCTAACTGATCGAGCCTACGTCAAACACCTAGGTAAGCCAATGCCGAAATCCCATATCTGAGTTGTTGAGGAAATGCATAAGTTGAAGTTCTGACCAAACTGTAATTGTTACAGGACAGGCTTGAAATACATGGTCCATTGTTTCATCTTCCCTTTCACATCTTGGGCAGCCAGCTGATTGCACCAATTTCTTGTATTTCATATTGGCTAATGTAGGCAAGTAGTTCCAAGAGATTTTCCATATTGTAATTTTGATCTTTCTAAGGAGATTTAGGCTCTATAACCTTTTGTAAAAACCTTAAAAAAATTCTGTAAGGCATAAGTCGTAGGAACCCTCGCATTCTTCTATAATAGTTTGTAAGCACTTTTAACGGAGAATTCCCCTGATGATTCATCGCCCCAAACCAACCAATCATCATGGGCTTCAGCTGCCAATGGGATGTGAAGGATTTGGGTTGCATTTGTCGCTGAGAAGGTATTATATATTAACTCTTGCTTCCATTTTCTTTCACCCATACTTTTAAAGCCCATACCCCCTTCTTTTGTTTGAACACGTGACTCCACTCGCACTAGTGTATACCCAATTTTCCTTTTCCTTTTCCCGTGCGATAGCATCCTCGTACTCCAACTCTCTATGCGCTATTTAATTTTGTCTTTTAAGTACTGAAAGGATGCCTTCTTCCCCCTTCCTATCATATTTGGTAACCCCAAATATTTTTTGAGATTATTTGAAAATTACATTCCCAAGAGATTAGAGATTCTTATCTTGTCCTCTTTTCTTGTGTTCGAGCTAAAGAAGATTATAGATTTACTGTAGTTCACACACTAACTTGAACACTGCTCATATTCTTTCAAAATTCCATCTAGTAATAAAGCTCCTAACGTTGTCTCTTACCTAAAAAGGATGTTATCATTCGCAAAAAAGGAGATGTGAAATTGGTGGACCATTTCTACAGGCTTTAGCTCATTTTAGATTCCTTCCATAGCCATCGTCATTAAAGTTGAGAGTCCCTCCCCACAAATAAGGAAAAGAAACAGACTTGGGTGATCTCCTTGATGAAGTCCCCTTGTAGGCTTAACCTCACTTCCTCTAACTCCATTTACAATAATTGAATAAGACGACGTAGAAATACATTTCATTATAATCTCCACCATTCATCGACAAAACCCATTTTCAACATCACTGCCTTTAGAAAATTCCACTCTACCCTATCATAAGCTTTACTCATGTCTAGCTTCAAAGCCTGTATTTTTTTTTACCGGTTTGTTTTTGTCGAAATGTATTTAATAACTCATAGGCAAGCAACACATTATATAATATTAAACGCCCAGCACAAACGCACTTTGAGAATTATCAATGCATCTCTTAATTACACCTTGAAACCTATTTGCTAAAACTTTTGCAATAATTTTATAAATGATTGAGCATAAACTTATTTGTCTAAAATTCACTATATTAGAAGGATTAGGAATTTTAGGAATAAGTACAATATCAGCTCTATTGGTAGAGTTTATAAGCTTACCTTCATTCAAAACGCCAAGGCTATATTCAATGAAATCGACTCAAACAATGTGCCAATACCGTTAAAAGAATAATATAAAAATCCATCAAAATTGGGTGCTTTTTTAGGTCCCATTTCTTTCAACGTTTTGTCTACCTTTTTGACTGAATGCTTAGCCAGGAGACACTGATTGATATTCGAAAAGATACTAACAATAATTCCCGACAACATATGTGTAAAATCATCCACACCATTCGAGGAAAGCAATTGTTGGAAAAAACCCATCGTTATCTCCCTTTTTTCCTTCTCATTGTAGGCTTCTGAACCACCCTCACACTCCAACCTGCAAATAGAATTTTGCCTTTTATGAACAGAAGCAAATCTATGAAAAATGATGTGTTTTTATCTCCCAATTGAAGCCAATTAGCACGTGCTTTTTGTTCCCAATAAGCCTCATCTTTATCAATCTCTAAGTTCAATTGGACTCTCATATCAATAAGTTCTATCAAGGTACCATCACGCTCCAACTTTTCGTGAATAGTTCTAGTAGATAGATCCCAAAGACGCTTTATCTCACCTTTCAGCGATTCTTTCATTGTCTACCAAACCTCAAACTTGAATGATGCCATATTCAGTTTCTTATTAACCTTCTCCATGTGTATTAAAAGCAGACAGTGATCAGAGAATGAGTGTGGCAAGTGTTTTATCCAAGTTGTTGGAAATGCCCTCATTCATTCCTCGTTCGTAACTCCTCGATCTAAACGTTCCCTTATGTTTGTTTCGAGAAGATTTCCCCTTTCCCATGTGAACCAATTGCTCACGTAACCGACATCCATTCGTTTACAACCCTCAAGCTTCCCTACTACTAGAGAATGGTATCCTGTAAAACCCAGTAAAATCCATTCTTTGAAATCTTCGTTTTCAAGAACTAGTACGTCAATATGGCTATTCGAGAAATTCCTAAGATTAATTGTAACATCCTCCTTCCATGCTAGACAAAATCCTCACTTTGACCCTTCCGCCTCCACATTAATCCCACAATTAAAACTGCATTTTCCCTTCACCTTCTCCATTCTCGTATAATTGATTTTAGTCTTCATAAAGAAGACCATACGGGGCATATACATCTTCAACACATGCTAAAGCCTCCTTATTCTCCATGGACACCCTAATCCACGAACGTTCCAACATAGTGTTTTCATTGTTCTTGGTCAGCATGCCTTCTGGTAGCCGTCGATCCATGGTTAAAAGTTGCTGAGAGATGGTTAGTAACTATCTCAGCAGGCAAAAGTTTTGAAACCATTGAAACCCCGTCTTAAAATTTGAATTTCTTGTTACCTTATCATCTAACTCTAATTCCCTTGCATATCACATCATTTCACCTTAGCTTTCTGCTTCGTGAAACCTTTTTGATTATTTTGTTGATCTCTTGTATCTCCTTGAGCAAGCCCCTCCCAACTAGCCATTTTTAATTTCTTTGGATTTACCTCTATTAGGCTCGCCGTTACAGACTGGGCTCCCACACTAACCTGTTGAGCCTTTCCTACAATATCTATCATAAGTGCAGAATCCCCTAAATTAATAGAATCCTCCATAATTTTTTTAGCCTCTACATCGCCTAAATTTTGTCGAGAATTTTTAGATGCCAAATTTACCACACCACCTTCCAAATCCATGCACTGTTCTCCCTGTTGGTTCATCGCCAAAATTTTTTTAGCATGATGCTCATTACGAACCCGTTCTACTTCATCAATTTCTACTAAATCATCACCCGTATATTGCCTCTATGTTATTGACTTCTTTGAGGAGAGCCCAAACTGCAAGCATTCTTTTCCTAAAATCGACAATTTAGCTTTCAGTGCTATAAAATACGGGAACTCATCTTCCCCTTTCCCTCGTTCTTCAATTGGGATAGTTTCACTCTCCTTTACCCTCTGACCCAATTTTTTACATCTAAAACAGAACGTTTGTAACATCCCTAACTCTAATTTAGTCATTAAAATTGTGTGTAGAAATATTACAACTCAAAAATTTCCTTTTAGGTTTCAAAACATGACCAATCCATTTAAATTCTTATTTTATACTCTTTATTACATCAAAAAAAAGGAAAACAAAGTGAATAAACCACCTTTGATTCTTTTAAAAGTTATAATTTTTTTTAGAAAATAAGTACATCTACTGATACCTCAAGTGGTAAGTTTTGGTAAAAGCAATAAGGATTAATCGTTGAAAAATAGTGCAGAATACTATTGATACATACCTAGTTTTATCGGTATAACAATTACCTTACTATCGATATTTTTATTTTATTCTATCAATACCAAAAATCATAGTGAGCAACTTTGATAGGTACTTACTATTTGCTACCGAAACAACTTCCCATTACTACCGATACTTCTACTTTCATCTATCGAAACTAAGATAGTCAGTAAGCAAGACTTCATTTCCCCTGCACTTCTACCAGTTACTTTAAGAATTGTTCCAAAACAACTCAAATATGACCAAGTTAACATGGATTTTTACCATATTTGGGTCTGTTTCACAAACAATCAATATACTAAAGTTTTAAACTTATCAATGATTCATTATAATCATTCAAAAAGATATTTTTCTTCTACAAAGATGCTTAGCCTTAAAATTTACACTTACAAAATGAAATTCTATTACATGCCATAAATTAACTAAGTTAGGATGGCAATAACTATCGCAAGTAACCATGAGTAGTAGTATATGCTCCAACGATGTCGATTCCTCGCGATACAAAATATCAAAATCTACAAAGAACATAAAATCATAAGTAAGACAAGTATACAATAAATATGTCTAATTTCATTTGAAAATATTTATACAACACATTTAGATCATCTCCTTTCTTTAAATTATCATAGCAAAGCTATCTTTGAACATCATATCATGAAATCACAGAACGTTTAAGCTCGTCAGCTATTCAGAACTGAATGAGACGAATCAGATTTTCTATTTGCACTTTAACACTGATTTCTCATATAATACTAGCTTGGCCAGAGCTAGTAACCAAAATTGTTCACAACGATTAACTAGTTTTTAACTTCACAACCGTATGAATTTTCCTTTAATAATGAGTTGCAACACATTCAAAGACCTCATTCAGAACGTTTTTGCTCGTCAGCTTACAGAGACTTTTATAACTACCCACATTAATCTTTACATCATCTCAACCCAATATATATAAGTAATTTACTCACTCCATTCGTCTAATATTAATATACCTTCCATTAACAACTAGTCACATAATATTCAATAATTCAAGGTAACATGAATGAAACATAAAATTTAACCTGTAAACAAGAACTTTCTAAGTCAACACATCCACAGAAACTAAACAATGACCTTTCCTTTACCGCGTATATCTTCCACTTGATGAGATTCTTGATCTAACAAAAATATATTTCCATTAATACTTAACATCTTCATTTCAATTTCTATTTTACTTCCACAACCATCTCAATACAATCTTTGACTCAAAATTCCCTATTAAAAAGCATATCCCATAAATAAAAAAGAATGCAATTTCATTACATACCCATTCAATAAAGCATGTGAATAACAAGAGTTAACAAATGAAGCACCAATTTACCCTCTTTTCATCAAATAACCAAACATTAAAAACAAAAGCACAAGAAGATTTAATTAACAATACTCAAAACCTTCAAGGTCTAATGGATAATTTCTCCATCTAAAAGAAAAGTAATTAGAAGAAGTTAACATAGTAATATTCTAAGAAAATCTCACCAAAATTCACAAATTTTAGCTTCAATTTGCTGAAAACCCTATCTTTCTTAGCTGCCAATTTCGTGACTGAGAAAAAGAAGAAAAGATGAATGGAAAATTTTAGCTCATTTTCTCCTTTTTATATTCTCTTTTCTTTCAAATTAATATTTACTTAATCTTTTAATAATAAAAATAATAATAATAATCTTTTTATTATTATTATTACTCTTTCCTATCGATTTCCACCACATATTTCTATAGTGGGTTACCAAACCATTCAACTATATTATTAAAATGGTGAATTTATTACATTAGTCCTCAATTCCTTTTCATAATATATATAAGACTAATGTCACATATAAATTTTATTATCTAACTACATAAACTTTTACATCTTTCTACCACGTACTCATCTAATTTCATCATTTAAGTTTTAGGACATTTAATCTAGCATTATAACCATCTACTTAAGTGTGGGGATGTTACAACGTTGGTAAATTTTCGTACTTGAAGCTAGCCAAAATTTTCCTTTAGCATCCGTTGAAACAAAGATACCCTGACAAAGCAACTTTTGCACATCTAAGTTTACCCTCAATCAACAAAAGTCCCCTTAATCTCAAATCGAATCACCCCAACAAACATTGATCCAATGGCATGCATTAGATCCTTCTTATCACATTCTGGCGGAGAAGGGCCAATTTTGAGTCAAAACGAGGTGAGTACTAATTGTATCTGCTTTCGCACAATGGGATTAACCAGTTAGTCAAAGATAATAAGTTGTCTCCAAAATAACCATGACCTACCCTCCAATATCATCTCTAAATCCTCTTCACTGTCAAACGAGATAAAAAACAGATTTTGCCCTGCTACTTGGATCTCAAACTTTCTCTTTGTTTTCCAAATACTTCTAATTTACGCTCGAAAACTATCCAAGTTGTAAGATTTCTCTGTTCATACAAAGCACAATAACGTCGAATTCCCACTTGGAACAACCATTGAACTCTTAACCATCAACTAAACTAGTTCTTCCTTTAGGAGAAAGATCTCATCCCTCAACGTCGAATTCCCACTTGGAACAACCATTGAACTCTTAACCATCAACTAAACTAGTTCTTCCTTTAGGAGAAAGATCTCATCCCTCCCCATCGTATCCCAAAGTCACCCCTCACCCACACCCTAACCACAATGAGATATGTTTGTCTATGACACTAAGAGAGAGTTATGATCAAATTGATAAAATGTACAAGTGTTTATGACTAAAATTGTCATTATGCTAATTGGGAAAAAAATCACATTATTTTGCCTTAATGATTTAAGGGATAAGTGATTGAAAAATTCAATGTTAATAATGTTTGTGACAAAATAGAAAAAAATTGTTGATTACCCATTCTCATTTGAGGTTTTGCAAGAAGAAAGGGTAATTAAAATAATACTTTTTTAAAAATATTTCTTATTATTTTTAGAGATTTTTGTATTTAAAAATAATATATATATATATATATATTGAAAAATCTACTTTCGTTTTTATTTTCCATCTTCAAATAATATTTTTCCATTTGGCAATAACATAAATAAATTATTTTCCTTTTAGAATGAATGAAAACCCTTGATAATAAAGAAATTAGAAAAAGTTGAAATCGATAATCTATGCTTAACTGATTTGTACAGTTATTAACAAATTTGAGATTTCAAAACCAATGACTTGTAATGCATTAGTTATACAAGTAGCCGACTCCAACAAATGAAACAGTTTCAAAAAAGAACAAGAAATCTGTAAGGCGAACCCATAAAATTTTCAAGAAGTCGAAATTAAATTATAATATTTAATTAATTATATTTTTATAAATTTTAAAAGATTAAATTAAAATTTTATAAATTTTAGAAAATTCAAAATACAATTTTGTTTTTATCAATTTAAAATTTTAAAAGATCTAAATGAACACTTTTTCATTTTAAGAAAGTGGAGGTCCTTGCCAAACCACTTAAATATGACATTGGAAATTTGGATGGAAACATCACATTTTAGAGATTATGCATATTGTGCCTGGAGAGAGAAACAAATTATTTATAGTTAATTCCTAACTAATTAATATTAATTAATATTAATTAAAAGAGTTTGTATTTGCAATTAAGGGAAGGTTAGTTATGTTTGGTCAAAATATGATTATTCAAGTCTAACAAAGCAAGAAATACTTAATGAAGATTCAATATCTTAACTAATGAAACTATTCTTGGCAAACTTCATCTAACAGAATAGTCCACTCAATGACCTTGCCTGCCTTCCAATAAATTAGTTAAAGCTTAACTAATTTCTAACTTCTTAACCATTTGTGTGAGTTTTCTTTTCTTTATCTTTCAATCTAACTAATTCTTAACAATGAATTACCCCCATTTGAGGGAAAAAAATCAAAGCCCTTTTGATGTGATTAACAACCAAAACTCTAATAACTAGGGTCTTTGAAAATCACTCTACCTACCTATATATATAATTACATCAGTGGGTTATTTATGTAAAACTTTGAAATTATTGTTGCTATTGGTATATGGCTCACCTTCTAGTTATCTAGCTATCCTAATTGATGTTTAATTTTAAGGTTATTAAATTAATTACTAAAATTATTGCACGATTAAATAAATCATTATATGATCAGATTAGTTTAAATGTTAGAATTTTGTTTTATTACATTTCGATATCAATACACATAATTTTTTATGGTATTGATATGTATCAATATTGATATATTTTGATATACTATTTTGAGTTTTATCGATGTCTTAAATATTTTTTACATGTATAGTTTCTTAATAAACTATATATATTATGTTGTAGTCATTATTATTTATATCTAATTAGATTGAATTAATTAAAAAATAAATTAGGAAATTAAGTCATTTTAGAAATATATTATTAAAAAATCATACTCTTTAAAGCTTATTTTATGTATCTAATTAATTAAAATTAATATGCGATAAATAATAAATGTATACCACTCAAATATAGAGATCATATTCTACAAGAATCCTCTTTTACTTGATTGATTGATAAGGTGATCGCCTCCGACACATTCAAAACAATTTCATAAGTTCAAAAGTTCATATATCAAAGTTATGAGAAGATTTTCAAGATTACAAGTTCTATAAAAAATCATAAGATATCTTTGAAAAAAATCGAAGAACTCGATGTGATTTTGAAGAACAGCACACTAGTTCTGAATAAAATTGCTTTCCAATTCCATTCAACCAATAGAAAAAGATTAAACCCATTTTTAAGATCAAGTTTAGAAGGTTGTTGAAGCAAACTCAACCATCCAAGATTAAGTCTTGAAAATCCTTGGATCCAAATTCTCCAAATCCGTTTTCAAAATCAAGTGTTGACAACCCTTGGAAAGGGTTTCATAATTCTAGATCAAGACTCAAAGATCTTTAAATCCAAGTCAAGACTAATTTTCAAGCAAACATCTCTACAAACTCCATTTCAAGATAAAGTCTCGAAGACCTTAAAGCAATCTGATAAATGGGTCCACCCTTTTACATGAAGCACACAATGCACCAACCAAATTAACATTTTCCCTCTTAAATAAAATATTATATCATCCCAATGAATTGTGAGATGTTGAGGCAATTTGTAAAAGGGAAATTAAGTTAATTATGTAACCATAATTTAATGACACAAGTTGATGGAATATGGTTGGGAACATTAGGGGTCAAATCATAATATTCATGTTCATAATTTATCAATCACTTACCTAATTGAATTAATAGAGGCAATGATTTGCTTCAACTTTGAGCTTTCTTCATAAATCATTCAATATATACAGATCAAATGTGATAAAAGAATATTAAAAATTATTATAACAAATTTAAAATTAAAGGTGGACATGTCTATTCATTCTTTTAAAAAATATATAATTTTTTCTATTTATTTTTAAATAATTTTTTCACCTAAATAATAGGTGGGCAATAATTTAGCTATTAATAATTATTTTAACTATTTTTCATTTAATTTTTTGCTTTATGTCTATTGATATGCTGTATCTTTGCAAACGGTGTAGGGAACAGTAAAAGTAATGTCAATTAAATAATTGAGTGATGCCTGTTTTCTTTTTATTATTATTTAAGATTTGATGGATCAACATAAAGGAAGTGAATAAACATTTTTACACTCTAAGTTTCAACTTTTGTCTTTTAAATTCGAAAATTTTATTGTCTTTTATTATTATTTTTCTACTTTTCACATTCTTTCTCGAAAAACGATTTATTTTTTTTAAAATTAAAAAATGTAATTTATTTAATCAATAAACTTCTCTTTAAGCATATATAACCTATTTAATCCAATTTTCGAGTTAAAGAAAATATACGAGTACCGAAATTATCCCAATTTCAGGATATAAAAAAGTGAAAAGAAAAGAAAAAAAGAAAATTATTTTTTAAAACTCTAATCTCTCACAATAAAAACTCGTGGAGTAAAAAAATCTTTGAAAATGGGTGTTTGAATTTTGTTATATTTGCACGCATAAATTGTAACATCGAACGCAAGTAATAGAATGTTACAGATAAATACAAATTACTTACTGCAATTTATTAATCAAAATTTTATTTAAATATTAATACATCACATATAATTAAGTATAACAAGAATTATATTCAAATTCGGGTTTATATCGAGCTTACGAAAGCTTACAACCAACTCACTATCAAACAAGGATCAATTTGAAACAAAAACAAAAAGATAGAAAAAATCTACAAACAGGGGTTATACAACTGTGTCCCCTGACCGTGTGAAAGGCTAAGGTCTTGTGGGCAAGTCGTGTAACAACCTGATGCCGTCTACGGCTGGATCACATGGTCATGCAAATAAACTATGTAACTCACTGAAGCTATGTGGTCAAAAGTGTAAATATTCAAAAGATGTCACATGAATATATCGTTGATCGTGTAACAGACTGTGATCATATGCATCAAATATCATCCAAAACCAACAGACCACACGGTCGTGTCATATGTCTGTGTATGGCACACAACCGTGTAAGGCCATGTGCACTTGAAGAAACCTTTTAATACAAGTTTTCTACCCCTAATTCACTTATGCCACAAAACCAACATCATATCATATCATATCTCAACCAATTCAAAAACATCAAAATCATACCAAAACCATCACTTATAACAATCATCCAAAGTGCCTAACTAATATGTCACAATGACACCCCAACTAATCAACCAACCATGCATCAAATTAGTCATTCAAAACAATCTCAAATTAGCACCAATTCAACCTTATATTTTATGCAGTTAGCCTACGAAATTATTTCAAGCATGACAAACATATGAATTACCTTTACTTGCCTATTCCTTGGCACATCACCTATTCACCATTTAAGCAAACAAACATGCAAGCCAAACTACTCATCAAAATAAAATGCCAACAAAGTCCAAAATGAACATTACATAACCATATGACATTTTAGGTACATGCCATGACCAAAATAAAATCATCACCGACACTTGAGTCTAGGATTGCCGCTAAATGTTAAAGTTGACAATCGAATCAAAAGTACCTAACTTGGAAAACAAAATTGTACGTTAAGTATAACTCAATGATATTTCTATAATTCGAACATTAAACATAACATAAGTCATTTAAATACCTAAGTTAAATTAAGTAGTAATATGTAATTAATATGTCAATTACACCAATTCATACATCCTTTGTTCACAACTGACACATTTCACTAATTTTAAGACATGGCAATTACATTTCATATGTCATTTGATAACTCAATTCATATAATGACTTTCATCTCAATTTTAAAATCCATGAATTCAATAAACATAACTACCAATATTCCAACTCATTTCACAATTGAATATTCCATTTCACATTTCATTTTCATTCATTATCCAATTGTCATCTTAAAATCATGATCACATTCAAGATTTTCCAATCGCATCGATTTTGAGGACTTTCTTAATATCATCATTTCAATTATAAACATTTCATTTTTATCTTTTAACTCCTTATTAACATGACTCTGACTCGGACGGATACACAGATACAACTAACAAACTAGTTAGCATCTAGTGCTTCATCGGATAAATTCAAAGCAAATAGTTGCGCCAAGCACTTCAATAAATTTGACACCCAATATCTTATCGATATAATCGAAGCAAATCTGGAACCTAGTGCCTCATCGACTCATAGCCGAAGTAACTCTAAACTCTTCCTATCCTATGACATACCAACTATATCTGACTCTCCCCGAACATTTAATAGGGTATTGATTACTCAATTTATTATCAATCAACATCTCAATTCATGTATTGTTTCATCATTAAATCATTTATCCATACTCGTACTAACATCAATCATCACTCTAAGCATTCAATTACACAAATATATAATGTACACATTCTTCACATGATTTCAATTTAGTCCTCCTAAACCTTATTCAATTCAAATCAATCTCAAAACAACTCATTATATCAAAATGTCTCACATTATATTCTTACCATGCAACAACAGTTCAATATGCAACAATTTACAAGTAGTTCGAATTATAGAAACACAAACCATAAACTCTGAGATATTCATCGATGATTTCGTCTTTTTCTTTCTTTTTTCGAGGAATCCAGGTCGACATTAGCTACGGATTAAAGCAAACAAGATATTTCATCAATACTAAACCATTTTCACATTCAATTGCTAAATTATGCAACTTTTATATTTTTTTCAATTTAGTCCCTAAAATCAAAACTAACATAACTTTCAAATTTAACCCCAATTTTTATGTCGATTTTACTCTAGGCCTAATTTAACTTTGTATTTCTCATTTCTACCACCAAAGTTGAAATTTGTGCAATTTCATCCCTATTGCACAAAATCATCAATTGATTTTACAATTTAATCCTTTTTCAACTCCAAACTTAAAATCTATCAAATTAACACTTCGAGCTTCAAATATTCAACAATGATAACATCCGCAAACTTAAACAGTATTGAAAAATATGATATGAATTAATTAGCTTAAGCTTCTAGAATTTTGAAAACAAAAAAATTACAAGAAAATAACTAAAGTTAACATATCAATTGAGGCTTCAAAGTTAAGAACCCTAATGTCGAACGCTCTCCCTTCTTTCTCCCTTAATTCGGTTTTTTTGCATGTGAGGATGGATGAAATGTTTTGTTTGTTTCCACTAAATATATTTTTATTATTAATGGTTTAGTTTTATTTATTAATTTATTATAATTTTATCACATTTTCTTCGATTAAAAGATACCTTACCGTTCTCTATCAATATTATGGTTTAATTCCTATAAAAATTTCTTAGTCTTATTCTAATTAAATATTTGTTAAGAATTGAACTTAAAATTTTTATGATTTAATCTTTATACCTTAATCAAACATTATTTCGATAAAATTACTTGACTGAAATTCAATTCATTTCTAATATAACTTCGTAAATATTTAATAAAAATATTTACGATTTCGATTTACAGAAACGGATTTTTGAAACTTTATTTTCCGACATTACTGACTTTCAGATTGTTACATAAATTGCAATTGTATGTATTAATTTTTAAATTAATTTTTTATACAATTCCTAAAATTATTCATAATCTTCTCCAACTCATAAATAAAAGAATAAATATATTTCGATCAAATTTACATCTTCTTATGCTAATAATAATATCAATATAGATTAAGTTTTAAATTAAAATTTAAACTACATAAGCATAAAAAAATTAGATTAAATATTCCAATAAGGTAATATAGATTCATTATAACAATGTTTTCTTACATGCATGAAAAGTTTCTAAATCACTTTTAGGACTGACAAGTGTTTAATATTATTTGTTGACACATGGATTAATGATAGCATAACATCTATTAATTTTATCTTTACATAAAGTATAATAATTTGGGCTAAAACAATTTGTATAGGTTGTGTAGATTCTAATATTATATTTTTAGAATGATCATATATGATGTGGTGGTTGCTTATTTTATTCTTTAATTATTAGATCAGAGGTTTAATCTTTGTTTATAAGAATATAACACATTTTATGATCAATTATTTATTTCTTCAAAAAATACTTACTATGACAAAATTAATCACTACTATCAATGACTTTACACAAAAAAAAATAATTATACTCTTACATTTTTACTTCTAAAATCATTGTAAACATTCTTATACTCCTTTTTGTTAATATTTTCAAAATTATCAATAAATCCCCATTGTATTGTAACCTGAAAATAAATATAAATTTATATTCACATAACTTCACTTTTAATTGTTCAATCCAGTGGCAGAGTCAGGAGTTGGCAGGACCTAAACTAGAACAATTTTTATTTAGATTTTTTATAATTTATAAAATTTTACATTAATGATGATAAAATTATACTTTGACATCTCAAAAATAATAAAAATTTAATTTAATTCTTTAAAAATTATAAAGATATAAACTAATAAAACAATAAAATTATATTTTTACTATCATAAAAATATATAATTTAATTCTAATCTCAAAAATATTTTTCTAGCTCCTAGATAATATTTTTAAAAATACTCTTAACAAATTTAAGTACTTACGTACCATCAACTGTTAAATTTGATTATTAGAACCATAATGCATTAGTTAAAAAACGAATATAATATAAATGAAAACTATTTATTGACGTATTGGATCTTATAGATTTAAATTTGGTTACAAATAAGGATGATGTATTAATTTTAAACAAATCTCATTTATAAGGTTTATAAATTTATTTACCAATATATATTTATTTTTTATTGGGATAAACCCGATTAAGCAACGAACTAATAAAATAACAAAGAAATAGAAAAGATCGAACACGAATATTTTACGTGGAAAAATCCCTCTGAAGATGATAAAAAAACACGAGTAAAGTTAATTTCACTATAATGCCAAAAACAAAGAGTACAGAGATATTATCAAAACGTCTAGGGTTTTCAAACTTTCTCTCTGCGCTGCTCTATTTCTTTTTTTCGTTCTTGATTAGTTGGCAACGACATCGGCTTTAATGCTGATCGTCATTCGCCGATATTTCTTCCCTTTAATTTTTAATATTCAGTTTTTATTTTCTTTTATATTCTCGTTTTCTTTTAGTTTTTACCTTTGTGACACACTTTTCTTCTACCTTACGGTACGTTTTCATCTACCTTTGTGGTAGATTTGCGTTTGTGGATAGTTTTCTCACAACGCTCGGCTCTGATTTGCGGTTATCGGTGGTTTTTTAGTAGTTTCATCGTTTGTGGTTCTCTTACTATGTAGTTCAATCTGTTTTGCGAAGCAGCCTGCAAGATTGTCGGTTTCACTCACCACTCCTACTTCGATCCTTAAGTATGTAGGTGGATAGAGACAAGGAGTTTTGGTTCTTGCTTCCTTTCTCTAGTGTTTCATCTTATCCCTGTCATTGCAGCTCACTGGATGTGTTTTGTTAGTCTGATGTTTCATTTTCTAGTTTTTTTAGTTTCTCTTTGTTTTGTTATTTTTCTGCTACATTTTAATTTCGTTCGAAATGTTTCTCTATTTTAATTTCTAATAAATTCATCTATAATGCAAAAAAAAGAAAGAGTACAGGGATGGAGATAAAACTAAACCTGAAAATAAGAACCCTAAAAACTTAAACACAAAATTCCCTAAAAGCTTGTAAAAGTTAATACTAAATGTGTTATGGGTTAATCTTTCTAGGGTAGAAAAAGTTGTATTTATTGGATAAATTTGTAGATCAAATAATCTTAAAATAATCTACACTAATAAAAATTCGACTGAAAAAAATACTCAGAATTTAACTAGGAGAAAAAAAAAAGAGAAAACAACATGACACGTCGTCACGTCGCAACATCATTTTTGCTTCTCCCTTGTTTTCATTGTCGCGTTGTTGAGACGTTATATGACTTCTCGTCGTGATGTCACTCTCTGTTTGTGTCTTAATTTAATTGAAATGCGAAATATACTCCACAATTTTCATAAATTTTACTTAAATGCTGAAAACCCTAAATAATTATGTTAAAATTTTAAATTCAGTTTAAAAGCTCTTTCTAAAATTGGCTTTTAAAATGATTAGTCATAGTTAGTGATTTCATTCAATTATATGAGTTACTATTTTTTTCTCCAAATGAATATATAAAATTACTGTATTATTTAATTATTTCAGTTGTTTTAACTATGCATACTTATAAATTAATAAAAAGTCTATTTTTTTACATAATAAAAAAATGTTTTAACTATGTATGTTTACATTATTTATTTAAATCATAATAAGCAAATATATTAGAGTATAATGGATATACAAGATTTGATTTGGAATGATTGTTCATATGTTTGTAATGATAAAAGTTTTTATATAATACTAAATAGTTTTTAATTAATTTGTATTTTTGTGCGATGTACGAGCTAATTAAGTTTATAATTTTAATGAAATATTATATAATTGTAATATTGCAAAGATAATACATTCTTTAATGTTTATGAATGAAGCACTTAGACTACGTAAATAAATAAGTAGTAATGGAGAATATATATCTATGTGTGAGTATTGAAAAATATTTATAAAACAATGAAAGGAGGTTTCTAATATATGGATAAGAAAGGAGTAGTTGCACAAAAAATAAAATTACATGAAATTAAAAAAATTTAAAATTGAAATCTGATTTGTAATTTATTTAAAATCTCTAATTCCCTTCCTCAGTAACATTTTCTCTGGAATATAAAGTGAAATTATAGTTAGAATAAATATACAATATAAATATATAATATGTATAAAAAATATTTTCATTTTATATTCAGGTACATATTTATTTTAATGGTGCGATTAAGGTGGATTCAAGAGTTGCTGCTGCAAGAGGAATTGTGAAGGATGATCTGGGGGATAATGGGTTCTAATAAAAGATAGGGCAGAGATACTATTTTTTAAGATTAAATTTTGGGGTATTTTAGACGGTTTGTCACTGCTACAAGGTAGACATCGTGGCAGAATTTTGTTGCAAACAGATAGTATGGAAGTTATTAAAGCAATAAAAGAGTTCACCAAGAATACTTCCATCTCGGCGCTAATCAGACGAATTTATCAACACTTGAAGACCGTTGATCTTTGGCTCATACAACATATACCAAAAGAAGATAATAGAGGAGTTGATAAAATGGCTAAATTGGCCTTTGACAGAGAAGAAGGATTAAAATTGTTTACTAGTCCTAGTGCTTTAGCTTAATTGGATGTAATTTTGTTTTTCACCAAAAAAAAAAAATCCAAATCTTATTGTGAACGTCATTAAAATTTTTATGCTAAATTCAGGTTAATTACAAAATGTCAGTTTATTTTTAGTTACATATTTTTTTTTTCTAATTTCAAAATGTCATATCAATTAATTTAATACAAAAAATTTAATCATGTTGATAATTAAATTTGAATTTTGAAATCTAAAAAATAAAAAGACTCAATACTTGAAAATAAAAGTATAGAGATTAAATTTCAAATGTAGAAAGAGTACATAGATTTTGAGTATATTTTAATTGTAACATTAATAGTAATAATAATATGTAATAGATTATTTAAGTATGATACCTTTTTGATGTTGTGAATCAAATAATGTGACTACATCATAAAGTTGTATAATTAATGGTAAATAAATTCATAATATGCGGTATTCGTAAACACTTGTGAATATTACAATGTGAATATTACAATAATTTCATAATATATTGTTGTATTTATAAATTATAAGCACTATTTTTACTTAAAACAATGAATTTGCAAACACTTGTGAATATTACAATAAATTCATAAGATGTCTAATTTGTAAACATTATCACTATTTCTTGGTAAATTAAACACTATTGCAGTTTAAAATATTGAAAATTTTTGGTGAATTATAAGAGGAGTGTAAAGCCCTAAAAACAACGCGATTAGCGCGACTCGAATTCATGTGACACCTAAGACAATGAACGCCCTAACTATCTGATCTCCAACAAACGAGGTTCAAAACATTAGATTTTTAAGGATAAATAAATCGCGTTTAAATGAATGGAAAGTATATTAGTAATGGTTAGGCCATTAATTAGGATTTGTATTTAAAAAAAAAGTGAGTTTCTGGTAGAAGTTTAAGAGTTTTTTTTTTTAATTTCACAAGCAGAGTTTCAAAATTTTCATTATCACATTTCTTTTATATATTTATTTTTTTAAATTATTTTGGTAAAATGATCTCTCCAGTCTCTCTCAATTTCAAAATTAAGCAAATTAGTGACTCTTAAACTTTTGGAGCAATTTAATCTCTGTCAATTTTGAAATTGAGCAACTAAGGACAATTAATCATTGTGATATATATCTTCTATCAATTGTATATGATTTTGATTACTATAATAACAAATCTAGCCTTTAATGTTTATATATTTTATAATTTTAGTCTTAATTCTAAAAAGTTCAACAAATTCAACCTCAACATTTACACATTTATACAAATGTTACAGGATAAATTTGTTAAATTAGAACCAAATTGACAGAATGTGTAAACTTTAAGGGCTAAATTTGTTATTATACCAATCAAAATCTTGTGCAATTGATGGAAAACATTAACATCATGATTAATTGTCCTTAGTTTCTCACTTTCAAATTTGACAAGGATTAAATTGCTCTAATTTTTTTGAAAGGAACCAATTTGCTCATTTTTTAAATTGAGAGGGACTACAGAGGTCTACATACAAATTTTTTTACTATATTTTACATACATTTGTTATCACTCCATCCTTGTTTTTTGGAAATTGCATTAAACCAAATACTTTCCCTTAAAAAGTAGATCATATCTTTAAATATAGTCAAGGGATGGAAAGTATATTAGTGATTGTCATGCCCGACAAAACACCACAAATGAGTAGCAACAACTTTTCCATAAGGAGCAACTTAGGCAGAATGAAGAGATATTAAGGAAGATGAAACTGGATCATTTAAACCATCATGATAACGTCGTGCCTCTACAGGAGCAAGGCTATGGAATGCATGCAAGGTCGTGAAAGCATGAGGTGGATGCTTTGCGCCGAGATGTCTAGACTTTACAATTGGATGTCCAAGATATGTATTGAATTTTTTGCTCCAACAATCCTTTGGCTCCAAAAACTGAAACTGTAAGTTTACCCTCGAAATTTAAGGTGTCGAAGGAAGTTTTTGAGGGAAGAAGGGATCTACAAGCACATTGTACAATGACTATATGAATGTCTTAAGGGCTTTGAATACTACGAAGTGCAAGGTATTTTCTATAACTTTGAGAGGAAGATTGACATCTATCATTGTCGCAGGGCTCTATTAGAAGCATCACACAACTAGGAAAAATGTTCCTGGGAAGATTTTGTGCTCACAGGACAATCATGAGCACGCCAATGGGCTTAATGTTCTTCAAACAAAGAGAATGATAGTTTTTGCAGGAGTACATAAAGCATTTTCATGCAGCAACCTTAAATACAAAAACCTAGAAGATCAGTGGGCCATTGATGCTTTTATCATGGGGGTGTTGAATGATTATGTTCAATATTCGTTCATAGATAACAGACCACAAAACCTAGCATACCTCTATGAAAGGGCTCAGAAGTTTGTAGAAGCGGAGGTAATAAAAAGGTCAACTCGCAGTTCATTTCATCGGAAGGATAGGATAGTGAAGTGAGTAACAAGTACACAATATACAACAGGAACAAACGTGGATGACCCCAATCATTAAAGCTCTACAAGGAAATAGTAGAGAAATGAGCAAAAAGGAGTTAGCCAAAGCATAACACAAAGTAGCCAAGTATTTCACAATTTCATTACGTGATATTCAGTCTATCTTTATCTTAGTTTCAATTAGTTAAGTTTCCTGATTCATTTCCTTTAGATACATCCTCACACTTGGAAGACCTACCATTTAAAGAAATACTATGTGTAAGTGTCATGGGTTGTGTATTCGAGCCCACAACCATGACTCATTTGAGTGACCCGTCATGTTCAAAAAGAGGCATTTGGCCCAATCAGACTGGCCCGTTACTTGGAATGAGTGAAGGCTTATCTACAAAACTTGGCAAACATGGAAGGTGATCTTCAAAGATTGACAATATCATATTTGATATGTAATCTTTAGAAGATATGTAATCTTTAGAAGATATGATTTTGTAATCTTAGAGATCAAATTTGTAGGTAGCATTCAATCTTAGCCGTTGATGTATTTAATCTTTACCGTTGATTTTGGGGAGCCTCAACTATAAATAGAGGCCTCTCCCTTTCATTGTATTCATTCATTGAGAAATACAAAATTCAGATTATTCACTCAAAAACTCTTCTCTTTTATGTTCTTGCTTTTCTGTGGCTTGTTCTTAGCTTGTTCTTCGTTGCTATTGTGTTGGTGCCTTAGAGGAATTCTCTTGAATCCCAAGTGTGGGGAAGTAGGCTGACTTAGGGGTTTTTTATGGCAAGAATCGACCTAAGGTCGCACGGATTTTGTGGAAAAACTCTAAGTCCGTGATAGTTGGTATCCGAGCTAAGGTTCGAAAGGCACTGTTGAAAGATGTCGAAGGAAGTTGCTGAAAACGTTGAGCCAATAGAGACCCATGGGAGGGCTAGGAAACAGAGTTGTTCACGGGATATTGTGTTAGCTTTGGAGGGACGAGTAGTCAATCTTGAAGAGTCCTGAGGGACGTCAAGGAGAGACTTGATGGGATTGAGGATGAAATCCCCACTAAGTTGCAGTCCATGAAAGAGCAGCTTAGAGAGTATGTATGGGATTTTGTTGGGTCCCTTGAGAGGAAGCTGACCGGTAGAGATGAGACCATTAAGGCTATGGTCGTGGCCATGAGGTGGAGATTGCGGAGCTCAAGGGTGAACTCTTAATCTACAAGGTTACCTTAGACAATGGGGGATTAGTTGCTACTGCACCCAAGCCTAAAAAGTTTAAAGGATCAAGGTCCGCGAGAGATGTGGATAATTTCTTTTGCGGAATGGAGCAATACTTTCATGCCAAGGGCATCACAGATGATGTCACAAAGGTAAATACTGCTGCTATGTATTTGCTGATGTTGCTTTATTGTGGTGGTGTCGTAGGTCCATTGATGTGAAACATTGTGAGACCAAAATTAGGACTTGGGAGGAGTTCCAAAGTGAGTTCAAGGTATAGTTTTACCCAGAATATGCCGAGGATGAAGCTCGGGCAAAGTTGCATTGCTTACGTAACAAGGCACTATGAGGGAGTATGTACGAGAGTTTAGTGAATTGATGCTTCAGATCCCAGACATGGGTGAGAAGGAGGCTTTCTTTTCCTTTATGGATGGTTTAAAACCATGGGCGAAGCAAGAGTTGCAACACCGAGGAGTCCAAGAGCTTACTAAGGCCATGACCGTTGCGAAATCATTTGTTGAGCTTGTTGCGAAGAAAGATAAGTTTAAGCCTTCCAAGCCCAAGTCCAAACCAAAGAGCAATGGTGGGGGAGACAAAGATAAGTTCGTCAAAAATGGCCATGGAAAGAAGTCGTTTGGTAAGGGAAAGCCTATGAGTTGCTTTCATTGTGATGGTCCACACTTTACCAAGGACTGTCCAAAAAAGGTCGTTCTTTCTGCCGCTGAAGTAAGGAAGGAGGCAGACAAGTAAACTAAGGGTCTTGGTTCGATATTGGGGGGTGTCGAAAACAAGACGAGTCAAGGGCTGATGCTTGTAGACATCATAGTAACTGGCACAGAATTTAGTGCACTTGTTGACACAGGTGCATCTGATTTGTTCATGTCTAAGGAGACTGCAAGTAAACCTAGTCTTAATATTCAAAATGATTCAGGATGGATAAAAACGGTGAACTCAGAAAGTGTTCCGATCAAGGTGGTCACAAAGGGAGTGTATCTCTAGCTTGGTGAATGGACCGATAAAGCTAACATCAAGGTAATATCACTTGATGACTATGACTTTGTTGTTAGTTTAAGTTTGCTTGATCGGGTTAATGCTTCTATCTTTCCTTCTGGTAATTATATGATGATCTCGGATTCAAACCATCATTGTGTGGTGAGAATTAAAAGGAAGGGAAGCTTGAACGGAAAAGAATTGTCGGTGATCCAATTTGCTAAAGGAGTACGAAGAGATGAAGTCTCCTATTTGGCTAACTTGAAGGTTGAGGAATCCGTTAAGTCCATTAGTGAGATTCCAAGGGAAGTAGGCTAGTTGCTTGATTCTTTTCGAGATGTAATGCCAGCAGAGTTGCCTAAGAATTTGCCACCTAAAAAGGAGGTGGATCACAAGATTGAGTTAGTACCGAATTCAGTGCCGTCAGCAAGGGCCCCATATTGATTGTCTCCATCAGATTTGGAAGAGTTACGAAAGCAGTTAAAAGAGCTTTTAGATGCTGGGTTTATCAGCCTTTTAAAGCCCCATTTGGAGTGCCAGTATTGTTTCAAAAAAAGCATGATGGGTTACTAAGGTTGTGTATCGACTATCGGGCTTTGAATAAGATCACAGTGAAGAACAGGTACCCTATTCCCCTTATTACGGACTTGTTTGATCAGCTTGGTAGCACAAGATGGTTTACCAAGTTAAAATTGAGATTGAGGTACCATCAAGTCTGAGTAGCCGAGAGGGACGAGCCAAAGACAGCATGTGTGACACGGTATGGTTCATACGAGTTCCTTGTAATACCCTTCGGAGTCATGATTGCTCCAGCTACATTTTGCACCCTAATGAATAAGGTACTTCAACCCTTCTTAGATCGTTTCGTGGTTGTTTACCTTGACGATATTGTAGTGTACAGTAAGCCACTTGAGGAGCACATGGAACATTTGAGGGAGGTGTTCCAAATCTTACGGGAGAATAAGTCATATGTCAAAGAGGAAAAGTCCTCATTTGCCCAATGAGAGGTACCCTTTTTAGGTCATATTGTGGGAGGCGGCAAGATCCGGATGGATGAGAAGAAGATACATGCTATTGTGAATTGGGAAGCACCAACCAAGGTGACGGAGTTGCGATCTTTCTTTGGGTTGGCGAATTATTATCGACGTTTTATTGAAGGCTATTCAAAGATCACTGCACCCTTGACAAACTTATTAAAGAAGGGTAAAGTGTGGGATTGATACCTAAAATGTGAGGCAACCTTTAATCAAGTGAAGGAATCAATTACGAGGGATCCTGTTCTTGCCTTGCCGAATTATTCCAAGCCATATGAGGTACGCACGGATGTATCAGACTATGCCATTGGGGGAGTATTGATGCAAGATAGAGACATTATTTACTGCGTTCCAAGTTTGTGGTCTATATTGATAATGTTGCCAACAGTTACTTTCTAACCTAAAAAAAGTTGTCTCTGAAATAGGGTCGTTGGCAGATTTTCTTGGTAGAATTTGATTTCACGATGAAACATAAGCCGGGGAGTGCCAATACTGTTGCTGATGCCCTTAGTCGAAAGGTGGAATTTCTGGCAATCAACCAACCTGGTGGTTCTCTATTGGAGCGTATTAAAGAGGGATTGATCCATGATCCCACAGCCAAAAACTTGACTGAGCTTGCCAAGGAGGGGAAAACAATGAGGTTTTGGCTTGAGGGAGAGCTACTTTATACTTATGGGCATCGTCTCTATGTGCCTCAGTATGGGAAGCTGTGCAAGGAAGTCATGAAGGAGTGTCATGACTCGAGATGGGCTGGCCATCCAGGGATGCACCACACGTTGGTCCTTTTAGAGGATCGTTACTATTGACCTCACATAAGGGATGATGTGGAGACTTATGTGAGAACTTGTCTAGTGTCCCAACAAGACAAGGTAGAGTTGAAGGCTCCGGCGGGTTTGTTACAACCATTGCCTATTTCGAAACCACCATGAGAGAGTGTATCCATGAATTTTATAGTAGGTTTGCCTAAGTCTGACGGATTTGGAAGCATTCTTGTTGTGGTGGATAGGTTTTCCAAATATGAAACATTCATTCTAGCAACCAAGTTGTGCCCAGCTGAGGAGGCAGCTCGTTTGTTTCTGAAGTGCCACAGTCGATAATCAGTGATCGAGACAGGCGATTCACGGGTCGATTTTGGACAGAGTTGTTCAATCAATGAGTTTAGACTTGAATTTTTCCACTAGTATGCATTCACAAACTTATGGGCAGACTGAACGAGTGAATGCATTATTGGAGACTTATCTTTGGCACTATATGAGTGCTACACAAAAGGATTGGCCGAAGTTGTTAGAGGTGGCTCAATTCTCATACAACTTGAAAAGGAGTGGGGCCACGAATCAAAGTCCATTTGAAATAGTGACGGGTCAACAACCACTCACACCCAATGCTGTTATGACTCGTTATATTGGACCAAATCCAGCAGCTTATCGGTTCACTAAGGATTGGTAAGAGAAGAATGATTTTGCTAGAGCTTGTCTACACAAGGCAAGCAAGCGAAACAAGAAGTGGGCGAACAAAAGTCGGAGGGATGTTTAATTTCAGGTTGGTAACTCTGTCCTTGCAAAGTTACACTTGATTTTGAGATACAATGGCTTGCACAAGGGGCTTGTGCGATGATATGAAGGACCTTTTCGAGTTTTGAAGAGAGTAGGCAAGGTGGCCTACAAGCTTGAGTTGCTGTCGAAGCTCAAAGTCCATCTCGTGTATGCTCAAACCATTCCATGTAGATCAAGATGATCCGAATCGAGGCAAGTTCGAACGAGCACCAATAGGGGTAAAGGTCTCCTACGATCGTGAAGTTGAAAGCATCGAGGTTGACCGTGTGGTGAGACAAAAGTATCATCGGTCGAGGCATGAGTATTTAGTGCGATGGAAGGGACTTCCTGACAGGGAAGCAAGTTGGGAACCTGTCGAAGCATTATGGCAATTCCAAAGCAAGATCGACTAGTTCCATGAGGAGGACGCGATGAGGGCGTCGCTAGAACAGGTAGGGGAGAATGTCATGGGTTGTGTATTTGAGCCTATAACCATGACTTATTTGAGTGACACATCATGTTCAAAAGGAGGCATTTGGCCCAATTAGACTAGTCCGTTACTTGGAATGAGTGAAGACTTATCTACAAAACTTGGAAAACATGGAAGGTGTTCTTCAAAGATTGACAATATCAGATTTGATATGTATTTGATATGTAATATTTAGAAGATATGATTTTGTAATCTTAGAGATTAAATTTGTAGATAGCTTTCAATCTTAACCGCTGATGTATTTAATCTTTACCGTTGGTTTTAGGGAGCCTCAACTATAAATAGAGGCCTCTCCCCCTTATTGTATTCGTTCATTGAGAAATACAAAATTGTGAGCATTCACTCAAAAACTCTTCTCTCTTGTATTCTTGTTTTTCTGTGGCTTGTTCTTCGTTGCTATTGTGTTGGTGCCTTAGAATAATTCTCTTGAATCCTTAAGTGTTGGGAAGTAGACGACTTAGGCATTTTTGTGGCAAGAATCGACCTAAGGCCGCGCGGATTTTGTGGAAAACTCTAAGTTTGTGACATAAGCATATTAAATTAATTGAATGAATTAGGCTTGTTTCCATCGTTCATTATAGTTCCAAGTTAGCTGATAAGCACTAGCATCTTATAGTTTGTCGATTTACTATCACAACCTCCCACTTAAAAGATTTTTAGAGTCTTACGATTCGCCAATTTACAATCGTGACCTCCTACTTACATGATTTTCAGAATCTTCAATTCATCGATTTACGATCACAACCTTCTACTTTCAAGATTTTTAGAATCTTACAGTTCGTTGATTTACAATTGCAACCTTTTACATACAATATTTTCAAAATCTTGCATCTTGTCAATATAAAATCGTAACTTTTTGCTTACAAGATTTTTAGAATCTTGTAGTTAGTCGATCTAGGATTGCAATCTTTTACTTATAGAAGTTTCATAATCTTACTATCCATCGATTTAAGATCCGATCCTCCTACCACTCGCCAATTCCATTACCCACCAATTTATATCACTAATACGTCTCACCAATCTAGATCACCAATTTGCCAAATGTTACTTGCTAAACTAAGTTACGATTTTTAAGTTATGTGATAACAATGCTTTGCCATACTTTGGCCATATGCCTCACCGATATAGACCACCAGTTCTCCTTCGACAAGTTAAGTTTATAGTTGTGTGATATTAAAAATGCTTTGCGAGCTTGATGTTAATAATGGTTCACCAATCACATAATAAAGCTTACTTAGTAAGTTTGTAGTTACAATGTAACAAGCTACACGATTCACGTGTCTAAGTCTGTCTTAAAAAATCACTTTATAACTCTTCTTCGACAAAATGGGGGTCAAATTATTATAAAATACTTCACAACTCGAAATCCTACCCGTCCTTGTGACTGAGAATTTGACTCACCTCGCTAGATAAGTCACGTGCGAGCATCCCACACATACCACCGATAAAAGTAACCTCACAAGGTGATCCCATCACACTTAATCATATCATTAAGTGATCCCATCACACCTCATCACCTCGCAAGGTGATCACATCGCACCTCACCATCTACTAAGTGATCCAATCACACCTTACCACCTTGCGAGGTGACCCTACCACGCCCCACCATCTTATTAGGTGATCTCGTCACGCATCACCACCTCACGAGGTGAACCCATCACTCTTCACCATTTAACGAGGTGATCCCGTCACACCTAACCACCTAACGAGGTGGAGCATTAGGGACATACGAGTACTTCTTGCCTTCTACGGTGATACTTGGGTGTGAATTCTACCAAAGAGACATGCCTAAAGGTATGTGTTGAGCCTAAAGGGGGAACATGTCATATACATGGCGTTGAGATATCCCCTTGCACGTCACATTAGGGAATCATGGCTTATAAATATGGAAGGATTGAAAGAAAGATAGAAAAGAACCTCAACACACCTATAAGCAATACTTAAAAGAGTATTTCCAAATTCAAGTTGAATTATCCAAACCCAACCTACTATTTAATAATAAGAAAAAGGTTATTTAGAATTAATTATGAAATATAAATATTGATATAAAATAATGTTTAAAACGACAATAAAAGCTTTTGGACCAATTCAAGCCCCGATCCTCCGAATAAAAAAATTAATCAACCCAAACTTAGATTTTAAAAAAGAAACTTCAAAGTCGATCAAACGATAGGTAAGGGGGCAGAGGCCCCTTTGGATTTCATTAGGACTCTGGTGAGTTGAAAGTCCACTTCGCTACTAACTAATAAGCAATTTCACTCGGAAAAAATAAATAAAGTTATTATTCAAAAAGAAAAAAAAACAATTGCTTTTAACTGTATATATATATATATATCAATTGATTTTAAGTTTCACACTCCTCATCTTTTGTTGTGCAAGAATATGCTCTACCATCTTTCTCCCTTCTGCTACAACTATATATCTCATATTATGGGTACGTTCCATGGCAACTCAGGAGGAATAGAGAGGAAGGAAATAAAAAAATACAAGAAACGACCCCTCCTCCTCCTAAGTAACAAGATTGTTTTGTATCTTGATGTTACTCATCTTAATCACCTATTGGATTAGTTTTTTACTCTCTTTCTTTATAGGAAATTGGAATAAAACTCGTTAGTCATGGATTTTGGTGAACTCGCAAAACTTGAAGAACTTGCTTTTTTTTTTTTCATTTTTGTGGCTTATAAACTATTCACTGTTTCTTGAATTTTATTGTGATTTTGATGAATGTAATTTTTTTTTCTTGATGAATATAAATTTTTGATGAAAAATTAAAGCAACACTTTTGTCTCTCTACAGTCTCGTTTTTTGTCTGCATCCTTCGGATCATTATTTCCAAGTTGTTCTCAAACCATTCAATCCTCCTTTTTATTGGCTTCATATCACCATTGCTTAATTGGTATTCAAATGTTATAATCTTATAGTCATTGCTTGAAAGCTAGCCATAAAAAGGGTTGAGAGCAGAAGATCAAGATCACTTCCATCATCTATTTAATACTTTACATTTACATACAAGTGACAACTTTACAACAATGAAATCCCATTTCACTACATCAATGTCTAACAAACCATGCACATTTTGAGTATCATTTGCCTTCTAAAGTCATCAAAGACTAAAATTTATCCAAAGACCAACTATCAAACCAACAATAAATGCACAAACTTATCAAAAGAAAACCACCTTAAGTCGGGAGTCATTTCAAAAATGTTACTCAAAGGCTTCGCAACTTCTTTCCTTTTACTCTTCTTTTTCTCAGTAGTGCGTCTCTTATAAACTGTACAAGGCTCAAAATCTAAACAATCACAAATGAACAAGATCAAAGCTATAATGCACAATCTATTCGGCCCAAAATAAATGCACAATCTAGAAAACTAGGGACAAAAAAGAGGTTGAGAAGACAGTTCCACAGCATAGAATGCATTTCATATATAATTCTAAAATTGAGCTCTTCCATAGATTAGTAACATAAATTAGATTCACAGAATTACAGTCCAGAGTCTAGATAACTTCACATAATTCCACAGCATGGGATGCATTTTAACTAAAATATCTATAGAGCTATCTTAGAAGAAAATCTATATAGCTCAAACTGAACCAAAAAAGTACTGTTGTCGCAAAATGTTATCAATTCATTAGTATTAAAACAAAAAAGGGATAATGCCATTTTACACCCTTGTACTTTGGTACTTGTTTGAATGTGGTACTTGAAGTTTCAAAATGTCTAATATGATACCTGAAGTTTAATTCCGTTACACAATCTAGTACGGTAATAGTGTAAATTTCTGATTGATTTTGACACGTGGACCAATTATGTGTTGATACGTGACAATGGCAAGTTGAAGGGTAACTGTGCGAGCAGATTAGGGAAGGGCTATTTTGCAATTTTCCCTTCCCCCACTTTTTAAAAAACCGTAATTTTTTTTCTTCTTCTTTCTTTCCAAAACAACATCAGCCTCGTTAACATCAAAGACCCTTTTAGCAAAAGAAGTCGTCCTCATTTCTTGAGAGGTTTCCAAGTCACCCATGATCCAATACTCCGCACTGTATTGCTTGAACAATGGATTCTCTGGATAAAAAGGGTATTTGGTGGGTTTGGAGAAATGGGTAGTTGACATTTGATGGTCAGGGTCGGAAGGGATTCGAGAATCGGGGTGATTAGAATCCCAGTACTTTGGAGTAAGCCATAGTTGAGGGATCTGGGAAGGTTGGCTACGTAGACCTTGATGGAGTTTTGGGAGGAAAGGAAAGAGGTTTGGGAAGGGAATTTGTGAATTCAGTAGCAAGAGAAGTGAAGAAGAAAAAGAAGATGAAGAAAGAAAGGGAAAGAAGGATAGTGAAGGTGAGAAACAGATTTTTAAGATAACAATTAATATATTTAAATATATTACTTTGGCACTTTTTTATGTCATTTTTGTTACTATGCTACCTTTGATTGGCATTTTTATTGGGCTTTTTTTGCTGTGCGCTTTAGTTTCCTTCTAAATTCTGTGTTTTATTCATTTTTATATATGGAGCTTTAACTGTGAAATCGATTAAATTTAAAGTCGATGTTTACAAGTTGGAATGGTTTGTGTACCAAAGGGTATTTCAATCAGATTATGAGTAGCTATTTGTTTAGATAAAAAGTTCTTAGGTAGAGACTGGAGACAAGTTTTCTCGAAAAAAAATTGGGCTTTTTGAAAAAATGAAGGAAGGGCAAATTGCAAAATAGCCCTTCCCTAATATGCCCGTGCAGCTACCCTTTCAACCTGCCACTACCACATGTCGACACATAATTGGACCATATGTCAAAATTAGTGAGAAATTAACACTATTACCGACAGGTACTAGATTGTGTAATGGAATTAAACTTCAGGTACCACATTGGACATTTTGAAACTTCAAGTACCACATTCAAATAAGTGTCGAAGTACAGGGGTGTAAAATGATATTATCCCAACAAAAACTAACATTCTCCAAAACCCGAAAACCCAAATTCAAGAAGCAAAAAACCTAGAGAATCCAAAAACCCAAAGATCAAATTCCACTTTAAAAAATCCTACCAAAACCTAGAAATAAGCGAGACCCATCAAAATTATCCGAAACGGAAGATGTTTTTTATGGCAAAGACGGCTTGGAGCTAGGATTTGCCTTGCCAGTCACACAATTTTCATTTTCCTTCTTCTTGTCATTGTTATTATCATTTATATCTTTGGTGGAGTCAATGGTAGTAAGCTTAGAGGTGCGCTTAAGGCTGGTATTGGAGTTGCTAGAAAGGGATTTAAGATCCGAAGGGCGAGAAGATTTGATTTGGGTTTTGATTGAAGTAGAGAAGGATTATGGAGAAAGAAGAGAGGATGGGATTGTATTTGTGAGACCAGTAAAGGGTTTCCTTTTGTTGGCTTTTCTTCTTGGTTTTTTTGTTGTTGATTTTTTTCCTTTCATATTTAATGGGATTTGTAGAGAGTTCTAAGCTTCAGTTTCTTTTTCTAGTAGAGGATGGAGTGATAAATTTGGTTTGGGGTTAGCAGGAAAATTCTATTTTTTGATTTGTTGTTGGGTCATGAAAATTCTATGAAACATCAATCAAACCTTTCAATGAACAGTGCTTGATAATTGGGCTTTCAATTTTTGTGCAGCTCTTTACCAAACATATTTAAAAGTTAATTAGTTAGAAATGTACCCTAGAGGATCTTTAATAGTTAAAAATGAAACCCAATATGGAATCTTGACCAAACATGTAAAGAAAGGGGGAAGGTTGCTATTCTATGTGATTTCCAGGCCAAAATAACATTATGACTAAGATTTCATATCATCTATGCAGTTTATTTATCATTTATTCCTTAATTTCCTAGGGGAAAACAAATAGCAATACCGACTTAAATTTAAAGAACTAAGAGGGTTGCTTAGGAATCTGATTCATTGAGACAAATTTGTTGTCCTTTCAACACAACGAAATGGAATGCCAAAAATGAAATTAGAAACCAAATTTATCATTCAAAGTACCATAGCAGTACTACAGCAATAGTTTAATGATATTAATAGCACAGAACGTAATACAGAATATTCATCTTATTTACAAGATTTAGGGTTTATTTTTGTGAATTCAAATGTAAGTATTTGAGTTCATGAACAAGATTTAGGGTTTTGTTACTTCTCTTATTCTTTTTTAGTAAAGTTTGGTCACTTGACATTAGAAATTCTTGAAAAGGAGGATCTTTTTTTTTGTTTTGGGGGTACAAGTGCGAGGATTAAGATTCTAACAGAAGATCACGACAAAGACCAGTGTCCATTGTGTCCAATTTGATTTATACTTTTTTTGGGCATGTCTTGTACATATCCACCTCGCCAAAAGCAAGTCCATGTCGAACACTGCTGCAACACTAGAATGAGGGGGTTATCAGTGTCAGTGCTTCATAGATTATGATTTTATTTTTCAACACTTGATTTTAACTTTGAAGTAATTTTTTTTCCGAGTAAGAAGCATATAGCAAAAGCAATAATACTGGCGAAAGCACATAACAAAGGAAAATTCATTTTTATATAGAAAGAAATCAAAAATCATTTATACATTAACTAAGAGAATTGTAATATGGTACCTTTACAATTTTTTTGGTGAATTACAAATATCGATTAACATAACTTGAACCCAAGTTACACTTGCGGCGGTGAATACCATTGACCATCAGGCCAACTCATATTGTACCTCTACTTTAATTTCATATGTTAATCAGTCTTTAGAAAAATGTGTAATATGTAAAATTCTAATTAAAACACATTTTTCTACAACTTTCAAGATCAAACTTCATGAATTAGAAACAAGTAAAATAAATAAATATATGAACAATTGAAAATATATCATCAAGATCAAACATACCCAGAGTCATGGATTTAAATAGCGATTGATTAACGAAATAGCAGCTGCAATATAGTGATAGCGATGCCATTGAAATCGCTATTGTCGAAAATAGCGGAATAGTGGTGTGAAGCGGAATCACACCAATAGTGGTGGATCACAGCTGTAATTTAACAAGTAACGACCAATTGCCATAATATGTGCCGCTATTCCCGTTATTGTTCCGTTACGATGAAATTAAAAAAAATCATTTAAATTATATGATTTTATCTATTTAATGATTTTAGTTAATAAAAAATTCACGATCGCGATACCCGTAGTGACCGCAATAGCATCCGTTATGTCCACAACCACGATAAATGTAACGTAACCAAAAACACAGCCACAATCGCAATTTAAATCCTTGCCCAGAGTAGCTGCCTCCATGTAGACAAAAAGCAACTGGTCCTTCTGTTACTGCCATATATAAATGAAAGACCTAAAATGATAAAGCATATTAGAAGTAAATAGGTATTGAAAATGGAAATTTTTTCCATGGAACTGCCAAAACAAATAACACTAACATCATTTGAGTTTGGTATGTAGACATCTTCCTCTCAAACAAAAAAGCCAGAGCAATCTAAAGCCAAGTATTTCTCAAAACTCCTAAAAAATGATTATTCAAAAATCTAATGCATAAAAATAACATAGAAAACATAAATTCAAACAAAAAGTTTAGAACAAAATCTAGCAAAAATAGTTCATCTCTCCCGACTCAAATTAAGAAGAGAATATGAATGTTATCTAAAAGACCACCCAGAAAGGATAATGATTGAGCGAATATTGAATGTCAGTGTTCTGGTTCTTACTCATATAAATGTGTTATCTACTCTATTCAGGATAGTCTCACATATAAAATTCAGATGAGAAGCATTCGGAAGAGGAATAAGAGGGTAGGGGAACCGAGATAAGGGAAGATCTCTTACTTTGAATATGCTTTTTCTAGAACTTGACGTATCCAATTGGAGAAGCACTCCTCGTTCCATCAAAAAATTCAATAAAAAAAGAAAGTATTGCAGTCAGTAAGATTTTTTTACTAAAGAAATTGAACTCATTAGCAATAAATACCATGTAACAGTAATCAAAAGCACAACTAGATGTTGGGGAAAGGTAGGTGCAAAGTAAATCCACCAATATATGTAGAGAAACACAGCATATCAAGAAATACTTCTTTATTAGAAAAACTCAATTGAATACAAAGGAACTATTGTCATATTTATACAGAGAATAGCTAAATGACTTAACCATCCTTCAACTACATAACTGCTACTAACTGTTTAACTGACATAACTAACTTAATCCTTTACATTCACCCAACTACTGAACTTCTTGCTAACTCCTGCTCTGGAACTACTCCAAGTTTGCTGCAAACTTTGAGCTGTGTTCTAAACCTGCTAAAACAGCCAGCAGAGAGAGGTTTTGTAAGAACATCAGCCACTTGATCCTGTGCTGGGACATGTCCAACCACCAACTTCCCAAAAGTTACTCTCTCTCGAACAAAAAATAAATGCAATTCCACGTGTTTGAATTTGGAGTGCATCACTAGGTTGGTAGACACAGCCATTGTGCTGGAATTGTCAGACGACAGAACAACTTTGCTATCAGGTTTAACATGCAACTCACCCAACAAACCTTCCAACCACATGACTTCAGTTTTAGCATGGGCAAAACTCTTGTACTCAGTCTGTTAGCTCGATGGATCAACTCAATAATGATGGTAACAGAGGTTGAATCGATCTTTTAGAAGTTGTAGTGGAAGCAATTTAATTTTGCAACAAAGGACACAAGGATTTATAGTGGTTCAGCCCCAAATGCCTACTTCACTACCTTAGCTTTCCACAACTAAGGATTTTCCCAAATCCACTAGATTTGTATAACCTTTGAGGACAAGGTTTAACCTTACAATCTCTCTTAAGACTTATACCCCAAATTCTTAAGATAGAACTCTCTTAAGGTTTCTACCCAAACCTTAAGTATCAACCCTCTCTCAAAGAGAAGCAAACAAGCAAACAAAGAAACAATCTTTACAAGAATAGGACGTTTGTCAATTAAGCACAAATACAAAGAAGAACACTTGAGCTACTAAATGAATACAATGAAAGCTCACAAGTGTTTACAAGAAAAGGTATGAAAGAATTAAGCTCTTGGTTGTTTTGATTGATCTTTAGGCTTTGCACATTGCTCTTCTTGATGCTAGACCTTTGGAAGATGGTATTTATAACCTCTAAGTGAATTTCAACCGTTGTGGTTGTTGGGAAAGTAATGTAGTCATTGCAGCCATAAAAACTAGCATTATCGGTAGAATTATAGTTGTATCAGTAGAACAAAAGTTCTACCGGTAGAAGTCTCAGGGTAGACGACTTTACAAAATAATCGTTGGAGTCGTTATATCGATAGATGCTTCATTGTATCGATAGAACTCTGAGGGTTTTATTTTGTATCGGTAGAACCCATCAAAGTATGGATAGAAGTGTAGGGGAGGATGAATTTTAGCTACTGACTTGACTTGTTTCGATAGAAGTCTTCAAGGTATCGGTAGAAGTGGAGTTCTACCGGTAGAAGTAGAGTCTTTTCCACTTAGCTTTTATTCAAAAACACTTTAATTTGTTATATGAAAACATATTATCCAATAAAGCTTAGTTTAACACAGTCTTTATGAAAGATCGAAACACTATTTATTGTTTCTTGGACGACTAAGACATCAGATTTCCTCCAAGAAAAATGCAAAATCTTGATGTTGATCTCCTATCATCAGGATCATTTCCCTAACTAGCATCGAAGTATCCAGCTAGAGATAACCGTGAGGTAGAACTGAACGAGATGCCATGATGAACTGAACGAGATGCCATGATCTATAGTTAACTGTAGATACATTAAAATTCGTTTGATCGCCTTGAAATGTTGATCAAGGGGCTTGTGCATGAATTGACACACTTTGTTGACTACATATACAATGTTAGGTCTTGTGATTACAATGTATTGAAGGGATCCTACAATACTCCTATATTCTAACTCATTCTCAATAGGGCTCACTGAATGAGCAGCCAGCACACATGAAAACATCATGAGAGTTGAAGTGCCCTTGGCTTGCTCTATATTACTCTTCTGTAATAGGTCTAGAATATACTTTCTCTAACTAAGAAGCAACCGAATGTCTGTATGAGAGACTTCAATGCTCAGAGGGTAACTTAATTGCCCCAAATCCTTGAGAGAAAACTTTAAATCCAAGGTCTTCACAAAGTTATCAATACTTGGCTGATGATTTCATGTGACAATAATGTCATCAACATAAACTAGAACATAAAGAAGATTGTTACTAGTTTGTTTGACAAATAAAGAGGTATTTGACTTTAACAACACAAAGCTTGACCCAAGGAAATGATCCCTTAACTTTTGAAACCATGCCCTGGGTGCTTGTTTAAGTCCATACAAAGCTTTCTTGAGCTTGCACACCAAAGGTACATTCCCACTGTGCTTTTCGAACCCTAGAGGTTGAAGTATATTGTCACATCCGTAAAAACTCGTTACTTGGAATGTGTGGCCTTAGATGCCTCTCGATTAATGCAACGCCTAAGTAATCTTGAAACCGATCGATGCTAAAGTGCTTAAATCCTCGCGGAAGCAAAAAACACTAAAAAAAAAAGCAAACAAAAAACAAGCAAAGAAATTGAGTGAATGCTCTGTGTATTCCTCAAATTAGAAGTATGGAAATAAGGTGAGGGTAAGCCTCTATTTATAGTTGAAGCCCCTTATATCCAATGACTAAGATTAAAGTACATCGACGATGGAGATACAATGTTATCTATAATATCTCTTAATCTAAGGAAATCAAGTCAAACATTCCTTAGATAGAAGATTACAATGGATATGGAAAGGAATAAAAGGGAATATGCTTGATTATGTGCTACTTGCCATATCTAATTTGTAATGCTCTTCAACCCCAAAGGATGGGCCAACTCGAATGGGTGGTGATAGGCCTAAGATGTTATGGAGTGCTTCTTGGGTAGCTTGGTGTGTGCTAGTCTCGGGCCCTGGTGTGCGGTCCGTAACATTCCCCCTACTAAATTTGGTGACGCCTTCGTCGCTCGACTAGCATGGTACTGGTTCACTTGGTTTTTGAATTGCCATAAGGCCTCGACTGGTTCCCAACTACCCTCATTATCGAGAAATCCCTTCGACTGAACAAAATATTCGTGCCTTGACCGATAACTCAATCTTTGAATGACTTTTTCTGCCTAGATCTCTCGAACTTCTTTCTCGTATGAGACCTTCAATCTGACTGGTGCTCGGGGTTATTTGCCTCGATCTAGATCTAACTCATCTTGATGGTAAGGCTTGAGAAGGCTGACATGAAACACTGGATGAGTTTGGATGGTCGGTGGCAACTCCAATCTATAGTCCATGGTGCCTACTCGCTTCACAACTCGGAACGGACCATCGTATCTTCACACAAGCCCTTTGTGCACGGTTGGGTTACATAAGATCCCTATCAACTTGGAAAGGACTAGATCACCAACCTGGAAATTCACGTCCCTATGCTTTCGATCTTCCCATTTCTCGATTCGCTTCTTTGCCTTGTGTAAACAAGCTCAGGCTAGGTCATGATACTCTTGCCACTCTATGGCAAACTTGTGTACTGCTGGATTGGGCCCCTTATACCTAGTAATAACTGTGTTGGGTGTAAGTAGTTGTTGTCTAATCACGATTTTTAACAGACTTTGGTTCATGGTCTCACTCCGTTGCAAGTTGTAAGAAAACTGAGCCACATCCAACAACTTTGGCCAGTCGCGCTACGTGGCACTCACATAGTGCCTCAAATAGATCTCCAATAGTGCATTCACTTATTCGGTTTACCGATCAGTTTGGGGGTGAACACTAGTTGAGAAGTTCAAGCTTGATCCCATTAGCTTGAATAATTCGATCCAAAACATCCTCGTGAATTGTGTATTTGAATCACTAATAATCGTCTTTGGCACTCCCCAGTACTTGAGGAAAAAATACGAGCTGCCTCCTCGACTGGACACACCTTGGATGCTAGAATGAACACCCCACACTTCGAAAACCTGTCAACCACAACCATAGTACTTGACAAGCCATAAGTGTTGGACAAACCGACTATAAAGTCCATGGAATAGGCAATGACTGTAACAATCCCGCTGGTTTCTTCATCTTTATCTTATCTTGTTGGCACACAAGACAAGTCTTCACATAGGCTTCAACATATGTGCCCATGTGCAGCCAAAAGTAGTGCTCGGTAATCAATGCCAACATCTAATTCATCCCCGGATTTCCTGCCCAATTGGAATTGTGGCATTCCCACATAAGCCCCTTGCGCAATTCTCCAAACTGTGGCACATAGAGACAATGTCCTCGAGCATTCAACAAGTCCCATTCAAGCCAAAACTTTCTAGTTTTCCCTTTTTTGGCATAGTCGATAAGCATTTTGGCTATTGGGTCATGTGACAACCCCTTTTTGACATGCTCTAAAAGTTATCCCTGTGGCAAGCTAACGAACTCAATGTTATACCTTCAGCTTAGGGTATCGGCAACAAAATTCACCTTTCCTAGTTTGTACTTCATGGGAAAATGAAACTTTGCAAGTAATTCTTACCAACGGGCTTACTTTGGAGACAACTTTTGGGTTTGAAAATAACTATTAGCAACATTATCAATGTATACCACGAACCTGAACCCAAGTACATAATGTCGCCAAATGCTCAAGCAGTGCACCACTACAGCCATTTCTTTCTCATGGATCATGTATCTCCTCTCGGTCTCATTGAGTTTCTGACTTTCAAAGGCAATCGGATGTCCTTCTTGCATAAGAACCCCACCAATAGCAACATCGGATGCATTAGTGTAGATCTCGAAAAGGCTTGGTGTAATCTGGCAACACCAACACTATCTCACCCATCATGACCTACTTCAATTCTTCAAAGGCTTGTTGATAATTGATGCTCTAGTCTCACGCCTTATCCTTCTTTAGTAACACAGTCAAGGGTGCGACTATTCTGGAGTAGCCTTTAACGAACCTTTGGTAATAGTTTGCTAGCCCTAAAAAGGATCTTAACTCAGTCACCTTGGTTGTTAGCTCCCAATCTTCAATCGCTCAAATTTTGGCCCCATCCATTCGGATCTTTCCACCTCCAAGAATGTGGCCTAAGAAAGGGACCTCTTTTTGGTCAAATAAGCACTTCTGCTCTTTGACATAGATTTCGCTCTCTCGCAAGACTTTTAACACCTTCCGCAAGTGTCCCAAATGTTCCTCGAGTGTCTTGCTATATATCACAACATCGTCAAGGTAAACAACAATGAACTGATCAAGAAAGGTTTGTAATACCTTATTCATGAGTGTGCAGAAAGAGGTGAGAGCATACGTGAGGCCAAAAGGCATCATAAAGAACTCATACGAACTGTAGCGCATCACACAAATAGTCTTCGGTTCATCTCCTTTGATAATTTTTACTTGGTAAAATCCAAACCTTAAATCCAACTAGGTGAACCACCTTTCACCATCAAGCTGAGTGAACAAGTCGGCAATGAGTGAGATCGAGTACTTGTTCTTCACGGTGAGCTTATTCAAAGCCCTATAGTCGATGCACATACGAAGCGTACCATCATACTTCTTTTGAAAGAGCACCAGTGCACCATAAGTTGCCTTGGACAGTCGAATATACCCTACATCTAAGAGTTCCTTCAATTGTCTGCGCAACTCCTCTAATTCAGACGGAGCCATTCGATAAAGGGCTTCAGCGAATGGCTTCGCATTTGGGACAAGTTCTATCTTGTAATCCACCTTCCTCTTCGGTGGCAAACTCTTTGGCAACTCGACAGGCATCACCTCTCAAAATTCTGTCAATACTTGTCCCACCTCCTTTGGGACTTCTATGGACATGGTAGGCTTATCATCAACCAAAGCAACTAATACGTTAGTTTCTCCTTGTGCACCCCTTTGCTGAGCTAGATGGTTGATAGCATCTTGGCTCCAACTCCGACCTCTCAGTTTACCGGAACAATGCATTGGTGTTTTGAATCAAGAATGCATAAATAATTGAACAATGAAACAGGAAATGCATTAATCCGGTTGAAGAAACTAAGCTCAATCACAAAATAGAAGTCGTCGAGTAGGATTACCTTGATGTTTTCCTTACTGGTCTAACCTCTAATATCTTGCATGACTCTTTTGTCACTCTCACAATCGGAACCTCCTTGGAATTGACGGTTTTAATAAACCAACTTGCCTTTGTCAACACAAAGGTCAAGTCTCTTGGCAGCCCGCTTGGATACAAACAATTCTGAGGCATCGGTGTCCACTAGCGCGCTCATCTTCTTACTTGCCACGGTGATGACCACGAACATTAGCCCTTTCTTCTTATGACCTTTCTTAACCTTCATGGAGCTAATGATTGAGTTAAGCTTAAGAGTCTCCTTTTCTTCGACATCCTTCCCTTGGATGACAGCTGTTTTCTCATTTTAGAGACAGTTCCTTGCCAAGTACTTGCCTCCACAAGTGTAGCACTTGAAAGACTCATTGTTCTTCTCCCATGGCTTGCGAAACTTAATATTTCCACCTATCGGCTTTTCGAATCCCTTCTTGGCTGGTCTCTCCTTGTCTCGCCCACCATTGCTTTTGAATTTTGGCTTTGGTTTGGTAGACTCGGTCCTCTTAATCTCAAATTTGATAATGGACTCAGTCGCAGATAAGGTTTTGGAAAGCTCTTGGATCCCCATCCGCTTTAACTCCATCTTGGCCCATCATTGGAGTCCATCAATCCTTCTTCCTTGCCCAGCCTCAGGATTTGAAGCTTGAGCTCGGTGAACTACTTGACATAATCTTAGATTAAGCCGTCATGCTTGAGTTGTTGTAACTTTGGGCCTCTAATTGAGCATATTTCAGATAGAATTGTTCCCTGAACTCGGACTGGAACTCACCCCATGTCGTAATGGGAATTTTCCCGGTCTCTTTCTCGGAGCATCTACGTCGCCACCATAAGAGAGCGACATAGTCAAATAGGCAGAAGCAGTATTTACCTTTATGGCTTCGTCCTTGATATCTATGGCTCGAAAGTGCTGCACCATGGCCCAAATGAAATTGTCAACATCTTGGGTCAATTGTGACCCCGTGAACATCTTCTGTTTTGGGACATCGATCCTGAGTGTGGGTGCTGCTGCTTCTGTCATCACGTCATTCTTCATGACTCTCTTGTATATAGTTAGCTCACTTTGGAGATTCTCGATCTCCCCTACCAACTTGGCCTTGGAAGTCTCCCTTGCACCTTCAAGGAAATTGTCTCGTTGGTCTAGCTTCTCGTACATATTATCGAGAAGTCCTTGAATCGCAAGCATGATTCTCTTCCTTAAGAGAATCCAACTTCTAGAGGTATGGTTCTTCTCCTTTTTGGCCTCCTTGACTTCCGTCATGAAATCTTCCAGTCTGACGACCATCCTTTCCAAGGCTGAAATGATGTCCCTGAACTCTCTCTCTTCTTCTCGAGAACAGCATGAGTCTCTCGTTCGGTTGCTGAGACCTCGCTTGGGTTTGTTGATGCCATCTCTCTCACTTAAACAGACTTTGATACCACTTGTCACTTCCGTAGAAACTCGCTACTTGGAACGTGCGACCTTGAACGCCTCTAAATCATTGCAATGCCTAAGTAAGCCTGAAACCGATCGAAGCTAGAGTACTTAGATCCTCGCGGAAGCGAAAGAACACTGAAAGAAAAAGGCAAAAAAAAAAGAGAATATGGAAAGGAATGCTCTGTGTATAGTTGAAATTATGAAAATGAGGTGGGGGTAAGCCTCTATTTATAGTTGAAGCCTCCATATCCAACGGCTAAGATTAAAGTACATTGACGATAGATATACAATGCTATTTATAATATCCCTTAATTTAAAGAAATCAAATCAAATATTCCTTAGATAGAAGATTACAATGGATATGGAAAGGAATCAAAGAGAATATGCTTGATTATATGCTACTTGCCATATTTAATTTGCAATGCTCTTCAACCCTAAGGGATGGGCTAATTCAGATGGGTGGTGATAGGCCCAAGATGATGTGTAGTGCTTCTTAGTCAGCTTGGTGTGTGCTAGTCTTGGGACTTGGTTTACGTTCCATGGCAATATATATTTCCTCACTAAGGTCTCCATTGAGGAAAGCTTTATTGATGTCTACTTGCCTTGAAGACCAGCCAAATTTGATAGCAAGATACAACACCCACTCGAATTGTTGCAGGTTTAACAACTAGGCTGAAAGTTTCATAAAAATCTATTCCTACTTCCTGATATCTTGCCCTTATATCGAGCTATAGACCCATCAGCATAATTATTGACTTTAAAATCCATTTACAACCAACTGCCTTCCTATTTGGAGGTAATGGAACAAGTTCCCATGTATGATTATGTATAAGAGCATTATACTCTTGTTGAGCAGCTCCTGTTCATTCAAGACTGTGAAATGCCTCATCAATGGTCACAAGTTCTTGAACACCAAGACTTGAAGTGTAAACCTTTGGTTTGAAAACCCCACACTTGGACCTGGTTTGCATAGGATGAGTATTGGCTAGAATTTTTGAGACTGTTGCAGTAGGAAACTCAACAGTAGTTATATTAGGAGTCACTATAGGAGCTGGTAGGACTTCTATCAGCAGCCAATCATCACTACTATCCATAAAAGTAGAAGTTTCAGCACCAATATTAGAACAAGTGTCACGAGCCAAAGTTCAAAACCTATGACCATTGCACACAATGAGTCTCATGGAGGTTTGTCATTGACATTGGGATCATTTAGCCCACATGAGTTGGCCCGATTCAGATAGCTATTGGTCAAGCCTATCAGATTGAAGCTTGGGTAGCCAATGATAAAGATATGACAACAGAAATTATCTTAGCAAATATAGGAACTAATCCTAGAAGATTAGGAAGAATAATTTCTTTAAGATTAGATTAATATTGTAATCTTGTAAATCCCATAAATTAAGGGATAGACTAATTTCATCCGTTGATGTAGCTTGATCTTGACCGTTAGTTGTGAGGGAGCTCTATAAATAGGAGCCTCTCCTCATTTGTAACTCATCCATTAGAATTCATTCCATTCATTGTATTTTTTGTATTCTTTAAGAGAAAGTAATACAATTGAGAGCATTTACTCAAACACTTGGTATTCTTGTTCTAGTGGCTTTTTGTTGTCTTCTAAGCCTTCTTTTGGCTAGTCGCTTTTGCTATAAAAGTTGGTGTATTAGATGAATTCTCTTCGTGAATCCTCAATCGTGGTAATCAGGTTGACTTAGGTGTGTTTGCAAGAAAGGATCACCTAAGGTCGTACGGATTGTGAGACTAAAGGTCTAGCCCCGTGACAAGTGGTATCAGAGCCAGTGTTACGAAGGCACACTGCAAGATGTCGAAAGAAGTTGCTGAACAGAAGTTGCCCTAGAGATTATTGATGGATATGCTGTCGGCTATAGAGGATCAAGTGGACAGACATGACGAGTCCATGGGGGACGCGAATGAGTCCATCGATAGAACTCATGAGCGCATACACGACTTGAGGGAACAATCGATGAACTATGTGATCATGAATCTCAACGACACTAGGGATGAGGTAAAAGAGTTGTTTAATTCCCATAGGTCTGAACTGACAAAAATGAGTGATGCTCTCGAAGCCATGCAGTTAGCTTTGAAGGAGGAAACAATGGCCACGACAAAGGCTTTGAGCATAAAACTAGAGAAGCTCGAGGGAGAGCTTGCCTTGTGTCGAGCAACCTTAGGGAATGAAGGAGTGTCAAGTGCAGCACTCAATATGTCCCAAAGCCGAAAGAGTTTGTGAGGACAAAATTTGCATGCGATGTAGACAATTTCTTGTAGAGGATGAAAAACTACTTCTGTGCCAAAGGCATCGAGGATGATGCGAGTAAGGTAAATATTGCTTAAATATTTCTTACTCATAACGTGCTTTTATGGTGGCGAGATAGGACCACAGATAAAAGGCATAATGAGATTGGAACGAGGCAAGAATTCCAATATGAATTGAAGGGACAATATTACCTAGATGATGTCGAGGAAGAAGCTCGGGCAAAGTTACGATGGCTAATGTAACAAGGCATAATTGGGGAGTATGTTCGAGAGTTTAAGTAACTCATGCTCCGAGTTAAAAAAGTGATCGAGAAAGAGGCATTGCTTGTCTTCATGAATGGATTGAAGTCGTGGGTCAGACGGGAAGTGGAATAAGGTCTCCAAGAGCTGTCACAAGCCATTACGGTAGCGGAGTCCATGGTCAAGCTTGGTCTAGGGAAAGACAAGCTTGGTCCAAGGAAAGGGGCGGATGTGAAGGGAATCACAAAGATGATAATGGCAGTGGCATCGGCGACAATGGTGATAATGGGAAACCATGAGTTGGAAAGAAGAAACCCAAAAAAAGGCGAGGCAAGTTGAAATGTTTTCTTTGCGATGGTCCACATTTGCTGAAGAAATGTCTAATAAAATCTGAGTTGTCTAAGAAGGGCAAGCCGGAAGGTAAGGCCGTGAGACTTAGTTCGAGCGCAAAGGGTGTCGAAGCCAAGGAGGCTGAGAGCGAGAAGAAGAAGCCAGTGGAGTGCTTCTTATGTCTTGGTCCGCATAGGTTGCGAAAATGTCCGAAAAAGTCTGTCATTGATAGGGCAGACAAAGTGCCTAAGAAGCTTGGTACGAGTGAAACCAAAGGGGCAAAGAGGAGCAAAAAGAAGCGAGTCAAGTGCTTCTTGTGTCAAGGTTCGCATGAGTTGCAGAACTGTCCAAAGCAACAATCTATGAGGGTCAAAGAAAAGGCAACATCGAAGCTCGTTGAGTCATTAGAGGGTCTTACACCTAAGGAAGAGGTGAGTATGTCATCGAACTTAATGGAGAAAGCTGCGATGAAAATGGTGAAGCTGCGACCAATCAGGCTCAATTTGAGGAAAGTGACGGAGTTGGCCTAGTCATCGGTGAGGCTACAACCCATGAAAGAGTCAAGTTTAGCATCGAACTTAGAGGAAGAAGTTGCGATGCAAACTTGGAAGTTAGGATCAATGAGGCTCATTTCTGTTGACACATCGAAAGAGCTTCCACTTATGGAAAAAGTAGGTGGTGCATCAAAGTTTGCGAGAATGATGATGCAAGCTGAACAGTTGACCAGAGTAAATGCGACAAGTAAGGTACATTCGAAACACTTTAATAGTGTTTTGCATTCTAACTTGGTTGTTTGGCAAGAATGTAGAGGCCCTTCCAGAGTTCTTAAGCAAAGAGACCGAGGGACTATGGGCAATTTGAGGCCAAGTGATGTGAATCAAGAGGATTCTGATCAAAACCAATCAGAATGTGGGCAAGTGAGTCCAGAGACTTATTTCCAAAGTGATGTACCAACAAGTGAGATGGTTCGAGTTAAGAGGCGACGAAAGCCAAGGTAAATGTTTCAAAAGAAGGGACGACCCGATAGTAAGACTAATCGAGAAAATGCTAAGGCAACAAGACGAGATCAAGGCCAATCAAGTCAGTGCCATTCTGAAGCCGCAACAAGGGCATTGCGAGAATAGGTGGGGGAGAATGTCACAGGCCAGAGTTCAAAGCGCATGACCATTACACATAATGAGTCCCATGGAGGTCTGTCATTGACATTGGAATCATTTAGCCCACATGAGTTGGCCCGATTTAGAGAGATATTGGTCAAGCCTATCAGATTGAAGCCTGTGTGGCCCATTAATAAAAATATAGCAATAGAAGGCATCTTGGCAAATATGAGAACTACTCTTAGAAGATAATGAAGAATCATATCTTTAGGATTAGATAAGATTAGATTGATATTGTAATCTTGTAAATCCCATAAATTAAGGGATAGGCTAATCTCATCCGTCGATGTAGCTTAATCTTGACCGTTGGTTGTGAAGGAGTTCAACTATAAATAGGAGTCTCTCCTCATTTGTAGCTCATCCATTGGAATTCATTTCATTCATTGTATTTTTGTATTCTTTGAGAGAAAGTAATACAATTGAGAGCATTTACTCAAACACTTGGTGTTCTTGTTCTTGTGGCTTTCTGTTGTCTTCTGAGCCTTCTTTTGGCTAGTCGCTTCTGCTATACTAATTGGTGTCTTAGAGGAATTCTCTTGGTGAATCCTCAATCGTGGTAATCAAGCTGACTTAGGCATTTATGAAAGAAAGGATCGCCTAAGGCCACACGAATTGTGAGACTAAAGGTCTAGTCCCGTGACACAAGGGCCAAACACAACCATAGGATGAGTAGTTGACAGTGACCCTTCTATATTCACTTGAGCACCACCAAAAGTACCCCTATTTGACTCAAAAAAAATTGAGCAGCTGAAAAATTAGAGGAACGAACCTTGCACTGTTTAGGTAGCATGGGAAAACCTGACCTTTGATGCATCATTGTAGAATCAGTCTTTGCTAGGTTGATTGCAGCCTGAGCACAAGGAAAGAGATGCTCATAAAAAATAACATGCCTTGAGACAAATATTCTACCACTATCATCTAGGCACTTGTAACCTTTATGATTTGGACTATAACCAATAAAAGTGCAAGCTTTAGACCTATACTGAAACTTGTGTTTATTATACGGTCTAAGGTAAGGGTAACAACAGCAACCAAAGACCCTGAGTGACTTATAATTTGGTTTTGGGTGATACAACCTCTCATGTGGTGACTGCCCCTATAGAACTGAAAAAGGAAGTCTGTTAATCAGATAAACAACATGTAAAAAAGCATGAGTCCAAAGGTGCATAGGCAAATAAGCTCGAGCAAGAAGAGTAAGACTTGTTTCCACCAAGTGTTTATATTTTCTTTCAACAATGCTGTTTTGTTCTGATGTATGAGGTCAAGTTATTTTGTGTTGAACTCCAAGTTGAGAAAGAACAATAGTCAAAGGCCTATTACTCACCACCCCAATTAGATTGAAGCATTTTAATCTTTTTTCCAAACTAAACCTCTACAAATTTATGAAACTGAACAAACTTATGAAGAACTTCAGCCTTTGTATTTAACAAAAAGACCCAAGTGTATCTACTATAGGCATCCACAAATGATAAATAGTACAAACAACCTTCTGAAGTCATAGAGGTAGGTCCCCATAAATCTGACACAATTAGCTCAAAAGGTGAGTGATACATAGTCTGAGAATCACTAAAAACAAGCTTGTGAGACTTTCATAATTGACAAGGAGCACACACCCCTAAACAACAAGCATTATTAGAAACAATGTTACAACTTTTAAGTACTTGATGAAGTATCTTGGTACATGGATAACCAAGTCTGTCGTGCCACAACTATGATACTGAAAAAGGCCCTGCACTAGTGTCACGGGCCAAAGTACAAAGCCCGTGACCGTCGCACATAATGAGTCCCATGGAGGTCTATCATTGACATTAGGATCATTTAGCCCACATGAGCTGGCTCGATTTAGAGAGCTGTTGGTCAAGCCTATTAGATTGAAGCTTGGGTGGCCTAATGATGAAGATCTGACAACTTAGGGCATCTTGGCAAATATGGGAACTAATCCTAGAAGATAAGGGAATCACATCTTTAGGATTAGATTGGATTAGATTTGATTTTGTAATCATGTAAATCCCATGAATTAAGTGATAGGCTAATCTTGACCGTCGATGTCATTTGATCTTAACCGTTGGTTATGAGGGAGCTCAACTATAAATAGGAGCCTCTCTTCATTTGTAACTCATCCATTAGAATTATTTCATTCATTGTATTCTTTGAGAGAAAGTAATACAATTGATAGCATTTACTCAAACACTTGGTGTTCTTGTTCTTATGGCTTTCTGTTGTCTTTTGAGCCTTCTTTTGACTAGTCGCTTTTGCTATACAAGTTTGGTGCCTTGGAGGAATTCTCTTGGTGAATCCTCAATCGTGGTAATCAGGCTAACTTAGGCGTTATTTTGATCAAGAAGCGTCTAAGGCCGCACACTCTAAGTTTCAAGTTTTTAAGGACGTGACAAGTGGTATCCGAGCTAAGGTTGCGAAGGCACTGTCCGTGATGTCAAAAGAAGTTGTTGAACAGATTGAGCCTATGGAGACCCATGAGAGGGCCAGGCATAAGACTGTTGGCTTTGGAAAATCGAATGGTCACTCTCGAAGAATCCATGAGGGATGTCAAGGAGAGGCTCGATGTAGTCGATGAGGGACTCTCAAGCGGGTTGCAATACATGAAGGAACAATTGAGAGAGTATGTATGGGATACTCTTAGTTCCTTAGAGAATAACATGACGAGGAAAGATGATGCTCTTGAGGCAATGGTGGTAGGCTTGAAGGAAGAAATCATCGAGCTTAAGGGGGAGCTCAAGATCTTCAAGGCTGCCTTGGGAAATGGAATGTTGGCTTCGATGCCAAAGCAACAAGTGATGGATGTGCCCAAACCGAAAGGGTTTAAAGGGGAAAGGTCCGTAAGTGAAGTGGACAACTTTCTTTGGACAATGGAGCAATACTTCCAAGCGATGAGCATTCAGGATGATGCTACTAAGGTAAATACTGCTGCTATGTATCTTATTGATGTTACATTGTTATGGTGGAGACGTAAGTCCACAGATATGAAACGTGATGGGACCAAAATTGAGACTTAGGTAGAGTTCCAACAAGAATTCAAGGCACAATTTTATCCAGAGTATGTCGAGGATGAACCTCGAGCAAAGTTGTGGCAGCTTACGCAATGAGGATCGGTGAGGGAGTATGTGCGGGAGTTCAGTGAACTCATGCTTCAAATTTTAGATTTGAGCGAGAAGAAAGAATTTTCTCCTTTACAGATGGGTTGAAACCATGGGCGAAGTAGGAATTATAATGCCGAGGACTTAAAGAGTTTACCAAAGCCATGATGGTTGCAGAGTCCATAGTAGAATTTGATCCGAGCAGAGACATGTTTGAACCTTCCAAGCCCAATGGAAAGGGCGATGGTGGGGGAGACCATAATGAGAATAAAGAGGGACATAGCGATTATGGCAGCGGTAGTAGTAGCGATGGTGGGAAACCATGACGTAAGAAGTGGAGACCCAACAACCCAAAAGAGAAGAGGAGCAATATAAGATGCTACCTTTGTAAGGGACCGCATATGAAGAAGAATTGTCCAAAGGTATCTTCATTTTCGGCTATCAAGACGAAAGATGAGACGGAGTAAGAGAAACTTGTTGAAAAGAAAGCATCAATGGTTAAAGCAATGATGCTTATTCCTGCCAAAAGAAATGGCAAGGAAGGGTTGATGTTTGTAGACATCAACATTACAGGCCAAATGAAGAGTGCTCTTGTTGACACGGGAGCATTAGATTTCTTGATATCGAAAAAATCTACTAAGGAGCTTAGTCTTTCGATTCGGAAGTCGAATAAGAAGATCAAGATGGTAAATTTTGAGGAGGGCCTAACTGTTAGGGTAGGTCAAAACGTGGAGCTACAAATCGGCGAATGGAAGGCAAGGAAGACTTTGAGGTAATCAAGTTAAACGATTACGATTTTGTGCTTGGTTTAAACTTCCTTGACAAAATTCAAGCTATAATGTTTCCATGGGCCGATCAAATTCATATTGTTACCGGTGCGTTATCACGGATCATTGTGCCGGTATATCGAGATATTAAGGTTGGGACCAAGGTGTTGTCATCAATCCAGCTAGTCGAGGATGTTTCGTATGGGAAGAACATCGACTCAAGGAAACAAAATGTTACGAAAGCCTCTTCGGGAAAGTTAGTGGAGCTTGGGACCGATATGAGGCCTAGTGAGTCGTCTGTAGAGATATCACCTTTGGGTAAGGTGAAGTGCGCATCGGACTTCGAGGGAAAAGAAGTGATGCAAATGAGATAAACGGGTCGAGTAAATGCTACGAGTAAGGTACATCATGAACACCTTAGTAGTGTTGTGAATTCTGACTTGTTGACTTGGCAAGGTCGTAGGGACCCTTTCAAAGTTCTTGAGCAAGGAGGCCAAGGGACTGTGGGAATTACGAAGCCAAAGGGTGTGAATCAAGAAGATTCAGAATGAAGCAAGTCAAAATTGGGGCAAGTTGGAGTGGAGACTTCTTGCCAGCAAGATGTACCAACGAGTGCAACGGTTCAAGATAAGAGGAGACGAAAGTCGAGGCGAAAGTTCTGAAAGAAGGGATAACCCGATAGCAAGACTAGTCAGGAAGAAGCCGAGGCAACGAGAAGAGATCAAGGCAAATCAAGTCAGTGCCATTTTGGAACCGCAATGAGGGCGTTACGAGAATGGGTGGGGGAGAATGTCACAGGCCAGAGTACAGAGCCCGTGACCATCGCACACAATGAGTCCCATGGAAGTCTATTATTGACACTGGGATCATTTAGCCCACATTAGCTGGCTTGATTCAAAGAGCTGTTGGTCAAGCCTATCAAATTGAAGCCTGAGTGGCCCAATGATAAAGATTTGGAAAATTAAGGCATATTGACGAATATGGGAACTAATCTTAGAAGATAAGGGAATCATATCTTTAGGATTAGATTGAATTAGATTTGATTTTTTAATCATGTAAATCTCATGAATTAAGGGATAGGCTAATCTTGACCATCGATGTAATTCGATCTTAACCGTTGGTTATGGGGGAGCTCAACTATAAATAGGAGCCTCTCCTCATTTGTAACTCATCCATTGGAATTCATTCCATTCATTGTATTCTTTGAGAGAAAGTAATACAATTGAGAGCATTTACTCAAACACTTGGTGTTCTTGTTCTTGTGGCTTTCTATTGTCTTTTGAGCCTTCTTTTGGCTAGTCGCTTCCGCTATACAAGTTTGGTGCCTTGGAGGAATTCTCTTGGTGATCCTCAATCATGGTAATCAGGCTAACTTAGGCATTATTTTGATTAAGAAGCGTCTAAGGCCGCACGCTCCAAGTATCAAGTTTTTAGGGACGTGACATTAGAACGAACTTCAGTAGGATGAGCATACTGCAACCTACCACAGAACCAAGAGAGCATATTTGATGAGGAGAAGTATCAAATCGATACAACCCTTTATGGATGTACCCCACCAGCAAAACCTTCCCTGTCTTGATGTCTTTCACAAAACAAAAAAAAAATGAAACTCGAAAAAGACTTTATTATCTTTTGCAAACCATGCTACATAAATTAGATTTTTGCAAACAAATGGAACATGAAACACATGTTTAAGATGCAAAATCCTTTTACCAGTACCAATTGATTAGTCTCCTATATGAGAAATGGGAATAAGGGCACCATTTCCCATCAAAAGCTGACTGTTACCTATGTACTCAATAGGATGGTTAAGAGTTGAAACATCATTGGTTATGTGGTTGGTAACACCTGAGTCTGAATACCAGGCCTAACACTCATTAGATTTGGATGAAAAGTGAGTCCCTAAAGGACCACCATGTTCTTGAGACCTAGAAAACTTGTTGCAGCATTGAAAACTCTCAAATTGCCTTGTTTCAAGATTATTCAAAGACATGGATTGACCTTAACTAGAAAATCCTAAAAAAATTTCATCAAATCGATAGTAGCATTTCTAAACAATGTGACCAATCTTCCACACAGTTGACATTAACGTCAATTATTAAAAAATCTACCCGCACGACCTCTACCTCGAAATACACCTCTACTTTTCTGAAATCCACCTCTATACTATTGCCTTTGCCCTTGATAGTCAATGTTCCTTGACTGACCTGCATCCTCATGAACATGTTTACTTGCTAAATTGGACTGAACTGGAACATTAACTAAAAATTTCATCTACCTTGCTTCACAATCCAGAATCATTTCAATCAACAATTCAAGAGAAAGATTTGTGGCTGACGCAACCATTCTCACTAACTCATATTCATTAGAAAGACCTGCAAGAACCACACTGACCTATTCTTGCTCTAAGATAACAGTTCCTACAGCAATTAGATTATCACTCATTGTTTTAACCTTTTCCAAATACTCCTTGATCGATAATTGGCCTTTCTTTAGAGAATACAAAGCATGTCTCAGACTTGACAACTTGACATTTGACTTGGTAGCAAACCTTCTCTCAATCGCAGCCCATTTATCAAAACTAGTTTTAGCTTTAGTAAGATGAATCAAAATATCATCTGACATAGTCGATAGCAGCCAAGAAGCTAACAGCTTATCTTGCTGCACATGTACAATATGCTCAGAATTTTTAATCATCTGACCATCTTTATCTATAACAAATTGAGCAAGTATATCCACAGTACCCAAAATAAAATCTTGCATACCATAACCCTCAAGAATCAGCATTATTTGATACTTCCATAAAAGAAAGTTATTCTCATTGAATTTAACTGTTATGTTTGGGAAAATGTTGAACTTGCTTCCCAGCTACAGAGGTAACTGTCCCAAGATCTGAGCAAGAAGGTTTACCCTGCTCTTTATCACCATTAGAGGATCCATTCTAAACGTCAACATCTCCTTCTGTTGCCATAAAAACTGATAGAACCAAGAAAAGAATGAGAGAAAGAAAAATTCAACAGAGCCTTAGGTCTGATGCCATGTAGAGAAACGCAGCATATCAAGAAATACTTCTTTATTAGAAAAACTTAATTCAATACAAAGGAACTACTGTTATATTTATACAGAGAATAGCTAACTGACTTAACAATCATTCAACTACATAACTGCTACTAACTGTTTAACTAACATAACTAACTTATTATTCCGTTACAATATATAACTTAACCCTAAACATGTCTATCACGAACAAAAGAATGAAAATGTTTTTCTCTTCACCTAAGAAAACCAGGTAGGGAAAAGTTAACAAATGAATGAATGAGTGCATCCATGACGTTGTTGAACAAAGGGATCATTAAATAGCATACCATTATGTCACGGACCGCGCACTGATGCCCGAGACCAGCACACATCAAGCTGCCTAAGAAGCACTTCATAGCATTTTGGGCCTATCACCACTTAGCCCAACACTTGGGATTAAAGAGCCTTTCAAAGAAGATATGGCAAGTGACATATAATCAGGAATATTCCCTTTTTATTCTTTCCATATATTTGTAAAATCTTACCATTGTATCTCAACCGTCAATGTACTCTAATTTTGACCATTGGATGTAAGGGGCTTCAACTATAAATAGAGGCTTACCCCCACCTCATTTTACACACTTCATACTTGAATACACAGAGCATTCACTCAATTTCTTCATTGTCTTTTTATTTTGCCTTTTTCTTTCAGAGTTCCTTTGCTTCCGCTAGGATCTAAGCACTTTAGCTTTGATCGAGTTCCAGGCTTACTTAGGCATTATTTGATCGAGAAGCGTCTAAGGCCACACGCTCTAAGATTCGATTTCTAGGGACATGACAAGTGGTATCCAAGCCTGTTCGAGTGAGAGAGATGGCACCACAAAACTCAAGCGAGGTTCCAACAGTTGAACGAGAGACCCATGCTGCTGCTGAGAAGAAGAAGAGAGAAAGTTCCAGGGACATCATTTCAGCCTTGGAGAGGAGGGTCGCTAGACTTGAGGATTCCATGAAGAAAGTCAAGGAGGCCCAGGAAGAGACAGAACCGTATTTTGAGAGAGTGGATTCTCTTAAAGAAGAAGTCATGATTGCGATTCAAGGACTTCTCGACGACATATATGAGAAGTTAGACCAACAGGACAATTCCCTTGAAGTAGTAGGGGAAGCTACCAAAGCCGAGTTGGTGGAGGAGATCAAGGATCTCCGAAGTGAGCTTGCCATTTATAAGAGAGCCGTAAAGAATGGCATGATGTCAGAAACAGCGACACCCACATCTAGGATCGATGTCCCAAAGCCAAAGATGTATGCAAGGACACGATCAGCCCAAGATGTTAAGAATTTCATTTGGGCCATGGAGCAGCACTTCCGAGCCATGGGGGTCAAGGACGAAGCAACAAAGGTAAACACTGCTTCTGTCTATTTGATTGATATCGCTCTTCTATGGTGGCGACATAGGTGTTCCGAGAAGGAGAATGGGGAAATTCCCATTACAACATGGAGTGAGTTTCAGTCCGAGCTCAAGGAACATTTTTATCCCAAAAATGCGCAACTAGAAGCCCGAGAAAAGTTGCGACAACTCAAGCATACTGGCTTAATTCAATATTATGTGAAGCAATTCACCGAGCTCAAGCTTCAAATCCCAAAGTTGAGTGAGGAAGAAGGATTCTTTACCTTCTTGGACGGACTCCAACGATGGGCTAAAATGGAGTTGAACCGTATGGGGGTCCAAGAGCTTTCTAAAGCTTTGTCCGCAGCTGAGTCAATTACCGAGTTCGAGATCAAAAGGTCCGAGTCTACGAAACCAAAGCCAAAATCCAAAGGCAATGGTGGGGGAGACAAGGAAAGACCAGCCAAGAAGGGGTCTGAAAAGCCAACCGGCAGTAATATCAAGTTTCGCAGACCTTGGGAGAAGAACAACGAGTCTTTCAAGTGCTACAATTGTGAAGGAAAGCACTTTGCGAGGAACTATCCTCAAAATGAGAAAGCCGCTGCCATCCAAAGGAAGGATGCTGAAGAAGAGACTCTTAAGCTTAACTCCATTATGAGCTCCACGGAGGTTAAGAAGGGTCATAAGAAGAAGGGACTGATGTTCGTCGACATCACTGTGGCAGGCCAAAAGATGAGTGCACTAGCGGACACCGATGCATTAGAATTGTTCGTGTCCGAGTAAGCTGCCAAGAGACTTGACCTTCGTGTTGAGAAGGCAAGTGGGTTTATTAAAACCGTCAATTCCGAAGAGGCTCAAATTGCGAGGGTGGCAAAAGGAGTCATGCTAAACCTTGGGGGTTGGATCGGTAAGGAAAATATCAAGGTAATCCCTTTGGATGACTTTGATTTCGTGATTGGACTTAATTTCCTTGACCGAGTTAATGCGTTTCCTGTTCCCTTTGCCGATTGTTTATGCATTTTGGATCCGAAACATAAATGCATTGTTCCGACAACTCGAAAGGCTGGAGTTAAAGCCAAGATGTTATCAGCCATCCAGCTTAGCAAGGGGGTGCGCAAGGAGGAGCCAACTTACTTAGCTGCGTTGGTTGATGAGCAACCTACCAAGTCCGTTAAGGTCCCAGAAGAGGTGGGACAAGTGTTGGTAAATTTCAGAGATGTGATGCCAACCGAGTTACCCAAAAGCTTGTGTCACGTCCGTAGAACTCAAATCTTGGAGCGTGCGGCCTTAGACGCTTCTTGATCAAACAACGACTAAGTAAGCCTGAATCTCGATCAAAGCTAAAGTGCTTAGATCCTAGCGGAAGCAAAGGAACTCTGAAAGAAAAAGGCAAAACAAAAGGACAAGGAAGAAAGTGAGTGAATACTTTGTATATTCAAGTATGAAATGTGAAGTGTGTAAAATGAGGTGGGGGTAAGCCTCTATTTATAGTTGAAGCCCCCTACATCCAACGGTCAAAATTAGAGTACATTGACGGTTGAGATACAATGATAAGAGTTTACAAAGATATGGAAAGAATAAAAAGGGAATATTCCTGATTATATGCCACTTGCCATATCTTCTTTGAAAGGCGTTTCAAACCCAAGTGTTGGGCTAAGTGGTGATAGGCCCAAAATGCTACAAAGTGCTTCTTGGGCAGCTTGATGTGTGCTTGTCTCGGGCCTCAGTGCGCGGTCCGTGACATTCTGCCCCACTGAATCTAGTGACGTCCTCGTCACTCTGCTTGCATGGTATCTGTCCACTTGGTCTTTGAATTGCCATAGACCCTCGGCTAGTTCCCAACTACCCTCACTATCGGGAAGTCTCTTCCATTGAACGAAATATTCGTGCCTTGGTCGGTAACCTGGTCGTCAAATAACTCTCTCCGCTTGGATCTCTCGAACCTCATTCTCATAAGAGATCTTCACTCCGACTGGCGGTCGGTGTGATTTGCCTCGATCCGGATCTGACTCATCTTGATGGTATGGCTTGAGTAAGCTAACATGGAACACTGGATGAGCTCGGATGGTCGGTGGCAACTCCAATCTGTAGGCCATCGTGCCTACCCGCTTCACAACTCGGAATGGACCCTTGTATCTTCGCACAAGCCCTTTGTGCACGGTTGGGTTGCGCAAGATTCCTGTCAATTTGGCAAGGACTAAATCACCAACTTAGAAATTCATGTCCCTACGCTTTCGATCTGCCCACTTCTTGGTCCGCTTCCCTGCTTTGTGTAAACAAGCTCGGGCTAAGTCGTGATGCTGAGTGGCAAACTTGTCTGCTGCTGGATTTGGCCCTTCATATTTGGTAACAACTGTGTTGGGTGTAAGTGGTTGTTGCCCGGTCATGATCTCGAACGGACTTTGGTTTGTGGCCTCACTCCGCTGCAAGTTGTAAGAAAATTGAGCCACATCCAACAGTTTCGGCCAGTCGCGCTGTGTTGCACTCACATAGTGCCTCAAATAGATCTCCAAAAGTGCATTCACTCGTTCAGTTTGCCCGTCGGTTTGGGGATAAACACTTGTTGAAAAGTTCAAGCTTGATCCCATGAGCTTGAATAATTCGGTCCAAAATCTCCCCGTGAATAGTGTGTCCCGATCACTGATAATCGTCTTTGGCACTCCCCAATATTTGACTACGTGCTTGAGGAAAAGACGAGCTGCCTCCTCGGCTGGACACACCTTGGACGCTGGAATGAACGTCCCATACTTCGAAAACCTGTCAACAACAACCATGATACTTGACAAGCCGTCAGTGTTGGGCAAACCGACAATAAAATCCATGGAAACACTTTCCCATGATCGCTCGGGAATGGGCAATGGCTGCAACAGTCCCGCCGGTTTCTTCATCTCTATCTTGTCTTGTTGGCACACAAGACAAGTCTTCACATAGGCTTCAACATCTGTGCCCATGTGCGGCCAGTAATAGTTTTTTGCAATCAGTGCCAATGTCCGGTTCATCCCGGGATGTCCCGCCCACTTGGAATCATGGCATTCCCTCATGAGCCCCTTACGCAATTCTCCAAACTGAGGCACATAGATGTCCTCGAGCATATAGCATGTCCCCTTCAAGCCAAAACTTTCTGGTTCTCCCTTCTTTGGCATAATCGATGAGCATTTTGGCTGTTGGGTCATGTGACAACCCCTCTTTTATGCGCTCTAATAGTTGTCCCTCCGGCAAACTAACAGACTCCATGTTGTACCTTCGGCTTAGGGCATCGGCAACAGAATTCACCTTTCCTGGCTTGTACTCCATGGAAAAATCAAATTCTGCAAGGAATTCCTGCCATCGGACCTGCTTTGGAGACAACTTCTTTTGTGTTAGAAAATAACTATTGGCAACATTGTCCGTGTATACCACAAACCTGGACCCAAGTATGTGGTGTCGCCAAGTGCGCAAGCAGTGCACTACTGCAGTCATTTCCTTCTCATGGACCGTGTACTTCCTCTCGGTCTCATTGAGCTTCCGGCTTTCAAAGGCAACCGGATGTCCTTCTTGCATAAGAACTCCACCAATGGCAACATCAGACGCATCGGTGTAGATCTCAAATGACTTGGTGTAATCAGGTAACACCAACACTGGTTCATTTACCATGGCCTTCTTCAAATCTGCAAAGGCTTGTTGGCATTCGATACTCCAATCCCACGTCTTGTACTTCTTCAGTAACTCGATCAAGGGTGCGGCTATTTTGGAGTAGCCTTTGATGAACCTTCGATAATAATTGGCTAGCCCCAAGAAGGATCTCAACTCTGTCACCTTGGTTGGCGGCTCCCAATCATCAATAACTCGGATTTTGGCCCCATCCATTCGAATCTTGCCACCTCCCACAATGTGGCCTAGGAAAGGGACCTCTTGTTGGGCAAACGAGCACTTCTCTTCTTTGACATAGATCTCGTTCTCTCGCAAGACTTTGAACACTTTTCTCAAATGCCCCAAATGCTCTTCAAGTGTCTTGCTATAAATCACAATGTCGTCAAGGTAAACAACAACAAATTGATTAAAGAAGGGTTGTAATACCTTGTTCATGAGAGTACAAAAAGTGGCGGGAGGGTTCGTGAGATCGAAGGGCATCACTAAGAATTCATACGAACCATAGCGCGTCACACATGCAGTCTTTGGTTCATCTCCTTCGGCTATTCGAACCTGATAATATCCAGACCTCAAATCCAACTTGGTGAACCACCTTGCACCACCAAGTTGATCGAACAAGTCAGCAATGAGCGGGATCGGGTACTTGTTCTTCACAGTGAGCTTGTTCAAAGCTCGATAGTGGATACGCATTTGAAGCGTCCCATCGTGCTTCTTCTGAAAGAGTACCGGCGCACCATAGGGTGCCTTAGACGGTCGGATATAACCCGCATCTAGGAGTTCTTTCAACTGTCTGCGCAACTCCTCTAACTCGGGTGGAGCCATTCGGTAAGGGGCTCTAGCGGGTGGCTCCGTATTTGGCACGAGTTCAATCTTGTGATCCACCTCTCTCTTTGGTGGCAAGCTTTTGGGTAACTCGGTTGGCATCACATCTTTGAATTTTGCCAACACTTGTCCCACCTCTTTCGGGACCTAGACGGACTTGGTAGGTTGCTCATCAACCAACGCAGCAAAGTAAGTTGGTTCCTCCTTGCGCACCCCCTTGCTAAGCTGGATGGCTGATAACATCTTGGCTTCAACTTCAGCCTTCCGAGTTGTCGGAACAATGCATTTATGTTTCGGATCCAAAATGCATAAACAATCGGCAAACGAAACAGGAAACGCATTAACCCGGTCAAGGAAATTAAGTCCAATCACGAAATCAAAGTCATCCAAAGGGATTACCTTGATGTTTTCCTTACCGATCCAACCCCCAAGGTTTAGCATGACTCCTTTTGCCACCCCCGCAATCGAAGCCTCTTCGGAATTGACGGTTTTAATAAATCCACTTGCCTTCTCAATACGAAGGTCAAGTCTCTTGGCAGCTTGCTCGGACACGAACAATTCTGATGCACCGGTGTCCACTAGTGCACTCATCTTTTGGCCTGCCACGGTGATGTCGATGAACATCAGTCCCTTCTTCTTCTGACCCTTCTTAACCTCCATGGAGCTCATAATGGAGTTAAGCTTAAGAGTCCCTTCTTCAGCATCCTTCCTTTGGATGGCAGCGGCTTTCTCCCTTTGAGGACAGTTCCTAGTCAAGTGCTTTCCTCCACAAACGTAGCACTTGAAAGGCTCATTGTTCTTCTCCCAAGGTCTGTGAAACTTGATATTATTACCTGCCGGCTTCTCAGACCCCTTCTTAGCTGGTCTTTCCTTGTCTCCCCCACCATTGCCTTTGAATTTTGGCTTTGGTTTGGTAGACTCGGACCTTTTGATCTCGAACTCGGCAATTGACTCAGCTGCGGATAAAGCTTTAGAAAACTCTTGGACCCCCATACGGTTCAACTCCATTTTAGTCCATCGTTGAAGTCCGTCCAAGAAGGTAAAAAATTCTTCTTCCTCACTCAACTTTGGAATTTGAAGCTTGAGCTCGGTGAATTGCTTCACATAATCTTGAATTGAGCCAGTATGCTTGAGTTGTCGCAACTTTGCTCGGGCTTCTAGTTGCGCATTCTTGGGATAGAAATGTTCCTTGAGTTCGAACTGAAACTCACTCCATGTTGTAATGGGAATTTCCCCATTCTCCTTCTCGGAACACCTATGTCGCCACCATAGAAGAGCGATATCATTCAAATAGACAGAAGCAGTGTTTACCTTTGTTGCTTCGTCCTTGACCCCCATGGCTCGGAAGTGTTGCTCCATGGCCCAAATGAAATTCTCAACATCTTGGGCTGATCGTGTCCCTGTATACATCTTTGGCTTTGGGACATCGATCCTGGGTGTGGGTGCCACTGTTTCTGACATCATGCCATTCTTTACAGCTCTCTTGTAAATGGCAAGCTCACTTCGAAGATCCTTGATCTCCTCCACCAACTCGGCTTTGGTAGCTTCCCCTGCTACTTCAAGGGAATTGTCCCGTTGGTCTAACTTCTCATACATCTCGTTGAGAAGTCCTTGAACCGCAATCATGACTTCTTCTTTAAGAGAACCCACTCTCTCAAAGTACGGTTCTGTATCTTCCTGGGCCTCCTTGACTTCCTTCATGGAATCTTCAAGTCTAACGACCCTCCTCTCCAAGGCTGAAATGATGTCCCTGGAACTCTCTCTCCTCTTCTTCTCAGCAGCAGCACGGGTCTCTCGTTCAACTGCTGGAACGTCGCTTGTGTTTTGTGGTGCCATTTCTCTCACTCAAACAGGCTCGGATACCACTTGTCACGTCCGTAGAACTCAAATCTTGGAGCGTGCGACCTTAGACGCTTCTTGATCAAACAACGACTAAGTAAGCCTGAATCTCGATCAAAGCTAAAGTGCTTAGATCCTAGCGGAAGCAAAGGAACTCTGAAAGAAAAAGGCAAAACAAAAGGACAAGGAAAAAAGTGAGTGAATACTTTGTATATTCAAGTATGAAATGTGAAGTGTGTAAAATGAGGTGGGGGTAAGCCTCTATTTATAGTTGAAGCCCCCTACATCCAACGGTCAAAATTAGAGTACATCGACGGTTGAGATACAACGGCACTGATTGTAGAAAACTATGTGCCTCAGTTTGGAGAATTGCGCAAGGGGATCATGAGGGAATGCCATGATTCCAAGTGGGCGGGACATCCGGGGATGAACCGGACATTGGCACTGATTGTAGAAAACTATTACTGGCCGCACATGGGCACAAATGTTGAAGCCTATGTGAAGACTTGTCTTGTGCGCCAACAGGACAAGATAGAGACGAAGAAATCGACGGGACTGTTGCAGCCATTGCCCATTCCCGAGCGACCATGGGAAAGTGTTTCCATGGACTTTATTGTCGGTTTGCCCAACACTGACGGCTTGTCAAGTATTATGGTTGTTGTTGACAGGTTTTCGAAGTATGGGACGTTCATTCCAGCATCCAAGGTGTGTCCAGCCGAGGAGGCAGCTCGTCTTTTCCTCAAGCACGTAGTCAAATATTGGGGAGTGCCAAAGACGATTATCAATGATCGGGACACACGATTCACGGGAAGATTTTGGACTGAATTATTCAAGCTCATGGGATCAAGCTTGAACTTTTCAACAAGTGTTCATCCCCAAACCGATAGGTAAACTGAATGAGTGAATGCACTCTTGGAGATCTATTTGAGGCACTATGTGAGTGCAATACAGTGCGACTGGCCAAAATTGTTTGATGTGGCTCAGTTTTCTTACAACTTGCAACGGAGTGAGGACACAAACCAAAGTCCGTTCGAGATCGTGACCGGGCAACAACCACTTACACCCAACACGGTTGTTACCAAGTATGTGGGGCCAAATTCAGCAGCACACAAGTTTGCCACAGAGTGGCAAGAGCATCACGACTTAGCCCGAGCTTGTTTACACAAAGCAGGGAAGCAGACCAAGAAGTGGGCAGATCGAAAGCGTAGGGACGTGAATTTCCAAGTTGGAGATCTAGTCCTTGCCAAATTGACAGGAATCTTGCGCAACCCAACCGTACACAAAGGGCTTGTGCGAAGATACGATGGTCCATTCCGAGTTGTGAAGCTGGTAGGCACGATGGCCTACAGATTGGAGTTGCCACCGACCATCCGAGCTCATCCAGTGTTCCATGTTAGCTTACTCAAGCCTTACCACTAAGATGAGTCAGATCCGAATCGAGGCAAATCACACCGAGCGCCAGTCGGAGTGAAGATCTCTTATGAGAATGAGGTTCGAGAGATCCAAGCGGAGAGAGTTATTCGACGACTAGGTTATCGACCAAGGCACGAATATTTCGTTCAATGGAAGGGACTTCCCGATAGTGAGGGTAGTTGGGAACTAGCCGAGGGTCTATGGCAATTCAAAGACCAAGTGGACAGATACCATCCTAATAGAGTGACGAGGGCGTCACTAGATTCAGTGGGGGAGAATGTCACGGACCGCGCACTGAGGCCCGAGACCAGCACACATCAAGCTTCCCAAGAAGCACTTCGTAGCATTTTGGGCCTATCACCACTTAGCCCAACACTTGGGATTGAAGAGCCTTTCAAAAAAGATATGGCAAGTGGCATATAATCAGGAATATTCCCTTTTTATTCTTTCCATATCTTTGTAAAATCTTACCATTGTATCTCAACCGTCGATGTACTCTAATTTTGACCGTTGGATGTAAGGGGCTTCAACTATAAATAGAGGCTTACCCCCACCTCATTTTACACACTTCATACTTGAATACACAGAGTATTCACTCAATTTCTTCCTTGTCTTTTTGTTTTGCCTTTTTCTTTCAGAATTCCTTTGCTTCCGCTAGGATCTAAGCACTTTAGCTTTGATCGAGTTCCAGGCTTACTTAGGCGTTGTTTGATCGAGAAGCGTCTAAGGCCGCACGCTCCAAGATTCGAGTTCTAAGGATGTGACAATTGCATGAAAAAGAAATTTTTATAGTATGTTAATGCAAAGTGATTTACACTTATGTTGCTCAGACTGGTATAATTGTCGGATACAAATATATGTGTAGGCTAAACTTTTCAAAGTTTTCTAAGTGTTTGGAGGGTAATAACCCCATATGCATTTATGGATATGTGTCAGATGCGAGTGCCAAACATAGGTACTTCAAGAGAAATGCAAAGTTAATATGGACTTGCATGCAAATAATTCACTAACGTGATTAGTAAATCGAGCTTAGGACTCCATTTTAAAAGTGAAGTTTGGGTGTGACTACCTAAGTGTAGGGCTTCAAAATAAAGTGCTTCACTCGTTTTGGAAAAATATTTGTAAATACTAACTCCATATTGTTTAAGTAAATGGAAAATAATCACTTGGTTTCCTAATTTTCATAATTTATTATAACTATCTCATTCACGTTTTTAAAATGCCAAAACTTTCCATTTGATAGAATTTTACACTATGTTTCGTAACAAGAAACTTTTTTTTGATACAATAGTAACAAGAAACTGAAAGTTCTTATTTTCTTTTTGTTTGGTGAATCATAAGAGGAAAACAAAGACTTACAACAACGCGACTCGAACCCAGATCACACTTAAAGCGATAAACACCTTGATCATTAAGCACATGGAGTTCAAATTGAAAGTTCTAATTTAGGCTACATTTGAAATATAAATGCAAAAATGAGATGCATATATTATATTCAATTTAGTTGAGATTCAATATAAATATATAATTTTAACGTATGAAAACATGAATTCTTCAAATTCACAATAATATCTATAGTATTCCATATTCACCGATAAATATATATAAATCTATGAATTTAAAAAATTAATCATGACTATTATTACAATTCATGCGTTCTATTACATAATTTACACCTTTTCTAAACAAAATTAAGATCCAAAGTTTAAAATCTAAATTCTCAAACCCACCTTAAAAAGTGACAGAAAGATCCGTGTTCTTCTTTATTATTATCATTATTATATTTTTCCTGTACCTATTCAGGCTTTCTTCAAAAATTAGAACCTAAATAAAATTTATGAAATAATAGATAAACATAAAGTAAAATTAAGCAAGGAATGATCGGGAGAAAAAGATGAAAAACAAGGTTTCTCGAAACGAATGAAATGAGGAAGCAAGATAGAATAAAAAGAACGAACATAAGAAAGAAATCAGAAAGGAGGGAAATAAAAAACTCACTTAGTTGGACGGCGATCGGGAAGCGAGGCAAAGGCAGAAACAACCGGCTTGCTACTCTCTTTTCGATGTTGCTCTTCTTCAGGGACTGAACCCAATTTCGATGAATCCATTTTTGGTTCTTATGATTTATCTCTCCCAATTTCAAACTGTTTTTTAAATTTTATACGTGAGTAACAATTTCCAATTGCAAAATGGCAATGAACAAAGCCCAAACAAAAGTTGGAAAACAACCGTCAGGCATTTGGTCCAACTTTCGGAGTATTAGGGATTAAATTATCAATCCCTCTACGTATTTATGGTTGACATTTTTTTAATATATTGGTGTGATTAGATAGTGGTATCTGTTTATATTTTTTTAATTCTTTGACAACGCACACACAGGTACTCGAACTCAAATTTTCTAAAATGAACATTATTCTTTTTTCACTAAAATCACTTGTTGGATTCGTTTATGATTGATTTTTAATTTGGTACAAAAACTAAATTTATTATTATCTTATACGTTTCTTAAACTAGCCATAATTGAATCCCTAAATTAAATGATATTACACGCTTAAATTATGTTTGTACCTGCTTCCCTTAAACTATTTTAATAATAACGATATCGATTAAGTTAAAATTTAACGATAATTTTACTATTAATTTGCAAGTTTTAATTTATTTTCTTTTGAGATAATTTGCAAATTCATTCATGAATTTTGATTTAATGATATACGAACTTTTTGATTTGATGCAATTACAAATATAAAATTTTGATTTTGATTCAATTATATATATATATATTAAAATTTGATTTTGATTTTATTATATATTTTTTTAAAAATAAATACATCCATTTATTTTCTAGAATTATATACATAAAACTTAATTTTTTATTCAATTATATATGAAATTTTAAAACACTGAATTGTAGCCTGTTGATTGAATATTTATCTTCTTCATGAATAGTCGAGGTTTGAATCACTATATGTATATAATTTAAAGTTTGATTCAAATATTTTTATTTTAAGAAATTAATATATCCATTTATTATCAAGATAGATAAATATAATTATCGATATATACAGTATCTAAATATAAAATAATATTATATTGATAATGATTTTAATTATATTAATTATTTATAAAAATTAATTTAAAATTAAAATTTAATATACACAATTACATAAAATCAAAATTTATTTACCATATTATATATTTAACCAAAAATTTACATATAATTTTGATATTTATTATTTTCTTGTAAATTATGGTTTTAAGAATTTCAAATAACACTGATTTTGTAAGATTAAGGTTTTCCGAAAAAGAAATTGGGGTCCTTTTTATAAAGTGTACTCACCACAAAACCAAGGTGCAGTGCAGAGCTGCCTCTTACCAGTTCAGTTTAATTCTCAATTTCTTATATTAATTTTTGTTTATATAACTTACTTTTTCTCTATAAAATCAGCATATTTCGTTAAATATATCAGAAATCGATTTAAACAACTAATTTTTTGGGTTTTTCTTTTGTCTAATTTAGCCTAAAATTTAACTAATTTTATAATTTATTTAATATTTAAAAATAAAAAAAATATTACAATTATATACATTGAGATCAACAAAAAAATAGTGCACAGTTTATTGTAATAGTATAAATACTTCAACTAATGTATAGAGAAGTTTTTTTTTGGTGAATTACAGTAACAGCGTAAATCTCGAACAACAAACACGACTAGCATAACTCATATCCAGACCATACCTGAAGTGGTGAACATCATTAACCATCAAATCACTATATAGATTTAATGTATACAAAAAGTTTTCATATATTGAGATTGATAAAAATTTATATGAAAATGTTGACTATTGAAACATTAACTATTTTGTATATACAAATTTATGTGCATAATAAATATCAACACATTATCACATGCACAATATTTTCTTAAATTTGATTAAATTTTATATATGCTAAGATAAATTTGTTGAGTATTTTGATGTGTCTTCTTGGTAAGGAGAATTGGGTATTTATAAGACACGATTATTGTTTGTCGAAATGACATCTTAAGTAGGTTCCATGCATACCAACATGTATGTTATCCTAGATTTAACATGTGTTCGTCGGCCCACTCGCTTGACTTCACAACATCTACCTATGAATACTCAGGAACATGCGAACTTGGCTTGCGAGTCCTCCCTACAAGCCCTCCTTGTGAGCCCTTAATGTGAATGGAGCTAGAAGGTAGATACATTAAGGGCTCGCAGCGAGGGCTTGCATGCCAAGTTCTCGTGTTCCTGGGTGTTCGCAGGTAGAGGGTGCGAAGTCAAGCAAGTGGACCGGCAAACACGTGTTAAGTCTAGAACAACATATGTGATGGTATACATGGAGCCAACCCAAAACGTCATTTCGATATACAATAACAGTGTCTTATAAATACCCAATTCCCCTTACCAAGAAAACACAGCAAAATACTCTAAAAATATATTACAATATCTCACTCTTAAAAATCTATATGGTAAAAACATTGTATGGCTACAAATTAATACTACTACATACAAAACTTTATGTTCAAAATTCAGCTAATACAACTAACATATAAAGTTTAACTAATATTATAATTCAAAAAATAATATGTTTTTATTTTAGTATTTAAAAATAATAATAATAATGACAATTGCATTTGCATTTGCATACATTGAGATTGGTAAAAAAGAGAGAAAATTATACTAAAATAAAAATATTTGTAAAAATCAAGAAATACATACAATATATTTATAAAATACAAAAATGTTATAGGAATAACTAAAATAAAATCATATATTAGGACTACATAAAGGAACTACATTATAAAAAATTACAACAATTTAGGACTAAAACGAATTAAAATCATATAGAGAGACTAAATTAAGGACCAAAATTGAATAATCATATATGCATTTAAGGCTTCAAATAAATAAATTAAAAGTTCAAAAAGGGACTCAATTACAAAATTTAAAATTTTGATAAGGCACTAAATTGAAATTTTTTAAACTATACAAATTAAATATTATTAGGACTTAAAAAGCAAAAGAAAAACCATTTTTTTTTTTACAAAAATTCATATAAATACTTTGTTTTTATTAAGCTTCTCAAAACATTTTCTTTTCTCACATCAATTATGCAAGGTCGATAATTCTCCTCCGCTTGCACTCATTCAACCTAGTTTCTGTTATATTAAGTGCTTGCAATTACTCCAGTGAATTGTGATAGAGTCATTTATTAAAATATCATAATATTCTATTGATATTGAGACTGAAGCTTTTGTTGTATTGATGGAATTTATCCTTCATTACCTGTGAAAAACATAATTAAAATAAAATCAATCAATTGTCTATCGAAACAATTTTTTTTGGAAAACAGTCTCGAAAATATTTTAAAATTGAAAAATAGAGTTGTCACCAATCTTTTTATTTGGTGTGATTGGATCACCACAAAATGTTTAAAATCTGTTTTGAAAAATATTTTGGCGTTCGAAATCCAGAAAAATGGGTTCGGGAGTAGGTTATGTGTAAGGAAGGATTAGCACCCTTACATGCCCAAAATTGGTACCACATCAATTATTTCCGGTCTTGATTGTCAAAAATTTGAAATCTCGAGAGAAGTTTAAAATACGATCCTTAAATGCATGATTCATTTGATGTACACGTTTAAGAAGGACATAGGATTTCGTGAGGAAGTCTCGTTATTTTGAAATGATCAAGGAAGAAAGTCACGTCCAGTGAGTTAGGACATAACATTTCGAGATCCGAAAATAACGAGCATTCCTTCGTTGCCAATTTCAAACCTTAAGGGTATTCGATTATTCCTATTTTAAGAAAAAATTGCGCCTAGCAAGTTAAGGCACAATTTTTCAAAATCCGAAATAAAGGAATATTGCCTCGATTTTAAAATATTCGTATTTTTTAGAGAAAATCAGAAAGCAATTTTAATTTAAAGATGAGTGCGTAAATTAAGTACGAATGTGCAAATATTGGAAAATTTAAATAATACAAAGACAAAACTATTAAGCAGATAAATAAATACGCAAAAATAAGCATAAAATTAATAAGATACGAAGTACGGAAAAACAAAGTCAGAAAACAGGATAAATAAAAAAGCGAAAAATAATTAAATTTTATGTACAAAAACCGAAGAAAAAGGAATAAAAGGAGTCGAAAATGAAGTTTCAAAGAATTCAGGGTTAAAATGTAATTTTAGAAAAGTTTGGGGTCAAAATGTGATTTCGAGAAGGTTTGAGGGTCAAAATGTGATTTTGGAGAAGTTTAGGGGTCAAATGTAATTTTGGAAAGGTTTAGGGGTCAAAATGTGATTTTTGGAAAGTTTAGGGATCAAATGCAATTTTGAAAAAGTTTGGGCCAAAATGTAATTTTGGTAAAGTTTAGGGTTAAAATGTAATTTTGGAAAATTTTGGGAGTCATAATATAGTTTTGGAATAAAATAGGGCTTTTTGCATAATAAACCCAAAAATGGGACACATGGCAGCTTTATGGACTTTCAAAAGTAAAAGGATTAAATTGAAAAAAAATTTAAAACTATTAGATAAATTTAAAAAATAAATTAAAAATGTGAAAAAGGATGAAATTGGAGAAATCAAAAATACGAAAGGACTAAATGGGTAAATAACCCATTAATTGAAAACATACGGATCCTGGCCTGGAGCGGGTCGGGTCGGTCGGGTCTTAGCAAAATGGTGTCGTTTTGGCACTTAGACACCCCTCACTAAACAGCGTCGTTTCAGCAGGGTATGTAAACCATAAGTTGCTAAAAAAATCACTCTTTCCCTTTCATTAAAAAAAAAACAGATTTCTTAAACCCACTTTCTTCTATTCTCTCTCTTCTCCGATCATGGGTCGATCCTAAGTCCGCCACAGCCTCCGTCGTCTGCCGTCGAGGTCCGTCGTCTGCCGTCGAGGTCCGTCGTCTGCCGTCGAGGTCCGTCATCTGCCAACCGTCGTACACGGCGGCCGGGTATGTCAATCGACCCTTTCTTCTTTCTCTTCTTTTTAAATGTTTTACTATTTCCTCTTAAAAAACTTAGATCTGATTAAAAACCAGATCTTCGAAAGGAAAGGCTTTGATTCCTTTTATTTTCCTTTTTGTTTTCAAATCTTTTTTATTTTTTTGTATTTTATTCTTATTCTTTTTATTTCGTTATAAAAACTTAGATCTACAAGAGATCTTTCGAGATCTACAAAAAGTAAGTTCCTTTTGATGATTTTTTTTATAACGTCTTTTGAGATATGTCGTTTTAGTGTTTTATTCTTTTGTATATACCTTGTTCTTGATGAATACTCGAATAGTGGAGTCCCTCACGAACATGGATGAATTCGGAGAGGCTCCGATTGCGGCCATCGACAACGGCGCTTCGAATCCGATACAACCCTTAATCTTCCTTTATTATTTATTTATTAAAAATGTTTTCAGTTTCGAAAAAAACTAATAAATGAGTAATTAATAGGTATATTAATAAATAATAAATAAATACATTAATATAAAATGCCTCAAAATAGTAAACAAACAATAAATATATTAATATATATTTATTATGTACCTTAAGAACATATATTGAGATGTTGGGAATCTGATTTTTTAACTGTATTTTCCTTTGTATAGATTTCGAATGCTAATGTCTGTGTATTGATTTTAAAAATTCTAAAAAAGGGTCCTTACAACAGATTTGAATTCGGCTTTTAAAGCCTATGTTACCATCATTTTGTTTTATTTTTTCCAACTAAATACAAGTCTTTTCCTTCTTTATAGGTTCAACAGTGGCGGTGATGGCTGTCCTTGACGGTGGTAGAAGGTGGGTGGCCCTTGCTGACGTGGCAGCACCTGAATGGGCGAGGCAGGGTGGCTTGGCAGCACAAGTTGCTGCACTAGGGTTTTTTTTTTCAGATTTTTAGGCTTAATAGGTTTGGGTCTATTTCAGGTCATGTAATTTAGTTTGGGCTTTGTAATTGGACACTTGTTGTTGGGTTTGGACCATTGGGTCTTTTTTTTTATGTAACTGGACTTTCAAATTAAATTAAATTTTAATTTAAAATTTTATTTTTATTGGGTTTTCTTCTCAAGCCCGAATAAAATTGGGTCTCTATAGCTTCCTCTCTTTGCTCGTTGTCGTGTAACGAGAATGGAGCAAAGACTAAAAGGAGGCCCAATTTTGTCAAGTCTCATATTTTCGACACTCTTTCTTCAATAAGCCCACCTTTTGCTTTATTGGTCGCTCTACTCTACTGCATCCACTTCTCTGCAATTTTGAGAAGATGGGAATTGATGTTATGATTTCATCCTACCTTAGGGTAATTTCAAAATTTGCCACTGTAGTTTTACTGAATTCACTTGCAACTTCAAGTAGATTGAGATTCGTCATTGTAGTCTTTGATTCAATCCATTGACACTTCAGGTGTGTTGTGGCTTCATTTCTTGGTCTACTTCTTTGTATCTCATCAGGAAGATAATTGCTTCATTGCTTTGACCCACTTCTCTGTATCTTATCAAGAAGATAGGGGTTTGAAACTTTACTCGTATTGAACTTTGCTTCATTTGATTTGGTCTACTTCTCTGTATCTCATCAGGAAGATGACCGCCTCATTGATTTAATCCACTTCTCTGTATCTTACCAGGAAGATAGATTTGGTCCACTTCTCTGTATCTCATCAGGAAGATGACCACTTTATTGTTTTGGCCCACTTCTTACTATCTTATCAGGAAGATGGGGTTCGAAGTTTCACTCACATTGAGCTTCGCTTCATCGATTTGGTCCACTTCTCTATATCTCACCAGGAAGATGACCGTTTATTATTTTAATCCACTTCTTTGTATCTCATCAAGAAGATGAATTTAGTCCACTTCTCTATATCTCATCAGGAAGATGACCGCTTTATTGCTTTGACCCACTTCTCAATATCTAATCAGGAAGATGGATTTTCAAAGTTTCACTTGTATTAAGCTTCCCTTTATCGATTTGGTCTACTTCTCTATATCTCATTAGGAAGATGATCGCATCACTTGTATTAATCCGCTTCTTTGTATCTCATCAGGAAGACGGATTTGGTCTACTTCTTTGTATCTCATTAGGAAGACGACCGTTTTATTGCTTTGACCCATTTCTCAGTATCTCATCAAGAAGATGGGTTTTCGAAGTTTCACTCATATTGTGAGCTTCACTTCATTGAATTGGTCTACTTCTCTGTATCTTATCAGGAAGATGGCCGTTTTAAGATTCACTCCTCCCTATGGTTAGGGGAAGAGATCGTATGCTTCAATTTGCCCCACGGTCGAGGTCAGATACTGATATGTCTCCGATCTGCCTTTGATTAGGGTAAAATATCGGGTGCTCCAATTGCCTTACGATCGTGGCAAGATATTGGTGTCTTCAATAGCCGTAGCTTCAACTTGCTTCTTTTCAACTTCAGGGTATAAGATTTATTTTTGTGGTCTCGATCTTTCCCACCATGCTTCTAGGGCATCAGCATCAATATTTCCCTGGTTCATCTCGCCATTTTGTGGGGATGTAACATGTAAAGTATGCTTCTATAGACCTCTATGTAGGCCCAAATTATTAGGATGTCATGATCAGAATGAATAATGCTCCTAACTAAATGGATGTGCATGATGACTGTCAAATTCATTTATTATTACTATTTAGGTTGATAAGGTTTGTCGTTTGTCTCAAATTCTATCTTAGATGAACTATCCTGTCTCCTTCTAGGCTTAGCTTGAACTGCTTGTTTTCAAGTTTGTTTTTCAATTGGTGGTCCTGTTTCGGGCCCCTATACCATTTAGGAAATTCCAGAGTAATGCTCATGGATTTTTGTATGATTCATATTGTTAGTTCATTATCCGTTTTTTTCAATGCAAGATGCTTGAACGAGATTATGAAAGAATAAGATTATGAAAAAATAAGCTCAAAATTTATTGAAACTTCAATTCAAAAGGAATGATCAAAGATGGCAAACATTAGTAAAAAATTGCCAAGTATACAACAAAAGACAATTAGATGCCTCGGATATCGCAAGATGAGCTTCTCTAAGCCGACTCTGAGAATCATTCTGAGTCCGATATGTGTTTAGAAGACCTAGAGTACCTTGTTGATGCTTCATGCTGTAAACGTCCTCCGTCTTGTTACATTTGAGGGATATGATCACTTCGAACCCATTCTTCACTTTGAATTTCAGTCGCCCTTTGCGGGTTTTCAACTAAAAATCCTTTTTGTTTCAGGACACCCTTTGTGGGTTTTCATCTTGAACGCATTTTTTTAGGCGAAATATTTTTTCACTGAGTCTGAATTGAGAGGGTTATGTAGATCCTTGCCATCCATTTCTATTAGAATGAGAGCTTCTCCTAAGAAAGCTTTCTTTACCAAATAAGGCCCTTCCCAATTGTGCATCCATTTCCCTCGGAAGTCTTTATGTATGGGAAGTATCTTTTTTAAAACTATATCTCCCTCATGGAATTCTCTAGGATGGACCTTTTGTCATAAGCTCACATCATTCTTTTTTGGTACATTTGACCATAACGAATAGCTCTTAACCTCTTTTCTTCGATTAAATTCAACTGATCATATTGAGCCTAGATCCATTCTGCCTCATCTAATTATAACTCTGTCAAGACTTGGAGAGAAGGTATTTCAACCTCAATAGGTAGGACTGCTTCCATACCATATGCTAATGAAAATGGTGTTGCCCTAGTAGAAGTTCTGATCGAAGTTCTATAAGCAAAGAGGGCAAACGGTAATTTTTCGTGTCAGTCTCTATAAGTCTGGTCATTTTTGCAACGATCTTCTTGATGTTTTTATTAGCTACCTCCACAGCTCAATTCATCTTTGGGCGATAGGGAGATGAATTGTGATGTTTGATTTTGAATTGCTCGCAAACTTCCACTATCGTACTATTGTTCAAATTCAAGGTATTATCAAATATGATCCTTTCTGGCATCCCATATCGGCAGATGATCTCCTTTTTCAAGAATTTGTCAACTGAAGATTTCATGATGTTGATGTAAGAGGCAGCTTCTACCCATTTGGTAAAGTAGTCAATAACCATGAAGCTGAATCTATGACCATTAGAAGCCTTTGGAGAAATTGGCCCAATGACATCCATGCCCTACATAGAGGACTGGCATGGAGAAGTCATGAAGTGAAGGTGTGATGGGGGTACATGAATCTTATCTCCATAGATTTGACATTTATGGCACCTCTTAGCATAATTGATGCAATCGCCTTCCATGGTGGACTAGTAATACCTAAATCTCATTATTTGCCTGGCCATTGTTAAACCATTAGCGTGTGTCCCACAAATTCCTTCGTGAACTTCTTCTAAGATCTTTCTGGCTTCAACTGCGTCGACACATCTTAGCAACACCTAATCATTTCTCTATTTGTACAAGATTTCCCCATCTAGGACATTCATTGACGAGTCTTCTCATTGTCCTCTTTTCATTTTTAGAAGCTTGTTCGGGGTACTTACAATCTTTTACATACTAGAGAATATCTAGGTACCATGGGCGATCATCACTTTCCTCTTCTTCTTCTTCAATATCATAACAATGGACCGGAGCTTCATAGATGCTCATTTGAATAAGTTTTATATCTTTCTATCTGTTTACCTTAATCATCGAGGTCAAACTAGCAAGAGCATCAACCATCTGATTTTCTTCTCGTGGGAGATAATGGAATGTGACATCAAACTCCTTGGTTAACTCGAGAACCAACTTTCAATAATCAATCAGATTGGAATCTCTCGTTTCCAATTCTCCTTTGTGTTGATAGATTACTAGTGCGAAGTCTCCATATATCTCAAAACTTTGATTCCTTGCTCTATAGCTGCACGGATTCCCATGATACATGCTTCATATTCTGTCATGTTGTTTGTGCAATCAAAATCGAGTTTACTAGTGAAAGGATAATGGTCTCCTTCTGGTGATACCATGACTGCCCTGACTTCATTACCCGTGGCGTTTGAAGCTCCATCAAAATTTAATCTCCAAGGATGTTCTACTGTGGTTCCTTTTTCAGTGGTTGCAACATACATTAAGTCCTCATTTGGGAAGTCAAAGTTTATTGGCTCGTAGTCCTCTAACGCCCTGCTAGCTAAGAAGTCTACTATCGTACTCCCTTTTAATGCCTTTTAATTGACATAGACTATGTCAAATTCAAAAAGTAAGATTTGCCATCTAGCCAAGCTTCCATTCAGTATGGCAGGATCTAATTTTGAGATCAACCAAGTTGTGTGGTACAACATGTATTGCCTTAATCTTCGCATGGTCCAAACTAAAGCGCAACATAGTTTTTCAATTGTTAAGTATCGAATCTCACAATCAGTGAATTTCTTGCTAAGATAATATATCACCCTTTCCTTCTTTCCAGACTCATCGTGTTGGCCTAGTACGCATCCCATAGAATTTTCAAAAACCACCAAGTATAGGATCAATGGTTTATTAGGGATTGAGGGCACCAAGACAAGAGCATTGGATAAGTAATCCTTGACTTTGTCAAAAGTTTCCTAGCAATCATCATCCCACACACCTAGGTTGCGCTTCCTAAGCAAACGAAAGATAGGATCACATTTCTCAGTCAGCTGTGAGATGAATCGAGCTATGTAATTTAATCTCCCTAGGAACCCTCGAACTTCTTTTTGCGTACTGGGTGGTGGTAACTCATGTATGGCCTTGACTTTTCTGGATCAATTTCAATCCCCTTTTTTCTAACCACAAAGCCTAACAACTTGCCCGAAGTGGCTCCGAAAGTGCACTTGGCTGGGTTTAACTTTAGTTTATACTTTCTTAGCCTCACAAATAGCTTTCTTAAGATCTTTACATGCTCTTCCTCTGTTCGGGATTTTGTAATCATATCATTGACATAAACTTCAATTTCTTTATGCATCATGTAATGAAACAAAGTCACCATGGCTCTTTGATAAGTTGTCCCGGCGTTTTTTAGTCCAAAAGGCATCACCTTGTAGCAGAATGTTCCTCACAGTGTGACAAATGTGGTTTTCTCCATGTCTTCAGGATCCATTCTTATCTGGTTATACCCGGAGAAACCGTCCATGAATGAAAATAAGGAATGACCTACTGTATTATGTACTAAGGTGTCAATGTGAGGCAATGAAAAATTGTCCTTTGGGCTAGCTTTATTTAAATCTCGACACTTTTCCTTTTTTTTTAGGAACATGGACTATGTTGGCTACCAGCGTCGAACTGCTTTCTAACCTCTTCTTTTATCTTTAACAATACATCAGGTCTCATCCTTTGGAGCCTCTGCTGACAGGCTTGCATTCTTCCTCTGTTGGGAGCCTATGTACCACAATGTCAGTACTTAGGCCAGACATGTCTTGATAAGACCATGCGAAGACATCTTTGAACTATTGAAGTAACTTGATAAGATCTTTTCTGGTTTCTATGGAGATGCTTGTCCTAATTTTCACCTCTTTCTTTTCATCTTCGTTCCTCAGACTAATAACTTCCACCGGTTTCGAATGAGGCAAGATTTATTTTTCTTCTTGCTCCATCATCCTTAATAGATCAGGGGATAAATTACAATCTTGATCATCTTCAAAATCCTGAAGTTCTTCTAAACACATATCTTGCTCGAAACGAGGCTCTAAGTTAGTAACAGGGCGACTCATATTATTGATATTCAAAGACCTGTTAAAGGAATAAACAGGAGGTCCAAAGAACAAAATAAATTTACGAAAGAATGATTACATGATATGATTATAAGTAAGAATGTATGTATTAAAAGAATGATCAATTTTATATATTGGACATGTACGAATGATTTGTTAACTTGGATAAGAATGAAAGAATAATTAGTTAAGAATTTTCCATTTAGGATGAAAAATGCATTTTCATTAAAAATAACTAAATAATGATCATGGGTCATTTTTACAAAAAGATCCATATTGCCTTCGAGCCTAAAGCAATAGGTGTGTTCTGAACATTACTCTAAAGAAGTCTTAAAAGTTACAGGGAGTTCCTCTATAGTCCAATTATCCAGAGTGCTTCTAGGTTGCGCATGGGCCGATTCTTGGCAAATTCTCTTCTTTTCCCTCATCGAATATAGCGTTGACGCCTAGATCCTTCATGATTCCTTCAATCTTGATTATCAATTGCTTCTTTTCCATCTCCTTCTCTTGGTTGATTACTCCTCCTGAAACAAATGTCTTAGATATGTGTGGGAAGACCATGGGTTCCCACGAAATCTCTCCTCCGGACAATCTTGCCCTCCTTCTTTCTTGCTTTCTTTCAAGCTCTTTCTTCTTTTGTTTTGCATCTGGTTTATACCCCAAGCCATAACATCCCACTTTTCTATCAGTGTTGGCACACTGACTCTCCATTGGAGGTATTTCTCGAGTCCCTTTCCAGGCAACGCTTCTTTTCCAACCATTAAACGCAAGCCCATCCTTGTAGTCGATGATAACTTAGGCATAGGGACCTTGCTTCCTTCGGTAATGAAGATTGCATTGAGGAATTCTAATGAGCGAAAGGAACATTCGACAACCTCTTCATCTGTTCCAACATAAGGTGCATCACTTGTTACAGAGGCAATAATCTCTTCCTCGACGTTGATCGTTATAAAACGCCCTTCATTTATCAGTTTCAGCTTTTGGTACAATGAATAAGGTATCGCCCCAGCTGAATGAATCCATGGTCTTCCTAATAAACATTTATAGGTAGGCTTGATATCCATCACTAAGAAATTCACCTCGTATGTGTTTGGTCCAATCTGAAGAGGTATTTCTATTTTTCCCATTACTTTCCTCTCAGTTCCATCGAATTCTCTTACTATATTATTGCATCCTTTTATGTGAGAGTCATCAATTGGTAATCTCTACAGGGTAGCCAATGACAACACATTCAGAGCCGAACCATTATCTATAAGTACTCCGGATAATGTGTACCCCTTTCAACGGGTGGTAATGTGTAAGGCTTTCATAGATCACATCCCTCCAATTGGTATCTCATCTTCACTGAAGAAAATAAAGTTATCGGCACTCACGTTATTGACTAATCGATCCAGATTAATGAAAAATATCATTTGCTAATGTACATCTCATTTAGCACCTTCATTAGTGCGTTTCGATGGGCCTCTGAGATTAAGAGCAAGGCCAAAATTGATATTCGAGCAGGTTGCTTGTGCAATTGTTCCCACTACACTATATTCGCTATGTCTTAGGAACTTCAGAAACTCTTTTGCCTCTTTCTCTGATACAGGTTCATTTGTGGGTGCTTTGAGATTGCTGATTCTTTCTTCCTTGGGCTCAACCATTACTGTCTTCCCTTTGTTTATCTCTTTTTCTTTATTCACTGGGTCGTAACACTTTCCACTGCAAGTAACAAGACTCATGTCCTTTTTGAGTTCTTCCTCCCTTGGCATTGTTAAATTGCAATTGTAGTTCCACGGGACTCTTTTACTATCTTTGTAGGGAAACGCTACTGGCTGATAATGCGCGGTGTCATTTGCTCCTTTGTCGTGATGTTTGTGTGCTTCGAAATAATCAACACTAGGATTTTATTCCCATGGGCCTTTGTTATTCTTTATTCAGAGGCATAAACGTCCTTAACCTCTTCTCCTTCCTCGAAAAATTTCAATTCTCTATTTTCCATCAATGTTTGTACCAAAATTTTGAATTCAACACAGTCTTGAATCTTATGCCCCTCAATGACAAGAAATTCTCAGTAGTTAATAGTCTTTGCTATTGTATCCTCCCTATTTTCTGTGATTAATCTCTCCTTGACCATCTAACACCACACCCATTTGAGTGGAGACCTAACTATTTTGACATTCCTTTTGATTCTCTGGCTTTATTCTTCCATTATTGCATTCACTCCTTGGTCCGAGTGATTAGGCAAGGGATTCTCAACTATGTTTGGTTTCTTTGGTTCATCAAATCTTACGATACCCTCCCGAATAAGTCCCTCAACTCGCCTCTTGAAGGCAAGACAGTTCTTAATTGAATGCTCCTTTACTCCTGCCTGATATTAACACCGAGATTTTACATCATACCAAGCTGAAAATGGGGGCTTGTATGGCCTTAAATAATGTGAGGATACTACATGCTCATTATACAGTCTTTGATAAAGTTCTCCATATGACATAGAAATGGGAGTGTACTGAATTCTTTCCCTATTCTGTCTCAAGCTTGATTATTGTTTTGGAGCATTTTGATAATTGCTCATCGAGGCTTTAGGCTATGTCGTCATGAATGGCTTTGTGTAGTTTGGCCTATATACGCTTGCATTATTCACTTCATTATCTCTCCTTCTGGAGCAGGTCTTTTGGTATTCTCCCCAGCCTCTATCCTACAGTTTTTAATCGTATTTTCAATCATTTCTCCTAACATGACCATGTCAGAGAAACTTTTGTTAGCATTTCCTAGCAGATGATTAAGCTAGGGTGCCTTGAGAGTTTTAACAAACAACATCGTTATTTTTTTTTCTATTAATGGTGGCTGTACCTGAGTCATCATGTCTCACCACCTCTGTGCATATTGTCTGAAACTTTAATTCGATCTTTTCTCCATGTTTTGCAATGTAATTCAGTCAGGAGCTATATCTGTTACATGGCCATATTGCTTTAAGAAAGTCTGTGCTAGATTTCTCCATGAATGAATCTTTGCCTGACTTAACTGTTTATACCACTTAACTGCCTACCCTACCAGACTGTCCTAGAAATAGTGAATGAGCAATTGGTTGTTATGAACATATCCTACCATTTTTCTACAAAACATCATAAGGTAAGCTTCGGGACAACTTATTCCATTATATTTCTCGAACTTTAGGACCTGGAACTTGAGAGGGAGTAAAAAATGTGTGACTAGACTTAACTCTTTAGCGTCTATCTCGTAGAAGTTTCAGTTCCTTGTATCGCCTCAATCTTTTCCTCTAATCGCTTATACTTTTCCACCATCTGACTGGGAAGATTTGCTCTCATCATCTCATCGAAATCAAGGACACCCAAATTTGTAGCATTATCTTCAAGGTTAGATCCCGATCCTACTAGATAATTAGTTGGCCTTGATGTACTAGTGGCATGTTGTTGTGCCCTTATAGTAACAGGTGGCTCCCTTGTTTGTGCCTCCTATGGAGCTTGGTTATGAGGGGGCGTAAAACTTAGGGGATTAATAGGGTCTTCGTCTTCCTCCATTGGGCTTATTGCAAGACCCTTTCCCTTGTCGACCCCGTTTTACCTTATTGGGCTAATTCATTCATCAAATTTCTTTGGATTTCCATGAACTGATCTTTCATCTCCCTATACATTCTTGTCATCTATAACTGTTCCTGCATCTCCCTTTGGATTTGCTCTAGCCTTTGTTCTGTGGCTTTGGTTTTTTTGCGAGTATTATAATGGTGTGGATTTTCATTGATTACTGATGTAACTGTTAATGTTTTAATTTGTTTGAATTATCATGCTAAAATATGTAAAGATGCAATGTGAATGAATGCATGCATGCAAAAGAAAGGTTTTGACTTATAATTCAATTTCTATTAGAAAACTTCACTAGATAACAAGTTACTTTACATAAAGCAGATTTACATAAACGGTTTTGCCTTAATGCTCAGAGTTTTTATTTTCTTGAGAAGTCCGGCTAATTTCTGACCCCGATCTAACTTTGTCTCATACTGCACACTTAACATATCCGCTTTGACTGCTAGTGTTTGCAAGTGGTCAGCTACTCCCCGCATTTGATTCAGAGCTTCGCCTATAACATAATCCCTATCTTGAACTTGCCTCCAAGTATGCTGGAGGTGTCATTCATTTGTTTCCATTGTCCTCTCAAGAATCTCGGTTCGTATCTCGCTACTCTACAACGAGGCTTCTAGTTCTTCCACCCTCTTATTCAACCTCTCAATCTCAACTCAACTTGCTTTCAACTCTACCATCGAATTCCAACTATGATGTCTATACACAGATTCTTCTAACTCATTTATTCGGGCCTTTAACTCAGTTATCTCGGCTTGACTTTCCAACAAGCTGCTCCTCATGGCATTTTCTTGAACCTAGGCATCTTGAAAATTGTTCTTCCATTGATTCATTCTATTATTTTCTTCACAGATTTCCTACTGCCATTGTTCTGACGTTTTACCCAAACCAGCAGTCATTATCTACAAACGAAGTTTCTTGTAGTCTTTCTTCAGGCTATCGAGATCTTCTTCAGCCTTATTCTTCCCTTTTCTCAATTTCTCTGCTTCTAATTTCTGGACATCAACATCTAATCCCAAAAATACCTTTTCTTCTTCTAATTTTTCTATCATCTTTTCCATTTCAGAATTCTTTCTCTCAAAATCTTGTTTGATAATTTTTAATTCTGTTGGGACAACCTACAAGTGCTCCTCAATTGGGCAAACAACCTCCGGGTTTGGTACAGGAATGTTATCATTGATTGTCATAGGATTGGCACCGAACACTTTCATCCTCCAGACTTGGTTCCATGCAAATTCACACTAAGCTAACATCGGGTTGTTGGTACGAATTGTCTCGACCTGTACTATCTTGAAACCAATAATAGTGTGTATCCTCTTGCTCCCAAGTTTCGACCGATGGAACCCAGTTGAAGTCTCCGTATCGATACAGGATTTTGTTAGGAACAAATCATGGTGCTCGTCATTCTATGTCTTCATCTCAGAGACTTTGAAGTATTGCCATCCATTTTTCCTCCGAGAAATTTCCTTGCCTTTGCGTAGCTAAAAACTCTTTCAAAGGAGAATAATCTTTAGATAGGTACTAATAAGAAACATTCTATGTTTTCCAAAAGTGAATGTGGAACCATACTATCAACAATGGTGCGCAACCGATAAACTGACATTCTCCTTTTTTTCTACACGCATTTAAAGATCTGAAAGTTTCAGCTAATATTACCAGGACCAATGTAACCTTTTTATTTAATCTATTGAACAAGTTCGTAACTGCATCTTCTATGTGTCCTAAAGCCTTAGGAAAAATGACTAACCCGTATATACTTAGAGCCAGGATGTCAATCTTTTTCTTCGCATCTGGGTGGGCCAAGATCAAATTTCGCAAACTCTTCCACGTAATGCATTTATTGTTGCCTTTCACCTTAACCCGAGCTGTGACCCATTGCTCTCTCATGCCGATGATGTTTCTTAATCTTTTGACAAAAGTCGGGACACTAGGAGCTCTTGAATAAGCTCTATCAACCGAAATCTTCGGACAACGGAGTAAAGTGGTGTATTCCTCTATTGTAGCTGTCATGTCCACATTCTCAAAAGTGAAGCAACTATAGGTCGGGTTCCAATGTTATGCCAAAGCTCGTAAGAGGTACTTATCCACTTTAACCTCAAGCAAGTATGGTAAATCCTTGTACTCTTGGTAAAAGGTTTGCTTCATGTCATCATCCCAATTGTGCCATATTTCTTTCAACTCTTGCACACTATTCTGAGCTGTACTAATTCTGGTATAATATCAAAAGTCCAATTCATGCCCTTCTACTAAGTTATCACCCTTCTAGCGTTGATTTTCCTCTAACCACATACGCACAACCATGTTGTCCTCCATCTTATCAAGATACTTGTTTTCCATGATCAATTCTCTTATCAGTAATTGAGTTTGAATCAATATCTTTCCTTGTATGATGATGCAAATGCAAGCAAAAGAGACAAAATAGAACAAGTTAGCAAAACACATCAATATCAATACACAAGTATAGAACAAAAAAGAACCTAAGAACTTGTCTTGGATAATTGCTAAAAGGTTCGGTATAACTCCTTCTAAGGCAAGTACTTATGGCTCATTACATGTGGTTTAATCTCTAGAGTAAAGGGTACCCAAACCAACAGATTCCTCGATCCTCACCCATTATAGGCTCATATGGATGAGTTCGGTTTAGGGGACACATTTCCCACATGTTTGCACGGAATTGAAAACTTCACGAAAACATGGGTACGAATGTAATCCCGAAAGCGATTCACTATCCTGCACAGAGGTGAAAACCTCACGAAGGAGTAGCTTCTCGGTTCCACTTAAAAGGGACAGAAACATATGCATATGAATGCAAACTTATACTAGCAATATTGGTATAGCATCACACAAAATGCAAAGGATCGTATATTAAACAAAACGGAGTGTTTAAAAATTTTAACAAAAAGCCAGAAATGATCGACATTTGACTTGACTCTCTTTTATTTAAAGGATCCCCAGTGGAGTCGTCAAGCTGTCGAAACTTTTTTTTTGGAAAACAGTCTCGAAAATATTTTAAAATTGAAAAATGGAGTCGCCACCAATCATTTTGTTTGGTGTGATTGGATCACCCAAAACGTTTAAAATTCGTTTTGAAAAATATTTTGGCCTTCGAAATCCAGAAAAATGGGTTCAGGAGTTGGTTGCGTGTAAGGAAGGATTAGCACCCTTACACGCCCAAAATTGGTACATCGGTTATTTTCGGTCTTGATTGTCAAAAATTTGAAATCTCGAGTGAAGTTTAAAATACGATCCTTAAATGCATGATTCATTTGATGTACATGTTTAAGAAGGAAATCGGATTTCGTGAGGAAGTCTCGCTATTTCGAAATGATCGAGAAAGAAAATCATGTTCAGTGAGTTAGGACATAACATTTCGAGATTCGAAAATAACGAGCATTCCTTCATTACCAATTTTTTACCTTGAAAAGGGTATTCGATTATTCTAGTTTGAAGAAAAAATCATGCCTAGTAAGTTAAGGCATAATTTTTCAAAATCCGAAAAAATGGAATATTGCCTCGATTTTAAAATATTTGTATTTTTAGAGAAAATCATAAAGCAATTTTAATTTAAAGATGAATGCGTAAATTAAGTACATATGTGCAAATATTGGAAAAATTAAATAATACAAAGACAGAACAATTAAGCAGATAAATAAATACGCAAAAATAAGCATAAAATTAATAAGATACAAAGTACAGAAAAACAAAATCAAAAAGCAGGATAAATTAGAAAGGTGAAAAATAATTAAATTTTATGTACAAAAACCGAAGAAAAAGGAAAAAACAAGGTCGAAAATGAAGTTTTGGAGAATTCGAGGTCAAAATGTGATTTCGGGAAGGTTTAGGGTCAAAATGTGATTTTGGAGAAGTTTAGGAGTTAAAATGCAATTTTGGAAAGGTTTGGGTGTTAAAATGTGATTTTGGAGAAGTTTAGGGGTTAAAATGCAATTTTGGAAAAGTTTAGGGGTTAAAATGTAATTTTGGGAAAGTTTAGGGGCCAAAATGAAATTTTAGAAATGTTTAGGTTATAATGCAATTTTGGAATAAAATAAGGGGTTTTTACGTAATAAACCCAAAAATGGGACACGTGGTAATTTTTTGGGCTTTCAAAAGTAAAAGGATTAAATTGAAAATAATTGGGCAAATTTAAAATAAATTAAAAATGTGAAAAAGGACGAAACTGAAAAAATAAAAAATACGAAAGGACCGAATGAGTAAATAGCCCATTAATTGAAAACACGTGGATCCTGACCTGGAGCGGGTTTGGTCGATTTGGTCCTGGCAAAACAGAGTTGTTTTGGCACTTAGACACCCCTCACTAAACAGCGTCGTTTCACCAGGGTATTTAAACCTTAGGTTGCTGAAAAAAAAAATCACTTTTTCCCTTTCATTTAAAAAAATAGATTTCTTAAACCCACTTTTCCTATGTTCTCTCTCTTCTTCGATCATGGGTCGGTCCTAAGTCTACCATAGCCTTCGTCGTCTGTCGTCAAGCTCCGTCATAAATCAACCGCCGTACACGACAATCGGGTATGTCAATCAACCCTTTCTTCTTTCTTTTTTTTTTAAAAAAATGTTTTGCTATTTCCTTTTTATTCTTTAAAATTCTTAGATCTTATTAAAAATCAGATCTTCGAAGGAAGAGCTTTGATTCCTTTTATTTTCTTTTTTGTTTTCAAATCTTTTTTTTTTTTTGTATTTTATTCTTAATCTTTTTATTTCGTTATAAAAACTTAGATCTACAAAAAGTAAGTTCCTTTTGATGATTTTTTTTATAACGTCTTTTGAGATTTGTCGTTTTTAGTGTTTTATTCTTTTGTATATACCTTGTTCTTGATGAATACTCGAACAGTGGAGTCCCTCACGAACATGTATAAGTTCGAAGGGGCTCCGATTGCGGCCATCGACGACAACGCTTCGAATCCGATACGACCCTTAATCTTCATTTATTATTTATTACCTTTATTATTTATTTATTGAAAAATTTTTCAGTTTCGAAAAAAACTAATAAATGAGTAATTAATAGGTATATTAATAAATAATAAATAAATACATTAATATAAAATGCCTCAAAATAGTAAACAAACAATAAATATATTAATATATATTTATTATGTACCTTAAGAACAGATATTGAGATGCTGAGAATCTTATTTTTGAATTGTATTTTCCTTTGTATTGATTTTGAATGCTGATATTTGTGTATTGATTTTAAAAATTCTAAAATAGGGTCTTTACAACAAATTTAAATTCGGCTTTTAAAGCTTATGTTACCATCATTTTGTTTTGTTTTTTCCAACTAAATACAAGTTTTTTCCTTCTTTGCAAGTTCAGTAGTAGCGATGATGACAATTCTTGACGGTGGCAAAAGGTGAGTGGCCCTTGCTGATGTGGTTGCTACCACTAATGTTTTTTTTTTTTTTTTTTAGATTTTTAGGCTTAATTGGGTTTGGGTCTATTTCGGGTCATGTAATTTAGTTTGAGTTTTGTAATTGGACACTTGTAGTTGGGTTTGGACCATTAAGTATTCTTCTAATGTAATTTGATTTTTAAATTAAATTAAAATTTAATTTAAAAAATTATTTTTATTGGGTTTTCTTCTCAAACCTGAATAAAATTAAGCCTCTACATTGTCTTCCTAATTTTCAAAACCTACCTACAGTATAAATACTATAGTGCATAATCGAGTAAACAACTAGTATAAAACAGTTCCTTTACATTAATACAAAATAGTAGGCCAATCTCTCTAAGTTTTTTTTTTTCAATTTTACAATTTAATTTTTTGTCAATTTTACAAACTTTTAATTATTGATTCTTTCTATTTTGCATGAGTAACAGTTTTTTTATAAGACCCAAATTGTAGAATTAATAAACGAGTTAATATTTGTTACAATAATAGTATTTTTTTAAATTTTACAAACGATTTTAAAAAATTAATATGTATCTTGTTTTTTAAAATATTTATATTTTAATATATTATTAATTCTTGCGAAGTCTAAATTTCACCAATAAACATTTAAATTATATATATTTTTTAACAAATTCAAAGTATGGAAATTAAATTTCAAAATTATTATTTTATTCATTTAAATATTAAATTAAAAAATATTAATTTAATTTAAAATTTTATAAATTTATATATATATTCATAATAGAAATAATTAATTTTAATTTTAATAAATATTTATATGAATATATAAATTGTTTTTAAAATAATACAATAAATAATAATATTAAAAACTATGACAAACTTGAATCCAATTAATTTATTTATTTTCGATATTATTTAACAATAACGAACCTATAAATATTTAAACTATTTAATTATTTTTATTATTGTTTTACTAATTTTAATTATTTTAAAATTTTTCCTTACAATACAACTTTATATATAAATAGTTTTATACAACATGCAACACAAAAATCCATTAATATAAGTTATTAGTTTTTGAAAATTTTATTTATAAAATTTTATTTTTAATTTCTTATATTATATTATTTATATATTCTAAAAACTATATGAAATAATTTAATTTACTTTTATTAATAAATATAATTAACTCATACATCGTACAAATTAAAAACTAATATCCGGGGAAAATGGTGTTCATGGGTTAAAAAATTATTGATAGAGCGTTGAAATTTTTTATTCGATTAGATTTTTATATAAATTTATAATTAAATTTAAATTTAAATAAAAATATTATTAAAATACAAGTCTAACTCGAGTAAAGATGTTCATGGGTTAAACAACTGCTCGGCCTGCTTTAGCTTGAGTTTCAACTTTGACATTTTAACATCCAATTAGATCAAGTTGACTATTTTAACGTTTAAAAAAATAATAAAAATATAAAAAAATAATATATATTAGATTACGAGTTCTAAGACCGATGGGAATCTAATTTATTGACTTGTGGTATATCTAGGGGTGAGTATTCGATAGAATCGAGTTAAAAAATTTCGAGTTGACGAGTCCTATTTTATCATTCTAAATTGATTTGAAATTTTATCGAATTGAATCGAGTGAAATGAAATTTAAATTGAGTTGAATGAAATTATTCGAGTTAAATTAAAAAATTAAAGTTCTCAAATTAAAATATTGTTATGGTATAACTAATTTCATGTTAGAACATATAAATTTGAAATAATATATATTTGAAATTTTTTTCAAAGAAAAATAATAAAAAATAATATATTTTAATATGATAAACTTAAATGATTAATTAACTTCTAAGTTCCCACAATTATTATTTTAGAAATAAAATTAAAATTTTAACTTTCTTTATTATTCTTTAGATTTTTTTTAAATATATAATTTTAAAAATATAAATTTTGAATCCAACGAGTGGTTCCAGTGAAAAAAATAATGATATTCATTCTAGGAGATCCGAGTTTTAGCACTTATGTGTGCAAGGTGTGCGTGCGTTGTCAAAGAGTTAAGAAAGTATGAACAATAATATCATGTAATCACACTAGTATATTAAAAAATATAAATTTTTGAAATTTTTGAAATTTTTGAATTTTTGAATTTTTAAATTTTTTTGTAATTTTTGTTGAGAGTGATTAATTTGTTTATTTTCAAAATTGATAAAGGTCAAAGGGGCATTTACACTAACCTGTTATTCAAATTATTCATATTATTTGAGTTATTTGAATTATAAAATTCAACTCGACTCAAACTCAAAACCTGAATAAATCAAATAACTCAAACAACTCGATTCAATTAATTCAAAATAAAAAAAAAATCAATTTTATTAAATCGAATCGAATTTTACTCACGGTTAAACATATCTATAATGTTGACATGTGATTTCAAGTTATCCAATAAATTCATGAGTTTGATTTCACTTATTAAACTCATACTTTTAAAATATATATATAATAAATTGTCTCAATAATTATCCAATATTTTATTTGATTTCACGTCACAAATTATCTTAATGAATTTGAATCAAAATATTAAAATATCATTAATTGTTGGGATAAATTATTTTGAATAGATAGATTAAAATTAATTATTATTTTTTATCACACAAAAACAAATTATTCATATATCAAAATCTAGATTTATTTACATGCATTGAAATTACGTATACAAAAACAATTTGGTCAAAATACTGTATTTTTTAAAAACATAAATAATCTCAACAATTACTTTATAAGATAAAATAAATAAATTTAAAATAATTTTAATTAGTTAATGAATTTGGCCATTCACTCAGACTCAAAAGTCTGTTCGAAAAATAAAAAGATTTGAACAAAAAACGAGATCCGAAAAATGAATTTAGATAAGATTTAAGGTTTGTTTTCTATATGAGTCGGGCCTTGAGCAAAATTTTTCGACCTGAATCTGGCCCGAATATATTATGTTATAAAAATAATATATTAATTATATATGTTAAATAATAATTATATATACTTATTTTATATTTATATTAAATCATTGATCCAATAACAATTAAACTCATTACTCAAAACTTAAAAAAAAAAAAACTTACCCAATATAATAATATATTTATTTGTGTTTTTAATATAGTAAAATATTTATTATATTTATGATAGTGTTTTTAATATAAATATTTTTAATGTATTTTTAATGGGTTTGAAAATTTTTATTTTAATGTTTTTAGTGCATTTAATGTATTGTACTTTAAAAACTTTTAAATAAAACTAATCTAAAAAATATGAATTGATTGGGTCAGGCCCGAGTTTATCTTTCTTAAATTAAGTGAGGCTTGAATAAAAAAAATAAATTTATTTTTAAACAGAATTAAACTCGAATTTACAAAATTGATATAAAATACTTTACATGAGCATGACTCAACCTATAAACACCTCTAGTACAATATTCCAACTTAGCATTGAATCTTATATATTTGATATTAATATTATTATTATATATATTATCCTTTATTATTCTTTTGGACTTACATTTTCTATCAGGTTTTTTTTTTTTTTTTTTAGATTTTAGTTTGTTTTTCGGCTTTTTTACGCAAAAAGTATAATTTTTTTTATTGAAATAGGATAGGTTGGACATTATTTACAGAAATAGGCAGATTCAATAGTGTTTCATCGGTATTGTCTAAACAATCGGCGATATCACCCTCACTTTCTACCAATCGTTTCAGTAATGATTAAAATATAAAAAAATAATTTTTTTGTGCCGCCTGAGAAATCGGCGACATCGATATGTAGACCTATTCATGGGCCGGACTATCTGGTTCGGCTCGAAGGCCCGCCCGAAAAATAAAAGATTTTGGGTAAAAATATAGATCCAAAAAATGGGTTTCGGAAAAAATAATAAGGCCCGTTTAAAAAATGGGTTGGGTATTGGGTAAGGCATTTTTGGCCCAAGCTCGGCCTGACTCGACTTGAAATCACAAAAGGACAAAAAAATTTACTCTTTTTTTTTAATGTTATTTTCTTATTGTTTTCTCCTTATTTTGCTACAATTTCACTGTTATGTTGCTATTATTTTGTTGTTATTGTTTAGATATTGTATAAAATTTATTTTATTGTTAATTTTGTTATTATTGTAGAGGCATTTGTTAATTTTGTTATTATTTTAAAGACATTTGTTTGTTAAGTTCCATTTATCTTAGTGTCATTTAAGTATATATTTTTTAAAATTTTTTTTTAATTTGTTAAGAAATATTTATTTTAATGTTTTTTTAAATTTTATTTTTAATTTGTTAAGAAATATTTATTTTAATGTTTTTAGTATTTTTAATGCATTATATATATTTAAAAATCATATAAAAATTTTAATATGGGCGGGCCGGATTGGGCTCGGGTTTTAGTATTTTTATTCAGGTCGGAATTGGGTAAAATATTAGACTCATTTTTCAGGTCGGGCCGGGCCTAGCAAATGGATCTAAATTTTTTATTGAACCCGGCTCGAACCCAATCCAACCCAGCCTACGAACACCTCTACCGATATGTACTGCCTAAAAAATATTCATATTTTTTAATGAATATCGAATTAAAAAATATTTTTAATAGTGTCACCGACGTGTCAAACGACACAGTATAAATTTTAGATTAAAAATTTGAAAGTAGATAAATGAGGATTTTTTACTTAAATAATACAAAAAAATAAATTAATAACCAAAATGGTATCCCCAAATTATTATTTACCAAAATGGTATGTTTAGTTAAGTGGGGGAACTCTAAATGGCGGCACTCAGGGGTATTTTTGACACATGTTTTTTAAATTTTTTTTTTTTTTATATATTTAAAAATAAAAAAATATTATTTTATTAGTGGAGGGATTTAAAGTGGCGGCACTCAGGGGTTTTTTTCAAAAAAATACGATAAAATACGACAAAAAAATACCTGACACCCAGTGGAGGAACACAAAGTGGCGGCACCAATGGAGGAGTATCAAGTGGCGGCAGTCATGGGTGTTTTGCCACTTGGCAGCACCCCATTGTGCCGTGTGTGTGTGTGTTTATTTTATTTTATTTGTGAAAATAAATTTGGGTGGTTGAGAATTTTTAGTGTTTGTGATAAAAATTAAATGAAATAAAATTTTTGTTATAAAATAGGAGTGAGGGAAGCAAATAAACGAGAAAGAAAGAAAGGAAAGAAAGAAAGAAATGAAGAAGGAGAGGAAAGAAAGAAGGAGAGGAAAGAAAGAATAAGGAAAGAAAGGTAATGTATTTAATTTTAATTTTATTTGAGTATGATATAAATGGGTAAAATCATATTTTATTTAATAAATTTTATTTAATTTTTAACAGATTTATTGAAGATGGATACGCGAGCATGAAGGGGGAATTTAAGGCCCTGTGCACGACCCCTCAATGAACGATACGCGAGCTCTTCCTGTTAATTTACAAAAATAATTAGTATAACCAAAATTAATTTTGTAAACAAATAATAATATCGTGAATAACATAATGAAAAAATAATTATTTTTTTACATTCATATTGCCTTGGTGTGTATCTGCATTCATTGATTTGGCTATGTGAGGACGTTCCGAGTTAATTAATGAAGTCATTCTGTAACTTGAAAAAAAATTATCAATTAGTTCAATACATAAGTTTACCAATATAATACAAAAATAATAATTAAATACCAAAATGTGTTATTTATTAAAATTGTACAAAATATATATTTATAAACCAAAATAATATTCACACACCATTATTTACTAAAATTGTACAAAATAATTTATTTTGTACCATTTTGGTAAATAATATGATGGGGATATTATTTTGATAATTAATTATTTTTTATATTATATTTTGGTAAATAATATGATGGGTTTGGTCAATAATATGATGGGGATATTATTTTGATAATTAATTATTTTTTATATTATATTTTGGTCAATAATATGATGGGGATATTATTTTGATAATTAATTATTTTGTATATTATATTTTGAAAATTAATTAGCCAAGTTTAATTTTTTGTGAATTATTAAAACTCTCTTATTTTTATAAAATAATAAATTTTTTAATTTCATAATTGTAACTAATTTTAATTATAACTTAAAAATAGATTATTGTTAATTTTATTAAACACTTGTAATAGTTTTCTTTCACATTTTATTAAACAATCTTATGACTTGTATAATAAAGTTACTAACTAACAAAATTAAAACATTATTAAATTTTAAATCAATAAATATGAACAATATTTTTTACTTACTACTACTAACAACAAAATTAAATTACTAACTAGCAAAATTAAATTAAAGTAAATTAATAATAACATAATAACAAGCTTACATTTCTTCTTCTCCTCTTAATTTACTCACAAATTATAACAACATTAAATAACAAATCAATTAAAAATTAAATTAAATAAAACAAAAAACTTAAAATAATCAAATTAACTAACAAATTAAAATATTTTAAAATTAATCATATTTAAAATATTAACTAAATTTACCTTTCTTCCACTCCTCTTAATTTACTCTTTTAATCAACCTATTAAACAAATAAAATTATAATAACAAATCAAACACATTACCACTACTAATTAACAAATTAAAATATTTTAAAATTAAATTTAAAAATAAACACATTACCTTTTTTTTTTCTCTCCTTCTTCCCCTTATTCTCCTTCTTCCTTCTTCTTTCTTTCTTTCTTTCTTTCTCTTTTTTCTTTCTTTTTTCCTTCATTTTTCGTTGATCCCCCCCTCCCACCTATTTTATAACAAAAAATTTTATCCTTTTTAAAATTTTTATCACCAACAAAAAAATTCCCAACCACTCAAATTAATTTTCACCTCTTAAAAAACCCACACAAACACACACACACACTGCACAATGGGGTGCTGCCAAGTGGCAAAACACCCCTGAGTGCCGCCACTTGATACTCCTCCATTGGTGCCGCCACTTTGTGTTCCTCCACTGGGTGTCAGATATTTTTTTGTCGTATTTTTCTCGTATTTTTTTGAAAAAAAACCCTGAGTGCCGCCACTTTAAATCCCTCCACTAATAAAATAATATTTTTTTATTTTTAAATATATAAAAATAATAATAAATTTTTTTTAAAAACACGTGTCAAAAATACCCCTGAATGTCGCCATTTAGAGTTCCTCCACTTAACTAAACATACCATTTTGGTAAATAATAATTTGGGGATACCATTTTGGTTATTAATTTATTTTTTTGTATTATTTAAGTAAAAAAACCAGATAAATGAAAAAAAGAAAAAATAAAAAAAGCTGAAAAAGTATAAATTAATTAAAAATCGTGACTGATCGGTCAGCCTGATGGCACCGACCTGATGGTTTTCTACCAATGTGATCAGACAATCACGATTTATGATTAATTTCGCCCTTTGCAGCTTTTTTTTTTTTAACTTTTTCATTTTTTTTAAATTTATTTTTATGTTTAATTTTTAGTATAAAAGGGGATTTGGTCCCAACCCCACACACAGTAAAAAAAAAAAAAAAAATTCCCCATAACAAAATAAAAAGTTAAGAAAAAAATTGAGTGTTTGTTTGGAGGTTTGAGAAAGACAAATTAAAGATGATTAAGGTATGTTAAGGTATGTTAATTATTTTTTTGTAATATTAAATTTGCAAAAAGAAGTATTATTCATATTTTAGATTAGATTTGTGTTAAATGTTTATTGATATATTCTTAGACTATTATTAATTTTTTTGAATATATTGGTTTGATTACATGGTAGTATTTATTCATATTTTCTTAACCTTTTGACAACGCACACACACCTTGCACATATAGGCGCTCGAACCCGAGACCCTTAGGATGAACAACATTCTCTTTTTCACTAGAGCCACTTGTTGAATTCCTTAGATTATTATTAAAGTATGTTAACTTTGAATGTTATATTTTTGTTTGAATGATTATAATTGTGTTAAAAGTAATACTAAGATTAGTTTGACTAGTGTATGTTTTTTTATATTGTAATAATAATTTTTATATTTTAATATTAAGATATAATTTATATTTAAAAGACATTGTATAAAAAAGTTAATTACGAAAATGGGTTAGGAAAAAATTTTTTTTTGTTATTTGTATATTGTTTATTTGTCCAGTCAATGATTAAAATTTTTATTGTTTGTGCAGATATCAAAATGGATTTTTTGATTAGAGCAAATGATCACACAACAAGGATGATTGATGTGCCGCTAAAAAAATGTATTATTTTTTATTCACGAGCATATATGTGAAGTTGCACATAAATTTTTATTTAATTGGAAGATTTTAGCTAATGTCATAATGAAATGTGGTTAGGGTGAGTACCGCGTGTAAAGGGCGCATGTCCATGGTTCGAGCTACCAGTATGATGAATGGATTATGCCTTACATAGATGCCTCCAGATTTGGATCAGCGACATTGATCCGTATGTTTGAGTTGAGGGTCGACTTAATATCCGCATTGGTTGAGCGATGGCGACTAGAGACACACACATTTCATTTGTCGTGTGGGGAATTCATCATTACACTAGAAGATGTCGCACTACAACTAGGGCTCCCCATTGATGGTGATGCGGAATGATTCAAGCAAAGTGTTCGAACTTGTGGTGCTTAGCTATGACTTGCTTGGACGCTCATCCGATGATGGTGAAGCTACATTTACAAGTTTGGAATTTTATTGGTTAAAGGTTAATTTCAAGACTGTATCCAGTAATGCGACTAAGTGAGAGAAGATGTGTGTTGCTTGGGCATATATATTGCAGCTTATAAGGAGTACTTATGCCGGATGCCAATAATAATAAAGTTCACTTGATGTACTTGCTTCTATTATCTGATCTGCAAACTGCCCGTTTATACAGTTGGGTATCAACAGTATTAGCAACCTTATATCGTGAGCTTAGTCGGGCAACAAAGCTCAATACATAAGATATAAGCGGGTGCAACTATTTCAACTATTAATCGAGTTGCTGCAACTATTTCTAAAAATCCCAAGTTCCATGTGATTCTAAGCATGTGGAAAATCATTTGAGGGCTGCAAAAATGATCACATGTGATAGATCGACATATGATACGGCAGTGATGGTAATATATTTATTTATATGTTAAATATATTTCAACATTATATTATTTACTTGTTATTCTAATTATGTATAATATCCAAAAGGCACACAAGAAGTATGAACCATTTTTGAACAAAGCATTGATGATTATGATGAAATGGCTTTGATTGTTGGAAAAGATATGACAACAAGGAGTTTTGCTAGAACATTTGCTGACATAGACTTGGATGATGGTAACCAAAATTCAATGCCTGTGGACTGCGACAATAAGGAGGTTAAGGTAAGAACAAATGTATCTTCACCTGGCACATCTAAATGTAAAAGAAAAAATGTTCAAGAAAGTGACATTGATGAACAAATTAGATTTGTGGGTGAACAACTTGGCAAGATTGCAAATGCATTGGAACAATTTACTGCGGATAAGACACCACATCTTTACAAAGAAGTGATGTCGATGCAGGTGAAAGGATTTGAATCCGAGGCCAAAGCTTCTTAGTCAAAAGTACGAAGCATAAAAAAATTTAGGTTAAAAGATTTTCTCAAGGTTAAAGATATATATATGCTTTAATGTGGTGTAGAACTAATTATATGGTGTAATACTAGTTATGCACTTGGACAATATTGTAGTTATCATGTGGCGTATTACTATTTTGTAATATTAGTTATGCATTTGGATGATATAGTAGTTATCATGTGTGTAATACTAGTCAAGCACTTAGAAAATATTGTAGTTATCATGTGGTGTACTACTAATTTGTATTATTAATTGTGGTTTGAAAACTAATTTATTATTATTCAATCTTTGTTTTTATTTTTTATAACACAATTAGGAATCAACTATTGGATTTGGTTGTTTTAAATTTATGACTATTAATATATTTAATTTGATGTATTTATTTATAAATAAATTGTTGCAATATATGTAAAAACAATGTAAAATATAAATTTAATAGATATAAAATAAACTCAATTAAACAATGAAAAAATAATAAATTCTTAAATGTATGCTTGTTTCACTTAAAACAGTTTTTCTAAAATATTTTTAGGAAAACTGCAAAACAACAGAAAATATTTTACACAAATTCAACCAAACACCAAAAAAGATTAACTTTTTTAGAAAATTAATTCATTTTTCAGAAATCATTTTCAGTTAAACAAATGGAGCCTTAATATGAAAACCATTTCATTCATTTCTTATACAAGAGTATAAAATCAATTTCAAGGCATACATATTAATTCATGCAAATATGTTAGTAGTTAATAAGAAAATCATTTCATTAATTTCTTATACAATAATATAAATTCAAGTTTAAGGAGTACATATTAATTCATGCAAATATGTTAGTAGTTAATAAGAAAATCATTTCATTCATATTGATAAGAAAATCATTGCATTCATTTTTCAAACATGTAGGAAATTTTGGTATATTGATAAAAACGTTTAAAATACATTTGAACATGGGATACATCTCCAAAGTTTGGGACCAACTTGAAAGTCGACGGAGGCACGTCCCATGTCGACACATCTCATAGTGTTGGGAACTCGTTTCCCTAAATACGAAATGTGCATTCCAGTGTGTACACCTTTTCGATATATAAGTCAACATAGATCAAGGCATCAACACATGTTGCAATGACATGTGAAAATAGGTACGAAGTGTTTGGAACTTCCGACAGTAGCAATGCCTATTTTGGAGATAAACTTCGTAGGACCTAGGTGAGATACCCGATCAATGATCGACGATCTTTGTCACCCGAAAAGTTTCTAAATGTTAAGAATATAAGTCTACGTTTACTGACCTCACTCTCCAGGCATTGACCTCTATCGCCTTCCTATCCTCCTTGGCATACACATATCCCACATCCATTTGGTTTACTTGTTTCAACCCCATTCTAAGCATTAAGGTTTCCAACCTATAAACGTAGTTGAGAAAACAGATGAATTTGGAAGATGCTATGTACGCTTAAATATGGCGCTAACGACCTCTGCCAAGTTAGTGGTCATATGACCATATCAAGATCCGTCATCGAAACTTTGACTCCATTGTCAAGGCCCCATGCTCCCAAACCACTATTGTAATGTAGTGTTCGTTTGACCTTGCATATCAGCTTGAAGCTATGCCAACCTCTACTTGAAACAGTATTGTTCCAGCTTATACCCTGCGTGTGTATTCTATTACGACATGTTACGTTCTATTACACAAACTTTAAATATATTTAAAAAATATGAAACTAATAATTACCCATGTTCATGACTTGTTTGCACCAATCTGCATTCTTGAATTCCTTATGGAATTTCACCGCAATGTGGCGAATGCAATAGATGGATCTCCATGAAACACCCGAACACCTAATTGTGACAACTAGCCCTTTTGATCTATCATGAATGATGCAAATGTCGTCTTGTGTAACAACATACCTCTGCAAGTTCATTAAGAAAATTACCACAATTCCATGTTCTTTAACTCCACTATGGCAAAAGCTATTAGTAGCAAGTTTCAGTTCTCGTCTTGTAAAACCGTAATAAAGAGGATCTACATAATTTATAGTACAGCCAAGTCCTATCAACCTGCACAAGCAACTTACAGTGGGGAAAGACCCAAATTCATGGATCGAATGTCCAAAACATTCGGTGGAAAATTTATTTCTTTGGATATAGTTGTTTGCCTCGATCGTAATGAGGTGGCCTTTGTAACTCAACAATAGTCCCTGGCATGTACTCCCACATTACGACTATCTACCCTTAAATTTTTTTGTACAACGTATCCCAATCTCTGTACAATTGATCTATGGCCATTTGTTTAGACAACCATGCCTTCTGGTATGACACTCGATACTGGAGCTGTTCTTGCATTTCGATAATCAGCACTGATACATGAATGGTGGGCATATGTTTAACCATTGACATGAAGCAATTGCAAATAGTTTTGGAAGCAATTTTGGGGTGGTCTTGCGTCTTACGTGCAAAAGTGCATGTTTGAGACCCAACATATTTTCGTATCTCCCACAATTTGGACCTCTATATAAATGTAGCTCATACTCGTCACTTGCACCCATCTGCCAACCTTTAACACTCACTAATATATATTGTCGATTTAGAGTCAGCGACTTTGTAGTCAACTGACACCTTCATACTATGCTGCTATATGGCAGCGATGTAGTCATCCTTACTCGCGAATCTTTGGCCCACGATGTAACATTCTGAGATAGGGCCTAGAAGTTTTGGCCTTGCAAGTAAGGGTTTACCAATACTTTGACGAACTGGGGGTTCTCCAAATATCAACAAGGAGTTCGTCATTGTTTTGGAGAACTAGTATTCACCAAAAGATGCAGTAATAGGGTTCGTTAGATTCATTGTAAGTTGGGTTCGCCAGTTTGTTTGGTGAGCTGGGGTTCACTAATTGAGTTGTGAATTAGGGCTTTGCTAGTCAAAGTAATGTTAGTCTCAAATTAGGAAATTAAGATATTATGTATTTAGGATACTTTTCATGCATGCAACTCTTTTTTTAAGTCGATTAGGGTATCCTAAGATTACTAAGACACTTAGTGCCTATAAATAAGCTTTTATTTTGTGAAAATTCTCTTATCAAATATTCTATTGGCAAATCTCTGTTCTAAATCAAGTTTGTAGCAACTAAGGTAAGTCTCTTTCTTGTTAGGTTTGATTGTTTAGAAACCTAGGTTCGCTCGTATGTTTGTATATGTTATGCTTGTAATTTGTGTATATTCATATATGTATGTTGCGAACCAGCCGGACCATCTACTAGCAAGGGTAAAGGTAAAAAAAAAACTCATTTGAATTCTCAACTTTTCAGTGAGTGTTTTGGAATCGTCATATGTGTGCTAACTATCATGTTTTACTGTGTGAGTGTTCAGGGTCCATTACTTATGTGTGAACTGTTATGTTTTCCAAGAACTTTATTTTAAACTAAGTCCTAAGAGTAAGTTTTTCTTGTAAAAATCTATTTTTAAGTTATGATACTCTGTTCTCAAGTTACACTTTCAAGTGATGTTTTCAAGTTATGTTTTAAAGATATGTTTTATGTGTGCTCCTACACGAGCCTATGTTTTAAAGTATGGTTTTGTAAATTGTGTTTTCACAAACTTTTATGTGTGCTCTATGTGAATAAGTTCTTTATGAGAGCTCCTTATGCGAGCTTATATGTTGGATATAATGGCATGTTATGGGATTGTGAGTACTCACCATAAGTTTTGTGTTTCGAGCGTTGAGGCCTTGGGACATGTGAAGAGATAAGAGAATGTCAAGCTATACTCTATTCATAGGGACATGTTGGTTTACAGGAGAGTGTTTAGCTTTATTCTACACTTATGGGACATGCTAAGGACTCTCTGAGTCATAAGAAAGGCATTATAAAGAGATCCGCTTATCCAACAGTAAGTTAAGACAAGTGTTAAGAACATGTTCTATGTTCTTCAATGATTTTGATAAGACAAGTATAAGAGCATGTGTCATGCTACACAAGATCGATATATGAACAAGAACAAGCCAAGTTTAAAAAGTATGATTTTCAACAAGTACATTTGAAATTTTTTGTACAAACTTATGTTTTCTAACAAGTAGATTCTACGAACTGGGTCTTGCACCCTCACGCAAACCCAACACATGATAGGATATGTAGACTAAGATTTACTCTACTTTAAAATCTGTATTTTAAGCTTACTCTATTGTTTTCTGAATATTCACTGAGTTTGCGATGAACTAACCTACTCCTCTCATACTTCGTAGGTAAGTAGGGTGCGAAAGGCAATGGCGAGGTAAATGACCTGGGCGACGCCAAATCCTTGAACTTATATCAGTGAACTTGAGAAAAAGGTGATGGGGTTTTATTTAAGAGGGTTTAGAATTATTATAATTTGATTCTGTTATTAATAAAATTTCCTTAAAGCTTAAGTTGACTCTTAAATTTTGCTAGCCTTGAGGTTAACCTTTGTTGTTAATTTCTCTTTTACAACATAAATAAAGTTTAATGTTTTATTAATTATCCTTGTATGCATGTAAATTGTAATTTCTTTTAAAATTTTGTCAATGTAGGTCTTAATACTATATGTGAGTCAGTGTTATTGCGAAGTACTAATTTATGCAACCCTTGTATGTTTGCGATCGTACTTTACATGTGAAACCTTAGTAGTAAATATGTTACTTTAAAGCGAACCCTATAAAGTATGCGAAGCTTATGTGAATGACCCCTTTGTTGTGAAGCCGATTTTATCTGCGAACCAGTTATATGTCTAGATGTGGACTTAGAAGGTATGTGAATTACTGTTATTTTGCAAACCCGTGTTTTTGTGCGAACTCATATTTTATTTTGTAGTGCTAACTTTTGTTGTACTTTGTTGTGCGAACTTTTGATGTATGCGAACCCTAAAAATAATAAATTTTAAGTACTAGAGTATTTATATTTGAATGTGAATGCTCTAAAGTACACTGTTTATTTCCCTCATTTGATCCCTTATGGCTTACTGTTTAGATGACATGCAAATCCTTCCCCTATTTGTTTAATAAGCTCAAATGTTTTACCTTCCATACAAGATTTTATTCCGCTGTTGTGTAACAACTTAGCATATTATATGATGTAAGTAAGTGGTGTGTTGGTGGCTTATGTAATTTGCCAAATTTGAGTCGAACCTACTCAGTTAGGTTTGGGGTGTTACACACGAACAACTCATCTGATTCGGGATCTGCCAAAATCAGGTGAGAAGTTATTATATCTTGGTACTTGGGGAACTTAGAAGCATGTGTCGTAGCGGGATCAACGATCAAAATGTGTGCCCTAAAATCATTGCGTATGACGATGCCATGACCCAAGTTCTCGACTGAAAGGGTGTAAACATTTCCATAATTTGTTCCTTCATCATCAATATCATCCGAGACCACATCAACATCAGAGTCACTAAAATCTTTAGCCTCGTGATTAGAATGACCATTATTATCAGATTCATCTTCACCATGCGCATTGGTATCAATCACGATTGGATGCATCTATAATGAACATGGTGAGGATTTTGGCCCACGTTTATGATGCTCCACCACTGTATTGGTCTTGATGGACATCAAAACAACTAAATATAAATTCCTATGCTTTAATTGAATTAAACAGTAGTATAGAAAAGTAAGGTCGGTCTTACAAGGACCGAGACTCCTGATTTTCCTATTTATGTAAGTAGATTCTTGAGTCTAGGAAGCTATTGTGCCTAAGGGGATTTTAGTTGAAAAAAAGGAAAAAGTATAAAATGAAATGAAATAATAACAGAATGATAGTTGCTAAATAAAATTAACTTAAAATAAAAGAGTAAATCAAATACGCGAATGCTAAGCCTTAACCACAGTACACTCCGAACTCGAATCGATCCTTGAAAGTGGATTTTCCTTTTCAAACAATAAGCCGATTATAGCGTTAAAGTGGGCCTCAACTGCTAACTATTTCTTGTGTAGTTAGTTCCGATACGACCTACAAACCAACCCTTACCGATTATCTAACCATGTCACGTGTGTCCGCAATTTAAGATCTCGACAGCCTTGCGATTTAGAAAAGCCTAACTAGAATTAATGGCCTCAACCACATGGATAATTTAAATTCGATCACTATCTCCCTTAATGGAGCACAACTAGCTTTTTCCAATTGGACACGCTAAATTTGTTCATGGAAACTTAAATACGATAGACGACCGACTCGTTTTCCCAACTGTACGCCAAAAAAATCCTTCCCAACGTGCACTTTGAGCTGAAATTGAATTAACTTTAAGGGCGAATGTGACTAGCTCATATACCAGAGAGATAATGAATACAATGTTGTAAGGTTTTAGCGTGGATACATATCTCATGATTTTTTATCGAAACTACAATCAGCCTAAGTCTAAATGGGTATTAGTTGAGCATTAGATTAATGATGCTTTGTTGGATTAAGAGAATGAATTTAAATGTAGTGGTAATAAGGAAAAAAGAAGAAAGGACTTAAAGGGCAATTGAATCAAAAATAAGGTAAAGAAATGGAATGACAGAATGCTTTTCGCCAAGAAACCGACGTGTGAAAGAGAAAATTAAGAATTGTTTTCAATTCAATTTCAAGTGTGTATTTCCAAGCCACCATTACAAGGTATTTATACACTTTTCATATGCTAAATTTAGCCTGATTCCTCTTAAGATTATGCCTAACAAATAAAAAATCAAATTTTTTTTCTATTTATAGAGTTTGAAAAATTCAAAATCTGATTTTTAATTAGCCACTAATTCTGTAACTTTTCAATTTGTCCCCTTTTATTACTATCTATTCCAATTTAGCCCAATTTTCTTGTTTATTTGAACTTCAACATTCCAATTAAGTCATGAAAAAATTTAAATAAGAAATCAGAAGCTTAGTGACATTTTATTAAAAATTTGACCAAAATAAGTATATTAAACACACAAAATTTACTTGCTATCAAATCCCTCCTGCTTAGTCGATGCTTGTCCTCAAGCATGTTGTGTTTCCTAATACTAGAAATCATTCGACAATTTTTTTTGAAATCAAGTCTCCTTCCACAACCAAGCATAATGCAAACAATTTAAGTGAAGCATGAATAAATTGTTGTTTGGTTTTAACAAACAAGCATTTTATAAAATTCTAACATTATGCAAAAAATCAACTACTTCACTAAATTAAAACTTAATAAGTATTGTGAGGCGATCATACTCAATCAAAATTTTCCACAAGTTTGGGACATAGGCAAATCTTTTTACGCAAAATGAGATGTGGTTACTCAATTTGACATGTCTACAAACAGTTTATTTTTCCTTACTCATGGCAGCTTAGTTAACAGAGTGTTGCAAGTTTCGATTCGTCACTCGAATCTTTTGACTCGAAATGAGATGACAACCCAAGTACCTCATCCCGATTACTCAATTTTGTCACATATCTGAAATCTTCACTCATAACTAAGCCATTAGCAGAGTATGTATATAATATTTTATTTGAATGAGACCCAAGTACATTTATAAAGCAAGTTTTAAGAGCTAATAATTTCTATGAAACTTTAATTTAGCCATAATATTTTCAATTCTATAAAACATTTGTCAATCAAATTTAAGCAATAAGAAGTTATTCATGAATTACCCAATTATTTAATTAAGGTAAACTACCAAAATAGTCACTTCTGTTTACCTCAGGTTACATTTTAGTCACTTATATTTGAAATGTTACATTTTAGTCACTTACGTTACCGCGTTGTAACATTTTAGTCATTGAGCCGTTATTTATCGTTAACGATGTAATGGTAAGCTGATGTGGCACGTTAAATCATCATTTCAAATAAACATTTCAGGTTAATTTATACAATCGATCCCTATATTTTTTCATTTTGAGCAATTTATTTTTTTCTTTTATGTTCTTTTAACTTTCCTTGTTTTTTTTTTTTTTTTCAATTTCTTCTGCTTCTCCCTTTATTTTCCTCAATTTCTTTTAACATAGTTTTTCTATGTTTTCCATTTGTTAAACCTAGTCTCTATACTTTTTTTTTTAACAATTTAATTTTTCGAGTGATGCGAGCTTGTGGACTAATTTTAACAAATGAAAAATATAGAAAACTATGTTAAAAGAACTGAAGGGAGGAAAACATAGGGAGTAGCAGAAGAGAATGAAAAATAAAGAAAAAAAGAAAAGTTAAAAGAACATAAAATAAAATATAAATAAATTGCTCAAAATGAAAAAAAATATAGGGATCAATTGTAGAATTTAACCTAAAATTTTCGCTTGAAATGATAATTTAACATGCCACGTCAGCTTACCATTACATCGTTAACGAAAATTGACGGCTCAATGACTAAAATGTTACAACGTGATAACATAAGTGATTAAAATGTAACATTTCAAATATAAGTGACAAAAATGTAACTTGAGGCAAACAAAAGTGACTATTTTAGTAGTTTACCCTTGAATTAACTAAGCATAGCAATTGAATGTTCAATTTCGAAACAAATTAGGAATAATTTCAGTATAACACATGAAAAGAAGAACAAGTAATAACATGACATGTCTTACGAATTTCTCCTACTTATCCCAATTGCCCGCAATGTGAAATTTAAAAGAATAATAAATAGAAGGGTCAAGTGTACTCTCCATATTAATTTGGTAGAGGGTGGTGGATGTGTTTGCAATAATACAAGGATATTCGAGATTTGAGTCTCCATTATGTTTAGGCGAGTCTCAATATGGTTTAATCGTTCCGTCAGAGTAGAGGGGGCTGCTCCTCTTGATTTTTAGGAGCTTGATTGTGTTATTGGTGAAAAATTATTGTTATGAGCAATTCGTGTACATGGAGGAACAAAATAAAATGCAGTAGGGGTGCTGACAAGTAAACCCATAGAATCAAGACAATATTCATCTAAATGATCCGTAGTATATGCATATTTAAGAGATTAAAAACCAATGACGGATTAAAAAATGTTTGTGGCTAAATGTGTGATGTATGGGTACAATATTAGTGGTTGGCGAGTCTGTATAACGACATGGAAACCTTGTGCAAGACAATCCTATATTAGCCCTATAACCGGAGCACATACACCATAAAAAAATCATTATGTCTTAGTTAGGACAGATGAAGAATCGTTGCAGCCCGAATAATTAAAAGCAAGAAATCTATTAATGTACCTTAGGGTCGATTCATACACTAGTAAGGCTTTAGAGGTCTCAGAAGTGTAAATACAAGATATAAATTTAATCAAAGTTGATTAAGCAATATCGACGTTGAAATCGCTTGGTATGTTAAGTAAAGCAGAATAGTATGAATCAGATTGAACATTGTCAAGGTCAATGAAACCCATGGCTATGTTGAAATCCAAACCTAACTTTCTAAATGTTTTACCAAGCAATAAAAAACAGATGATGTCCCAAGTTTCAACAATCCTAATGGCATTTATATCAAAACTAAATGTTGCATAAAATTTATATATGAGTTCGTAATATGCAATACTATTAACATTTACGTAAGATGTTGAAATACATAGGTTTGTGCAAGTGCACACAGTCGTTATCAAGTAATAAGTAAGTATCGAGTTATCATCTCTACAAGGATTGTATATGTTAATCAATAAATAGTAAAATTAAATTAAACAATTTGGTTGTAAAAACAGAATATATTTGAAGGGTTAATGATTAAAATCAAATGCAAATAATTTAAATGCAGTTGATCCCTAAAGCAAATTAATCTAAGTATGCAACTTATCTATATGAATGATTTGATTTTAGCACAGATTAAACACAATTCACAACAATTATAACATAAATAAACTAGGAAAATTACTTTAATTAAATTAATTCCTTAATAACATACTTAGTAACATTCGAAAAATATTTCATGTCAACTCGATCTTTCATGAGTTTGGAAATCAAGTTAGGTCCTTTTGAAATCTTTTACTTAGCAAATACTCATTTTATTAATCATTATTCTCTAAGGGTTTCTTAGAATTCATGTGAGGTAACAAGGATGTGTTAGGTTTGAAATAGTTTAATCACACAAATCTAAAAACCATGCAAATAACAGAGCTCGGTTAAAGTTGTTATGAACCTGCAATTTAAGCGAGTTAGGATCTAAATTGAGCATTCACATTTCAATTATGTGTCTACTAGCCGTTGTCTAGTTAGGATCACTCAACTAATTCTAGAGCATTCAATCACGTATGAATAAAATACAGACTTGATATTAATTGAAAACATGATAGATTGAGGCACAAACATCATAAGCATGAATCAAATGAATATTATTTAATTAAAACAATTGTCCTAGCTTAAATAAAATTAAGCTATCATTTCTTATGACAAAATTAAAGAACACATAGCAAGCATTATAACTCAAATTTACGAAAAGAAAGAATAAACCCTATCGAAGTGACTGTCACCCAAATCTCCAATTGAAGACGACTCCTTCACTCCTTTGCTGATGACTCTCCAAGGTGGTCGACCAAGGGATCTTTAAGGGGCTTAACTAGCTAAAATCTCAATGAAATAGATGAATGCTAGGCGTGGGAAAGGAAAAGAGAATGAATGGATGAGAGAGTTGAGAGAAAATGAAGAATGTTGGAATGTGAGGGATGATCTGAAATGCGGTGGAATGGCTTTTTATTTATAGGTGAGGGGTCAGGTCTCATTTGCTAAAAATAGGGAGTTTGAATCCCCCATTTCCCTCTAATGCTTGGCTGACCATGCTTTGAGGATTTTGGTTTGATTCGTTGCTTCATTTTGAAGTAGTCAACATGCCACATCAATCAGGGACCAAGACTCGATCAACAACATCTTCTTGGGATAATTTATGATTTCTTTTCAACTGCAGGGACTCATTGTAATTAAACCATAATTAATTTATTGGGCAGCCATGGTGTTGTCGAAATTGAGCTTCATTCTTCTTGGATAGGTTAGCTTTAATGATCCAGCAAAATAATCAGACCTGTCCAAGGCAATTTAATTGATATTGATTCAAATTAATTAAATCAACCCAATTAAAAAACATTTTGATTAACTCAATTAGTAATGAAATAATTCATGTTTAATTATTAAATATAATTTTATGCCTTAATATTTAATTAATTTATGCATGACCCACTTTATACATCAAAAAGGAATCATATCAAATTAAACTATAAAATAAATCATTTTGTGTATAAAAACTATATAAGCATAAATCACATTTTAATAATTTATTTTAGCATATTTCATTAATTTACTAAACAATTACTCGGTTTAGCCATCAATTTTAAGTAAAAAGGTGATGAAATTACATAAAAAACCTATATATTTTTTTAGTTTACACACCCCCAAAATTAAACCATTGCTCGTCCCAAGAAATGTTCATGTGCAACAAGGGTTTTGCTAAGGCAATATTACTAAATGTGCAAGTAGCATCAATTTTTGTCTCACAATCATGCATCAACAAATTCATGTTCATAAAATCTCTTTATTGATAAGTAGCTCGCATGCAACATTATTCAGACTTTTTATACTAAGTATCAAGATAATGCAACATGAGTTATAGTTTGAATGCATTTCAAAGTTATAGATAATATTCTCCATTCAACATAATTTCCTATCAATCTAAACAAAACAACCATAATGTTTATTTGCGGTCTTCATATGTTGAACTTCGTAATTCCTCTTTACTAATGTAGGTGACATAATCATCAAATCAATAGGTCTTTTGTGAGGTTGTAATGGGCTAGGCTAAAGGTAGATATTAAAGAGATGTGAAATTTCGATTTCAATAATCTTAACCCTTAATTTTGTCTTGGATCTTTTTGTAACACAACCTTCTTCTTGAATGAATTTTTGGAACAGCCCCAAACTTATTTTGAACTCATGTTCATACATTTTCCTTTAGAGATTAAGCAAACTTTTCTTAGTCTTTCCTTCTCTTTTTTTTTTTTCATAAGCATGAGCATGTACATCTTTTTTAAAATTTTCTCAAATGTTGATCACCAAGACAATTTTAGTTAAGATGGGTGCACAAAGTAGGATAATTTAAAAAGATGGTAATATGACTTATGAAGTTGGTAATTTGCAATAAACAACCCATTAAGCTCAAAATTAAAGTTTCAAGGGTTTTAATATCATAAGTTGGGTTTGAAAGGCTCAAACAATCCAAAGAAATTATGTCTATATCATATTTAGACTTTTATGTCTCTTAGGATTTCACCTCAAGAAAGCTACTAAGTCAATTTTAAAGGTATAAACCTTCATGCATGTCTAATCACAAGGGAAACTAAATTTTCAAGGCAAATATTACCTAAGACTAAGATCATACAAGCATTCCATAATTCATGATAACATACATTTAACTTAGATAGAATCATCATTCATGCTTGTATTCAAACTAACTTATTAACAAAAATTTTCTCTGAACATTTATTTATTAAAGCATACTCATGTAAAAGATTGAAACATACTTAAAAAATTTAAATATTTGAGCAATTATTTGCCTTACCCCCTTTTAAAAAGAAGCAATTCCTCATTGCAAAACAAAATGATGAATGAATACTAAACACCAGGTAAGGTTGTAAGAAAAGAGAGATGAGTCATTAAGACTGCTTAAATACCAAGTCTTTCTTAACAATCCAATCCTAGACATGTTGATTCTCATTACCACATTACTTAATCTTTTCTTCACAAAGAGGTGTTAAGCTTATTCATGTTTGCAGTGTTTTATTATGCAAAAATAAAATCCTAACTACGAAAGAAATAATCTCCTAAGTGCCTAAAAACAAATAAATTAACAAACAAATATAAGAATCCCCCTTTTTATTTTCCTGACTCATCCCCCTTGTCTTCTTTTTCTTCAGCTCCATCCTCGCTTTCATAGTCCCTTCCATGTCTTAAAGATAGCATCTAGGAACTCAGGAATAAAAGTGTTAGAGATATTCTTAAAATTATTTCTAATGGAATCATCTCTAATCTTCGCATATTTCCAGTAAGTTTAATGTTGATTGTGCATGGACTTGCACGTATCCATCATGATTGACAACTTCGATTTCTTTGAAGTGCTTGTAGAAGTCGGTATTGGAGTTGTAAATTTAGGATTGACACTTGGCTCGAATGGTTAGTCTTCTGGCTCAAATTTTGGTTCAGAGATGTTAGGTTCCTCAGTCGATTTAGGACTATTTGGCCCCTCCTCAAATTCTACTTCTTTAGTGTCAGCAACTGAATAAACTTCATTTTCAGTTTTGTTTGATGACCCATCGATTTCTGGTTCAGTTGGTTCGTCTTGTTCGTGTTAGTTCAGTTCATGAACTCTCTCTACCAACCTTTAAAGGTCATAAGCTATGATGCACCCTTGAACATATTGGCCTTTCAAATTCGCTTTTGTTTTAACATGGGCCCTTAAGCAAAGTGAAGTAATCAATTATGGGAAGGCATTTCCTGTCTTCTTTTTGGCACCTTCATGGATCTCCTTGAGAATGATTTTCTCAACATTGATGGACCTTTCTGTTAATATCGCATTTGATACAGGTTTTTGGTATTCCCTTCGGCAAGAATGACTCCCATATTTTCTTATAATCCATTGGGATCCCGGATTTGTAACGACATCAAGCACTTTGTTGAAGAAAATCCCAATTGATATTGTTCATCATAGGATAGTACTCATTTTCTTCAACATCAGGTAAGTTAAACAAATCATTAATGGACTTAGAAGTAACGGTTACCTTCTTCTTTCGGATAGTGACCTTAGTAGTTTCTTATAGAGTCAAACTAGCATAAAATTCTTAAACTAGTTCATCATCAGGAAGTGAACGAGCATCACAAAATTGTTCCCACTTGAGAGCATTGATCTTCTTTCGAATTGGCATAGGTACAACCATCAAATCTGTGCTCTTCAAGTTAAAACCTTTTTCTGACATCATAGGTTGATGCTTGAAGATTGAATCAAATTTTTCCTTCACTTCGTCATCTATCACAATCGAGTTTTCAAGAGTAGTCTCGGAAGATCTAGTTATTTTGCCAGACATGATACTTTTCTCGAAAATTTGGCAGATTTTTGACAAAAATTGGGAAAAATAAATTGGCATGGTGGTGGATGTAAGGATTTGTGACGGCGACAACCTTGCTACGATAAGGGTGATGCGACGATAACGATAACATGCAATGACGATGGTTATGTGCGACAGCGATGATCGTGCTCTGACAACCTCCTTGTGGTGGCGATGGATGACTTATGCGAAAAGGGAGGAAAAAAACTAGGGTTTTTCTTTGGGATTTGAAGCTAACGGCACAAGGGAAAATTGAGGGTGGCTAGGGTTTAAGCTAATTGCTTTGAGAGTTGTGAAAATTAGAGTGGTGAAGAGGGGTTGATATAGTAAAGGATTAGGAGAAGAAATAGGAGTAGCAGCAATTGCATGAGAATTTTCCCTTCTTTTTATTGTATTAGGCTTCAAACTCAAACTGTATTTACAAACTCAACTTAAAAGCAAACTGATTAGTACTTAGGTCAAATTGACCCCCTTTATTAAACATAACAAATAAAATTAAAATTAAAAACAACAATAAATATGGAAATTAAAAATTTCAAAGCCTAATTAGAAAATTTCTTCTTAACAGATTGCATTAAATTAATCCACAGGAAAGGTTGGAAAGGTCATAGCGGTCCCGCTTAAGTTTCAATCTTCTTAGATAGAATTAATTAAATGTACTAAGTTAAGAAAAATAATTTCTAATTATTTATTTATTTACAAGTGAGTTCAGGAAAAATTAAGGGTCTGTTAATTTGAACGAGGTTTCTACTCGCTCAACTTCACCATCCCAACAATGTTTGAGACGTTGACCATTAACTTTAAACGTAGCTTCATAGTTGTCATATAATTCAACGGCTCCATATGGATAAACTTTGTAGATGGTATAGGGTCCTTTCCATCAGGACTTGAGCTTCCTAAGAAATAACTTCAGCCTTGAATTAAACAACAACACCTTCTGACCTTCTTTAAAATCGCGAGGTTGTATACGACTATCATGTCATCTCTTAAATATTTCTTTACACACCTTAGCATTCTCGTATGAAAATAACCTCAACTCTTCCAACTCATCAAGTTGTAACATTTGTCTCTCACCGGCTTGCTTAAGATCCAAATTCAATTGTTTCGAAGCCCAGTGAACTTTATTCTCCAACTCTAATGGCAAATGACATGTCTTTCGAAAGACTAACCGATAAGGAGTCATTCTTAACGATGTCTTAAATGCTATTCGATAGGCCCATAATGCATCATCGAGCCATCGAGACCAATCTTTTCTACTAGGGCGTACTACCCTTTCAAGGATACCTTTGATTTTACGGTTCATTCTTTCAACTTGCCCATTCGACTATAGGTGATAGGCAGTAGCAATCTTATGTTTCACATCATACTTGTCAAGAAACTACCACTAGTTCACAAAGTGAGATCCTTCATCACTAATGATGGCTCTTAAGGTCCCAAACCGTGTAAACACATGCTTTTGTAGGAACCGCATGACTACCTTAGCATCATTGGTAGGGTATGTTTTGGCTTCAACCCACTTGGACACATAGTCCATATCAACTAAGATGTACTTGTTCCTATAAGAAAAAGGAAATGGGCCTAAAAAAATAATTCCCCATATATTCAACTTCTAAGATGTTCGTCAAGGGCATCTCATTGCTCATTGATATGTTTTCGGTCCTTTGGCATCTATCACAATTTTTCACATATGCATAAGCATATTTAAATATTGTAGGCAAAAAGAATTTAGCTTGTAAAATCTTTTCTACAGTACGTGAACGACCAAAGTGTCCCGCACTTGGAGATGAATGAAATGATACAATATCTCAACAATCTCACTTCCAGCTATACACTTCCTGATTATGTTATCTACACACTGCTTAAATAAAAATGGATCCTCCCAAAAATAGTATCGACTATCATGAAGGGATTTCTTCCTTTGTTGGTATGTCATTTCTTGAGAAATTATTCCACATGCAAGATAATTGGCAAAATCATCAAACCAAGGCATTTCATGAATTCAACTTACCTCGAAGATATACTCATCTAGAAAATTCTCGTTGATAGGAACAAGTGGATGAGTTACCTCATTTTGCTCCAACCTTGACAAATGATTAGCTACTTGATTCTAAACACCTATTCAGTCTTGGATCTCAAGGTCAAATTCTTGGAGTAAGAGTATCCAATGAATTTGCCTCGGTTTAGCATCTTTCTTTGTGAGTAAGTATTTAATGGTTGCATGATCAGTAAACACGATAACTTTGGTACCTAAAAGATATTATCGGAATTTGTCAAAAGCAAAAACTATAGGAAATATTTCTTTTTTAGTTACCGTATAATTGAGTTAGGCTCTTGTCAAAGTTCTACTTGCATAGTAAATGGGGTGAAACACTTTGTTTCTTCTTTGACCCATCACAACTCCAACAGCAAAATCGCTTGCATCACACATCAACCCAAAAGGTGAGTTCCAATCGGGTGTAATGATTATTGGGGCTGAGATCAACCATCTTTTTAATTCCTTAAAAGCTACCAAGCATGCTTTATTAAAGTAAAAAACTATATCTTTCTATAACAACAAAAACTAAGGCTTAAAAATTTTTGAAAGAATCCTCGATAAACCTTCGGTAAAAACCAGCATTTCCTAAGAAACTTCTAACTACTTTCACACTAATTAAGGGCGTTAATCTTTCAATCATGTCCACCTTTGCTTTGTTAACATCAATTCTTCTCTTAGAAATTTTATGCCTAAGACAATCCCTTCTTTAACCATGAAATGATGTTTCTCCTAGTTAAGGACAAAATTCATCTCTTCTTATATCTTAATTACCTTCGCCAAATTACTCAATCAAACATTGTAAGTATTATCAAACATAGAAAAATCATCCATGAAAACCTCAACTAAATTTCAACAATATAAGTAAATATTGACATCATGCATCATTGAAATGTTGCAAGTGCATTGCATAAATCAAAAGGCGTTCGCCTAAAAGCAAACGTACCGTAAGGACAAATAAAAGTTGTTTTATGTTGGTCTTTTGGGGCTACAACTATTTGGTTATATCCCGAATAGCCATCTAAAAAACAATAAAATTTGTTACTTGCTAGTCGATCTAACATCTGGTCCATAAAAGGCAATAGAAACGGTCCTTTCGAGTGGCTTTATTTAGCTTTCTATAGTCAATATAGATTCTCTATCTCATAATAGTTCTTGTCGGAATCAACTTGTTATGTTCATTCAACAATTGTGATTCCACCTTTTTTCAATACACATTACACCGGACTTACCCATTAACTATCTAAGATGGGGTAAATAATTCTTGCATCTAACCACTTGATCACTTCCTTTTCACACTACTTCTTTCATGATAGGATTAAGCCTCCTTTTCCCATCAATTCAAGCTCACTCACCCTCCTCAAAGATAATCTTAGCTTATACCTCGAATATCAGCTATGGTTCAACCTATTGCTTTTTTTGAAACCATCCCTTTCTTGGAAAACGATGTGTTTCGAGAATTATTTTAAAATCGAAAAATAATGGGAGTCGCCACCAATCCTTTATTCGGTGTGATTGGATCACCACAAAACATTTTTTTAAAATCATTTTGAAAACATGTAGGTCTTCGAAATCCAGAAAAATAGGTTCGGGAGTCAGTTACGCATGAGGAAGGATTAGCACCCTTATACGCCCAAAAATTGGTACCGTATTGATTATTTTCGAGTCTTAAAATTTTTAACATTTAAAAGCTCGAATAAAGTTTAAAATATGATCCTTAAATGCATGAGTTAAGTTTAAAAGAAATCAGGTTTGTTTGGAAATCTCGCTTATTTCAAAGCGATCGAGGAAGAAAGTTATGTCCAGTGAGTTAGGACACGACATTTCAAGATCCAAAAATGACGAGCTTTCCTTTGTAAAGCCTTATTTAAAATTTTGGGAAAAGGATATTCGATTATCTTGATTTGAAGAAAGGTTGCACCTAGTAAGTTAAGGAGTAATATTTCAGAATTGAAGATAAAGAAATATTGCCTCGATTAAGGGTATTCGTTTATTTCGATTTGAAAAAAAATTATACCTAGTAAGTTAAGGCACAAATTTTCGAAACTCGAAATAAAAAAATATTACCTCGATTTTAAAGTTTTTTTATGAAAACAATTTTGAAAACAAACATGCGAGTTTAATATGAATAAACAGTTAATAATGGATATTGAATAACGCGAAGTAAGATAAATAAGAAGATAAAATGGTAAAAAATAAAAAATACAAAATACGAGCACATAATGGTTAAAATAAATGCAAATATTGATGATGAAAAAAAAGGACGCGATCGGGTTTGAAAAAGAGACTTTTCAGATACCCGGGGCAAAATGGTAATTTTGGATTCTCGGGGTAAAAATGGTAATTTTGAGAAAATTCAAGGTTTAAAAATGGAATTTTTAGACATTCGAGGGTAAAAAGGGTAATTTTGAGAGTTTCGAGGGTAACAATGGAATTTGGAAGTTTTGGGGGTAAAAATGGAATTTTTGGAAGTTTTGGGGTTAAAAATGGGATTTTTAAAAGTTCGGGGTCAAAAATGGAATTTTTGGAAGTTCGGTGTCAAAAATGGGATTTTTGGAAGTTCGAGGGTAAAAATGGGATTTTTGGAAATTCGGGGGTCAAAAATAGGATTTTTGGAAGTTTAGGGGTGAAAATTAGATTTTTGGAAGTTTTAGGGTTAAAAATGAGATTTTTGGTAGTTCAGGGGTAAAAATGGGATTTTTGGATAGTTTAGGGACGCCTAGGGCAATAAAACCAAAAGGAAGTGACACGTGGTAACCTCTCAGGCATCCTAGATGCCTTAATACCTAAGTGTTGTGAATCTGATTTGCCCTTGCTTCTGTGGTTTTATGCCCTATCTGTTTGAATACCTCTGTTTGCTAACATTTTTTCCTATTTGGATTTGTAAACACTCTGGGAATCTGTTTGGTGTATTGATTTCTTAAAAGGGTTCGTAACCCATTACAAATTTTTAAACTGGTTTTTATAACCAGTATTACAATAATCATCTTTTGTTTTTCTTTAATAAATGTCCATCTTGTCGTCTCTCTTTTGGAGGTCTCCAATTGCAGTGGTGGTTGGTGCAGTCCAAGTTGGGGGTGACCGGTAATAGTTGCTGGTGAGCAACTTGGCTGCTGATGTGGCGGCCTCTGATTGGTTGAGATAGAGGTGGCTGCAGCATCCATTTGTAATATATTAGGCTTCTTTTGGGTTAATCGGTTTGGGCCTATTTGGGCCATTGTAGTTTAGGTTTAGTTTGGGTCGTTTGAAGTTGGGCCCAATTGGGCTTTGTAATTTGGACATTTTGTAATTGAACTTTATTTATTTTAAATTTATAATAATTTTAAATTTGAAAATAAAGTTAAACTTAAATTAAATTTAAATTTAAAATAAATTTAAATTTTAAAACAAATTTAATCTTAAAATAAATTTAAAATGAGTTTGGGCTCGGTCAAAATTGGGCTTCAATAGTTGCCCCTCTTTGCTCGTTGCTGTGTAACAGGAATGGAGCAAAGACCCAAAAGGATTCCGAATTTGTCGGGTCTCATCTCTTTGACGTTCTTTCTTCAATTGGTCCACCTTCATTCTATTGACCGTTTGATTTTGCCGCATCTACCTCTGCATCTTATTCATCATGACTCCATCTCGCCCTAAGGTGATCTTCAAAAAGACAAAATTTGCTACTGTGATTTTACCTCATTCCTTTCAAGGAGATTGGAATTCGTCACCATAGTCTTTGAGTCTGATTTTATTGACTTGGCATTTTTCTCAGTATCTCATCAGGAAGACGACCATATCACTTGTTTTGATCCACTTCTCTGTGTTTCATCTGGAGTATGGTTTTGGTTTACTTCCCCGTATTTTATCAGGAAGCTAATCCGTTTTATTATTTCGACCTGCTTCTCAGTATCTCATCAGGAAACTGGGGTTCGAAGATTTGCTCAAATTGAGCAGCGTCGTTTGTTTCATTTTGCTTCTCTGTATCTCATCAGGAAGACGAATTTGGTCCACTTCTCCGTATCTCATCAAGAAGCTAACCTTTTATTGCTTCGACCTGCTTCTCAGTGTCTCATCAGGAAGCTGGGGTTCGAAGATTTGCTCACATCGAGCGTGGGTTTATTTGGTCTTCTTCTCAGTATCTTATTAGGAAGATGACCGCGTCGTTTGTGGATAACCGCAGTTTGCCCTATGATCAGGGTAAGGTATTGGAGTCCTGCACCTTTTCAACTTTTTCTTGGTTATCTTAATGATTCATCTCGCCATATGTCGGGGATGTGACCTGTGAAATATGCTTCTATGGGCCTCTATGTAGGCCTAAATTAGAAAGTTATGATTAGAATGAATTAAATGCTCCTAACTTGTGTGTATGATGAAGGTCAGATTTATTTATTCACGTCGGTATGGTCTGTTGCCCGTCCAAATTCTGTCTTTGATGTGTTGCTCCATCTTTTCTAGGTTGTTCTGGAATTGTTTGTTTTTAAGTTTGTCTTCCAACTGGTGGTCTTGTTTCGGACTTCTTGTAATTTCTAAAAACTCCAGAATAATGCTCATAACTTTTTGTATGATTTATTAGTTCATTACCCGTTATTTAGATGCAAAATGCTTGGAAAAAATTGTGCAGAAACAAAGTCGTATTTCGAAAATTCTATTAAAAGAGGATCAAAGGAAACAATCATTAGTCGAAAATTGCCAATTATACAATAAAGAATAATTAGTTGCCTCAGATATCGCAAAATAAGCTACTCCGCGCCAACTTGCTTGAGAATTATTCCTAGCTCAGATGTGTGTCTAGAAGATCTAGAGTGCTTTGTTGATGTTTCAAGTTGTAACCTTCCTCCTCCTCGTTGACCCGTTCTTGGACATGAGCCACCCTTTGTGGGTTTTCAACTCAAAAATTCCTTGGTTCCAGGACGCCCTTTGCGGGTTTTCATCCTGAACCTTTTTTTTTTTCGAGACGCCCTTTACGGGTTTTCATCTTAATTCCCCTTCTGTTTTTAGGCGAAGTATTTTTTCACCGAGTCTGAATTGAAGGGGTTGTACAGATCTTTGCCGTCCATTTCTGTTAGGATGAGAGCTCCTCCTGAGAAAGCTTTCTTCACCACATAAGGTCTTTCCCAATTGGGACGAACCTTTTTGTCGTAAGCTCGCATCATTCTTTTCTGGTACATCTGGCCATGGCGAATAGCTTTGAATCTCTTTTCCTCGATTAAATTCAACTGGTCATATCGAGCTTGGATTCATTCAGCCTTTTGTCTAGTTGAAGCTCAGTTAAGACTCGAAGGGAAGGTATTTCAACCTCAATAGGCAAGATTGCTTCCATACCGTATGCTAACGAGAATGTGTTGCCCCAGTAGAAGTCCTGACTGAAGTTCTGTAGGTAAAGAGGGCAAATGGTAGTTTTTCGTGCCAGTCTTTGTAAGTCTCAATCATTTTTGCCACAATCTTCTTGATGTTCTTATTGATAGGATGATTTTAATGATCTAGCAAAATAATTAGACTTGTCAAAGGCAATTTGATTGATATTGTGTAAAATTAATTAAATTAATCCAATTAAATAACATTTTAATTAACCCAATTGTTAATGAAATAATTCATGTTTAATTATTTAATATAATTTTATGTCTTGATATTTAATTAATTTATGCATGGCCCACTTTATACATTAAAAATACATCATATTAAATTAAACTATAAAATAAGTCATTTTGTGCATAATAATAATATAATAAAGCATAAAATCACATTTTAATTATTTTCATGTCCTAAATTAATATTTTAGCATATTTCATTAATTTATTAAATAATTACTCAGTTTTAACATCGATTTTATGTAAAAAGGTGATGCAATTACATAGCCTGCATATTTTTGAGTTTACATATGTCCAACCAATAGCATTGAAATAAATAAAAATATTGTCACGTACATTAAGTATGTTGAGCATAAAAAGAGTAATGCTCTTACAAACTGGGGTAGGATGATGTCGAATTTCGTCGTATCTTATGTGGTGTTTCAGGGATGTAAAATTTAGAAATTCTCGAAGTCTCACCTCCGATCGTAGCATGTATGTATCCACTCACTGGCTGCGTATATTATTTCTAGGTGATTGGAACTCTTCTTCGGCTGGACTATTTGGTGGACTCAACATATTAGCAGCCTTAGTTACTACTATCTAGAGTTAATTCTAGCCCTTCACCCGGCTGGTGTGATGGTTGTTGTCAGGCTCGTACGATGCTTGCCCTCGTTCGACACATAGGAGGTTACTTGTGTTTATTTGAAGTTTCTACATCATTGTAATCGGAGGTGTTGGTTCCTTTTGAATGTCTTGTTTGATATGTTACCAATGGAAGAAATCAGTTGGAGATTCGAGACATTGTACCTTACACCATTGGAAGCGTCTAAACTAATTTGTGGATTTTGTACCTTATCCGGTATTGAGCTCCCTAGTAACGATTCCAAAACTTGATGGGCGTCAAAACCACCAAATATAAATTCCTACACTCTAATTGAATTAAACAATAGTATGGAGAAGTAAGGTCTATCTCACACGGACTGGGACTCCTAATTTTCATGTTTAAGTGAGAAGATTCCTATATTTAGGCAATTATCATGCCTAAAAGGATTTTAGTTGATAACGAAAAACAAATATAAAATTAAATGAATGATAGTTGCAAAATAAAATTATGTAATTGAAAATAAATTTGTAAATCAAATATGTGAATGCTTAGCCTTAGCCTTGGTACACTCTGAACTCAAATCGATCCATGAAAGGGGATTTTATTTTTCAAACGATAAGCTACTTATAGCGATCAAGGACACCTCAATTGCCAACTCTTCCCTGTATAGTTGGTTACAGTATGACTTGCAAACCAACCATTACTGATTATCTAACCACATAACACGCATCCGCAATTTAAGATCTTGGCAGCCTTTTGATCTAGAAAAACCCAACTTGAATTAACAGCCTCAATCACATGAGTCGTTTAAATCTGAATACGATATCCCTTGATAGACCCAACTTTATTTTTCCAATTGGACACGCCAATTTGTTCGTAGGAATTCGAATACGACCAACTTATTTTCCTAACTATACGCTAAAACAATTCTCTCCCAACGTGTACTTTGAGTTAAAATTGGATTAATTTTAAGGGGCGAAAGTGATTATCCCATATACCAGAGAGAAAACGAATATCGTGTTGTAAGGTTTTAGTGCGGATATATATCTCACGATTTTTTATCGACACTAAAATTGGCCTAAAGCTAAATGGGGATTAGTTGAGCATGAGATTAATCATGTTTTGTTGGATTAAGAGAATGAATTTAAATGTAATGGTAATAGGTGAAAAGGAGAAAGGACTTAAAGAGTAATTGCATCAAAAATAAGGAAATGAAATGACATAATGCTTTTTTCCAAGCTATAAACGCGTGAAAGAGAAAAATAATAATTGCTTTAATTCAATTTCAAGTGTTACTTTCCAATCCACCATTACAAGGTATTTATACACTTTTTATTTGTTAAATTTAGTATGATTTCTCCTAAGATTATGCCTCACAACCAACTAAAATCACACTTTTTTCTATTTATAGAATTTTACAAATTCAAAATCTAGTTTTTAATCAGCCACTAATTCTATAACTTTTCAATTGGGCTCCTTTTATTGCTTTTCATTACAATCTAGCCTAATTTGCTTTTTTATTTGAACTTCGACATTCCAATTGTGTCCTGACAAAATTTAAACTAGAAATCACAATCTAAGTCACATTTTATTCAAATTTTGACAAAAAATAAGTACATTAAGCACACAAAATTAGCTTGCTATCAAATCCCCCTACTTAGTCGATGCTTGTCCTCAAGCATCTTGTGTATTCCCATACTAGAAATCATTCGAAATTTTTTTTCAAAATCAAGTCTCCTTCCAGAACTAATCATAACACAAACAATTTAAGGGAAGCATGAATAAGTAGTTGCTAGGTTTTAACCAACAAGCATTTTATAAAATTCTAACATTATGCAAAAAATCCACTACTTCACTAAGTTAAAACTTAATCAAATTTGCAAGGCGATCAAACCAAATCAAAATTTTCCACAAGTTCGGGATGTAGGCAAATCTTTTTACGTGAAATAAGATGATAACTCAAGCACCTCTCTCCGGTTACTCAATTTGATATGTCCCAAAACAATTTAATTTTCCTTACTCTTGGCAGTTCAGTTAGCAGAGTGTTGTAAGCTTTAGTTTGTCACTCGAATCTTTTGATGAAAAATGAGATAACAACCTAAGTATCTCATCCCGATTACTTAATTTGGTCAATTTTCCGAAATCTTCGCTCAAAACTAAGCCATTAGCGAACAATGTATATTTTATTATTTCAATTCATTTAGAGAGAATATTAAATTACTCAAATAAGACTCAAGTAATTTTATTAAGCAAGTTTAAAGAGCTAACAATTTCCATGAAATGCTGATTAGTGATAATATTTTCAATTCTACAAAACACTTATCGATCAAATTTAAGCAATAAGCAGTTATTTATTAATTACCCAATTATTTGAATTAACTAAGCATAGGAATTAAAGGTTCAATTTCAAAACAAATTAGGAATAATTTCAGTATAACACATGCAAAGAAGAAAAAGTAATAGCATGTTATGTCCTATGAATTCCCCCTACCTAGCCATACTGCCCTCAATGTGTAATTTTAAAATAATAACAAATAGAAGGGTCAAGTGTACTCACCGTATTAATTTCGACGAGGATGATGGATGTGGTCGTTTTGCAATATTGCAAGTATATTCGATATTTGAGTCTCCATTGTGTCTTAGTGAGCCTTAATACGGTTTAGTCGTTCCTCCACAATAGAGGGGGGTTGCTCCTCATGCTCCCTAACAGCTAGATTGTGTCGTGTCGTCGATGAAAAACTCTATTGTTGCGAGTAGTTTGTGTACTAAGGGGAACAAAATAAAATGCAGTAGGGGTGTTGATAGGCAAAGCCATATAATATAGACAATATTCATCTAAATAGTCTACAGTATGTGCATATGTAGGAGATGAAAAACCAATCGGATGAAAAAATGTTTGTTGCTAAATGTGTGATGTATGGGACGAATATTAATGGTTAGTGAGCCCGTATAATGGTAAGGAAACTTCATGCAAACCAATATCCTAAATTGACCCTATAATCAGGGTGCATATACCACAAAGAAAATAATTTTTCCTTAGTTAGGACAGAAGAAGAATCATTGTGGCCTGAATAATTAAAAGAAAGAAATCTATGAATGTATCTTAGGGTCGTTAAAGCACTAGTAAGGCTTTAGACGTCTTAGAATTGTAAGTGCGAGATATAGAGTTAGTCAAAGTCAAGTATGCATCATCAGCATTAAAATTGCTAGGTATGTCAAGTAAAACAGCATGATATGAATCAGATTGAACATCGTTATGGTCAATGAAATCCGTGGCTATGTTGAAAACCTAAGCTAACATTCTAAATGTTTTACAAAGCAATCAGAAGTAGACAATGTCTAGAGTTTCAACAGTCCTAATGACATTTATATCAAAACAAAATGTGGCATAAAACTAATATGTTAAATTTTTTTCAATTCAATTTCAGATCTCTTTCTAAACCACCATTATAATGTATTTATACACTTTTCATATACTAAATTTAGCATGATTTCTCCTAATATTATGCCTAACAACCAACTAAAATAAATTTTTTTCTATTTATAGAGTTTGACAAATTCAAAATTTGATTTTTAATTAGCCACTTTTCAAATTGGCCCATTTTATTACTTTTCGTTCTAATTTAGCTAATTTTTTTTTTGTTTATTTGAACTTCGACATATTAATTGCGTCCTTACAAAATTTAAACAATAAATCACAAGCTTAGTAGCATTCTGTTCAAAACTTGACCAAAAATAAGTACATTAAACACACAATATTAGCTTGCTATCAAATCCCCCTACTTAGTCGATGCTAGTCCTCAAGCATCTTGTGTATTCCGATATTATAAATCATACGACAATTTTTTCGAAATCAAGTCTCCTTCCACAACCAAGCATAATGCAAACAATTTTAGTGAAGCATCAATAAGCAATTGCTAGGTTTTAACCAACAACCATTTTATAAAATTCTAACATTATGCAAAAAATCAACTACTTCACTAAATTAAAAATTAATCAAACTTGCAAGGCGGTCGTACTAAACCAAAATTTTTCACAAGTTTGGAATGTAATCAAATCTTTTTTACGCGAAATGAGATGATAACTCAAGCACCTCACTCCGATTACTCAATTTGACATGTCTCCAAACAGTTTATTTTCCTCTTTCATGGTAGCTCGGTTAGTAGAATGTTGCAAGTATCAATTCGTCGCTCAAATCTTTTGATGCGAAATGAGATGACAAACCAAGAACCTCATTCTGGAAACTCAATTTTTTCACATTTCCGAAACCTTAACTTATAACAAAGCCATTAGTGAAGTATAAATATATTATTTCAATTTTTTTAGACAAGACAAAATTACTTAAATAACACTTGAGTACTTTTATTAAGAAAGTTTAAAGAGCCAGCAAGTTACATGAAATGTTGATTTACCCATAATATTTTCAATTTTACAAAACATTTGTTGGTCAAATTTAAGCAATAAGAAGTTATTCATGAATTACTCAATTATTTGAATTAATTGAGCTTAGGAATTGAAGGTTCAATTTCAAAACAAATTAGGGATAATTTCAATATAATACATGCAAAGAAAAACAAGTAATAGAATGAGATCTCTTACGAATTCCCTTTAACCCATATTGCCTTCAATGTGTAATTTTAAAAGAATAACAAATAGAAGAGTCAAGTGTACTCCCCATTTAATTTGGCGAAGGGTAGTGGTTATGGCTGCATTACAATATTGTAAGGATATTCAAGATTTGAGTCCCCGTTGTGTCTAGGGAATCCTCAATACGATTTAGTCGTTCCTTTACAGGAGAGTGGGGTTGCTCCGCTTCCTCCTTAGGAGCTGAATTGTGTCATCGGCAAAAAATTTTGTTGTTACGAGCAGTTCCTATACCTAAGGGAAGAAAATAAAACATAGTGGGGGTACCGACAAGCAAACCCATAGAATCCAGACAATATTTATCTAAAAGATCCTTAGTATATGCATATGTAAAAGATGAAAAATAAATGATGAATGAAAAAATGTTTATGGTTAAATGTGTGATTTATAGGTCGAGTATTAGTGTTCGGTGAGCCTGTATAATGGCATGGAAACTTCGTGCAAACCAATATCCTAAATTGACCCTATAATCAGAGTGTATGCACCATAAGAAAAGTAATTCTATCTTAGTTAAGATAGATGAAGAATCGTTGTAGCCCGAATAATTAAAAGTATGAAATATATGAATGTATCTTAGGGCTTGTTCATGCACTAGTAAGGGTTTAAAGGTCCTAGAATTGTAAGTGTGGATATAGAGTTAGTCAAAGCTGATTAAGCAACATCGGCATCGAAATCACTAAGTATGTCAAGTAAAGTAGTATGGTATGAATCGAATTGAATATCGTCAGGGTCAATGAAACCAACGGCTATGTTGAAATCCGAAACTAACATTCTAAATGTTTTACCAAGCAATCGGATGCAAACAATATCTTGAGTTTCAGCAGTCCTAATGGCATTTATATCAAAACTAAATGTTGCATAAATTTCATATACAAGTTCATAGTATGCAACACAGTTAACATTTGCATAAGATGCCCAACCAATAACATCAAAATAATTAAAAACATCACCACGTAAATTAAGAATGTCGAGGGTAAAAAGCATAATGCTCTTATAGACCAACTTAAGGCGATGTCGAATTTCGTAGTATCTCATGCGATGTTTCGAGGATGTACAATTCAAAAATCTACGAATTCTCGCCTCCGAAAGTATCGTGTAAGTACACCCTTGCTGGTCGCACCTATTATTTCTAGGTGGTTGGAACTCTTCTTCGACCAGACTATTTGATGGACTTGACATATTAGCAATCTTAGTACTATTGTATGAAGTTATTTCTAACTTTTCACTCGGCTAATGTGACAATTGCTATCAGGATCGTGATGCGGCTACCCTCATTTGGCGCATAAGAGGTTGCTCATTTTTATTTGAAATTTTTGCACCATGGTAATCGGAGGTATTGGTTCCATCTAAACATCCTGTTTGATACGTTAGCAATGGAAGAATCGATTGGAGATTCTGGATGTCATACCTTACTCCATCCGAAGCGCCTAAACTAATATTTGGATTTTCTACCTCATCCAGTGTTAAGCTTCCCGAAAAATGCCTTAAATTTGATGGGCGTCGAAACCAAAAATATAAATTGCTACTCTTTAACTGAATTATACAATAGTATAGAAAAGTAGGGTTGATCCCATAAGGATTGAGACTCCTAATTTTCTGTTTACGTAAGCAAATTACTGAGTCTTTGTAGTTGTCGTGCCTAAGGGGATTTTAGTTGATAAAGGAAAAGAAATATAAAATGAAATGAAATAATAATAGAATGACAGTTCCAAAATAAAAGTAAGTGATTTAAAATAAATTAGTAAATCAAATATGTGAATGTTTAGCCTTAGCCACGGTACACTCCGAACTCGAATCGATCATTTAAAGTGGAATTTTCTTTTCAAACGATAACCTAGTTTTAGCGATCAAAGATGCCTCAACCGCTAACTCTTCCTTCTGTAGCAGGTTCATATACGACCTGCAAACCAACCTTTATCATTATCTAACCACGTAACATGCATCCCTAATTTAAGATCTCGACAACCTTATGATCTAGAAAAGCTCAACTCAAATTAATGACCCAAACCGTATGAATTATTTAAATTCGATCACTATATCATTTTATGGAACCCAACTAGCTTTTTCCATTTAGACACACCAAATTGTTCGCTAGAACTCAAATATGACAAACAACCGACTTGTTTCCCAAACTGTACGCCAAAACAACTCCCCCAATGTGCACTTTGTTCTGAAATTGGATTAACTTTAGGACGAATGTGACAATCCCATATACCAAAAAGATAATGAATATTGTGTTGTAAGGTTTTAACGCAGGTACATATCCCATGATTTTCGATCGGGGTACAATTAGCCAAAGACTAGAAGGGGACTAGATGAGCATGAGATTAGTCATGCTTTATTAGATTAAGAGAATGTATTTAAATGTAATGGTAATAGGTGAAAAGGAAAGTAACATCCACGTTTTTGAACCGAAGTTAGAATAGTATAGGGCAGGAGTCAAGAATTAGAATATGTAGCTAAAATAAGAAGATTAGGAAAATTTAAAGATTAATTAGAAATTGTGAAAAAGGAGAAAGGACTAAATAGCAATTTATCCAAATTGAATTATGAGTCATCATGGGAATTAGATTGATTAAGGAGGGGCAAAAGAGTAATTTGGAGGAAGATATTTTTGGAGGCAAAGTTTTGGGTCAAAGTGTAAAGTTGGAAGGTCTAGGGATTAAAAGTGCAATTTTACCATTTTTATTAAGTAAAATATTTTTGAAGAAAAGTCTAGAGAATTTGAGAGATGAAAAATAAACTAAAAGATGAAAATATCATCTTCTCTTTAAAAGTTCAACCGTCCATGTTCATGTTCTAACTATCCAACTTTTCTTTTTATTCCAATTTAGTCCCTTCATCATTGTTAAGCCCTCCAAGCTTCAAAATCTTCCATTTTCTTTAAAATTTCTTAAGGAAAGGCATAGAAGGAAGCTAGTAGACACCTTAATTTCCTTATAGAGTCCACTTTGAAGTGTTAATGAGCAAGACCTCAAGTTGGTAATTTGGAATTTTCAAGTGTCAAGGTAAGTAATGGAGAGATTAGCATGTCATATATGTTTAATTCATGTTTTGGCATGAAAATATTAGTTGCTGGAATTTTTAGCTTACATGTGAATATATGTGTTTTGTATGAAATTGAAGAGAAAGAAAAGAAGGAGAAGGACTCAATTGAAGAGAAAGGAAAAGAGAAGATCAAAGAGGGAAAGGAAGCTTTCTACAAGTGTTGTAAGTACTACAAGTATTAAAAGACTTAGTAACAATTAAGTTAAAGTGTTTAAAATTTTAATATATATGATTAATCATTATGAAAATAAGATGTTTAATAATAAGTATGATAATTATGTGTGATTAAATGAAATTTAGTATAAAGAAGCATGAGAAAGGAATTAATCTCATTGAAACAGTTTGGACAGAACAGAGGACTAACTTTGAAAATTCACAAAAAAATGTATAAAAAGAGTTAAGAGTATAATTAAATCTTATTGAGTTTAATTTCATATGGAAGAAACAGTGAAATAAAAGAAATTGTATATTCCGAGATATACTAGTTTTTGTGTAACAAGGTCAGAATAGATTCGAGTTCCCCTGTTCTGACTTTTAAAAATCATAGAAAAATTTAAAAAACTTATTATAGATTGAAATTTATATGGTTGAATCCTTAATGAGTTTATTTTTAAAATAAATAGACAAGAACATTATTGTATTCTTTTAATAAAAGATAAATAATTTTTAGTGAAGAAAGGTCGAAATTGTCAAGTAGCAGAGAAGGGGTAAATTAGATGAATTTATTGTACAAATTGGATAAAGTAAAAATTCTGAAATTTTTATGGTAAAATATATGTGAGTCTAATTTCAGAAACATTAAGTAGATATTAATTTCGAATTTTGTAGCTCAAGATATAAATAATTTAGTGACTATGACTCAAATGGATAGTTTTGAAAATTAATGTGAAAATAAGAGTAAAGAGGTATATGATGATATATATGTGATGAACAATGTATATGTGAAATATTATGTGTTTAATTATAAATATTGATTATATGATAAAATGGTGATATTGTGAAAGTCATTGAGGAAATAAATGTGAGAAATACATGATTATTTATATGTGATGAAAAATGTATATATGATTTATAAGTTGTGAAAGATTTGTGATCAAAATTGAAAGTGAAAGTGAAAGTGAAATTGGAATTGAAAGTGATATTATTGTAAATTGAAAATCCCTATTAACTAGTCGGGCTGAGTCGAATATAGTTGGCATGCCATAGGATTGTAAGAGTTCAGGGATACTTCGACCTTGAGTCGATGGGACATTAGGTGTCATTATTTTACTTCGGATAGATTCGATGAGATATTGGGTACCACTTTACTTCGGCTTGACCGATGAGACACTGAGTGTCACTTTATTGCTTCGAACTATCCGATGAGGCCCTAGGTGTCATTCTAGTGTGTTTGGTTGGATCCGTGTATCCACTAAGGTCCGAGTCTTATTAATAGGGTAAATAATGTGAAAAAGAAAGAATGTGCAAATTATGACATTGAGGTAAGTGAAATGATAATCACAAGAAAGTTAAGTACAATATATGTATAAGAAATCAAAGAATGATAAAACTAAGTAAGCTAAGAGATTGGAATGGCTAAAATGTGAAATGAGGAAGAATATGTGAATTCATAACACTACTGTAAGTTAAATGTTATACACATAAAAGGTATATATTTTAAATGAATAAATAAATATATGAATGAGTTTGAAATGTGTGATTAAAAGATGAATGATTAATGACTCTTGTAGTACTTACTAAGTCTTCATCGGCTTAACGCGTTTATTTCAATGCGTAGGTATAAGACCTCCGAGAAGTTAAGGTTGGATTAGGTGCCTCTCATCAAATCACATCAACATCGAAAGATTGCAAGATAATGTATATTTATTTTGTGTGAAATGGCATGTACAAATGGTATACCTATGTGTCTCTAATGAATGGGTTATCAGTGTTGCTTTGAAAATTTACATGAATTGAATGAAATGGTTAAAATTGTGTTTTGGACTGATTTGAAATATTGGGGAAGTTTTTAAGTTGTTTCAGGGGGTTATTACTAAGTTTTCGGATATATTTACAAATTTTGAGACAGAGGTATTGATATTTTAAGGTGGTAACGATACTAGAGTTCCAGAATGCCCCATTGGTTTCGTTTTTAAGCAGAAGTATCGATATTTGCCCTGTTTTAAGTAAAAATTACATTTTAATTATTTTCAAACTGGTTTTAAGTCTCGATTTTGATTATACTTGATTATTTTGTGATATTTTGAGTAAAACAATTCAATTACACAGTATTTGAAAGAAAATTTTGTTATACTCATTTTTAATTCTCTGACACTGTATGTAATACTCTTATACCGGGTTTATACGTGTGAACCGAGTGTAGGGGTGTTACAAGGAAAAGAACTTAAAAAGCAATTGAACCAAAAATAAGGAAAAGAATTGAAATGAAAGAATGTTTTTTGCCAAGTTATAAAAGCATGAAAGAGAAAAATGAAAATTGTTTTTAAATCAATTTCAAGTGTGCCTTTCCAAGCCACCATTACAAGGTATTTACACACTTTTCATATACTAAATTTAGCTTGATTCCTCCTAAGATTATGCCTAACAACCAACTAAAATCAGTTTTTTTCTATTTATAAAGTTTGACAAATTCAAAATCTAATTTTTAATCAGTCACTAATTCTCCAATTTTTCAATTTGTACAACCAAGACTCCTCCTAAGATTATGCCTAAAAATCAAGTTTCCTTCCATAGTTAAGCATAATGCAAACAATTTAAATGAAGCATGAATAAGCAGTTGCTAGGTCTTATCCAACAAACATTTTATAAAATTGTAACATTATGCAAAAAACCAACTACTTCACTAAATAAAAATTTAATCAAACTTGAGAGGCGATCGTACTAAATCAATTTTTTCCACAAGCTTGGGGCATAGTCTAATCTTTTTACACGAAATGAGATGACAACCGAAACACCTCACTCCGGTTACTCAATTTAACATGAATCCAAATAGATTATTTTTCCTTACTCATGGTAGTTCGATTAGCAGAGTGTTACAAGTTTGGTTCGTCACTCGAATCTTTTGCCCCGAAATGAGATGGCAACCAAAGTACCTCATCCCAGTTACTCAATTTGGTCACATCTCCGAAATATTCACTCATAACTAAGCCATTAGCGGAGTGTGTATATATTTTATTATTTCAATTTTTTTAGAGAGAAGATAAAATTACTTAATTATACTCGAGTATTTTTATTAAGCAAGTTTAAAGAGCTAACAAATTTCATGAAATGTTGATTTTTCCCTAATATTTTCAATTCTGCAAAACACTTGTCGATCAAATTTAAGCAATAAGATGTTATTCATAAATTACCTAATTATTTGAATTAACTAAACATAGGAATTGAAGGTTCAATTTCAAAACAGATTAGGAATAATTTCAGTATAACACATGCAAAGAAGAATAAGTAATAGCATGACATGTCCTACAAATTCATCCTACTTAGCCTACATTGCCTTTAATGTGAAATTTGAAAAGAATAACAAATAAATGGGTTAAGTGTACTCCCCGTATTAATTTAGAGGGAGGTGGATGTGGTCGCTTTGCAGTATTTCATGGATATTCGAGATTTGAGTCCCCATTGTGTCTATAAAAGCTTTAATATGATTTAGTTGCTCCTCAACAGTAAAAGGGGTTGCTCTTTTTGCTCCATATGATAATGCTTAAATATGACATACTTTTGGAAATTAATTATATATATTTTGTGAGTATGATCCTATAATTTGGGTTATTTGTGATCCTTTTATTTTGTAAGGACTAAATTGATGACAAAAGATAAAATAAGGGCAAAAAACATGACTTTGGAAGAGAAAGAGAAGTTGTGAAAAGGTGGAAGACTTGAAGAGAGTTTTTATAGGACAAAAAGACTTGATTTTATTTTACTTTTATTAGGATAATATTTAGGATATTATTTATATTTAATTTGTATTTACCTTTTTAGATTTATCTTTTAGAGTTTAAAGTGGATCCAATTAGGGAATTAATGTTTAGATTTAAATTATAATTATCTTTTAGAATTTAGATCGGATTCAACTAAGAATTTATATGTACTATAAATAATGGCTATAAATAATGGAGTGATTGAATTATTGACTTTCAAATCATTGAAAAAATCCTCCATCTCTTAAAAACCCTAGTTCAATAAAAAGCTTTATTTTTATTATCTTTTTAGATTTATCTTTTAAAGTTTAAAGTAGATTCAATTAGGGAATTAATGTTTAGATTTAAATTCTAATTATATTTTAGAATTTAGATTGGATTCAACTAAGAAATTATATGTACTATAAATAGGGGATGAAGAGATTGAATTATCGACTTTCAAATCATTGAAAAAATCCTCCATCTCTTAAAAACCCTAGTTCAATAAAAAGCTCTATTTTTATTATCTTGTGTTCTTCCGCAAAAACATGAGCAGCTAAAAATTCTTCTAGCCGAAAGTTATCAAATATTCCTCCAAGTTCATGAGGCTTAGAATTCATGCTTAATTCTTCTTACTCGAGTATTCATCAATTCTCTGTATTACAATATTGACGCTTCCGTCCAAAATCCCTACAAAAGTAATATTTTCATCTTGTGCAAAGCCGGCCACTTTGAGTGTTTTGAGAAGGTTGCACAGTCAGTTCGCTAACTTATTTGGTCAGAGCTTGTCGAGCCAAAGAGACAAAACAGCGTGGCATTCATCGTTGGGAAAAGATGATCTAGTATAAGACAGTCCCATTGGAGCGACGGTTGGCTAGAGTCAGGTTCCTCTAAAAACTATTTTCGGAGCTAGTGGTCGTAGGCGTCCTCTTCCACTATAACTGGCTTATTCGGGCACGACAAGAACCATCCAAAGTTTATGATTGAATCGAGGAAGAATCAAAGATAATCGGAGGTTGGATCTCTAAATATCCGTAAAAACCCTTCTTCCTTCGACTTTGTTTAATTTATGCAATTTGTTTTTATTTTGACACCTCTATTTTCTATTTCTTTTAATTTTTTTTTTCTTAATTTTTCCCCAAATCACGTCACTTTTCTTGGGCAAGATTTCGCCCACGATCTCTACAGACAAGATTCTTTACACTCTAGTCCCTGAGGATCAAACCCTACTTCCTTTTAATGTTATTTTTATTTATTTTCGGAATAGGTTATATTTGGTATTCCCGATGACAAATTAAATTTTGGCACTGTTGTCGAGGACTAGTAACGTACTAATCTTGTTTTTTATTTCTTATGACTAGATTTGCTCTAGGAAATCTTACATACTCGTACGATCTCGAGATTGCAAAAGCCAATCGTTAGGGTTGACAAAAATCGAGATCCATCACCACCGCCTATGGATCAAACAATTCGACAATTAGTCGATGCCCTTGATGATCAACAATCGTGGTGCATTGCATATCCTATTGTGGATGCTAACTTTGAGCTTAAAATAGGTTTAATCCAGTTATTGTCAATTTTTCGTGGGCTAAAAAATGAGAATCCACATAAACATCTGAAAGAATTTCATATGGTTTGTTTGAGTATGAAACCTCAAGGGGTAACTGAAGGTCAAATTAAATTACGCGCTTTCCCTTTTTCTTTAGTAGACTCTGCTAGGGAATAGTTATTTTATGTACCTCCTGGGTCTATTACAACTTGGGCTAATACGTCTTGTTTGTTTCTTAACAGGTTTTTTCCAGCCTCGCGTGCCGTTGAGTTAAGAAGAGAAATAGTGGGGATTAGACAAAAAGATGTTGAATCTCTGTATGACTATTGGGAACGATTTAAAAAGTTGTGTGCAAGTTATCTACAACATGGGATAACTGAACAATCTCTTCTCCGATACTTCTATGAGAGCTTGAAACCTATGGAGATGAATATGATAGATGTCACCAGTAGAGGAGCGTTGGTTAATATGACTCCTCAACGAGCAAGGGACTTGATATCCATAATGGTTGCAAACACTCAGCAATTCCAAGCCAATCTTGTACCTACTAGAAGGGTTCACCAACTAAGTAATTCCTCCTTAGAAGATAAAGTTGAAAGACTTACTAATATTGTGAGTTCTCTTATTGTAGGAAAAATAGGGTCAGCCCCTTCAATGTGGAATTTGTGGAGAATCCGAACACACAACTGACACATGCCCTAATTTGTATGATGATTCTATGGCCCAATTAGATGCTATGGGAAATTTCCTTGGACCACCCCAAAAGTGATATGATCCTTACGCAAATACATACAACCTCGAGTGGAAAGATCATCCTAACTTGAGATATGGAGCGAATCCACGCTACAACCAGCCATACCAAAATCGAGCCCCACAACAAGTGCAAAATTCAAGTACTTCTCTAGAAGCTATGGTAAATAAATTAGCAGCTAATGTGCTTGATTTTTAGCAGCAAAATGTAGATTTTCAAAAGAAAATTGAGGGTTCTATTAAGGAGTTGACCACGTCAATGGAAAAACTAAGCGCACATGGTAGGCTGCCGTCACAAATAGAACCAAACCCAACACAAAACGCGAATAACGCAACGAAGTGAGAAAGTACTGGAACCAATTCCTGGTAAAAAATCATGCCCAAGAATCTGTCCAAGAAAATTAGAAAAACGATAAAAAGGTCCAGTCGAAACTTCTATTGCCCATAATTCAATCTCCATTTCCAGAATGGTTGAGGCAAATCTATAAAGGTAATGAGGAAAAAGAGATCCTCGAAACATTCAGAAAAGTTAAGGTAAATATACCATTGCTAAATGCTATTAAACAGATTCCACGATATGCTAAATTTCTTAAGGAACTTTACACTAACAAACAGAAATTGATTGGAAACAAAAAGGTAAACATTGGTCAGAATGTGTCTGCATTTTTGCAACGTAGGATGCCAACAAAATGTAAAGATAGAGGCATGTTTGCAATACCATGCAAAATAGGTCACTTTGGAATTAAAAAAGCTATGTGTGATTTATGGGCTTCTATAAATATAATGTCTTTTTCTATTTATGAATCACTTAACGTGGGTTCTTTGAAGGAAACAGGTGTTATAATCTAACTGGCGGACATGTCCATTGTGCATCCTGAAAGAGTCCTAGAAGACATGTTGGTGAAAGTTAACGAACTAATTTTTGCTGTAGATTTTTATGTGGTGAAGATGGAAGAGGATTATACTCATGGGTCTTCCAACATCTTGTTAGGGCGACCTTTCCTTAGTACCGCAAATACTAAGATTAATGTGCATAGTGGAACCCTCACGATGGAGTTTGACGGGGAGATAGCGAAGTTCAACGTTTATAACGCCATTAGTCACCCTAGTGAAATTTTGAACGTAAATCGTGTTGACTTAATTGAATCTGTAGTAGAAGAAACTTTTGAGTCACTTCATGAAAGTGAACTTGAAACATTGTTCGATGATAATTTTGATTCCGAACCTATTTTTGAATTTGTTGATAAATTATTGCCCCCTATGGACACTAAAATTCTACCTTCTGTTGTGCAGGCACCAAATTTCCAAGGTCATATGATCAAAAAATTCAATGGGAACGACCCCAACTCTAGTTCAATCTTCAAGCTAGCAATGTTAAACAAGCGCTTGTTGGGAGGCAACCCAATTACTTTTATTTTTATTTTTCTATTTTAATTATTTATTTTATTACATGTTTAGGAAACTCGAGAAATTTATTTCACGAAAAAATCGGTGACAAAAACAGCAGTACTATGAGAGCGACGATGACACGGGGAGTATTCTCAACCCTTTTCTTTTCGTATTTTTCTTCACATTGACGACAATGCGTTTTAAGTAGGGGGAGATGTTTCTCATTACGTTTTCTGTTTTTATCTACTGTTTGTGCTGTTGTGGGTTTACTATTGTTGTTGCTTGCTATTTTTGTTATTTTGCCTACATTTATTTTTTTTTAAGTATATTCTGTCACTTTTCATGCTCACGATTTTGCCCACTATTTCGCCCATTAGTATGCTTCTTATTTGTTGAGTTAATTTTGATTTTGCTATGATTAATTTTGTATTTACTATTTTATTTCTATTAGGCTGACAAGTTTATGATTAATGAAGATAACTCTTCTCTTGTTTATGATAAAATTGATTGAGTCTAAGTATAAGAGAACATTTAATTCGGATGCATGCTAAATTTGTTTTTCGTGATTGTTAGTTGGTTGCCAAAACTTATTTTTGATACTTGTTCGTTTTTCCTAGTCCTCCTAAATTAAAGTTTTCTGTCTGAAAAACAAGAAAAGAGAAAAAAAAAAAGGAAAAAAATCCTCTGATGATTTCACGGTTATGAGCTTAGCTTAAAACGTAACTAACTGAGTAACCGGGGTAGGGTGCTTGGGTTGTCATCCTACTTCGCGTAAAAAGGTTGTGTGATGTGTTAAGTAAAACTCCGCTAATCAAAATTATGGAAAAAATATAAAATAATAAAAATAAAAAATAAATATATTCAGAGTTTGTTAGACTGAGTAACCAGGATTAAGTGCTTGGTTGTCATTTAATTTCTATTCAAAAGGGCTAACACATTCTAAAAAAAGAAAAAAAAAATTGAGAGCATGTTGGGCTGAATAACCACGATGGAGTGCTTGAGTGTCATTTCGTTTCGTGTTAAAAGGTCCAATGTATTCTTAAACAAAAAAGAGAAAAAAAATTGACAAAATAAAAGGAAGATAACTAAAATTAGAGACTAAGGGTGAACAAATAGGTGTCTTGGTAAGTTTGATAAATTACCTAGCTTTCGTGAAATAATTCAAGACGATTTAATTGTTTTGTGTTTTACTTGGGTTACTTCTTCGATTTTACCTACAGCAAGCTAAAGGTTCTCTTTACTTTTCATAATCATTAAGCCTAATTGTTTGAAGAACTTTGGAGTGTTATTTTCCATGGTGAAATTTAAATTACTTGGTGGATTAGAAATCATACTTGAGGGCAAGCATGGGCTAAGTAGGGGGAATATGATAATGCTTAAATATGACATATTTTTAGATATTAATTATATATATTTTGTGAGTATGATCCTATTAATTTGGGCTATTTGTGATCCTTTTATTTTGTAGGGACTAAATTGATGACAAATGATAAAATGGGACAAAAAGCAAGACTTTACAAGAGAAAGAGAAGTTGTGAAAAGGTGGAAGACTTAAAGAGAGTTTTTATAGGACAAAAAGACTTGATTTTATTTTACTTTTATTAGGATAATATTTAGGATATTATTTATATTTAATTTTTATTTATCTTTTTAGATTTATCTTTTAGAGTTTAAACTGAATCTAATTAGGGAATTAATGTTTAGATTTAAATTCTAATTATCTTTTAGAATTTAGATTGGATTCAACTAGGAATTTGTATGTACTATAAATAGGGGATGGAGTGATTGAATTATTGACTTCCAAATCATTGATAAAATCCTCCATCTCCCAAAAACCCTAGTTCAATAAAAAGCTCTATTTTTATCATCTTGTGTTCTTCCCCAAAAACATGAGCAACTAAAAACCCTTATAGCCGAAGGTTATCAAATATTCCTCCAAAGTTCATGAGGATTAGAATCCATGCTTAATTCTTCTCACCCGAATATTCATCAATTCTCTATATTACGGGATCGAAATTTTCATCCAAAATCCCTACAAAAGTAATCTTTTCATCTTGTGCAAAACTTGAGAAGGTTACACAGTCGGTTCGCTATTTTACTACGTCAGAGGTTGTCGAGCCAATGAGACAAAATAGCGTGGCATTCGTCGTTGGGAAAAGGTGATCTAGTATAAGACAATCCCATTAGAGTGACAGTTGGCTAGAGTTAGGTTCCTCTAAAAACTATATCTAGAGCTAGTGGTTGTAGGTGTCCTCTTTCACTGTAACTGGCTTATTCGGACACGAGAAGAACCATCCAAAGTCTATGATTAAACCTAGGAATAATCAAAGATAACCAGAGGCTGGATCTCTAAATATCGATAAAAGCCCTTCTTCGTTCGACTTTGTTTATTTTATGCAATTTATTTTTATTTCGACACCTTTATTTTCTACTTCTTTTAATTTTGTTTCCTTTTAATTTTTCCCCAGATCACGCCGCTTTTCTTGGGAAAGATTTCCAAAGACAAGATTCTTTACACTCTAATCCCTGAGGATTAGACTCTACTTCCCTTTACTGTTATTTTTATTTATTTCGGAATAGGTTATATTTGGTGTTCCCAACGAAACATCACCATAGAAGCTGGATTGTTTCATCGAAAAAAACTCTATTGTTGCAAGTAGTTCGTGTACCTTAAGGAAAAAAATAAAACATAGTAGGGGTGTCGACAAGTAAACCCATAGAATCCAAACAATATTCATCTAAATGATCCATAGTACATTCATATATAAGAGATGAAAAACCAATGACATATGAAATAATGTTTATAGTTAAATGTGTGACGTATAGGCCGAGTATTAGTGGTCGGTGAACCCATATAATAGCATGGAAACTTCATGCAAACCAATATCCTAAATTGACCCTATAACCTAAATGCATACACCACAAGAAAATTAATTCTTTCTTAGTTATGACAAACGAAGAATCGTTACGACCCAAAAATTAAAAGCAAGATATTTATAAATGTATCTTTGGGCTGGTTCATGCACTAGTAAAGCTTTAGAAGTCTTAGAATTGTAAGTGTGGGATATAGAGTTAGTCAAAGCCGAGTAAGCAGTATCGACATCGAAGTTCCTAGGTATGACAAGTAAAGCAGTATGGTATGAATTGGATTGAACATCGTCAAGGTCAATGAAACCCATGGCTATGTTGAAATTCGAAACTAACATTCTTAATGTTTTACCAAGCAATCAGAAGTAGACGATGTCCTGAGTTTAAACAGTTATAGTGGCATTTATATTAAAACTAAATGTTGCATAAAATTTATATACGAGTTCATAATATGCAACAAAATTAACATTTGCGTAAGATGTCTAACCAATAACATCAAAATAATTAAAAACATCATCACATAAATTATGTCGAGGGTAGAAAGAGAAATACTCTTACAAACTAGGATAGGGCGATGTCAAGTTTCATTGTATCTCATCCAGTGTTCTAGGAATGTAAAATTTAGAAATACTCGAAGTCTCACCTCTGACAGTATCATGTAAGTACGCCATCAGTAGTCCCGCCTATTATTTCTAGGTAGTTGGAACTCTTTTTATGTCGGACTATTTGATGGACTCAGCATATTAGCAGCCTTAGTACTGTTGTTTGGAGTTAAATCTAGTTCTTCACTCGACTACTGTGACGGTTGTTATCGGGCTCGTATGATGGGTTCCCTTGTTCGGTGAATACGAGGTTTCTCATGTTGATTCAAAGGTTCTGCTCCATGGTAATCGGAGGTACTAGTTTTGTCTTAATGTCTTGTTGGATATGTTAGAAATAAAAGAATGGTTGGAGATTTGGGATGTTGTACCTTACTCCATTGGAAGCTTCTAAACTAATTTGTATGTTTTCTACCTCATCTGTTGTTAAGCTTCTCGATAACTATGCTCTAAATGAGTTAAACAGTAGTATAGAGAAGTAGGGTTGATCCCACAAGGATTGAGACTCCTAATTTTCTTATTTACGAGAGCAGATTCCTTAGTCTATGCAGCTATCGTGCCCAAGGGGATTTCAGTTTATTAAGGAAAAACAAGTATAAAATAAAATGAAATCATGGCAAAATAACAAAAAGATAGTTGCAAAATAAAATTAAGTAATTTAAAATAAATCAATAAATCAAATACGTGAATTCTTAGGCTTATCCTCGATACACTCCGAACTCGAATCTATCCTTGAAAGTGGATTTTTTTTTCAAACGATACGCTGGTTATAGTGATCAAAGACGACTCAACCGCCAACTCTTCCTTGTGTAGTTGGTTCCTGCATGACCTATAAATCAACCCTTACTGACTATCTAACCACGTAACACACGTCCCTAATTTAAGATCTCGACGACCTTACGATCAAGAAAAACCCAACTCAAATTAACAGTCTCAACCATGTGGATCATTTAAATCCGATCACTATCTACCTTTACAGAACCTAACTAGTTTTTTTCAATCGAACATGCCAATTTGCTTTCTAGAACTCGAATACAACAAAGGACCGACTCATTTTCCTAATTGTATGCTGAAGCAACTCCCTCCTAACATGCACTTCGAGTTGAAATTGAATTAACTTTAAGGGATAAATGCGATTATCCCATACAAGAGAGATAATGAATATCATGTTGTAAGGTTTTAGCGTTGGTACATATCTCACAATTTTCAATCGAAAATACAACTAGCCTAAGACTAAATGGGGAATAGTTGAGCATGAATCAATCATGAATTATTGGATTATGAGAAGGAATTTAAATGTAATGTAGTAGGTGAAAAGAAAAAAGGACATAAAAAGCAATTGAACCGAAAATAAGGAAAAGAAATGAAATGGCAAAATGCTTTTTGCCAAACTACAAATGCATGAAAAAGAAAAAAGAAAATTGTTTTCAATTCAATTTCAAGTGTGTCTTTCAAAACCACCGTTACAAGGTATTTATACACTTTCAATATACTAAATTTAGCATGATTCCTCCTAAGATTATGGTTAACAACCAACTAAAATTAGATTATTTATTTATTTATTTATAGAGTTTGACAAATTCAAAATTTGAGTTTTAATCAGCCACTAATTCTGCAACTTTTCAATTTGGCCTCTTTTATTTCTTTTCGTTCCAATTTAGCACAATTTACTTGTTTATTTGAACTTCGACATTCTAATTGCATCCTAACAAAAATTAAACAAAAAATCACAAGCTTAGTAACATTGTGTTCAAAATTTGACCAAAAATAAGTATATTAAACACAAAATTAGCTTGCTATCAAGTTTGTACATCCAATGTTGAGACCAATGTTAAATCCAAACACACGCAATCTCCTATTGACAGACGCTCTGGGAACCTTCACACATGGGTCTTCAACTCCATACTATTGACTTAATGGAGTTACTTCTTCAACGGGCTCTACATCCGCTAACTCAACAAACAACTGAATCGGTTCAGTTTTCACCCTCCTTATCGGGCAATATAGTGAGACCATTGTCTTAACGTCTTCATCATATAAAAGTTCAATCTCGGGTAAGATTTTATGAATCTAGAAATTTATAAAATAATTCTGACATCCTCCTCCCACAATGCCGACAAATTTTTGCATTGATGTTTTCTTTCATATTATCGACATACACATTCTTATTTAACGTCATTTCTATTTTCTATTGAGTTTCAAATATACAACCAAAAATTGTTTCTAAAATAACAATATCGAAATGAATAGCTGCAAAAAATTGGTTCTCCATTGTTTTCTCTGAAACTTCTCAAAAAATACTTCTACTCTTCTAAACAAACTTAAAAAAAATACAATTTTTCTCATTTAACTCAAAAAACTTCTCTGACACTCCAAACAAACCTTTTCTTTTTTTTTTTCTTTCAACTCAATTTAACCTTAAAACCCTTCTCTCTCTATTTTTTCCCTACTATGGCATACTCTTTTTTTCTTTATTATGTGTGGGGATTGGGGGACCAAACCCCCCTTATACATTAAAAAATAAAAATTAAATATTAGATGAAAAAAATCAAAATTTTTGGTGACCTATGACCGTTTAGTCACAGGGCACTGTAAATTTAAACTTTTCATCTTTTTTTTATCTGTTTCAAACTATTAAAAAATTAATTAAATAATATTTTTTATCGGTGTTGCCTGACACGTCGACAATACCATTAAAAAAATATTTGTTTCCAATATTTATAAAAAATACTGATATTCAATCCATGCAATACATATCGATGTCATCGATTGCTTAAGCAGTACTAGTGAACCACTGTTCGTTTTGTCTATTTTTGTAAATAATCTCCCACCTATCTCATTTTAGTAAAAAAATTATTTTTAAAAAATGTTTAGTTTTACATAGAATGTGAGTTTTAATTTTTTTTGGATTCTCAAAGTATTTAATTGAAGTTTACATGTAATTTAATTTCCTTTTACTTTCATTTTAGGTTTTTTTTCCCTAAAAAATTCTAATTTAGTCATAGCATTGGAGTCTATTTAATTTTAGAAGTTAAACTTTGCGAGATTTGTGATAGCTTAAGTTAATACTACCTTGGGACACAAAATATTGCTCCCTGTAATGTTTTTTTTATTATGATGTAATACCAATGGTGTTGTTAGTTACGTTTCTGGTTTTTTCTACTACAAGTGGAGTAATAGGTGATGAGAAAGGGAATTGGGTCTTAGGCTATAACCGCTTTTTGGGAAAGTGTTTGGTTAATGTTGCTAAGCTTTGGGGCATTTAGGACGATTTACTTTTCCTACAAAAACAAGGTTATAATTTCGTCACCATTTATTTCGATAATCTCGAGATCATTATAGCTATTTGTGATAGCAAATTTGAAGGATCAAACTCTACTTTAAACAAGAGAATCCAACAGATTCCAACTAAAGAAAAAAAGTGGTCGTTAAGATATATTCCTAGGGAGGCTAATAAGATTGCAAATGCACTAACAAAAATGGTCCTCTCGAATGATGAAGTACACCAACTGGGAGCCATGAAAACACTGAGTTGGAATGTCCGTGAATTGGGGAATCCACAGGCAATACGTGGGCTTTGACATTTGTTGAAGATACATAATTCCCAAATGGTTTTCTTGATGGAAACCAAATTAGATAGTAAACGTATGAAGACAGTAAGGAGGAGGTATGAATATGGGAATGATACTGATGTGGACGCTGAAAGGTTCCGAGGTAATCTTTGTCTTTCATGGAAGGATGATATTACTGTGAAGTTACGCAGTTTTTTGAAGCATCACATTGATGTCTTATTAAAGGATCATAATGGTAATGGTTGCTTGTGATGTATTGAATTTTATAGTATGCCCTTCACCAATGAAAGAGCCTATTCATGGGGATAATGATCTCCCTTGGATTGTTTGTAGGGATTTTAATGAGATCCTGTTTGCATGTGAGAAAAGTGGGGGCTTGCCCCACGAAGAAAGGCGTATGGAGACGTTTTGGAGAGTTCTTAAGGACTGCAAATTGATGGAGGTTAGTTATACTAGGGTTTGGTTCACCTGGGAGCTCGAAAATCTACCCGAAACTAATATCCGAGAAAGATTGGATCTGGGGTTCACTAATGAAGATTGGATGAATCTGTTTCCTGGCTATAGCATTCTCCATTTACCACACTCAATTTCAGACCATTGTCCGTTGTTAGTTTGTACTGATAGTGGGAAGAAAATTTCAACAATAAAGAAATTTAGGTTTGAGGCCTGGTGGACAATAAAGGAGTCTTTAGAAGGTGAAATTAAACGGATTTGGAGTACTGTAACTGGTTCTATTTTTATAAACTATATTAAAGGAGAGCTTATTGGTTTGGGAAAAGTCGATCAAAAGGAAAATGAATGGGTTAAAATAGGACCTTACTAAACAACTGGAAGAATTATTGGGTGGGGATCGCACAGATGACAATTTAACTGCTCTTATTAATACCAAAGTCCATCTCAATTTGGAAATTAATAAAGAGGAGGTTTTTTGGAGCAGTGAGCATGAGCTAACTGGTTACAGATGGGCGACAAGAACACAGCTTTCTTCCACAGGTATGCTTCTACTCGAAATCAAATTAATTCTATTGATAAGTTGAAATGTGAGGATGGTACGATGGTATATACAGAAGGGGAAATAAAAGATTTAGCCATGGGTTTTTTTCAGAAACTATTCACATCTGGTGGGGTGGGTGATTTGACACACATTTTATCGAGGATCAGTATTTCCATTTCAATAGATATGAATAAAGCCTTAGCTGTTGATTTTACAGAGGAGGAAGTGTACTATGTGCTCAAAGAAATGGGCCTCACCAAAGCATCGGGTTTCGATGGATTTCTAACCATGTTTTTTCAAAAATATTGAGGCGTTGTCCGGCATGAGGTTCTTAATTTCAACTTGGAAATTTTAAATGGGGGTAAGCCATTTGATTCTGTTAATATTACAGATATCATTTTAATCTCAAAAGTGCTTAGCACCACTAATTTAGTGAACTTTCATCCTATAAGTCTTTGCTTTATTTTTGTATAAATTTGTGGCTAAAACCTTAATTAACTGGCTCCAATGAGTCATTGGGCACTATATTGATTTGGCTCAAAGTCCATTTGTGCTTGGAAGACTAATCATAGACAATGTTATTTTAGCCTATGAATTGTTGCACAGATTTCGACAAAAGAGACTGAGGAAGAAAGGTTATATAGCTTTGAAATTGGACATGAGCAAAGCTTATGACCGGGTTAAGTGAGTCTTTTTGAAGCTAGACATGCTTCAAATGGGAGTTGATGTTGAATGGGTAGAATTGATTCTGAGGTGTCTTTCGTCTGCATCTTATTCTGTTAATATCAATGGTTCTCATGGACAGCTTTTCAAACCTTCTAGGGGTCTAAGACAAGGTGACCCCTTAAGCCCATTTATGTTCCTTATCTATAGTAAAGGGCTCTCGGCGTTAATAAGATTGGCAGTTAAGAAGGGTTTATTTAAAGGAGTGAGAGCTAGTCGTCATGGTTCACAAATTACTCATGTTTTGTTCGTCGAGATAGAATTCTTTTTAGAGAGACTACTAATAGAGGAACTTGTGTTTTGAAAGATATTTTCCATGAGTTTGGGAGGGCATCGAGTCAAGTTGTGAATTTTAATAAATCCACAGATTTTTGCAGTTCCAATATGAGTGAAGAGGTTAAAAAATATATTGCAAGTATTTTGGGGGTGCAATTTTCTTTTAATCTTGAAAAATATCTAGGATTGCCTAAAGTTGTTGGAAGAAGGAAAAATGCATATTTTCAATTCATAAAAGACAAAACGAAAATGTGTGTATTGATAGTTAGAGCTCGAAGATGTTATCTCAAGGTAGGAAGGAGATATTCGTTAAGTCAATCTTACAGTCGATTCCTACCTACGCAATGTTATGTTTCCTTCTTTCGAAATTTTTTTTTTATGAGCTAGAATGTATTATTGCGCATTATTGATGGCAGAAAGGGAAAGGGCATAGGGGTATTCACTAGTGTAACTAGAGCAAAATGTGCCAATTAAAGGAGGATGGGGGATGGGTTTTCGTGAGTTGAGGAAATTCAATATAGCTCTTTTGGCAAAGCAATGGTGGAGGTTTATTTCTAACCCTGATTCGTTACTAGCTAGGGTGATAAAGGTGAAATATTTTCCCTGATCAAATTTTCTTAATACACCTTTAGGGAATAATCTCTCGTATGTGTGGAAAAGAATTCGAGCAGCTAGGGGTGTCTTAAGGGAGGGTTGTGTATGGAGGGTTGGTACAGGAGATAAGATTGATATCAATGAAGATGCTTGGTTCCCCAAAGGGGATTATCATAAATTAGTTAGTAGTGTTCATTGTTTACAGAATTGTAAAGTCAATGAACTAACGGATCATACTCAACGATTATGGAAGAGTGAGTTGATTATGAATACCTTCTCAAGGACAGATGCTGATCAGATCCTTAGTCTGCCCTTGTTTGTAAAAGCTTGTGATGACATGATAGTGTAGATTGAAGAAGCGTTTGGGGAATTTTCTATGTGTAGTTCCTACAAACTATTACAGAGAATCTCTCCAAGACCTACTACTTATGCATCATAGATCGAGGCTAGGAAATTTTACAGGAAACTCTGGGGGCTCAATATCCCCACAAAAATCAAGGTTACAATCTAGCGTTTTTCCTATAATTATCTTCCTACTCTAGTAAACTTGAAGCTGCGAAATCTCTTAGTGAATGTCCAATGCCCTCGATGTGGAAGAGCGGATGAAACTTGAGGAAATTCAATATAGCTCTTTTGGCAAAACAATGGTGGAGGTTTATTTCTAACCCTGATTCGTTACTAAATAGGGTGATGAAGGTGAAATATTTTCCGTGATCAAATTTTCTTAATACACCTTTAGGGAATAATCTCTCATATGTGGGGATTATCATAAATTAGTTAGTAGTGTTCATTGCTTACAGAATTGTAAAGTCAATAAACTAACGGATCATACTCAACGATTATGGAAGAGTGAGTTGATTATGAATACCTTCTCAAGGACAGATGCTGATCGGATCCTTAGTCTGCCCTTGTCTGTAAAAGCTTGTGATGACATGATAGTGTGGATTGAAGAAGCGTCTGGGGAATTTTCTGTGTGTAGTTCCTACAAACTATTACAGAGAATCTCTCTAAGACCTACTACTTATGCATCACAGACCGAGGCTAGGAAATTTTACAGGAAACTCTAGGGGCTCAATATCCCCACAAAAATCAAGGTTACAATCTAGCATTTTTCCTATAATTATCTTCCTACTCTAGTAAACTTGAAGCTGCGAAATCTCTTAGTGAATGTCCAATGCCCTCAATGTGGAAGAGCGGATGAAACTTTAGACCACCTCTTTTGGCATTGCCCTGTTTCAATTGATGTTTGGTCTGAATTAAAGTTTTCAAATAAGCTTAACAATGCAGATTTGAGATTTGATCAGTGGCTTATCTAGTTTTTTTATACGAGTCAAAATTCACAGTGCAGGATCCTTTGTTATGCATTATGGATGATTTGGAGAAACAAAAATGCTAGTATTCATGACAAGAAGTTGATTTAGTAAAGGATACTACTAGACAAACCTTTAGTTTCTTAGGGGAGGTGGATGCTCTAGAGAAGAGGAATATTACCAAAGTGGCTCCATGGATGAAATGGTCAAAATCGAGCGTAGGTGTTCATCAAAATAAATTTTGATGGGGCTTACAATGCGTAGTCCTAAAGATCTATGTCTGGAGTAGTGGCAAGAAACACATTGGGGGAGGTGGTTCGGTTGCAAACGATAATCCACGATAAGGTTCCCTCCGCTTTCGCTGTTGAAGCGATTGCCTACCATCAAGTGTTACAATTAGGTATTGATGGAGGTTGGTTGGAGATCATGATCGAGGGTGTTGCTTTGTCTGTCATTAAGAAAAGTCAGTCTCAGAAAGTAGATAGATCATTAATTGAAATCCATATTCAAAACATTCACCACTTAAAGAAGAGGCTCACGAGGGCTCAACTCAAGCACATACCTAGATTTGTTAATGGGCTTGCTCACATTCTGACAATGACAACACTCAAAGAGGGCAGAGAGTTTCACTTGGTGGATTCGGTTCCTGATTTTGCACTTCGCCAACTTGCTGATGATTTTGACCGAGAGCCTAATTGATTGTTTTGGAGAAGATGCTTAAGTTCTGGAGAGAAGAAAGCACCTCCTTCTGAAGAAGAACTATCTGATCAATCTTTGTCGTATGTTATTGGGACGGGGGTCTGTTCATTTTTTATTGGGCATTGTTGTGGTGCGTTACACCTAACACGTTTTTCTACCTGGTTTTGTTTTCCCATTATTGTTGCTGTATGTTTTAATGTTTGTTTAGGGTTCCTTTGGGCCCTTTTCTAGTATTTTAGTTTGTACTTATCTTATCAGTTTTGTCATATTAATAAAGCTCAATATGATGTTTATTTCAAAACAAATGTTGTACAACACTCATAATTATCCTGAAAAATTACAATTTATAATTATCATTATATAAGATTCAAAACTTTTAAAATAATAATTTTCTCATTAATTATGTTAATATTGAATTTCATGTGATGATTTGATGATCAAAGTATTAATTATCGTAGGTGTGACTTGGATTCGAGTTACGCTAGTCATATTTGCTGTTCGGACTTTACTCTATTATTGTAATTCACCAAAATAAAATAAATATATATATTTGTTTAAAATATGTTATTTAGGTAAATTTAAATTTAAAAGTTTGATGTAAAATCAGATGGTAATCTTAACTCATAAACGAATCTATGTAAAATTATAGTCATAACTTTAAATACCAAAAAGAAAAAGGAAAAAGAAAAAAAAAATCAAATGATGGAGAGAGAGAAGGACGTGACAGATCACCGTCCAAGTAAACGGTTTTATCCATGGACTTGCATTACTATTTTCCTCTTAGCATTCAGCTAACAATCTCTGCTATTTTATCCAACGCTAACCAAACAAAGTAAGTACTAAATATTCCTTAAGGAATCATTATTCCGTCTAACTACCAACTCCTTCCAACGCTTCTCCCTCACCTTTCTCTAACACCGTGATTGGCGCTCACGTAATTTTCGTTCCACCCAATTTCTACTTCATTACTTTTTTATATTAAATTACATTAACGCTTTATTAAATTGCGCAAAATCCGCAGGAGACTCACATTCTGCTCCCCCCGTACATCCGTAATACCTGACGTTAACATTGTTTAACCGCGCCATACACTTGATAATTCAACTTCACACAAACCGCTTATAAAAAAACCCATAAATCTGAATCCATATATTGATTTAATGATTAAAGATATAGGTGTAATTTGAATTCCTACAGCAATATTATTAAAATTTTATTTTACTTTTGTAATACAAAAAAAAATAAAAGTGAGTTTGGATGGACGATATTTTTATTTACGATTAATGTAAAAATAACAGTGACGATGATATTAAATATTATAACGTGAAATAAAAAATAAGTTAAACGCATCGTACACTCCATCAAATCTTAAATTATTTAGCACCTAAGTAATTTTTTTTTCCAAAATAAAAAATATAATTTTATCATTATATTAATGAAAAATCTTACCATTTTCAAAAGGTTGAATTATAAATCTTAGAAGAAATTGAAATACAACTTTATCATTAAATTAATTTGATGGTGCAGTTTTTTTATTTCTGGAACATCTAGTTTCACGCCTGAAATTATTATGAATTTTAATCCGAATGTAATTTAAGGTGTGTTTGATAAATTTAAAATTTAAGTTTAATATTATTAAATATAATATTTTATATTATTTTGGATAATTTTGAATAAATAAATATATATATATACATATATATATATATATATGATATTTTGAATAATGCATTTAAAATTTTATTTTAATTTTTAAAAAATAAAAATATTATATCAAGTAAAAAATTTAAATTAATTATCAAACATAAAATATAAAATACAGTTTATTAAACATAATAGAATTAAAGAAGGTTTAAGTGAATCTCACGTGATGGTCTATGATTAAAAGTGTTCACCATCTTAAATATGATTTGAGTTTAAATAGTATTAATCGCGTTTGTTATTCGAGTTTTATCTTATTATTATAATTTTAAAAAAAAGTTTTAGGTTCATTAATTTTGGGTGACTGGGGGCTTTATAAAAGCCATTTCCTTGAAGGTTTTGCTCTCGACTCTCCCTGCTTCCTCTTCTTCAATTTGTTCCTTTCCCCCCCCTCTCTCACATTTTCCTTTTGCTTTTTGTTGATAAGAGAGAGAAAGCAGGGGGAAAGCTCTAAGTACTGAAGAAGCATCGAAAGTGGCAATGGCGGTTCCTATGAAATGGGCTTTCTCTTCTTTAGCTCTTTTCCTTTTGTTTCTTGTTGGAGGATCAATTGCCACCAACACCACCTCCAGGTCTTTCTCTCTCTTTTCTCCTTCCCTTTCAACCTTCCTCTCTGTTTTCTTTCCCCTTCTTTTGAATTTTAGATCTACATTTGAAGAGTATTATAATGCAAATAATGTCGATATCATGAAAAAAAAAAACTTAAAGCTATTTTATTCTTCGTTATTTCCTTGAGTTCTCGACAAAATAAATTAGAGAAATGATAAAATTGTATTTTTATTATTGTAAATATATATAATTTAATTTTATTAAATTTTTTTTTTTGTTTCCGCCACTGTATATATACCGCAATGTGGAGAGAAAGAAAGTGCAGAGCACAAAGAACTCAAAAATGGAAGCTAAGTAATGATCTCCGCCGTTAGTTTTGTCTACTTTCATTCATGTTTAGACCGTTGGGTCAATGCAACGGCTACCATTTTATCCATCCATTATAACCAAACACAACAATCCTAGCCTCGTTGAGATCCAGATCCTTAGATCTCATCCGTTTATTTCGTTACTTCTTTTCTTTTGTTAGTTAACGAGAATTACCCTCTTACTACAAATGCCCCCTTCGATCTATAAAAGGAAAAACAAATCTTGTAAATTGAAGGACATTTTAGTCATTATAATAATTCCGCCGTCAGGTCCTCTCGCGGGTTTTCTTTTTCCCTCGAAATGTTTCTTTAACGGTTTTGGGGAATGTTGGTTGACAGTACCCTTTTACCTTTATGATTAAATGTATTGTTACACACTTGAAAAAGACGTATTTTTTTAATCATTCGTTCAAATCTTTTATTACAAGTTAAATTGTATTTTATTTTTATTAAAAATAATTTAATTTACAAATACTTATTTCATTAAAATTTTTATTTATTATGTTATTAAAAATCTGTAATTGTATATCAGCATGATGTGTTTGTAGCATATCACATGTCATTAATTAATTTTTAACTGTATAAATTGATGAATTTTTTAATACAAAAAATTAATTTGTTTTTTAATTTAATATACACGAACAAACTTTCCTTTTTTTTGGTAAAAAGAAAAAATACAATTTGATTTTTAATATAAACTTTCATGATACTTTTACCGTAAGTCATATTTTAAAATATTATTAAATTTAATATAAAAAACTTGAAGTGAAAATTTATAAAAATTTTGATTTATGCGTATACTTGTAATTTTCTTTGTACATTTTTTTAGTATACATAAATTCAATGGCGAACTTAGGAGGCTAGCAAAGGTCTCGATCTTTTTAAAATAAAAAATTTTTATTTAAATTTTGTAAACTTTTAATGATAAAATTGTTCTCCGAAAAATAATAAAAATTTAATTTAATTCTTTAAAATTATAAAAATATAAATTATTAAAATGATAAAATTACATTTTTATTATCGTAAATATATATAATTTAATTTCGACTCTTAAAAAGTTTTCTAATTTCGTCATTGCATAAATTTGCTCGCTCATTGAAATCATTTTACTAAAATCGTATTTAGTTGAATGAAAACCGTTTATATTTTAATTAGTAGAGGTTTCAACACACGTCCATCCTTTTAAAAGAAATCATATATTTTTAGTTAATGTTAGTTTTAGATTCTATATTTGGGTGATTATTATCCATACTTTATAATAAAAAGATTTTTTTTTGTAATTTTTAAAAATAAAACTTTAATTTGAGATAAGAAAAATAATTGTCTTACGGTTGATTCCTAAATTTTTTATCAACCAGACCAAAGATTAATTCAATTTAAAGGTATAAAATGGAAAACAATTTAATGACTACGGATTTATTTTATATCATAAAAAAATTCTTTTTTTTTCACAGTAGAAAACTTGCCATCACTGTAAAAATGGTAAATCAAGGCTCGTAAATGAAAATCTCCCATAATTACAGGTTAGAAGACATTGATCCATTGAGGGAGCATGCGGTGGCTGACCCAGAGGCAGTTGATATGGAGGTCGAGACCATCATTGACTTGTGAGTCTCTCTTCTATCTTTATTTATGTCAACTTTAGTTCCGACTTTGAAGATTGTCTGGAGGTATAGTTATTCAAGGTTCAAGGTTAAAAAGGATTTAATTTTTTTTTCGGTTTTTAAGAGTTCAAAATTTTTTTACCAACTTTTAAAAGATCTGAAAGTTTTTTTTATTTTTTATTTTTAAGAAACCTAATTTTATTTTATTTTTTTACCTAAGTACCTAAAAATGTCAAGAATGAGTCTCACCAACTTGCAGATTCAATGACACCATTTTTAAGATGTTTTTTACTTTCATTCTACGTAAAATCAATTTCATCATATCCGTGTCTGAAGCCTCTTTCTATTTCTTTTTGTCTTTTCCCCCATTACACAGACTATATACTTGATAGTACAACCTTTCCTTATCAACATTTCCTTTTTCTTTTCACAACCTTTTTATATAGCTTTAACCCATAAATCATCACATAATTGACTATAAGTAAAAGTATTATAAAGATATTGTATTACGAGTTAGATTGCATTTTACTCATTTTACTAAAAGAATAAACAAATTAATCATTATACGTTAAATCAAAATTTTTTTTCTTTTTTGTTAAAAATTTCATTCGTTTTTACTTTTAAAAGCTGGTTTATGTATGTTAAAATGATGTAGACATGACACACCATTATTTTGTGAGACACCAATTTTAACAGTAAAAATAAATTTTTAATAAAAATAATTACTTTATTCTTGAATTAATTCACCCATTTTATAAATAAAAAAAAAACAAAATATTATTTAACTTCTAATAAAAAAAATCTTCTATCATACTTTCACCCCACTTTTTGTTATTACTTTTTCTTTTCTTTTTATTATATTTATTTTTTAAAATATACTGGTGTGATTATATGATAATATTTGTTCATATTTTCTTAACCTTTTGATAACATATACACACCTTACTCACACAAATATTCGAATGCTCATATTTAATAAGGAAACAAAGGAAGTCCTCGTGTTTTATGATTGCATTTTTTGGTTACAGTATTTAATTTTTTTATAAATTAATAGTTTGTGTTATTTATGTTTTGACATTTTTATTTTTATTTTTTATTGTGCTTTTGTGGTTTTTGTGTTACGTTTCTTGTTTTAATTATTTTCTGCATCTTGTTTGTATTATGTTATTTTTAATAAAAAAAATTATCATTTTAAAAAAGAAAATTATATTTTTATAAGTTTTACTTATAATTTTTATGAATTTTAAAACTTTAAAAGGGCTTAAGTAAAAAAAAAAAAAAGGGATCAAATGGAATAAATGTGTAAAGGTTGAGGGTTAAATTTATTATGATACTTTATATATAAATAACAAAATTTAACATAAAGACTATTTTATTCACTCATTTTAACAAATAGATGCTAATTTATCCATTCTTTCAATAAATACTAAAATAAAATCTAAAATATAGTACAAAGAACTTTGTGATACTTTTACCACTTATTTTCTCAACTTAGGGACTATATTTGTTTGTTTCTTTGGGTATTTTTTTTCCTTCAGTCTTTCTCTGTTTTTTTTTTTTTTAATTACAGTAACAAAACAAGATCCGAATAATAAATACGACTAACACAATTTAAACTCAAATCACATCTAAAATAATAAACACGCTTAATCATCATGTTATGAGGTTTGAAACATTTCAAACTAATGGAGAAGCTAAAGACCAAAGGACAAGCTAGCCGTTATATCTTGTCCTCACAATTTGACAAAAATTCTACTATATGTTACTTTTTATTCATTAGCTCTCGTTGTCGGATCTGATTACTTGTCTTCACTCTTAAGTTACAGTCATCGACAATGATATACTCACACCTTCAACACTAAATTTAAGAGAGGCTCATAATTAACAAGTTATATGAAATATTACTTTATATTAACAATTTATATAGGCAATATATTAAACAAGGATCAATGAAGTGATACACATTAGAGGTGTAAATGAGCTACTAATATTTGCAAATTACTCAAGTTCGACTTGAAAAGAAATTCGAATTCAATTCAATAATTATCGAGTAGATTCGAGCATGAATAGTTTGAGCTATCGGTCGAACCGAATTCGAACTTGATAATATTTGACTCAAATGACTCATAAGACTTATCGAGTTTTTTATATTTTTATATTATCAAATTACACTATTATCCTTAATAAATATTATTAATCTTAAACTTAATTATTAAGCTAACCTCGAGTTCGAGTTTAAATATAAAAATTAATAAATAAACTTAATTGAGCTCGAGTAATCAATTGTATCTTGAGTTAAGCTTGAGTTTAAAAATATATGTTCAATTGAGCTTAGCTTGGTTCGATTACAAATACATACTTCTTTAAAGTGTAATAATATAAAAAAAAGTATTTTAAAAAATGAAACATATGAAATTATTTCAGATTTTTTTCCCGTGTATTGTTTAAGAATAATTTTGTTCTATGTATGAATGTGATCGTAGGAATATTCGCAATTTGACCGAAAGGAGGAAGTTGGGGTTCTTTTCATGTGGAACCGGTAACCCCATTGATGATTGCTGGCGTTGTGACCCTAACTGGCATAAGCGCCGAAAGAGACTAGCTGAGTGTGGCATTGGGTTTGGAAGGAATGCAGTTGGTGGGCGTGATGGGCGCTTCTATGTCGTCTCTGACCACACTGATGATGACCCTGTTAACCCCAAACCCGGGACATTGCGTCATGCTGTGATCCAGGACCGCCCTCTCTGGATCGTGTTCAAGAGGGACATGGTCATTAAGTTGAAGCAGGAGCTGATAATGAACAGCTTTAAGACCATTGATGGTCGTGGAGCTAATGTTCATATTGCTAATGGAGGGTGTATAACGATCCAATTTGTTACCAATGTGATTGTTCACGGTCTTCATATCCATGACTGTAAGCCTACTGGTAATGCTATGGTGAGAGACTCACCGTCTCACTTTGGGTGGAGGACAATGGCTGATGGTGATGCAATCTCCATCTTTGGTTCTAGCCATGTTTGGGTTGATCACAATTCTCTCTCTAATTGTGCTGATGGTCTTGTTGATGCTGTCATGGGCTCGACCGCCATTACCATCTCAAATAACCACTTCACCCACCATAATGAGGTAATTTTGCTGCAGTTTTAGCATTCTTATTGATGGCAATGCTAACTGTTTTGACATCATGATTAAATGTAGGTGATGTTGCTAGGTCACAGTGACTCTTACACAAGGGATAAGCAGATGCAAGTGACGATTGCCTATAACCATTTCGGAAAGGGACTTATCCAAAGAATGCCAAGGTATTATTTTGATAAACAGATGACTTTCAAATTAAACTGGGATTTTAACAAGGTAGTCAATACTATACCAGTGGACATCGTTTTTATGTTCGTACTGATATGTATCGGTATCAATATGTTTTGATTTACTGTTTCGAGTTTATTGATATTTTTAAATATTTTTCGCATATATATAATCTCATTTTTAGTTTGTTGATAAATTATATATAGTTAAATATTTTTCATATATATTTATAGTCTAAATTATTTTGTTTCTTAATAAATTAGGTATTATTTTGATAAAAGAAATTATAATTATATATACATGCAAATATATCTCATTTACGTCCATATAAATATAGTAAATATAAATTTTAAAATTATTAATTAGTTCAATAACTTAATTTAATAGCTTTTAGTTTTAAATATAATTATAGAAAATTAAAATGATTGAGATGAAAATTTTAAAAATTAGCTTAAAATATTAAATTGTGTACCAATCGATACAGGCCAGTACGCATCGGTACAAGCTTGTATTAATCAAAATGGGTCGAAACACACCGAATTGTTTGAAATAACTCAAAATTTTGATTAGAATGGAACATTAATTACTTGATATCAATTTAGGACCAGAATGGTATTTACGGGCCAGTACGGTACCGACTACCATGATTTTAACTCAAGTCAAAAAGTCAAAATTTTTAGCAGTTGACTACACTCACTGAAATGAATTTTGATGAATACGCACAGGTGTAGGCATGGGTATTTCCATGTGGTGAACAATGACTACACTCACTGGGAAATGTATGCAATTGGTGGAAGTGCAAACCCTACCATCAACAGTCAAGGTAACAGATATGCAGCCCCAATGAACCGATTTGCAAAGGAGGTATTAATTGTCTCAGTTTCTCCTTTTCCTTTTCAATTTAGTCTCTCACTTGGAAATATGTTGATCATTTTGTGATTTGTTGAACTTGATTAGGTCACCAAGAGAGTGGAGACTGCCGAAAGTGAGTGGAAGAACTGGAACTGGAGGTCAGAAGGTGACCTGTTGGTCAATGGTGCCTACTTCACTCCATCAGGTGTTGGAGCCTCAGCCAGCTATGCCAGGGCCTCAAGCTTAGGTGCCAAGTCGTCTTCCATGGTTAGAGCCATGACTTTAAATGCTGGCTCACTTCCTTGCCGTAGAGGCAGGCAATGCTAGCATAATCCCCCACCCCCACCCCATTTACAGAACTCTATGATTTCCCCTTTTCTATCACAACATTGTCATCGTTCTATTTGTCACAAACTGTTTCTTTTGTTTGATTGTTTGTTTTTTCAACCTCGCCCATTTGGTGCTGAAGTGCTGTCCATTTGTTTAAGGTTCACCCAAATTCCCCTTTTAAAACACCCTTTAGAGCATCAATCATGATCTTTATATACCAATGAAGCATGAATACGAATATGCAATACGAATACGATATAATAAGACACAGTGATATGGTTATTTAATATTTTTTTATATTTCTTTATATTAAAATACTTAAAATATTGAAAATATTTATATATATTTTTTAAAATTGATTAAAATTTTCATTTAAAGAATCAAGAATAATAAAAGTGTCATTATTGTTCCACAGCTCTCCAGTCTCTGGCCCTACAACCCATTAACCATCATTAAAGCCAGGAGACAAACAAAAATAAAATAAAGTAAATCAGAGCAATAAAGTAAACAAAATCACACACCCAGAAAACCTAGCAGCAACTTTTCTTTTTCTTCTAGTTCCGCCGTTGACTCTTCATCTGTTATTTTTTACAACCGCGATCCGATCGTCAACCATCATATAATTTTTTTGTCAGTTGCATATTCTTTAGACATCTATGTTGTGACCGTGTTGGGACCATATTTGATCTCTTTTATTTTTACGTATTCAAACATATTTAACGAATGTTTGTATCGGACACACATACAATACTGATACGAGAAGGGATAAACCATGTTGATGATTCTCAGTTATATACACTTTTTATCTTCTGGGCTTTTTATAAATCTCAATGATTTGGAGTCTTTTTTCTCTTTTTTTTCCCCTAAAAGATGTGTAGGCATAAATAATAATTAATATGAATGTCAAATCTTGTTATTGAAAGACTTTATTACAGATGATGCATGGTAAATGGTAGTGACGTTTCTTTGTTTTTTTTTTCTCTTTTTTACAAAGATTTCTTTGCCTTTTCTTTGTCATTCGAAAGTTTTTTTTTTAAATTTAAATAATAAAAATAATAGAAAATGTTTATCAAAATAATAAACATTCTAAATTAATTATCGAAATAAGATGAAATGTACACTGTAATCAGAAATGGTACACCCCAAAAGCTACTTACGTTCTCTCTTTTCTAACATAACAAACAATAAAAATCATAATAGCAAATTTTTTTATTAGGGATAAATCTTAAAATTATAAATGAATTTTAATTTAATATGTAATTGTATATATGAATTTAATTTAGTGTAATTATACACGTGAAATTCTAATTCTGATTCAAATTTATACTTGAAATTTAATTTTGATTTAATCATATACATTTAAAAAAATAAGTATATCAATTTATTTTTATATTAGATAAATATAATTATTTATGTATGCAATATATAAACATAAAATGATCTTATATTATTAATTATGTTAATAATTTACAAGAATTGGATCAAAACGAAATTTCATGTATAAAATTGCATAAAATCAAAATACATGTATATAATTACACATTAAATCATAGTTCATATATAGTTTTTATATTTATACCTTTTTATTATCTTTCGCTTAAGTTTAAAAGCTTGGATGAACCCAACAAGTGGCTCTAGTAGATAACAGGATGTTGTTCATCCTAAGGGTCTCGAATTCGAGCACTTGTATATGCAAGATGTGTCATGATAAATTATGAATTAAATTATCCATTAATATTTTTATTATCATTAATATTTTTTTATCAAAAGTTATGAATTAAATTATCCATTAAATTGTTTATTTCATATGCAATAACATATGATTGATAGAAACTAAATATATTATGGTATTAATTATTAAACTAAAATGTTTCAATTAATAAAATAATAAAAATTAATTTAAAAATTGGAAATGTAAAGCTTAAATTATAAATGTTGTAAAAACACAAAAATAATAGTATATTTTGACATTTGAAAAAAAGTTTGTCATGTCATGATAAACCCTCTTGCCTTTTTAGGTTTAAAAGTATAAAAAGTTGTTAAGAAAATAAAATAAAATATTAGTTAAACTCATCGATTTAATTCGCATTCAATTGAGTCGGTTAGCTAAAAATAATAATTAAACTTCTCCGTTAATAGTTTTCGATTTTGATAATTATTAAATTTAGTCAATTGGTTAATCAATGGAAACAGTGACAACCTCATATTTAATAATCTATTTTTAATAAAAAATTTAAAAATCAAATAACATTGTGAAAGAATATAAAAAATATAAAAAATTACAAATTTAAAAAAATTATTTAAATTTTATTTAAAAATCATAAAATTTTTAAACAAATATAAAAAGTATAATATTAAAAATTCTATATACAGATACAAAAATTATAAAAAAATTACAAAAACTTAAAATTTATTTCAATAATTTTTAAACAATTTTTCAGTTTAAAATTCAAAAGCTTTATAAATTTTTATTTTTTTAATAAGTTTGATATGTTTATATACATTTTAAATAAAATTTACATATATTTTATAATTTTTTAAGTTCTAATTTTTTTTAAAAAGTTTTAAATTTTTAAAATAATTTTTACAATTTTTAATGATTTTTATGAGAAAAATTGAAGATTAAATATAAAATTACCATGTGTTGTTATCTTATTGATCTATTAGTTAATTTTAACACCAACGTAATCAAAAACAAAAATTATTAATAGAGGAGTTTAATTAATTTTTTATTTATTTTAAGGATTGTATATATATATTTGGTGATAGGGTTTTTTATACCTTTTAGCAGCCTTTCTGGATATATAACTATTTTTCTTCTAAATTAGATGTGTAATTAATTAAACTACTTACGTAAAAATTAAGGCCTTGTTTGGTTTCAGGAATAGAGATCATTTTCATTTTTTTTTCTTGAAAAATGGAAAACATTGAAGGGAATGTGTTTGTTTGAAAATTTTAAAAGTAATTTTTGAGAAATGAAAATGAAAGCATTGAAAATTAAACGACAATAACAAATTGTTTTGATTACTTTTACTAGAAATGTTTTCGTAAAAATGAAAATGATGAAAACAAAAGTATTTAACTTTAAACTAATTGGTTCGAGTTTAAACTCATATAAATACAAAAAAAAAAAAAAAAAAAATTAACAAATTTTCAAATATTAAATCTAGCAACTCTATATAAATATAAAAAATTATTTTATTTCTCATGTTTCCATTATAGAAAAATAGTTACCAAATATGTGTTCAATATTGAAAAAAAATTATTTCCATTTTTCAAATGTGTTTTTTAATTTTTTTAAATTTAAAAGAATAAAAATTCTTTTCTGAAAATGAAAATAGAGAATATTTTCAAAAATCAAATGTAACCTAAACTATTTTGGTTTAATCTAATTTTTTTTATTTCTCAAGATATCTATCGGAACAAACCCAGTAATTAATCTTTCACATTTTATAAGTCTATTAAGGAGATAGATGCTGATCACGAATTTTAAAATTATTTTATACCCAAAACGAGAATTGAACTTTCGACCACTAATTAATATAAAAAAAATACTTACTAACTACTTAACTCCCGTGATTAATCTAAATTCTTTTTTTATATATATAAATTCATGCTTTGAAATCTAATAATAATAATAATAATAATTTAGCTAGAAGGAGTGACACATCCTAAGAAGTCGCTTGATAACTGTGCGAGTCGGACTCGCTTTTTGTTCATCTTTTTTTACACTTTTTTAAATATGATTTTTATTGTTTGTTGTGCCAAAAAGTCATACACTTTAACTTTTTATTTAATTTTTTACCTCATATTTTATAAAAAAATTATTTTAATTCTTAGTTCAATTTTTTATCTTCAAATTTATATTTTTTAAAATCATTTTAAAATAAATGAAAAAGTTAATAAACGTTAATTGTGCTAATATAACATATACAGTGGATTATTATATAGATAACACATTAATATTTAATTAATTTTTAAAAAATTAAAAAAATATTTTTATAAATTTAAAAAAAAATTAGAAACAGTTTTTATATATTTTTAGATGACACATCTAATAGTATTTCACTTGGAATAAAATGATGATGATGTGAGTAATGCTGCCCACTTCGTGTTGTTTCCTTCGCCTGCTTTGGCATCACCCAAAATCATCAACCACCATTATCTGCTCACCTTTATCTTTTCCTTGCCTCCTTTTTGGTCTTTACCAAAATCATATCAGCCTGCTCAATTCCTCTAAACGAGAATTTCTTTAGCTTAAGCTTAAAATATGGTCTTAAAACTCCATCTTTTATTTAAAAATTGCAGTTTTGTCATTAAATTTGTAAGTCATAAGTAGACCTAAAAAACTTTTAAGAAGGATATTAAATTTTTAAGAGATTAAAATATAATTTTATTATGTATTAATTTATAATTTCATTATTTCTGAAAAATAATTAGAAATATTTTTTATTTGGAGAAAGAGTGTAATTTTATCACATATAAATTTATAATTTAATGATTTTTAAGGGGTTGAAATGTATTTTTTTTATTTTTGGGGTTTAGGATCGGCATTGTCTGCTTACCCCCTACCTTCTATTAAAATTTGTCAATTTAAGATATTGATCTATCCTTATATGACGTCACGTATGATTGATAGATAGTAAACATGTTAAATTTATAAATTTTGATAGAAACTACCAATAATAATAATGATCAAACTAATTTTTTTTAATTGAAAACATAAAAACATTTAATTTTTAACATTTAAAATATAAATACCAAATCTCAAATTCAATACAAGAAAAAGGTGTAGAATCAACCACAAGGGGCTAATTTAGGCGGTCCCTAATTTTTTTTGTTAAAGTACAATTATTACAGTGTGATATTAAGAACCTAACGAGTGGTTTCAGTTTAAAAAAAGATGATGTTTATCTTAAGAGATCCGTGTTCAAGCACTTATGTGTACATTGTCAAATGGTTAAAAAAATATGAGCATATACTACTTTATAATCACATCAGTTAATATACTAAAAAAAACATAGAATGCTATCAATTAAATTTATAGCCAATCTATATTTTGATTAAAGTATTATTTTATTATTTTAAGATTTTTGTAACTTGATGAAATTTAGTAACAATTTTAATTTAAACCTTTAATTTTTTCAACTCAACTATCTCATAACTTTTACATTAAAGGTAAATTACCTAATTGGTCATATAATTTTTAGGGTGCTTTCATTTTAGCGATTCAAGCGTTAAATCTATAACGATGGTTAACTATTCACACCATATTATATTTATACTTTCATTTTGATTACCCAACTTTTAAGTCTCTTTCATTTTGGCCACCCAAAAATATCCTTTTTAAATATTGATTGAGGTAAAAAAACAATGATTAAAATGAAAAAGTGATAGAAACTTAAATAAGACACAAAAATTGTCAATTTGTATTTGTTTATCCCATTACCAAAAATTCTAATTTTTTTAATATTGAAAATTTAAATTTTAAAACATAAAAATAAATTTTTGAAATTTTTTTATCCATTGAAAATGTCAACCAGTTTGTTACTATAATATTTAAATTAATAAAATTAATCTCTTTTTAAATTTGAAAATTAACGAAATCACTCAAATAATTCATATTTAATAATTGTCTACAAAACTTAAATTTCTTTTGATTAATTACTTAATTAATTTTTATTCATTGATAATGTCAATCGATTTGTTTGGCAAGGAAGATATAATTAATTAATTAAATTAATTTCAATAATTTTTCTTTACTTTTAGCTTAACGTTGAAGATTTAAGATCATATAATCAAAAGAAATTTGGGTTTTGTAGATAACTATTAAATATAATAATTTTCATTGATAATAATTTTTTAAAATAATTTCAAAACATCAAAATAAATATAAAAAAATGTTGACAATTTTTTCTCCATTGATATTATCAACCAATTTGTTAGTATACTTTTGAATCTTAATACTTAAATATTTATACTTCAAAACCAAAATTTAGAATTTTTGACAATGAGATAAACAAGTACAATTCGATAATTTTATTGTATTATTTTAGTTTCTATCTCTTTTTCACTTTAATCATTGATTTTTTTATCCAAATCAATACTTAAAAAAGATATTTTCTGGGTGACCAAAATGAAAGCAACCTAAAAGTTGAAAAATCAAAATGAAAGTACAAACATGACGTGACATGTACAGTTAACCTTCATTAAAAATTTAACACTTGAGTGACTAAAATGAAAGCATCCTAATAGTTGGGTGACAAAATTGCAAGGATTTCATTTTTAGTGACTAAAATGAAAATGACCTAAAAATTGTGTGACAACTAAATAGTTTACTCTTACATTAATTATTCATAAAATAAAAATAAATCGTTACAATATTGTATTACATTTGAAGAAAGATGTTGAATTGATTGATTCGTCAATTGGTACGATCCAATTGAGCTGAACTGAAAAACTAATTGAGTCGGGTTTTTTTATTTTTAATATTTTTAAAAAAATTATGTTTTTTAATAATTTATTTAATTAAATTAGATCAACTACTGGGCAAATTAAACATGTCAAATTGAGAATCAATGGTTTAATGGTGTAACTGATTCGATTTACAAAAACATTGAAACACATTGCCTATTGAAATTTGGTTTTTTTTTTGGTATTCTTCATATACATTTTATGGTCTATGCTTGAGATTCGTGGTTGCCCCTCCCAACAATATTGTTTCTAAGGTTCGAATCTATAATGTGTCTTACCATTGCGCCCATCGCTTGTTGGTACATTACCTATTGAAATAATATATAAAAGAAATTAGTACTAGTTTTACACTCGTATTATACACGAGTAATCAATATGATAAAAAAAATTTTATATATAGCATGAATAAATTTAATAATTTTTTTTATATATTAGTTGATATCTACAATGTCAATTTTATTTTTGCAAAATATTTTTAATATAAAATATTGAAATGCAAAATTCATTAATCATCTGTATTTAAAAACTTGCTAAAATATTTTACAAAAGTCGGCAAGTTTCACTAAGTTAGGGTTATTTCTCCTAGTTTCTTCTCTTTTTGTTGTTGCTTTTGTCTGCTAAATTCGCAGTTGGCGGTGTTTTCTAAAGTTTGTCCTTCCCTTTTAGCTATTGGCATCTCTTCTATTAGTTGTGTTTGTTGCGATATGGAAGAGGACATGGCAAATTTATGCATTGAGGATGAGGAAGATGAACCCGTGGTGGAGCATATTGATGAAACAAAGGAGGATGATGATTTCACATTATGTTTGGTTGGAAGAGTTTTGACTAATGGGGCGGTGCACTTTCCATCATTAAGGAACATGTTGGCAGAGATTTGACATCTAATCGAGGGTGTTACGATCACAGAGTTGGAAGAGAAACGAATTCTTTTTCGTTTTTATAATGAGTTGGATATAAATAGGGTAATCAATGGCATACCCTGGTTTTTTAATCGCCATCTTCTGATTCTTTATCGGCTAGCAAAAGGCGAGGACTCTTCTCAAGTACCTTTGTTTTTTACGAGTTTTTGGGTTCAGATCCACAATCTACCTACAAGATGTATGTCCGTAACCATGGCATAACAATTGGGGAATTTCTTAGGTCGATTCCTTGAGTATGATACGACAATTTTCACGCAAGGCATACGTAAATTTATGCAGATCAAGGCTAAGATTGATGTCCGATGAGCGCTTAAAAGGAAAAAGCGGATTATTTATGGGAAAGATAAATCGACATATGCAACCTTTCAGTATGAGAAGTTATCCCTATTTTATTTTATGTTTGGAAAGTAAGGGCATGAAAAAAGCTTTTGTCCCATCTGTTTAAGTTTAGGTACGCAAGACAGAGTCTTTGGGTGGGATAGCTTCCTAAGAGCAATTCCTAGTAAAACAACACCAAACACTAGTCGGTGGTTGAGAGAAGCGCCTACAGACATGGTAAGAGTTGGGGTGGAGGACAGTCAAAGAGGAAAGGCCAGTTAAGGTTTTCGAAAGTATCTAGCTCCATAATAGATAAAGGGAAGAGTGAATTACGGCCAACAGGATATAGCCAAGCCAAATCGCAGCTTATGGAAGGAACTTTGCGAATCAGCGAGAAGCAGACGGTGGAAGTTATAGATGATAATGAGGATGACAATGGAGAGGATTGTCTAGTGAGAACAGTGGAAGGAAAAAATGACAAAGAATAATTCGAACAAGTCAAACAAGTAATAGTCCAATGGAAACATATTTAAACAATGTATTATCTGCTAAGCAGGCCGACCAGTCACAATGAAAAAAGTAAGTTGGAACATCCATGGTTTGAGGCAACCACGGACTGTTAAGAGTCTTAAGAATTTTCTGAGACAAGTTTAGCCTCAACTTTTGTTTCTTATGGAGACAAAAGTAAATTAGGCAAAAATGGAAAAGATAAGAGTTTCATGTGGTTACAATAATGGGATTGATCTAAGCGTAGAGGGCTCGCAAGGAGGATTATCATTAGGGTGGAAGGAGAATTTGGATATCAACCTTAAAAGTTTCTCTCATTCATATATTAATGTTATGATAAAGGAGGACAATGCATAATTAGCTGGGAGATTTATTGGTTTTTATGGTGCTCCCGTTGAGCAGTTAAGGAAAGATCCGTGAAATCTGTTAAGACACTTAAAGATAGATTCCAAGGATCCTTGGCTGGTTCTAGGGGACTTTAATGAAATTTTGTTCTCTTTCAAAAAAAGGGGAGAATACTTATAGAGGAAAGACAGATGAAGGCATATCGTTATGTGTTGGAAAAGTGTGAATTAAATGATATAAAGTTTAAAAGGGTGTGGTACACTTGTGAAAGGGGGAGATTAGCATCTAATAACACTCGAGAAAGGCTTGATAGAGGAGTGGCCAATCTTGAATGATTAGAACGTTTTCCTGAATATGTGGTTCACCATCTCTCGTATAGTATTTTTTTATCATTGCCCAATAGTAGTTGAAGGGGTGCGATTCAAAGGCTTCAACAATAAATTGGACGGATCCCATTCCGCTTTAATGTAGAGTAGATTCTTGAATCGGATTTTGAAGCTTAGGTTAAAAATGGATGGTCTCTTAGTACAACTAGCCTTCCCAAGAAGTTGGTTGATTTAGTATCTTATTTAATGGAGTGTAGCAAGCTTTCTAGGAAACGAAGATCAATATACAAGGAAGAGTTAAACGCGACACTTGATGAGCTCATGAACGAAGATCCTAATGAGGAGAATTTAGCAGAACTGGTTAACGTTAAACTGGCACTTAATGTGGAAGCTGATAAGGAAAAGTTGTATTAGGAGCAACGAGCCAGAGCTAATTGGCTTCGAATGGGGAGATAAAAACACATCTTTCTTCCATAAGTTTTTATCACATAGGAAGAAGAGGAATAGCGTTAAAGGCCTTAAGAACTCGAATAGAAGATGGGTGGAAGGGGATGCGGCCCTATTGGACTTAGCAATTGACTACTTTAAAGATCTGTTTGAATCTAAACCAGTAAGCAACAGTGATGCACTTACCAGTACCATCCTGTAACAGCCCGTTTTTTAGTGGTGTCGAAAACAGTGATTTCGGGACCATAAACCCAACGAGAAAATTTTTATAATAAGTGTTTAAATTAAATAAGTCAATAATAATTTTATATGAAATTTTGAATTGAAGAATTTTAATTATAGAATTAAAAGTTAGTATAAGTGATTTGGTTTAAAAGTCAAGTGGTTTTAGAAAATGAGGTATTGGGACCTCGTTTTTGAAATTAAGGGTCGTAATTATATGTGAATTGAAGTTCGGTTGGGTAATTTTGACAATTAATTGCTTAATTAAGGAAAAAGAAGTAAATTGTAAAAGGAGTAAAAGTTAATTGCTATTGATTAAAAATAAAAGCGACCAAAGTGGTAATTACACTATACTCAAAAAGTCCAAGTGGTCGAGGGTATGATTACCTTCTACTAACTTTTGTAATATTTATTTAGTCCTATTTAATTTAAGGCTAAATTGTAAATAAGTTTGTTTAATTGAAATTTAATATAATTGAAGGACCAATTTTGAAATTTGACCCTCATTAAATGGCCTAATAATAGAAATGATGTGAAACTATTTAGATTTTGATAAATTGCAATTAAATCCTAATAAAATGATGATTTACTAATTAGTCTATTTTTCAGTGTGATCGAAATTAGTGGTTTTGAGGCCACAATTTCGATATGTTAGATCGTAAATATTAATTATTTAATATTTATGGGATCATTAGTATTGTATTAAAATTGGTTATGAAATTTGATTGTTTAGATAGTTAATTAACTAAAAAGGACTAAATCGTAAATATGAAAAAAGATGGATTTATTAGTTAAAAAGGAAAAATTAAAGGATTGGAATAGTAATGTAACACCCCTTACCCAGTCCGATCACTGAACACGTCTAAGTAGATGCCACGACTATTCTAATATAATAGGAAACTAATTAAAATCCTACTTTCTTTGTTATTAATTATTTAGAAATCGATAATGGAATTAGAACTAGAAGATAAGTGAATTTACTTTTATTTTTTATAAATATTTGATTTTTAAAGAACTTCTACCGATACTTGCAAAAATGGGTATCGATAGTTCCAAAGGCAATAAGTACTCATAATTACCTACAGAGTTCTACCGATACTTGGATAAGTTATACCGATACAACTCAGCGAACTACCAACACAACATAAGCATCTACTAATACAAAAAGTTCCAGAGACAAATAAATTTTTACCTAAGACTTCTATCGAACCTCCAAATTCCAACTACCTCAACAACTACTATACTATCGCAACTTGAGAAAACTTCTACCGACACTAAATAAGTCAGTAACTAATCTATCTATTCCCTTGCACTTCTACCGAAACTTTTGTAGTGATCTATCGAAACTTCCATCTTTGACCAAACATATACTGGTAGAAAGTTTCGACTACCGAAACAATTCATAGAAATTGCAGGACTCTTTCCACATTTACAACCTAGAGACCCTAATATTCATCAACATTCATCAACCAATAAATTCCCAATTATACAAGCTGATCAAAATACATGATACATGACCACCAAGTCATAAATCTAACCATTATACCCGACTCCATATAGGTACATGTCAATACAAAAATAGAAACAAAAACTCACTAACATGAAAGAGCGGGATTTGAGCTTGGATGTTGAGTCTCGAGAATTCCCAAAAGATTCTAACCTGCGCATGTAAAACAACATACGTTGAGTATAATACAATGGTATCCTAATAATCTAAACATATAAACAATGTAATCCTTCTTAAGATTCATAAAATTTACATTCATTTAAATGTAGCTATATCTTTTCTCTAAATCATTTATTCAACATATTTTCATAATTATACCTTCTACTCATAAATATACAAATATACACCATATATAAAGATTCCATTAAAAGTCTAATTCCTCTCCGTTTTCTCCTTTCACATTTCATATCATAAATACTTTCTTTACATCATTTCTAATTTCATTTAGCATTCATGCCCATGCATTTCATGTACCGTTTTCATAAACATTTCATCCATGTCTCATAACATTTCTATTCGTTTTAACAAAATTCTCATCATTTTTAATTTGCCTATTAACACAACTCGGACTCTGACGGATACACGGATCCAACCAACACACCGGTTTGGCACCCAGTGCCTCATCAGATAAACAAAAGTAATAATCGCACCCAGCACTATGATAAAAGTGACACCCAATGTCTCATCGGTTAAACTGAAGTAATTTGACACCTAGTGCCTCATCGACTCGTGGTCGAAGTACCCTAAACTCTTCCTATCCTATGACATGCCATCTATATCTGACTCGGCCTGAACAGTTAATAGGGTAATCTTTATTATGTAACATCAATTCACATTTCAACTTTTAGCTTTATTCATATAGACAATACAATTAAAATTTATTCTAATAAAAATCATAATATTTATCACTATGGCAATCACATATTATGCAAGTATACATAAAGAAATATACCCTCTAAAATTTCTCCACATAATTAAATTATTCAAAACAACCTTCATGAGAAAAGAGTCTCATACCTTACTATCCATATCTTGATTTTCTACCTTGAGCCATTCATTTTAAATTTTAATAATATAATTGACAAGTTTAAGTTATAAAAAAAATACCAATCGTAAGTTCCGAGCTATTCGTCGATGACCTTGTCTTTGCCCTTCCTTTTCGAAGAGTCCAATGTTAGCTACAGAAATACACATATATTTATTTATTAATTTACAAACAATTTAACTCTAATTAAATTCAACTCCTTACTTCTCATTCTCACATTAATTCACAAGTTTTACAAGTTTGATTCTCTCTACATAAAAATCAAAGGTCTATTTCATCATTTAATCCCCTTTCTTTCCTTTTAACCAAAATCATATAAAACCAAATAATCTCAAAAGCTTCATTCTCTAAAAAATGGTAGCTTCCATTATTCTTGATCATTTTAAAGAATATGACATGAGTTTGATAGATTAGGGTAATGGGATTCTAAGGGCTTGATTACACTTACCAATTTGTAGTCTAAGCTTAACAAAAACCCAAAGTTTTTCTCCCTTCTTCTTCTTCCCTTTGCTATCGATTTTGCTAAGCTAAAGAGAAAGATATTTTTCTTTCTCTTTCATTCCACACCATGCCTAATATCATCATTATGCTCCCTTTTTCCTTTCTTATTTAATTCTTTTAATTAAAGAATTTTGAACCAAAATTTAGAGCCACATAAGTGCACCTAACGGCACTGAGGCTCAAAAGGGAAGATTTGCCCTTTAGGTCCTCCCTCTTAACAACAATTAGAAATCCCTTTTGTAATTCATACTTTTGCCATTTTTTTTAATTTAGTCTTCATGTCTAATTTTCACCACACAATAAAAATTACTTATCCAATAGACAATTATTCTACTATTTAATTTCATAAATATTTAATCAAAATTACTAAATTCCAAAAGTACCCTTTACTGACAACCCCGAATTTGAGTTGTTACAAGAAATTAGACCATGAGGGATTGTAGTGGACAGTTAAGGGCTTATAATTATTGATTTTTGAATGGAATTAAAAAGGGTAAATGTGTAATTACATAATTTTATCTAATTTAATTAAACAAAAGGTTAGAAATTCATTTTCATTTTTTCTTCCTTCTTCTTCTTTAAGCTGAAACCCTAAAGGACCATGGGAGACCATTCAGCCAAGCTATGAGCTTCAATTTGGTGAGTGAAATCTCGTCCATTTTTAGTAATTTTTATGTTTTTAAGTCCGTATTAACTTAATCTAGCTAACCCAAGGACCAATTTGTGATTCTGTCAAATGTTATAAATCTTGTCATTGATGAATGAGTTGTTTATTGAAGATTTATTGTAGTTTATTAAGCTTAGTTGTTGGATTTGATTATTTTGTAAAATAGTTTTTTGATGATTTTAATGTTTAAGGACTAAAATGTTAAAGTGATAAAATCACAAGGACCTAAGGTGAAATAATGGAAAAAATGGGTTGTATAAATACTCTTAAACATTCGAAAAAGTTGGAATTTAAAATAAAATGTTTAATTTGCAATTTTGAGCTAAATGACTAAATTGGATAAAAGTGAAATGTTAAGGGTAATTTTGTAAAAATACAAAAAAAGCTTATTTACATAAAATGATTAAAAATTCAAAGGGAAAATTACAAATTTTCCCCTAGAGTTCTATTTAATTGTAAATTCATTCGGTAAGTTTGTAACATTAAATTTGCATTTAAATAGTACATTATTGTCTTCTTTGTAATTGTTGCAGAACAGATTATGGTATGTGAAATTTAGAAAGATGAAAAAATTAAAGAAATAGATATCAAGCTTTGAGCCAGTGATTTAAAATCGACGCGATGGCTTGGGTACCGCATATGTTGCGAGTCCTCGACAACTCGTATAAGCAGTATCGTGAATCAAAAAGATGAGAAATGAATTTAAGAATGAATTACAGGCCCTATGATGGTTGGGATTTATGCATAAGTGCATACTCTCGACAGCTCGTGTGAGTTAAGGGACAGTTATATGCACAAAAATAATATCAATGGCTGAGGTACCGCATTTGTTGCAAGTCCTTGATAGCTCGTGTGAGCAGTATCGTGAGTCAAAAAAGAGATATGAAATCCTAAAATGGATTACAAGCCCTACGATGGTTGGGATTTATGCTTGAATGTATATTCTCGATAGCTCGTGTGAGTAGCATCGTTAGGGGATAGTTTACAGACAGACATCATATCGATGGTTGAGGTACCGCATATGTTGCGAGTCCTCGACAGCTCGTGTGAGCAGCATCGGGTACTGGTAATAGAAAGGCTCTAAACAAGAAAGTTTAAATACTAAATATGACTTGAGGAAGCAACAGTTCACTCGAGCTCGTTTGAGATATAATTGCTTTATGCATATGATTGGTAACTCTTTAAACTCTTCGAACTTACTAAGCTTTGAAGCTTACCAAAGATGTTATTATTGTTTTGTAGATTACTTCGTTGTTTAAAGATCGAATCATCACCACGAAGTTACACTATCGCGGAGCCTGCTTGGTAATCCTTCATCACTTGGTTATATGTTATGTACTACGATGATATTATATTTTGTTTAATAGTTTGAGATTGTGATGATATTGTTATGTCTTTAATGAAATATTGAACTTAGTAATGTATGCTTGTTCAAGATGAAAAATAAACTTAGAAGTAGAATGTAATGACTTGGAAACTATGAATTATGTATTGGTCTAATGCATTTTAGAGTTAGGCATGCTAAGTATTGATAAACTTGTATTTTGACATGATTCATGGGATTTTGCATACTTGTTTCGGTAGAACACATGCATGTACAGGTAGAAGTATAGGGTAGGAGAGAAGTTGTTCACTGGATTAAATTGTATCGATAGTTGCATAGTAGGTATCGGTAGTTCTGCTCACAGAAGTATCAGTAGTTTGTATACATGTACCGGTAGAAGTTGCAGGGTGAGATTTCTTAGCTCTCTAGAGTTTTTAGTATCGGTAAAAGCATGACATGTTTCGGTAGAAGTCACACTTGTATCAGTAGTATTGTCTCAAGTACCGGTAGAAGTCTGTACTGTTCTTGAACTTTTTATTGACTTGACAACTATTGATACTTGTCCAACAAGTACCGATAAAAGTATCTAAAAATCATGGAAATGACCTTTTTGCCCTTGTTGAGTTATGATTATAATTAATTGATGATTTATGACATGATATTAAAAGATAAATAGTGATAAATGAATAAAAAGACACTAGGATCCTAACCGGCAATGATTTTTGCTTTTTGGGTGTTACAGACATGAAAAATGGATGTCATGATACATGATATGGATATTGATTCCTGATTGATTGAATTGTTGTAAATGAATGTGTAAGATTAAATGGAGTTAGTATTCTGAGTTTCAAGTTGGTAAAGGTTAAATTGTGATTGATTTGTATGAAAAAAAAACTCGTAAAGTTTTGTAAACCATGAGACCTTAGATCGGAGATGGTTAAGATTTTTGGGTGTTATATTTAGTGGTATCAATACTACGGTTTAGTCGATTCTCAAACTAAGTGTAGTGTGAATAAATTTTAAAAAGTACATGCCATATAAACCTGTGATAATATGATATTGATTGATCTGATCTAACACCTGTTTTATTGCAGATTTTAAAGATGTTATCTGAATCTGATGATGAAATTAATGAAGTTAATAGTAATATTCTGACTACTGATTCTAGTACCAATCATAATATACTGGTTTCATAAATATTTGAAAACGAGGAGGTGAGTCAAAGTTTATCAATTTTACAAATGTCTGATGGTAAAGTCAAATATCTTTTGGATTTAATGAGACAGTGATTTATAGAAATTGTGCAAGCCAATTTAGTAGCTTTCCGATTGTTATCCTTGAGTATAGGTAAATAAAGTGAGATCGAGGACATAATGATGGATCTGAAGTTATAGTGCTTGATATTATTTCTGGTATGTTTTATTCTTTTGATATTATTTATTGTGAAAGCATTGATTGTGATGGGGTTACTTATTCTCACATTGCATTGTATTAATAATGAAAAGGGGTTTATTTCCTAACCAATGAGATTAATGTTTGAATCATAATCCGATATGCTAGAGTTAATATGTCAAAACTATCTGCTGAAAATTTATGACTGTGATTTTTCTTGATGATTTGATGTTATAATTAAATCATGAATTTGATATTATTCCGAGAATAGATTGACTAAAGTTATATGATATTATAGTGAATTATAGTCTGAAATGAAATGACTTGAATGGCAGACTGGTGTACTTATTATGGTTGAGTCTGGTAAATCAAATAGTATAAATCAGAGTTGTTTAGATGACTTTATATAGAAAATGACCTAAAATGATTGAATGAATATATATAATTGACTACTCAATTAATAGTTTGGATTTGAGGAACACTAACACTAATGTTATGATAGTACGTACTATTGACTCGAACACCCTAATATCCTCTGTGTAACACCCTCACCCGTCCCGTCGATCGAAATGGATGGGAGATGCTATCAGAACTTGTACGAGTAAGACATCTTGAAATAATCAAAGAGTTAAAACATTTTTATAAAATAAGTGAAGCAAGTTTTAGACTAATTGAAGAGTTTAAAAACATTTTTATCACGACCACCTCTAGCATGTACTCTCCTAGTGGAGTCGTTTTTCTATTAAAATATTTTTTCAATTACACCTTGTTCTTGTAATGACCCGAAAGTTAATTTCGAGACATCGCCTTTATAAATCGGACTCAAAAATATTTTTATTAAATATTTATGGAACCATATAGGAGGCAAATTGAATTTTGAATAAGTAATTATATTAAATTAGTGATTAATTAAGATACAATGACTAATCTGTAAAGTAGTAAAAGTGTAATTGTTATAAACTTTCATTATTTAGAAATAGAATAGGGACTAAAGTGGTAATAATACCACTTATATATTGTTAGGGGATTGTAAAAACATGGTCAAATGTTTTGTTTAAGTAAAATATTTTGTTTAATTAAGATTAAAGTGAAATAAAATCTAATATTATATGTATATTATTAGAGATAGTTGATGTGTGCCGAGTCACCAAATATAATTCTTACGACAAAATAACACTAAAAAGTAGTAAAGAGTAGTAGGGTTGAATCCACAAGGATTGATTATTGTTATCTAATTTCGTATTTTTTCTTTATGAAACTCATAGGTTGGAATGTTCATGAATTGGGGACTCCACGAGTTGTAAGAAGACTTCAGAATGTGCTGAAGATGTATAATCCCTAAGCGTTCTTCTTTATGGAGATTAAATTATGCAAAATGAATATGGAATGAGTGAGAAGGAAGTATGGTTTTCTCAATGGTATTGAAGTATCGGTTGATGAATTGAAATGAGGTATTTGTCTAGCGAGAAAAGGCAATGTCTCATTTAATCTTAGAAATTACTCTACTTGCCATATTAACATTGATGTTTCGGAGGATGGTTAGAGGGTCAATGGAGGTTTACAGGGTTCTGTGGGTCCCTATACCATGAAATAGGGAGGATTCTTGGAATTTGTTATGAAGCCTTAACTGTGAGTCGGAGATCTCATGGTTTGTTTGTTGTGATTTTAATGAAATAATGCATGCAAATAAGAAAATGGGAGAGTTGCTGAGGGATGAAAAATGAATGGAAGCATTTAGGGAAGCCTTGGGAGATAATTAGTTTATGGACGTTGGCTATTCTGGGGTTTGGTTTACATGGGAAAGAGGGAATTTGCCTGAAACTAATATCAAAGAACGGCTAGATAGAGGAGTGGTGAATGATAGTTGGATGGATCTATTCCCTAATGTGTGTGTTCGACATTTCGCATATTTTTTTTCGAACCACTGCTCTCTCCTTATTTACACAGCACAACAAGAGAGTAATCTACGAAAGTATGGATTTCGATTTGAAGCGTGGTGGGTGCTGGAAGAATCTTTTATGGATAAAGTATGAAAAATCTGGACGAGTTCTTCGGAAGACCTCTTAAGAAAGTTGGATGAGTTGAAGGAAATTTTATCTAAGTGGGCTCAACATGTTAAAAGACGGAGGGAGGGCATAAATTGCCATCTAAAAATTAGATTGGAAGAGTTAGTGATAGCTGAAAGGGATGAAAAAAATATTGCCGATCTTATTGACATAAAGATTAAGCTTAATCTTGAGATAGATAAAGACGGGGCATATTGGGAGCAGAAAGCCAATGCAAATTGGTTTAAGTTGGGTGATAGAAACACTGCTTTCTTTCATAAGTTCACATCACAATGGAGGCATGGTAACCACATTGGTAGTTTGGAGTACGAAAATGGAAAAAGAACTAGTGATGAAATTGAGAAGGAGTTAGCTCATGATTTCTTCTGTTTCATATTCTGTCATCATTAATGGTAAAGAAGGAAAGGTGTTTAGACTAACTAGGAGGCTTAGACATGGTGAACCCTTAAGTCCTTTTTTGTTACTAATTTGTACTGAAGGCTTTTCGGCTCTTATACGAATTGTAAGGAGGCCACAAATCTCACATTTACTCTTTGTGGATGATTGCATCCTCTTTAGAGAAGCTAGTAATCAAGGGGCTCACACATTGAAATCCACTTTGAAGGAATACAAAAGTTGTTTAAGCCAGTATGTTAATGACAAATCAACAATGTTCTTTAGTACTAATACTTCAGAAGGGGATCAATCCATTGCCTCAAGAATCTTAATGGTAAGAGCATCGACTAATCTCAAAAGATACATTGGTTTGCCTAATTTAATGGGGAGAAATAAAAAGCAAGCTTTCCAGTTGTTAAAAGATAAATTTAAAAAGCGAATTGAGAGCTGGAGTGTTCGGTTTTTATTGCAAAGGGGTAAGGAGATTTCATTTTCTCCAAGCCATTTCTACTTACTCAATGGAATGCTTCTTACTACCTAATTCTTTAGGCATTGAGTTAGAAAGTCTCATGGCCAAATTTTGGTTACAGAGGAGTCATGCAAGGAGGGGTATACATTAGTGTAGTTAGAATTGTCTTTGTGAGTTTAAGGAGTATGGTGCGATGGGTTTTCGAAAATTAGTGAATTTCAATAATGCCCTACTAGAGAAGTAAGGCTAGCGCCTTATTAATTATCCTAATTCTCTTTTAGCTCGTGTTTTAAAAGCTAAATATTTTCCAACTACTAATTTCTTAAAAGAAAGGTTAGGGAGACAACCTTTGTATACTTGAAAAAGTGTATAGGCTTCAAGGGGGCTGGTACAGAAGGGTTTGGGCTAGAGAGTGGGTATGGGTGAACGAATCTAATCAATGTTGAGTCTAGGGAGTTGAAAGATGATCTAATTTTTAATACCTTTCTAGAGCCTGTTGCTGTAACACCCCTACATCCGGTTCACACATATAAACTCGGTATAAGAGTATTACATACAGTGTCAGAGAATTAAGAACGAGTATAACAAAATTTTCTTTCAAATAATGTGTAATAGAATCGTTTTACTCAAAATATCACAAAATAATCAAGTATAATCAAAATCGAGACTTAAAACCAGTTTGAGAATAATGAAAATGTAATTTTTACTCAAAACAGAACAAATATCGATACCACCATAAAAATATTGATACCTCTGTTCTAAAATCAAGAAATACAACTAGAAACTTCAAACTAACCCCCTGAAATTATATAAAAACTTTACCAATAAATCAATTCAGTCTAAAACACAATTCCATTCAAAATTCATCATCTCATTTCATAAGATCATAGTATTCCAAAATAACATTATAACCCATTCATTGAGGACATATGAGTACCATTTGTACATGACATTTTACCTCAAAATAAGTATACCTTGTCTTGTAATCTTTCAATGTTGATGTGATTTGATGAGAGACACCTAATCCAACCTTAGCATCTCAGAGATCTTGTACCTACGCGTTGAATTAAATGCGTTAAGTCGATAAAGACTTAGTAAGTACTACAAGAGTTATTAATCATTCATCTTTTAATCACATTCTTCCTCATTTCACATTTTAGTCATTCCAATCTCTTAGTTTACTTAGTTTTATCATTCTTTTATTTCTTATACATAAGTTGTACTTACCTTTCATGTGATTATCATTTCACTTACCTCAATATCACAATTTGCACATTCTTTCTTTTTCACATTGTTTACCCTATTAACAAGACTCGGACCTTGACGGATACACGGATCCAACCAAACACACCAGAATGGCACCTAGTCCTCATCGGATAGTTCGAAGCAATAAAGTGACACCCAGTGTCTCATCGATCTAGCCGAAGTAAAGTGGTACCCAGTACCTCATCGAATCTATCCAAAGTAAAATAATGACACCTAGTGTCTCATCGACTCAAGGTTGAAGTATCCCTGAACTCTTCCAATCCTATGGCGTGCCAACTATATCCGACTCAACTCGACTAGTTAATAGGGGTTTTCAATTTACAATTCATATCACTTTCAATTCCAATTTCACTTTCACTTTCACTTTCAATTTTGATCACAAATCATTCAAATTCAATTCAAATATACTATTAATTCAATATAAATTTTCCTTCATCTCAATATTAACACTTACATTATATTCAGTTATTAAATATAAATATCGAAATAAACATTCAATAATGAATAATTCAGATTATAGTAATACAAATCAATAACAAATCAATTTAACCAAATAACAACCAAATATCATAAACAATTAGGTCCTAATAACTTTGGAAACCTTTGATTTATCCATTTCATTCTCATTTCTCAATTTCATCGCATAACACTTTATGTGCATCAATTTTTCATTTCTATTCAATTTTTCTTTTTTTTTTTACATTAATTTTCAAAGCTGTACATTTGAGTCACAGTGACTAAATTATTTATATATTGAGCTATAGAATTCAAAATTATAATCTGCTTGATGATTCTGAAATTAGACTCAAATATCTTTTTACCATAAAAATTTTAGAATTTTTACTTTAGCCAATTTGTACAGAAAATTCTTTCAATTTATCCCTTTTCTGCTGCCTAACAGTTTCGCTTTTCTTTACTAAAAATTATTTATCTTTTAGTACAGGAATCCAATAATGTTCCTGCCTATTTCTTTTGAAAATAGACTCATTAGAGAATTAACCATATGAATTTCAGTCTCTAATAATTTTTCTATGATTTTGAAAAGTCAGAACGGGGGAACTTGAACCTACTCTGACATTGTTATACAAAAACTAGTATATCTCAGAATGTACAATTCCTTTTCTTTCATTATTTCTTCCATATGAAACTACACTCAATAAGATTTAATTACATATTTAATTCAACTCTTAAATATTTTTATATAATTTTTGGTGAATTTTTGAAGTTAATCCTCTGATTCTATTCAATCTGTTTTAATGAGAATAATTCCTTTCTCATGTTTCTTTATACTAACTTTCATTCAATCATAGATAATTAACACTTATAATTAAACATTTCATTTTTATCATAATTAACCATATATGTTAAAATTACAAACACTTTAACTTAATTAATTCTAAACCTTTTAATACTTGTAGTACTTACCTCACTTGTAGATAATTTTTTCTCACAACTTAGCTTTCTCCTTTCCTTTTTCTTCAATTTGATCATTCTCTTTCTTCCCTCTTTCTTCAATTTCATAAAAACACATATAAGCTTAAAACTAAAATTCAATACTTTTTCATGCTAGATTATGTAAATATACATGTATGTCATGAAAATTGAATCATCTCTTACCTTTTTTCTTAAATTTCCAAAATTCTAATTCAATCCCTATCCACTTTAACACTTAAAAGTGGACTCTACAAGGAAATTAAGGCGTTTACTAACTTCCCTCTATGCCTTTCTTAAGGAAATTTCAAAGAAAATAGAGGATTTTGAAGCTTGGAGGGCTTAACAATGGTGAAGGGACTAAATTGAAATAAAAGCAAAAGTTTGGATGGAGAAGAATGACATGGACGGTTGTACTTTTTAAAGAGACAATGATATTTTCATCTTTTATTTCCTTTTTTTTTCTCAATTTCTCTAGAATTTTCCACTAAAATATCTCTCTTTAATAAAAATGGTAAAATTGCATTTTTAGTCCCTAAGCCTTCCAACTTTACACTTTGGTCCAAAACTTTGCCTCTAAAAATATCTTCCATCAAATTACTCTTTTGCCCCTCCTTAATCAATCTAATTTCCATGATGACTCATAATTCAATTTGGATAAATTGCTATTTAGTCCTTCCTCCTTTCTCACAATTACTAATTAATCCTTCAATTTTCCTAATCTTCTTATTTTAACTACATATTCTAATTCTTGACTCATTCCCTATACTGTTCCAACTCCGATTCAAAAACGCAGATGTTACAGTTGCAAACTCTATTATGCAAATTCCACTTGTAAGGATACCTTCTAAAGACATCAAAATTTGGTGCGGTGAGCCGAAAGGTGAGTTTATAGTGAGAAGCGCCTATAAACTATTACAAACAGATTTTCTATAACTGTAACACCCTATACTTGACCTAGTTGTCGTGCCTGAATAATAGGATGCCACACCACTGGCTCACATCATGCTTACCTCATTTTAGCGTTTTATATCACATGCAAAATTTTTTTTTTTAGGGAAAAATCATAGAAGTGAATGTGAACCATACACCAGGTAAGGTCCTAGGAAAGGGAGGTGCGTCAAATTTGATTGCTTAAAAACCAAACCTTTCTTAGCCAAATCCAATTCTAGACATTCACCTTCTAATTACCACATTTCTCACAGTTATTGAAAAATAAATATAATGTTAAATAATTCAATCTTACATTGATTTATCAACTATCAAACTTTTATAATGTAAAACAAATCTCAAATAACATATTTTCAAGTTCATAATGGCATGCAAGTAACATAAAAGAACATAACCAAAAACCAATATAAATCCATCACAAATCCTAGCACATTGCCTTAGGTTCCCAAATATAAACAACTCATAAAACCTTACTAATAGAAAATTAAAGTGTCGATTTTAGCTTGGATCACCCTCGAGACCACACTGCTCACACCGATACTAAGTATATGCAATGGTTGAAAAGGAGTGGGTGAGCTTAACAAGCTCAGTGAGTGCTTAGAATAACCACTACCTAAACAATCATCATGCATTAACCAACAATCATACAACATATTCATAGCATCTTTCTTATATTTATTTACACATAGTTTTCAGCATATCTTATTTACATACAAGCATAATCAGTCATATATTCATATAATCATAATCAAACACAATTTATGATAATTTGGCTGTTGAGACTATGAAACATATAGTGAGTTCTATCATCACACATTGGATACGTGGATCTCTAACACTAGACTCAAAGAGTCGAAACATATCCCATAATTGAAGCATATAGCTCACATTCCCTTATCTTTTCAACAAGTCCCTAAGCTTCAACGCCTCACATATAACACAAATGTGAGTACTCACAATCCTATGGCATGCCAACTATATTCAAAGGTCTCATAAGATCACCAAAACCAAAATATTCACATTATTATTACATATTTTTATCATATATTCACTGTATATTCACTTTATTATTACACTATAATTAATCACATGACATGAAGAACATACCTACATATTCTCTATCATATGGTATGAAGAACATACCCACATATTTTCTATCACATGGCATGAAGAACATACCCACACATTTACTTTCACAACAGCCATCATAAGCTTATAGCATATGTCATAACATCTCATGTTTGTTCACAATATCACATCTTAATTTTTTAAGCACAAATCACATTAATAATTAATTATAAATCATATTAATATTTAAGCACAAATCACAATAATATTTAAGCATAAATCACATTAATATTTGAGCTCAAATCATATTAATATTTAAGTACAAATCATATTAATATTTAAGTACAAATTACATTAATATTTAAGCATAGAGATAAGAACACTTACACTCGAAATTTAGAGTAGGGGTTTAAGTTATCTCTAAATTCCCAAATACACAATAAATCATCTACGAGTAGCGATTCGAAAACACTCACAAAATATACGCTTTCTTTAAAAACCCGAAAGCTTAGACAATCTTTCTTTTGCCTTTATCTTTGCTTCTTGAAGGTCCTATCTATTACAACACTTCAACCACACATATCACACATATACACAAGGAAAAATCAATCATCCATACATCTCTTACAGTCATAAAAAATAGCCTAAGCTATGTTCTCTTAAATTGAAACTTTAAACCTAGTAAACTTTAAATTCTAACATTTCGGTCTACACTTAATCTTTTCACATGAAACGAATTTTGTTCATCTACATATTTATCCATGAATGATTCCCAACCTTTAAACTACACAAAACTACACGTTTTAAAATACCGAATATTTTCGACACACAATGGTTTAATAACGAAAATTCATTAAAACTCGAGAAATACTTAACGAATCTTCAAAGTAACTTTATAAACTTTCTAATCATGTTAAAACAAGTTGAAAAGAACTTTAAAACCAATTTTTTATACACAAACCCAAATTTCACCATTAAAGACCCAATTTTTTTCTTTTATTCAAAATTTACGTTTTAATGGCTAAAAGCTTAGTTTAAAGGACTAGTTATCATTTAAAACTCATAAGAAATCGAATGGTTACCTTTGCTTGAAGAAAAACGAGCTTTGACACAAATTCAAAAAGACCCACATTTGGATAAGTTGATGAAGAAGATAAAGGTTATGAATGTTTTGCGGTGTTTCTCTTGATTTTATAGGTATTTAAAGTTTTAAGGTTATTAAAATTTAAAGGAAATTAGGAGTTAGTGTTTAAAAAAGATTGAAAGAGCAAATGATGACATAAAATATGGGGAGAAGGTGTTTGACGTGAAATACAATTGAAAAAAGAGGTTTTAAGTTGATTTTGGACATTTGGTTAAATTCCATTATAAAAACTCTTAATTTTGACTCTTTAAAAATCAGTCCTATTTCCAAAATTAAAGCTATTTAAAAATCATTTTCAAAAATTGAATTAATTTTCTTATAATCATTGTCAAAAATATTATTAGTTACCAAACTTATGAAATTTCGAACACATCTAGGCCAAAAATTTCTATTTTACTCTTGAAACTTTTAAGCCCAATTTTGAGGTGTGACAATATTCTATTGAAAATATATTACAAACAGATTCTAGCTACTTATATAAAAAGCTATGGAATTTGCAGCTACCTCTGAAAATTAAAACAATGATCTAGAGGTTTTCGTAGAACTATGTCCTAACTCTAGTTAATCTTAGTCATAAACGACTTATGGTTAACACTCAGTGTCCAAGGTGCGGTTTTGTTGCCGAAGATACTACCCATATGTTCAGGGATTGCCCTGTTATAGTAGAGGCATGGGTCAATCTCAACCTATCATAGCTAATAACAAATCTTGAAAACGATTCCAGGAATGGGTTACTAGGGTATTTTGAAATGCCTCTAGTGAGTAATGTCGAGTTTTTTGTTGTGGTCTTTGGACCCTCTAGACTAGTAGAAACCGCCTTGTGCACGAAAGGAAAAGTACATTAGGCAAAGAAGTCGTAGATTGGGCAAAACAATTTATTAAAGAACTTGAGGGGATTGAAAGCAAGAATCATACCTTTTCAGTTGTTCCGAAGTTGTGGGAACCTCCTTGTGACCCATTCGTTAAGATTAACTTTGATGGGGCATTTGACCTCCACCAAGCCAAATCTGCTTGTAGACTGGTTGTGAGAAATTTTTTAGGAGCGATTTTGGCTTCCATGGCAATATGTCACAAAAGGATCTCATCTCCATTCACGACGGAGGCTCAAGCGTGTGCCCAGACGCTTCGATTAGGAATATAGTTGGGTTTGACGCATGTAACAATCGAAGGTGACTTGATGACGAAAATAAAGAAAAGCAAATCAGTTAACAAAGATAGATCGGAGGTTGGAGCCATCATATCAAATATTCATCCATATAAAGAACATTTCCAACATATCAACTTTCGGCACATTTCAAGATCGACAAACACTCTTACTCGCCATTTAGCATAGGCATGCTTGAAGAAAGGAGAAGATATTTACCTGAAGCACAGTATCCAAAGTATGTACAGAGAGAGGAGGAACGGAGGCGTCAAAGAACACCAAATTAACGAAGGAAGAGAGTTTTGTTTCTAGAAAACAAGGGGTAGCAGACAATGGTTTATTTTTCTTTTTGGAAATTGCTTCTCTAGCCTAGGTAACTGGTAGAAGCATTAGATGGTTTTTATAAGTTGTTGGTTGCCAACTGCCATTTGACTAGATAGGGGTGTCTTTTCATTTTATTTTTTAGGTTTACTATTTGGTTGAATTAGGTTTGCCTTTTGATTTGGGTTTGGGCTCTATTATTGTTGGGCTTTCTTTAGTTTAATTTGTATCTTTTCCTATTCTATCTATCCAGTCCATTCTAAGTTAAAAAAAACAATGTGGGTATAGGAAAATAAAATCGGCATGCTCCAAATTGAATGGCAAAACTCAAATTTGAAGCCCAAAACATAAGTGGGTTATAAGAAAGTTTAGATGTCTTCTTGAATTTGTATTATATTTATATATTTTTTTATCATGTTTTAATTATTTTTTAATATTATTATTTATATTTTATAACGCTATGGAAATGAAATTTTCTAAGGCTTAGTTTAAAATTATTTCTTAAAAATGTTTTTGAGTTAAAAGCACTTTTAAATAAAAGTTAAAATTTTCTATTTCTGCTTTTGGTTAAAATAATATTTTTGTAAATTTTTTTATTATCTCAAAAGCATTTTTGAAAAATTCAAAAATGTATTGTTTATCATAAACTTTCATCTCAAATGTATTTTTTGTTCTAAAAGTATTCGTAGAAGCAATATTAAATGACTCTAAATCAAATTGATATTAATAAAAATATTTTTTATGTGTAACGTATTGTGTTATTTTGCTTTCAAATTATATTCAGAAACTATATTCAATACAACAGCTATTAATAGTTTAAACTATTTTTACTCTTGCATTTTTTTCAAAATTTTTAATTTTTTATATAATGATAGATGTTTTCATCCACTTTACGATTTGGATAATAATTTTATTCGAATCCAAAATGATATTCAAGTTCAACTTTTCTTATAATGTCCACTTCAAAATTTATAACTTTCATTTTTTCTTGGATTAAATTTCAAATTTATACATGATAGTAACCAAGCACAACCTTATGTAAAATAATAATATTGGTCAATCCGTACTGTTGAGTCGAACCGAACCAAATATTCATACAAAGTGTTTGGTTTATTGAAGGCAATGCACTTTGGAGACAAAACACATGACTTCCTTAAATTTTCTCCTCTTTTCCTCTACCTAACACTCTGATGCCAAATTCAAAGAATTTCCTGTCTCGAGATTGTGAGAGGCAATGTCTCATTTTCAACCTTTATTACCCTCAACTGTCCCCCACCTTTCAGTCTCCTATATATAAGGCATTTCCATGCAAAACTAGCTAGCTAACTCCTGTGAACAGTCGTTTTATGGGGAAAGAGGGAAAGATGGGTAGGGTTTTCGCATCTCTCGTGCTTGCTTTGGTGGTTGTGCAAGCTAGCCATGCACGTAATATGCCTAGCCATGTCGGCCTCGATAACCAGCAAACAACGATGCCAGGTGGTGGCTCACCGGAGGAGCAAACGTTGCAAGCCGATGCACCGAAGGCGGATTCACCGAAGGGTACGAGTGGCATTGATGACAACAAGAATTTTATTTACGGTGGAGTTGGTGGCTTTGCTGGGATGGGTGGCTATGGTGGCATTGCTGGTGGAATCCCTTTTCTTGGCGGCCTTGGTGGGATTGGGAAATTTGGTGGAATCGGTGGTGCCGCCGGAATAGGCGGTTATACAGGTATCGGTGGCCTGGGCGGTTTAGGTGGTGTTGGAGGACTTGCTGGTGGCGGCGGCCTCGGAGGTGGCAGTGGCATTTTCCCATCCCCTTGATGTGTTAGTGATCTGGTGATATCTAGATTTTAGGTGTTGTGATGTTAGATGTTAGATGTTAATGTCTTAAGTGGTTTAGGTTTCTTCTAGTAGTGTCTTCGGAGACAACATGTTATGTTAGCTGTCACCCGTCTTCTGTTGCAGTGTTCTTTTTTTCTTTTCAGTACGTAGTTTCTAAAGTTCTTTCGTCACAGCATGGTAATGTAATGGCATCTCAGTGTTGAGGATTTAAATCACCATTAACAATGAGGTTTTATCGTTTCTCGTAGATGTAATAGATTTTATCAATCGTGGTAAATATTTTCATGCATGAATCGTGTTGCTCAGTTCCAGAAAAAAGAAATTGATTTAAAGCATTAATTTATGCCAATAGTTAGTGTAACCCAACCAATTCAGTAATTTAATTAAAAAATTATGAAAATATATTATCATAATTAAAATAAATATATTATTAGAGAGTATTTTATTTTATTTAAAAGAACAATAAAAATATGCATATTATAGGATTTGAACCTAAATAAAATTTTTAATTTACCATTCCGTCAAAATTTGCATCGTAAGTGGAAGGTTTGTATTCGACATATCCCAAGAAGTATAAATCGAGTAGCGGACCACATGGCAAAGTGCTCCCATTCAAGCATTTCTTTGTTGCGAATTTTTCATTCACCACCAATGTCAGTCTTGGGTTTGCTAGATGAAGATAATCGTGGGTTTAATAGTTGAATTTCTTAATGCTTATATTGTAATCTTTTAGTGCTGTTTTTTTTTATCAAAAAAAATTATCTTAATATTTTTATATATTTTAATTTTAGGGTAAACTATAAAAATATCACTTTTGTTTGCCTCAGGTTACATTTTAGTCATTTATATTTGAAATATTATGTTTTAGTCACTTACATTATCGTTTTGTTACGAAGTGGTCACTCTGTCATTAAGCTCTGTTATCTCCCTAATGACAATCCTACATTGCAGTCCAAATGGGTTTTAAATGCCAACTTATATGTCCAACTAGGATGAGAATAAATTTTTAATTAAATAAATTTAATTAATTAAAAATTTTAAATTAATTACAACTGAAATAGAAAAATTTAGTTGGATATCCAAGTTGACATTTAAAACCCATTTGGAATGCCATGTAAGATTTCCGTTAGGGAAGTAATGGACCTTAACAACAGAGTGGTCACTTCGTAACAACACGATAATGTAAATGGCTAAAACATAACATTTCAAACATAAGTAACTAAAATGTAATCTGAGACAAACATACATGGCTATTTTTGTAGTTTACCCTTAATTTTATTACATATTTTTTTATTTTGGTATTTTATACATTTTAATTTTATTATACAAATCATTATTTTCATCAATTGTATACTTATTATTTAAGCTTTTGACTGAGTTGGTGTCACCCCTCAATTAGGACACCAACTCGAAAGGAAAATTATGGAATTTCGTTTTTTAAATTAAAATAAGTTATATTATTTGAAGGTGCTCTAGACTTTTTATTTAAAGAAAAATATGTATATGGCGGGATTTGGATCCAAACCAATTGCATTAACAAAATCTTTAACTTATCTCTCACATAAAGTTTTTTTTTGAAATTGTTATACCTTTTAATTTTATTATGCATAATTTATTACTTCCATCAATTGTAGATATATTACTGATGTATTTGATTGAGTTAGTATCATAAATTAACTCAACTCCTACTTAAGATTGATGACAACACAATCATAAAAAATTTAAACACACATTTGTATTCTATATTTATGGTTTCCACACGCATACGAGTGTGATAAGATTTTTAGTATTAATAATGTATTTGACAGAATTGATGTAACAAGCTAACTCAACACTGACTCAAAATTCATGAGAGCACTATAATAAACAATTTAATCTAATTTTTCATTTTAATATAATACATATTTCGTGTGTTATTATTAATTAATTTCAAACCATACATTTCATTATTTATTTTATGTTATTTTTAAACATACTTTTATGTTCTATATTTATGGTTTCTACAGCCATTCATGTGTGATAGAATTTTCAGTATTGATTACATATTTGATTGAGTTAATATCTTAAGTTAACTTGACACCAACTTATAAACAGTTTAATTATATTTTTTAATGTTAATTTCGTATATAGTTAATGTGTTATTTTATTAATTAACTTCAAGCTATATGTTTTATTATCTATTTATGTTATTTTTAAACACACATATATTTTATATTTGTGGTTTTTATGTATATACGCATGTGATAAAATTTTTAATATAAATTATTGATTGAGTTGAAATCAATATTTTTTTTAAAGCGAAACCTAAAATAAATATCTTTGTCATTTATGAATAAAATGAATCTCTTCAGGTAATTTTAAGATTTACAGCACCACTGACGACATGAGAAAGGATTTAAGCTGCAAAATTTTTCGCCTGAAATTGAGTTAATTGAATTAATCACATAATTTAATTCGTTCATTGTTTTTGTGAAAACAAACCAAAATTATTACGAAGGAATAATTAAATTTAAAGGAATTTCATCAATTAAATAAAAATCTTCATCTGTGTCAGAAGCTAACTTAATAATATAATCAATTTTTAAATTTATTTCGTGAAAAATATATTTGAGCTTCTATTGATTAATATCTAGCAAGTTCTATTGAATGCGTTAAATAAGTGTTGAGAAATATATCTTTGAGATGGATTCCTAAATAATCCGAATAGCTTTCTGATTGTTTGTTTTGATTGACACTCCATCATATTTTCGATTTTTTAAAATCTTCAAACAATCAAAAATATCTCATAATTTTGCATTAAAGAGAGAACACCGACCCAAACTCCTTTAAATCAAAGTATCCAATCCCATGTCGATCTCTCAATATCCCTCCAACAGTAATCAACTCAAAATCTAACTTCATAGCGTCATCTTTGTTCAGTTTTGATTGAGGTTAAAAAGAAATTTTCATTTTTATTAAGAGTAGCTGAGTTTGAATAATTACAATAACAAAATAAAACTCGAATATTAAAAATAAACATCATTGATTATCAGACAATTACATAAAATTTTTTTTTATTCATTTAATCAATTAAATCCATTCGAATATTTTCATTTTCTCCTTAAAAGTCAACTCAATCTCTGATTATTATTTATGAAAGATAAGTTAACCTAAATTCTCCATTTCTTTGACAAAATGGAATGAATGTTGCAGCCTTTCACAGTGAGGCATGTGAGAGATCACAGGTTTATTGGTCTGGCTATTATTAATATATATGAGGTGGCTGAATATTGAACTGCTCGTTTGCATGTCTACCATGTGGACGGCCTGGGTGCCATGAAATTACTTCTTGCCTTTATTGCCTGACATGTGTGTGAATTATAGCTACACATTAATGGAACTCAGAAAACATGAAAAGACAGAAAATATGCATGTAGAATTTTAATAATATGAAACAAGTAGGTTAACTGAAAATGAATTGTACGAAATTATAATTTTATATTATTATTATCTAAGTTTTTCTTATTAATTTCCTCTAAACCTCATGTTTTATTTTTATTAAAAAAATTAAACTTAAATCTTAAAAAAGATAAATAAATTATTTAAAAAAAAAAGATAAAATGAGTAGTCAAAAGTGAAAATTTATAAAAGTTGGGTGATTAAAAGGAGTTTACAACAACATTGAAATAATGACAGATAACTAAAATGAAAATGATTGTTAATAACAATGCCTAATTTGTAATTTTTTTATTTTTGGTGTCCAAAATGAAAAATTATGAAATTTAAGTGATCAACTATGTAATTTACCCAAAATAAAAAATGTCTAATAAGTTATTTGATAAAAAAATTCAACTTGTTAAATATATCTATTTATACTATATTTAAGATTTTGATTAAGTTGATGTCACTCATCATCAACCGAGTCCCAATTTCGTTGTAAAGTTTTTGAAAACCCCTAATTCTTATAAAATAATAGATATGAGTAATTTTTTTTTTTCATATAAAATCTAGAAAAAGTACTTGAACATATTTCTAAAAAAAAATTATAATTTTTAATCTCAAGTTTACTATTTCCGCCAAAGCCATATTTGGTTGCTATATAAATTTTTTTTAACTTTGATACATGTATTTTCCACCCATGGATGTGTTATAATATTCTCAATCATGATATTGGATCAATTAAAAACTTTGTATCTAGAAGTAATTTTATATTTAATTATTTAATTATAATTTTATACACTATATTGGAATATGTTTTTAAATAGTATAAACTTAAGAGTTAATTATTCACTAAAAAAACTTAAGAGTTAATTGCATTAGGTACCCTCAAATTGATTTTCGTTCTAAATTGATTTTCAAATTTTAAAATATTCTAATTATATCCCTAAAATATTGAGATTATATTAATTATGTTCTTTCATTATTAAAACTATTAATTTAACATTAAATACAATGCCAAGTCTTACGCGATATAATTTAAAAAGGACATTAAAAAAAAAGTATTATAAACAAAAATAATAGATAAATGATGAATATGAGAATATGAGAATTTGTATTGCATTCTATATCTTCGTTCCATTTACAAGTAGCATACTCCTCTCTATATATAGGGATATTCAACTTTTCATATTCTAATAGATAAATAGGAAAAAATAGTTAAAAGAATATGAAAAGTTAAAGAAGATGGAAGGTCAAAGGTCAAGGAAGATGAAAGGTTGAACATCCATTTAATAATATTCATAACACTCCCCCTTGGATGTTCATTTTATAAAGGATATGCCTCATTAAAAACCTTATTAGGAAAAACCCTATGTGACAAAAACCTAGTGAAGGAAAAAAGAGTACATAATCATTTGATACATAGTATATCACAACCATATACAGTGTGAATTTACTTCCCCTCATGTAACCATCATTTAAGATATTTGAAACAATGAAATCCAATGTTAAAAGTTAATTTCTCAAATGTAGCAGTAATTGTTTGTTCCATAGAGCGCCAAGAAATTGCAGTACCATCATATGTGAAAACATAACCAGTTTGTGATCGAGCATTGTGAGGATCAGATAAGTACCCTGCATCTACAAAACCAACTAATTCTGTTTTGGATAGGTTAGGGAAAAATAAATTCATATCTCTTGCACCTAGAAGATAACAAAAAACATGCTTGACTCCATTCCACTGTCTTCGGATTGGACAAGAGCTAAATCTTGCTCATAAGTTGACAACAAATAATATATCAAGTTGTGTATGACTAGCAAGATATGTCAATGAACCAATAGCACTTAAATATGGTACTTCAGGACTAAGAAAATCTTCATAATTTTCCCGAGGATAGAAAAGGGTCTTTATTTACTTCAAGTGACCTAACAACCATTGGGGTGCTCAACGGATGTGCGTTATGCATGTAAAATCTTCTTAGCACTTTTTCTATATATGTTGTTTGATGCATAAGATTCCATTCTTTAAGTGTTTAATTTGTAATCCTAACCCTAGACAAAATCTTGTATATCCATGGTCTTTCATTTCAATTTTTTTCTTTAAGCACTCAATTATCACTAAATTCTCTTCTAGAGTCTCAATGATATTTAAATCATCAACATACACAGCAATTATGACAAATCCTAATCCAAATATCTTTATAAAAATGCATGGAGAAAGGGGATCATTCTTATAGTAAGTATTCACTAAGACGATTATACCACATGCACCCAGATTGTTTTAATCCATAAAGAGATATGTTTGATTTGATTGAGTAATGTTCTCGAGAACTTGAATTAGCTACTTCTGGCAAATTAAAACCTTCTGAGAGTTTCATGTAAATGTTATTATCAAGTGGCCATATAAATAGGCTGTAACTACATCCATTAGGCGTAAATCAAGCCCTTCTCTTATTGCCAGACTAATTAAGAACCTAAAAGTAGTTGCATCCACCACAAGAGAGTATGTCTCTTCATAATCAATATCAGGTGTCTTATAAACGTTCTTGTTACAAGTCAATTCTATATATTATGATTTGTATTTTTTTTCCACTGTTTGGACTTCTTGTCCAAGATATATTTCTAAGTTATAATATAAACACTTATTTATTTTTGATGACTTGTTCTCATCTCAATGATTTCAAGTATATTTTTATTCAAGATCCTCACTTTTCCATAATATTGAAGTGTTCTACGTATATTATCGTTGTCGACAACAATTTCATTTTTTTTCAACTCCATCATATTTAGTTATGACATTACTAATTGAGATATCTCATTATATTCATAATTTCAAGTACCTGAACCTCTTCTAGGGTTTTACTAAAAGTTATGCCTTGGGCCTCTTCTAGGGTTTTACTAGCTTGTCATGCTTCTAACATGCTCAAGACTTATTTTTTATCACATTGTCCTTCTAGGACATATAATTATTTGGAGCATTTTAGCTCGTATATGTATCAACTAGTATATGGAATCTCAAAATGTCATCACTAAACATATCTAGCAAATAATTTTTATCCTTTAAACTTTGTGCACATAATATTAGTGAGGATCACAAAAGAAAAATGATGACATAATTATTTAACTAATTTGTCTCCCTTTAATGTCGAGAAAATTTGCAACATAACAATATTTTTTTTTCAAAAATTATAAATATATCTCCCTTCAATATCTAATGAAAATTCTAAAATTTCTCAACTTCATATTAGATGATCCATCTTAGTGCATTATGGTGGAATATGAAATAGATATTGAACATCCAAATATTCTTAGATGGTATCTATTGACTTATAAATAAAAGTCAATTCTCACAAGACAAATGTTTCTTACATGTTGGCTTGATGCAAATAAAATTACATGCTTATTGTAAAACAATTCTTATGTTAATGGTTAAGCAACTAAATGGAGACATAGTTTTGCTAACCAAATAATATAGGCAATAGACAACTTAAAATTATCCCAGCTAAAACTACGAAAATCATGCTAGGGATATAATGCACTATCGTTGTTAGTACAAATTGCATTCTATAGAGATTGTGCACAATCAAATTATTTCAAGAAATAGTATCGCAAACTTCGGGTTGCACACATATGATAAATGAACTCATATATTATTTGGTTATCATTGAAAAATGCAACCGACCTCTAACTTTAGTTGGTGTTAGATCAATATGTTGTCCAAATAACTAGTATGATGAAATTTATTAAAATATAACTTCTAATTCTTCAATAAAATCATATAAAATTGCAGCAAATTATTTTGCATCAACATTGACTCGGGATGATCTAACCGGTCATACCAACACTATGAACTTCTTTTCACTATCTCATATTTTATTCATATAAGTGTAATGTATTTCTTCTGGGAATATTTATAATACAAAAACATGATTATCTCATGTCATTTCTATCCATGATTTTAATGTAAAACATAAAAAAATTTCCTTCAACGTATATCTTCTTGATATGAAAAATAATTTTATGTTTTACAAAATTTTACATCTCAAGGAGGTAAAATATTAGCTCTTCAAGAGCTTTTTATAGTTTGATTCAATATTAGCTCTTCAGGAGCATGCAATCATTTTATTATATATCCTTAATGAATACTTAATTTATTCATATAAAAATAAAATAAACAGGTATAAATAAAACATATATTAAACATAATAAGTAATAAATTCATGTTATTAATAAATCACTATGGTTAGATAATATATATTTTTATATATACCATAACACAACAAAATGCAAAATATTATAATGTCAGATTAAAGTAACTTTACAACTATAAAGGTTTAAACATAAACATTTTCTAATCTTCACCGCAATTATGAAACTATCCAAACAAGGTGAATATATCAAAATCCATGACAAGCATTTTTACACCCAATAATCATATATCTTAATCAAAATCAAAATTAAACCAATCAATTCTATTTAAAATGAACCAATAAAAATAAAAATATTTATCTCCATATAAAAATCTCAATAACTAAACACGTGAAGAGATTTAAAAATTCATAGAATTATGGATAGAGAATTATATAAATTAAACTTCTTAATAAAAATCAAATCAAATTTCAAAAGAAATTGATTAGACTAACTTAGGTTACCATGGATGAGAAGTATGATTATAAGCATCCTTAATAACGAAGAGAAAGAGATCATCCCTGTTGGAGCCCAATTTTGACTGGGCCCTTTTTAATTTATTTTAAATTTGATTAAAATTTAAATTTAAATTTAAATTTAACTTCAAAATTAAAAAGTCCAAAAATAGCAAATATCCAATTACAAAGCCCAATGGGGCCCAAATTCAAATAACCCAAACTTATAAGCCCAAATTACCTAAAGCCTATTACACCCTAAGCCTAATCAGCTACAATGGATGCTGCTACCACCTCTCCCTCAGCCAACCAGGATCCGTCACGTTAGCAGCCAAGTTGCTCATCAGCAGCTAGCACCGGTCACCCCAACTTGGACTGCACCAACCGCCATTGCAGGGTCGAAACCTGCAAAAGGAGAAAGTAGACATGCATTAAGTACTGTAAAACAAAATAGAATGATGGTAACATAGGCTATAAAAGCCGAATTCATTTCAATTGTAAAGGATGACGGCTCATTCACAAAAAAAAGATCAATACAAAAACAATTTTTTTTAATCATAGGCAAAACACAACAGTAGTACACAAACGTGAACAAGGAAGCAATCAATAACAGATTCAAATCGGGTTCAGAGACCGTCTGTTTTCAAGGTATGAATTAATGAGTATTAAATACATGCTTATTTGCTACCGGCATTTAAGATGCATGCATGGGATACATTTCTATTTACTTTTCCAAAATATTTTAAATGGGTTCATTATTAATAATAAGTACTAATGACCTTTTAATAAAACAAACGGTTTTCTTTATAAATAATTAATAATAAACTTTTATATATTAATTAATAAATAATGAGTTGGGTTTTATTAATTACGGCAGTAATGATTTTATTAATAATATTAAATAATATTAATAAAAACAAAAAAGAAAATGAAGAGTCGAATACTTCCCTGACCCGCGTCGCCGGAGCCCGCGTCGAAGCCTCCGCTAAAACCCCGCACCTCGCCGCGTATAGATCTGCAAAAAGGGAGGAGATCAGAATACTAATATAGAAATAGAATAAAACGACTTAAAAAAAAAGGGGGGAAAACGTTTAAAAAAAAAGGGGTTTGGAAACGTTGTTTTAAAAAAGAAAAAAAGAAAGGAGAGTATTTTACCCGAGAACCCATGCTCGGAGGCGCGTACGGTTCAACCCAAGTGGCCAGGATGACGCGTGGACATGCAGACAGTGGCGCGTGCACCGGAGGCCTCCATGTGGTGACACGCGATGACCACGCGCGGGGATCGGCGGTGCGCGTGTGGCCCTACGCGCGACAGACGGCGACAGGCCTGAGGCCGGAGCATGGCTGGCCGAGGAGAGGGGGAGAGGATTCGGAGAGCTTTTTTTTTGGTTTTTTTCTTTAAAAGGTTAAGAAATAACTTTTTTTTTTCTGAAAAAGGGTATTTATAGGCCCTCAGAACGGTGCCGTTTTGGGGGCTGAGTTTTAGCCTTAAAACGGCACCGTTCTAAGCTATTACACAAATCTGACCCGAAATCCGGTCCGACCCGACTTAGGATCCGCGTGTTTTTGAAGGAAGGGTTATTTATGTGTTCGATCCTTCCGTTTTTTCTCAAATTTTCAATCAGGTCCTCATACTTTTAATTAATTTCAAATTGGCCCATTAATTTTCAATTCTTTTCAATTTAATCCTTGAACCCTTTTGAAAGCACCAAGGGCTGCCACGTGTCATTGTTTGGGTTTATTTCTACGAACGGTCCCTTTTCTTTTAAATTTGTTTTAATTTAATCCTTAAATCAAGTTTGTTTTAATTACAAAATTTACCCACAAATTTTCCATAGTTTTTAAACTAGTCCTTTGACCTTAGGATGCCTCAAGGGCTGCCACGTGTCACTCGTTTTTGGTTTTATTACCCCGAAGATCCCTAAACTATCTGAAATTTACCATTTTACCCTCGAACTTCCTAAAATCCCATTTTGACCCCAAAACTTCAAAAATTACCATTTTACCCCTAAACTTCTAAAAATCCCATTTTTAAACCCCAAAACTTCCAAAAATTACCATTTTACCCTTAAACTTCAAAAAATCCATTTTTGACCCCAAAACTTCCAAAAATTACCATTTTACCCCCAAACTTCTAAAAATCCCATTTTTAACCCTTAAACTTCTAAAAATCCCATTTTTAACCTCGAAACTTCAAAAAATTACCATTTACCCTCGAACTTCCAAAAGTCTCATTTTTAACCCTCTGACTTCTAAAAATCCCATTTTAACCCCAAAACTTCCAAAAATTACCATTTTACCCCCGAACTTCCAAAAATCCCATTTTTAACCCTAAAACTTCCAAAATTACCATTTTACCCTCGAACTCCCAAAAATCCCATTTTTGACTCCAAAACTTCCAAAAATTACCATTTTTTCCCCTAGATGTTCGAAGACTCCGTTTTTGACCTCGAAACTCTTAAAGTTACCCTTTTACCCCCGGATGTTTAAATTTTCATTTTTTAACTCTGAATTTTCTCGAAACTACCATTTTGCCCCCGTGCATCCAAAAGGTCTTATTTTGAACTCCGATTGCATCATTTTTCCTTCTCATCAACATTTGTATTTTTATTATGCACTCGTATTTTTTATTTTGATTTTTCGTGAATAATTTATCTTCTTATTTATCTTACTTTGCGTTATATGATATCCACTATTAACTGCTCATTCATATTCAACTCGCATGCTTATTGTCAAAATTTTTTTATACAAAAACTTCAAAATCGAGGCAACATCCTTTTATTTCGAGTTCTAAAAATTTGTGCCATAACTTACTAGGTGCAATTTTTCCTCAAATCGAAATAATCGAAATAATCGAATACCCTTAATCGAGGCAATGTTTCCTTATCTTCGATTTTGAAATAATGCGCCTTAACTTACTAGGTGCAACTTTTCTTCTAATCAAGATAATCAAATATCCTTTTCCCAAAGATTAAAAAAAGTTTTACAAAGGAAAGCTCGTCATTTTTGGATCCTGAAATGTTGTGTCCTAACTCACTGGACACAACCTTTCTTCTTCGATCACTTTAAAGTAGCGGGATTTCCAAATAAACCCCATTTCTTTAAAAGTCAACTCATGCATTCAAGGATCGTATTTTAAACTTTAAGCTTTTAAATGTTACAAATTAAGACCCGAAAATAATCGATATGGTACCAATTTTGGGCGTATGAGGGTGCTAATCCTTCCTCATGCGTAATCGACTCCCGAACCTATTTTTCTGGATTTCGAAGACCTACATGTTCTCAAAACGTTTTTTAAAATGTTTTATGGTGATCCAATCACATCGAATAAAAGATTGGTGTTGACTCCCATTATTTTTCGATTTTAAAATAATTTTCGAAACTCGTCGTTTTCCTCAAGAGGGATGGTTTCGACAGCTGACGACTCCACTAGGGACTTATTTTAAATAAACGAGAGTCAAGCTGAAATTGATTATTTTTGGGTCTTCTTTGGAAACTTTTAAGCTTCAGTTTTGTTTAATAGGCGATCCTAGACATCTTTTGTGGCATTATATCATGTGATATTGATAGTGTAAATTCGCATACATTTGCATTTGATATTACCTTTTAAGTGGAAGCCTGAAACTATTCCTTCGTGAGGTCTTCACCTCCGTGCAGGATAGTGGATCGCTTTCGGGATTACAAAGTACCCTTGTTTTCGTGAAGTTTTCACTTCCGTGCAAACATGCGGGAAATGCATCCCCCTAAACTGAACTCATCCGTGTGAGCCCGTAATGGGTGAAGATCGAGGAATCTGTTGGTTTAGGCACCTCTACTTTAAAACTCAAAACCACATATAGAAAACTGTAAGAACTTGCCTAGAAAGGAGTTATACTAAACCATTAGGCAACCTGCCAAGACAAGCTCTTAGGTTCTATGCTATATTTGAATTGATATTGTATGTTTCGCTAACTTGTTTATGTTGTTTCTTTTTGCATCGCATTTTCATCATCATATTCAGAGAAGGTATAGACTCAAAAGTTTAGTTACCTATAAGAGAATTAATCATGAAAAACAAGTACTTTGATAAAGTGGAGGACAATATGGTCGTGCACGTGTGATCGGAGGAAACTCAACGCCAAAAAGGAGACAGCTTAGTGGAAGGGTATGAGTCAGAGCTTTGGGATTATACCAGGATCAGCACGGCTCAAAACAATGTGTTGGAATTGAAAGAGATATGGGACAATTGGGACAACAACATGAAACAGACCTTTTACCAAGAATACGGAAATTTGCCATATTTATGCGAAGTCAAGGTGGACAAATCCCTCTTTAGTGCCTTAACACAGTATTGGAATTCAGCCTACAATTGCTTCACCTTCGGGAACATAGACATGACACCAACGATAGAAGAATACACAACTCTGCTCCGTTGTTCGAAGTTGTCAGTAGATAAGGCCTATTCTAGAGCGTCGAATCTCCCGACCATGGTTAAAAGATTGATAAACATCATGGGCATGAGTGAACAATGGGTTGCAGCTCGAGTTAAGGTCAAAGGAGATAACAAGTGCATCACGTGGAAAAGCCTGCGAGACTTAATATTGGCTCATCCGGATGCGAAAAAAAAGATCGACATTTTAGCCCTAAGCATCTACGAGTTGGTAATTTTTCTGAAGGCTTTGAGGCATATAGAAGACGCGGTGATAGATTTGTTCGATAGATTAAGTAAAAGAGTGACGCCTGTCCCGACTATACTAACTAAAACTTTCAGATCTTTAAATGCATGCAGAAAGGAGGGAGAAGGTCTATTTATCGCCTGTGCACCGCTACTGATGGTATGGTTCCATAGTCACTTTTGGAAAACAGAAAAGTCTCCTATCAGTACTTGTCTAAAGATTACTCCCCTTTAAAAGAGTTTGTGGCCACGCAGAGACAAGAAAACTTCTCGGAAGAAAAGTGGATGACCATACTCCAAAGCCTCAAAGACGAAGACATAGAGTGGCATGGTTTATTCCAGATGAAATATTATATCGATGTGGAGATCTTGACTGGGTCCGATTAGCAGGAATATGGGAGCAACCGGGTATGCACCTCTGCTAGTGTCAAGATAATACAGATCAATACAGTTCATACCCGTGACTTATGGGATAGCTCAGTGTGAATTCATGTACCGGAGAGAAAATAATAAGAAAAGGATTCGGGAAATCTCAAATGCATGGAATCAGGTTTGAAAAATGAAAGCATTCGGCGCCAATCCCATGATAACTGCAAAATATGATTGGTGAAGAAACAGAAGGATTAACGACAATATTCCTATACCGAACCCGGAGATTGTCCGCCTAATTAAAGAACACTTGCAAGTTATTCCGACTGAATTAGAAATAATTAAACAGGATTTTGAAAAGAAAAATGCTGAGATGGGGAAAGTGATAGAAAAACTAGAGGAAGAGAAGGTGCTTTTAGGATTGGACGTTGATGTTTAGAAGCTAGAGGCGGAGAAATTAAGAAAAGGGAAGAATAAGGCTGAAGAAGATCTTAGCAGCCTAAAGAAGGACTATAAAAAGCTTCGAATGTCAATAAGAACCGCTGGTTTAGTAAAGACATCAGAGCAACGGCAACAGGAAATTCACGAAGAGAAAAATAAGACAAGCCACTGGAAAAACAAATTTCAAGATGCCTAAGTTCAGGAGAATGCTATAAAGAGTAGCCTTCTGGAAAGCCAAGACGAAGTGACTGAATTAAAAGCTCGAGTAGGAGAATTAGAGGAGTCCTTGTACAGGCATCGTAGCCGAAATTCAGTAATAGAATTGAAAGCAAGCCTAGCTGAGATCGAGAGACTGAGTAAGAGGGTGGAAGAAATAGAAGCCTCTTTGCAGAATAGCGAGATACGAACTGAGATTTTGGAAAGGACGTTGGAGATGAATGATTGGCATCTTCAGCAAACTCAAAAGGAAGTCAGAGAAAGAGATTATGTTATGGGAGAAGCTTTAAATCAAATCCGCGAAGTAGCTGATCATGTGCGGACACTGGCAGTAGAAGCAGAAGAGCTGGCCATACAGTACGAGACGAAGACGAAACGAGGACAGAAGCTGTCAAAACTCCTTAAGAAAGTCAAGGCTCTAAGCATCAAAGCAAAACCGTTTATGTAATTTGCTTTATGTTAAAGAACTTGTTATCCGAATAAAGTTTTCTAAATGGAAAGTGAATTATAAGTCAAATACCTTTCTCTTGCATACATGCATCACATTCGCATCACATTTTTGTATACTTCTGCATAACAATCCTAACCTATTAAAATTTACCGTCCAGCTACATCGGTAACCATTGAAAACTCACACCATTATAATACTTGAAAGAAAACTAAAGCCATGGAACAAAGACTTGAACAAATCCAAAAAGAGTTACAATACCAGATGCAAGAGCGCATCCAAGAGCAAATGAGCATGATGTGCAGAGAAATGAAGAATCAATTCATGGAGGTACAGAAAAACCTAATGAATGAGTTAGCGTAAGTAAAACAAAGCATGACTGATAGGGGAAAGAGCCCTGTTATTGAGGAAGAAGAAGACCCAATGGTCCCCCTAGGCTTTACACCCCTCCATAACCCGGCTTCGCATGAAATACCTACACGGGAGCCTACTGTTACTGTAAGGGCACGGTAACCAGCTACGGGCATGTCGCGACCGGCTAATTATCCAATTGGATCAGGATCCAACCCAGAGGATAATGCCGCGAATCTAGGTGTCCCAGACTTTGACGAGATGGTAAGAGAAGATCTCCCCAAACAAATAGAAGAAAAATATAGGCATTTAGAAGAGAAAATCGACGCAATGTAGGGAGTTGAAATTTCCTATGGGGTAGACGCCAAGGAGCTAAGTCTGGTTCCGGACCTAGTCCTCCCTCCCAAATTCAAAGCTCCAGAATTTGAAAAATATAGCGAAACGAGCTGCCCTGAAGCTCACCTAACCATGTTCTGCAGAAAGATGACGGGGTACGTTCATAGCGACCAACTGTCAATTCATTGTTTTCAAGACAGCTTGGTCGGGTTGGCAACCAGATGGCACAATCAGTTGAGCCGATCAAAAATTCATTCGTGGAAGGATTTGGCACAAGCTTTCTTAAAACAATACGGGCATGTGATAGAGATAGCTCCTGATCGACTTACACTGCAGAATATGGAAAAGAAGTCAAATGAGAGCTTTAGAACATATGCGCAGAGGTGGCGCGAGATGGCAACCCAAGTACAGCCACCGCTAATAGAAAATGAGACAACAATGTTATTTGTCAATACCCTCAAAGCTCTTTACCTAAATCATCTGTTAGGAAGCGCCACCAAGAGTTTTTTTGATATGGTCATGTCAGGGGAAATGATTGAAAATGCGATCAAAACCGGTAAAATTGAAATCGAAGAAAACCCTAAAAGGCCTGCTCCTAAAAGAAAGGATAACGAGGTCAACAATACAAGCACATACAGACCTAGCTACATCAGACCCTTCGTCGCAAATCAGCCCAAAACTTCAATGGGCGATTACCAAAATACTCCGCGACAGGAGATGGACACTAGGCCAAATAGAGGAAGAATTCAATATACTCCCCTCCCAATGTCATATAGGGAACTCTACAAGATATTATATGATGCGCATGAGGTGGTTCCTTAGCGTGTAAGACCATACAAACCTCCATTCCCGGCATGGTACGATATAAAAGCTCAATATGAATACCATGCAGGGGTCGAAGGACACTCGATTGAAAACTGCCCCTCTTTTAAAAGACGAGTCGAAGGACTCATATAGCATGGAATCATAAAATTGGAAGAGCCAACAAAGCCCAATATAGCTGGGAATCCTTTGCCTAATCACCCAGAGCAAGGGGTGAATGCCCTGTTGGAAGAGGGAGCACGAAAAATTAAGAGAAATATTGAAGAAATCAAGTCCTCGCTTCGGTGGGTATGGCAGGAGTTGGTTAAAGAAGGGATAGTCGTGAGCGATAAAGAGAGTATGATAATTGGGGATGATTACCCCTGCGAGTTTCACGCCGTCAAAGGGCATAAAATTCAAAATTGCGTCGAGTTCAAAGCCGTGGTCCAGATGTTGATGGACAATCGAGAGCTGGAATTTTTTGAAGAAGGGGTGGAAGCTAATGATGTTTGCGCCTCTGAGGACGAGACAGCTTATGGAAACAATCGCCCCAAAGTTATTATTCGTGGTACGGTAAGAGAACAGACAACTCCTCGCGTTATAATATAGAGGCCTGCAACGTTTCTTTATAAGGACAGCAAGAAGGTCCCATGGAGTTACAATTGCAACGTGATCATACCAAGAGAGGGGGAACCCAGGAAGGACGTTAATCTCGTTACCCGTAGCGGTAAGAATTATGACCTTGTGAATAAAGAAAAAGAGGTCAACAAAGGGAAAGCTAGAATGCATGAGCCTGAGGAGGAAATGACTAACAAGCCGAAAACACCCATCAACGAGCTTGTATTTGAGAATGAGGCGAGGGAGTTTTTAAAGGTTTTAAGACATAGTGAATATAGTGTGATAGAGCAACTACACAAACAGCCTGCTCGGATATCGATCTTGTCATTGCTTTTAAGCTCGGAGGCCCATCGAAGCGCACTAATGAAAGTACTGAATGAAACGTATGTAGCAGATGACATCTCTGTCAGCAAACTAGATCTATTGGTTAATAACGTGAGTGCTAATAACTTTATTTTCTTCAGCGATGATGAAATCCCAACGGGAGCAATAGGGTCCACCAAGGCCCTACACATCACTACCCGTTGTAAAGGGTATACATTACCTGGACTACTCATAGACAATAGTTCAGCCTTGAATGTGCTACCATTAGGTACACTGCAAAGATTGTCAATTGATATCTCTCACATGAAAGGATGTAATAACATAGTGAGAGCATTTGACGGGACAAAAAGGAAGGTAATGGGGAAGATTAAAGTACCCCTTCAAATAGGGCCGAATACATACGAAGTAGATTTTCTAGTGATGGACATTAGGCCCACTTATAACTGTCTGCTGGGAAGGCCATGGATCCACTCAGCTGGGGCAGTACCTTCCTCTTTACACCAAAAAGTGAAGCTAATAAATGAAGGGCTGCTGATCACGATTAATGCTGAGGAGGAAATAATCGCGTCTATAACAAGCGATTCACCCTATGTAGGGATGGACGAGGAGGCTGTGGAATGCTCGTTCCGCTCACTGGAATTTGTCAATGCAACCTTCATTTCGAAAGGGAGAAAGATACCTATGCCTAGAATATCCTTGACCACTAGGATGGGTTTGAAATTAACAGTCGGAAAAGGAGCGATACCTGGGAAAGGACTAGGAAAATACCTTTAAGGAAGAGTTAATGTGCCGATGCTAATAGAAAAACGGGATCGTTATGGCCTGGGATACAAGCTAGATGCGAAACAAAGGATGAAAGAATTGGAGAAAAAATAAGAAAGAAGGAGGGCCAGACTGTCCGAAAAAGACATCTCGTGGGAACCCATGGTTTTCCCACACATCTACGAGACTTTCGTCTTAGGAGGGGTGATCAACCAACAGGGAAAGGAGCAAGTGGCGATTGGAATCAAAGGGGGCATCATGAAAGGTTTGGATATTAATGCTATATCAGACGAAGGAAATGAAGGGAATACATCAAGAGTTGGTCCGTATGAACCTGGAAGCACCTTAAATAATTGGACCATGGAGGAGCTCCTTGTAATTTTTAAGGTTTTCTCAGAGTAATGCTCGAAAACACCTATTGCTTTAGGCTCGAAAGCAATATGGATCTTTTTGTAAAAAGGGCCCATGGTCATTGCTCAGTTGTTTTGAATGAAATGCACTTTCTATCTTATACTCTTCTCCATAACTATTCCTTAATTCGGCTTAATAAATCATTCGTACATATCCAATAAACAAGGGCAATTATTCTTTTATACATACATACTCATATAATACCACATATTCATTCTTTCGTAAATTTATTTTGCTCTTTGGACTTTCATTTCATCCTTTGACAGATCCCCAAATATCAATAATATGAGCAACTCTGACGCTAACTTAAAATCCTACTTCGAACAAGATACGTGTTTGGAAGAGCTTCAGGACCTTGAAGATAATCAAGATTATGATCTACCTCCGGATCTTTTAAGAACGATAGAACAGGAAGAAAAATAGATCTTGCCTCATTCAGACCCAATGGAAGTTATAAATCTGGGGCACGAAGATGAAAAGAAAGAGGTGAAGATTGGAACAAGCATCTCCGAAGAAACTAGAAGGGATCTTATCGATTTGCTTCAAGAATTCCAAGATATCTTCGCATGGTCTTATCAGGATATGCCCGGCTTGAGCACTGACATTGTGGTCCATAAACTACCTATAAAAGAAGAAAGCAAACCCGTGCAACAAAAACCTCGAAGGATGAGACCGAATCTGTTATTAAAAATAAAAGAAGAAGTCAAGAAACAATTTGACGCCGACTTCCTCCAAGTGGTCAAATACTCTGAATGGGTAGCTAATATAGTCCCTGTTCCTAAAAAGGACGGAAAGGTGCGCATGTGTGTGGACTATCGAGATTTAAATAAAGCTAGCCCAAAGGATAATTTTCCCTTACCCCACATCGATACTCTAGTCGATAACACGGCAAGACATTCCCTATTTTCCTTTATGGATGGTTTCTCTGGGTATAATCAGATAAGGATGGACCTGAAGGACATGATCAAAACCACTTTTGTCACGCTATGAGGAACGTTTTGCTACAAGGTGATGCCCTTTGGGCTAAAAAACGCAGGGGCAACTTATCAAAGGGCCATGGTGACCTTGTTCCATGACATGATGCATAGGGAAATTGAGGTTTACGTTGATGACATGATTGCAAAATCCCGAACAGAGGAGGAACATGTAAGAATCCTGAGAAAGTTATTTGGAAGGCTAAGGAAATATCAATTAAAGTTAAATCCAGCCAAATGCACTTTTGGGGCCACTATAGGAAAATTGTTAGGCTTCGTAGTCTACAAAAGAGGAATTGAAATTGACCCGGATAAGGTCAAAGCCATACAGGAGCTACCACCACCCAGCACGCAGAAAGAAGTTCGAGGGTTCTTAGGAAGACTAAATTACATTGCTCGGTTCATTTCGCAGTTAACTGAGCAATGTGATCCTATCTTCCGCTTGCTTAGAAAATGCAACCCGAGTGTATGGGATGATGAATGTCAGGAAACCTTTAATAAGGTCAAAGAATATTTATCCAAGGCACCCATCTTGGTACCTCCAATTCCTAATAAGCCATTAATCCTGTACTTAACGGTCTTCGAGAGTTCCATGGGATGCGTACTAGGCCAACACGATGAATCCGAAAAGAAAGAAAGGGCTATATATTATCTCAGCAAGAAATTCATTGATTGCGAGACGTGATATTTGCCTATTGAGAAATTATGTTGTGCCCTAGTCTGGACTACACGCAGATTAAGACAATACATGTTATATCATACCACTTGGTTGATTTCGAAATTAGATCCTCTAAAGTATTTGATGGAGTTAGCAGCATTGAATGGGAGATTAGCTCGATGGCAAATCTTGCTTTCGAAATTCAACATAGTCTATGTCAATCAGAAGGCAATAAAAGGAAGTGCGATAGCAGACTTCTTGGCAAGTAGAGCTTTAGAAGACTATGAGCCGATAAACTTCGATTTCCCGAATGAAGATTTAATGTATATAGTGGCCACCGAAGGGGCAATCATGGAAGAACGACCTTGGAGATTGAATTTCAATGGAGCTTCAAATACCACGGGTAATGGGATTGGGGCAGTCTTGGTATCACCAGAGGGAGATCATTACCCTTTCACCAGCAAACTCGATTTTGATTGCACAAACAATATGGCGGAATATGAAGCATGTATCTTGGGAATCCGTGCGGCCATAGAGCGGAGAATTAAAATTTTGGAAATTTATGGAGATTCCGCGTTTGTGATCTATCAACTAAAAGGAGAATGGGAAACAAGGGATTCAAAGCTAGTGGATTACCGCAAATTGGTCCTCGAGTTGATCACAGAATTGAACGACGTCACGTTCCATTATCTCCCATGGGAAGAAAACCAGATGGCCGATGCTCTTGCCACTCTAGCCTCAATGATTAAAGTAAGTAGAAAGGAAAAAAGTAAATCCCATTCAGATGAATATTTATGAAGCTCCTGCTCACATATTGAGGTAGGGGAAGAAGAGGAAATGGATGATCACCCATGGTACCAGAATGTTCTTCAGTTTGTGAAAGATCGAAAGTATCCCGAGCAAGATTCAGAAAATGAAAAGAGGACGTTGTGAAGACTAGCCAGTGAATATGTCCTAGACGGGGAAATCTTGTACAAGAGGAGAAAAGATCAAGTGCTGCTAAGATGTGTCAATGCAATTGAAGCTAAAAAGATCTTAGAAGAAGTTCACGAAGGCATATACGGGACACACGCTAACGGTTTCACGATGGCCCGACAAATAATGAGGTTTGGGTATTACTGGGCTTGTATGGAGGGCGATTGCATCAATTATGCCAAGAAGTGCCATAAATGCCAAATCTACGGAGACAAGATTCATGTACCTCCATCACAACTTCATGTCATGACTTCTCCCTGGCCTTTTTCTATGTGGGGCATGGATGTCATCGGGCCAATTTCTCCAAAGGCTTCCAATGGCCATAGATTCATCTTTGTGATGATTGACTACTTCACTAAATGGGTAGAGGCAACCTCATATGCGAATGTTACCAAGTCTACGGTTAGCAAGTTTCTGAAAAAAGAAATTATTTACCGGTACGAGATGCCCGAAAGAATCATATCCGTTAATGCCCTCAATTTGAACAATAGCACGATAGCAGAAGTTTGTGAACAATTCAAAATTAAGCATCATAATTCTTCTCCCTATCGCCCGAAGATGAATGGGGCTGTGGAGGCAACTAATAAGAATATCAAGAAGATTGTGGCAAAAATGACCGAGAACTACAAAGACTGACACGAAAAATTACCATTTGCCCTCTTTGCCTAGAGAACTTCAGTCAGAACTTCTACTGGGGCAACACCATTCTCATTGGCATACGGTATGGAAGCAGTTTTGCCTGTCGAGGTTGAAATACCTTCCCTACGAGTCTTAACAGAGCTCCAACTAGACGAGGCTGAATGAGTTCAAGCTCGATATGACCAGTTGAATTTAATCGAGGAAAAAAGATTAAAAGCCATTTGCCATGGCCAGATGTACCAGAAAAGAATGACGCGAGCCTATGACAAAAAGGTTCGTCCCAGGGAATTCTATGAGGGGGATCTAGTTTTAAAAAAGATACTTCCCATACACAAAGATTTTCGTGGGAAATGGATGCCTAATTGGGAAGGACCTTATGTGGTAAAAAAGGCTTTCTCAGGAGGAGCTCTCATCTTAACGGAAATGGACGGCAAGGAGTTATACAACCTTGTCAATTTAGACTCAGTAAAAAAATACTTCGCCTAAAAACAAAAGGAGAATTGAGACGAAAACCCGCAAAGGGCGTCTAAAAAAAACTAAAAAAAAAGGGGTTCAGGATGAAAACTCGCAAAGGGCGTCCTGGAACCAAGGAAATTTTGAGTTGAAAACCCACAAAGGGCGGTTTAGGTCCAAGAACGGGTCGACGAGATGGGGGAAGGTTACAACTTGAAACATCAACAAAGCACTCTAGATCTTCTAGACACGCATCTGAGATTAGGAATAATTCTCAAGCAAAGTTGGTGTAGAGTAGCTCATTTCGCGATATCTGGGACAACCAATTATTTCTCATTGTATAATTGGCAATTTTCAACTAGTGATTGTTTTCTTTGATCCTCTTTTATCGTTTCCATTGATCCTCTTTAATAGAATTCTTGAAATACGACTTCGTTTCTGCGTAATTTTGTCCGAGCTTTGCATCTAAATAACGGGTAATGAACTAATAAATCATACAAAAAGTCATGAGCATTGTTCTGAAGTTTTCAGAAATTACAAGAAGCTCGAAACAAGACCACCAACTAGAAGACAAGCTTAAAAACAAGCAGTTCCAGAACAACTTGGAAGTGACAGAGCAACACAACAAATATATAATTTGGACAGGCGACAAACCATGCCGACCTGAATGGATAATAAACAAACCTGACATTCATCATGCACATTCATATAAGTTAGGAGCATTTAATCATGACTTGCTAATTTAGGCTTACATAGAGGCCTATAGAAGCATATTGCACAGGTCATACCCCCGTCACATGGCGAGATGAATCATTAAAGATGGAAAGGTGCAGGACTCCAATGCCTTACCTCGATCACGGGGCAGATTACGATTATCCACAAACGACGTGATCATCTTCCTGATGAGACACTGAGAAGAAGACCCAGACGAGGCTCAAAACGAGCAAAATCTTCAAACCCCATCTTCCTGATGAGACACTGAGAAGCAGGTCGAAGAAATAAAAGGTTAGCTTTCTGATGAGATACTGAGAAGTGAACCAAATTCGTCTTCCTGATGAGATACAGAGGAGCGAATTGAAACAAATAGCGATGTGATCATCTTCCTGATGAGACACTGAGAAGAAGACCCAAACGAGGCTCAAAACGAGCAAAATCTTCAAACCCCAGCTTTCTGATGAGACACTGAAAAGCAGGTCGAAGAAATAAAAGGTTAGCTTCCTGATGAGATATTGAGAAGTGAACCAAATTCGTCTTCCTGATGAGATACAGAGGAGCGAATTGAAACAAACAGCGATGTGATCATCTTCCTGATGAGACACTAAGAAGAAAACCCAAATGAGGCTCAAAATGAGTAAAATCTTCAAACCCCAGCTTCTTGATGAGACACTGAGAAGCAGGTCGAAGCAATAAAAGGTTAGCTTCCTAATGAGATACTGAGAAGTGAACCAAATTCGTTTTCCTGATGAGGTACAGAGGAACGAATTGAAACAAACAGCGATGTGATCATCTTCCTGATGAGACACTGAGAAGAAGACCCAAATGAGGCTCAAAATGAGCGAAATCTTCGAACCCCGCTTTCCTGATAAGACATTGAAAAGCAGGTCGAAGAAATAAAAGGTTAGCTTCCTGATGAGATACTGAGAAGTGAACCAAATTCGTCTTCCTGACGAGATACAGAGGAGCGAATTGAAACAAACAGCGACGTGATCATCTTCCTGATGAGACACTGAGAAGAAGACCCAAACGAAGCTCAAAACGAGCAAAATCTTTGAACCCAAGCTCCCTGATGAGACATTGAGAAGCGGGTCGAAGCAATAAAAGGTTAGCTTCCTGATGAGATACTGAGAAGTGAACCAAACTCGTCGTCCTTATGAGATATAGAGAAGCGAATCGAAATAAACGATGCAGTAATCTTCCTAATGAGATACTGAAGACCAAACCGAATTCAAATACTACAAGCAAGATGGAGTCCTGATGTAGAGGTAGATGTGGCAAAACCGAACAGTTAAACAAAGCGGAAAGCGGACCACTTGAAGAGAGATCGTCGAAGAAGTGAAACGAGACCAAAATGGAGCCTCCTTTCGGTCCTTGCTCCATTCCTGTTACACAGCAACGAGCAAGGAGGGGCAGCTATTGGAGCCCAATTTTGACTGGGCCCTTTTTAATTTATTTTAAATTTGATAATATATATTTTTATGTATACCATAACACAACAAAATGAAAAATATTATAATGTCAAATTAAAGTAACTTTACAACTATAAAGGTTTAAACATAAACATTTTCTAATCTTCCCCGCAATTATGAAACTATCCAAACAAGGTGAATATATCAAAATCCATGACAAGCATTTTTACACCCAATAATCATATATCTTAATCAAAATCAAAATTAAACCAATCAATTCTATTTAAAATGAACCAATAAAAATAAAAATATTTATCTCCATATAAAAATCTCAATAACTAAACACGTAAAGAGATTTAAAAATTCATAGAATTATGGATAGAGAATTATATAAATTAAACTTCTTATTAAAAATCAAATCAAATTTCAAAAGAAATTGATTAGACTAACTTAGGTTACCATGGATGAGAAGTATGATTATAAGCATCCTTAATAATGAAGAGAAAGAGATCATCCCTGTTGGAGCCCAATTTTGACTGGGCCCTTTTTAATTTATTTTAAATTTGATTGAAATTGAAATTTAAATTTAAATTTAATTTAAATTTAACTTCAAAATTAAAAAGTCCAAAAATAGCAAATGTTCAATTACAAAGTCCAATGGGGCCCAAATTCAAATAACCCAAACTTATAAGCCCAAATTACCTAAAGCCTATTACACCCTAAGCCTAATCAGCTACAATGGATGCTGCTACCACCTCTCCCTCAGAAAACCAGGATCCGCCGCATCAACAGCCAAGTTGCTCATCAGCAGCTAGCACCGGTCACCCCAACTTGGACTGCACCAACCGCCATTGCAGGGTCGAAACCTGCAAAAGGAGAAAGTAGACATGCATTAAGTACTGTAAAACAAAATAGAATGATGGTAACATAGGCTATAAAAGCCGAATTCATTTCAGTTGTAAAGGATGACGGTTCATTCACAAAAAAAGGATCAATACAAATACAGTTTTTTTTCATCATAGGCAAAACACAACAGAAGTACACAAATGTGAACAAGGAAGCAATCAATAACAGACTCAAATCGGGTTCAGAGACCGTCTGTTTTTAAGGTATGAATTAATGAGTATTAAATACATGCTTATTTGCTTCTGACATTTAAGATGAATGCATGGGATACATTTCTATTTACTTTTTCAAAATATTTTAAATGGGTTCATTATTAATAATAAGTACTAATGACCTTTTAATAAAACGAACGGTTTTCTTAATAAATAATTAATAATAAACTTTTATATATTAATTAATAAATAATGAGTTGAGTTTTATTAATTACGGCAGTAATGATTTTATTAATAATATTAAATAATATTAATAAAAACAAAAAAGAAAATGAAGAGTCGAATACTTCCCTGACCCGCGTCTCCATTGCCGAAGCTCGTGTCGAAGCCTCTGTTGAAACCCCGCACCTCGCTGCGTATAAATCTGAAAAAAGGGAGGAGATCGGAATACTAATAATAAAAATCGAATAAAACGACTTAAAAAAAAGGGGGAAAACGTTTAAAAAAAAGGATTTGGAAACGTTGTTTTAAAAAAGAAAAAAAGAAAAAAAGAAAGAAAGGAGAGGATTTTACCTGGGAACCCATGCGCGGAGGCGTGTACGGTTCAACCCAGGCGGCCAAGATGGCACGTGGATGTGTAAGCAGTGGCGCGTACACCGGAGGCCTCCATGTGGTGACACGCGAAGACCACGCGCGGGGATAGGCGATGCGCGTGTGGCCTTACGCGTGACAGATGGCGATAGGCCTGAGGCCGAAGTACGGTCGGTCGAGGAGAGGGAGAGAGGATTCGGAGAGCTTTTTTTTGGTCTTTTTTTGAAAAGGTTAAGAAATGACTTTTTTTTTTTTCTGAAAATAGGTATTTATAGGCCCTCAGAACGGTGCCGTTTTGGGGGCTGAGTTTCAGCCCTAAAACGGCACCGTTCTGAGCTATTACTCGAATCCGACCCGAAATCCGATCTAACCCGACCTAGGATCCGCGTGTTTTTGAAGGAAGGGTTATTTATGCATTCGATCCTTCCGCTTTTTCTCAAATTTTCAATCAGGTCCTTCTCGTACTTTTAATTAATTTCAAATTGGCCCATTAATTTTCAATTCTTTTCAATTTAATCCTTGAACCCTTTTGAAAGCACCAGAGGCTACCACGTGTCATTGTTTGGGTTTATTTCTCGAATGGTCCCTTTTCTTTTTAATTTGTTTTAATTTAATCCTTAAATCAAGTTTGTTTTAATTACAAAATTTACCCAGAAATTTTCTGTAGTTTACAAACTAGTCCTTTGACCTCAGGATGCCTCAAGTGCTGTCACGTGTCACTCGTTTTTGGTTTTATTACCCCGAAGGTCCCTAAATTGTTCAAAAATTACCATTTTACCCCCAAACTTCAAAAAATCCCATTTTTGACCTCAAAACTTCAAAAAATTACCATTTTACCCTCGAACTTCTAAAAATCCCATTTTAAACCCTAAAACTTCCAAAAAATACCATTTTACCCCCAAACTTCCAAAAATCCCATTTTTGACCTCGAAACTTCCAAAAATTACCATTTTACCCTCGAACTTCTAAAAATCCCATTTCTAATCCTCAAACTTCTAAAAATCCCATTTTTAACCCCAAAACTTCTAAAAATTACCATTTTACTCTCGAACTTCCAAAAATCCCATTTTTAACCCCTAAACTTCTAAAAATCTCATTTTTAACCCCAAAACTTCCAAAAATTACCATTTTACCCTCTAACTTCCAAAAATCTCATTTTTGACCCCAAAACTTCCAAAAATTACCAATTTACCCTTAAACTTCTAAAAATCCCATTTTTAACCTCGAAACTTCCAAAAATTACCATTTTACCCCCTGAACTTCCAAAAATCCCATTTTTAACCCGAAACTTCCAAAAATTACCATTTTACCCTTGAACTCCCAAAATCTCATTTTTGACCCCAGAACTTTAAAAAATTACCAATTTTACCTCCAGATGTCCGAAGACTCCGTTTTTAACCTCGAAACTCTTAAAGTTACTCGTTTACCCTCAGATTTTTAAAATTTCATTTTTAACACGAAATTTTCCTGAAACTACCATTTTGCCCCCGTGCATCCGAAAGGTCTTGTTTTGAACTCCGATTGCATCATTCTTCCTTCTCATCAACATTTTCATTTTTATTATGCACTCGTATTTTGTATTTTGATTTTTCGTGAATAATTTAGATTCTTATTTATCTTACTTTACGTTATATGATATCCACTATTAACTGCTCATTCATATTCAACTCGCATGCTTATTTTGAAATTTTTTTTATACAAAAACTTTAAAATCGAGGCAATATCCTTTTATTTCGAGTTCCAAAAATTTGTGACTTTTCTCAAATCGAAATAATCAAATACCCTTAATCGAGGCAATGTTTCCTTATCTTCGATTCTGAAATAATACGCCTTAACTTACTAGGTGCAACTTTTCTTCAAATCAAGATAATCAAATATTCTTTTCCCAAAGATTAAAAAAAGTTTTACAAAGGAAAGCTCGTCATTTTTGGATCCTGAAATGTTGTGTCCTAACTCACTAGACGCAACCTTTCTTCTTCGATCACTTTAAAGTAGCGGGAATTCCAAATAAACCCCATTTCTTTAAAAGTCAACTCATGCATTCAAGGATTGTATTTTAAACTTTAAGCTTTTAAATGTTAGAAATTAAGACCCGAAAATAATCGATATGGTACCAATTTTGGGCGTATGAGGGTGTTAATCCTTCCTCATGCGTAATCGACTCCCGAACCTATTTTTCTGGATTTCGAAGACCTACATGTTCTCAAAATGTTTTTTAAAATGTTTTATGGTCACACCGAATAAAGGATTGGTGGCGACTCCCATTATTTTTTTATTTTAAAATAATTTTCGAAACTCGTCGTTTTCCTCAAGAGGGATGGTTTTGACAATCCCAATCAAATATCAAGTAGACATTAATTCTAATGATTCTTAAATCAAACAATTAAATTTCAATGCTTGGATCTCAACAAATTTTGACACAAACTAAAACCTTATTAATCATCCTTGTATGCATGACCAACTTTAGCATCATATTGAAAATTTTCATCTTTTTCCGAAAAAATTATTCTCCATTTCATCATTTTGGACAAAATTTATCTCAATATTATTTCCCTTTTTTTTATTGGATGCTTTGATAAAATTTTATTAGATGCTTAAACATACGACAAGTATGTGATCAATGCATTTTCATACAACATTGGTATTATGAATTTTCAATAACCTTCGAATATTTTTAACCTCCATTTCCTTGATTTTCTTTATTATTCTTTTTCTAGTGGTTAGAAGAATCACCATCATAACAACCATGATAACAATTATTAGTATGTCTCCAACCACATCCTCAATTACAATGACAACCACGATTTTTATATTTTGATTTTTCATAGTAGTTATGCGTTGTAACATTCACTTCAGGGAATGAAGTCTTTTTCACTAAAAGCCACGAGATTATTCCAAAATACTTTTTAAAGCCTTTTTCACAATATTGCTGCTGCAGGAGCACATAAGATACTTCGATCATAGAAAGCTTTAGAGAGTATTATCATTTTTTAATGGTAAAATCATTTTTTCAAATTATTACATCATTCAAGAATCAAGAGGATATTTCACAGTTAGATGTTTCACACTTTTAATTCTTCATGTAGATGATAATCATTGAACTTTCACAATGGTAACTTTCTCATAATTATTCGTGTCAAGTTATATATTCTAAGCTAACAACTAAAGCGAGAAAGCACTATTATTCATGTCTGTTCAAACTTAAGTATAGAAATATGATCATCTAGATCTATTAAAATCTTATGATAGCTAAGATCAACCTTACAATTTAATCAACATAACAATAGAATACCCCAAAAATATTTTATGGAATATTAACTAGAGACATCACATTATTTTATTTACTATAATCAAGGTTTGCATAGAAAATTTCATCCACAAAGAAACAAATAGCCATAAGCTATATCATATGCATTTGGATATATATAAGGTACAAGTACATTTAACTTTTTCTAAGTTTTTCATATGACATATCCAAATATTGAACATGAGCCTCTAGTGTCAAAAATAATAATATAATAGGCAACGTAGTACATTTAGTAAAGGTCACCAAATAAAATAATTTTAAAAAATGATTACTTTATTTTTAATCATGTCAATGACATATGTTATGAAAGATATACATATTTAAGTAAAAAATATTCAAGTTGTTGATACTTCAATCTTATTCAAAGTCTTAGATCATAAACAAGCATATCATGGAATATATAAAACATAAATTCATATTTAAATACGGGAAAAAAATGAGCATTATTTTAACTTTTTTTTTCATTAAGAATATTGAAATCTCAAAATCTTTCAAGCACACAGAGAAATTCACATACCTTCACCTTGTTGCTTCAACAAGAACGTTGTGCATCTAGATTACTTGTTCTCTAACAAAATATTGAATACTATCGAGCAAGCTCGTGCTGATAACGTATTATAAACAAAAATAATAGATAAAAGATGGATATGAGAATATGAGAATTTGTATTGCATTTTATATCTTCATTCCATTTTCAAGTAGCATACTCCTCTCTATATATAGGGAGATCAACTTTTCATATTCAATACATAAATAGAAAAAAGTAGTTACAAGAATATGAAAGGTTAAAAAAGAAGGAAGGTTAAAGGTCAAAGGAGATGAAAAGTTGAACATCCATTTAATAATATTCACAACAAAAAGTAAATTGTTGTCACATAGTTTTTAAAAGTAAAAACTATAAATAAAGTAAAAAAAAAATAGCGAATAAAAGCGTACGTGTTGGAATACATACTCTCCACCCCGGTACTATTTGTGATAGAATAAGCTCATTTATATCATTTGCTACCATTGTTAGACTATCCTTTTTCGAAACACATTGTGTTGGGCTCATCCATTCGCTGTCAGATATAGTGTATGAAATTCTTACATCCAACCATTTCCACAACTCTTTTTTTTTTACTACTTCTTTCATTAAGGAATTGAGACGCCTTTGTGCATCCACCACTGGCTTCTTTCCTTCTTCGAACTGTATTTTATGTTGGCATAGAACAAGATTAATTCCTTTTATATCGACAACGGTACATTCGATTGCCCTTCTGTGTGCTTTCAACACTTCTAGCAGTGCTTTTTCGTGTTCAGAAGATAAGTGGGCAGCTATAATCAAAGGTAAAGTGTTGTTTTCACCAAGATACCCATATTTCAAATGTGTTGGAAGTGGTTTCAGTTCCAAGTTTGACAGCTTAATAATTGATAGGACCATATTATCAGGAGAGTGTCCTTCCAGACCTAATGGTACCTTACACTACTTCCACCAATCTATCTGATACAGTTTTTCATTGCTTCTTCATCAACCTCTTCTTCCATTAGTTCTCCCATATCGAACATATCTGAATCATTATCCGTTGACTCATCATAATCTTGTAGTACTTTCATTAACTAAATCATCATCCTTCTTTTCTAAGTCAATCAACTCAGTCATCTACTTGTTTGAACTCTTTGACTTTCCTCTAAGTATGATCGTTGTCGCTTACTTTTCCAACAACACAAATATTTCGTGAGTTGTTTTAGTCCAAACACTTCCTCCTATAATGATATCGAATTGGATTTGACTAGCATGATCTAAACCTCCAAAGAAATGTTGCAATCAGATTGCTAAATCAACGCCTCGTCTAAGTACTTTCCGAAGAATCGTTTCGAATCGGTCTCAGGCTTGTCCTAATGTTTCCATTGGATTTTGTTTAAATTTTAACAGTTCGTCATATGTACTCAGATTGGTAGGCATTGGTATTATTCTGCACAAAAAAAGTTGTACAAACGCTTCCCACGAAGTGATGGTATAGGGTGGCAGTGCTTCCAATCACTCTCTAACTTGACCTTCAAGTGCAAAGGGGATTAGAAGTAACTTAATTGCTTCTTCAGAAACTCCGGAATACCCAACTGTGCTGCAGATCTGTTCAAATCGCTGAAGGAACACCATTGGGTCATTATCAACATTATCACCATACTGAAGATTCTTTGACACCCAAGTTAGCATTGCTAGATTAATCTCAAATTGAGTTTCATGAATAACAAGTTTTGCTATACTTGATTGAATCCAATTTGTGTCGAATATTATTCGTCCCAAAAAGGTTGTCATCGTTTAATCTAATGAATAATCAAATCTTTAAATCAAAGAATTCAAATTGAAATTACAAGCTTATTTTATGCAAATTATTCATATATGTAATTCTAAATTTTCCTATTTATCCAATTAAAGTGCAGAAAATAAAATTTTAATTTAATGTTGAAATTTCCTTGGCAACGGCCCCAACAACTTGACCGTCGCTAGATGTGAGAAAATCTAGTTTGGAAATACTACAGCAAAAAGATAATAAAATTATGTAGCGGTGTCCGCAAGTACACGGGTCAAATTTTACCATAGTAAAATGTTACAACAAAAACTTCGGGAAGTATTCTGAGGATCGTACCTAAGAGAGGTTGAATTAAACTAAAATTAATTTTCTACACTAACAAGACTAAATAGTAATAATAAAAAATTATATTATGAAAAACCAAAATAAAATTAGTTAATTGAAACGACATAAATTAACTAAAACTAACATAACCAATTAACTATAGAAATTAATCCAAAAAACTAGACAAAAGATTAACTCACTTCAATGTTCCTAATTAACTTCAGAACTCGGGTTTTATCGAATTAGTTATTAATTAAATAATTATTACCTTTCAGCCTCTAATTAATTAACTAATCACTCGATACACGTTTATCTCTTGACCTCATTTTCTTGACTAGGATAAATTATGATTTACTCGATAAACTTATCTCTCGATCTCTTTTATCTGGAATTACTTCCTAAGGTCGTTAGTCCTAGGGTTTAACCGCACATAATTTAAACCAACTAACTCAGACTCAAACCCTAATTCTTCCATTAATTATTTCCACATGCACTCATTGATCTCCATAAGGAAACTAGCCACTCATGGATCTAGATGCAATTATCCCTAATTTCATACACGCAAAACATAAATTAAATAGAAAAAGGGAATAAGAGAATAAATTTCTTTCAATATCAATTTGCACACGAAAGTCGGATTTCCTTTGATAGTTGCAAAGATAATCTTGATTGCAATTGAAAACCACAAAGAAATAATCTTGATTGCAATTGAAAACCACAAAGAAATAATTGAAAACTATTTAATTAAAGGATTGGATCGAAATTGAATCCAAGTTAAACAAGAAAAAATTAAGTTTTATTACATAAAAAAGATTAAATTGTAATAAGAGAAAAATTGAAAATAAAAACCTAAAACTAAACTAAGTGCCTCACTTGGCTAAGCCCTCTAAAGTGAGGCTAAACAACACATATTTATAGTAAAAAATGTTTAACCTAATTAGGTTAATTACAACCTTCAAAACTGATAAATATTCATTGTGCGGGCTAAAACACCCTTGGCTTAATTATGTCTGTTCGTCCTCCAGTTTTGCAACACCATAGGATCGGTGTTGCGACATTGCCTTTCGAATCTAAATTCCTTGGCTTTGAAGTCTGGTGTTGCGACATCACATCTCGGTGTCGCAACACCGCCTTCATCTTTCGTGTTCTCAGCCCAAAATTAGTGTCTTGCACATTTGAGTAGCTCATTAGTTCATCCTTAGCCTTGTATTGGTCCATTAGGTCATCACACGGCTAAAAATTGTATAAAAACACTTATTTTGTGGAAATTAAACTTAAACTAATAAAAATTGAAAACGTAATAAAAACATGTAAAAGAGCTAGAAAACAAGCTTGTTAAGTGTTGAAAAGACTCTAATTTGCCATAATGAATTGTGGCAGATCAATGGTGTGGGAGGGTTATGTGCACAAACTTATGAGCGCTTTTTTTGCTACTTTTTCTCAAGCCTTAGCCATTGTTGACACCCTCAAGATGGCTTGTGAGTTGGGTTTTAGTCATCTTATTGAATTAGATTTTTTAGCTATTATTAATAAACTCAACAGTGGTAGTATGAACTTTTCTATTTATGGGCATACTGTGTGGAGGCCATTTATAAGGTCATTCGATTTGATCATGAAAGGATGCGATTTGCTTCAAGTGTCACGGTGATTTGCACTTTAAATGGGTTTGTACCTCCTTTCTACAATTGTACTGGATTGAAAGGTGGATTTCTTCAGTAACGATTTTGAATTCCTCTCCGTAGTTGAGCTGGATTAGAAAGCAACTTTTCTTTAGAGTTGATGTGGGGTTTTTCAGAATTTCTTCAAGTTCTTCAGTTTCTTTAGAGAATTTCTCGATTTTTTGAACATGTATAAATGTATGGAATGACTTGTAGGTGACCCCCTTTTGTACTATAAATTGTTTGAATTAAAGAGAATTCTTGTAGAATTTGACTTCTCAACTTGAGTATTCTACAAGAATTAAATTTATTTATTTATTTTTTATCTCTTATTAATTACTTAATTAAAGATAAAATAATCATTAAGTATTATCACTTAATTATTTTATTTTTAATTACTTATAGTATAAATTTTTATTATCATCTCTTAATTAATTTAAATTAATGAAAGAAAATACGTATGACACAATATATGATGTCATCATTTTTATTCATGGTAATTTCTGTTTGACCCATGGTAATTATGACTTGACGTGTGGCGCTTTATAATTGATCTAAAAATTTCACTATCTAAAATGCAAATATATTTATTCAATATGAATGAAAAAAAACATATATTTTTTTAAATGTGTACAATTGAATCAAAATTAAATCATGAATAAAATAACATTAAATCAAAATATATGTATCAAATTACACATTAAATCAAAGTTCTTTTATAAGTTTAATATTTATTCAAGGATTTAATAATGCATTTACTATTATTTTATTTTTTGATACAATGTCAAGATTTACCTATAGTCTCTCCCCAATCCTTAAATAGAAGGATAAATATATTTCAACATGTTCGAATTCATATCCTCGTACATTATTTCTTATATCTTATTCAATTTAACTAATCAAATTACATTTTGATTGAGTCTTAGCTCAGTTGGCATCGACATTATTGCCAGTGCAAGAGGACGTGGATTCGAGTGCACTGAAGCATATTATCCTCTTATTTAAGGGTTGAGGAGGGACTATGTCTAATTCTAGTCATTGTATAAAAAAAGGCTAGGAATTGTGATGCTATACTCATATGAAAGGAACTAAAAAAAATCAAATTACTTGACTCGAAATATGAACCTAAAATTTTACTCAAATCCACCCATATTTGAAAATGACTAACTCGAGCCTATTTTAGGTCCAACCATATTACTTTTTTTAAATTTTTTAAAAAGTATTTATATTATTTTTAATTTATTATTTAATAATTCATATGATTTTCATTTATTAAAATTTTATATATATCGGAATGTTAACCTTTTTAAAAAAATTTTACACTATAATAGTATCATTTATTTAATATATATTTAATTTTTGTGTTATAAATTATGTAATGTATAAAAGTAACATTATATAATATATTGTAAATATTGAAAACAATCGGGTCGGGCTAGATCGGGCTTGGCTTTTGAATATTCGAACTTGAGCCCAATAAATATTTTAAACAGATTTAATTTTTTTGTTAAAATCTTTTTGAATTTCGAGCAAACTTTTGAGCCAGAGCTGATAGTGTCAACATTAACAGGTTTACTTCTAATTTTGGATAAAATATCCATCTTTGTATTACCATATTAAATAGTATACCTATTTTCGGAACTAAACAGATATGATACCTCATTTGGCTAATAGCCTTAATTATATATGATTATTTCGAAAGAAGAAAATGAGAGCCGCTGGTTTCACTCCAAAATCATTTTTAAGCTATTTTGCATGTTGCTGACAATCAGAAGCAAACATGAATCCTTCACCAATCAACTGGTTGCTGTCTCTAATGCTTCTTTTCGTTGCGACTGAAGCGGGTTTCATACAACCCAAAGTGCATGTATTAATTTATAACGGTTTGCAAAATGGGACGGATCTCACCGTCCATTGCAAATCGAAGAACGATGATCTCGGTGTCCACCTTGTGACTTTCGGCAATGACTACGAGTTCCATTTTCGCCCAAGCTTTTTATTGGATACCTTGTTTTATTGCGGCATGACATGGAATGGAACATTGCATTGGTTCGACATTTATACATCAAAGAGAGATATTTGCAATTATTGCGTTTGGAATGTTAGGCCCGAGGGTCCATGTTTTCTTCAAAGCATGGGGGCTACTTGTTACTCTTGGAAAAGTAATGCTTAATCACTCTCACTATTCACAATAAAGATTTTAATTCTTTTTATCGAATAAGCCACACCATCTCAACTTCCATTAGTTTCAACATTTTGTTTGAACTACTGGTAGAACAAATGTTGGCACAGAACAATTTAAAGAAAGTAAAGAAGCAAAGTAATGAAAGAAATAACATGTATGGTTCAAATTAATAATCTTACGTCTATGAAGTTTCGTTTAGAGAATGATTTTATTCAACAATTTATACGGATCAACTATTGACTAATCCTCAAATTACCCTTTACACGCACAAATATTTCAAGCCCCAATATTAAATTCAAATCATTACAAATCACTCTCAACTCTCTAAAGAAAACATAAAATAGTGTCAAATATAAAAACAAGAAAAACATGGGTAGAGAGTTGACAGAGACACTCCAAACACTGCTCCAACTTATTTATAGGCCTCTTCAAGTGATCATCCTATAGTGTTTTGAGTAATTATCTCATAAAAGTTTTCATAAACAATTCACCCAACTACTTCAAATACTTTGAAAGATAAAGATGAGGGTAATGATGAGTATCCATAAAATTTCAAACTCATCTCCTTCTCTAAGGTTGTTGATTGAAATATAATTATAATAAAAAGTTCTAGCATGAAATTACTTGCTTATTTGCTTCTCAACAAAATTAAATCATAAGCCATGTTGTTATATCCGCTATTTGAACATGAAGTGGAATAAGAGAAGCAATCAACGTTTCCAACAATCTCACCTTTTGGCATTTTAACAAAACCAATAGTAAATGAACACATGTTCCCACTCAAGTACAAATTCTAGTCATGCTTGTGCACAAAACCATGCAATCACAATTTTCTTGGAAAAATCACAACATTTGTAGCAAATAAAATGAATTGAACTCTAACCAAAACAACCAACCAGCGACACTAGGAAAAGAAACAATCAACCAACAACATCGACTATAAACATTTGTCGGCCATATACATCTCCCCTGTTTGGCAAAGATGTCAAAGGAGCTCCTCCTCAGTTAAGAGATATTCATTTATCAAGACAAATCTGTGAGTATGGGTACGACTTTGGGTACGACTTTAGGTCCAAACGTGAAAGTTCCAAATTATGAGTTCGAAGATGCATTGTAAGTACCTTTCGGGTCAATTACGAAGGCAAGGAATAGAAAACTAAAAGAGGCGCTCAATGTTCTCTGACAAGACATTCGGGTTGAGTTGGAACAATCCACATTGCATTCTAGACTTAACATGGAACATCAGCCTAGCAACGCTTTATTCCTTGCTCAATAAGTATTTCTTATTTGGATTTTAAATAAAGCTCATTTGCATTGTAAATAAAGAAGTTTTTTTCTAGTTTGTTTCTTTGTTTGTTTTTGTTCTAAAATTTTCGTTGCAATATTTTAGTTTATGTCTTTGATGATCTGAAATGGGGCTCTATTTATGGTGTTTTGAAGGTACCTTGCTGATCATACACCTTCCATGAAGATCTTTCATCTTCCGACCATAATTCAAGAATTAAGTAACTTAAGGCTTTAGGATTCAAGCATACTATGGACAAAATTAAAGGAGGGGATTCTAGAAGATTCACATCCATGCATGTAAAAGTGACATTCTATCCACCGAAGCTTATTCAATTACCATCGTCCAAGATGGAGCTGAACATGACCTTTGGAAGGATTCTAGAACCAACACATTTATGTGCACAAGTAACCATTCGACCAACCCCATGTACATTCGTTTTCACCGTCCAAAAAGGGGGTTGATTGTGACTTTTGAAGGAGTCCTTGCATATTAAGAATACATGTACGGTTAAGGGGGAATTGTGTGACTTTTCGTGAATTGCATGCATGCACAATTACGACATTCTAGAAATTATATTAATTGGCCGGTTTGGCTAATCACTTACCTAGAGTAGTCTATAAATAGTTTCTCATTTTGTAATTTGAAGGTTCTTGAATCTATATACATTTTGAGAGATTTCTCTTGAATTCTTAAGAACATTGATACCAAACTTATCAAGGCTTTTGTCTTGTGGCATTCAACTTTATTTCTTTACCTACAGTTCTTGTTTCTTTCATAAACAACGGGTCGGGGTATTTTTAAGTCTATCTCTTGTTTCAATTGTTTTTCATATAGAAATTGAGTCACGTTCCAATAATGTTGGTACGTTTCTCATACAAACCATTAATTCCAAGATTTTTACCCTTGTTTTTTATTATCAAGTACCTGTTTAGAAATGATCGATCACCTGCATGACTTGTACTTTTTAATCGATTACGAGCTCACATCAAAATATTTCAACCGAAGTCTACTACTCAATAACATCTTGCTTTGTTCCATTTTCTATTATAATAGGATTTGGGACATAAATATTTTTCATCAGCCAACTCATGTTCCCCTTACCATGTACTTTCATTCACCACTAGATATTGCTAGAAATCAAATAAAAACAACTTGCTAAAACAAATTTGACCACCATATTAAAAATCAATTCACATGTAACACCTTATATACGATCCAATCGCCAGGTCCGAGTACTGGTTAATACAATGACCCAATTAATTTAATGATCTTTGAATTTGTTTTACTATCATGCTTAATCAACTTAAATATAAAAATCTAGTTGTCATTAAATCTCATATAGAACCAGTGACAAATCATTATAACTTTGATCCTAACAATTGTTTACAAGTTTTAAATTTAGACTTGAATACAAATATATTCAACTTAAACCTTGAGGCATAGCCTTTAGGGATGCCCCTCTATATACATGAACAGTTACCCCACCCATCACTGGCCTCTGGTGGTGCCTGGCGTGGTCCCTCCACTCAAGTCCTGAGTCTCCGTCGACCCTGCATACATGTAGCAATTCTTTTAAGTTTAGAAGAACCTAGTGTGATTTGTATATAGATAACTTATAAATTTAGGATGATTGGATTTTTATGTAGAGGTTAAACTTCTTAGTCTTCATAGAAAATTCACAGATTTTGTTAACGTAGCCTCTACCTCATTCTCTCTTTGAGTCAAATTTTGGTGGCACATCCACCAATCTATACATAACCACGATCCTTCTAGTGATTATCTCTTATGAATTTTAACCTTGTTTATCATTGTTTCAGACCTTCCTTATACCCTTTTAATGTGCCCAACTGCGAATACTCATCTTCGCCATTTTGGATTGGAAGCAACTCTTGGCGCTAACCAAGTATTCACTATAATTGCAGTTCCTTACTTGGATGAGATCTCCTTCTAAATCCTCATTCGCGAACTTGAAAGCAATCCTTGGCTGACTAGATTAACTCCCAAGCTACTTGTTTTTACCTTAGTTCGATCCTTTAAGAGACTTTATCATGTAGATGATTCCTTGCAGACTATCTCCTACTCCGACATTCCTTGGCTGACACCACCCTTGATAGGCTCTCACAGTTTTCCCTGTACCACATATAATCTTACGTTTTCTCCACTAATTTCCCAACTAACTTTTCACTCAGGGAGGTCCTCAACTGACTTTATTCATTTGGTAGTTTTTGTGGTCTTCTGTTTTACATAGTTATCACGTGATAATATAGTATGCGAAGTGTGCAAGTATACACGTCAGGTCAAGTAATATAATGATAAGTAAGATCGTCTCCACATGGGTCAGATAAGTATTATTCGGTCCAGATATTATAATGAATTGTGTGAATTATGCTATGACAAAATGGTATCAAATATAAAATGGTAATCGAAAGAATGATGATGAATGCAATAAGTAAAATAACGCCTTAGCAAAATCATAATTAATCTACTACCCAGAATAGATCTAAGGTGGTTTGCTTCTTTCAAGAGTAAGACCTCCAGTTACCTCACCTTGGGCAATATATGTCGATAAGCCTTGAGTGGGGTTCCTCAAACTATTTCTTCCCCCTTCTATACATAATGCTACTCTATGTCTAGAGTTTGCTATGATTATTCTTCCAAATACTCGCTCGTATCATTCAATCTTGATCCAACTAACCTAACCTTTTCAGAATTAGATTAAGTTTATGAGCATACACTACATTCATCTATGTATAGAGACTGCGTGCATGCAATTCAAAAAGAACAAATTGAATGAATTAGTAAATTAGATAAGATATATGCTTCGGTCATTAAAGAAAATAAAAGTTTCATCTAATAGTCCAACCATATGAGATTTAGCTCGTGGGTTGGTAAATAAAATCTGAATCCAAAATATCATTCAACAACATTTTCATCAGTTAATTTCATGAATAAGAAAATTAAGAAAGTAAAGGAAGAACTTCAAGAAGATAACTTTCTTCGATCCAACCCTCAACTATGGTGATGTAACGTCTTGCGAAGACCAGGGTTGACTACCTTCCTCTTCTTATGTTTCTGCTTTGTTTCTCAGCCATTATCCCTTTCTTTATCTCAAGATCTCCCTTTTTCATCCTTATTCTCCGTGCCTCTTTTTTTCTTTTCTTTTATGGCTTTTATTTCCCCTTTCAAGGGTAGGTACCCCCTCTACACACAATCTTTCCTCCCTCTTTTTCAGGTAGATCTTTTTGGTTCAAGTACAACTGGGCTTAGAGCATTGAGTGCAAACACAACGTCTTCCTAAAATTGCCATGGCATTCATGTTGACAAACTGTCCAAACCTTTTCCACGACAAACCTTCACTTCATTACTTCTTTTTCCTCATTCTACACCTATCACTCAATCACTAAACAATTCCTTCCCACAAATAATTAAAAATAACATATAATAACATTTTACCATAGTCCAAGCTCCTTAAATATTCTAAAAAATGCTAATGCAATCTCCTGAAATACAACTAAATTCACCTAACTTCAGACAATTAACCAAGTTTAAAGTCATGAAATATAACTGTTTTCAAGAGTTATCACACCTCCAAACTTGAGTTATTGCTTGTCCTTAGGCAAAATATGCATGAATGCATGAATGAAAGAATTGCCACAACAACATAATCAACCTTGTATTGCTAAACCATATTTAGATCATATTTTGTACTATAGTTCTTAACAATCTTTTGTGTCTAAAAATTTGTTCAAGTTCCATAAACTTATTTAATAAAGGCAGTTCAAAAAATTTGCCCTAAAAATAAAAATTCTAAATACTCATCTAATTTTGACTATAGGAAGTGTCTCAAAACTTACTTAGTTCATCTTTTACCTAAAATCACTTTTCTATTTAAACTTGATCTTGTATATACTCAAATACATACATATTTATTTATTATATTTTTTTACTAAGGGATTCATTTCATCACATGGTTTTTTTACGTGAAAATCTCAATGGAGCATACACTAAATTGCTAGGTATTCCATGATGTCACAATTTGAATGGAACTCACTCATGAAGCTAAGGCTTTTGATTTAGAAGATGGATGGCACAAACAACTACCTCATTAGCTATTCAGCTTATGACTACAGTGGAGTGCCCTTAAACTTCTTCTCTCTTTTTTTACACACTCTTACTTAAACCTGATTTTCCAATCAATAACACAATAGAGCAAAATGTTGCTGACCTATTCTAGAATTTCAAGCATTGGAGTGTTTTATGGCATTTTTTTGTTTTTATTTTCTTGATTTTTCTTAAGCATTGCCACTTTATTCATTATTGAGTATTGCCATTTTACTGAACTTAGCTTCAAGAATCTTTAGGTTTATTAAAAGAAACTTACTATAGACCAATTGTAATTGGAATTAGGACATTATATTTTTAGGGGTCAATTTTCAAGCAAACTATCCTAAGCTAAAATCACCTAATTCACTGTCATAATTTTCTAGGTTTATTGAAGAATTAAGCTCCTTATCAAACATCACAGACAAAAATACACTCATCACAGTCTAAAGAATCCTTTGCAATTATGTGTGTTTTGACAAAAATGAATAACAAAATGAACATGCTTAACTAAATACATCCTAAATGTGCAACACACCTCCAAACCTAAGGGATACGTTGTCCTCAATGCATTCACACACTTGAATCTTGAATGAAAAAATATATAAATGTACAGAAAATGGTATGAAAAGAATTATAAATACATGATGTAAGAGAGGGAGAAAAAACTTCCCGAGCTTGGATCTAAATAATGTTACTTCAATTGAGGCGAGTGGACTTGTGAGCACTATGCTTATAGCGCATTTTCCTTTTGAGTGAATTGAGTGGCACCTTCTCCTCTTCATTATCAAACCTAGTGAGATCATCAATAATCCAATTGATTTCACGATCTTGCTCTGTCATTGGTTTAGTAGATGGAGATGGGATAGCTGCAAGGCTGTCCACTAGTGGTACATGATTGGGATTTGCTTCTTCTTCTTCCTCATGATCGGTAGCAATACTAACCAATTCAGTTTTGTCTTTTTCTTCCTCTGGTTATTTGGTTTCTTTCTCTTTAGTGGGAGGATTTGTGGGCACAAAGTCTACCTCAACTGGCTTTACGACACCTACCCATTATTCTTCTATAGTTGCTTGCAATTCCTTAGGAAAGTTAGGAAAAGCAAGCATTGGCGCGGTGAAATTCTTTTGAAGGGACCTCTTTAGAGCAGCGTCTCTCCTCTCCACATAGGCCTAGTAGATGGCCAATATGTCTTGCACCTTTTTCAAATTTGCAGCAATCTGAAGCTGCAGAGTCTCGAAGAGATTGCTTTGCTTCTACAACTTCTCCAATGAGTTGAGCACTTGTTGCTCAAATAAATTGAGTCTCTTGATCTCACTTTCTTGATCGGGATAAATTATGATTTACTCGATAAACTTATCTCTCGATCTCGTTTAACCTAAATTACTTCCTAAGGTCGTTAATCCTAGGGTTTACCTACACATAATTTAAACTAACTAACTCAGACTCAAACCCTACTTTTTCTGTTAATTATTTCCACATCCGCTCATTAATCTCCATAAGCAAACTAGTCACTCATGGATCTAGATGCCATTATCCCTAATTTCATAGATGCAAAACAAAAATTAAATAGAAAAAGGTAACAAGAGAATAATTTTTTTTCGATATCAATTTACATGCGAAAGCTAAATTTCCTTTGATAGTTGCAAAGATAATCTTGATTGCAATTGAAAACCACACAGAAAGAATTGAAAAATACTTAATTAAAGGCTTGGATCGAAATTGATTCTAAGTTAAACAAAGAACAAATTATGTTTATAACATAAAAAAGACTAAACTGTAATAAGAGAAAATTTGAAAAGAAAAACCTGAAATTAAACTAAGTGGCCAAGCCACGTAAAGTAAGGCTAAACACACCTATTTATAGCAAAATATGTCTAGCCTAATTAGGTTAATTACAACCTTCAAAACTTATAAATATTCATTGTGCAGGCTAAAACATCCTTGGCTTAGTTATGTCTGTTCGTCCTCCAGTTTTGCGACACCATAGGATCGGTGTTGTAACACTACCTTTCGAATCTGAATTCCTTCGCTTCGAAGTCTGGTGTTACGACACCACATCTCGGTGTCACGATGTTGCCATCACTTTTCGCATTCTCAACCCAAAATCAGTGTCCTACATGCTCAAGTAGCTTGTTAGTTTATCCCTGTGCTTGTATTGGCCCATTAGGTCATCACATGGCTAAAAATTGTGTAAAAGCGCTTATTTTGTGGAAATTAAACTACTAAAAACTAAAAACATAATAAAAACATGTAAAACAGATAGTAAACAAGCTCGTTAAGTTTTAAAAAGACTCTAATTTACCATAACGAATTGTGATAGATCAATGGTGTGGGAGGGTTATGTGTACAAACTTATGTGCGCTTTTGTTGCTACTTTTTCTCAAGGCCTTAGCAATTTTTGACACCCCTAAGATGGCTTGTGAGATAGGTTTTAGTCATCTTATTGAGTTAGATTTTTTAGTTGTTATTAATGAACTCAATAGTGGTAGTATGGACTTTTCTATTTATGGACATACATCAAGGAGGCCATTTATTAGGTCATTCGATTTGATCATGGAAGGATGCGATTTGCTTCAAGTGTCACGATGACTTGCTCTTGAAATGGGTTTGTACCTCCTTTCTTCAGTTGTACTGGATTGAAATGTGGATTTCTTCAAGAACGGTTTTTGAATTCCTCTCAGTAGTTTATCTAGATTAGAAAGCAACTTTTCTTTAGAATTGATGTGGTGCTCTTCATAATTTCTTCAAGTTCTTCAATTTCTTTAGAGAATTTCTAGACTTTTTGAGCATGTGTACGTGTATGGAATGACTTGTAGGTGACTCCTTTTTATAGTATAGACTGCTTGAATAAAAGAGAGTTCTTGTAGAATTTGACTTTTTAAATTGAGTATTCTACAAGAATTAAACCTTTTTATGTATTTTTTTATCTCTTATTAATTAATTAATTAGAGATAAAATAATCATTAAATATTATCACTTAATTATTTTATTTTAATTACTTATTGTATAAATTTTTATTATCATCTCCTAATTAATTTAAATTAATGAAAGAAAATAAATATGACACAATATATGATGTCATCATTTTTACCTATGGTAATTTCGGTTTGACCCATGGTAATAATGACTTGACATGTGTCGCTTTATAATTGGTCCAAAAATTTCACTATCTGAAACACAACTATATTTATTCCACATGAATGAAAAAAATCATATATATTTTTAAATGTGTATAATTGAATCAAAGTCAAATCATGAATAAAATAATAATAAATCAAAATATATGTATCAAATTACACATTAAATTAAATTTCCTTTATTAATTTAAAATTTATTCAAGAATTTAATAATTCATTATTACTATTACTTAATTTTTTGATACAATGTCAAGATTTACCCGTAGTCTCTCCTCAACCCTTAAATAGAAGTATATATATACTTCAACATGTTTGAATTCATGTCCTCATACATTATTTCTTATGTCTTATTCAATTTAACTAATCAAATTACATGTCGATTGTGTCTTAGCTCAGTTGGCATTGGTATTATTGCCAGTGGAAAAGGATGTGGATTCGAGTGCACTGAAGCGTATTATCCTCTTATGCTATGTGTAATTCTAGTCATTATATAAAAAAACAAAGACTAAAAATCGTGATATGGAAGAAACTAAAAAAAAATCAAATTACATAATAACTATTACCCTTTTATTTAATTACAATAACCTAACTTAGGAATTCAATATACATTAAATCGACATCTTTATATGTGTTAAAAAGTTGGGTTGGACTGAGTTTAAGTATAATATTAATACACTTTATGTTTGCCTAATCTTGACCTGACTCGAAATAGGAGCCTAAATTTTTACCCAAACCAACTCATATTTTGTAAATGGCTAACTCGAACCCATTTTAGGTCCACCATATTATTTTTTTAAATTTGTAAATGGCTAACTCGAACCCATTTTAGGTCCACCATATTATTTTTTTAAAATTTTAAAATGTATTTATATTATTTTCAATTTTCAATTTAATAATTAATAAATTATATAATTTTCATTTATTAAATTTTTACATATAGGAATGTTAACAATTTTTTAAAAATTTACACTATAATAATATCATATATTAATATAGATTTAATTTTTGTGTCAAATTAAGTAATGTATAGAAGTAACATAATATAATATATTGTAAATATTGAAAAAAATAGGGTTGGACTAGGTCGGGCTTGACCTTTGAATGTACGAATTTGAGTCCGACCAATATTTAAATAGACCTAACATTTTTATTAAAATTCTTTCAGATTTCGAGTAGACCTTTGTATCGGGACTAATAGTGTGACATTAACAGATTTACTTCTAATTATGCATAAAATATCCATCTTTGTATTACCATATTAAATAGTATACCTATTTTCGGAACTAAACAGATATGATACCTTATTTGGCTAATAGCCATATTATATATGATTATTTCGAAAGAAGAAAATGAGAGCTGCCGGTTTCACTTCAAAATCAGTTCGCATGTTGCTGAACATCAGAAGGAAACATGAATCCTTCACCAATCAACTGGTTGCTGTCTCTAATGCTTCTTTTCGTTGCGACTGAAGCGGGTCTCATAGAACCCAAAGTGCATGTATTAATTTATAACGGTTTGCAAAATGGGACGGATCTCACTGTCCATTGCAAATCGAAGAACGATGATCTCGGTGTACACCTTGTGACTTACGGCAACGACTACGAGTTCAAGTTTCGCCCGAGCATTTTATTAGATACCTGGTTTTACTGCGGCATGTCATGGAATGGAACATTGCATTGGTTCGACATTTATACATCAAAGAGAGATACTTGTACTCATTGCCTGTGGAATGTTAGGCCCGAGGGTCCATGTTTTATTGAATACAAGAAGGTTACTTGTTACGATTGGAACAGTAATGCTTAATCAGTCTCAGTATTCACAATAAAGACTTTAATTTTTTTATCGAATAAGCCACAACATCTCTTTTTTGTGTTGTATTTATGTACTGAAATTATTTCTTTGAAATAAAAGAATGGGTTTTGACTTATGAGTGTAAATTTAAGTCTAGAGTGCAACGTAGTTTTATTTAATTTTTTAAATATTTTTTTACGTCAAATTTATGATAGCAGCTCCATTCCTTTTTTCTTTCACTTTTATAATGAAAGAAGGCCATAGCCTTAATTACGAGATAATAACTATTAATATAGGTACACACGACTTATTCCCATTCTATAAACTAATTAAACGGACTATAAAAAAGCCTTCAACTTGCATTAGTTTCAACTCACGGCTTTTGTCTTGTGGCGTTCAACTTTATTTCTTCATACCTATGGTTCTTGTTTCTTTCATAAACAAGGGGTCGGAGTCTTTTTAAGTGTATCTCTTGTTTCAATTGTTTGTCATATATAAAACGGGTCATGTTCCAATAACGTTGGTTCTTTTCTCGTACAAACTATTGGTTTCGAGATTTCTATCCTTATTCTTTTGTTATCAAGTACTTGTTTAAGAATGATTAAGGACCTACATGATTTGTATTTTTAAATCGATTATGAGCTCACGTCAAAGTATTTCAACCAAAGTCTGCTATTCTATAACATCTTGCTTTGTTCAAATTTATGTTGTAATAGGATTTGGGACATAAACATTTTTCATCAGCCAACTCATGTTCATCTTACCATGTAGTTTCATTCATCACTAGATATTGCTAGAAATCAAATAAAAACAATTTGCTAAAACGAATTTGGCTACCATGTCAAAAATCATTTCAAATGTATCATCCTATACCCGATACAATCGTCAGGTCCGAGTACTGGATGATACAATGACCCAATTAATTTAACGATCTTTGAATTTGTTTTACTTTCATGCTTAATCAATTTAAATTTAAAAAGTTAGTTGTTAAATCTCATCCAGAATGAGTGACAAATCATTATAACTTCGAGTGTAACAATTATTTACAAATTTTAAATTTAAACTCGAATTCAAATATATTCAGCTTAAACCCTGAGGTATAGCCTCTAGGGATGCCCCTCTATATACATGAACAGTTACCCCACCCATCACTGGCCTCTGGCGGTGCCTGGCATGATCCCCCTTTTCTCTGTAGATCATAAGCGGACCTTATCGATTAATCAGCTTTATGCAAACATTTTTCCCACCAGGTCCTTAGGCGGACTACCCACTTTTCTGGTTATCTCTTTAGCGGACATCAAATAAGATTTTCGATCATGACAGTCCATTCTGTATTGGCTTAGCCAGGGTTAGTCTGTATACCCTCAGACGATCTCTAAAGGCAGTTACCATAATTGCCAACACATTGGAGAAGTTTTCCTTCCTTCATACGTACCTGCTTTGGGACACTTCCACCAGCTCCTCCTTACCAAAGCACTTTGGTGGGTACGCCATGATTATATAACCTAGCCCAAAATATTAGTTTAATATTTTATTAAAACCGGTTGATATTTATCAATTGCCAATTTAAATCCATTTTAGATTCACTCATATTATGTTTTTTAATTTTTTAAAAAAATATTTATTATTTTTAATTTAATTTTTTTATTTATTAAAATTTTATGTATAAGAATGTTAACATTTTAAATATTTGCACTATATTATTATATATTAATATAGATTCAATTTTTTATGTGTTATAAATTATATATTATATAATAACATAATATAATATATTATAAACATTAAGAGTGATCTGATTAGGTTGGACAAAACTTTAATATTAAAAGTTCGTGCTTAAGCTCAAGCCCAATAAATATTTTAAATCAACGTAATTTTTTTATCTTAACGTTTTTTCTCGAGCTTAATACTTTCTCACATACTTTTCCGAACAGATATGCTCAAATTAAATATTTGGAAAGTGTTTCCATAGTTGTATAACAATACTAAATAGGATTTTTATTTTGAATTAAATAAATATGATACCTTATTCGGTTAATAGTCTCAATTATTTATGATTAATTCCAAATAAGCAAATGAGAGCAGCCCGTTTCACTTTAAAACCATTTTTAAGCTCTTCTGCAATTTGCTGTCCATCAGAAGCAAACATGAATGCTTCGCAAATCAACTGGATGCTGTCTCTAATGCTTCTTTTCGTCGCGAGTGAAGCGATTCTCCCGCGGCACAAAGTGGATCTATTAATGTACAATGATCTGCAAAATGGGACGGATCTCACCGTCCATTGCAAATCGAAGGACGATGATCTCGGTATTCATGTTCTAGCTTACGGCTACTATTACGAGTTCAAGTTTCGCCCAAACTGGTTTGGGACTACCTTGTATTACTGCAGCATGCAATGGGATGGAATAATGCATTGGTTCGACATTTATTCAGCGGAGAGAGATACTTGTACTTATTGCTTGTGGAATGTTAAGCCCGATGGTCCTTGTTTGGTTGAATACAGGAAGGTTACTTGTTACGCTTGGAACAGTAATGCTTAATCACTCTCAGTATTCACAATAAAGACTTTAATTGTTTTTATGGAATAAGTCACAACATCTCTTATTTGTGTTGTATTTATGTACTGAAATTATTGCTTTGAAATAAAAGAATGGGTTATGACTTATGAGTGCAAATTAAGATCTATGAGAAAGATACTTTCTAGGGTCATTTGTCTAATTTTTTAAAATATTTTAGATTTCATGTTTATGATAATAGTTACATTTGTTTTTGAAAAATTATTTATTTTGATCACCTAATTTCAAAAACTTTTAAATTCATTGATGTTTTTAAAATTTAAAATTTTAGTCCCCGCATCCTCGTTAACTAGTTAACAGAAAACTGACGTGGGATAAAAATGTTTACAAAATTTACCCTATAATGTTTACAAAATTTATTATATTGTTCTAATTCTAAAAATTTTAATAATATATTTAAAAATATTCATTTTTGGATAACAATGAGAAAAATAAGTAATAAATTGAGTAAACTACAAAAATAGTCACTTTTGTTTGCCGCAGGTTACATTTTAGTCACTTATGTTTGAAATGTTATATTTTAGCCACTTATGTTAGTATTTTGTTACGAAGTGATCACTCTGCAATTAAGTTTCGTTATCTCCTTAATGATAATCCTACGTGGCAGTCCAACTAGATTTTAAGTGTCAACTTGAATTTTCAAATGGGATGAGAATACATTTTTAATTAATTAAAATTTTTAAACCTAAATCTTAGCTGAAAAAACCCTAAACCCATTTCCACACATCTATCTTCTTCATCTTCATCTTCTTCCTTTTTGATTCCAACATTTTTAATTACAAATCTGTTTCAAAACTTGAATCTTTGAAATCCATTAACCCAAATATTTAAAGATTCAAGTTTTGAGACAGATTTGTAACTAAAGATATTGAAATCAAAAGGGAAGAAGATGAAGATGAAGAAGAGAGGTGTGTGGAAATGAATTTAGGATTTTTTTATTTAAGGTTTAGGGTTTAAAAATTTTAATTAATTAAAGATTTATTTTCATCCCATTTGAAAATCCAAGTTGGCACTTAAAATCTAGTTGGACTACCACGTAGAATTATCGTTAGGGAGTTAACGGAACTTAACGGCAGAGTGATCACTTTGTAATAAAATAATAACATAGATGACTAAAACGTAATATTTTAAATATAAATGATTAAAATATAACCTGAGACAAATAAAAGTGATTGTTTTATAGTTTACCTAATAAATTACATGTGGAAACCGGTATTAATTGTTTGGTCAAAGCTAGAAAAATGTGCTTCTACTATTTTCCTGCACTTGTTTCTTTAAAATCTTAGTTCATTTATTTCTTTTTGAACCTTTTTTGCTCTTTTAATCGTGGAAATTTACAAGATCTTTAAATTTCACGTGGGATAATTTTTTTGTAATTTAATTTATTCAATTTATTAATAAAAAAAGATAAATATTTTTTTAATACTTTTAACCAATAACTCATCAGTTTGTTTCCATCTATGCCCTAGGCATAAGGACGAAGGCGGGAAATTCATTTAAGGGGTTGAAATTAAATTTTAATTTTTATGATAGTAAATATGTAGTTTCATCATTTGAATAGTTTTTATTTTTATAATTTTTAAAGGATTAAATCAAATTTTTATTATTTTTGTGGGGAGAAAGTATAATATTCATTTTACTAGATTAAATTTTTAAAAAATTTAAAGAATTTAAATGTAAAATTTTTCATTTTAAAGGAACCGGAATCCCTGTCAACCCTTAGTTACATCCCTGCTTGTGCAAGGGAATATGCAACTTAATTTAATTTATTTGGTTTGAAACTAATTTTTAAATTATATTTTATTTAACAACAAAAATTAAATATATATAAACATTTCTTTTTGAAAAAAAGGTAAATATTGTTATTTTTAACATGTGACAACTATAGTAAGGACCAAAATTATGATAATTAAAATATTATCAATCTTGGTATTAAAATGAATTTATATTTAATTTTATCAATTTTATCTAAAAACAAATTTTTAGATGTATTTTTTATTTTTTAACTTTTAAATTATAATTAAAATTAATAAATATTGTAAATGTTCAGTTTGTTAAATTTTTAGAATTAAAATTAAATGATAAATTTTATAAACATCCAAAATTATATTTATTAAATTTTTAAATTTAAAATTAAATTGATAAAAATATGTAAAGATTATAAAACTAAATATAATTAAGCCAATAAAAACAAGGTCTACATCAATTTTACTAAAACTTTAAATTTTAAAACTATTAATAATAAAATTAAAAAAAAATTAAATTAAGTAATCAAAATAAAACCTACCTAAAAAAATTGAGTATCCACCAAATAAATTTTTTTATGTGAACGGTTGGATTTGAATTATATTCAAAACCCAAAGCAAAAGGTTAAAGAAACAAAAACGAAACCAACAGTCTAAAAAACAGTGCTAAGCCCAAACAAAATACCACAATCAACAAGGAAATGAATTGAACAAAAAATTATCTAAATAATCCAACCACCCTTTGCAGACTTCACTTTCCCAATTGAAATACCTGAACAAAGAAAAACCCTTCAGCTGCATATTTCTCCATTTTTGATGCTTTCGAAGGTCTGCCTCAATTGCTTTGTCTTTCCGAACTCTCCTGGATGAAGCCAGAGATGGTGTAGTCATTTCAATCTAGCTCTGAAAGACTACTTGAGCGGAGGAATTCAATCAGCAAAGCCCTCATTTGATCCGCCCAGGGAATTCAGATGCGAACAATCCTGGTTTACTGCTTCTTGTACATGTGGAGGCACCACGTTAAAGAGATAAATATCTTCCTCTTTCTTTAGGCCCTCAGTAGCCAATAAGTGAGCCCCTGTGTTTGCCTGCTTCGTTACATGAGTGAATACACAGGTTTGGAATCCATTGCAAGTGGTTTTAATATCCTGTATATTGACCCCCAAAACTGACCTTTCAATTCCAATTGCATGCAGCTTCCGAATGACCATGAAAAGACTTGAAGAATACAAAGTACAAAGGTAAAAAAAAAATATTGAAAAGAAACTATATGCTAATAATCAAATCAGAAAGTGATAATGTGAAAAGAAATGAAAATTGATTTGTGATTTCTTTGTATAACAATCTGTGAATTCTTCTTTTCTTCACACTTGAGAATACAGGTATTTATAAATCATGAACCGTTAGTTGTTTGTTCAACAGACCAACTGTTGATTTGTTTCAACTATATAACTGAAAGTTTAACTGCCAACTCTAATGTTCACTTATCTACTCAACTTTCAAGACTCGTAAAAATTGCCGAAATTTACAAAACTGTGAAGTCCACAACGGCTTAGTAAGAATATCTGCTACTTGGTCATAAGCAGGAACTTTTTCGATAATAATAGACCTAGCACTAATTTTCTCACGAACAAAAAACAAATCCAATTCAACATGTTTAAATTTTGAACGTAAAATTGGATTAGCCGCAATTGCCACAACACTCGAATTATCACAACATATCATTGGTATATCATCGGACTTAATTTAAAGTTCACATAACAAAGATATCAGCCAGGTAACATCCGCAGTAGCAGTTACTAACCCACGGTACTCTGCCTCAACTGTGGAACAAGACGTCACCTGTTCCTTTTTAGAGCACCAAGATATAGGATTATCGCCAAAGGAGACATAGTAACCTATAGTAGACTGTCGATCATCAAAGTCTAACCCCCAATTTGCATCAGCATAATCAACTAACGACAACCTCTTAGACGATTTTATAAACAACCCATAATCAATCGTACTACACAAGTATCGTAAAATTCGTTTGAGTGCCACATAATGAAAATCTATAGGAGCATGCATGAACTAATAAACGTAATTTACAACATATGCAATATTTGATCAAGTAAACACAACATACTATAACACACCTGCAAGACTATGATACTCACTAGGATCTTCAATCGGAGTACCCATAGTTTTGGAAAAAAACGAAGAACTAACCATTGGAGTATGAACAGTTTTAGCATTTGTCATATGACACCGATCAAGCAAATTAAGTATATACTTATCCTGACATAGATGAAGAGATCCGTTAGCCAGATAGGTGGCCTCAATACCTAAAAAATAATGAAGATCTCCCATGTCTTTAAGTGAAAACTTAGAATGCAAATTGTTGACGAACTCACTAATTTCTGGAGTTTAGTTCCTTGTAATGATGATATCATCAACATACACTAATACATACATACAAGCAATATCAGTAATACGCATGAATAAGGATGCATCCAAATTTGACCCCATAAAACCTATAGAAAGAAGAAAAGTTTTCAGCTTATCGAACCATGCTCTCAGAGCTTTTCTAGACCGTACAGTGCTTTTTGTCAATCGACAAACAAGAGGTTGCCTGTCTGCACCATATTGCACATACTAAGGGGCTGTTGCATGTAGACTTCTTCAGTGAGCTCACCATTTAGGAATGCATTGTTGATATCAACTTATCTAAGTGACCACTGCTTAGATAACACAATCGAGAGAATAGATCGAATAGTGGTTGGTTTGACCACTGGGCTAAATGTTTCTTGAAAATCACAACCTAGTACTTGAGAACACCCTTTTGCCACAAGTATACTTTTCTGTCGAGCAACAATACCATCAGGATTGTGCTTAGTTTTAAACAACCACTTGCACCCAATTTACCTTTCTCCCTGATGGTAAAGGGACAAGTTCCCAAGTCTGATTCAAAATTACCGCATCATATTCAGCTTGAGCTGCAAGTTTCCATTCCTCATGGGAAAAAGCTTCTTCAATTGTACGAGGCTCACGATCGACAACTTCAACAGCTAGCACTTTTGGTTTGAAAATCCCCACTGTAACACCCCTATACTCGGTTTATACGTATAAACCCAATATAGAAGCATTACATTACAGTACGGCACAGAAAGTCGAGTAATATAAAATTTTCTTTAAAAACCGATGTCTTTTAAGACCATTCGAGTCGAAATATCGTATATTAATCATTTCATGTCATAATTCATAGCATTCAAGATAACATTTTTTTTCCACTCATTAGGAGACTTATACAAGTACCATTATACATGCCATTTCTTATAAAATAAAAACCTATATTTGGAGTTCTCCAAAGGATGATGTGATGTGATGAGAGGTCCTTGAACTTGACTTTACTCCTTGTAACTTTGTACCTATGCATTGAAACAAACGCGTTAAGCCGGTGAAGGCTTAGTAAGTACTACAAGAATAATTAATCAATTCTAAACTTTTTATTAACTCATTTTAATAAATGTGTGAATATTTATTATATAAAATCTATATTTTTCAGTTATGTATATCATTTAACTTATTTTGTTATCACATTATGCACATTCATCCACTTTCCACATCTTTGACTATTTTAGCCTCTTTAGCTTACTTAATTTTATCATCATATGATTACTTATACACATATAATACTTACCTTTCATGTATTAAACATTTTACTTACCACAATGTCACAATTTACACATTCTTTCCCCTTTTACAATTTAGCCATCATAGCTTTCTTAACCATTGCTCACATAACTTATTTACCCACTTGGCCCATAATAGACTTTTATAGAACCCATCAGATAAACGGAACAAAAAGTACCGAAGTACTTAACAGTAAGCACACACAGTGCAATCCAGTAGGCACACACAGTGTAATCAGTAGGCGCACATAGCGCAAATCAGTAGACACACGAGGTGCGAAATAGTAAGCACACGAAGTGCGAAACAGTAAGCACACACAGTGCTGAATAGTAAGCGCGCTAGCGTTCCTTAATGGCATGCCACTATTATCACAATAGTTCTAACTTGTCTACATGGGCATAATCTCTCATATTCATCATTTCTCATAATTTCATATATCACATTTACATTTCTCTTCAGATATACTTAATCATGTATTTTTGACCTTTATTTACTCAAAGGCTGACACAATATCACCATTTTATCATATAATCAATATTCATAGTTAAACACATAATATTTCACATATACATTGTTCATCACATATATATCATCATATACCTCTTTACTCTTATTTTCACATTAATTTTCAAAGTTGTCCACTTGCGTCACAGTCACTAAATTATTTATATCTTGAACTACAAAATTTGAAATTATAAACCGCTTGATGTTTCTAAAATTAGACTCAAATATATTTTTACCATAAAATTTTCAGAATTTTTACTTTATCCAATTGGTACAGTAAATTCTTTCCATTTATCCCTTCGCTGCTGCCTGACAGTTTCGACCTTTCTTCACTAAAAATTATCTATCTTTTAGTACAGAGATAAAATGATGTTCCTGTCTATCTCTATTGAAAATAGACTCATTAAGTAATTAACCATATAAATTTCAGTCTCTAATAATTTTTCTATATTTTTCTATGAATTTTCAAAGTCAGAACAGGGGAACTCGTACCTACCCTGACCTTGTTATACAAAAAATAGTATATCTCGAAATAAACAATTCCTTTTCTTTCACTGTTTCTTCCACATGAAACTAAACTCAATAAGATTTAATTATATATATAATTCAACCGTTAACTCATTATATATAATGTTTGGTGAATTTTCAAAGTTAGTCCCCTATTACTGTCCAAACTGTTTTGAAGTGAATTTTTCCCTTCTCATATTTCATTTGCACTAAATTTCATTTAATCACACCTAATCACCATATTTATAACTAAACATATCATTTTACTCATTTTTATCACAATTAATCATATACTTTAAAGAGAATAAATTTTCAATTTAAAATCTTGTAGTACTTACAACTCTAGTAGAAAGCTTCCTTTCCCTCTTTGATCTTCTCTTTTCCTTTCTCTTCAATTTAGTCATTCTCCTTCTTTTCTTTCTCTTCAATTCCATACAAAACACATATATTCACATTAAAATCATTCTAACATATCATAATCTATGTTTCTAAACCAGAACTAACATGTATTTAAAGTGGAGTTTAGCTTTCTTACCTTAATCACTTGTATTCAACACTAATTCTCATTTTCTTTCTCCTCCAAGACAAGTATGGATGCATTTGTTTTAACAATTGGATAGCTACTACACTTCTCTATTAATTTTATTCACTAATCTTGAAGAGATTTGAAAGAAACTAGCTTAATTGGTTTGTATTTGGTGAAAAAGGACTAATTTGTAAGAAAAGCAAAAGTTAAAATGGTGGAAAAATGGTGGCCAACGTGAAGCACAATGGTTGATGGCTTTTATAGTCATTTCATCATTTCTTTTCTTCATTTCTCTAGATTTTTCTATCAATTTCTCTTTATAAAAATATATTTTTTAATAATGGTAAAATTGCACTTTTAGTCCTTGGGCCTTCCAACTTTACACTTTGGCCTAAAATATTGCCTCCAAAAATATCTTCCACCAAATTAGTCTTTTGCCCCTCCTCAATCAATCTAATTCCCATGATGACTCATAATTCAATTTGGATAAATTGCTATTTAGTCCTTTCTCCTTTCTCACACTTACTAATTAATCCTTAAATTTTCCTAATCTTCTTATATTAGCTATATATTCTAATTCTTGACTCTTTCCCTATACTGTTCCAACTCCAGTTCAAAAACGCGGATGTTACACCTGCTTTAGATCTCGTTACTATATGATGTGTATTCCCAAGTTATTGTGAAGACTCATCAATAGGAACCGAAAACTCTGGTGTAGTAGAAGAGCGTGTGTTATCACCTACATTTCTAGGTTGTTGAGGGGGACCATTTCCAGAGTTAGACACTTCTAACGTAGCACTCAGTGTGGTACTACTGTGATCCAACACACTTAAGATAATTTCCAAGCGTGATGACTCAATAGCCATATTCTCATCACTTTGCACCCCTGTAGTTCTGCTAGAAACATCAGTAGAAGATGACTGACATTGCACAGTGGGAACATACGTAGTGACAAACTCATTTACGGTAGATGAGGAAGCATTCTTAGAAAACAAGATCAGTTTTTCATCAAATATAACATGACGAGAGATAATTATCTTTCCATCTGACGTAAGAAACCGGTATCCTTTGTGACGAGGACTATACCTAATAAACGTAAATGATTGAGACCGAAACTCTAACTTATGTTTGTTAAAAGGACGAAGATATGGAAAGCAGCAACATCGAATAATTCGAAGATGATCATACGTTGGTGGTTTACCATATAACATAAAGTAGGCAATCTATTTATTAGATGAATTGAACAAGTAAAAGCAAAATCCAAAACTTCATCGATAAACTTGCTTGAGCAAGGAGTGTGAGGCCTACCTCAATAATATGTTGATGTTTTCATTCAACCACTCTGTTTTGTTTCGAATTATGTGGGCACGTAACCCGATGAACAATGACATGCCATGCAAGTAATTATGTAAAGGATCGAAATTCATTACCCCAATTACTCTGAAATTGCTTAATGTCTCTCTTAAACTGAGTTTTAACTAGTTGCTGGAATTGAACAAAACAATCAATTGCCTGAGATTTGTGTTGAACTAGAAATATCCAAGTAAAATGAGTAAAAACATCGACAAATGAAACATAGTACCAGTTGCCACTACACTCAACAACTGTAAGACCTCATAAATCGAAGACAACTAATTCGAAAGGAAAAGTGTACACAGTATTAGAATTAGAAAATGACTACCTATGTGCCATCCCTTTTTGACATGCAACACACACATGGTCAAGACTACTTTTATTTGTAACTACATTACAATCTTTCAAGACAGTTTGTAGCATACGAATATAAGGGTGACCTAAACATCGATGCCACAACTCAAAAACTTCATCAGGCATGAAATTCCAACTCAAACTTGTATTATTTATTCAGGGAGTGAAACCAATATTATTCTAAACCACTGGTGAGAACCTAAATAATGCATCAAAAAAATTTGAGTCTAGATGTCCTTAATCAAGCAATGGAATAGATGAAACTCAAAATATACTTATTTCTCTAGCGAATGTGAAACAGACATCAAATTCTTACGAATATTAGGCACGTGTAACACATTAGACAAATGCAACAATTTAGTTGACGTATCCAATGTAAAAGTACCCACAAATGCAATTTTAGAACGTGTTCCATCACCCATTAAAAGTGAAATATTACCTAAATATGGGGTGAAGTTGTTTAGCAGGAACACCTCTTTACATACATGATGTGTCACTCTCGAGTTAGAATACCATGCAGTTGAATTCTTATTCTCAATAGGCATAGGAATATATGGTTCTTCAGTTGATTACTCAGACCTTGAAACATCAAAAAAGCCAACACATGCTGGAGAGCCTATTACTCGACCTAGGAAAAATGGCTTAAGTCTGGCATCATGATTCGATCCTTGGAAAACTCATGCTTTGGGCTTCATGTAATACAGACCACCCAATCCAGATGGTTACTTCACATTCGGCCCATAGCTAATTTTTCCCTCCATTCGGCTTGTGCACTCATTTGCATACTATTTGCATTAGAAATAGAAGGCCCATTCATACCTTGATTTGAGTAAGCCCCAACATTAGGCCCACTTGTTACCTAATTTGGATAATGCTCACCATGGGTTGGCATCATATTAGAATTAGGGTAAACACAATTATGTACAACAGCTCTCATATTGAAGGCATGTGGCACCAATTTACCAACATTTATCCATTTAGATTGAGCCCAATTGTGTGACGACCTTGAAAAAACCTGGTTGTATCGAGCAACCCCGAATCCGGGTATGACGACCTCCAAATTACACTCGATTGCGCACCTAACACTGGTCCCTGTCCAAAAGTAGATCCTTCATATAGTGGCTGATCGAGAATGCTTCGTGGGGTTGACAATAGCATTAAAAAGTCACCATACTATCGAGCATATCGGTAATAGCATCGTTGCGTGAGATGCCTCAAACGACCACAAATGTGACAATGCACACGACTCCTAGCAAAATCTTTCACGACCACCGTAAGAAGCACGACACCTCTCACGAACACCGACGTCTCTAAAACTTCAAATCTGAGATGTTAGATCCAACCAGATTCGCTTGAAATGCATGTTCATGCACCATCCGTTGTAGCCGACCCTCATACTTCAAGAGAATATCAACAAGTTTTCGCATGGGTAGTGGTTTGGAGGAGAAGGATGCGAACACGACTACTGCATCAATCTTTGGTGAGAGGCCCATGAGAATAACCTCCACTTGTTTAGACTCCAAGATCTGATGTCCTGAAGCCTCAATCAAAGCACATGTATTTTGTATTTTAGCAACATATTCTTTAATTGAGAGATTACTTTTCTTTATCAAGTGTAAATCATTCTTGGTTCTTGACAACTTCGACCTAGTGACAGCGATAAACAAATGATTCGCGGTACTTGTGGTTGTTGTAGTTTCATGATGGATGTTGAATATGGAGTTCAAGTTGTTGTCTAAGGATTTTAAGTGAGTTTTTATGTTGACTCTTGCATGTGTACTATTCATAGCAAGACATCTGTAGGAAATTGATCGAACTATGAAATGAAAATATTGAAAAGTATAGTGTGATATGTATTTGATTCTATGTATTATTACGAAGAAATATCTATAAATATATGAACGTCTTTTGAGGATAGTATATACATTTGATACGGAAACTGATAAATCTAAGTATATGATGTACAATATGTGAGTAATGTGTGGTTGAAGTATCATTGTATCTATATGTTAGGATTGTATTCATATGGGTGTATATTGGTGAACTAGAATGTCGAGATTAGATTGTGTCAATACATGAATAGTTTATAAAGTGAGTCTGTGTTGTCAATGCATGAAGAGTCTTTAAAGTAAGTCAGTGTCTGGTCACCGTAGTGGTATTTAAATGGGTCTTTCGAGACTTTAAACATGAACCCTAAAATGGATACTCTGAAAGGAAAAGTCCATGGCCATGGTAGTGTAACAGCTCGATTTTCAGTGGTGTCGAAAACAGTGATTTTGAGATCACAACTCCAACAAGTTGAGTCATAAATTTATTTATTTTAATATTTTGGTATCATTAGCATCGTATTGAAATTTGGTTATAGAATTTTAATGCTTAGATAGTGAATTGAGTAGAAAGGACTAAATCGTAAAAGGTACAAAAGTAGAGTTATTAAGTTAGAAGAATCAAACGAATAAATTAACCCAAAGTATTAAAGTGGGTGACTTATCATGAGATATATTGAATATAAGTAGAATTAATTAAGGTTAAATGAGTGATTAGTAAAACTAATTATGAAGTCTAAATAATTACAAAATTACCATTAAGTATATAAGTGAAATTAAAGAAGAAAAATGATAATTTTCTTTATATTGTAATCTTCTTCACACGACTAAGAGAAGAAATTAGGGTTTCCATTGTTGAAACTTTAAAGCTTTGTTTGGGTAAGAAAACCTTGATCGTTTTTAGTAATGTTTATGTTTTTGAGTCCGTATTAGCTTAATCTTGCTAACCTAATAACTAATTTGTGAATCTGTCAAATGTTATGAAACTTGCTATTGTTGAAAATGCTTGTTCTTGTAAGCTTTTGATGGATTTGTATGTGTGATGTTTGGGTTGAATCTTTTTGTAAAGTGAAATTGGATGAAATTAGGGTTTAAGGACTTAAATGTTAAAATGATGAAATTACATGTGTTTGATATGAAATAGTTGCTTGTAGGGTGTGAGAACATACCCATTGATATTTGGATGGTTTTGGTTTGAAAAGAAAATGGTTATTTTGCATGTTTTATGCTTAAGGACTAAATTGAATAAAAATAAAAGGTTAGGGGTAAAATCGTAATTTCCCAAAAGGATCAAATTATGTTAAATGATTTTATTGTGTGATTTAATGTAAAAAAATTGAATGATTTGTTGATTTAGATTATGATCGTACCATAGATTACGAAAAAGGGAAATTAGTGAATTAGTCTCTAGAGCCTATCCATAACTACAATTTAGTCCAGTAAGTTCGTTAAGTAAATTTGTATTTAGTTAATATTAGTACCTATGCTATACATGTCAAGAATTGGATGGAAGCACTTGGAATCAAAGCGAATGAAAGAAAACAAATCAACAAAGAGAGAAAAATCGACGTGATGGTTGGGGTACCGTATATGTTTTGAGTCCTCGACAGCTCGTGGGAGAGCATCGTGAGTTGGAAAAGAGATATGAAATCCTAAAATGGATTACAGGCCCTACGATGGTTGGGATTTATGCTTAAAGGCATAATCTCGATAGCTCGTGTGAGCAACATCGTTAGGGGACAATATAGACAAACGTCGTATTGATGATTGGGGTACCACATATGTTGTGAGTCCTTGACAGCTAGTGTGAGCAACACTGAGTATTGGTAACAGAAAAGTTATAGACAAGAAAGTTGAAATGCTAAATATGGCTTGAGGAAGCAATAGTTCATCCCAACTCGGTTGAGTTATAATTGCTTTATGCATATGTTTGGTAACTTTTTAGACTCTTCGAACGTACTAAGCTATGAAGCTTACCAAAGTTGTTATTGCAGTTTTGTAGATTTTTTGTTGCTTGAGGATCGGGTCATCTCAAAGAAGTCACACTATTGTGGAGCTCGTTCGGTAATGTTTTATCACTTGGTTATATGGCATGTACTAGGATGATATTATCTTTGATATTACTTGTATGGAAATGTTGGGATTCGTTTTGTGAACTTGGATAATGATGAACATAATTTATGTATGCTTGTTCAATGTGAAATGTAGACATTAGAAAATGTATGTAATGACCTTCTAACTATGAACATTGTGTTGGTCTAATGCATTTTGAAGTTATGAATTGCTGAGTGATTGATAAACTTGAGTTTTGGCATGCCTATTTGAATTCTGCATACTTGTTTTGGTAGAACTCATATATGTATCGATAGAAGTACAAGGTCGGAGAGAGGTTGTTCACTTGCATTTATTGTATCAGTAGTCGCATAGTAGGTATCGATAGTTCTGCTCATAGAAGTATCGGTAGTGTGTGTACTTGTATCAGTAGAAGTTTCAGGGTAAGACTTTCTATCTCTATGGAGTTTTTAGTATCGGTAGAAGCATGACTTGTTTCGATAAAAGTCTCACTTGTATCGGTAGAACTGTCTTGGGTATCAGTAGAAGTCTACACTATTTGTAAACTATTTACTGACTTGACAACTATCGATACTTGTCCAACAGGTACCGGTAAAAGTCTCTAAAAATCATGGAAATGACCTTTTTGCCCTTGTTTACATTTAATTATAATTAATTGATTATTTATGATATGTTTGGTGAAATTCTTTATTAAAATAAAGTTGAATGAATGAAATTACGAGATGAACAATGATAGATGATCAGATAGACACCAAAACCCTAACTGACGATGGTTTCGAGTTTTGGATGTTATAGGTAGCCTCTAAAAGGAACTAAAGGATGGTGATTATCTAATGGGATTCTCTATGTGTCCCAGAGTGATGATGGGAAAACCTCATGCGAGTGACTTTAGGCAAATCCATATAAAAAAAACAGGACAATTATGAAATGCCTTTATGGTGAACTCTGAAAGATATGCTTTTGTGGCGACCTTTGATAAAAATTTCTTTGTAACGACCTCTGACAAAATGCCTTTGTGGAGAATTCTGAAGGATAGGCCTTTGAGGAGTATTTGTCTAGAATGCCTTCTAGTGTGTTCTGTATGAAGCTTTGAGACGTGTTCTGTGTGATTATTTAAATATTCAATAAATTTACCATTGTATGAGTATCTAGAAGTACATGGTAAATATTGTGCAAGATTAAGAATCGATAGAAGATAAGAAAATGATGAGTTATAGAATGGTAAGGAATGAATTGTTCAAAATAAGGGTTAATTTTTGAATGTTCCAAAAAGGTATCCGCCAGTTAAGTATGAGTTCGATAAGAGTTGTGATTGTACATTGGTTCTAGTTAGGCATGTACGTGAAATGATATCCTAGTTGCATTGGTCCTCAAAAGGAATTGGTATGAATTATGAATGTTAAGATGGATGGAAACAATTGAAGAATTGAAGTCATAAATTAAAAATTAAAATGAATTAGAGTAATGAATGGTATCTAGCGTATATAAAAGAAACGGAGATTGAGAAAGTGTTCGCTGGAAGTAAGGTTAAGTCTTGGAATGGAATGATTTTCACGATGAATTATCAACTAATACATTCAAGTATAAGGTAAGGTAAAATTATGCATTTTCTCACTAAGTTCTTGGGAACTTATCTGTGTTTTATGTTATGTTATAGGTTTGGATTATGTGAGTTTATGTCAGGAGGGACGATGTCAGGACTACATGTAACACCTAGTATTTGTGGGTCCTGAGTTACGCATGTAGCTAAAGGATCTGAGTGGAGTGGTCCTACCCACCTAATGGACGCTTTCAGCGAATACTTATGGTGCATAGTTGATGTTAGAATTTAAGGGTAAGGATGTTATATGAAAAGTGTGGATATGTGTAAGAGAAGAGATTGGTAAGAGTGTTAAGGGTTCTTTGGGTAATGAAGATATCCCCAAAGGTAAGGCACGCAAATTTTTTCTGGTTACTATGAAAATTTATGTTCTAACGATATGGTTAGAATTGAACATAAGGATAAATCAAAGATATGTAAAGATTTGGAATTCTTGTATACGTTTCATAATATCTATTAACCATAGATAAGGCTGTTTGAGAGGTTGGTTGTAACATCCCAAAATTTAGCCCAACAGGAATGTAGAAATATATCAATAATATGATCTTAAACCAATGGTTAATTGATAAAAGAAAAGGCATGAAAGTGACTGGAGGTCCCAAGTTAAAGTCTCATCTATTACAAAATAAATTAATTTTTGCAAAATTCCCTTGCTTTTTTTTAGTGTTGCCATCCTAGCCAAATTATCCTAGGTATAAATACAACTTCTACAGAAAATAATCAGCCCTAATCCTCTTTTCTCTTACCTTAGCTGTGCCTAACCTCCTCTCCCTCTCCAAACATTTTTTTCCTTTCTCCTTCTCCTCCATTGTTGCCATCGCACCTATCACCATCATTCACCTTGATTTTTCTTTCTTTTTTCACCAAGATTGAGCACCATCTCTCCCCTTAACTTGCTGCCATTTTTCCTCAATTAAATCAGCCCCAAATCTAAAATCTTGAGCATCCAAGAAAAACTCCAACCTTGCCAAGAAAGTGTCATTGCCACCCAAATCCATTAGCTTGTGTAAGGTCTATTTTTCCTTCAATTTCTTGAATAATTTTGTCAATTAAAAACCTATATTTGTAGATCTTGAATTTGGGGGATTTTTAATGAGTTTAGAGGTATTTTCCAGCTTTTAATTAGATCTCAAACAATTTTAGAGGTATCTTCTTTCTTCTATTTGGAAACACCATTTATGTCTTGCTTTAAAGCTGATTAGGGATCTTTCTTGCTTGGCATAAATTAAGTATCATAGTTCATGCAGTTTCATGTTCTGGGTTAGTATTCTAGACTTGCATGTGGACTTCTGATCGAGTAAGTCTGTGTGTGAGCGTAAATAGTAGATAAAGAAGTAAGGCTTTGCATGAAAGTTAGTTGGGTTTCTAATGATAATAAAAGTTATTTGAATGAGTTTTAAAGGTATCCATGTGTCTTATAAGAAATGGTTACTGAGTTTTCATGATGGATGTTTGGGGTTTGGAGATCAAGCTACCATTCATGAGCGTTAGGTAAGTAGCCAAGCTAATTCTTTCATATGAGATACTATTGAAGATACTTTTGTAAATGGTTAACAAACTATGAATATGAGATTAAGAAGTATGGTATGAATGATAGATGAGTCTTGCTTGTTTGATTTGTGTTAGATTTGAAAAATCAAGCATGTGATGGATATTTTGATCATGAAATAGAATTATACGAGTACTTTTAGAAATGTTTGAGATATTATGAAACATAGTGTGTTAAGTCTTGATTGGTGTCAATGCTTGAGAAATCTGTTATGTGAGTCCACGTCTGTCTCCACGGAGTCGTCTAAAGAGGTCCGTTGTGACTTTAAACACGATTCTGTGAAAAAGGACAAGTTAATGACCATGACACCGTATCATGTAAAACCATAACTAGTGGGTTGTGGCATCATATGGGAAGAACTAAAGGAAGGTGATTACCCAACGGGGTTCCCTGCGTGTCTTAAGACGATGATGGGTAAACCTTATGTAATGTGAGTTTCAGCAAATCCACTTTGTAAACACATCAGGAAGGGAAAGCCTTTATGGTGCACTCTTAAAGGCCCCTTTTGGGGCGAGTTTTGAATGAAAGGAAGCTTTTGTGGCAACCTATGGAAAGGAAGCATTTGTGGCAACCTATGAAAAGGAAGCCTTTGTGGAAATTTATTGAAATAAAGCCTTTGTGGCGATCTACGGAAAGGAATGCCTTCTTGTTGCATTCTAAAGCAAGGCTCTTATGATTATCGCCTGAAGGGGACGCCCTGTGGTGAACCCCGAAAGAATGACATGTGTGGCTAACTTTAAGGAATGGTAAGTATCGAAAACCATAAATGAACGATATATATATGGAAAGCTTTGAAGGAATAATAAGTTTGGCAAAATCTGAAGGAGCAATACGCATACTGAAACTCTAAACGAGCAACCACCTACGAAATGTTATGACTTATCCTACATGATCTTAAGAGATGAATAGAGAAGTTGGAACGTGCTAGGGTATGTGTCGAATTCATAGTATGAGCCAAGTAGTCTAGAAGAACAATACAATTAGAAGTGTTTTGTATGTATAGGTCTAGAATGGGAGCCGTTAAGGAATCACGAAAGGGCTAAGTGAAGTATGTAAGTAATGAAATAAAGAAGTGAAGGGTTTAGCCTGGTCTCAAAGCCAAGTATTATATCTATGGTATGAAGAAGAAAGGTGCTTACTAAAGTTAAGATAAAGAGTGAAGAACAATGAGATGATATTGCAATTACCAGATGTACTGTACTGACACGGTATAGGTAAATGGAGTTTAGCTCACTAAGTTCTCATGTACTTACCTCTGTGTATTGTGTTGTAGGTAAGATGATTTGGGCCTACACCAGGAGGGACAATGACCAAGCTACGCCAGAGGTGACGGGATGAGCTATTATGCATACAGAATGTGTTTGTAACACAACTGTAGTCAATATTATCACTAAAGGATAAAATATATAGAGAAATGTAACTAACTAACGATATTCACATATAAGTCCTCGTTATTTGAAAAGTGTTGTAGAATGATTGTAATTATCTAAAGTACAATCAGTTGTAAGTTAGTTGGAATAATATTCTTAAGTAGGGCTGTAACCCCCCAAATCGGGCCTAGACGTTATGGCCTAATTTGAGCGATCACATAGGCCACATGAAATGGCCAAAACACGAATTTGAAAATAATAACCTTTTTTTTCATTGAAAACGTAAATTTTGAATCCTATTTGAAATTGGATAGTTTAAAAAAAAATTTGAAATCTTAGTATTTTGCATAAAGCATTTCGTTTATTAGTTGTAAGTTCACTTGAAAATACATTATCATTGCGGAAGCGAATTTATTTGAAAACATCTCTTGATTTATTTAATTCAAAAATAATGTCATGCATCATCACAAAAATATCCGAAAGTTTCGAAGTTTAACATTAATGCCACATCATAAACAAACACATAATAGAATCCCAAATAACGAGTAAAGTCCTCAAAGTCCAAATAAAAATAAAAAGTCTATAGTTTATAAAACCCATAATTAATCGAGAGAGCCACTCCATCGACCAACTCCAAGTTCTAGCCACGAGGATTAATTGAAAAATGTTAAAATAATTGTGGGTGACCTTTCGAAGCCTCAATGTGAGATTTCTCACTATAAACACATAATCACATATATCGCAACAAATATAGAACAACATACACATCAATATCACGTACTCGTAAAGATCACATATATCATCAATGATGCTATGCATGAGTGTGTCAATGCATCTTTTGAAAATGATGTACATTTTGTAAAAGTTCTTACCCATCTTTGCTACACACCACATAAGAGTTCCCCAGAACTTGTCCATCCAACAAATCTAGTTTTTGTGGACAAGTCACCAAATAATTACCGTCAAATGGTCACATAGTCACATAATCGCTTTTTGCAATAAAACTGCCACATAATTACCATGAATGGCCACATAATCACTTTGCAGATAAATTGCCACATGTTTTCCATAAAATGTTACATATCACATATTTTGCCAAAAATGGTCACATCTTTCTCCTTTCACAAATCCCACCCCATGCATGTGCCATGACATTCATTTATCACGTGTGAATAGTATAACACTTAGGCATAAGATATGCTTGCAATAATCACATATATCACTTTAACATGTTTAACATGCTTTTCACATATAAATCATAGATCTTGATAATCACATATCCACATATTCACATTTTTCACATGATCAAATCATATAATCACATTTAGCCATAAATTACATGTCATGATATCAAGATTTGCATACAAAATCATAAATTAACAATAATCACATCAAAACATACACATCATCCTTTTCATCAAAGTACTAAGCAATAAGTCACTTACTTGGATCCTTCACTTTCGAGTCATTTAACGACTCACTTATGATTAAGATATCGCTTGTCATATTTAACAATATATTTATTTTAAATCAACATTGATTTAAAACCAATGTTAGATCCCATACCTTAATATAGTAGATCTTTCGCCTTAGTCCTAAAGCACAATTTCGCTCGATCTACACTCACGACGATTTATTGGAAATTTAGGATCAAGGGTTAGAGTCTCTTATAATATTACTCGATATTAAGAGCAATCTATAAAGATCTAATGATGCTTACCCTCGATCTAGAACTCTCTCGATAGATGAGTACTTGAAAAGAGAATTCAAGGATCTCTCCTTTGGTATTCATCTTAACCTTCAAATAATGATGATTTATTAGTGATCTAAATAGTAAGAATACAAAAAAAAAATGAAAGCTAACATCCCATGAAGGCCTTCTTATATTCAACCAAGGCATGGAAATGTTAGTTTGGGATTCCAATAAATTTTAATAAAATTCTTACTTACTCTACAATCGATTGGGAACGTACGACTAATCGAAAGAGGCTCTATTTAAAAGAAAAGTATGATTTTGTAAAAGAATTGAATTACTAAATACAAATAATGTTGGGTTAAAATCGGCACTAAAGAGAAGAGAGAAAAAGAAGAATCGGAAGGAGATGTTTTTGGTTATCAACAATGGCAATGACAACGATGATCCGCGATGGTCTACGACAGTTCATAGTGGAGGTTCAATAGTTTGGCCAAGGTGAGAAGAGGAGAAGAAATAAAGAAGGGAGAAGGAAAGAAGAGAAAAGGGGAAGAAAAGAAAGATTGATGGTGGCGCACGGTGGTGCTAGCGGCGGTTAGAGGTGAAGGGAGGGTCGAGGTTGGCCTTGAGTCATGGTGGTTGGGCAGTTGCTGCTTAGTGTGTGATGGTGGAAAGAAAAACAATAAAAATTTCATTCATCCCTAATTTTTTAAAATAGGGAGATAGGAAAAGTTGATAGCATCCAACATAACTATATCAACCTTCCTAGCCTACCATACACGTTTTGAGGCAAAGTTCGTGTTAAAACAATGGAGTTAATGAGCATTTTGAAAACATTCTTTAAACGAGGGTTCAACGTCACTAGATGTAGAGGTGCTAGTCCTAGAACGTTTCTTAGGATCCATGGGAACTATCTAAGAGCTTAAAAAGCAATAAAAATAGGAAAAATCTCTTTGAGTAATTTTAACAAACATTTGGTGGGCTAGGTTTTTTGGTAAAATTTTTAAGAAAAACCTTAAAAATCAACCTCCTGCAATAAAGCAACATATATATGGTTCAAAAAAACCAAATTAAATCATTAAAATTCACTATTTCAACCTACATATACAAAATCAATAAGTTAAAAATTTAGGATTTTTACCTCTAAAGTGTTGAAATAGACAAAAAGCCCAAGCAATGTTGAGCAAATCTTGTTGAGATGATGTTTGGAGGTGTTTAGAGGTTAAGATTTAGTGAAAAAATAAAAAAATAAGAAATTTTTCAAGAAGAGGTTGGGATTTTCGGAGAAAAGAAGAGGTTTATGAGTTTTTGACATTGTTTTGAAAAACCTAGTAGTATGTGCCCTTAAAAGCCCATTGTATCAATACTTTTAAATGAGTATCAATAATTTTAGAATAGTGTCGATACTAAATTGTAGTTCTATTTTCCAAGTGCAATGAAATTGCAAAAACAAGATATCTTTTAAGTCCTATTATTTTCTAAGGGTCCTAAAATGACACCAAAACTATTCCTAATGATTTAAAATGTATTAATAAGACTAAGATGAACGAAAATATATAAATAAATAATTAAAATGAACTACCATACCAACTAACATTAAGGTGCAATAATATAAAATTTGCCTTTGATCTCCTTAAAGCAATATACATTCCCTACAAACATAGAATTAAGTTTTTGGTACCTAATGTCTTTTGGGTCCATAATCATTAGTCTTCAAAATCCTAGTCTCTTTAGGTATCCATTTTGAAAGAACTTCCTTGTCTTGAGTAGCACTAAGTCCTTTAAGGACCCATACACTCTTAACAAGTTTTCCCTTGTAAATTTTTGAGGGATCGCTATGTTTATAGTAATTAAAGCTATTTTTAACAACATTTTTTTTTTGAAATTTCTCCTTTTTCAAAAACTTTGTTAGAGTGAGCTTTTTTACTCTTAAGCAACTCAAGTTGCTTTTGATGATCCTCATGAAATTTTGAGAGTAAATTATGTAAGTCTAAATTTTTCTTTTCAAAATCATTAATAATTTCTTGTATTTTGTTTATTTTCTCTTCAAGCCTATGATTTGTTTTGAAAAGCAAGCCATTTTCATTTTTCAATTTTGAAACTCTTTTCTTGCGTTTTGACATCAAGACTTCAATTTCCAAACTCAATTCATCATAGGCCTTTTGCAACTTGTCAAAAGAATATTCATTTAAAGTAGATAAGTTAGAAGTTTCTTTAGGATCATCGATGGCCATAAGACATAAGTTGACTACTTCATCATCGGATGAATCTTCCATCTACTTGGACTGCACCTCTTTCTCCTCATCATCAGAGATGTGGATTCAGTTTGGGGACTGGACGGATTAGGTTCATCTGTCTGATGCATGCTGCCCAGAGGATGAAGTGGCTTCCTTGATAATGGGAGGGAAAATAGGGAATTTCGGCATCGGTTGTGTGCTCAAACCGTGCAATGTGGTGACAATAGCAGATTCCATGCCTTAGTATAGGCACAGAATAAGTTCTACCTATATTGCATCTCCTTTATTGCACCGACAAGTCTGATTTGTCTGCAGCTCGTTCGATCAACAAACTTTTCAATCTCCACAAGCTTTTTCCATAGTCTAGATGGGTTAACCACCTTCTCAAGAATACTTTTAATTTATCGATTGGAGACCTCCGTTTGTTCATTTGATTGTGGATGATATGTAGTTGCCATATGATGCTTCACATCGTAATGTTTCAATGCTGTTGCCACCTGATTACAATGGAAATGAGTGCCTTAATCGCTGATTAATGCTCAAGGTGTTCCAAATCTTGTAAGGATGTATGTGTTAAAGAACTTTAACATCGTCTAAGCATCATCCTTTGAAACATTGATTGCTTCGATCCACTTGGAGACATAGTCAACAGCTACCAAAATATACACTTTCCCGAAGGAATTTGGAAATGGTCCCATGAAATTAATATACCCCAGACATCAAAGAGCTCAACCTCCATGGTAGGTTTTTGGAGCATTTCATTATTTCAAGATATAGAACAGGTGCACTGACATTTGTCACATTGTTGAGTGAAATTATGGGCGTCTCGAAACAGCGTAGGCTAATAAAATCCTGATTGTAGGACCTTTGCTATAGTCTTAACACCACAAAAATGACCTTCATAAGGAGCATTGTGGCAATGCTTTAGGATATAAAGCATTTCCTCCTCAGTAACGCAATGGCGAATAATGTTGTCGGCACATACCTTGAACAAGTACGGCTCATTCCAATGATATTTCGCAGCATCCCTAAAAAATTTGACTTTCCTATGACTTGTTACACTCAAAGGTAGCTTACCACAGACTAGATAATTGACGACATCTACATACCATGGATTTGCATTAACAAAGAATAATTTCTCATCTGAAAATGCGTCAACAATTTGTGACTTATTTCCATCATCGCTTCCAGCTTTCGAATGAGATAAGTGATCTGTTACTTGATTTTCGATCCTTTCTTGTCTTTGACTCAACGTCAAATTCTTGCAATAAAAGGATCCATTTGATTACCGTAGGCTTGGCATCTTTCTTAGCAAAAATGTATCTCAAAGCATAATGGTCAGTATATACTGTAATTTTTGCGCTGATAAGAAATGAACGAAACTTGTCAAATGCAAAAACTACTGCCAGTAACTCTTTCTCAGTAGTCGTATAATTCACTTGCGCTTCATTTAGAGTTTTACTAGCATAATAGATAGAATGAAATACCTTACCTTTTCTTTGTCCAAGCACAACACCTACAGTAAAGTTGCTCACATCACACATTACCTCGAATGGTTACATCCAATCTGGTGCAACGACAATGGGTGCTTATACTAGTTGTTGTTTAATCTTCAAAAAAGCTTCCAAACAAGCTTCATCGAACAAAAACTTTTTATTTTGCTCCAATAAGGAGCATAATTGTTTTGCAATCTTGGAGAAGTCTCGGATGAATCTTCTATAAAATCTGACATGACCTAAAAACTCCTCATTCATTTCACATTATTGGGTGGAGGTAGTTTTTCAATGATTTCCACCATCGCTTTATCCACTTCAATGCCTTGACAAGATATTCGATGTCTAAGGACAATACCTTCTGTTGCCATGAAGTGACATTTTTCTCAGTTAAGAACTAAGTTGGTGTCCTCGTATCTTTTCAGAACTTTGGCTAGATTGTCAGCGCATATATAAAAACTTTGCCCATACACAGAAAAATCATCCACAAATACCTCTAATGAATCTTTGATCATGTCCGAGAAGATGGCCATCATTCACATTTGGAATGTGACTAGGGCATTGCACAATCCAAATGGCATTCGCCGGAAAGCAAAGGTTCCAAATGGGCAAGTGAAAGTCATCTTTACTTGATCCTCTGGCGCAACTGCATTCTGGTTGTATCCAGAGTATCCATCACTAGTTAGCCCATCCAGCATTTGATCAATGAATGGAAGTAGGGAGTGGTCCTTTTTTGTGATCGCATTTAAACTAAGGTGGTCCATACACACTCGCCAACCTGTAGTGATACGAGTAGGAATTAGTTCATTTTTATCGTTACTTACTACCATGATGCCGCTCTTCTTAGGTACACATTGGATCAAGCTCACCCATGTGCTATCCGAAATAGGGTAGATGATGCCTGCGTCCAACCACTTGATAATCTCCTTCTTCACTACTTCCTTCATTTTCTCATTCAGTCTTCGTTGTTGCTCAATTGACTATTTGCCTTCATCTTCTAGCCTAATTTTATAAATGTAAAAAAAGGGATTGATGCCTCTAATGTCCGCTATGCTCTAGGCGATGACTTTTTTAGGTCGCTTTAATATTCCGATTAATTTTTCTTCTTGATATGCGTCGAGACTTGCACTGACAATTACATGCAATGTTTCATTATCACCTAGAAAACATACTTCAGGTGTACTGGCAATGGCTTTAACTCCAGAATCAGAGCTTCTTTAACTGTGGGTTTAAAAACAAGGATCGTCTGATTAGTTAGATCCAAAGATTCCAATTGCCAGCCATGTTTTAGCTCGAAAACATTAGCCTCAACTGTGTGGTCACATTTAGGTGAGGTGTTATCATCAGAAGTCACCGCATATTCTTCTGGCACTGCTGAGCTTCGTTCATTGAATTCCTTTGTAATTAGCTCATCTAGAATATCAATGTGGTGACATTGTTCCTTACTGTGTAATGAAGATGCTTCGAACACAGTGAAGGTTACATGCTAAATATAACACCCAAAAACAGAAAATCGTCGTCAGCTAGGGTCTCGATGTCACTTTATTCATCAATCACTATTCATCTTTAAATTTATGTCATTTGATCTTACATTACAAAAGAAATACACTCAACACGTTATTTATTATGATTTAATTGTAATCACAACTCAATAAGGGCAATAAGGACTAAAAAGGTTATTTCCAAAATTTTTGGAGACTTTTACCGATACTTGTTGGACAAGTATCGATAGTTGCCAAGTCAGTAAACAATTCATAAAATAATGTAGGCTTTTACCGATACCCTTGATAGTTTTATCGATAAAAGTGAGGCAACTACCGATACATGTCATACTACTACCGATACTTAAAACTCTAGAGAGCTGAGAAGTCCTAGCCTACAACTTCTATCGATACAAGTATTTAAGCTACCAATACCTCAATGTACAGAACTACTGATACCTATTATACAACTACCAAAACAACTCAAATCAGAGAACAAACTCTCTCCTACCCTGTACTACTACCGATACAAGCATTTAAACTACCAATACCACAATGTAAAGAATTTTCCATACCTGTTATACAACTACTGAAACAACTCAAGTTAGAGAACAACCTCTCTCCTACCCTGTACTTCTACCGTTACAAGCATGAGTTCTACCGAAACAAGTGTATAGAATTCAAGGAATCATGCCTAAACTCAAGTTATCAACCATTCATCTTTCGTAACTTAAAAACTTAACATGGAAATACATTGTACATAGATTCAACATTTCATACATCTCACAAAGTATGTTTTATCACAATGAACTAACATACAAACTTGTGCAACATTTAACTAATAATTCACATCAAAAGTTTCATTCATCCATAGAAGAATAATAAGTCATTTCATCCTAGTACATGCCATATAATCGAGTGATGTAAATACTATCGACGAGCTTCCTAGATAGTGTGATGTCTTCAAGATGGTCCAATCTTCAAGTCACAAAATGGAATCTACAAAACAACAACAATTTCATTGGTAAGCTTCATAGCTTAACAAGTTTATAAGGTCTATCAATTTACCAAATAACATGTGTTGAAAAAAATTGTAAATCGATTGAGTTAGAATAGAATTGTACTTCAGTGATTGTTATTCGTTTTACTCCCTGTTTACCCAAAGGTCATGCCTGTTACCAATTTATGATGTTATTCTTAGCCATCGATAAGGTATATCTATTCCCTATGATGCTGCTTACATTAAGCTGACGTGAGTATGCAATTAGGCATAAATCTCAGCCATCGTAGGGTCTGTAATCCATTCTTGGATTCTATTCACTTTATAGTGACTCACGATGCCATAGAGAATCCGCAACAAATACAGAATCTCAATTATCGGACCATTTAACTTTGGCACAAGGTCGAGTAATCTTTCTTCTGTCATTTCTATGTTACACATCATCAATTTGTTGTTCCATCATAAAAATCCATAAAAAGGTAGTTATAAGCAGTTACAAGTAAGAATTCAACATTACGAACTTATCGGACTGGATTCCAATTGTGGATAGGTTCTAGTGACAATTCTACTAATTTCCCTTTTCCACAATCTTTGGTGCGATCATAGTCTACATCCACAAATCATCTAATTTCTCACATTAAATCACTCAATCAGATCATTTAACTCAATTTTGTCTTTTTGGAAAAATTACGATTTTACCCCTAATCTTTTACTTTTATTCAATTTAGTACTTAAGCATAAAATATGCAAAATAACCATTCTCTTTCTAAACTCTTAACAACCGAATGTTCCAAGCCTTCACACAAGTCCCATAATTTAATTTATTTCACACCAAGTACACCCAATTTCATCATTTTAACATTTTAGTCCTTAAACCCGAATATCATCAATATCAAACCCAATCATCAAACATACAAATCCATCAAAAACTTTCAAAAAACAAGCATATTGAACAATGGTAAGTTTCATAAATTTGACAGATTCACAAATTTGTACTTGGTTTAGCTAGATTAAGCTTACACGGACTCAAAAACATAAAAATTACTAAAAGCGATCAAGGTTTACTCACCCAAATCCAAGCTCAAAGTTCATCGATGGAAAACCCTAGTTTTCTCTTGTTTTGGCCGTGCAAGGAAGAAGAAGATGAGAAAATGTTATTTTCTTCTTTTAATTTCATATATATATATATCCATGACAATTTTGTAAATATTTAGACTTTCATAATTAGCTTAACTAATCATTTGTTTAACTTTAATTAATCTCACTTATTCCTAATATTTTACATCATAAAGCACCCACTAAAATACTTTAGGTCTATTTGTTCATTTGATCCCTCTAATTTAGGAACTCAACTTTTATACCTTTTACGATTTAATCCTTTCTACTCAATTCACTATCTAGACATTAAAATTTCCTATCCAAATTTTAATGTCATGCTAATGACATCATAAATATTATAAATAAATAAATTTATGACTCGACCTGTTGGAGTTGTGATCTCAAAATCATTGTTTTCGACACCACTAAAAACCTTATAGAACTAACTAGCTCAGTGTGAGTTAAGTCAATAAGAACATTAAAATATCCATATTAATATCAATCACCCAAAACATTAAAATATCCATATTAATATCAATCACCCAAAACATTAAAATATCCATATTAATATCAATCACCCAAAACATTATTGTTACACATCATAACATAAACATTATGTTTCGTAAGTGTCATGGACATATCATAATGCATAATGATTTCCTAAACCAACCAACCGCTACACATCACGAGTTCCCCAAAAACCGTCTTCCAAACTTCAATCATTGCTAGCAAAGCTTGATGTGGTTAAACCCCCGCTATACATAATGCAATTGTACTACCATTTAAAATAAAATGTGATATAATCGTCATTCTCCTCACTACTCCTAGTGTAGCGCACTTACAACACACATATATATATATGCTTACTTATGCCGCCATTACTCCACGAAACTCCTCCGTCATCCACAAAAACCCACCCTCATGCACATACAATATGCCATACAAGTTTCAATCAAAATCATGATTCCATTACTTTCTCATTTCAACATCATGTTTTAGATGCTATCATAATAACTTTCAATTTCATTCGGTAATATTACTTATCAATAATTCAATTTCACCATCAATACAGTGACATTCCAACATGCCTTAATTTCATTATCATTCATAAGCAATTTTATAGTGCATGTGTAATAGCCTTTCATTCAATACATTTCATAACATATCTCCCAAACATACATTTCATTTTCATTCTAGTACTTGCTACACGTACAAGTAGCATATATTATATCAAAAAACAATTCATTTTTAATCATACCAATATCTGACATTTAAACATTCAATCATTCATGCAACCTTGCAAACATGACATTTAACTAGGGCTTGTAACATACCTGATTCGGCCACCTTAAAATCACTTACTTAGCCATTTAACTAAGCTAGACCAGCAAGTTGAATCATCATTTTAATAAATCATTAAAGTTTACAGGTTAGGACCCACACCTTAATTTCGTACTACTGCAACACTACTTGCAAAACCATGATTTCTCCTTAAGACCTTAAATTGAACCTAAATTAAAATAAAAATTTTATCGAGTTAAGGTGCTTCCAAAATAGCCTTAGAACACCCTGATGGGTGTTGAAACCACAAAATATAATTTCCTACGCTCTAACTGAATTAAACAATAGTATAGAGTAGTAGGGTTGATCCACAAGGATTGGGATTCCTAATTTTCCTATTTATGTGATTAGATTCCTAAGTATAAGTAGTTGTCGTGCCCATGACCTGTATGTGTAGAGCTAAAAAATAAATAAAGGGGAATTTTAATTGACAAAGAAAAAAAGTATAAAATAAAATGTAATAATAACAGAATGATAGTAAAAAAATTAAAATTAAGTAATTTAAATTAAATTGGTAATCAAATAGGTGAAAGTTTAGCCTTACCCTCATTATACTCTGAATTCAAATCGATCCTTGAAATTGAAATTTTCCTTCCCAAACGATAAGTTGGTTATAGCGATAAGGACACCTCAACCGCAAAATCTTCCTTGGGTAGTTGGTTTCGGTACGAACCATTATCGATTATCTAACCACATAATAGGTGTCCGTAATTTAAGATTTCGATAGTCTTGCGATCTAGAAGTGCCTAACTTGACGAAATCTAAATAGCTTTTTCCAATTGAACATGCCAATTTGTTCACGAGGACTTGAATACGGAATATGAGCAACTCACTTTCCCAATTTTACACTAAAACAACTCCCTAAAAACGTGGAATTTGAGTTGAAATTGGATTAAATTTAACGGGCGAATGTGAATATTCCATAATTAGAGAGATAATGAATACTGTGTTGTAAGTTTTTAGCACAGGTCCTTATCTCATGTTTTTCATTTAGAACGATAACTGACCTAACGCTTAATGGGGTTTAGTTGAGCATGGAATTGATCATACTCGATTGAAATTTAAAAGTGGATTTTAATGTAATGGTGATAGATGAAAAAGAGAAAGGACTTAAAGAGCAATTAAACCAAAAATAAAAAAATAAAAAAAATGGCAATAAACTTGAATAACTACTGAAGCGTGAAAGAGAAAAGATAAAAATTGTTTTCCATTTAATTTCCATGTGTGGTTTTTCAGGCTACCATTACAAGGTAAATTTAATATAGTTCCTCTTAATATTATGCCTAACAAATAACTAAAATCTGATTTCTTTTCCTATTTATAGAGTTTGGTAAATTGAAAATCTAATTTTTAATCAACCACTAATTCCGCATCATTTCAATTTGGCCCATTTTATTGCTTTCCATTCCAATTTAGCCCAATTTCCTTGTTTATTTTAACTTCGACATTCCAATTATGTCCTAATAGAATTTAAACAATAAATCACAAGCTCAGTAGCATTCTTTTCAAAATTTGACCAAAAATAAGTACATTAAACACTCCAAATTGCATTGATACAACACCCTTTAAGCATCCAATCAAATCAACATTACCATAAAAAATTCCAATTCCAAATCGTCTTGGCTACTTAGGCTATTTTGGTGCAAAACGTGCACACGAACAACTAATGATTTTACTGTTGATTCGGGGCGTTTAAGTCAGCGCCTAAGACCACAAAATATTAAATAATCAGTAGTCAATCAACCATTTAAAACTTTGATTTCATCAACTAACATATTCCCTAGTAAACAAGTTGAAACCTTGCATTAACCCACAACAATCGCACTTACACTTCTCGACTTGTCAAATTTGAGTTGTCGAATGATGAAGACCGACTTTTCCTAAGTCACAAATGATTAAAGGTTGATTAGGAAGGGTTTTAAGAGATCCAAATCTTGTTGGATATAAGAGGCAAAAATAATAAAGACAATAGCCCCTTTTTGAGGAATCTAGGAACAATGCACCCTCCACCATGGGTGGCAATTTGAGGTTGTTTTAAGGCTTAATAAAAATGGGTTTAGGGGATGGAAATTCACCATCTGAATACTTGAAAACCTTTAAAATTCTATTTATGAAAAAGTGGATCTTTTGAGTGTTGGAGCGACAATGGAGGTCTTTGTGGCAACAATGGAGATCGATTTTGAGTGTTTAAAATATCAGATCTAAGGTTGGATAAATTATGATAAAATAGCAGCAAGGATAGGATGAGAATGGTGCAAAAATGCATAGTTGAAGAAGAAAATATGGGCAATGGAGAAAGGGTTTTTAGGCGACGACACACTAGGAAAGAAGAAGAAAATTGAAGAGGAAAAGAAGAGAGGAAGAGGAAGGGCCAGCTAGGGTTGAAAATTAATGAGTAAAAGCTAAAAAATAAATAAAATTGATATTTATTGTAACACCCTAAACCTAGCTTAGATGAAACGACCAACTTAGAACAATACATCATAAAGTAAAACATTTTCACATGCGTAAAGATAAATACTCAAGTCTTTTCCAAATAAAAATAAGTGCGAAAGCATTCAAGTTCAGCTTCAAACATAAAGTATAGCTAAGTTCCAATACTATGAGTAGTAACCTTTGAAATGTCAACATCCTAATTAAACATTTGTTCCCAACATAACAAACCATCAACTTTAATTATTATCCTACGCCATCCTAACAAAGAATATAGGAGCAATTTTTATTTCACATGAATATAAATTTTTATTTCACATGTATATTTAGAATATCAACTTTCATATACACAATTGTTTAAACCATCAACTTTAATTATTTCATATACACTTTCATAACCATCCTAATTAAATATTCTTTATGCTTAAATCTTAACCTTTCATTATTTAATCTAAATATACACTTCCTTTATTTCACATCACTTTACTAACATATAACATCATAACTCATTGATTACCATTAAATTTATACAATTGTTTTTCATCTTCCTATATCAATACTTAAAGAACTATTTGTATTTTCTTTCACTCTTATATAACACAAATATGACTCTATTTTCATTCTCGTAATTCTTTCATGCATTCAAATTTTATCCTTCTTCTATTATTTCTTTCATAACTTGAAAGTGACTAATTATCTCTCGAATCTCTATACTAGATTAATTACTAACATATAAAATTTTTTTTCTCACTTGTATCATAAACCTTATCATTCTTAAAAGACACTCCCTTTTTACTTATTAGACTACTTCCATCACTATTTTCATTTATACCATTTAGGAAAAATGATAGGATCAATGAATGTTTTTGAAAAATCCTAGGATCCCTGTATAGTTCAGACAGGAGTGACGTCTCCTGGTCCTTCCCTCTAGTTTTATTGACTCTGCAGCTTCAATAAAATCTCGAGGTAACTATTAGCGATCAGAGCTCATCTTCCTTCAAACATTCACGACCCTAGATTTTTCCATTCTTTCATTGAACGAACTAATTAGTCACAACTCTAGTATTTTAAACTTCGCTTTAGTTATTCTATGAATTTAAAACTTATTCACATTTCATATTATTTCTTTTAGTAAAACAATATAGTTCTCACATTTCATTTTAAAACTTAAACTTTTTATCAGTATATTATTCACTTATCTTCATCAATTATAATCATTTCTTTGCTATCCGAAATTCTTAAAAAAAAAAAATTTCTTCTACACTCAACCATGACCCCACATTTCCGACAGCTAATCTATTCCCACTGTCACATCTAACTCATAAAATATAAAGGTCATAAGATCTATTAGAAACTCATAACATTGAATCTTTAAGGTGCACCTCTTGCATACTTTATTAATTTTTTCACTTTGTCCTAAAGGATTAGTAATAACTATCTCATACTTAGTAGGTTCTACCGCTAATTCCCTCTCTTTCACTTCTGATATGCATATATATACGAATGTGTCAATTAACACAATTTATAGAAAAATCACAAAAAGAAGATTTACCGGTATTCTCATCAGGAACGTCCTCTTCTTCTCTTTGTTCTAATAACAGAAGTTCGAGGTCTTACGGACTTCTAATCCATCGACTACCTCTCTTGCCGATCTCGCACCAGAGTCACCAATGTTTCCATGTAATTTACCTCTTCGCAGGTAGTTTCGGATCAAATGGTCCTTTGACTTATATTTAAAACAAGCTTTACTATTCAACTGACATTTTCTCCAATGGAATCTTCTCAACGGGGTGGATATTCAACATTGTAATCCACTACTAATACGCTTCACCTTTCAACAACGATACCACATATTTTAAAATTTTCCTCTTGTAGACTGTAGCTCTTCTAACACCCTTTAACTATTTTCTAACCAGTCCTTAGCTTCAGCTGGATCATCATCCTTTTTACCTTTAAACTTTTTGGCACCATATTTTTCTCAATTTTTTCAGAGAAAATCGATAGCTAAAAGTAGATAGTTATGGTTGAGGAGCACCAGGTAAGGGAATATTTGAGACATTATTAGTCCTCACAACTTGTTGTAACAATTGATTCATTGTTTGCAATAGAATCACAATCAAGATTTATTCTCGAGATAATATCAACTGATTGGGGGGTTGAGTTCTTTCTTTTAACATATGCCCCATGTGATCATCTTAGTGTACTGATTCTCTAATAAGGTTTGAAGCCCTACTCTCTACTTCATCTTCGGACTCATCATGAGCCCTATTCGACATTCTTCTTTCTACAATATTCACAACTTTAACAATTAAATGATTAAATATTATCTTATCACATCAACATGTAAAATGACATGTACACGTGGACTCATTCCCGATCCTAGACATCAAAAAACTTTTGCTTTGATACCACCAAATGTAACACCCCTACACCCGGTTCACACGTATAAACCCGGTATAAGAGTATTACATACAGTGTCAGAGAATTAAAAACAAGTATAACAAAACTTTCTTTCAAATACTGTGTAATTGAATCGTTTTACTAAAAATATCACAAAATAATGAAGTATAATCAAAATCGAGACTTAAAACCAGTTTGAAAATAATGAAAATGTAATTTTTACTCAAAACAGGGCAAATATCGATACTTTTGCTTAAAAACAAAATCAATGGGACATTCTGGAACTCTGGTATCATTACCACCTTAAAATATCAATGCCTCTGTCTCAAAATCAGTAAATATAGTCGAAAACATAGTAATACCCCCTGAAACAACTTAAAAACTTCCTCAATATTTCAAATCAGTCCAAAACACAATTTTAACCATTTCATTCAATTCATGTAAATTTTAAAAGCAACATTAATAACCCATTCATTAGAGACACATAGGTATACCATTTGTACATGTCATTTCACACAAAATAATATACCTTATCTTGCAATCTTTCGATGTTGATGTGATTTGATGAGAGACACCTAATCCAACCTTAACTTCTCGAAGGTCTTATACCTACGCGTTGAAATAAACGCGTTAAGCTGGTAAAGGCTTGGTAAGTACTACAAGAGTCATTAATCATTCATCTTTTAATCACACATTTCAAACTCATTCATATATTTATTCATTCATTTAAAATACATACCTTTTATGTGTATAACATTTAACTTACAATAGTGTTATGAATTCACATATTCTTCCTCATTTCACATTTTAGCCATTCCAATCTCTTAGCTTACTTAGTTTCATCATTCTTTGATTTCTTATACATATATTGTACTTACCTTTCATGTGATTATCATATCACTTACCTCAATGTCACAATTTGCACATTCTTTCTTTTTCACATTATTTACCCTATTAACAAGACTCAGACCTTGACGGATACACGGATCCAACCGAACACACCAGAATGGAACCCAGTGCCTCATTGGATAGTTCGAAGCAATAAAGTGACACCCAGTGTCTCATCGGCCTAGCCGAATAAAGTGGTACCTAGTACCTCATCGAATCTATCCGAAGTAAAATAATGACACCCAATGTCTCATCAACTGAAGGTCGAAGGATCCCTGAACTCTTCCAATCTTATGGCATGCCAACTATATCCGACTCAGCCCGACTAGTTAATAGGGATTTTCAATTTACAATTCATATCACTTTCAATTCCAATTCCACTTTCACTTTCACTTTAAATTTTGATCACAAATCATTCACAACTTATACATCATATATACATTTTTCATCACATGTACATAATCATGTATTTCTCACCTTTATTTCCTTAATGGCTTTCACAATATCACCATTTTATCATATAATCAATATTTATATTTAAACACATAATATTTCACATATACATTGTTCATCACATATATATCATCATATATCTCTTTACTCTTATTTTCACATTAATTTTCAAAACTGTCCATTTGAGTCATATTCACTAAATTATTTATATCTTGAGCTACAAAATTTGAAATTAATATCCGCTTAATGTTTCTGAAATTAGACTCACATATATTTTTACCATAAAAATTTCAGATTTTTTACTTTATCCAATTTGTAAAGTAAATTCTTCTAATTTACCCTTTCTCGTGCTTCTTTATACTAAATTTCATTCAATCACATATAATTATTATACTTATAATTAGACATCTCATTTTCATCATGATTAATCATATATATTAAAATTATAAACACTTTAACTTAATTGTTACTAAGTCTTTTAATACTTGTAGTACTTACCTCACTTGTAGATAATTTCTTTTCACACCTTAACTTTCTCCTTTCCTTTTTCTTCAATTTGGTCCTTCTCCTTCTTCCTTCTTTCTTCAATTTCATACAAACACATATAAGCTTAAGGCTAGAATTCAATACTTTTCATGCTAGATTATGTAAATATACATGTATGTCATTAAAATTGAATTATCTCTTACATTTATTCTTGAATTTCAAAAATTCTAATTCAATCCCTATCCACTTTAACGCTTCAAAGTGGACTCTATAAGGATATTAAGGTGCCTACTAGCTTCCTTCTATGCCTTTCCTAAAGAAATTTTAAAGAAAATGGAATATTTTGGAGCTTGGAGGGCTTAACAATGGTGAAGGGACTAAATTGGAATAAAAACAAAAGTTGGATCGTTAGAACATGGACATGAACGGTTGGACTTTTAAAGAGAAGATGATATTTTCATCTTTTAGTTGGTTTTTCATCTCTCAAATTCTTTAGACTTAAAAAATATTTCACTTAATAAAAATGGTAAAATTGCACTTTTAGTCCCTGGGCCTTCCAATTTTACACTTTGGCCCAAAACTTTGCCTCCAAAAATATCTTTCACCAAATTACTCTTTTGCCCCTCTCTAATCAATCTAATTCCCATGATGACTCAAAATTCAATTTCGATAAATTGCTATTTAGTTCTTCCTATTTTCTCACAATTTCTAATTAATCTTTAATTTTTCCTAATCTTCTTATTTTAACCACATATTCTAACTCGTAACTCGACACTATTACTGTTCCAACTCTGGTTCAAAACGCGGATGTTACAAAAACTTAGCTAATTTTCAATTTATTTATTACTCACAATTTTAATTTTTAATTTGGCAGCGGAAAAATAACTTTTACTTTGTTTTAATAAAACTATATTTCATGCCTTAATTAAATAATAACCATATTTTAAAATTAAGTTAAATGTTAAGTATGCTAAATAAACCCTAAATATGAGTACCATACCTCAAAATAAATTAGACAATACAGTTTCGAAATAACAAAAATAAAAATAAGCCTAATAATACTTTCATACAATTAAAACACTTTCGAGTCCTTTGTATGTCGCGTTCGCACACTTACCTGGTGAGTTATCTATAAAGATAGAAAGAAAATGGGGAGTGATCTATGAAGCTCAATGTGAATTCCGTCACAAGAGAACTAATGCAAACAACAAACAAGTCAAGCAAAATATCAACTCATAGAATAAATTATATTTAATTTGCAATATAGAATATTGGTAATTCAGAAAAACTAATCAACATAATATTTCAATGTTTGTAGCCATGTAATTTCTTATTAATGCAATGCAAGTTCAGTTTAATAGTAAAAAGCTCTTACCCCACCGCTACACACCACAGTAGGTGTAACACCCAAAATCCGAACACCGTTGCCGGTTAGGATTTACAGTGTTTTACTGTTTATTTATCACTATTCATTTTATCATTATATAATACAACTTTATTTATTAAAATATTTCACTTCACATGTTACACATCGTCATTTAAATATAAACACTAATCAACAAGAATGACCTTTTTAATATTTTGGGAGACTTCTATCGGTACCTAATGGTCATGCATCGGTAGTAGCCCTGTCAATAAACAATTCTGAAACTGTGCAGATTTCTACCAGTACCTCTGCTAGTTCTACCAATACAAGTCATGCATCTACTGGTACTAAAAACTCTAGAGAGCTAACATTCTCACCCTGCAACTTCTACCGATACAAGTATGAAAACTATTGATACATCTATACACATAACTATCGATACAACTCAAGCCAGTGAACAACCTCTCTCCTACCCTGTACTTCTACCGATACATGAGTGAGTGCTACCGGAACAAGTATGCAGAATCTCAAGAATTATATCGAAACACAAGTAACAACTCAACTCATACATTAGGCCAATACAACATACTAAATACTTAAGTCTTTACAAGGTATCTCAAACTCATATCCAAATTACACTTCATGCAAAATCAAAATCAACATAGCAAGGTTTATCATTTTTAATTCAAAAACCAAAGAAAATATCATCCTATTACATGCCATATAACCAAGTGATGTAATAACTACCGAACAACTCCGAGATAGTTTGATGCTCCAAGATAATCTGATCTTCGAACAGTAAAATTGAATTTACAAAACAGTAGCAAATCCACAAGTAAGCACTTTAAGGTTTAGTAAGTTCATAGAGCTAAATAGATTTATCAAACTTCAAGAGGTGTAAAATCTAATTAACCGAATGAAATAATTGTATACATCCGAGGTAAGTCTCAACTCGAATTTGATACTCACGATGACATAAAGTCACCGGACTCTTAATTCGCAATGGGATTCGTTTCATTTAATACTCATGATGACACATAGTCATTGGATCTCTGTTCCGTAAAGGAATAATACACTCACGATGATACATAGTCATCGGATCTCATAATCCGTAAAGGATTCATATACTCACAATGACAAATAGTCATCGAGCCTCATAATCCGTAAATGATTCATATATTCACGATGACACTTAGTCATCGGACCTTTTCGTTTACGGCCCAAAGCTCGTTGCCTTTCCTTTTCCTTTATTCTCATCTTCCACGCTTCCGATCATCATTTTAGCTCACTATATTGGTTTACAATACAAGAATATGCAATTTAAATTAAAATTTAACCTTACAAACTTACCGGACTGGATTGCATTTGTTAATAGATTTTAGGGACTACTCCGCTAATTTTCCTTTTCCTCGATCTGTGGCACGGTCATAGTCTACATTCACAAATCATTCCATTTCTCACATTAAATCACATAACCAATTCATTTAACCAAATATAATTCCTTTTGGTAAAATTACAATTTTACCCCTAATACTCCCCTTTTATTCAATCTAGTTCTTTCAACACAAAACATACAAAATAACCATTTCCTTTCTAAACCCTAACAGTCAAAAGCTCCAAACCTCTACACAAGTCCCTAAATTTCATTTATTTCACTCCAAGTACACCCAATTTCATCCTTTTAACAATTTAGCCCTTAAACCCTAATTTCATCAAAAATCACTTTACAAAAAGATCTAACCCAAGTATCAAACATTTAAATCTATCAAAAGCTTTCAAGCACAAGTAATTTCAACGATAGAAAATTTCATAACATTTGATAGATTCACAAATTAGTCCTTACACAAGCTAGATTAAGCTAATGCGGACTCAAAAACACAGAAATTACTAAAAACGGGTGAAAATCACCTACCAATATTAAGAAACTAACTTGCCGAACTTCAAGCTTTCATTCTAGGGTTTCTTTCCTTTTCTTTATGTTTTAGTGAAGAAGATGACCACTTTCATGTCATATTTCCTTATTATCAATTGATTTAACAAATTACCAATTTACCTTTATTTAATTAACATGAAATTTAACAATTCTCATACCCATTATCGTCCACCCAAATTCCTAATGGTTTAATTACCATTTAAGGACTTTACCTTACCATTTAACTAGCATCTTATACCTTTAGTTATTGGGACTCTATTTTCACAACTTTTACAATTCAGTCCTTATAACTCAATTAACTATCTAAATGATAAAATCTTTTAACCAAAATTTAATACAATGATATTGACTTCATAAATATTAAATAAATAATATTTACGACTAGATTCATTGGATTTGTGATACCAAAATCACTGTTTTCGACACCATTAAAAATTGGGCTATTACAGTAGGAGTTTCCCAAAACTCCTCAACCTTCACACTACATTGTCGATAAACCACTGATCATTGTAGATTAACTAAAAATGAAAAATATATTTTGGTGGATGAACTATTCATCTATATGGATAAAAACTGCTAGTACGTTATGGATAAAACACTAGTCAAGCAAATGTTTGCCGACTGAAATACTGGTGGATGAACTGTAACATCCCAAATTTTACCTTAAAAGAATGTGAAATTATTTCAAAGAAAATAATCCAATGATTAACATAAAATAAGAAAGTAACGAAATTACACCAAGGTCTTAAGATTGAATCCCTTCCTTTGAAACATAGCTTAATTTTGTAAAATTTCCTCCTCTTCCCTATTTTTGTGCCGCCCATACCTATTAAACATAGGTATAAATGTAACGCTTCAAAAATTTAAACTTCTTTATGTGAGTCATCAATTGAAATTGTCTTTGTTACTATGGTTAAGTGGTTTAACTGTTTATCTGAGTTCTGAGGTTTATGTCGTAACATTTGTAATGTTGCATTTCTTTTTTTAAAACGTAGATTTTGAAACTTTTTATAACTTAAATTCTTCGCACATTTGGTTCAATGATGACCCTAGTGGTTCAATGGTTATAACTATCTACTTATTTTCCTTCTGGTCATGGGTTCGAGTCTTTCGTATGTGTGGGAGAATATTTATATTTGCTCTTCCTTCTAGATAATCTTTTTGAATTTTAAATTAGTTTTTCCTACAAACGTGAAACCACCATTTCTACTTACTAGTCTTGCCTTTTCCTATTTTCCCTTTTGTTTTTTTTGCACAAGATCGTTAAATCGCTATTGTTGTATTTACTATTGTTGCACTGAGCTGTACGTAATTTGATATGGGTTAAGGTACGTAAGTTGGAATAAATTTTGGTTATTGTTCGTGTTGAGTAATGAGGGAAGTTCTCTTTTTTTTGAAGGTTAATTTGGTATCTTAAATTGTTTGTTCTACTATTACAAAAAGAGAGGTTCACAATTTGCACAATGTTTCTTGTACGAACCAAGTTTGAGTGGGCATCCTTGCTCTCTAGTAAGCATTTGTAAACTTGTCGTTTGGAATGAAGAGAGTTCGACTTAGATTTAATAATTGTGATTGCATTCTCTTTGAATTGTGGTTGAAATGCTTGTTGGAATGATTTAGGCTAGGGAATCGAAGTATGGGACGTCTTTGTCATCTATTTATAGGTAGAGTCGAAACTCGTAAAGTTCTTCTATGTTTTTCTGCATTTTTCCTAGATTTTGGTTGCTGTTTCGAGCCACACGGGCATGTGTCTAGGCCGTGTGTTGTAAAAGAAGGTACAGGTTTTACATGGATTGGAACCATGGCCATGTACCTGATCGTGTGTGCATACTATTTAGTGATACACAGGCTGGGCACATGGGTGTGCATCTAATCATGTGTACATACTATTTAGTGAGACACGGGCTCGGCACACGAGCGTGTGCTAGGCCGTGTAAATATACTATTTTGCAACTACAGGTATAGTGGTCACATTGGCTGGACAAACAGGCGTGTGCCCGACTATGTCCCATACATGGGATGGCACATGGCCATGTCTCAGGCCGAGTGCAGGGTAGATTCGAATACATAAACCTACGTTAAGTGATTGTAACGAACTATAATACTTGTCTGATCTGTGTTGGACTATTAGTGTTGCAATATGTGTAGCTAACATGGTATTGAGTATATAATTGGGTGTTGAGGACTATTGATGAACGGTAGATGGTTACACACAGGTGTGACATTGAACTGAACTGGAATAACTGAACCGAAAAATGGGTTGACCGTTCAGGTGTACCATTACTGAACTGGCAGTGACACTATAAACGCTGCATTACTAATACTAAACTGGCAGCGAGACTATAAACCCTGTAACATTGTTACTATGCTAGCCATGACACTGTAAACACCACTAGCTCACTAATAAACTATCATTCATCTATTTTCTGGTAATATTATTTGAGCCTGACTGGAGAATTGAATACTAGTATGATGAGCTATGTTGACGGGATTCACTAAGCATCTTTTAATCTCATATTGGCTTGTTTAATGTTGTTTCAGGGTCATCTCATGCTTGAAGGGTAGTGGCGTGAGCACTCGGGCACTTTGTTAGGATGGCGTAGGATAATAATTAAAGTTGATGGTTTGTTATGTTGGGAACAAATGTTTAATTAGGATGTTGACATTTCAAAGGTTACTACTCGTAGTATTGGAACTTAGCTATTTATGTTTGGAGCTGAACTTGAATGCTTTCGCACTTATTATTATTTGGAAAAGACTTGAGTGTTTATCTTTACGCATGTGAAAATGTTTTACTTTATGATGTATTGTTCTAAGTTGGTCGTTTCATCTAAGCTAGGTTTAGGGTGTTATAATAAATATCTATTTTATTTATTTTTTAGCTTTTACTCATTAATTTTCAACCCTAGCTGGCCCTTCCTCTTCCTCTCTTCTTTTCCTCTTCAATTTTCTTCTTCTTCCCTAGTGTGTCGTCGCCTAAAAACCCTTTCTCCATTCTCATCCTATCCTTGCTGCTGTTTTATCATAATTTATCCAACCTTAGATCTGATATTTTAAACACTCAAAATCGATCTCCATTGTTGCCACAAAGACCTCCATTGTCGCTCCAACACTCAAAAGATCCACTTTTTCATAAATAGAATTTTAAAGGTTTTCAATTATTTAGATGGTGAATTTCCATCCCCTAAACCCATTTTTATTAAGCCTTAAAACAACCTCAAATTGCCACCCATGGTGGAGGGTGCATTGTTCCTATATTCCTCAAAAAGGGGCTATTATCTTTATTATTTTTGCCTCTTATATCCAACAAGATTTGGATCTCTTAAAACCCTTCCTAATCAACCTTTAATCATTTGTGAGTTAGGAAAAGTCAGTCTTCATCAATCGACAACTCAAATTTGACAAGTCGAGAAGTGTAAGTGCAATTGTTGTGGGTTAATGCAAGGTTTCAACTTGTTTACTAGGGAATATGTTAGTTGATGAAATCAAAGTTTTAAATGGTTGATTGACTACTGATTATTTAATATTTTGTGGTCTTAGGCACTGACTTAAACGCCCCGAATCAACAGTAAAATCATTAGTTGTTCGTGTGCACATTTTGCACCAAAACAGCCTAAGTAGCCAAGACGATTTGGAATTGGAATTTTTTATGGTAATGTTGATTTGATTGGATGCTTAAGGGGTGTTGTAGCAATGCAAATTGGAGTGTTTAATGTACTTATTTTTGGTCAAATTTTGAATAGAATGCTACTAAGCTTGTGATTTATTGTTTAAATTCTATTAGGACATAATTGGAATGTCGAAGTTAAAATAAACAAGGAAATTGGGCTAAATTGGAATGAAAAGCAATAAAATGGGCCAAATTGAAATGATGCGGAATTAGTGGCTGATTAAAAATCAGATTTTCAATTTACCAAACTCTATAAATAGGAAAAGAAATCAGATTTTAGTTATTTGTTAGGCATAATATTAAGAGGAATTATGTTAAATTTACCTTGTAATGGTAGCCTGAAAAACCACACATGGAAATTAAATGGAAAACAATTTTTATCTTTTCTCTTTCACGCTTCAGTAGTTATTCAAGTTTATTGCCATTTTTTTTATTTTTTTATTTTTGGTTTAATTGCTCTTTAAGTCCTTTCTCTTTTTCATCTATCACCATTACATTAAAATCCACTTTTAAATTTCAATCGAGTATGATCAATTCCATGCTCAACTAAACCCCATTAAGCGTTAAGTCAGTTATCGTTCTAAATGAAAAACATGAGATAAGGACCTGTGCTAAAAACTTACAACACAGTATTCATTATCTCTCTAATTATGGAATATTCACATTCGCCCGTTAAATTTAATCCAATTTCAACTCAAATTCCACGTTTTTAGGGAGTTGTTTTAGTGTAAAATTGGGAAAGTGAGTTGCTCATATTCCGTATTCAAGTCCTCGTGAACAAATTGGCATGTTCAATTGGAAAAAGCTATTTAGATTTCGTCAAGTTAGGCACTTCTAGATCGCAAGACTATCGAAATCTTAAATTACGGACACCTATTATGTGGTTAGATAATCGATAATGGTTCGTACCGAAACCAACTACCCAAGGAAGATTTTGCGGTTGAGGTGTCCTTATCGCTATAACCAACTTATCGTTTGGGAAGGAAAATTTCAATTTCAAGGATCGATTTGAATTCAGAGTATAATGAGGGTAAGGCTAAACTTTCACCTATTTGATTACCAATTTAATTTAAATTACTTAATTTTAATTTTTTTACTATCATTCTGTTATTATTACATTTTATTTTATACTTTTTTTCTTTGTCAATTAAAATTCCCCTTTATTTATTTTTTAGCTCTACACATACAGGTCATGGGCACGACAACTACTTATACTTAGGAATCTAATCACATAAATAGGAAAATTAGGAATCCCAATCCTTGTGGATCAACCCTACTACTCTATACTATTGTTTAATTCAGTTAGAGCGTAGGAAATTATATTTTGTGGTTTCAACACCCATCAGGGTGTTCTAAGGCTATTTTGGAAGCACCTTAACTCGATAAAATTTTTATTTTAATTTAGGTTCAATTTAAGGTCTTAAGGAGAAATCATGGTTTTGCAAGTAGTGTTGCAGTAGTACGAAATTAAGGTGTGGGTCCTAACCTGTAAACTTTAATGATTTATTAAAATGATGATTCAGCTTGCTGGTCTAGCTTAGTTAAATGGCTAAGTAAGTGATTTTAAGGTGGCCGAATCAGGTATGTTACAAGCCCTAGTTAAATGTCATGTTTGCAAGGTTGCATGAATGATTGAATGTTTAAATGTCAGATATTGGTATGATTAAAAATGAATTGTTTTTTGATATAATATATGCTACTTGTACGTGTAGCAAGTACTAGAATGAAAATGAAATGTATGTTTGGGAGATATGTTATGAAATGTATTGAATGAAAGGCTGTTACACATGCACTATAAAATCCACTATAAAATCCACTTTTATGTTAAATTTACCTTGTAATGGTAGCCTGAAAAACCACACATGGAAATTAAATGGAAAACAATTTTTATCTTTTCTCTTTCACGCTTCAGTAGTTATTCAAGTTTATTGCCATTTTTTTTTATTTTTTTTATTTTTGGTTTAAGTGCTCTTTAAGTCCGTTTTCCTTTTCATCTATCACCATTACATTAAAATCCACTTTTAAATTTCAATCGAGTATGATCAATTTCATGCTCAACTAAACCCCATTAAGCATTAAGTCAGTTATCGTTCTAAATGAAAAACATGAGATAAGGACCTGTGCTAAAAACTTACAACACAGTATTCATTATCTCTCTAATTATGGGATATTCACATTCGCCCGTTAAATTTAATCCAATTTCAGCTCAAATTCCACATTTTTAGGGAGTTGTTTTAGTGTAAAATTGGGAAAGTGAGTTGCTCATATTCCGTATTCAAGTCCTCGCGAACAAATTGGCATGTTTAATTGGAAAAAGCTAGTTAGATTTCGTCAAGTTGGGCACTTCTAGATCGCAAGACTATCGAAATCTTAAATTACGGACACCTGTTATGTGGTTAGATAATCGATAATGGTTCGTACCGAAACCAACTACCCAAGGAAGATTTTACGGTTGAGGTGTCCTTATCGCTATAACCAACTTATCGTTTGGGAAGGAAAATTTCAATTTCAAGGATCGATTTGAGTTCAGAGTATAATGAGGGTAAGGCTAAACTTTCACCTATTTTATTACCAATTTAATTTAAATTACTTAATTTTAATTTTTTTACTATCATTCTGTTATTATTACACTTTTTTTTATACTTTTTTTCTTTGTCAATTAAAATTCCCCTTTATTTATTTTTTAGCTCTACACATACAGGTCATGGGCATGACAACTACTTATACTTAGGAATCTAATCACATAAATAGGAAAATTAGGAATCCCAATCCTTGTAGGATCAACCCTACTACTCTATACTATTGTTTAATTTAGTTAGAGCGTAGGAAATTATATTTTGTGGTTTCAACACCCATCAGGGTGTTCTAAGGCTATTTTGAAAGCACCTTAACTCGATAAAATTTTTATTTTAATTTAGGTTCAATTTAAGGTCTTAAGGAGAAATCATGGTTTTGCAAGTAGTGTTGCAGTACTACGAAAATAAGGTGTGGGTCCTAACCTGTAAACTTTAATGATTTATTAAAATGATGATTCAGCTTGCTGGTCTAGCTTAGTTAAATGGCTAAGTAAGTGATTTTAAGGTGGCCGAATCAGGTATGTTACAAGCCCTAGTTAAATGTCATGCTTGCAAGGTTGCATGAATGATTGAATGTTTAAATGTCAGATATTGGTATGATTAAAAATGAATTGTTTTCTAATATAATATATGCTACTTGTACGTGTAGCAAGTACTAGAATGAAAATGAAATGTATGTTTGGGAGATATGTTATGAAATGTATTGAATGAAAGGCTGTAACACATGCACTATTAAATTGCTTATGAATTATAATGAAATTAAGGCATGTTGGAATGTCACTGTATTGATGGTGAAATTGAATTATTGATAAGTAATATTACCGAATGAAATTGAAAGTTATTATGATAGCATCTAAAACATGATGTTGAAATGAGAAAGTAATGGAATAATGATTTTGATTGAAACTTGTATGGCATCTTGCATGTGCATGAGGATGGGTTTTTGTGGATGACGGAGGAGTTCTGTGGAGTAATGGTGGCATATTAAGTAAGCATATATATATATATGTTGTAAGTGCGCTACACTAGGAGTAGTGAGGAGAATGACGATTATATCACATTTTATTTTAAATGGCAGTACAATTGCATTATGTATAGCGGTGATTTAACCACATCATGCTTTGCTAGCAATGATTGAAGTTTGGAAGACGGTTTTTGGGGAACTCGTGATGTGTAGCGGTTGGTTTGTTTAGGAAATCATTATGCATTATGATATGTCCATGACACTTACGAAACATAATGTTTATGTTATGATGTGTTACAATAATGTTTTGGGTGATTGATATTAATATGGATATTTTAATGTTCTTATTGACTTAACTCACACTAAGCTAGTTAGTTCTATAAGGTTTTTAGTGGTGTCGAAAACAATGATTTTGAGATCACAACTCTAACGGGTCGAGTCATAAATTTATTTATTTATAATATTTATGATGTCATTAGCATGACATTAAAATTTGGATAGGAAATTTTAATGTCTAAATAGTGAATTGAGTAGAAAGGATTAAATCGTAAAAGGTATAAAAGTTGAGTTGATAAATTAGAGGGATCAAATGAACAAATAGACCTAAAGTATTTTAGTGGGTGCTTTATGATGTAAAATATTAGGAATAAGTGAGATTAATTAAAGTTAAACAAATGATTAGTTAAGCTAATTATGAAAGTATAAATATTTACAAAATTGTCATGGATATATATATGAAATTAAAAGAAGAAAATAACATTTTCTCATCTTCTTCTTCCTTGCACGGCCAAAACAAGAGAAAACTAGGGTTTTCCATCGATGAACTTTGAGCTTGGATTTGGGTGAGTAAACCTTGATCGCTTTTAGTAATTTTTATGTTTTTGAGTCCGTGTAAGCTTAATCTAGCTAAACCAAGGACAAATTTATGAATCTGTCAAATTTATGAAACTTACCATTGTTCAATATGCTTGTTTTTGAAAGTTTTTGATGGATTTGTATGTTTGATGATTGGGTTTGATATTGATGAAATTCGGGTTTAAGGACTAAAATGTTAAAATGATGAAATTGGGTGTACTTGGTGTAAGATAAATTAAATTATGGGACTTGTGTGAAGGCTTGGAACATTCGGTTGTTAAGAGTTTAGAAAGAGAATGGTTATTTTGCATATTTTATGCTTAAGTACTAAATTGAATAAAAGTAAAAGATTAGGGGTAAAATCGTAATTTTTCCAAAAAAGACCAAATTGAGTTAAATGATCTGATTGAGTGATTTAATGTGAGAAATTAGATGATTTGTGGATGTAGACTATGATCGCGCCAAAGATTGTGGAAAAGGGAAATTAGCAGAATTGTCACTAGAGCCTATCCACAATTGGAATCCAGTCCGATAAGTTCGTAATGTTGAATTCTTACTTGTAACTGCTTATAACTACCTTTTTATGGATGTTTTATGATGAAACAACAAATTGATGATGTGTAACATAGAAATGACAGAAGAAAGATTACTCGACCTTGTGCCAAAGTTAAATGGTCCAATAATTGAGATTTTGCATTTGTTGCGGATTCTCTATGGCATCGTGAGTCACTGTAAAGTGAATAGAATCCAAGAATGGATTACAGACCCTATAATGGCTGAGATTTATGCCTAATTGCATACTCACGTCAGCTTAATGTAAGTAGCATCATAGGGAATAAATATACCTTATCGATGGCTAAGAATAACATCATATATTGGTAACAGACATGACCTTTGGGTCAACAGGGAGGAAAACAAATAACAATCACTGAAGTACAATTCTATTCTAACTCAATCGATTTACAATTTTTTTCAACACATGTTATTTGGTAAATTGATAAAACTTACAAACTTGTTAAGCTATGAAGCTTACCAGTGAAATTGTTGTTGTTTTATAGATTTCATTTTGTGACTTGAAGATTAGACCATCTTGAAGACATCACACTATCTAGGAAGCTCGTCGATAGTATTTACATCACTCGATTATATGGCATGTACTAGGATGAAATGACTTATTATACTTGTATGGATGAATGAAACTTTTTATGTGAATTATTAGTTAAATGTTGCACAAGTTTGTATGTTATTTTCATTGTGATAAAACATACTTTGTGAGATGTATGAAATGTTGAATCTATGTACAATGTATTTCCATGTTAAGTTTTTAAGTTACGAAAGAAGAATGGTTGATAACTTGAGTTTAGGCATGATTCCTTGAATTCTATACACTTGTTTCGGTAAAACTCATGCTTGTAACAGTAGAAGTACAGGGTAGGAGAGAGGTTGTTCTCTGACTTGAGTTGTTTCAGTAGTTGTATAACAGGTATCGATAATTCTTTACATTGTGGTATTGGTAGTTTAAATGCTTGTATCGGTAGTAGTACAGGGTAGGAGAGAGTTTGTTCTCTGATTTGAGTTGTTTTGGTAGTTGTATAGCAGGTATCAGTAGTTCTGTACATTGAGGTATCGGTAGCTTAAATACTTGTATCGGTAGAAGTTGTAGGCTAGGACTTCTCAGCTCTCTAGAGTTTTTAGTATCGATAGTAGTATGACTTGTATCGGTAGTTGCCTCACTTGTATCGATAAAACTATCAAGGGTATCGGTAGAAGTCTACATTATTTTATGAATTGTTACTAACTTGGCAACTATCGATACTTGTCCAACAAGTATCGGTAGAAGTCTCCAAAAATTTTGGATATAACCTTTTTAGCCCTTATTGCCCTTATTGAGTTGTGATTACAATTAAATGATAATAAATAACGTGTTGAGTGTATTTCTTTTGTAATGTAAGATCAAATGACATAAATTTAAAGATGAATAGTGATTGATGAATAAAGTGACATCGAGACCCTAGCTGACGACGGTTTTTGGTTTTGGGTGTTACATTTAGTGGTATTAAAGCTTTCAGTTTAGCCATTTCTTGGACTGAAATGATTGTGTTTTATGTTTTAGAAGTACATGCCATATGAACTTGTGATAGTGTGAGGAAATTAATGATGTAAATAACAATGTCTTGGCTAATGTTTTCAGGGCTAGTCACAGTACATTGATATTATTGATTACGGAAACTGAAGCAAAGAACATGTTTTTCGGATTGATGGGGCAGTGGTTCTCGGAGTTTATGCGGAACAACCCAATGACACCACCTCCTCCACCCCTTGTTACATAGCCTGTCGCCCGATCAGTAGCACATTCAACTATGCCTCCACCTCCTCTAGTGGTGGAACAGTGGCGTCATATCCCAACAGAAAGAGATAAGAAGTATGGAGCTGAAAAATTCTAGAGAAGCATAGAAAATGATCCTTCTAGAGCTGAATACTAGTTCGAAAACATAATGAGAGTCTTAAACGAGATGGCTTGCCCTCTCAAGGATTATGTTAGATGTGTTGCTTCATTATTAAAGGACGAGGCTTCAAATGGTGGACAATGATCGTAATGGTAATGCTTGAAAATGATGTCAGTTGGGAGTTCTTTCAAGCAGAGTTCAAAAAGAAATATGTTAGTAAGAGGTACTTGGACAAAAAGAAGAAAGAATTTTAGAATTGAGGCAGGAAAACAAAACAGTGGCCGAGTATGAATGATAATTTGTACAACTGAGTAAGTTTGCCAAGAACCTGTATCGACAAATGAGGCAATGTGTGTTCGTTTTAAAGACGAGCTGAATGATGAGATCAAGATGATAGTAGGCGAAATTGAGCTGCAATTGTTTGTGATTCTTGCAAATAGAACCCAAAAGATGGAGGAAATCTACAATAATAAGAAACAGAGAGAGAAGAGGTTTTTAGAATCTGGAAAGAAGAATATCACCAGAACTTTTTCTATATGATCGCCAAAGAAATTCAGGGAAGATGAAACTCGCAGGGCAACCTCTTCTGGATTTCTAAGCAGAAGTAGATCGGGACCACTAGAATCTAAATTTCAGAATTGTCCTGTAGCCAATGTCCGGAACGCACCCAACCTACAGTGTGATAACTGCAGAAGATACCATGTGGGGGAGTGTCGAAAGTTGAAAGGAACCTGTTATTGTGTGGGGTATAGACCATTTCATGCGAAATTACCCGATGACCTCGGGAGCGAAAGAGGAATAGAGTGAAGTCTCCTATTACTCCATCGAAAGGTAGATGCCTAGGACAAAGTAGCACTACAGGCGAGAATTTTGTGATAATAAGGGTAATGTAACTCGATCCGAGGCCCGCGCACCTGCACGGACATATGCCATTAGGGCTAGAGAAGAGGTTACTACTCTCGACGTTGTGACTGGTATATTTTATCTTTTTAATGATATTATGTGTGCTTTGATTGATCCAGGGTCGACTCATTCATATATTTGCATTGCATTAGCAACTGATAAGAAACTATTAGTAGAATCGATTGATTTTGTTATAAAAGTCAGAAACCCGTTGGGTCATAGTGTCATTGTTAATTTGGTATGTCGCAAATGTTCACTGAAAGTCCAAGGCTATGAATTTCCTGCTAACCTAATGTTGTTACCTTTTATCGAGTTCGATGTGATCTTGGGTATAGATTGGTTATCCGAGCACGATGTAGTAGTGAATTACAAACGAAGAAAGATTGATTTGAAAAGCTCGACATGTGAAATGATTATGGTTGAGTTTGGTAGATTAAGCAGTGAAACCAAAATGATCTCAGCTATCTCGGTATAGAAAATGATCAGTAAAGGTTGGAAAGCATTTCTAGCATATATACTTTACTCACGAGTTTCAGGGATAGAATTGAATCAGGTACCGGTGATCAACAAATTTACAGATGTGTTTCAAGAAGAATTGTTAGGTTTGCCATTGATCAAAGAGGTAAAGTTTGATATTGATTTGTTACCAGGCACTACACCGATCTCGATTCCATCATACAGAATGGCACCGATCGAGTTGAAAGAATTAAAGGCTTAATTACAAGAGTTGTCAGATAGAGTCTTTTATGACAGAATGGCTCCGATCGAGTTGAAAGACGGTTCGATGAGAATGTGCATAGATTATAGACAGTTGAACAAGGTGACAATCAAGAATAAGTACTCGTTACCTTGCATTTACGAGTTATTTGATCAATTGAAAGGTGCAACTATATTTTCCAAAATAGATCTTCGGTCAGGTTATTATCAGATGCGAGTGAAAGATGGCAATGTGATGAAAACAACAATTAGAACCCGATACAGACGTTATAAGGTTTTGGTAATGTTGTTTGGGTCAACTAACGCTCCAACAGCATTTATGGATCTACTAAACCGAGTGTTCCAGGCTCAGTTAGACAGATTTGTGATCATATTTATCGAAGATATACTGATTTATTACAAGACAGAGTTGGAGCATACTCAGCATTTGAGAGAGGTATTACAAATTTTTTGAGAAAAATAGTTGTATACAAAATTCAGCAAATGCGAATCCTGGCTTTGAGAAGTTGGATTTTTGGGTCATGTGGTATCCGTAGAGGGAATACGAGTTGATTCAAGAGAATGGTACTGAGGTACGTAGCTTTTTGGGATTGGCAGGTTATTATCGCCGGTTTGTGAAAAATTTCTCCATTATAACTTTGCCTTTGACGAAGTTGCTACAGAAGAACACTCAGTTTGTATGGTTGGAGAAGTGTTAACAGAGTTTTGATCTATTTAAGAGACTGTTAACAGAAGCTCCGGTACTGACGCAGCCTGAATCGAGAAAGGGATTTGTTGTTTATAGTGATGCATCATTAAATGATTTGGGTTGTGTTCTGATGCAGGAGGGGAAAGTGATAGCTTACGCCTCTCGATAGTTAAAGCCTCATGAAAAGAATTATCCAGCTCATGATATAGAATTAGCTGCCATAGTCTTTGCAATAAAGATTTGGCGTCGCTTTCTATATGGTGAGAGATGCCACATATTCACTAATCATAAGAGTTTGAAGTATTTGATGACACAGAGGGAGTTGAATTTGCGACAGTGTTGATGGTTAGAGCTATTGAAAGATTATGACCTTGTGATTGACTATCATCCGGGGAAAGCAAATGTTGTTGCTGATGCCCTAAGCCAAAAATCATTATTCGCCTTGAGGGCAATGGATGCTAAATTGTCATTGGAAGGTGATGGTTCTGTCACTGCTGAGCTTAGGACGAGACCGTTATTCTTACAGCGGATTCAAGAATTACAGAAAATGATCCAAAACTAGTAGTTAAGAAAGAACAAATGCAGAGTGAAGTCATTATTGAGTTTACAGTTGATACGGATGGTATTTATACTTCAGAGGTAGAGTGTGTGTTCCTAATGATTTAGACTTGAGGCGAGATGTTCTAACAGAAGCTCATAGTAGTACTTACTCCATACATCTCGGGAGTGTGAAAATGTATAACGACCTAAAGAAGATGTATTGGTGGCAAGGTATGAAACAAGAAACCTTTGAGTTCGTGACTAGATGTCTAGTGTGTCAGCGAGTGAAAGTTAAGCATCAGGTACCAATTTGGATTGTTACAGTTTATAACCATTCTTGACTGGAAATGGGAGCAAGTCACTATGGATTTTGTTATAGGATTACTAGTGACACCGAGGAGAAAGGATTCGATCTGGGTTATAGTTAACAGATTAACTAAATCAGCTCACTTCATTCTTATTTGAGTGGATTATCCATTAGAAAAGCTGGCTGAGTTGTATGTATCTGAGATCGTGCGACTGTATAGGGTACCGGTATCTATTATCTCTGATAGGGATCTATGTTTTACCATGAGATTTTGGAGTAAGCTACATGAAGCTTTAGGAACCAGGTTGAATTTCAGCACAACATATCATCCACAGACAGATGGTCAATCTGAGTGAGTGATACAGATCTTGGAAGACATGTTACGCTATTGTATTCTAGAGTTTGAGGGTAGTTGGGAGAGATATTTGTCACTACTATAGTTTACTTATAATAACAGCTATCAGGCTAGCATTAAAATGACACCGTTTGAGGCACTATATGCTAGAAAATGCCGAACACCTCTGTATTGGTCAAAGTTGAGCAAGCCTAAGCTGGTTGGGACGACCTGGTACACGAGATTGAAGACAAAGTCTGAGTAATCTTTGACTGCTTAAAAGTCGCGTCTGATCGACAAAAGTCCTACGTAGATCTAAAGAGGAAGGATATAGAATTTTCTATTGGAGATCGAGTCTTCTTGAAAGTTTCACCTTGGAAGAAGGTGTTACGATTTGGTAGAAAGGGCAAGTTGAGTCAGCGATTTATTGGACCATATGAGATCCATGAGAGAGTTGGTCCTGTAGCTTATAAACTAGCTTTATCGCTGGAACTTGAGAGGATTCACAGTGTGTTTCATGTTTCGATGTTGAGACGGTACAGATCAGATCCTTCTTACGTGATTACTCCCTATGAGGTTGAGATACAGTCGAATTTGATGTATCCTGAAGAACTAGTCAGAATCCTTGCTTGTGAGTTAAAAGAATTACGAAATAAAAAGGTACCACTGGTAAAAGTTCTGTGTAATTGTCATGGTTTGGAAGAACCAACTTGGGAGACAGAGGCTTTTATGAGATTACAATACCCCAAGTTGTTTACTGGTAAGAAATTTTGAGACAAAATTTCTCCCAGAGGGGGAGAGTTATAACAACCCGATTTTTAGTAGTGTTGAAAATAGTGATTTCGAGATCACAACTCCGACGGGTCGAGTCGTAAATTTATTTATTTATAATATTTATTATGTCATTAGCATCACATTAAAATTTGGATAGGAAATTTTAATGTCTAGATAGTGAATTGAGTAGAAAGGACTAAATCATAAAAGGTACAAAAGTTGAATTGATAAATTAGAGGGATAAAATGAACAAATAGACCTAAAGTATTTTTAGTGGGTACTTTATGATGTAAAATATTAGGAATAAGTTGGATTAATTAAAGTTAAACAAATGATTAACTAAGCTAATTATGAAAGTCTAAATATTTACAACATTGCCATGGATATATATATGAAATTAAAAGAAGAAAATAACGTTTTCTCATCTTCTTCTTCCTTGCACGACTAAAACAAGAGAAAACTAGGGTTTTCCATTGATGAACTTTGAGCTTGGATTTGGGTGAGTAAACCTTGATCGTTTTAACTAATTTTTATGTTTTTGAGTCCGTATCAGCTTAATCTAGCTAAACCAAGGACTAATTTGTGAATCTATCAAATCTTATGAAACTTACCATTGTTGAATATGCTTGTTTTTGAAAGTTTTTGATGGATTTGTTTGCTTGATGATTGGGTTTAATTTTCTTGTAAAGTGATTTTTGATGTAATTAGGGTTTAAGACTAAAATGTTAAAATGATGAAATTAGGTGTACTTGGTGTGAAATAAAATAATGAAGGGACTTGTATAAAGGCTTGGAACATTCGACTGTTAAGAGTTTAGGAAGGGAATGATTATTCTGCATGTTTTATGCCTAAGGACTAAATTGAATAAAAGTAAAAGGTTAAGGGTAAAATCATATTTTTTCCAAAAAAAATTCAAATTGTGTTAAACAATCTGATTGAGTGGTTTAATGTGAGAAATTGGATGATTTGTGGATGTAGACTATAATCGCACCATAGATCACGGAAAAGGAAAATTAGAAAAATAGTCCTTGGAGCCTATCCACAATTGCAATCTAGTCCGGTAAGTTTGTAATGTTAAATTCTTACTTGTAACTGCTTATAACTGCCTTTTATGGATGTTTGTTGTTGGAACAACAAATTGATGATGTGTAAGATAAAAACGACAAAAGAAAGATTACACGGCCTTGTGCCAAATTTAAATGGTCCGATGATCGAGATCCTGCATTTGTTGCGAATTCTCTACGGTATCGCGAGTCACTATAAAATGAATAGAATCCAAGAATGGATTATAGGCCCTACGATGGCTGAGATTTATGTTTGATTGTATACTCTCATCGGCTTAATGTGAGCAACATCGTAGGGAATAAATATACCATATCAATGGCTAAGAATAGCATCGTATATTGGTAACAGCATGACCTTTGGGTCAATAGAGAGAAAAATGAGCATAATGACCTTTGGGTTAGTAGGGAGTAAAACGAGCATCATGATCTTTGTGGTTAACAGGGAGTAAAATGAATAACGATCACTAAAGTACAATGCTATTCTAGCTCGATCGATTTATAGTTTTGTCCAACACATGTTATTCGATAAATTGATAAACCTTGCGAGCTTGTTAAGCTATAAAGCTTACTAGTGAAATTGTTGTTGTTTTGTAGATTCCATTTTGTGACTTGAAGATTGGACCATCTTGAAGACATCACACTATCCCAAAAGCTCATCGGTAGTATTCACATCACTTAGTTATATGGCATGTACTAGGATGAAATGGCTTATTCTACTTGTATAGATGAATGTATCTTTTCTGCGAATTATTAGTTAAATGTCGCACAAGTTTGTATGTTAGTTCATTGTGATATACACATACCATGTGAGATGTATGAAATGTTGAATCTATGTACAATATATTTCCATGTTAAGCCTTTAAGTTACGAAAGATGAATAGTTGATAACTTGAGTTTAGGCATGATTCCTTGAATTCTATACACTTGTTCCGATAGAACTCATGCTTGTAATGGTAGAAGTATACGGTAGGAGAGAGGTTGTTCTCTGACTTAAGTTGTTTTGGTAGTTGTATAATAGGTATCGATAGTTCTGTAGATTGAGGTATTGGTAGTAGTACAGGTAGGAGAGAGGTTGTTCTCTGACTTGAGTTGTTTCGGTAGTTGTATAACAGGTATCGATAGTTCTTTACATTGAGGTATCGGTAGCTTAAATACTTATATTGGTAAAAGTTGCAAGGTAGGTCTTCTTAGCTCTTTAGAGTTTTTAGTATCTATAGTAGTATGACTTGTATCGGTAGAAGTCTGCATTGTTTCATGAATTGTTTACTGACTTGACAACTACCGATACTTGTCAAACAAGTATCGGTAGAAGTCTCCAAAAATTTTGGAAATGACCTTTTTGCCCTTATTAAATTGTGATTACAATTAAATGATAATAAATGACGTGTTGAGTGTATTTCTTTTGTAATGTAAGATCGAATGACATAAATTTAAAGATTAATAGTGATTGATGAATAAAGTGACACCGGGAACCTAGTCGACGACGGTTTTCAGGTTTTGGGTGTTACAAGCTCACCCCATAGTTTCAATTTCCTTGGGTAATGCTCGTGACTAGGATCGGACATGGCATGTAGACATCGAAGGGCTTCAGACTTAATAATTATTTTTCTTGAGTTTTAACTAAATTTATTTTGTTTTGGATTGTAAAGTTATTTCGACAGTAGTTTAGGTTTTATTATGTTTTGGTGTTTTCATGCATGCATACTTGACATACTTTAAATTAGTTTATAAGCACATTTATAAATTGGACAGAGCATGTTACTTGGTTAAATGATTAAACGGTTATATTTTAGTTGTTTGTAGTAAACAAAGATTACAAAGTTTCGAGTAGATTAACGATGAGCAATGTGATTTCTAAACCACGTTGATGCTAATAACATGACTTAAGAATGGTTGAATTAATTAATCAGTTGTTTTCCCAAATTAACAAAGGTAAACCGCGATTTTTCTTAAAAGAAAGAGCATTTAATGTTTTCAATGAACAATAAGGTAGCTTTGTTGCATAGGTGACCAATGTGATCTTCATAATTCGGCCATAACATCTAAGTCAAGTTTGGGAGGTAACATGAACCATCCATTTGTGCAGATGAAAGTTGTTAATATGTTGTGGATAAACCACTTGTTGAGTAGTTCAATTGCCGACTACTTCCGTTGTTCAAATGTCTCACCCCATGCAATATGCCAAGCTCATAACGGATCAATACTATAACATTTAATTGCACTTTTAATAGAACAATATGATAGCAAATATATGCTTATAACACATCAACTCAATAGAAAAAGTCATGTTTATTAAGTGTTCGGTTTAAAGGCAACATAAGGCATGCTTTATAACAAATTAAAATGAGAACGAATAACATTGTTATAACAGATCAAATATGGCAACAATAATTATGCTCTCAACTAATCGATACGGTAGACCAAATATATGTTTTTTGAGGATCAAATTTGGCGGTATCATAAATCATGTTTTACAAACAATCACAAATACAAATACATTAAATATATTAACTTACATTTCATGGAAGTATAAATATAATTTTATTCCAGTCATTTAGATAATGGGTTCTAGAATTTATTCATATTAGCAAGGCTTAATTGAATAAATTAAACATTAAAAATAGTTTGAGAACCAATCAGGGACTAATATGAACAAATCATAAAATTCGAGGTAAAACTGTAAAATTTGTAAAGGGAAAAACTGTAAAATCTAAAAAATAGGGAAAACTGGAAAATCTGAAAAATAGGTGAAAATTATAAAATTTAAAAAATAAGGGCAAATTTGTAAAATCTAAAAATAGGGGACACACGACGGTGTGATCGTACCGTGTGGCAAGCTCTAGACTATGTGGAGGGTACACGACCATGTGGCTGGGCCGAGTAATAGACTAAGGCCATGTGAAAATCGAAAAACCTTAGGTTTTTGGGGAACATAATCGTGTGATGGTCTGTGTGGTCCACGAGTGGCCCTAAGCACAATTTTCGTTGATTTGATTGTAAAAGAACACATGCATGTTACCAGAATCTCGAGCGATGTCCCTTAATGTGGAAATCGAAAAACCTTAGGTTTTTGGGGAACATAATCGTGTGATGGTTTGTGTGGTCCACGAGTCACCCTAGGAACAATTTTCCCTGATTCGATTGTAAAAAAACACATGCATGTTACCAGAATCTCAAGCGATGTCCCTCATGTTCAAATTTGATCAGAGGCACCTAAATCGAGTCCTTCAAACAACATTTATACACAAGTTAACAATTGATTTTGAGATTCGTCAAGATTAATCAAGATTATCAAAAGATTTGTCAAGAATCATGATAGATTGACTAGTTGATTTGAAAGATTAATATTGAATAGAAATTCTATGAAATTTTTGGTCTAAATTTAAGATGTACTCACCGAACTTGATGGAATTATGGAGGCTATCAATGATGAATTTAATAGTTGATAAAGAATCGATTTATCGGAGATTGATTTGATATCAAAAGCAAAAAAAAAATTAATTTCAGAATTGGAATGTCAAATTTGATGAAAAGAAAAGGGGGAGAAAAGAAAAAAAGAATATAAAGGGAAAAGAGGGAGAATTCAAATTGATTAGAAAAGAAATCAAAATCCTAGGATAATTAGGATAAAAAAGACTAAATAGATAAGTTTTCAAACTTTTAAAGGGCTGTAGGATAAAATACTCGATTTTGGCCAAAATTTTTTTTAAAGGGAAATGAAAGATTGGCGTGACTAGAGCTTAGTAATTCAAGGGAGAGAGTGATGAATAACCATTTAGGCTACTACCAACACTTGGTAGTTTTTGCCCCATTTAAATATTTATTTTAGGGTTGTTTTTCATTCTAGATTGCTGAAAAAGAAATGAAATGAAAGAGATGAGGTTTGAACCTAGGATCTCTTAAGAGTGATCTAACTACTTTGCCATCAAGCCTAAGGTTCAGTTTGTAAATCCATCATAAAACTTGCTAAAGATGAAGGGACAGTGAAACAAAACTTGGGTTTCGGATAGGTCGAAGGATCTGACCTACGCCGATTAATTATTTTGTCAAGAGAATGGTAATCATACTTGGGATTTAATTTGAACAAGCCATTTTCATAGGTGAGCAAATGATTTGGAGTTAACTTTGGTTCTTTTATTCGTGAAGAAGAAAAAGCTATCAAAAGAGAATATGAAGTCAAATAAAAGTAAATATATATAAATTAAAAAGTACTTAAGATTTTCAATTTTTATTTAATTGAAAAGTACTTAAGATTTTAACTTTGGTCCATGGAACAGTCGGACATTTGGGTTTTGAATGTTGGGATTGAGTACGACCCATATTTTAAATTAGTTTAATATTTTTGTTCAAACCCTCAAAATTTTGAATGAGCCTTTGGATCTATACAAGTAACCCGACCTGTGAATAGATGTACCTTTAATTTTCTAGATTTGCAAAGTATTTTCAGATTTGTATTACCATATTAAACAGATGGGATACCTTATTCGGCTAATAACCTCAATTATATATGATTATTTCCAATAAGCAAATGAAAGCAGCCCCTTTCACTTCAAAATCATTTTTAAGCCCTTTCGAAATTTGCTGACCATCAGAAGCAAACATGAATCCTTCGCCAATCAACTTGTTGCTGTCTCTATTGCTTCTTTTTGTTGCGAGTGAAGCGGGTATATTGATACATAAAGTGGAGGAATTAATTTATAATGATTTGCAAAGTGGGACCTTTCTCACCCTTCATTGCAAGTCTAAGCAGGATGATCTCGGTGTCCACCTTCTGGCTTACCGCGACTACTTCAGGTTCCAGTTTCGCCCAAACATGCTTGGGACTACCTTGTTTTACTGCAGCATGCAATGGGATGTAACACTGCATTGGTTCGACATTTATTTTCAAGACAGGGATACTTGTAATTATTGTGTGTGGAATGTTACACCCAATGGTCCATGTTTGATTCAGTCCGACGAATCAAAGAATACTACTACTTGTTACCCTTGGAAATAGTGTTGCTTAATCACTCTCACTATTCACAATAAATACTTAGTTTCTTTTAAATGAATAAGCCGCAACATCTCTTATTTGTGTTGTACTTATGCACTGAAATTATTGCTTTTAAATAAACGAATGAGTTATGATTTATGAACGCAATTTAAATCTATGAGAAAGATATTATCTCTTTAGGGTGGGATGTAATTGTCTTTTGCTTAAGGTTAAAAAGCTAAATAAGCTCTTTGAAAATAATTTAAAGATCAATTGAGCATCTCATTAAAAAGTAAAAAATAATTTAGTTTTTTGGATTACTTTTTCATTGAAGCTTTAAACAGGGTGACATAGCAAGGTGGGTTAATTGATTTATTATTATTATTTTACGGGAGCTTAATTAATTGTTTAAGTAAAAATATTAAAATTTTAAAAAATTCTAATTTTTTGAACATAGATTATAAAATTCATAAAAAATAAAAAAATATAAATAATTTTTAAAATTTTCAAAATTTTAAAATGTTATAAAAGTTTTTAGAAAAATGTAGTAAAATATTATAATTTTTTTTAGAAAAAATACTTAAAAATCATTAAATATTATAAATTAATATTTTACCCCTAAGTCAAGAGGGGCAGATTGAAGCCACCATCCAATCTTTTACCCCTAATCAAGAGGGGAAGATTGAAACCACCATCCACTCTTTTACCTCTAATCAAGAGGGTAGATTGAAGCCACCATCTAATTTTTTACCCTTAAGTTAAGAGGGGTAGGTTGAAGCCACCATCCAATCTTTCACCCCTAATCAAGAGTGGTAGATTGAAGCCACCATCCAATCTTTTACCCCTAACCAAAAGGGGCTGATTAAAGCCACCATCCAATCTTTTACCCCTAAATCCAGAGGGGCAGATTAAAGCTACCATCTCACAGAAGCGAATCTTTATCTCCTTGAAGTTGCAGTGGAGCAAGATGAAGCTACAACATCAAATCCCTGAAGCGTCGGTGGACCAAATCAAAGATTACAATAATGAAACTCAATCTCCCTGACATTGTAGTGGAATGGAGTGAAGCTACAGTAATAATTTAATCTCTTCGAAGTTGCCTTGGGGCAAGATGAAGTCACAACACTAAATTCTATCTTCCTAAAGTTGTAACAAAGCGAATACAGTGCAGTAGAGTGACCGATGATTTCAAAGAGTGGGTTACGTGAAGAAGAGGCCAAGGTTCAATAAGATTGGACAAAATTGGTCCTCCTTTAGTCTTTTATCCATTCCCGTTACATGACAATGAGCAAAGAGCGACAAATATAGAGGCTAAATTTTGATAGGTGTAGTACAAAATAAAACAAAACCAAAACCAAACAAAACTAAACAAACCAACCAAAATAAAACAAATAAAACAAAAAATATATGCATTAAAATCCAAGTCCATTTACAAAAAAAATCAAAACCCAAATTCCAACTAAGTTACAAGCCCAAACTACCTATCCTAACCCAATACCCTAAGAGCCCACAAGGTCAAACCCTAAAAACAAACTTTGCATCGACCAAAACTCTAATTTTTCCACAGCCTGTCACATCAACCACGTGCTCCCCCTCTTCCCCTTTCACTGAAATGGCAAGGGCATGACTCCTCATCGCCATTGACTCCTCTTTTCCCCAAGTGTTGCCTACAAATGGAAAATATGGGAGAAACAAAAGCAAAACAAATAATATTTTGCAATAAAATTTGGCTATAAAGCCAAAATAATCCCGTTGTAATTTTTTTTACAAACAACAAGCAAAAGAAATTAAGAAAAGCATTCTGAAGGTTGTTTATTATTTTCTTTTTTGTGTTTATTTTATATTTATTTATATTTCATATATTATAAAAAATAAATAATATAAAAAACAAAAAGAGAAAGGGAAGGATTACCTTCGACGCCACCGTGGGTGGCCAAGGCTACCACCTCCGAGGATGGGAGGTTTGCTTATTCGATGAAAGTCCTTTCAAACAACTCATGTTCGCACAAAAGGGTATTTCGAAAAACACAAAAAAAAAAACCAAGGTTCCTTCAAAAAACTCTGGAACCCAAAAGCCACTTGGGATTTTTTAGGGCTTTTAAGATCGAATTTGAGGGATTGAACCTCAGATTTGGGTTAAGGTTGAAAAAAAGATGAAAGGGTAAACATTTTGGGTTTTCGACCATCGTACGCAGTGGTCGCTGGCATCGAGATCTGCGGACGACTGACGGCCCCATGGTCGATCAAAGAACCCTAGAGAGAAAAAAGGGGAAAGGGTTTTTTTAAAAGAAAGATGAAAAATGAATATAAAAATAACTTACCTTTTATAAACAATAGATGCGACGTCCTTTAGGGAAGAGAATTTAAGCGCCAAAATGGCGCCATTTCATAACCCAATCTGACATGCACGGGACCTGACCCTTGGGTCCGCGTGTTTTCTTAAAAAGGGTAATTTTTTTCCATGGTCCCTCCAGATTTCAGGAGTTTTCAATTTGGCCCTTTTTCACACCATCTATGCCCTTTACAGCATCGTTTCAGGCCTAGCTCTAATGGCCTTGAAACGGCGCCATTTTGCCTGACCCATGACCCGATTCGAGCCTGTTTGAGGGTTCACGTGTTTTGTGTGAAAGGGTTATTTGCTATTTTAACCCTTTCGCATTTTCATTTGTTTTAATCAAATCTTTTTTTTATTTTATTTTTAATTCAGCCCCTGCAGTTTTATTCCACGTTCAATTAGATCCTCAGGCCATTAATGCTTGAGAGACGTGTAAGGGCTTGGGATAATTTTCCACATAGTCCTTGTGCTTCCCAAATTCTCGGATTTTACCCTGTTCTTTCTAGTATTCTTATTTTTTACTTAAAACTCTATTTTTATTCTAATTTAACCCTCAAAATTTTTCTTTTAAATTTTGCCCTTTTATTCTGTTTTCTTTTATACTAAGTCCTTTTATTTTTATTTTTTTTTATTTTCATTTTAAATTTAATCCTTTTATTTTGTTGTTATCTATTTAATCCTTTTTTAATTTTTATTTACTTTGATAGTCAACTCGTATTTTTTATATTGTATATTTATTTATTTAATATTTTTGCTTCTTCTTGAATTACTTGCTTTTATTTTTCTTTTAATTTAATATTGTTTGATTTATTATTTTATGAATGTGTCTTGTATATTTGTTATTGCATCATTAATTATGCTCACTTTATTTATTAATCCATGTTTGTTTTATTTTGATATCTTTAAATTAATACATATTCATTTATCCATTATAAAACCATTTTAACAAAATAAATTACATGTCACCTTAAATTGTTTTAAAACAAATGAAGGTAATATTCTTTTATTTTAGGGACCTCGAGAAATTGTGCCCTAATATATTGAGTATGATTTTTCTTTGAACCTAAGTAATTGAATATCCTATTTAAAATCGATAAATGTTTAATGTTCTTTTATTTTAGGGAACTCGAGAAATTGTGCCCTAACGTACTTGGTATGATTTTTCTTTGAACCTAAGTAATTGAATATCTACTTAAATGTTCTTTGTTTTTGAAGATTCGAAAATACTGTGTCCTAATTTACTGGACATGATTTTTCTCGATTGATTCAAAATAGATGAGCTTCCTCCATAAAATTCGATGTATTTTAAATAACATTAAAACATCTCATTCGTGTATTTATGGATCATATTTTAAATTTTACTCAAGTTTTCAAAGTTTCAACAATTAAAACATTAAATAGTCGACTAGGTATCAATTTTTGGCATGTGAGTATACTAATCCTTCCTTACACGTAACCGACTCTAGAACCTATTTTCTAGATTTCGAAGATCAAAAATTTTGTTTAAATAAACTTAAGTATTTTACGATGATTCAATCACACCAAATTAAAAAAGATTGGTGGCGACTCCATTTTCGACTTTAAAAATAAAAGTCGAGACTTTTTCAAAAAAATGGTTTCAACAGATTAATATTGGTTATTGGTTATGTTCTTTTAAGTTATTTGCATGCCATTATAGACTTGAAAATATGTTATTTGACGTCTGTTTTATATGATAAATGTTTGATAGTTGATAAATCGATATAAGATTGAATTATTTAACATTAAATTGATTTTTGATAACTATAAGAAATGTGGTAAAAAGAAGGTGCATGTCTAGGATTGGCTCTAGCTAGGAAAGGCTTGGTTTTTAAGTAGTCAAATTTGACTCACCTCCCGTTCCTGGGACCCTAACTGGTGCACGGCTCGCATTCACTTCCTCTGTTTTTCCCTTAAAAAGAAAAAATTGCATGTGAAATAAAATGTTTAAAATGACTACCGACTAAAATATGTTATGGATAAACCACTGGTCAAGCAGATGGCTGCCCACTAAAATACGTTGTGGATAAACCACTAGTCGAGTAGTTGAACCTTCGACTACTTCCTTCGATCAAATGTCCCACCCATGCAATGTAATATAACATGCTATGATCAAACACACAGCCATGTGCTCCACGAGTGGCCCACACGCCAGTGTGGATAGTAGTGTGGCTCTACCCTAGGCATGATTTTCCCCGATTCAATTGTAAACGAACACATACCTATTAACGGAATCTTAAGTGATGTCCCTCATGTTCAAACCTAATCTGAGGTACCTAAATCTGGTCCTTCAAATGACATTTATACACAAGTTAACAATCGATTTTGAGATTCGTCAAGATTAATCAAAATTATCGAAAGATTTGTCAAGAACCGTGATAGATTGACTAGTTGGTCTGAAAGATTAATATTGGATAGAAATTCTACGAAATGTGGGGTCTAAATTTTATAATGAGATGTACTTACTGAACTTGATGGAATTATGAAGGCTATCAACAATGAATTTACAATCGATAGAGAATCGATTTATCGGAGATTGATTTGATATCAAAAGCAAAAGAAAAATAATTTCAGTATTGGAATGTCGAATTTGATGAAAAGAAAAGGGGAGAAAAGAAAAGAATAATATAAAGGGAAAAGAGAGAGAATTCAAATTGTATTAGAAAAGAAATCAAAATCTTATGGTAATTAGGATAAGAAAGAAAATACCCGATTTTGGCTGAAATTTTAGAGGGAAATGGGAGATTGGCGTGACTAGAACTAAATATTTCAAGGGGAGAGAGTGATGATTAACCATTTGGGCTGCTGCAAACACTTGGTACCAATTTAATATTTATTTTAGGGTTGTTTTTCTTTCTAGGTTGTTGAAATGAAAAGAAATGAAAATAATGGGGTTTGAACCTAGGATCTCTAAAGAGTGCCCTAACTACTTAGCCATCAAGCCTAAGGCTTAGTTTGGAAAACAAATCATAAAACTTGCTGAAGATGAAAATAATGGGGTTGTTTTTCATTGGTACTTTCAATCATGAAAATTTTCAATATCATCACTATTTACTAATGTTATGTTGAATTTTTTTAATCACTTAAGTCACTAATAAAATGCTGGCATGAATTTATATTTAAACTTGAATTATTATTTTTTTTTTAAATTAAATCATTTATTCATCATCATGATCATCATCTTCTATCTCGGAAAAAAAAAAAACCATAGTTATTGCCTCTGTCGTTCAACATCATTTTTTACCCAAAAAAGGCATTGGTGGTGAACTCTAATCCTCTTTTGCTCACCATTAATTAGTTGACACATAAATGATTTTAATAATGATTTGGGTCCTATTTTTTGTATTTCAATTTTGTTTGAAACTAAATTTGTTAATAATAATATAGTTAAAATGTTAAATATCATTAACATTACAATTTAACATACAAAGATTTCATGAACCCTACAAGTGGTTCCAGTAAAAAAGAGGATGTTGTTTATCCTAGAAGTCTCAGGTTTGAGCACCAGTGTGTATTTTGTCAAATGGTTAAGAAAGTATGAACAAATACTACCATGTAATCACACCAGTATATTAAAAAAAACATAGAGAGATTTCATTTTGAACTTTAAGAACAGTTATCTTGAAATTATTTTTTTTCGTTTCTGTTTTTTTAAATATAGTAGTGTGATTACATGATAGTATTTGTTCATACTTTCTTAGGCACACACACCTTGCACACACAGATGCTCGAACTCGGATCTCCTAGTATGAACATGATCTTCTTTACCACTGGAGCCACTCGTTGGATTCGTTATCTTGAAATTATTTAATCCACGCTAATTTGAGAAATTAAATTTAAAAATATAAATTAATTTATTTCTTTAAATATGTATAATTAAATAAAAGTCAAAATTTAATTTGTAGATTTGAATCGTGATCATAATTTCATGAATATAATTACATTAAATCAAAATATATGTATCAAATCAAATCAAATTAAAATGGATACCTATTTTGAAAACTAATAAATAGGGTACCTTATTCGGCTAATAGCCTCAATTATATATGATTATTTCCAACAAGCAAACGAGAGCAGCCCGTTCACTTCAAAATCATTTTTCAGCTCTTTCGAAATTTACTGACCATCAGAAGCAAACATGAATCCTTCGCCAATCAACTTGTTGCTGTCTCTATTGCTTCTTTTTGTTGCGAGTGAAGCGGGTCTCTTGATACATAAAGTGGAGGAATTAATTTATAACGATTTGCAAAGTGGGACCTCTCTCACCCTTCATTGCAAGTCTAAGGATGATGATCTCGGTGTCCACCTTCTGAATTACCGCGACTCCTTCAGGTTCCAGTTTCGCCCTGCCGTGTTTGGGACTACCTTGTATTACTGCAGCATGCAATGGGATGGAACACTGCATTGGTTCGACATTTATATACAAACCAGGGATACTTGTACTTATTGTGTGTGGAATGTTAAGCCCAATGGTCCATGTTTGATTCAGTCTGACGGATCCCAGAATACTACTACCTGTTACACTTGGAAATAGTGGTGCTTAATCACTCTCACTATTCACAATAAACACTTCATTTCTTTTAAATGAATAAGCCGCAACATCTCTTATTTGTGTTGTATTTATGCACTGAAATTATTGCTTTTAAATAAACGAATGAGTTATGATTTATGAACGCAATTTAAATCTATGAGAAAGATATTATCTCTTTAGGGTGGGATGTAATTGTCGTTTGCTTAAGGTTAAAAAGCTAAATAAGCTCTTTGAAAATAATTTAAAGATCAATTGAGCATCTCATTAAAAAGTAAAAAATAATTTAGTTTTTTGGATTACTTTTTCATTGAAGCTTTAAACAGGGTGACATAGCAAGGTGGGTTAATTGATTTATTATTATTATTTTACGGGAGCTTAATTAATTGTTTAAGTAAAAATATTAAAATTTTAAAAAATTCTAATTTTTTGAACATAGATTATAAAATTCATAAAAAATAAAAAAATATAAATAATTTTTAAAATTTTTAAAATTTTAAAATGTTATAAAAGTTTTTAGAAAAATGTAGTAAAATATTATAATTTTTTTTAGAAAAAATACTTAAAAATCATTAAATATTATAAATTAATACACAAATAGCTTTGAGAAAATTATTAATACTTAATTGAAGTTTTAAAATAAATATTTATTTAAAAAGATAGAAATTTTTTTTTTTTTTTTTTTTGGTTTGGAGTCATTGGATTTGGAAATAAAGAAATGGAGGGATTGAAGTGAGATGATCAAATTTGTGTGAGGTGTCGACTGAGAGATTTAGGTGATGATGACTTAAGTGCTCAATAGTTTAAGGTGAGTGGCGATTTAATTTCAACAATTAAAAAATATAAAAAAAATAAGTTTATATTAGTATTTTATAACTAAATTTAAATAAAAATATTGAAATGGAATCATATTGGCAAGTTAGGTCTAGTAGGGCTTGAGCTTAGAATTGGTCTAGGTGATTGTTGTGTGGTTTGGGGTTGTAGAACTCATGTGTTAAATTGCTTTAAATTGCTTGAATGACATAATATATCTTTTTTTTTATTTGCATGTAAGGTAGGAACGGGAATACATTGCCTTTAACCTTAAAGTTTTTCTATAGGAACGTGACTTGGATCATTTCCCTGCCACTCATATCTCTTATTTGTTTGTGTATGTTAGATCAGTAGGTTAGATATGCCTCGTAGATGTGTTAATGTCAGTGCGAATATATTTGTATGTTTTGAGTGATTTAGCTAATAATAAGAGAATTCCGATACAGACTATTAAATTAGGAACAATAGTTATGAGTTCTTTAGGCAAGAATGTTGTAGTGAATAGAGGAAATTGTTAGAGAAGTTATCATAGAACATATGTACTTGTCTTTTGCTTAAGGTTAAAAAGCTAAATAAGCCTTTTCATAAAAAATCTAATTTTTTGAACATAGATTATAAAATTCATAAAAAAATTAAAAATAATTATAAAAATATTAAAAAATATAGAAAATTTTAAAATGTTATAAAAAATTTTGAAAAATGTATTTTTTAGAAAAAAAATACTTAAACATCATTAAATATTATAAATTAATACACAAATCGTACAAAATTTTAGAAATTATTAAAAATTAAAAAAATGTTACAAAAAACTTTGAGAAAATTATTAATATTTAATAGAAGTTTAAAAATAAATATTTATTTAAAAAGATAGAAAAATTATAGAAAAATCTTGTTATTTATTTGGTTTGGAGTCATTGGATTTGGTAATAAAAAAAATGGAGGGATTGAAATGAGATGATCAAACTTGTGTGAGGTGTCGAATGAGAGATTTGAGTGATGATGAGTTAAGTGCTCGATGGTTTAAGGTGAGTGATGGGTAGAAATGTCAATGGGTCGATCTAATTTCTTTCAACAATTTAAAAAATACAAAAAAGTAAGTTTACATTCATATTTTATAATTAAATTTAAATAAAAATATTTTTATTATTTTTAAAATAATGAAATGAAATCATATTGGCAAGTAAGGTCTAGTATGGCTTGAACCTAAAATTGCTTTTGAAATTGAGCCTAGGTGATTGTTGTGTGGTTTGGGGTTGCGAAACCCATGTGTTAAGTTGCTTTAAATTGCTTGAATGGCATGAGATATCTCTTGTTTGAATTGCGTGTGGGGTAAGAGCAAGAATAGATTGCCTTTAACCCTAAAGTCTTTTTGCAGGAACGTGACTTGGATCATTTTCGTGCCACTCACACCTCTTATTTGTTTGTGTATGTTAGATCAATAGGTTTGATATGCCTTGTAGATATGTTAATGTTAGTGCGACGTAATTGTATGTTTTGAATGATTTAGCTAATAAGAGGAACATTCTGATAAAGACTATTAAATTAGAAACAAGAGTTATGAGTTCTTTAGACAAGAATGTCATAGTGAATAGAGAAGTTACCGTAGAATACTCTGTGGTAGTGAATAGGATTTTTAAGAAAATTCGTAGGAAGTTCAAGAGAAAGGAATCAGAGTGCGCAGCGAAGGTGTGTTGGTTGGTTTAAAAATAGAAATAGCATATATTGTGATTAAGCAAGTGAAATGCCAGTAGGAAATTTCGAGGACGAAATTCTTTTTATAGTGGGCGAATTGTCACACCCCAAAATTAGGCCTAAAAGTTTTGAGGAAATTTTCTTCGAACTTCATTACTAATTTGCTTGAGTTTTAACTAAATTTATTTGGTTTTTGGACTGTAAAATTATTTGGACGGTGTTAGGTTTTATTCTATTTTGGTGTTTTCATGCATGCATACTTGACATACTTTAAATTGGTTTATAAGCACATTTTTAAATTAGACAGAGCATGTTACTTGGCTTAATGATTAAACGGTTATAATTGAGTTTTTCGTTATAACTAAAAAGAAAAATGTTTTGAGTAGAGTAACAATGAGCAATGTTATTTCTAAACCACGTTGATGCTAATGACATGACTTAAGAATGGTTGAATTAATTAATGAGATGTTTTCCCAAATTAACAAAGCTAAATCACGATTTTTTTTAAAAGAGAGAGTACTTAATGTTTTCACTGAATGATAGGGTGGCTTTGTCGCATAAGTGACCAATGTGATCTTCACAATTCAGCCATAACATCTAGGTCGAGTTTGGGAGGTAACATGAATCATCTATTTGTGCAAATAAAAGTTGTTTGTAACACCTTATACCCGACTCGGTCGCCCAGCCCGAGTAATAGGACGTTACACCACCGTCTCACGACATATTCATTAATTCAATTATAAAATTTCATGCAAGCAAACATCTTTTTATCATGGCATTCATATGAGTTTTATGACAGACATATGTTAATTATCAATAGAACATGCTAACTGTACTTCGAATGAGCTTATAACACCAAAATTTCCCAAATAATAGCCTTAAACATCATATTTAGAGTTCACAAATTATCAAGCATAATAGACATGCAGACAACTAAAAACCGCATAACAAACCAATATTAAATCTACCACATTTCCTGAATCCTTAAATAAAAAAAAAGCAAATAACACCTACTAAAAATGCTAAAGTTTCTCGACTTGAATCACTCCTCGAAAGCCACACCGCTTACACCGGCACTAAAGATCTACAATGGTTAAAAAGAAGTGGGTGAGCTTAACAAGCTCAGTGAATGCTGAGAATAACCACTACGCAAATGAATCATCATGAATCAACGAAACAAACATATAACATATTCAAATCATCTTTAACTTTCGTGTCACATTTACATATTTAATTATCTTTCAAGCATTTTTTACACAGTAAGCACATTATTCACATGAGTACTTAACCATTTAACATAACACATATTAATCACATTTAATCACATCACATATTAATCACATTTAGTCACATTTAATCACATGAATATTTTAATATTATCACATCACATATTAATCACATTTAGTCACATTTTACACATTTAATGATAATTTGGCACTTAAGTTATGAAACATAAATTGGACTCTATCACCACACATCGGATACACAGATCTCCAAACACACCAAATATGACTCATAGAGTCGAACATGTCCCATAAGTGAAGCATATAACTAACACTCCAAAATTGTCCCAGGGCCTCAATGTCCAAATCACATAACCAATATAGGTGAGTAATCACAATCCTATGGCATGCCAACTATATCCAATGGTCCCAAAAGGTAACAAGGATAAAATATCCATACTAGTATTACACATTTACTTACCAATTTTTCACACATCAACATTACAAATTCACATCATTAGCACAATATATTAACTGTTACATGGCATTAATAACATACCCATATATTTTCAGTCATATGGCATGAATAACATACCCACATATTCACTTTCACAATAGTTATGTCAAGCTTTTGACACTTGTCATAGCATCTCATATATGTTCATATTTTATATTGCATAAGCACACACATATATAGAAAATAATCATAGGTCCAAGAACACTTACACTCAGAATTTAGAATAGGGGTTTAGGCGATCTCTAAATTCCCAATTACAAAATGAATCATCTACGAGCAACAATTCCAAAACACTCACCAAAATATTGCTTTCATCGAAAAGTCAAAATCTTAAATAACACGCTTCAACAAGACATGCCACACAAATATACAATCAATAATCAATCATCAACTCACCTTAAATAGTCACAAACATAAGCCTAAGCTACGTTCTCTTTTAACTTAAACCTTTAACATAAAAAACTTAAAATTATATATCTCGGTATACACTTAATCTTTTTGCACGAAACAAATTTCATTCATCTACGACTAATTCTGAACCTTTAAATTACTCAAGACTACACGTTTTAAGGTTTCAAAATTTTTCAACATACAATGTCCACTATGATGAAATTCATTAAAACTCAAGAAATATTTAACGAAACTTCAAAGTAACTTTAGAAACCTTCTAATCATGTTACAACTAATTGAAAAAAAAACTTTTAAACCAAATTTTTCATCCACAATCCCAAAATCCACCATTAACGACCCAATTTTAGGCTTTTATTAAAAACATGCGTTTTAATAGCTAAAATTTAGTTTAAGAGACTAGATATCATTTAAAACTAATAGATGGTTACCTTCGATGGAAGAAAAATAAACTTTGGTGCGAATCAGGATAAAACCCACGTTGAAGAAGAAGATAAAACTAGTGAGATTTTTTATTTTTTTTCTTGGTTTTAATTGAGATTTATGGTTCAAGGGATGTTAGAAATCAAAGATTACTAGAATTTGGAAGTAAAAATCAATTATGAGGGTATGAGAGAATGGAGGGATGCCACAATTGTGTGGGAGGAAAATTTTAACGTGAAAAATATTGAGAAAAGGGAGTTTTTATGTTCAATTTTAAAATTTGGTTAAATTGCTTCATAAAAACTCTCGATTTTAAGTCTTTTACAAATCAACCCTATTTTCAAAATGAAAGGTACTTAAAACTCATTTTCAAAAATTGATTTAATTTTCTAATAGTCATTATCGAAAGCATCATCGATTACCAACATTACGAAATTCCAAGCACATATAGACTAAAATTCCTAAAATACCCTCAAAACTTCTAGGCTTAATTTCTAGGTGTGACATTGTTTATGAGCACATAGTTTAGTCTTTTAGATAATGGATTCTAGCATTTATTCATATTTAAAGGCTTAATTGAATAAATTAAACATTAAAAAATAGTTTGAGAACCAATCAAGGACTAATCTGAACAAATCATAAATTTTTAGGTAAAATTGTAAAATTTGTAAAGAGGGGACAAAACTATATAATCTGAAAAATAGGGGGAAAAATTTAAAATATGAACAGTAGGGGTGAAATTGTAAAATCATAAAACAGTGGACACAACCATGTGATCGGACCGTGTGGGAAGCTTTGGACCGTGTGGTTGGACCGAGTAACAAACTTAGGCAGTGTGAAAATCCAAAAACTAAGGGTTTCAGGGGAACATGATCATGTAAGGAGCTATGTGGTCAACAAGTGGCCTACACACTAGTGTGGCTGGTCGTGTGGCTCTACCTTAGGCACGATTTTCCTCAATTCGATTGTAAAAGAACACACACCTATTATCGAAATCTCGAGTGATGTCCCTCACGTTCATATTTGATTTGGGATACCTAAATCAGGTCCTTAAAATGAAATTTATACACAATTTAACAATCGATTTTGAGATTCATTAAGATTAATCAAGATTACGTAAAGATTTGTCAAGAATTGTGATAGATTGACTAGTTGGTTTGAAAGATTAATATCGAATAGAAATTTTACGTAATTTGGGGTCTAAATTTTATAATGAGATGTACTTATTGAACTTGATGGAATTACGAAGGCTATCAATAATGAATTTACAATCGATAGAGAATCAATTTATCGGAGATTGATTTGATATCAAAAGCGAAAGAAAAATAATTTCAGTATTGGAATGTCGAATTTGATGAAAAGAAAAGGGGGAGAAAAGAAAAGAATAATATAAAGGGAAAAGAGAGAGAATTCAAATTGTATTAGAAAAGAAATCACACCAGTATATTTTGAGCACCAGTGTGTATTTTGTCAAATGGTTAAGAAAGTATGAACAAATACTACTATGTAATCACACCAGTATATTAAAAAAAACATAGAGAGATTTCATTTTGAACTTTAAGAACAGTTATCTTGAAATTATTTTTTTTCGTTTCTGTTTTTTTAAATATAGTAGTGTGATTACATGATAGTATTTGTTCATACTTTCTTAGGCACACACACCTTGCACACACAGATGCTCGAACTCGGATCTCCTAGTATGAACATGATCTTCTTTACCACTGGAACCACTCGTTGGATTCGTTATCTTGAAATTATTTAATCCACGCTAATTTGAGAAATTAAATTTAAAAATATAAATTAATTTATTTCTTTAAATATGTATAATTAAATAAAAGTCAAAATTTAATTTGTAGATTTGAATCGTGATCATAATTTCATGAATATAATTACATTAAATCAAAATATATGTATCAAATCAAATCAAATTAAAATGGATACCTATTTTGAAAACTAATAAATAGGGTACCTTATTCGGCTAATAGCCTCAATTATATATAATTATTTCCAACAAGCAAACGAGAGCAGCCCGTTCACTTCAAAATCATTTTTCAGCTCTTTCGAAATTTACTGACCATCAGAAGCAAACATGAATCCTTCGCCAATCAACTTGTTGCTGTCTCTATTGCTTCTTTTTGTTGCGAGTGAAGCGGGTCTCTTGATACATAAAGTGGAGGAATTAATTTATAACGATTTGCAAAGTGGGACCTCTCTCACCCTTCATTGCAAGTCTAAGGATGATGATCTCGGTGTCCACCTTCTGAATTACCGCGACTCCTTCAGGTTCCAGTTTCGCCCTGCCGTGTTTGGGACTACCTTGTATTACTGCAGCATGCAATGGGATGGAACACTGCATTGGTTCGACATTTATATACAAACCAGGGATACTTGTACTTATTGTGTGTGGAATGTTAAGCCCAATGGTCCATGTTTGATTCAGTCTGACGGATCCCAGAATACTACTACCTGTTACACTTGGAAATAGTGGTGCTTAATCACTCTCACTATTCACAATAAACACTTCATTTCTTTTAAATGAATAAGCCGCAACATCTCTTATTTGTGTTGTATTTATGCACTGAAATTATTGCTTTTAAATAAACGAATGAGTTATGATTTATGAACGCAATTTAAATCTATGAGAAAGATATTATCTCTTTAGGGTGGGATGTAATTGTCGTTTGCTTAAGGTTAAAAAGCTAAATAAGCTCTTTGAAAATAATTTAAAGATCAATTGAGCATCTCATTAAAAAGTAAAAAATAATTTAGTTTTTTGGATTACTTTTTCATTGAAGCTTTAAACAGGGTGACATAGCAAGGTGGGTTAATTGATTTATTATTATTATTTTACGAGAGCTTAATTAATTGTTTAAGTAAAAATATTAAAATTTTAAAAAATTCTAATTTTTTGAACATAGATTATAAAATTCATAAAAAATAAAAAATATAAATAATTTTAAAATTTTTAAAAATTTTAAAATGTTATAAAAGTTTTTAGAAAAAAGTAGTAAAATATTATAATTTTTTTTAGAAAAAATACTTAAAAATCATTAAATATTATAAATTAATACACAAATAGCTTTGAGAAAATTATTAATACTTAATTGAAGTTTTAAAATAAATATTTATTTAAAAAGATAGAAAAATCTTTTTTTTTTTTTTTTTTTGGTTTGGAGTCATTGGATTTGGAAATAAAGAAATGGAGGGATTGAAGTGAGATGATCAAATTTGTGTGAGGTGTCGATTGAGAGATTTAGGTGATGATGACTTAAGTGCTCAATAGTTTAAGGTGAGTGGCGATTTAATTTACTTTCAACAATTAAAAAATATAAAAAAAAATAAGTTTATATTAGTATTTTATAACTAAATTTAAATAAAAATATTGAAATGGAATCATATTGGCAAGTTAGGTCTAGTAGGGCTTGAGCTTAGAATTGGTCTAGGTGATTGTTGTGTGGTTTGGGGTTGTAGAACTCATGTGTTAAATTGCTTTAAATTGCTTGAATGACATAATATATCTTTTTTTTTATTTGCATGTAAGGTAGGAACGGGAATACATTGCCTTTAACCTTAAAGTTTTCCTATAGGAACATAACTTGGATCATTTCCCTGCCACTCATATCTCTTATTTATTTGTGTATGTTAGATCAGTAGGTTTGATATGCCTCGTAGATGTGTTAATGTCAGTGCGAACATATTTGTATGTTTTGAGTGATTTAGCTAATAATAAGAGAATTACGATAGAGACTATTAAATTAGGAACAATAGTTATGAGTTCTTTAGACAAGAATGTCGTAGTGAATAGAGGAAATTGTTAGAGAAGTTATCATAGAACAGTTTGTGCTAGTGAATTGGATTTTTAAGAAAAGTCATAGGAAGTTGAAGAGAATAGGAATCAAAGTGCGTAACAAAAGTGTGTTGGTTTGTTTAAAAGTAGAAATAACATATATTGTGATTAAGCAAGCGACGTGTTAGTAGAGAATTTCGAGGACGAAATTCTTGTCTCACCTCAAAATTGGGCCTAAAAGTTTCGAGGAAATTTACTTTGGACTTAATTATTATTTTGCTTGAGTTTTTAACTAAATTTATTTTTGGACTGTGATTTAGATTTTATTTTGATTTGGTGTTTTCGTGCATGCATACTTGACATACTTTAAATTGGTTTATAAGCACATTTTGAAATTGGACAAAGCATGTTACTTGGCTTAATGATTAAACTATTATAAGTGAGTTTCCTGCTATAACCAAAGATAACAAAGTTTTGAGTAGAGTAACAATGAGCAATGTTATTTCTAAACCACGTTGATGCTAATAACATCACTTAAGAATGGTTGAATTAATTAAGGAGTTGTTTTCTCAAATTAACAAAGCTAAATCGTGATTTTTCTTAAACAAGAGAGTACTTAATGTTTTCAATGAACGATAGGGTAGCTTTGTCGCATAAGTGACCAATGTGGTCTTCACAATTCGACCATAACATTTAGGTCGAGTTTGGGAGGTAACATGAACCATCAACTTGTGCAAATAAAAGTTGTTTGTAACACCCTATTCCCGACCCGATCGCCAAGCTTGAGTAGTAGGACACTACACCATCGTCTCACGAAATATTCTTTAATTCAGTTATCAAATTTCTTGCAAACATCTTTTTATCATGGCGTTCCCAAATAACAATCTCAAACATCATATTTAGAGTCCACAAATTACCGAGCAAAACCTCATATAACAAACCAATATTAAATCTACCACATTTCCTTAATCCCAAATAAAAAAAATAAACAAATGACACCTACTAAAAATTCTAAAGTTTCTCAGCTTGGATCAATCCTTGAAGGCCACACCATTCACACCGGCATTACAGATCTGCAATGGTTAAAAAGGAGTGAGTGAGCTTAACAAGCTTAGTGAATGCTCAGAATAACCACTACCCAAACTAGTCATCAAGCATCAACGAAATAGACATATAACATTTTCAAATCATCTTTAATTTTAGTGTCACATTTACATATATAATTATCTTTCATGCATTTTTTTACACAATAATCGCATGAGCACTTAGTATTTAACACAACACATATTAATCACATTTAGTCACATTTAATCATATTAATCACATGAATATTTCAACATTTATCACATCACATATCACATTTAGTCGCATTTAACACATTTAATGATAATTTGACACTTGAACTATGAAACATAAAGTAGACTCTATCATCACACATCAGATACGCAGATCTCCAAACACACCAAATATGACTCGTAGAGTCGAACATGTCCCATAAGTGAAGCATATAGATAACACTCTCCAAACACACCAACTCACATATCCCATCGAATGGAGTTTCGATCGCATTCCCTTGTCTCTCCAAAATTGTCCTAGGTCCTTAAAGCCCAAATCACATAACACATATAGGTGAGTACTCACAAACCTTATGGCATGCCAACTATATCAAACAGTCTCATAATGTCACAAGTTCAAAATATCTATATTATTATTACATATTTACTTACCGATTTTCCCCACATCAACACTGCATATTCACATTATCAGTACAATATATTCATTGTCACTGGGCATGAATAACATACCCACATATTCATTTTCACAAATGTCATCTCAAGCTTTTGACACATGTCATAGCATCTCATATATCTTCATATTTCATATTTGCACAAGCACACATATATCACAAAAAATCGTAGGTACGAGAACAGTTACACTCAAAATTTAGAGTAAGGGTTTAGGCTACCTCTAAATTCCTGATGATATTACAAATTACATATATTTTCTCTCTAAATTAGTGTTTTAATTATTTCTTTTGTATCTCATTTATCATGCATCATGAGCATTTCATACTTAGTTTTTATATTTTCCAACTCATTACTAGTTAGTTTAAATTATTGTTATTTTTATATCTTTTTGTACTAATGTCGACGCAAGTAGTCGATATATTGCGCCTTAGATTTGTCAATGCAAGAACTCAACCCAGAAGCTTAATGCTGGAAGAAGAATGCAGCCACAAGATCAGCTTGAAGTTGTGACCAGAGATGTTGTTGGACTAAACATGAACTACGAATTGGTAAACTCAAGCTGAATTCACATCTGGAAGCACCAACGCAGGAACATTAAAGATGTCACCGCAATTACTGTTTTAGATTGCGTCCAGCAATGAAATGAAAACCTGTAGATCTCTAAAGAAAACATTAAAACTGCATGAGTGCACAGTCGTACTCTAACTAACTTTGATAGCTGCAAAATCTAGATCTGGATCTGAGAATGGGAGGCTGAAATCTGCAACTTTTGAAGACTATAAATAGTAGAATGAAGAATGAAAAAATCATCAAGAGTTGAAGAATTAAATTTGCAAATTACTTTGTGTTCTTTTGAATTTATTGTTGGAGACCGGAGAGCTGACTGAGCTGACGAGTAGCAACTCCTGACGAGGAGTGCTTGATGTTGAGCAAGAGAAGTAGTTAGGGGGTAATCCGAATAGCCTAGAGATAGTATATTTCGATGTATTCGTTAACTCCTTTCTTATGGATGATGAACTATTATTAATATTGACTGAATACGAGAGTATCTTTCATTATTTAATCCATTAGATTCTTATTTAATGCTTTTATTCTATTTATTCTTGGATCTAACTGCACCAAACACGAGAGTGGCTTTGCGGTCTATCGACATCAAGAGATGTGGTGACAAGTTAGGTTAACGAGTAAGTTAGGCGAGAGATACTTGGGTACACAATGTTATTCACACCGAGAGGTGGAGTAATTGTGGGTACTTGAGTCTCGAGTAAATGGAAGATTGTTATTTGTAAGAATTCATTGAAGCTTCATTGCTGCGACAGTTTATCTATTCAAAACCTTGTTGACGCATCCTGTGTTGTGACTTAGCAAAATCAATGATCCACTCCAAATCTTCGCACTTGATCACATTTACATTTCATTCATTTAAATATTCATCACTCAACACTCAACACATTTAATTTACTTTCAGTACATTGACATTTAACCTCTAACATTTAACTCTGATTGTGTTTACAATATTGATTATTTTATTTTGTAGATCTGATGAAATTGCACTAACATCATTACTCACATTTCATCTAATTTCAATATTAGTTGCTCCAACATTTAAACATCAATAACCCATTTCCCTGAGGGATCGATATCCGATAGAATTGTCTATCAACTATACTTGCATCGATGTGTGTTCACTTGCACATTGCTGTGACGTTTCAGACGCGATCAAGTTTTGGCACCGTTGCTGAAGACTTGGCGTTTGTTTAATGTTTACATTTGTAGTTGCAATTAATTCTACTTACTTAACTTTTAATCTCCACTAATCTGTTTATTTTTCTATTGTTTTCTTTTTTAGTTTTTTCTAGGTATTACATGTCCATAAGGAGAAATCCTAAGGACATTGTAAGCTTTGATCTGAAGCTTGAAAGGACATTGAGGAGGAGAAGGCAAGAACAAAGAAGAATGGTTGGTAACAACAACAACAATAATTTACCACCATTGCTGCCATAAGATGGAGTTCTTCCAATGCTGCCACAAATTGTTAACTTATATACCACCACTACCTCCACAAGAAGAACAAGTGCAAAATAGAACGATAAGATATTTTGTTGTTCGTATACTTGATTATTTACAACCAGGGGTTGTAAGACCGACTTTTCAAGCTGATATTTTTTAGATGAAATCGGTGATGTTTCAGATGTTAAATTCAAATGGGCAATATTTTGGTTTTCTTCATGAAGACGCAACAGAATACTTAAAATCATTTTTGCTTATTTATGCATCCTTTAGTCAACATGGTGTCCCTGATGATGCCTTAAAAATGCAATTATTTCCTTATTCATTGCCGGGTGAAATAAGAACATGGTTCTTGGGATTACCGATAGGATCCATTATATCTTGGAATACGTTAGCAACACAGTTTGTTTTGCATTTCAATCCGCCGACAGTGAATGAAAGTTTGCTAATGATATTACTGCATATCATCAGTTAGATGATGAGAACTTACATGCAACATGCGAGCGTTAAAAAACATTGCTTTGACGCTGCCTAATGCATGGAATTCAACAAGAGACCTAAATAGAGTTTTTTACAATGGTTTGAATGCTCAGACAAGGAATCTTGTCGACGCATCGGCTAATGGTCCTTTGTTGGATTGTACATACAATACAGCTGTAAGAGTTCTAGAGAGGATTGCTCAAAACGACTATTAATACCCAATCTCTCATTCTGCACAGGTAAAGAATAACACTAGAGTCCTTGAGTTAGATGATATTTCTGCTTTGTCAGTGCAGGTATCCTCATTGGCTAATATCATAAAGAATATGAAGGGAACAAATGACGTTGCCCTTATTCAAGTGGCCCAGTAATTGGATGCGTCGATATTTTCGTATAAAATTTACGGTGACAATTATAGTTATAAGGACTGCCCACAACATGCAGAAAATGCTTTCTACGTCAACAACATCAGAGGGGTTCATTTGGTAACTCGTTCAACAACTGATCTCAACAACCTTGGGGAATCAAAATGCTTCCACATTCAGATATGAAATTTCCTCAAATCAAGGGGGTTATAGACAAGGGAGTTACAGTAGCAACCAACCGTAGAATTATAATCCGAATTCGTAGGTGAGTTCTCAATAGATGCAGTCACATAGCCAAATACATCCACAATCTCGATTACAGCCATAATAGTCTGTGCTGCCACATATGCAAGGACATCATCATCAACATCAACAGTAACAATTTTCTCAACCAAAGTCAGATCCTATGGCTGCTCTTGAAGCATTGATGTGTGAGCATATCACGCGGACTGAAGCAATAGTACAAGGCAACTCTTCTTCCATCTGAGCCTTGAAAGCCCAACTAGGATAGTTGACTTCTAATCTCAACACAAGACCACCGGGCACTCTACCTAGTGATATTGAGAATCCTATGCAAAAGGGGAAAGAGCATTGCAAAGAAATCACGCTGAGAAGTGGGAAGCAGACGGATGAACCAAGTAGTTCTGACCAAAACCATGTCGATGCATCCGAACTACAGTAACAAGAAGAAGATGTGGCTGAAGGAAGTCAAGCAAAAGAAAATGGAGAAGAACCAACTATAGTACCATCTATGCCTGTAGTTTGTCCAACAAAGTTATCGACGCAATTACCAACGTCGATACCATCGAGTTTTTCACAACAACTCACTGCTACAATACCTTTGCCATTTCCGCAAAGATTTAAAGAGAAATCCTTGATAAAGAGTATCAAAATTTTGTTTCTACTCTGAAACAATTACACATTAATATACCTCTTATTGATGCTCATGTGCAGATACCCAGCTATGGGAAATTTATGAAGGAGCTATTGTCAAAGAAGAAGAAATTGTCCAAAATCGAGATGATTGCGCTCACAAAAGGGTGCAGCACTGTGCTTACAAATAAGTTGCCAACTAAGATGAAAGACCTTGGCAGATTCACAATCTCATGCTCCATTGGGAATCATTATTTAGGTAAGACTTTATGTGATTTGGGAGCAAGTATTAATCTTATGCCTCTATCTAATTTAAAGATTTAGGAATAGGTTCGATGAAGCCCACTGCGGTGACATTACAACTTGCAGAAAGATCCTTAGCACAACCTGAAGGCCAAATCAAAGACGTCCTTGTACAAGTAGATAAGCTTGTGTTCCCTGCTGATTTCATAATCCTAGATTGAGAAGCAGATAAGGAGGTGCCCATTATCTTGGGGCAGGCATTCCTAGCAGCAGGACGCACACTTATCGATTTATTCAAAGGAGAACTTATCATGCATCATAACGATGAGCATGTGACTTTCAATGTGTTTGAGGCATCTCCATCCAGAAGTAAAGAGCAGTGTAACCACATTGATGTTTTGGACGAGATCATTATGGAAGAATTTAATGCAAGGAGTTTAGCAATGTCAGATGAAGATGTGGCGACATCCACCAATGAAATCCTAGATGATTGTGTAGACAAAGAAGAGGTTAACAATTGTAAGCTGAGACAGAATTGACAATTAGAATTTTTGGATTTGCCAAAGAGGATAATCTTGATATTTAAACCATCTATTGAGCAAGCTCCTACCTTGGAGTTGAAGCCATTGCCAACGCATTTAAAATATGTCTTTCTTGGTGACAACGAGACATTGCTTGTTATTACCAATGCATCCCTCGACGCAACACGAGAAGATTAGCTCATCGCCATTTGAAAGAACACAAAAAAGTCATAGCTTGAAGCACAATAGATATCAGAGGAATTAGACCATCTTTTTGTATGCATATGATAAGGCTAGAAGATGAAGGGAATCAATTAATTAAGCAACAAAGACGACTTAATGAGAAAATGAAAGAAGTAGTGAAGAAGGAAATTATCAAATGGTTAGATGCGGGCATCATATACCTTATTTTTTAAAGTAATTGGGTGAGTCCTGTTCAATGTACGCCAAAGAAGAGTGGTTTCACAGTCGTGACCAATGACAAGAACGAGTTGATCCCTACTCACATTCCGACTGGATGGCGAGTATGCATGGATTATCATCGACTGAATGCGGCTACAAAGAAGGACCATTTCTCACTGCCTTTCATTGACCAAATGCTGGACAAGCTAGCTGGTAAAGCCTATTATTGCATCTTGGATGGCTACCTTGGATACAACCAATTTTCTATTACACCGAAAGACCAAGAAAAGACTACATTTACATGCCCTTTTGGAACCTTTACTTTTCAACGTATGTCGTTTGAGTTGTGCAATGCGCTAGCAACATTACAGCGGTGTATGATGGCGATATTCTTGGATATGATCGAGGACTCTCTTGAGGTATTTATGGATGATTTCTCTATTTATGGACAAAATTTTGATTAATGCTCTGACAACCTAGCTAAAGTTTTAAAGAGATGCGAGGACATAAATCTAGTTTTGAATTAGGAGAAATGCCACTCCATGGCAACTGAAGGCATTGTACTCGGGCATCAGATATCTTGTCAGGGCATTGAGGTTGATAAAGCAAAGTAGAAATCATTGAGAAACTACTACCGCCCACCAATGTCAAAGCAATAAAAAGCTTTCTTGGACATGCTGGTTTCTACAGAAGATTCATATGTGATTTTTCCAAGATTGGTAAACCTTTATGTTCACTTTTAGAGTAAAATAAAAAGTTTGTGTTCGATGACAACTATCTGGAAGCATTCATGACAATAAAGAAGCATCTGATACAAGCTCCAATTGTTGTTGCACCAGACTGGATGCAACCATTTGAACTAATGTGCGACGCAAGTGATTTTGCTGTGGGAGTTGTACTAGGGCATAGAAAAGAGAAGGTATTTCATTCCATTTACTGTGCTAGTAAAACTCTGACTGAAGCACAGGTTAATTACACTACCATTGAGAAGGAGTTGCCAACAGTAGTCTTCGTATTTGCAAAGTTTTGTTCATATCTTGTCGGCGCAAAAATTACAGTATACACAGACCACTTCGCATTGGAATATCTTCTTACAAAAAAAGACACCAAGCCTATGCTGATACGATGGATCCTATTACTTAAAGAATTTGATGTTGAAATCAGGGCTAGGAAAGGATCTGAAAATCAAGTAACTGACCACTTATCTCGACTGGAAGTTGGAAGTGAAGATGGGCAGACGTCCTAAATTATCGAAGCATTTCCAGACGAGCAGTTATTCTTTGTCGACGCATCGCCCTGGTATGCCAATGTTGTCAATTATTGTGTGTGTGGGAAGTTACCCCTGAATGCTATTGGTCACAAGAAGATCAGGTTCATACGTGATGCTGCAAAATATCATTGGAACAAGCCATACCTATTTAAAGTATATGCTGATAACATTATCCATCACTACGTACTTGAAGAAGAAATGACTTCAATCCTACGACATTGCCATGATGCCCCTTATGGAGGACATTTTGAGGGTCCAAGGACTGCTGCTAAGGTCTTACAGTCAGGATTTTATTAGCCCACATTGTTTCGAGACGCCAACTTCATACAATAATGTGATCATTGTCAACGCACTAGTTCATTATCTCGACGCAATGAGATGCTCCAACAACCAATCATGTAGGTAAAGCTCTTTAACGTTTGGGGTATCAACTTCATAAAACCATTTCCAAATTCTTTTGGGAATGTGTACATCTTAGTTGTTGTTGACTATGTATCAAAGTGGATCGAGGTTATTGCGATGCCAAAATATGACGCTCAGACGGTGTTAAAGTTCTTTCACACATACATTCTCACAAGGTTTGGAACACCGAGAGCATTAATAAGTGACCAAGGAACTCATTTTTATAACAACCAAGTGGCGACAACGTTAAAAAGATATGGTATGAAGCATCATATGACTACTACATATCACCCACAAACCAATGGTCAAGTCGAGGTATCCAATCATCAAATCAAAAGCATACTTGAGAAGGTGGTTAATCCATCTGGGAAGGATTGGTCTTCGCGGCTACATGACTCATTGTGGGCACTTCGTACTACTTATAAAACCCCGTTAGGAATGTCGCCATATCAGTTAGTATTTGATAAGTCTTGTCACCTGCCAGTTGAGCTTGAACATAAGGTCATGTGGGCAATCAAGCAAGTCAATATGGACTATGATGCTGTCGGAAGAAAAAGATTGTTAGACATCACTAAGCTAGAAGAAATACATCGACATGCTTATGAGAATGCTGCAATATACAAGGAAAAGACAAAGAAAGGGCACAAAAATATCATCTTGCATCGAGAATTTAGTCTTGGTCAATTAGTACTTTTATTTAACTCACGTTTAAAATTGCATCTAGGTAAATTGCGATCAAGATGGTCAGGCCCTTTTAAAGTTGTTGAGGCATTCCAGAGCAGTGCAGTGACAATTGAAAATCTATAGGATGGGCAACAATTCAAAGTGAATGGCCAACGTCTAAAGCACTATGTAAGCCCATATGTCAAAGAATCAAACGAGGCTATCAATATAGTCACATTCAAATAATGTCGACACACTGTTTTCTATTTACTTTTATTTGTTTCACTTTTACTTTTGACTGTTTCAAATTCCTTGCAGAAATAAAAATTGTATTTTTATCGAAGCATTGAAGCATGAATTGTCTGTGCATTCTGTGATGAGTCAGCATAGCATTTTCAGCAAGAATCACGTTGATTGATCTCTCTTCTCTCGTAGCCGTTCAATCAAACAAAATAGTACAATCTGAGCATAGCAATTAATAACTGCTGATCGTAACGTTTCCCCGTAATTTTTTCAATCATCACGTCGAGGTTATAAAACACTCTAACAACTTCAACTACTATGGCTTCAACCACAACACCACCTCTATCTACAGGGCTGGTCTTACTCCTGACGACTGTGGTCAAGGACCATTACCAAAATATCATGTTAAAACGTAACCTCCACCCTTAACAAGGTCTACAACTGTCCCCACATCAGACCTTGGGGAGACATATTGCCCATACCATTAGTCACCTTGGGTGGGAGTTTTTCTACGAACATCCATCTGGTTACTCCCCTACAGTAGTGAGGGAGTTCTATGCCAACTTGGTAGATCCGGAGCAAGAGTTCGTTTTTGTAAGGGAGGAACTTCTTCCATGGAGCACTGCTCAAATCAATGTGCTATTGAGAATCCCTGAGAGGGTGGATGACCACTCACCGTTTCGACATCACCTAGACGATGAAAACACTACTAAGATGATGAAAGACCTGTGCGTTGATGGAGCCGATTGGACTGGAAAAGGGTTCCATAACTACACCATGCTTAGAAGGTATCTCACAACCTTTAGCAAGGTACGATTCCACTTCATTAACAACCGCATCATGCCTTCGACACATAGCACTACGGCGACATTAGACCGTATGTGTGTTTTGCATTCTATCCTACACTTTCGACACATCAACATTAGAGAGATCATCCATGATCAAATCGTGGAAGCCACTGGCAAGCAAACTGGTATACTCCCATTCCCCTCTCTAATCATGTTGCTTTGTAAACAGAAGGGCATTGTGCCTAAGGATGGTGAGAAGATATTAGACAACAAAGGCTCGATCAATGAAATCTTCGTTGAACTAATGACTCGTGGCTAAGAGACACCAGTGGCCAAAGAAGCCTCGAAGAAGAAGGATAGACCAAACTAACGGTGTCGTTGATGACATGGATTACAGGCTGAATAAATTTTATGCCTACACAAAGGCCTAGAATGAGGCTATTGTCATCGCACTACGCTAGATCAGCCTCATTCCATTGCTAGACTTTCCAGCCTTCCCATCCATCTTTCGCCAGATGCAGTACTCATTATTCGATCAACCTACCCCTAATAGTAGGCCTGCATCTGTACCAACACAGATTCACATCTCAGATGATGACAAGGAAGAAGGGCACTCAAAATCTAATGAAGACTGCTATCGTACCATTTTTGATCTGTTCGAGGATGACTTCTCCAATAGTCTTGGTGCGAATATGGCTAAGTGTGAGGCTGTTTTGGATGAAGGTGTCGATGTAGTAGAATGCATTAACATTGTTCTAAACGAACAAAAGCAGCATGAGGATAACGGTGCGGACCAAGAAGATGACTAGCTGAAGGAAAAGGAAAAAGAAGAGAACCAAGAAGAGAATGAAGAGGACCTTGCTAAGGTGCAGGAAGAGAAGGAAAAGGATGCCCCGACAACGATCGCTGAGGATGTTGTCAGCACACCAAAGAGTGTAGGGCATTCAGCTCTGATGAGGTTCGACCTGATTCGAGCCAGGTTGAGGTTGTTGTGAGCAAAATCGAGGAACTGAATCCTCTTGCTATCGTGCCCTATGTGGCACCGCTCGTTGAAATCCACCCATCAGAAGTGACAATCAATGAAGCCACCACCCAACCTGTGATAGTATTACAAATGACATATATTTTCTCCCTAAATTAGTGTTTTAATTGTCTCTTTTGTATCTCATTTAGCATGCATCATGAGCATTTCATACTTAGTTTTTGTCTCTTTTGTATCTCATTTAGCATGCATCATGAGCATTTCATACTTAGTTTTTATATTTTTCAACTCATTGATAGTTAGTTTAAATTATTGTTATTTTTATATCTTTTTGTACTAATGTCGACACAAGTAGTCGATATATTGCGCCTTAGATTTGTCAGTGCAGGAACTCAACCCAAGAGCTCAATGCTCGAAGAAGAAAGCAACCACAAGATTAGCTTGGAGTTGTGACCAGAGATGTCGTCGCACTAAACATGAACTCTGAATTGGTAAACTCAAACTGAATTAACAGCTGGAAGCACTAGTGCAGGAACATCACAGATGTTGCCATAATTACGGTTTCAGATTGTACCCAGCAATGTAGCGACAACCTGCTGATCTCTGAAGAAAACATTAAAACTGTGTGAGTGCATAGCTGTCCTCTAACTAACTTTGACAGCTGCAAAATCTAGATCTGGATCTGAGAATGCGAGGCTGAAATTTGCAACTTTTGAAGACTATAACTAGAAGAATGAAGAATGAAGAAATCATCAAGAGTTGAAGAATTAAATTTGCAAATTACTTTGTGTTCTTTTGAATTTATTACTGCAGACCGGAGAGCTGACTGAGCCGACGAATAGCAACTCCTGACGAGGAGTGCTTGATGCTGAGCAAGAGAAGCAGTTAGGGGGTAATCTAAATAGCCTAAAGATAGTATATTTCGATGTATTCGTTAACTCCTTTCTTATGGATGATGAACTACTATTAATATTAACTGAATACGAGAGTATCTTTCATTATTTGATCCCTTTGATTCTTATTTAATGCTTTTATTCTGTTTATTCTTGGATTTAACTGCACCAAACACGAGTGTAGCTTTACAGCCTACCGGCATCGAGAGATGTGGTGACAAATTAGGTTGACGAGTAAGTTAGGCAAGAGCTGCTTGGGATTAGAAGAGATTCTAATCCCTTGCTCTTGGGTACACAACGTTGTTCACACCGAGAGGTGGAGTAATTATGGGTACTTGAGTCTCGAGTAAATGGAAGACTGTTATTGGTAAGAATTCATTGAAGGTTTATTGTTATGACAGTTTATCTATTCAAAACATTGTCGATACATCCTGCATTGTGACTTAGCAAAATCAGTGATCCACTCCAGATGTTCGCACTTGATCACATTTACATTTCGTGCATTTAAATATTCAGCACTCAACACTCAACACATTTGATTTACTTTCAGTACATTGACATTTAACCTCTGACATTTAACTTTGATTGCGTTGACAATATTGATTATTTTATTGTGCAGATCTGACAAAATTGCGCTAACATCATTACTCACATTTCATCTAATTTTTGTATTAGTTGCTCCGACATTTAAACATCAAGAACCCATTTCCCAGAGTGATCGATATTCGATAGAATTATCTATCAACTATACTCGCATCGACGTGTGTTCACTTACACATTATTATGACATTTCAAACGCGATCAATTCCCAATTACACAATGAATCATCTACGAGTAACAATTCCAAAACATTCACCAAAATATTGCTTTCACTGAAAAACCGAAAGCATAGACATGCTTTTCTTTGCCTTTATCTCTACTCGTTGAAGGTCCTATTGACTCCGACGCTTCAAAAAGACATACCACAAAAATATACAATCAATAATCAATCATCAACTCACCTTAAACAGTCACAAATATAAGCCTAAGCCACATTCTCTTCTAACCAAAACATTTAACATAGAAAACTTAAAATTCTAATATCTCAGTCTACACCTAATATTTTTGCACGAAACAAATTCCTTTCATCTGTATATTCATCTACGGCTAATTCTCAACCATTAAACTTTACAAAACTACACGTTTTAAGGTATCAAAAATTTTCGACAAACAATGGTCATTATGACGAAAATTCATTAAAACTCTAAAAATACTTAATAAAAATTCAACGTAACTCTAGAAACCTTCTAGTCATATTAAAACTAACTAAAAAAAACTTTTAAACCTAGTTTGAATCCACAATCTCGAAATCCACCATTAAAGATCCAATTTTCAACTTTATTTAAAAATGTGTTTTAATGACTAAAAATTCAATTTAAAAGACTAAATATCATTTAAAACTAATAGAATGATAAATGGTTACCTTCGATGGAAGAAAAATGAACTTTGATGCGAATCCGAAAAATACCCATATTAAAGAGGATGATGAAACTAGTGAGATTTTTTAGTGTTTTTCTTGGTTTTGATTGAGATTTATGGTTCAAGGGATGTTAGGAATCATAGAGGATTAGAATTTGGAAGTAAAAATAAATTAGGAGAGTATGACAAAATGGAGGGATGGCATAAGAGTGTGGGAGCAAAAATTTAACATGAAAAATATGGAGAAAAGGGGGGGTTTAGGTTCAAATTTAAAATTTGGTTAAATTGATTCATAAAATTCTCAATTTTGAATCTTTTACAAATTAGTCCTATTATCAAAATTAAAGGTATCTAAAATTGTTTTTCAGAAATTGATTTAATTTTCTAATAGCCATTGTCGAAAACATCATCGATTACCAACCTTATGAAATTTCGAGCACATATAAGCTAAAATTCGTACAAAACCCTTGAAACTTCTAGGTCCAAATTTGGGTTGTGACATTGTTAATACGTTGTGAATAAACCACTGGTCAAGCAGATGATTGCCCACTAAAATACGTTGTGGAGAAACCACAAGTCGAGTAGTTGAACTTATGACTACTTCCTTCGTTCAAATGTCCCACCCATGCAATGCAATCTGACATGCTCAGAACGAATCAATATTGTAGCATTTAATTATGCTTTTAACATAACAATACGGTAGCAAATATATGCTTTTAAGTGTTGAAACGTTTTTGAAAATCGTCCCGATTTTTTATTTTTTTAAAATCGAAAATGGAAGTCGCCACCAACCCTTTTTATTCGGTGTGATTGGAGCACCTTTAAAATGTTTGTATTTATCAACAGAAAAAAAATTGCTTTGGTCTTTGTAATCCAGAAAATGAGTTCAGGAGTCAGTTACGTGTGAGGAAGGATTAGCACCCTCACATGCCCAAAATTGGTACCAAATCGATCTTTTTAAGGTCTAAATTGTTAAAAGTTTGAAAAGCTTGAGAATGAACTAAAACATGATCCTTCAATGCATGATTGATAAATTTAAAATTATTTTACAAAGTCGAATTTTTCGAAGAAGGCTCATCATTTTGAAAATACTGAGAAAGGAAATTATGCCCAGTAAGTTAGGGCACAACACCTCGAGTTTTCGAAAAAAATCACGAGCATTCCTATTTTTTTTAAAAACATGTATTTTGTTGTTTTTAATACAAAAAGGAAATTATTCGGTTATCTCTATTCGAAGAGAAACCGTGCCTAGTAAATTAAGACACGAACTTTCAAGTTGCGAAATAACGAGTATTGTCCTAATTTTTGAAATTTTAATTTTACCAAAACACGAGAATATTTCTTACTATAGTTGTACGAGCATAATTTAAAGATGATGACATGGCATAAAATAATAGGCAATAACACGTGATAGAGTAATACATTTGTAAATGCGAGAACAAATACATAAAACAAATAAAATAATATTTAAAATAAATACATATATATCTAAAAGTATTAGAAGGAAAATAAAGGTAAATAGTTAAATAAATAGCAAAAATAACAAGTAAAAATATCAACAACAATATAAAAAAAAATAAAATACTAATTGAATTCCAAAATAAATAATAAAGTAATAAAATAATAAAGGACTTAATTAAAAAGAATAAAAGGATTAAAAAATTTTAAAGAAACAAAAATGAAAGGGTAATTTTAAAAGGAACAAAAATAAGAGGGTTGAATTTTAGCAAAAATAAAAATAAAGGATTTAATTTAAAAAATGAGAATAAATGGGTAAATTTTAAAAGGAAAAACAATGAAAGGGTTAAATTCGAATAAAAGCAAAATTTAAAGCAAAAAAGAATAAAAAGAAGAAAAACGAGGTAAATTTTGAATACACGGAAAGCTTGGGGCCTTATGGGAAATTTTCCCAAACTTATACACGTGTCAACTTCAGCGGCTTTATGGTCGAGGGATTAAAATACAAACAAAATAAAACTAAAGGGGTAAATTCGAAAATAATTGAAAATGGTTAAAAGGATTGAATTAAAACAAGTGAAAAATACAGAAGGATCGGACCCGTAAATACCCCATTCCACGAAAACATGCAGATCCCAAGGATATTTGGGTTGGATACGGATCTGGGTGTTTAAACGACGTCGTTATGGGCATCAGAGCTCAACCCAAAAACGACGTCCTTTTACTTATATAAATAAATAAATAATTAAAACCTTCATTTTTCATTTGGCTTTTACAAAAACCTTCCCCTCCTTTATTTTTTTCTCTCAAGGATTTCAAGGCGACCATGGGAGCCACCGTGTGTCTGCCGTGGACCGTCGCTTGTCGGCATCGAAAACCGCCGTCCACGGTGGTCGGGTTTTCAAAAAAATATAATTTAAAAATTTTTCTTTTAAAAAACTAGATCGAGGCCTGAAAACCTCAAAACTAAACAAAATTTTTAAAAAAGTCTACAAAGTTTTTATTTTTTAGGGTTTTAAATCAAATTTGTTTTATTTTTTTCTTGTTGTTTTTCTATTTTTTGAAAGAATACCCCATCTTCGAAGCCTCTCCCCAAACCCTGATGAGTTCAGAAGGATTCCACGGTTGTAGATCGAGGGCAGAACTCGGCCACACGACGACTGCGCAACCACAAAGTAAACCCTAGCCTCTTTTGTTATTTAATATTTTTTATTTTTGAAATAAAAAGAGAAAAATAAAAATAAAGTAAAATAAATATATATATATGTAAAGACAAATAAACAAAACCTTTGAAAGAAACTTTTAATTCTTTGTATTTCTAATATTTTGGTTTTTGTTCTTCGTGAAAAATCAAAGAGGAAGAAGAGATATTACAATCGATTTTCATGGCTTTATAGCCAAATACATATCATTTTGTTTTTTTTTCTATTTGTTTCTTACTCTTTGTCTCTGTTTTGCAGGTACTTCTGACGATGGCAGGGCATGGGTGATGGTGACAGAGGAGTGTGTTCGGCATGGGCGTGGTGGTGGTGTTAGGCGCGAGTTTATGGTGGCCTCGAAAATGTGCACTGACGTGGCATGAGCATAGGGAACAGCGGCGGCTAGAGTTTGCTTAGGAAATTAGGGTTTCCTAATTTCCTTAAGCTTTTGGGCTTGTTTGGGCTGACATTGATTTGGGCTAGGGTGTTTAGTAGGTAGATTAGTTTTGGGTTTGTAATTTTTTATTTTTGATGTAAAATGGACATTTTAATTTAAATTAAAATTTTATTTGGGTTTATTTTCAAGCCTGGATAAAATTGGGTCTAACCAACTGCCCCTCTTTGCTCGTTATCGTACAATAAGAACGGAGCAAAGACTAAAAGGAGGACCAATTTTGTTTGATCCCACAGAATTTGGCTTATTTGGCGCTTCTTCTTCAAGAAGCTCACTCTTTGCTTCATCGGTTGTTCAGCTTTATTGCATCTGATTTTCTTTGATTCAATCCTCTGACTCTTCAGGGATTTGGTGTCGTAGCTTCATATTTTGATCTACTTCTCTGTATCTCACCAGGAAGATGATTGCTTTGTTGTTTTGTCCACTTCTCTGTATCTCACCAAGAAGATGACTGCTTTGTTGTTTTACCCACTTCTCTGTATCAACTAGGAAGATGGGGTTTGAAGTTTCACTAACATTTAATTTTCACCTCATTATTTTGGTACACTTCTTTATATCTCACCAGGAAGATAACCACTTCATTGTTTGACCTACTTCTTTGTATCTCACAAGGAAGATGACCACTTCATTGCTCGATGTACTTCTCTGTATCTCACCAGGAAGATGATTGCTTTGTTGTTTTGTCCACTTCTCTGTATCTCACCAAGAAGATGACTGCTTTGTTGTTTTACCCACTTCTCTGTATCAACTAGGAAGATGGGGTTTGAAGTTTCACTAACATTTAATTTTCACCTCATTATTTTGGTACACTTCTTTATATCTCACCAGGAAGATGACCACTTCATTGTTTGACCTACTTCTCTGTATCTCACCAGGAAGATGACCACTTCATTGTTTGATGTACTTCTCTGTACCTCACCAGGAAGATGGGGTCTGAGGTTTCACTCACATTCGAGTTTTACATCATTATTTTGGTACACTTCTCTGTATCTCACCAGGAAGATGATTGCTTCATTGTCTGACCTACTTCTCTGTACCTCACCAGGAAGATAGGGTCTAAAGTTTCACTCATATTTGAGCTTTACCGCATTATTTTGGTACACTTCTCTGTATCTCACCAGGAATATGACCGCTTCGTTGTCTGACCTACTTCTCAGTACCTCACTAGGAAGATAGGGTTTGAAGTTTCACTCCACTCCACTGTATCCTTAGGGATGTTGGGCTCTACTTTGTCTTCTCTGTATCTCACCAGGAAGATGATTGCTTTGTTGTTTTGTCCACTTCTCTGTATCTCACCAAGAAGATGACTGCTTTGTTGTTTTACCCACTTCTCTGTATCAACTAGGAAGATGGGGTTTGAAGTTTCACTAACATTTAATTTTCACCTCATTATTTTGGTACACTTCTTTATATCTCACCAGGAAGATGACCACTTCATTGTTTGACCTACTTCTCTGTATCTCACCAGGAAGATGACCACTTCATTGTTTGATGTACTTCTCTGTACCTCACCAGGAAGATGGGGTCTGAGGTTTCACTCACATTCGAGTTTTACATCATTATTTTGGTACACTTCTCTGTATCTCACCAGGAAGATGATTGCTTCATTGTCTGACCTACTTCTCTGTACCAAACCAGGAAGATAGGGTCTAAAGTTTCACTCATATTTGAGCTTTACCGCATTATTTTGGTACACTTCTCTGTATCTCACCAGGAATATGACCGCTTCGTTGTCTGACCTACTTCTCAGTACCTCACTAGGAAGATAGGGTTTGAAGTTTCACTCCACTCCACTGTATCCTTAGGGATGTTGGGCTCTACTTTGTCTTCTCTGTATCTCACCAGGAAGATGATTGCTTTGTTGTTTTGTCCACTTCTCTGTATCTCACCAAGAAGATGACTGCTTTGTTGTTTTACCCACTTCTCTGTATCAACTAGGAAGATGGGGTTTGAAGTTTCACTAACATTTAATTTTCACCTCATTATTTTGGTACACTTCTTTATATCTCACCAGGAAGATAACCACTTCATTGTTTGACCTACTTCTTTGTATCTCACAAGGAAGATGACCACTTCATTGCTCGATGTACTTCTCTGTATCTCACCAGGAAGATGATTGCTTTGTTGTTTTGTCCACTTCTCTGTATCTCACCAAGAAGATGACTGCTTTGTTGTTTTACCCACTTCTCTGTATCAACTAGGAAGATGGGGTTTGAAGTTTCACTAACATTTAATTTTCACCTCATTATTTTGGTACACTTCTTTATATCTCACCAGGAAGATGACCACTTCATTGTTTGACCTACTTCTCTGTATCTCACCAGGAAGATGACCACTTCATTGTTTGATGTACTTCTCTGTACCTCACCAGGAAGATGGGGTCTGAGGTTTCACTCACATTCGAGTTTTACATCATTATTTTGGTACACTTCTCTGTATCTCACCAGGAAGATGATTGCTTCATTGTCTGACCTACTTCTCTGTACCTCACCAGGAAGATAGGGTCTAAAGTTTCACTCATATTTGAGCTTTACCGCATTATTTTGGTACACTTCTCTGTATCTCACCAGGAATATGACCGCTTCGTTGTCTGACCTACTTCTCAGTACCTCACTAGGAAGATAGGGTTTGAAGTTTCACTCCACTCCACTGTATCCTTAGGGATGTTGGGCTCTACTTTGTCTTCTCTGTATCTCACCAGGAAGATGATTGCTTTGTTGTTTTGTCCACTTCTCTGTATCTCACCAAGAAGATGACTGCTTTGTTGTTTTACCCACTTCTCTGTATCAACTAGGAAGATGGGGTTTGAAGTTTCACTAACATTTAATTTTCACCTCATTATTTTGGTACACTTCTTTATATCTCACCAGGAAGATGACCACTTCATTGTTTGACCTACTTCTCTGTATCTCACCAGGAAGATGACCACTTCATTGTTTGATGTACTTCTCTGTACCTCACCAGGAAGATGGGGTCTGAGGTTTCACTCACATTCGAGTTTTACATCATTATTTTGGTACACTTCTCTGTATCTCACCAGGAAGATGATTGCTTCATTGTCTGACCTACTTCTCTGTACCAAACCAGGAAGATAGGGTCTAAAGTTTCACTCATATTTGAGCTTTACCGCATTATTTTGGTACACTTCTCTGTATCTCACCAGGAATATGACCGCTTCGTTGTCTGACCTACTTCTCAGTACCTCACTAGGAAGATAGGGTTTGAAGTTTCACTCCACTCCACTGTATCCTTAGGGATGTTGGGCTCTACTTTGTCTTCTCTGTATCTCACCAGGAAGATGATTGCTTTGTTGTTTTGTCCACTTCTCTGTATCTCACCAAGAAGATGACTGCTTTGTTGTTTTACCCACTTCTTTGTATCAACTAGGAAGATGGGGTTTGAAGTTTCACTAACATTTAATTTTCACCTCATTATTTTGGTACACTTCTTTATATCTCACCAGGAAGATAACCACTTCATTGTTTGACCTACTTCTTTGTATCTCACAAGGAAGATGACCACTTCATTACTCGATGTACTTCTCTGTATCTCACCAGGAAAATGATTGCTTTGTTGTTTTGTCCACTTCTCTGTATCTCACCAAGAAGATGACTGCTTTGTTGTTTTACCCACTTCTCTGTATCAACTAGGAAGATGGGGTTTGAAGTTTCACTAACATTTAATTTTCACCTCATTATTTTGGTACACTTCTTTATATCTCACCAGGAAGATGACCACTTCATTGTTTGACCTACTTCTCTGTATCTCACCAGGAAGATGACCACTTCATTGTTTGATGTACTTCTCTGTACCTCACCAGGAAGATGGGGTCTGAGGTTTCACTCACATTCGAGTTTTACATCATTATTTTGGTACACTTCTCTGTATCTCACCAGGAAGATGATTGCTTCATTGTCTGACCTACTTCTCTGTACCTCACCAGGAAGATAGGGTCTAAAGTTTCACTCATATTTGAGCTTTACCGCATTATTTTGGTACACTTCTCTGTATCTCACCAGGAATATGACCGCTTCGTTGTCTGACCTACTTCTCAGTACCTCACTAGGAAGATAGGGTTTGAAGTTTCACTCCACTCCACTGTATCCTTAGGGATGTTGGGCTCTACTTTGTCTTCTCTGTATCTCACCAGGAAGATGATTGCTTTGTTGTTTTGTCCACTTCTCTGTATCTCACCAAGAAGATGACTGCTTTGTTGTTTTACCCACTTCTCTGTATCAACTAGGAAGATGGGGTTTGAAGTTTCACTAACATTTAATTTTCACCTCATTATTTTGGTACACTTCTTTATATCTCACCAGGAAGATGACCACTTCATTGTTTGACCTACTTCTCTGTATCTCACCAGGAAGATGACCACTTCATTGTTTGATGTACTTCTCTGTACCTCACCAGGAAGATGGGGTCTGAGGTTTCACTCACATTCGAGTTTTACATCATTATTTTGGTACACTTCTCTGTATCTCACCAGGAAGATGATTGCTTCATTGTCTGACCTACTTCTCTGTACCAAACCAGGAAGATAGGGTCTAAAGTTTCACTCATATTTGAGCTTTACCGCATTATTTTGGTACACTTCTCTGTATCTCACCAGGAATATGACCGCTTCGTTGTCTGACCTACTTCTCAGTACCTCACTAGGAAGATAGGGTTTGAAGTTTCACTCCACTCCACTGTATCCTTAGGGATGTTGGGCTCTACTTTGTCTTCTCTGTATCTCACCAGGAAGATGATTGCTTTGTTGTTTTGTCCACTTCTCTGTATCTCACCAAGAAGATGACTGCTTTGTTGTTTTACCCACTTCTTTGTATCAACTAGGAAGATGGGGTTTGAAGTTTCACTAACATTTAATTTTCACCTCATTATTTTGGTACACTTCTTTATATCTCACCAGGAAGATAACCACTTCATTGTTTGACCTACTTCTTTGTATCTCACAAGGAAGATGACCACTTCATTACTCGATGTACTTCTCTGTATCTCACCAGGAAAATGATTGCTTTGTTGTTTTGTCCACTTCTCTGTATCTCACCAAGAAGATGACTGCTTTGTTGTTTTACCCACTTCTCTGTATCAACTAGGAAGATGGGGTTTGAAGTTTCACTAACATTTAATTTTCACCTCATTATTTTGGTACACTTCTTTATATCTCACCAGGAAGATGACCACTTCATTGTTTGACCTACTTCTCTGTATCTCACCAGGAAGATGACCACTTCATTGTTTGATGTACTTCTCTGTACCTCACCAGGAAGATGGGGTCTGAGGTTTCACTCACATTCGAGTTTTACATCATTATTTTGGTACACTTCTCTGTATCTCACCAGGAAGATGATTGCTTCATTGTCTGACCTACTTCTCTGTACCTCACCAGGAAGATAGGGTCTAAAGTTTCACTCATATTTGAGCTTTACCGCATTATTTTGGTACACTTCTCTGTATCTCACCAGGAATATGACCGCTTCGTTGTCTGACCTACTTCTCAGTACCTCACTAGGAAGATAGGGTTTGAAGTTTCACTCCACTCCACTGTATCCTTAGGGATGTTGGGCTCTACTTTGTCTTCTCTGTATCTCACCAGGAAGATGATTGCTTTGTTGTTTTGTCCACTTCTCTGTATCTCACCAAGAAGATGACTGCTTTGTTGTTTTACCCACTTCTCTGTATCAACTAGGAAGATGGGGTTTGAAGTTTCATTAACATTTAATTTTCACCTCATTATTTTGGTACACTTCTTTATATCTCACCAGGAAGATGACCACTTCATTGTTTGACCTACTTCTCTGTATCTCACCAGGAAGATGACCACTTCATTGTTTGATGTACTTCTCTGTACCTCACCAAGAAGATGGGGTTTGAGGTTTCACTCACATTCGAGTTTTACATCATTATTTTGGTACACTTTTCTGTATCTCACCAGGAAGATGATTGCTTCATTGTCTGACCTACTTCTCTGTACCTCACCAGGAAGATAGGGTCTAAAGTTTCACTCATATTTGAGCTTTATCGCATTATTTTAGTACACTTCTCTGTATCTCACCAGGAATATGACCGCTTCGTTGTCTGACCTACTTCTCAGTACCTCACCAGGAAGATAGGGTTTGAATTTTCACTCCACTCCACTGTATCCTTAGGGATGTTGGGCTCTACTTTGTTTCGACCCACTTATCTATACCTCACCAAGAATATGGGATTTGATGTCGAAGCTTCATCTTGCTCTTACTGCAACTTCAGAGAGATAAAGAATTGTCATTGTAATTTTGATCTGATCCACTATAACTTTGAGGTAGAAGATTCACCGTTACGGCTTCAATTTGCTCCTCTTCACTTTGGGATATAAGATTTACCGTTGTAGCTTCAATATTTCACGTCATGCTTCTAAGGTACTAAGTTTGACGTTGCGGCCTCAACCTTTCTTTTTATATTTCCATGGTATTGGATTCATCGTTATGGCCTCAATCCTTCCCATCAAATCTTCTAAGGTACCAGGTTCGCCGTTATGGCCTCAACCTTTCCCTTTACATCTTCATGGTACCAGGTTCGCCGTTACAGCCTCAACCTTTCCCATTACATCTTTTAAGGTACTAAGTTTGTCGTTACGGCCTCAACCTTTCCCTTCATGGCACTAGGTTCGCCGTTGCGACCTCAACCTTTCCCTTCATATCTTCATGGTACTAGGTTCGCCATTGCGACCTCAACCTTTCCCTTCAAATGGTACCGGATTCGTCGTTACGGCCTCAACCTTTCCCTTCATCTTAATGGTACCGTGTTCGCCGTTGCAGCCTCAACTTTTCCCTTCAAATCTTCATGGTACTGGGTTTTCCATTGTGGCCTCAACCTTTCTCGTCATATCTTCATGGTACTGAATTCGTCGTTACGTCCTCAATCCTTCCCATTACATCTTTTAAGGTACCGGGTTCGCCATTATGGCCTCAACCTTTCCCTTCATATCTTCATGGTATCTGGTTCGCCGTTGCGGCCTCAACCTTTCCCATCACATTTTCATGGTACCGGGTTCACTATCACGGCCTCAACCTTTCCCATTACATCTTCATGTTTCTTTTGTTTATTTCATCATTTTGTGGTAATGAAACCTATAAGATATGCTTTAATGGACCTCTATGTAGGCTAGATTATTAAAATAGCTGCCCCAAGGCCTGCATCACCATGTTCTGTAGGAAAATGACTGGGCACATCAATAATGACTAGTTATTAATCCACTATTTCCAAGACAGTCTAGTAAGATCTACCACGAAATGGTACAACCAACTGAGTCATGCTAAATTCAACTCGTGGAAGGATTTGGCACAAGCATTTATGAAGCAGTACAACCATGTAACTGACATGACACCCGATAGACTGACTTTGTAGAATATTGAGAAAAAACCAAGTGAAAGCTTTCAGTAGTATACTGATCGCGTTTGAAACATTACAGCGATTGTGCAAGGCTACACACCGTTGATACAAGTATAGTTGATAGACAATTCTATCGGATATCGATCCCATGAGGAAATGGGTTCTTGATGTTAACTGTCAAAGCAATTAATACTAAAAATGAGTAAAATGTGAGTAAGGATGTCAGTGCAATTACATTAGGTCTACACACTAAAATAGTTAATATTGTCAATGCAATTAGAGTTAAATGTAAAAGGTTAAATGTCAATGTACTGAAAGTAAATCAAATGTGTTGAGTGTTGAGTGTTGAATATTTAAATGCATGAAATGTAAAAGTGATCAAGTGTAAAAGGGTAGGAATGGTTCACTGATTCTGCAAAGTTGCAATGCTGAATGCATCGACAAGGTAGAGTTTAGATGAATAGTTGCAGCAATAAATCTCTCTTGAGTTCTTACCAACAATAGCTCTTTATTTAATCCAAACTTAAATACTCATAATCACTCCACCTCTCAGTGTAAGCAATGTTAGGCATCCAAGAACAAATGACTGGAATCTTTCCAATCCCAAGTAGCTCTTGCCTAACTTACTTTTTAACCTAACTTGTCACTGCATCTCTCGATGTAGATAGACTGCAATTTCACTCTCGTGCTTAAAGCGGTTAGATTTAAGAATAAACAGATAAGCAGTATTAAATAAGAGTCAAAATAATCTAACACCAAAAGATACTCGCATATTCATTTAATGTCATTAGAATACATCACCGTTAAAAGAGAAATTAAAGAGTACAATTGAAGCTTACTATCTCTAGACTATTAAGGCTACTCCTTAATCATTCCTCTTGCCCAGCACAAAGCACCTCTCGTCAGAAGTTGCTGCAGACTTGCTTCATTAGCTTCCCATTTCCCAACTCAAATCTCAAAATCACACAAAATTTGTAGAATTTAATCCCTTAGCTCTTGATGATTTCTTCATTCTTTGTTCTTCTATTTATAGCCTTCAAAATGTTGCAGGGTTCAACCTTCATTCCCAGATCCAGATTTGCAGCTGTCAAAGTAAGTTAGAGTACAGTTGTGCATTCACGTAGATTGAATGTTCTCTTTAGAGATTTAGAGGATGTCCCTTCACTGCAGGGCGCAATCTGAGATTGTAATTATGGTGACATCTTTGATGTTCTGCGCTGGTGCTTCCAGATGTAAATTCAGCTTGAGTTTACTCATTCGAGGTTTAGGTTCTATGCGGCTACATCTCTATCGTAATTCCAAGCTAATTTGTGGCTGCATTCTTCCAATATTAATCTTTTGGGCTGAGTTCCTGCGCTGACAATTCTAAGGCGTAATATATCTGTTACTTACGTCGACATTAGTTCAAAAATAGATGAAAAACAACAATAATTTAAACTAACTAGCAATGAGTTAAAAAAATATAAAAACCAAGTATAAAATGCTTAATATGCATGCTAAATGAGGTACAAAATAGACAATTAAAATACTAATTTAGGGAGAAAATATATGTCATTTGTAATACCATCATATACCCAAAGATGAAGGGACATAGCAACCACCTCTATTGGAAAAAGAAACGACCATGTTGTTTGTCAATACCCTGAAGGCTCCATTCATTAACCACATGCTGGGGAGCGCTACTAAGAGCTTCTCTAAGATGGTTATGTCAGAGAGATGATAAAAAATGCTATCAGGAGCGGAAAGATCAATACAGGGGAAAAGGTCAAGAGAGTAGCCCCTAAGAAAAAAGAAAATGAGATAAATAACACAGGCCTATACAGTAGGACAAGCTAATCAAAGCCGATAGTAATGGCACAACCTAAGGCCATAACAGCTAACAACAGAGTTGCCCTGAGATAGGAACCTAGGTCAAATAATGAAAGGCTTCAGTTTACCCCTATCCCACCACATATAGAGCGTTCTATCAAAACTATTCGACACCCATGTTGTGTCATCATTCTATCTAGAACCAACGTGACCCCTATTCCCAAAGTGGTATGATGCGAATGCCCAATGTGAGTATCACGCAGGAATAACAGACAATTCAACCGAAAACTGCTTTCCTTTTAAGAAGTTGGTCGAAAGACTCATCAAAAGGGGAATCGTGAGGTTTGATGACTCGGCAAGGTTCAAAACAGAGGAGAATCTGTTACCCAATCATCTGGATCAAGGGGTAAATGTGATGGTCGAAGATGGGAGCATTAATGCTATATCCGAAGAAAGGAGTAGAAATGGAAATCTATCGAGAATTCATCCTTATGCTCCTAGAAGCATTCTGAGTAATTGGACTTTAAAGGAACTTCCTGTAGCTTTTGGGACATCTTCGGAGTAATACTTAAAATATACTTATTAGTCTAAGCTCGAGAGTAATAAGGATCCTTTGTAAAGGGCATGTAACGATTATCTTTTATTTTAATGAGAACAATGCATTTTTTGTCTCATTTGACAAATATTTTAAATTCATTTGGCAAACATTTTTATTCACACCATATAATTAACCATTCTTAAATTCAATTTGTTCTTGTTAAATTTGACAAATATTTTTATTCTCGTCTAAATTGACAAAACATTCTATTCATTCATACTCATATCATACAATCAATCATTCTTAAATTCATTTGTTCCTTTGGATCTCTCTTTTCTCATCTAACAAGTCCTTTGATATCAATGATATGAGCGGCACTGCTGTTGACTCATAGCCTCCTTTTGAGAAGGACATGTGTCTAGAAAAAACCTCAGGACTTCGAAAATGATCAAGAATGTAACTTGTCTCTCAATTTGCTATGGCTGATTGAGAAAGACGAGGAACAAATATCACTTCACAAAGAGTTAGTGGAAATTGTGAGTTTAAGAGATGAAATTGGTAAAGATTGAGACATGTATCTCTACAGAAAAGAAAAGATTTCATAGAGCTGCTTCGAGAATTAGAAGAGGTCGTCACATGGTCCTATCAAAGCATTCCGGGTTTAAGGAACTAATGTCGTAATACACAAGCCCTATAAAAAAGGAATGGTGTCCAGTTCAACAGAAACTTCGAAGAATGAGGCTTGACGTGTTATCTTCAAAAAGAAAAAAGAAAAATAGGGTTGAGATGGAAACTCACAAAGGGCATCTTGAAAACCAAAAGAGAGAGAGAGAGAGAGAGAGAAAAGAAAGAAGAAGTTAAGGGCATCTCCTTCACGTCATGACCTTTTTCTATGTGGGGCATAGATGTCATCGAGCAATTTCGCCAAAAGCTTCTAGTAGGCATCATCTCGTCTTCGTGGCCATTAACTACTTCATCAAATGAGTAAAAGTTGCTTCTTATGCCGATTTCACAATATCAGCAGTGAGTAGATTTTTGAGAAAAAGATTACATGTTAATATAAATGCCAGGGAGGATCATATTTGACAACGCTTTGAATTGGAACAACAACACAATAACAAAGGTCTGCAGTCAGTGCAGGATCAAGCATCATAACTCCGCACCATATTACTCAAAAGTTAATAAGGTAATGAAGGCAGCCAATAAGAACATTAAGAAGATCATTGGGAAAATTGGCATGAGAAATCACCACTTGCCCTCGATGCTTATCAAACTTCTGTCAGAATATCCATCAGAGCAATACCTTTCTCATTGGGATGAAAGCAATCTTACCCATTGGAGTCGAGTTTTCTTCCCTCTAAATTTTGTTAAAATTGATGAAGCAGAATGAAGCCAATTCAGATATGATCAGGTACACTTAATCAAAGAAAGGAGCCTAAAAGCTATCCGACATGGTTTGATGTACTAAGAATGAATGATGTGAGACAAAAAGGTCCACCCTAAAGATTTTCACAAGGGAGATCAGGTTTTGAAAAAGATATTCTTACACAAAAAGACTTTTGAGGAAAATAAATGTCGAATTGGGAAGGGTCTATTGAGGTAAAGAAAACCTTTTCCGGAGGAGCTCTGATTCTAACCAAGATGGATATCAAACACCTGCCCAACCACATGAACTTAGATTTGATGCAAAAATTTCACAAAAAAAGAGAAGAAAAGAATAAGAGAGATCGAGATGAAAACTCGTAAAGGGCGTCTCGAAACTTAAGGAGATTTGAGTTGAAAACCTGAAAGGGCGACTCAAATTTGAACCAAAGGAGGGCACGAAATGGTCTTCTCTCTCAAAAGTAACAAATTGGAAAAACTTTACACCTTGAGCATCGATGGAGTACTTCAGGTTTCATTGACACATGTTAGGCTCAGAATGATCCTCATCAAGTTTGCTTAGCGAAGCTCATACTTTGATATCTGGTGCACCTAATTTCATTCTTTGCTCACCTTATACTTGGTAATTTTTGACCAATGTCTGCCATTCTCAATCTGTTCTTTCATTCGAGCTTTATCTCCAATAAAATTCAATTTTATCCATCTTATGACTTTGTTCAAGCATTGTTGCATTAGAATTACCGATAATTGATTAATTTGATAAAACATAAAAGGATTTTTACGTGCCACTATAAGAGATTCCTAAATAGTACAGGGACCTGAAATAGGACCACTAGTTGGAAAGAACAACACCTGAATGTTGGAAGGTTCCCCGGAGCAAGTAGTTTAGATTATGACTACCCCATTGATTTTCATGTCAAAAATACCAAACCAAAAAGGAGGGCATGGTAACACATCAGTGATAGGACTTAGACAAACGACGAACAATGTCAACCTAAGGGCTAAAAAAAATATCATTCTCAAAGATGAAATTTTTGCATTCATCATTCATACCCATCTAGTTAGGAGCATTTGACTCATTCCGTTCATAGCATACTAAGTTCATGGCAAAATGCCAAAGAAGCATATTCTATTGGTCTCATTCCCCAAAAACTGGTGTGATGGATCAATGAAAAAACAAATCCTATATCCTTGAAGTTGCAGTGGATTGGATTAAAGCTACAATAGCAAGTTTTTTCCTCTTTAAAGTTGTAGTAGAGCAAGACGAAGCTACAAAATCAACTTTTATACCCTTAAAATTGATAAGGGTGGAGTAAAATAAGTAATGGACCTTAATCTCCCTGAAGTTGCAGTGGAATGGAGTGAAGTTACTACCTCAAATCCTATATCTTCCTGGAGTTGCAGTGAAGCAAATTAAAACTACAGTAGTAGATCTCAATCTCCCTAAAGTTGCAGTGGAATGAAGTGAAGTTACACCATCCTATCCAATCTCTTACCCCAACCATGGGACATATTGAAGTCATCCAATCTTTTACCCTAACCCTGGGACAGATTGAAGTCATCCAATCATTTACCCTAACTAGAGGGCAAATTAAAGACCATCCAAACTTTTACCCTAACCAGAGAGCAAATAGAAGACCATACAATCTTTTACCCCTAAGTCAAGAGGGGCAGATTGAAGTCACCATCCACCTTTTTCCACTAATCAAGAGAGACAGATTGAAGTCATCATCCAATCTTTTACCCCTAATCAAGAGGGGCAGATTGAAGCCACCGTCCAATCTTTTACCCCTAAGTCAAGAGGGGCAGATTGAAGCCACCATCCAATCTTTTACCCCTAATCAAGAGGGGAAGATTGAAACCACCATCCACTCTTTTACCTCTAATCAAGAGGGTAGATTGAAGCCACCATCTAATTTTTTACCCTTAAGTTAAGAGGGGTAGGTTGAAGCTACCATCCAATCTTTCACCCCTAATCAAGAGTGGTAGATTGAAGCCACCATCCAATCTTTTACCCCTAACCAAAAGGGGCTGATTAAAGCCACCATCCAATCTTTTACCCCTAAATCCAGAGGGGCAGATTAAAGCTACCATCTCACAGAAGCGAATCTTTATCTCCTTGAAGTTGCAGTGGAGCAAGATGAAGCTACAACATCAAATCCCTGAAGCGTCGGTGGACCAAATCAAAGATTACAATAATGAAACTCAATCTCCCTGACATTGTAGTGGAATGGAGTGAAGCTACAGTAATAATTTAATCTCTTCGAAGTTGCCTTGGGGCAAGATGAAGTCACAACACTAAATTCTATCTTCCTAAAGTTGTAACAAAGCGAATACAGTGCAGTAGAGTGACCGATGATTTGAAAGAGTGGGTTACGTGAAGAAGAGGCCAAGGTTCAATAAGATTGGACAAAATTGGTCCTCCTTTAGTCTTTTATCCATTCCCGTTACATGACAATGAGCAAAGAGCGACAACTATAGAGGCTAAATTTGGTAGGTGTAGTACAAAAAAAAACAAAACCAAAACCAAACAAAACTAAACAAACCAACCAAAATAAAACAAATAAAACAAAAAATATATGCATTAAAATCCAAGTCCATTTACAAAAAAAATCAAAACCCAAATTCCCACTAAGTTACAAGCCCAAACTACCTATCCTAACCCAATACCCTAAGAGCCCACAAGGTCAAACCCTAAAAACAAACTTTGCATCGACCAAAACTCTAATTTTTCCACAGCCTGTCACATCAACCACGTGCTCCCCCTCTTCCCCTTTCACTGAAATGGCAAGGGCATGACTCCTCATCGCCATTGACTCCTCTTTTCCCCAAGTGTTGCCTACAAATGGAAAATATGGGAGAAACAAAAGCAAAACAAATAATATTTTGCAATAAAATTTGGCTATAAAGCCACAATAATCCCGTTGTAATTTTTTTTACAAACAACAAGCAAAAGAAATTAAGAAAAGCATTCTGAAGGTTGTTTATTATTTTCTTTTTTGTGTTTATTTTATATTTATTTATATTTCATATATTATAAAAAAATAAATAATATAAAAAACAAAAAGAGAAAGGGAAGGATTACCTTCGACGCCACCGTGGGTGGCCAAGGCTACCACCTCCGAGGATGGGAGGTTTGCTTTTTCGATGAAAGTCCTTTCAAACAACTCATGTTCGCACAAAAGGGTATTTCGAAAAACACAAAAAAAAAAACCAAGGTTCCTTCAAAAAACTCTGGAACCCAAAAGCCACTTGGGATTTTTTAGGGCTTTTAAGATCGAATTTGAGGGATTGAACCTCAGATTTGGGTTAAGGTTGAAAAAAAGATGAAAGGGTAAACATTTTGGGTTTTCGACCATCGTACGCAGTGGTCGCTGGCATCGAGATCTGCGGACGACTGACGGTCCCATGGTCGATCAAAGAACCCTAGAGAGAAAAAAGGGGAAAGGGTTTTTTTAAAAGAAAGATGAAAAATGAATATAAAAATAACTTACCTTTTATAAACAATAGATGCGACGTCCTTTAGGGAAGAGAATTTAAGCGCCAAAATGGCGCCATTTCATAACCCAATCTGACATGCACGGGACCTGACCCTTGGGTCTGCGTGTTTTCTTAAAAAGGGTAATTTTTTTCCATGGTCCCTCCAGATTTCAGGAGTTTTCAATTTGGTCCTTTTTCACACCATCTATGCCCTTTACAGCATCGTTTCAGGCCTAGCTCTAATGGCCTTAAAACGGCGCCATTTTGCCTGACCCATGACCCGATTCGAGCCTGTTTGAGGGTTCACGTGTTTTGTGTGAAAGGGTTATTTGCTATTTTAACCCTTTCGCATTTTCATTTGTTTTAATCAAATCTTTTTTTTATTTTATTTTTAATTCAGCCCCTGCAGTTTTATTCCACGTTCAATTAGGTCCTCAGGCCATTAATGCTTGAGAGACGTGTAAGGGCTTGGGATAATTTTCCACATAGTCCTTGTGCTTCCCAAATTCTCGGATTTTACCCTATTCTTTCTAGTATTCTTATTTTTTACTTAAAACTCTATTTTTATTCCAATTTAACCCTCAAAATTTTTCTTTTAAATTTTGCCCTTTTATTCTGTTTTCTTTTAAACTAAGTCCTTTTATTTTTATTTTTATTTTTATTTTTATTTTATTTTCATTTTAAATTTAATCCTTTTATTTTGTTGTTATCTATTTAATCCTTTTTTTAATTTTTATTTACTTTGATAGTCAACTCGTATTTTTTATATTGTATATTTATTTATTTAATATTTTTGCTTCTTCTTGAATTACTTGCTTTTATTTTTCTTTTAATTTAATATTGTTTGATTTATTATTTTATGAATGTGTCTTGTATATTTGTTATTGCATCATTAATTATGCTCACTTTATTTATTAATCCATGTATGTTTTATTTTGATATCTTTAAATTAATACATATTCATTTATCCATTATAAAACCATTTTAACAAAATAAATTACATGTCACCTTAAATTGTTTTAAAACAAATGAAGGTAATATTCTTTTATTTTAGGGACCTCGAGAAATTGTGCCCTAATATATTGAGTATGATTTTTCTTTGAACCTAAGTAATTGAATATCCTATTTAAAATCGATAAATGTTTAATGTTCTTTTATTTTAGGGAACTCGAGAAATTGTGCCCTAACATACTTGGTATGATTTTTCTTTGAACCTAAGTAATTGAATATCTACTTAAATGTTCTTTGTTTTTGAAGATTCGAAAATACTGTGTCCTAATTTACTGGACATGATTTTTCTCGATTGATTCAAAATAGATGAGCTTCCTCCATAAAATTCGATGTATTTTAAATAACATTAAAACATCTCATTCGTGTATTTATGGATCATATTTTAAATTTTACTCAAGTTTTCAAAGTTTCAACAATTAAAACATTAAATAGTCGACTAGGTATCAATTTTTGGCATGTGAGTATACTAATCCTTCCTTACACGTAACCGACTCTAGAACCTATTTTCTAGATTTCGAAGATCAAAAATTTTGTTTAAATAAACTTAAGTATTTTACGATGATTCAATCACACCAAATTAAAAAAGATTGGTGGCGACTCCATTTTCGACTTTAAAAATAAAAGTCGAGACTTTTTCAAAAAAATGGTTTCGACAGATTAATATTGGTTATTGGTTATGTTCTTTTAAGTTATTTGCATGCCATTATAGACTTGAAAATATGTTATTTGACGTCTGTTTTATATGATAAATGTTTGATAGTTGATAAATCGATATAAGATTGAATTATTTAACATTAAATTGATTTTTGATAACTATAAGAAATGTGGTAAAGAGAAGGTGCATGTCTAGGATTGGCTCTAGCTAGGAAAGGCTTGGTTTTTAAGTAGTCAAATTTGACTCACCTCCCGTTCCTGGGACCCTAACTGGTGCATGGCTCGCATTCACTTCCTCTGTTTTTCCCTTAAAAAGAAAAAATTGCATGTGAAATAAAATGTTTAAAATGACTACTGACTAAAATATGTTATGGATAAACCACTGGTCAAGCAGATGGCTGCCCACTAAAATACGTTGTGGATAAACCACTAGTCGAGTAGTTGAACCTTCGACTACTTCCTTCGATCAAATGTCCCACCCATGCAATGTAATATAACATGCTATGATCAAACACACAGCCATGTGCTCCACGAGTGGCCCACACGCCAGTGTGGATAGTAGTGTGGCTCTACCCTAGGCATGATTTTCCCCGATTCAATTGTAAACGAACACATACCTATTAACGGAATCTTAAGTGATGTCCCTCATGTTCAAACCTAATCTGAGGTACCTAAATCTGGTCCTTCAAATGACATTTATACACAAGTTAACAATCGATTTTGAGATTCGTCAAGATTAATCAAAATTATCGAAAGATTTGTCAAGAACCGTGATAGATTGACTAGTTGGTCTGAAAGATTAATATTGGATAGAAATTCTACGAAATGTGGGGTCTAAATTTTATAATGAGATGTACTTACTGAACTTGATGGAATTATGAAGGCTATCAACAATGAATTTACAATCGATAGAGAATCGATTTATCGGAGATTGATTTGATATCAAAAGCAAAAGAAAAATAATTTCAGTATTGGAATGTCGAATTTGATGAAAAGAAAAGGGGGAGAAAAGAAAAGAATAATATAAAGGGAAAAGAGAGAGAATTCAAATTGTATTAGAAAAGAAATCAAAATCTTATGGTAATTAGGATAAGAAAGAAAATACCCGATTTTGGCTGAAATTTTAGAGGGAAATGGGAGATTGGCGTGACTAGAACTAAATATTTCAAGGGGAGAGAGTGATGATTAACCATTTGGGCTGCTGCAAACACTTGGTACCAATTTAATATTTATTTTAGGGTTGTTTTTCATTCTAGGTTGTTGAAATGAAAAGAAATGAAAATAATGAGGTTTGAACCTAGGATCTCTAAAGAGTGCCCTAACTACTTAGCCATCAAGCCTAAGGCTTAGTTTGGAAAACAAATCATAAAACTTGCTGAAGATGAAAATAATGGGGTTGTTTTTCATTGGTACTTTCAATCATGAAAATTTTCAATATCATCACTATTTACTAATGTTATGTTGAATTTTTTTAATCACTTAAGTCACTAATAAAATGCTGGCATGAATTTATATTTAAACTTGAATTAGTTTTTTTTTTTAAATTAAATCATTTATTCATCATCATGATCATCATCTTCTATCTCGGAAAAAAAAAAAACCATAGTTATTGCCTCTGTCGTTCAACATCATTTTTTACCCAAAAAAGGCATTGGTGGTGAACTCTAATCCTCTTTTGCTCACCATTAATTAGTTGACACATAAATGATTTTAATAATGATTTGGGTCCTATTTTTTGTATTTCAATTTTGTTTGAAACTAAATTTGTTAATAATAATATAGTTAAAATGTTAAATATCATTAACATTACAATTTAACATACAAAGATTTCATGAACCCTACAAGTGGTTCCAGTAAAAAAGAGGATGTTGTTTATCCTAGAAGTCTCAGGTTTGAGCACCAGTGTGTATTTTGTCAAATGGTTAAGAAAGTATGAACAAATACTACCATGTAATCACACCAGTATATTAAAAAAAACATAGAGAGATTTCATTTTGAACTTTAAGAACAGTTATCTTGAAATTATTTTTTTTCGTTTCTGTTTTTTTAAATATAGTAGTGTGATTACATGATAGTATTTGTTCATACTTTCTTAGGCACACACACCTTGCACACACAGATGCTCGAACTCGGATCTCCTAGTATGAACATGATCTTCTTTACCACTGGAGCCACTCGTTGGATTCGTTATCTTGAAATTATTTAATCCACGCTAATTTGAGAAATTAAATTTAAAAATATAAATTAATTTATTTCTTTAAATATGTATAATTAAATAAAAGTCAAAATTTAATTTGTAGATTTGAATCGTGATCATAATTTCATGAATATAATTACATTAAATCAAAATATATGTATCAAATCAAATCAAATTAAAATGGATACCTATTTTGAAAACTAATAAATAGGGTACCTTATTCGGCTAATAGCCTCAATTATATATGATTATTTCCAACAAGCAAACGAGAGCAGCCCGTTCACTTCAAAATCATTTTTCAGCTCTTTCGAAATTTACTGACCATCAGAAGCAAACATGAATCCTTCGCCAATCAACTTGTTGCTGTCTCTATTGCTTCTTTTTGTTGCGAGTGAAGCGGGTCTCTTGATACATAAAGTGGAGGAATTAATTTATAACGATTTGCAAAGTGGGACCTCTCTCACCCTTCATTGCAAGTCTAAGGATGATGATCTCGGTGTCCACCTTCTGAATTACCGCGACTCCTTCAGGTTCCAGTTTCGCCCTGCCGTGTTTGGGACTACCTTGTATTACTGCAGCATGCAATGGGATGGAACACTGCATTGGTTCGACATTTATATACAAACCAGGGATACTTGTACTTATTGTGTGTGGAATGTTAAGCCCAATGGTCCATGTTTGATTCAGTCTGACGGATCCCAGAATACTACTACCTGTTACACTTGGAAATAGTGGTGCTTAATCACTCTCACTATTCACAATAAACACTTCATTTCTTTTAAATGAATAAGCCGCAACATCTCTTATTTGTGTTGTATTTATGCACTGAAATTATTGCTTTTAAATAAACGAATGAGTTATGATTTATGAACGCAATTTAAATCTATGAGAAAGATATTATCTCTTTAGGGTGGGATGTAATTGTCGTTTGCTTAAGGTTAAAAAGCTAAATAAGCTCTTTGAAAATAATTTAAAGATCAATTGAGCATCTCATTAAAAAGTAAAAAATAATTTAGTTTTTTGGATTACTTTTTCATTGAAGCTTTAAACAGGGTGACATAGCAAGGTGGGTTAATTGATTTATTATTATTATTTTACGGGAGCTTAATTAATTGTTTAAGTAAAAATATTAAAATTTTAAAAAATTCTAATTTTTTGAACATAGATTATAAAATTCATAAAAAATAAAAAAATATAAATAATTTTTAAAATTTTTAAAATTTTAAAATGTTATAAAAGTTTTTAGAAAAATGTAGTAAAATATTATAATTTTTTTTAGAAAAAATACTTAAAAATCATTAAATATTATAAATTAATACACAAATAGCTTTGAGAAAATTATTAATACTTAATTGAAGTTTTAAAATAAATATTTATTTAAAAAGATAGAATTTTTTTTTTTTTTTTTTTTTGGTTTGGAGTCATTGGATTTGGAAATAAAGAAATGGAGGGATTGAAGTGAGATGATCAAATTTGTGTGAGGTGTCGACTGAGAGATTTAGGTGATGATGACTTAAGTGCTCAATAGTTTAAGGTGAGTGGCGATTTAATTTACTTTCAACAATTAAAAAATATAAAAAAAATAAGTTTATATTAGTATTTTATAACTAAATTTAAATAAAAATATTGAAATGGAATCATATTGGCAAGTTAGGTCTAGTAGGGCTTGAGCTTAGAATTGGTCTAGGTGATTGTTGTGTGGTTTGGGGTTGTAGAACTCATGTGTTAAATTGCTTTAAATTGCTTGAATGACATAATATATCTTTTTTTTTATTTGCATGTAAGGTAGGAACGGGAATACATTGCCTTTAACCTTAAAGTTTTTCTATAGGAACGTGACTTGGATCATTTCCCTGCCACTCATATCTCTTATTTGTTTGTGTATGTTAGATCAGTAGGTTAGATATGCCTCGTAGATGTGTTAATGTCAGTGCGAATATATTTGTATGTTTTGAGTGATTTAGCTAATAATAAGAGAATTCCGATACAGACTATTAAATTAGGAACAATAGTTATGAGTTCTTTAGACAAGAATGTCGTAGTGAATAGAGGAAATTGTTAGAGAAGTTATCATAGAACAGTTTGTGCTAGTGAATTGGATTTTTAAGAAAAGTCATAGGAAGTTGAAGAGAATAGGAATCAAAGTGCGTAACAAAAGTGTGTTGGTTTGTTTAAAAGTAGAAATAACATATATTGTGATTAAGCAAGCGACGTGTCAGTAGAGAATTTCGAGGACGAAATTCTTGTCTCACCTCAAAATTGGGCCTAAAAGTTTCGAGGAAATTTACTTTGGACTTAATTATTATTTTGCTTGAGTTTTTAACTAAATTTATTTTTGGACTGTGATTTAGATTTTATTTTGATTTGGTGTTTTCGTGCATGCATACTTGACATACTTTAAATTGGTTTATAAGCACATTTTGAAATTGGACAAAGCATGTTACTTGGCTTAATGATTAAACTATTATAAGTGAGTTTCCTGCTATAACCAAAGATAACAAAGTTTTGAGTAGAGTAACAATGAGCAATGTTATTTCTAAACCACGTTGATGCTAATAACATCACTTAAGAATGGTTGAATTAATTAAGGAGTTGTTTTCTCAAATTAACAAAGCTAAATCGTGATTTTTCTTAAACAAGAGAGTACTTAATGTTTTCAATGAACGATAGGGTAGCTTTGTCGCATAAGTGACCAATGTGGTCTTCACAATTCGACCATAACATTTAGGTCGAGTTTGGGAGGTAACATGAACCATCAACTTGTGCAAATAAAAGTTGTTTGTAACACCCTATTCCCGACCTGATCGCCAAGCTTGAGTAGTAGGACACTACACCATCGTCTCACGAAATATTCTTTAATTCAGTTATCAAATTTCTTGCAAACATCTTTTTATCATGGCGTTCCCAAATAACAATCTCAAACATCATATTTAGAGTCCACAAATTACCGAGCAAAACCTCATATAACAAACCAATATTAAATCTACCACATTTCCTTAATCCCAAATAAAAAAAATAAACAAATGACACCTACTAAAAATTCTAAAGTTTCTCAGCTTGGATCAATCCTTGAAGGCCACACCATTCACACCGGCATTACAGATCTGCAATGGTTAAAAAGGAGTGAGTGAGCTTAACAAGCTTAGTGAATGCTCAGAATAACCACTACCCAAACTAGTCATCAAGCATCAACGAAATAGACATATAACATTTTCAAATCATCTTTAATTTTAGTGTCACATTTACATATATAATTATCTTTCATGCATTTTTTTACACAATAATCGCATGAGCACTTAGTATTTAACACAACACATATTAATCACATTTAGTCACATTTAATCATATTAATCACATGAATATTTCAACATTTATCACATCACATATCACATTTAGTCGCATTTAACACATTTAATGATAATTTGACACTTGAACTATGAAACATAAAGTAGACTCTATCATCACACATCAGATACACAGATCTCCAAACACACCAAATATGACTCGTAGAGTCGAACATGTCCCATAAGTGAAGCATATAGATAACACTCTCCAAACACACCAACTCACATCTCCCATCGAATGGAGTTTCGATCGCATTCCCTTGTCTCTCCAAAATTGTCCTAGGTCCTTAAAGCCCAAATCACATAACACATATAGGTGAGTACTCACAAACCTTATGGCATGCCAACTATATCAAACGGTCTCATAATGTCACAAGTTCAAAATATCTATATTATTATTATATATTTACTTACCGATTTTCCCCACATCAACACTGCATATTCACATTATCAGTACAATATATTCATTGTCACTGGGCATGAATAACATACCCACATATTCATTTTCACAAATGTCATCTCAAGCTTTTGACACATGTCATAGCATCTCATATATCTTCATATTTCATATTTGCACAAGCACACATATATCACAAAAAATCGTAGGTACGAGAACAGTTACACTCAAAATTTAGAGTAGGGGTTTAGGCTACCTCTAAATTCCTAATGATATTACAAATTACATATATTTTCTCTCTAAATTAGTGTTTTAATTATTTCTTTTGTATCTCATTTATCATGCATCATGAGCATTTCATACTTAGTTTTTATATTTTCCAACTCATTACTAGTTAGTTTAAATTATTGTTATTTTTATATCTTTTTGTACTAATGTCGACGCAAGTAGTCGATATATTGCGCCTTAGATTTGTCAATGCAAGAACTCAACCCAGAAGCTTAATGCTGGAAGAAGAATGCAGCCACAAGATCAGCTTGAAGTTGTGACCAGAGATGTTGTTGGACTAAACATGAACTACGAATTGGTAAACTCAAGCTGAATTCACATCTGGAAGCACCAACGCAGGAACATTAAAGATGTCACCGCAATTACTGTTTTAGATTGCGTCCAGCAATGAAATGACAACCTGTAGATCTCTAAAGAAAACATTAAAACTGCATGAGTGCACAGTCGTACTCTAACTAACTTTGATAGCTACAAAATCTAGATCTGGATCTGAGAATGGGAGGCTGAAATCTGCAACTTTTGAAGACTATAAATAGTAGAATGAAGAATGAAAAAATCATCAAGAGTTGAAGAATTAAATTTGCAAATTACTTTGTGTTCTTTTGAATTTATTGTTGGAGACCGGAGAGCTGACTGAGCTGACGAGTAGCAACTCCTGACGAGGAGTGCTTGATGTTGAGCAAGAGAAGCAGTTAGGGGGTAATCCGAATAGCCTAGAGATAGTATATTTCGATGTATTCGTTAACTTCTTTCTTATGGATGATGAACTATTATTAATATTGACTGAATACGAGAGTATCTTTCATTATTTAATCCATTAGATTCTTATTTAATGCTTTTATTCTATTTATTCTTGGATCTAACTGCACCAAACACGAGAGTGGCTTTGCGGTCTATCGACATCAAGAGATGTGGTGACAAGTTAGGTTAACGAGTAAGTTAGGCGAGAGATACTTGGGATTAGAAGAGATTCTAATCAGTTGTTCTTGGGTACACAATGTTATTCACACCGAGAGGTGGAGTAATTGTGGGTACTTGAGTCTCGAGTAAGTGGAAGACAGTTATTTGTAAGAATTCATTGAAGCTTCATTGCTGCGACAATTTATCTATTCAAAACCTTGTTGACGCATCCTGTGTTGTGACTTAGCAAAATCAATGATCCACTCCAAATCTTCGCACTTGATCACATTTACATTTCATTCATTTAAATATTCATCACTCAACACTCAACACATTTAATTTACTTTCAGTACATTGACATTTAACCTCTAACATTTAACTCTGATTGTGTTTACAATATTGATTATTTTATTTTGTAGATCTGATGAAATTGCACTAACATCACTACTCACATTTCATCTAATTTCAGTATTAGTTACTCCAACATTTAAACATCAATAACCCATTTCCCTGAGGGATCGATATCCGATAGAATTGTCTATCAACTATACTTGCATCGATGTGTGTTCACTTGCACATTGCTGTGACGTTTCAGACGCGATCAAGTTTTGGCACCGTTGCTGAAGACTTGGCGTTTGTTTAATGTTTACATTTGTAGTTGCAATTAATTCTACTTACTTAACTTTTAATCTCCACTAATCTGTTTATTTTTCTATTGTTTTCTTTTTTAGTTTTTTCTAGGTATTACATGTCCATAAGGAGAAATCCTAAGGACATTGTAAGCTTTGATCTGAAGCTTGAAAGGACATTGAGGAGGAGAAGGCAAGAACAAAGAAGAATGGCTGGTAACAACAACAACAATAATTTACCACCATTGCTGCCATAAGATGGAGTTCTTCCAATGCTGCCACAAATTGGTAACTTATATACCACCACTACATCCACAAGAAGAACAAGTGCAAAATAGAACGATAAGATATTTTGTTGTTCGTATACTTGATTATTTACAACCAGGGGTTGTAAGACCGACTTTTCAAGCTGGTATTTTTTAGATGAAATCGGTGATGTTTCAGATGTTAAATTCAAATGGGCAATATTTTGGTTTTCTTCATGAAGACACAATAGAATACTTAAAATCATTTTTGCTTATTTATGCATCCTTTAGTCAACATGGTGTCCCTGATGATGCCTTAAAAATGCAATTATTTCCTTATTCATTGCCGGGTGAAATAAGAACATGGTTCTTGGGATTACCGATAGGATCCATTATATCTTGGAATACGTTAGCAACACAGTTTGTTTTGCATTTCAATCCGCCGACAGTGAATGAAAGTTTGCTAATGATATTACTGCATATCATCAGTTAGATGATGAGAACTTACATGCAACATGCGAGCGTTAAAAAACATTGCTTTGACGCTGCCTAATGCATGGAATTCAACAAGAGACCTAAATAGAGTTTTTTACAATGGTTTGAATGCTCAGACAAGGAATCTTGTCGACGCATCGGCTAATGGTCCTTTGTTGGATTGTACATACAATACAGCTGTAAGAGTTCTAGAGAGGATTGCTCAAAACGACTATTAATACCCAATCTCTCATTCTGCACAGGTAAAGAATAACACTAGAGTCCTTGAGTTAGATGATATTTCTGCTTTGTCAGTGCAGGTATCCTCATTGGCTAATATCATAAAGAATATGAAGGGAACAAATGACGTTGCCCTTATTCAAGTGGCCCAGTAATTGGATGCGTCGATATTTTCGTATAAAATTTGCGGTGACAATTATAGTTATAAGGACTGCCCACAACATGCAGAAAATGCTTTCTACGTCAACAACATCAGAGGGGTTCATTTGGTAACTCGTTCAACAACTGATCTCAACAACGGGGGAATCAAAATGCTTCCACATTCAGATATGAAATTTCCTCAAATCAAGGGGGTTATAGACAAGGGAGTTACAATAGCAACCAACCGTAGAATTATAATCCGAATTCGTAGGTGAGTTCTCAATAGATGCAGTCACATAGCCAGATACACCCACAATCTCGATTACAGCCACAATAGTCTGTGCTGCCACATATGCAAGGACATCATCATCAACATCAACAGTAACAATTTTCTCAACCAAAGTCAGATCTTATGGCTGCTCTTGAAGCATTGATGTGTGAGCATATCACGCGGACTGAAGCAATAGTACAAGGCAACTCTTCTTCCATCTGAGCCTTGAAAGCCCAACTAGGATAGTTGACTTCTAATCTCAACACAAGACCACCGGGCACTCTACCTAGTGATATTGAGAATCCTATGCAAAAGGGGAAAGAGCATTGTAAAGAAATCACGCTGAGAAGTGGGAAGCAGACGGATGAACCAAGTAGTTCTGACCAAAACCATGTCGATGCATCTGAACTACAGTAACAAGAAGAAGATGTGGCTGAAGGAAGTCAAGCAAAAGAAAATGGAGAAGAACCAACTTTAGTACCATCTATGCCTGTAGTTTGTCCAACAAAGTTATCGACGCAATTACCAACGTCGATACCATCGAGTTTTTCACAACAACTCACTGCTACAATACCTTTTCCATTTTCGCAAAGATTTAAAGAGAAAGTCCATGATAAAGAGTATCAAAATTTTGTTTCTACTCTGAAACAATTACACATTAATATACCTCTTATTGATGCTCTTGTGCAGATACCCAGCTATGGGAAATTTATGAAGGAGCTATTGTCAAAGAAGAAGAAATTGTCCAAAATCGAGATGATTGCGCTCACGAAAGGGTGCAGCACTGTGCTTACAAATAAGTTGCCAACTAAGATGAAAGACCTTGGCAGATTCACAATCTCATGCTCCATTGGGAATCATTATTTAGGTAAGACTTTATGTGATTTGGGAGCAAGTATTAATCTTATGCCTCTATCTAATTTAAAGATTTAGGAATAGGTTCGATGAAGCCCACTGCGGTGACATTACAACTTGCAGAAAGATCCTTAGCACAACTTGAAGGCCAAATCAAAGACGTCCTTGTACAAGTAGATAAGCTTGTGTTCCCTACTGATTTCATAATCCTAGATTGCGAAGCAGATAAGGAGGTGCCCATTATCTTGGGGCAGGCATTCCTAGTAGCAGGACGTACACTTATCGATTTATTCAAAGGAGAACTTATCATGCATCATAACGATGAGCATGTGACTTTCAATGTGTTTGAGGCATCTCCATCCAGAAGTAAAGAGCAGTGTAACCACATTGATGTTTTGGACGAGATCATTATGGAAGAATTTAATGTAAGGAGTTTAGCAATGTCAGATGAAGATGTGGCGACATCCACCAATGAAATCCTAGATGATTGTGTAGACAAAGAAGAGGTTAACAATTGTAAGCTGAGACAGAATTGGCAATTAGAATTTTTGGATTTGCCAAAGAGGATAATCTTGATATTTAAACCATCTATTGAGCAAGCTCCTACCTTGGAGTTGAAGCCATTGCCAACGCATTTAAAATATGTCTTTCTTGGTGACAACGAGACATTGCTTGTTATTACCAATGCATCCCTCGACGCAACACGAGAAGATTAGCTCATCGCCATTTGAAAGAACACAAAAAAGTCATAGCTTGAAGCACAATAGATATCAGAGGCATTAGACCCTCTTTTTGTATGCATATGATAAGGCTAGAAGATGAAGGGAATCAATTAATTAAGCAACAAAGACGACTTAATGAGAAAATGAAAGAAGTAGTGAAGAAGGAAATTATCAAATGGTTAGATGCGGGCATCATATACCTTATTTTTTAAAGTAATTGGGTGAGTCCTGTTCAATGTACGCCAAAGAAGAGTGGTTTCACAGTCGTGACCAATGACAAGAACGAGTTGATCCCTACTCACATTCCGACTGGATGGCGAGTATGCATGGATTATCATCGACTGAATGCGGCTACAAAGAAGGACCATTTCTCACTGCCTTTCATTGACCAAATGCTGGACAAGCTAGCTGGTAAAGCCTATTATTGCATCTTGGATGGCTACCTTGGATACAACCAAATTGCTATTACGCCGAAAGACCAAGAAAAGACTACATTTACATTCCCTTTTGGAACCTTTACTTTTCAACGTATGTCGTTTGAGTTGTGCAATGCGCTAGCAACATTACAGAGGTGTATGATGGCGATATTCTTGGATATGATCGAGGACTCTCTTGAGGTATTTATGGATGATTTCTCTATTTATGGACAAAATTTTGATCAATGCGCTGACAACCTAGCTAAAGTTTTAAAGAGATGCGAGGACATAAATCTAGTTCTGAATTAGGAGAAATGCCACTCCATGGCAACTGAAGGCATTGTACTCGGGCATCAGATATCTTGTCAGGGCATTGAGGTTGATAAAGCAAAGGTAGAAATCATTAAGAAACTACTACCGCCCACCAATGTCAAAGCAATAAAAAGCTTTCTTGGACATGCTGGTTTCTACAGAAGATTCATATGTGATTTTTCCAAGATTGGTAAACCTTTATGTTCACTTTTAGAGCAAAATAAAAAGTTTGTGTTCGATGACAACTATCTGGAAGCATTCATGACAATAAAGAAGCATCTGATACAAGCTCCAATTGTTGTTGCACCAGACTGGATGCAACCATTTGAACTAATGTGCGACGCAAGTGATTTTGCTGTGGGAGTTGTACTAGGCCATAGAAAAGAGAAGGTATTTCATTCCATTTACTGTGCTAGTAAAACTCTGACTGAAGCACAGGTTAATTACACTACCATTGAGAAGGAGTTGCCAACAGTAGTCTTCGTATTTGCAAAGTTTTGTTCATATTTTGTCGGCGCAAAAATTACAGTATACACAGACCACTTCGCATTGGAATATCTTCTTACAAAAAAAGACACCAAGCCTATACTGATATGATGGATCCTATTACTTAAAGAATTTGATGTTGAAATCAAGGCTAGGAAAGGATCTGAAAATCAAGTAGCTGACCACTTATCTCGACTAGAAGTTGGAAGTGAAGATGGGCAGACGTCCTAAATTATCGAAGCATTTCCAGACGAGCAGTTATTCTTTGTCGACGCATCGCCCTGGTATGCCAATGTTGTCAATTATTGTGTGTGTGGGAAGCTACCCCTGAATGCTATTGGTCACAAGAAGATCAGGTTCATACGTGATGCTGCAAAATATCATTGGAACAAGCCATACCTATTTAAAGTATGTGCTGATAACATTATCCATCGCTGCGTACTTGAAGAAGAAATGACTTCAATCCTACGACATTGCCATGATGCCCCTTATGGAGGACATTTTGAGGGTCCAAGGACTGCTGCTAAGGTCTTACAGTCAGGATTTTATTAGCCCACATTGTTTCGAGACGCCAACTTCATACAATAATGTGATCATTGTCAACGCACTAGTTCATTATCTCGACGCAATGAGATGCTCCAACAACCAATCATGTAGGTAAAGCTCTTTAACGTTTGGGGTATCAACTTCATAAAACCATTTCCAAATTCTTTTGGGAATGTGTACATCTTAGTTGCTGTTGACTATGTATCAAAGTGGATCGAGGTTATTGCGATGCCAAAATATGACGCTCAGACGGTGTTAAAGTTCTTTCACACATACATTCTCACAAGGTTTGGAACACCGAGAGCATTAATAAGTGACCAAGGAACTCATTTTTATAACAACCAAGTGGCGACAACGTTAAAAAGATATGGTATGAAGCATCGTATGACTACTACATATCACCCACAAACCAATGGTCAAGTCGAGGTATCCAATCATCAAATCAAAAGCATACTTGAGAAGGTGGTTAATCCATCTGGGAAGGATTGGTCTTCGCGGCTACATGACTCATTGTGGGCACTTCGTACTACTTATAAAACCCCGTTAGGAATGTCGCCATATCAGTTAGTATTTGATAAGTCTTGTCACCTGCCAGTTGAGTTTGAACATAAGGTCATGTGGGCAATCAAGCAAGTCAATATGGACTATGATGCTGTCGGAAGAAAAAGATTGTTAGACATCACTAAGCTAGAAGAAATACACCGACATGCTTATGAGAATGCTGCAATATACAAGGAAAAGACAAAGAGATGGCACGAAAATATCATCTTGCATCGAGAATTTAGTCTTGGTCAATTAGTACTTTTATTTAACTCACGTTTAAAATTGCATCTAGGTAAATTGCGATCAAGATGGTCAGGCCCTTTTAAAGTTGTTGAGGCATTCCAGAGCAGTGCAGTGACAATTAAAAATCTAAAGGATGGGCAACAATTCAAAGTGAATGGCCAACGTCTAAAGCACTATGTAAGCCCATATGTCAAAGAATCAAACGAGGCTATCAATCTAGTCACATTCAAATAATGTCGACACACTGTTTTCTATTTACTTTTATTTGTTTCACTTTTACTTTTGACTGTTTCAAATTCCTTGCAGAAATAAAAATTGTATTTTTATCGAAGCATTGAAGCATGAATTGTCCGTGCATTCTGTGATGAGTCAGCATAGCATTTTCAGCAAGAATCACGTTGATTGATCTCTCTTCTCTCGTAGCCGTTCAATCAAACAAAATAGTACAATCTGAGCATAGCAATTAATAACTGCAGATCATAACGTTTCCCCGTAATTTTTTCAATCATCACGTCGAGGTTATAAAACACCCTAACAACTTCAACTACTATGGCTTCAACCACAACACCACCTCTATCTACAGGGCTGGTCTTACTCCTGACGACTGTGGTCAAGGACCATTACCAAAATATCATGTTAAAACGTAACCTCCACCCTTAACAAGGTCTACAACTGTCCCCACATCAGACCTTGGGGAGACATATTGCCCATACCATTAGTCACCTTGGGTGGGAGTTTTTCTATGAACATCCATCTGGTTACTCCCCTACAGTAGTGAGGGAGTTCTATGCCAACTTGGTAGATCCGGAGCAAGAGTTCGTTTTTGTAAGGGATGAACTTCTTCCATGGAGCACTGCTCAAATCAATGTGCTATTGAGAATCCCTGAGAGGTTGGATGACCACTCACCGTTTCGACATCACCTGGACGATGAAAACACTACTAAGATGATGAAAGACCTGTGCGTTGATGGAGCCGACTGGACTGGAAAAGGTTTCCATAACTACACCATGCTTAGAAGGTATCTCACAACCTTTAGCAAGGTACGATTCCACTTCATTAACAACCGCATCATGCCTTCGACACATAGCACTACGGCGACATTAGACCGTATGTGTGTTTTGCATTCTATCCTACACTTTCGACACATCAACATTAGAGAGATCATCCATGATCAAATCGTGGAAGCCACTGGCAAGCAAACTGGTTCCCCTCTCTAATCATGTTGCTTTGTAAACAGAAGGGCATTGTGCCTAAGGATGGTGAGAAGATATTAGACAACAAAGGCTCGATCAATGAAATCTTCGTTGAACTAATGACTCGTGGCTAAGAGACACCAGTGGCCAAAGAAGCCTCGAAAAAGAAGGATAGACCAAACTAACGGTGTCGTTGATGACATGGATTACAGGCTGAATAAATTTTATGCCTACACAAAGGCCTAGAATAAGGCTATTGTCATCGCACTACGCTAGATCAGTCTCATTCCATTGCTAGACTTTCCAGCCTTCCCATCCATCTTTCGCTAGATGCAGTACTCATTATTCGATCAACCTACCCCTAATAGTAGGCCTGCATCTGTACCAACACAGATTCACATCTCAGATGATGACAAGGAAGAAGGGCACTCAAAATCTAATGAAGACTGCTATCGTACCATTTTTGATCTGTTCGAGGATGACTTCTCCAATAGTCTTGGTGCGAATATGGCTAAGTGTGAGGCTGTTTTGGATGAAGGTGTCGATGTAGTAGAATGCATTAACCTTGTTCTAAACGAACAAAAGCAGCATGAGGATAACGGTGCGGACCAAGAAGATGACTAGCTGAAGGAAAAGGAAAAAGAAGAGAAGGAAGAAGAGAATGAAGAGGACCTTGCTAAGGTGCAGGAAGAGAAGGAAAAGGATGCCCCGACAACGATCGCTGAGGATGTTGTCAGCACACCAAAGAGTGTAGGGCATTCAGCTCTGATGAGGTTCGACCTGATTCGAGCCAGGTTGAGGTTGTTGTGAGCAAAATCGAGGAACTGAATCCTCTTGCTATCGTGCCCTATGTGGCACCGCTCGTTGAAATCCACCCATCAGAAGTGACAATCAATGAAGCCACCACCCAACCTGTGATAGTATTACAAATGACATATATTTTCTCCCTAAATTAGTGTTTTAATTGTCTCTTTTGTATCTCATTTAGCATGCATCATGAGCATTTCATACTTAGTTTTTGTCTCTTTTGTATCTCATTTAGCATGCATCATGAGCATTTCATACTTAGTTTTTATATTTTTCAACTCATTGATAGTTAGTTTAAATTCTTGTTATTTTTATATCTTTTTGTACTAATGTCGACGCAAGTAGTCGATATATTACGCCTTAGATTTGTCAGTGCAGGAACTCAACCCAGGAGCTCAATGCTCGAAGAAGAAAGCAACCACAAGATCAGCTTGGAGTTGTGACCAGAGATGTCGTCGCACTAAACATGAACTCTGAATTGGTAAACTCAAACTGAATTCACAGCTGGAAGCACTAGTGCAGGAACATCACAGATGTTGCCGTAATTACGGTTTCAGATTGTACCCAGCAATGTAGCGACAACCTGCTGATCTCTGAAGAAAACATTAAAATTGTGTGAGTGCATAGCTGTCCTCTAACTAACTTTGACAGCGGCAAAATCTAGATCTGGATCTGAGAATGCGAGGCTGAAATTTGCAACTTTTGAAGACTATAACTAGAAGAATGAAGAATGAAGAAATCATCAAGAGTTGAAGAATTAAATTTGCAAATTACTTTGTGTTCTTTTGAATTTATTACTGCAGACCGGAGAGCTGACTGAGCCGACGAATAGCAACTCCTGACGAGGAGTGCTTGATGCTGAGCAAGAGAAGCAGTTAGGGGGAAATCTAAATAGCCTAAAGATAGTATATTTCGATGTATTCGTTAACTCCTTTCTTATGGATGATGAACTACTATTAATATTAACTGAATACGAGAGTATTTTTCATTATTTGATCCCTTTGATTCTTATTTAATGCTTTTATTCTGTTTATTCTTGGATTTAACTGCACCAAACACGAGTGTAGCTTTACAGCCTACCGGCATCGAGAGATGTGGTGACAAATTAGGTTGACGAGTAAGTTAGGCAAGAGCTGCTTGGGATTAGAAGAGATTCTAATCCCTTGCTCTTGGGTACACAACGTTGTTCACACCGAGAGGTGGAGTAATTATGGGTACTTGAGTCTCGAGTAAATGGAAGACTGTTATTGGTAAGAATTCATTGAAGCTTTATTGTTATGACAGTTTATCTATTCAAAACATTGTCGATACATCCTGCATTGTGACTTAGCAAAATCAGTGATCCACTCCAGATGTTCGCACTTGATCACATTTACATTTCGTGCATTTAAATATTCAGCACTCAACACTCAACACATTTGATTTACTTTCAGTACATTGACATTTAACCTCTGACATTTAACTTTGATTGCGTTGACAATATTGACAAAATTGCGCTAACATCATTACTCACATTTCATCTAATTTTTGTATTAGTTGCTCCGACATTTAAACATCATGAACCCATTTCCCAGAGTGATCGATATTCGATAGAATTATCTATCAACTATACTCGCATCGACTTGTGTTCACTTACACATTATTATGACATTTCAGACGCGATCAATTCCCAATTACACAATGAATCATCTACGAGTAACAATTCCAAAACATTCACCAAAATATTGCTTTCACTGAAAAACCGAAAGCATAGACATGCTTTTCTTTGCCTTTATCTCTACTCGTTGAAGGTCCTATTGACTCCGACGCTTCAAAAAGACATACCACAAAAATATACAATCAATAATCAATCATCAACTCACCTTAAACAGTCACAAATATAAGCCTAAGCCACATTCTCTTCTAACCAAAACATTTAACATAGAAAACTTAAAATTCTAATATCTCAGTCTACACCTAATATTTTTGCACGAAACAAATTCCTTTCATCTGTATATTCATCTACGGCTAATTCTCAACCATTAAACTTTACAAAACTACACGTTTTAAGGTATCGAAAATTTTCGACAAACAATGGTCATTATGACGAAAATTCATTAAAACTCTAAAAATACTTAATGAAAATTCAAAGTAACTCTAGAAACCTTCTAGTCATATTAAAACTAACTAAAAAAAACTTTTAAACCTAGTTTGAATCCACAATCTCGAAATCCACCATTAAAGATCCAATTTTCAACTTTATTTAAAAATGTGTTTTAATGACTAAAAATTCAATTTAAAAGACTAAATATCATTTAAAACTAATAGAATGATAAATGGTTACCTTCGATGGAAGAAAAATGAACTTTGATGCGAATCCGAAAAATACCCATATTAAAGAGGATGATGAAACTAGTGAGATTTTTTAGTGTTTTTCTTGGTTTTGATTGAGATTTATGGTTCAAGGGATGTTAGAAATCATAGAGGATTAGAATTTGGAAGTAAAAATAAATTAGGAGAGTATGTCAAAATGGAGGGATGGCATAAGAGTGTGGGAGCAAAAATTTAACATGAAAAATATGGAGAAAAGGGGGGGTTTAGGTTCAAATTTAAAATTTGGTTAAATTGATTCATAAAATTCTCAATTTTGAATCTTTTACAAATTAGTCCTATTATCAAAATTAAAGGTATCTAAAATTGTTTTTCAGAAATTGATTTAATTTTCTAATAGCCATTGTCGAAAACATCATCGATTACCAACCTTATGAAATTTCGAGCACATATAAGCTAAAATTCGTACAATACCCTTGAAACTTCTAGGTCCAAATTTGGGTTGTGACATTGTTAATACGTTGTGAATAAACCACTGGTCAAGCAGATGATTGCCCACTAAAATACGTTGTGGAGAAACCACAAGTCGAGTAGTTGAACTTATGACTACTTCCTTCGTTCAAATGTCCCACCCATGCAATGCAATCTGACATGCTCAGAACGAATCAATATTGTAGCATTTAATTATGCTTTTAACATAACAATACGGTAGCAAATATATGCTTTTAAGTGTTGAAACGTTTTTGAAAATCGTCCCGATTTTTTATTTTTTTAAAATCGAAAATGGAAGTCGCCACCAACCCTTTTTATTCGGTGTGATTGGAGCACCTTTAAAATGTTTGTATTTATCAACAGAAAAAAAATTGCTTTGGTCTTTGTAATCCAGAAAATGAGTTCAGGAGTCAGTTACGTGTGAGGAAGGATTAGCACCCTCACATGCCCAAAATTGGTACCAAATCGATCTTTTTAAGGTCTAAATTGTTAAAAGTTTGAAAAGCTTGAGAATGAACTAAAACATGATCCTTCAATGCATGATTGATAAATTTAAAATTATTTTACAAAGTCGAATTTTTCGAAGAAGGCTCATCATTTTGAAAATACTGAGAAAGGAAATTATGCCCAGTAAGTTAGGGCACAACACCTCGAGTTTTCGAAAAAAATCACGAGCATTCATATATTTTTTAAAAACATGTATTTTGTTGTTTTTAATACAAAAAGGAAATTATTCGGTTATCTCTATTCGAAGAGAAACCGTGCCTAGTAAATTAAGACACGAACTTTCAAGTTGCGAAATAACGAGTATTGTCCTAATTTTTGAAATTTTAATTTTACCAAAACACGAGAATATTTCTTACTACAGTTGTACGAGCATAATTTAAAGATGATGACATGGCATAAAATAATAGGCAATAACACGTGATAGAGTAATACATTTGTAAATGCGAGAACAAATACATAAAACAAATAAAATAATATTTAAAATAAATACATATATATCTAAAAGTATTAGAAGGAAAATAAAGGTAAATAGTTAAATAAATAGCAAAAATAACAAGTAAAAATATCAACAACAATATAAAAATAAATAAAATACTAATTGAATTCCAAAATAAATAATAAAGTAATAAAATAATAAAGGACTTAATTAAAAAGAATAAAAGGGAGGATTTAAAAAAATAAAAGGATTAAAAAATTTTAAAGAAACAAAAATGAAAGGGTAATTTTAAAAGGAACCAAAATAAGAGGGTTGAATTTTAGCAAAAATAAAAATAAAGGATTTAATTTAAAAAATGAGAATAAATGGGTAAATTTTAAAAGGAAAAACAATGAAAGGGTTAAATTCGAATAAAAGCAAAATTTAAAGCAAAAAAGAATAAAAAGAAGAAAAACGAGGTAAATTTTGAATACACGGAAAGCTTGGGGCCTTATGGGAAATTTTCCCAAACTTATACACGTGTCAACTTCAGCGGCTTTATGGTCGAGGGATTAAAATACAAACAAAATAAAACTAAAGGGGTAAATTCGAAAATAATTGAAAATGGTTAAAAGGATTGAATTAAAACAAGTGAAAAATGCAGAAGGATCGGACCCGTAAATACCCCATTCCACAAAAACATGCAGATCCCAAGGATATTTGGGTTGGACACGGATCTGGGTGTTTAAACGACGTCGTTATGGGCATCAGAGCTCAACCCAAAAACGACGTCCTTTTACTTATATAAATAAATAATTAATTAAAACCTTCATTTTTCATTTGGCTTTTACAAAAACCTTCCCCTCCTTTCTTTTTTTCTCTCAAGGACTTCAAGGCGACCATGGGAGCCACCGTGTGTCTGCCGTGGACCGTCGCTTGTCGGCATCGACAACCGCCGTCCACGGTGGTCGGGTTTTCAAAAAAATATAATTTAAAAATTTTTCTTTTAAAAAACTAGATCGAGGCCTGAAAACCTCAAAACTAAACAAAATTTTCAAAAAAGTCTACAAAGTTTTTATTTTTTAGGGTTTTAAATCAAATCTGTTTTATTTTTTTCTTGTTGTTTTTCTATTTTTTGAAAGAATACCCATCTTCGAAGCCTCTCCCCAAACACTGATGAGTTCAGAAGGATTCCACGATTGTAGATCGAGGGCAGAACTCGGCCACACGACGACTGCGCAACCACAAAGTAAACCCTAGCCTCTTTTGTTATTTAATATTTTTTATTTTTGAAATAAAAAGAGAAAAATAAAAATAAAGTAAAATAAATATATATATATGTAAAGACAAATAAACAAAACCTTCGAAAGAAACTTTTAATTCTTTGTATTTCTAATATTTTGGTTTTTGTTCTTCGTGAAAAATCAAAGAGGAAGAAGAGAGATTACAATCGATTTTCATGGCTTTATAGCCAAATACATATCATTTTGTTTTTTTTCTATTTGTTTCTTACTCTTTGTCTCTGTTTTGCAGGTACTTCTGACGATGGCAGGGCATGGGTGATGGTGACAGAGGAGTGTGTTCGGCATGGGCGTGGTGGTGGTGTCAGGCGCGAGTTTATGGTGGCCTCGAAAATGTGCACTAACGTGGCATGAGCATAGGGAACAGCGACGGCTAGAGTTTGCTTAGGAAATTAGGGTGTCCTAATTTCCTTAAGCTTTTGGGCTTGTTTGGGCTGACATTGATTTGGGCTAGGGTGTTTAGTAGGTAGATTAGTTTTGGGTTTGTAATTTTTTATTTTGATGTAAAATGGACATTTTAAATTAAATTAAAATTTTATTTGGGTTTATTTTCAAGCCTGGATAAAATTGGGTCTAACCAACTGCCCCTCTTTGCTCGTTATCGTACAATAAGAACGGAGCAAAGACTAAAAGGAGGACCAATTTTGTTTGATCCCACTGAATTTGGCTTATTTGGCGCTTCTTCTTCAAGAAGCTCACTCTTTGCTTCATCGGTTGTTCAGCTTTATTGCATCTGATTTTCTTTGATTCAATCCTCTGACTCTTCAGGGATTTGGTGTCGTAGCTTCATATTTTGATCTACTTCTCTGTATCTCACCAGGAAGATGATTGCTTTGTTGTTTTGTCCACTTCTCTGTATCTCACCAAGAAGATGACTGTTTTGTTGTTTTACCCACTTCTCTGTATCAACTAGGAAGATGGGGTTTGAAGTTTCACTAACATTTAATTTTCACCTCATTATTTTGGTACACTTCTTTATATCTCACCAGGAAGATAACCACTTCATTGTTTGACCTACTTCTCTGTATCTCACAAGGAAGATGACCACTTCATTGCTCGATGTACTTCTCTGTATCTCACCAGGAAGATGATTGCTTTGTTGTTTTGTCCACTTCTCTGTATCTCACCAAGAAGATGACTGCTTTGTTGTTTTACCCACTTCTCTGTATCAACTAGGAAGATGGGGTTTGAAGTTTCACTAACATTTAATTTTCACCTCATTATTTTGGTACACTTCTTTATATCTCACTAGGAAGATGACCACTTCATTGTTTGACCTACTTCTCTGTATCTCACCAGGAAGATGACCACTTCATTGTTTGATGTACTTCTCTGTACCTCACCAGGAAGATGGGGTCTAAGGTTTCACTCACATTCGAGTTTTACATCATTATTTTGGTACACTTCTCTGTATCTCACCAGGAAGATGATTGCTTCATTGTCTGACCTACTTCTATGTACCTCACCAGGAAGATAGGGTCTAAAGTTTCACTCATATTTGAGCTTTACCGCATTATTTTGGTACACTTCTCTGTATCTCACCAGGAATATGACCGCTTCGTTGTCTGACCTACTTCTCAGTACCTCATTAGGAAGATAGGGTTTGAAGTTTCACTCCACTCCACTATATCCTTAGGGATGTTGGGCTCTACTTTGTCTTCTCTGTATCTCACCAGGAAGATGATTGCTTTGTTGTTTTGTCCACTTCTCTGTATCTCACCAAGAAGATGACTGCTTTGTTGTTTTACCCACTTCTCTGTATCAACTAGGAAGATGGGGTTTGAAGTTTCACTAACATTTAATTTTCACCTCATTATTTTGGTACACTTCTTTATATCTCACTAGGAAGATGACCACTTCATTGTTTGACCTACTTCTCTGTATCTCACCAGGAAGATGACCACTTCATTGTTTGATGTACTTCTCTGTACCTCACCAGGAAGATGGGGTCTGAGGTTTCACTCACATTCGAGTTTTACATCATTATTTTGGTACACTTCTCTGTATCTCACCAGGAAGATGATTGCTTCATTGTCTGACCTACTTCTCTGTACCTCACCAGGAAGATAGGGTCTAAAGTTTCACTCATATTTGAGCTTTACCGCATTATTTTGGTACACTTCTCTGTATCTCACCAGGAATATGACCGCTTCGTTGTCTGACCTACTTCTCAGTACCTCATTAGGAAGATAGGGTTTGAAGTTTCACTCCACTCCACTGTATCCTTAGGGATGTTGGGCTCTACTTTGTCTTCTCTGTATCTCACCAGGAAGATGATTGCTTTGTTGTTTTGTCCACTTCTCTGTATCTCACCAAGAAGATGACTGCTTTGTTGTTTTACCCACTTCTCTGTATCAACTAGGAAGATGGGGTTTGAAGTTTCACTAACATTTAATTTTCACCTCATTATTTTGGTACACTTCTTTATATCTCACCAGGAAGATGACCACTTCATTGTTTGACCTACTTCTCTGTATCTCACCAGGAAGATGACCACTTCATTGTTTGATGTACTTCTCTGTACCTCACCAGGAAGATGGGGTCTGAGGTTTCACTCACATTCGAGTTTTACATCATTATTTTGGTACACTTTTCTATACCTCACCAAGAATATGAGATTTGATGTCGAAGCTTCATCTTGCTCTTACTGCAACTTCAGATAGATAAAGAATTGTCATTGTAATTTTGATCTGATCCACTATAACTTTGAGGTAGAAGATTCACTGTTACGGCTTCAATTTGCTCCTCTTCACTTTGGGATATAAGATTTACCATTGTAGCTTCAATATTTCACGTCATGCTTCTAAGGTACTAAGTTTGACGTTGCGGCCTCAACCTTTCTTTTTATATTTCCATGGTATTGGATTCATCGTTATGGCCTCAATCCTTCCCATCACATCTTCTAAGGTACCAGGTTCGCCGTTATGGCCTCAACCTTTCCCTTTACATCTTCATGGTACCAGGTTCGCCGTTACAGCCTCAACCTTTCCCATTACATCTTTTAAGGTACTAAGTTTGTCATTACGGCCTCAACCTTTCCCTTCATGGTACTAGATTCGCCGTTACGACCTCAACCTTTCCATTCATATTTTCATGGTACTAGGTTCGCCATTGCGACCTCAACCTTTCCCTTCAAATGGTACCGGATTCGTCGTTACGGCCTCAACCTTTCCCTTCATCTTAATGGTACCGTGTTCGCCGTTGCAGCCTCAACTTTTCCCTTCAAATCTTCATGGTACTGGGTTTTCCATTGTGGCCTCAACCTTTCTCGTCATATCTTCATGGTACTGAATTCGTCGTTACGTCCTCAATCCTTCCCATTACATCTTTTAAGGTACCGGATTCGCCATTACGGCCTCAACCTTTCCCTTCATATCTTCATGGTATCTGGTTCGCCGTTGCGGCCTCAACCTTTCCCATCACATTTTCATGGTACAGGGTTCACTATTACGGCCTCAACCTTTCCCATTACATCTTCATGTTTCTTTTGTTTATTTCATCATTTTGTGGTAATGAAACCTATAAGATATGCTTTAATGGACCTCTATGTAGGCTAGATTATTAAAATAGCTGCCCCAAGGCCTGCATCACCCTGTTCTATAGGAAAATGACTGGGCACATCAATAATGACCAGTTATTAATCCACTATTTCCAAGACAGTCTAGTAAGATCTACCACGAAATGGTACAACCAACTGAGTCATGCTAAATTCAACTCGTGGAAGGATTTGGCACAAGCATTTATGAAGCAGTACAGCCATGTAACTGACATGACACCCGATAGACTGACTTTGTAGAATATTGAGAAAAAACCAAGTGAAAGCTTTCAATAGTATACTGATCGCATTTGAAACATTACAGCGATTGTGCAAGGCTACACACCGTTGATACAAGTATAGTTGATAGACAATTCTATCGGATATCGATCCCATGAGGAAATGGGTTCTTGATGTTAACTGTCAAAGCAATTAATACTAAAAAAGAGTAAAATGTGAGTAAGGATGTCAGTGCAATTACATTAGGTCTACACACTAAAATAGTTAATATTGTCAATGCAATCAGAGTTAAATGTAAAAGGTTAAATGTCAATGTACTGAAAGTAAATCAAATGTGTTGAGTGTTGAGTGTTGAATATTTAAATGCATGAAATGTAAAAGTGATCAAGTGTAAAAGGGTAGGAATGGTTCATTGATTCTGCAAAGTTGCAATGCTGAATGCATCGACAAGGTAGAGTTTAGATGAATAGTTGCAGCAATAAATCTCTCTTGAGTTCTTACCAACAATAGCTCTTTATTTAATCCAGACTTAAATACTCATAATCACTCCACCTCTCAGTGTAAGCAATGTTAGGCATCCAAGAACAAATGACTGGAATCTTTCCAATCCCAAGTAGCTCTTGCCTAACTTACTTTTTAACCTAACTTGTCACTGCATCTCTCGATGTAGACAGATTGCAATTTCACTCTCGTGCTTAAAGCGGTTAGATCTAAGAATAAACAGATAAGCAGTATTAAATAAGAGTCAAAATAATCTAACACCAAAAGATACTCGCATATTCATTTAATGTCATTAGAATACATCACCGTTAAAAGAGAAATTAAAGAGTACAATTGAAGCTTACTATCTCTAGACTATTAAGGCTACTCTTTAATCATTCCTCTTGCCCAGCACGAAGCACCTCTCGTCAGAAGTTGCTGCAGACTTGCTTCATTAGCTTCCCATTTCCCAACTCAAATCTCAAAATCACACAAAATTTGTAGAATTTAATCCCTTAGCTCTTGATGATTTCTTCATTCTTTGTTCTTCTATTTATAGCCTTCAAAATGTTGCAGGGTTCAGCCTTCATTCCCAGATCCAGATTTGCAGCTATCAAAGTAAGTTAGAGTACAGTTGTGCATTCACGTAGATTGAATGTTCTCTTTAGAGATTTAGAGGATGTCCCTTCACTGCAGGGCACAATCTGAGATTGTAATTATGGTGACATCTTTGATGTTCTGCGCTGGTGCTTCCAGATGTAAATGAGATAAATGCTATCAGGAGCGGAAAGATCAATACAGGGGAAAGGGTCAAGAGAGTAGCCCCTAAGAAAAAAGAAAATGAGATAAATAACACAGGCCTATACAGTAGGACAAGCTAATCAAAGCCGATAGTAATGGCACAACCTAAGGCCATAACAGCTAACAACAGAGTTGCCCTGAGATAGGAACCTAGGTCAAATAATGAAAGGCTTCAGTTTACCCCTATCCCACCACATATAGAGCGTTCTATCAAAACCTATTCGACACCCATGTTGTGTCATCATTCTATCTAGAACCAACGTGACCCCTATTCCCAAAGTGGTATGATGCGAATGCCTAATGTGAGTATCACGCAGGAATAACAGACAATTCAACCGAAAACTGCTTTCCTTTTAAGAAGTTGGTCGAAAGACTCATCAAAAGGGGAATCATGAGGTTTGATGACTCGGCAAGGTTCAAAACAGAGGAGAATCTGTTACCCAATCATCTGGATCAAGGAGTAAATGTGATGGTCGAAGATGGGAGCATTAATGCTATATCCGAAGAAAGGAGTAGAAATGGAAATCTATCGAGAATTCATCCTTATGCTCCTAGAAGCATTCTGAGTAATTGGACTTTAAAGGAACTTCCTGTAGCTTTTGGGACATCTTCGGTGTAATACTTAAAATATACTTATTAGTCTAAGCTCGAGAGTAATAAGGATCCTTTGTAAAGGGCATGTAACGATTATCTTTTATTTTAATGAGAACAATGCATTTTTTGTCTCATTTGACAAATATTTTAAATTCATTTGGCAAACATTTTTATTCACACCATATAATTAACCATTCTTAAATTTAATTTGTTCTTGTTAAATTTGACAAATATTTTTATTCTCGTCTAAATTGACAAAACATTCTATTCATTCATACTCATATCATACAATCAATCATTCTTAAATTCATTTGTTCCTTTGGATCTCTCTTTGCTCATCTAACAAGTCCTTTGATATCAATGATATGAGCGGCACTGCTGTTGACTCATAGCCTCCTTTTGAGAAGGACATGTGTCTAGAAAAAACCTCAGGACTTCGAAAATGATCAAGAATGTAACTTGTCTCTCAATTTGCTATGGCTGGTTGAGAAAGACGAGGAACAAATATCACTTCACAAAGAGTTAGTGGAAATTGTGAGTTTAAAAGATGAAATTGGTAAAGATTGAGACATGTATCTCTACAGAAAAGAAAAGATTTCATAGAGCTGCTTCGAGAATTAGAAGAGGTCGTCACATGGTCCTATCAAAGCATTTCGGGTTTAAGGAACTAATGTCGTAATACACAAGCCCTATAAAAAAGGAATGGTGTCCAGTTCAACAGAAACTTCGAAGAATGAGGCTTGACGTGTTATCTTCAAAAAGAAAAAAGAAAAAGAGGGTTGAGATGGAAACTCACAAAGGGCATCTTGAAAACCAAAAGAGAGAGAGAGAGAGAGAGAAAAGAAAGAAGTTAAGGGCATCTCCTTCACGTCATGACCTTTTTCTATGTGGGGCATAGATGTCATCGAGCAATTTCGCCAAAAGCTTCTAGTAGGCATCATCTCGTCTTCGTGGCCATTAACTACTTCATCAAATGAGTAGAAGTTGCTTCTTATGCCGATTTCACAATATCAGCAGTGAGTAGATTTTTGAGAAAAAGATTACATGTTAATATAAATGCCAGGGAGGATCATATTTGACAACGCTTTGAATTGGAACAACAACACAATAACAAAGGTCTGCAGTCAGTGCAGGATCAAGCATCATAACTCCGCACCATATTACTCAAAAGTTAATAAGGTAATGAAGGCAGCCAATAAGAACATTAAGAAGATCATTGGGAAAATTGGCATGAGAAATCACCACTTGTCCTCGATGCTTATCAAACTTCTGTCAGAATATCCATCAGAGCAATACCTTTCTCATTGGAATGAAAGCAATCTTACCCATTGGAGTCGAGTTTTCTTCCCTCTAAATTTTGTTAAAATTGATGAAGCAGAATGAAGCCAATTCAGATATGATCAGGTACACTTAATCAAAGAAAGGAGCCTAAAAGCTATCCGACATGGTTTGATGTACTAAGAATGAATGATGTGAGACAAAAAGGTCCACCCTAAAGATTTTCACAAGGGAGATCAGGTTTTGAAAAAGATATTCTTACACAAAAAGACTTTTGAGGAAAATAAATGTCGAATTGGGAAGGGTCTATTGAGGTAAAGAAAACCTTTTCCGGAAAAGCTCTGATTCTAACCAAGATGGATATCAAACACCTGCCCAACCACATGAACTCAGATTTGATGCAAAAATTTCACAAAAAAAGAGAAGAAAAGAAAAAGAGAGATCGAGATGAAAACTCGTAAAGGGCGTCTCGAAACTTAAGGAGATTTGAGTTGAAAACCTGAAAGGGCGACTCAAATTTGAACCAAAGGAGGGCACGAAATGGTCTTCTCTCTCAAAAGTAACAAATTGGAAAAACTTTACACCTTGAGCATCGACGGAGTACTTCAGGTATCATTGACACATGCTAGGCTCAGAATGATCCTCATCAAGTTTGCTTAGCGAAGCTCATACTTTGATATCTGGTGCACCTAATTTCATTCTTTGCTCACCTTATACTTGGTAATTTTTGACCAATGTCTGCCATTCTCAATCTGTTCTTTCATTCGAGCTTTATCTCCAATAAAATTCAATTTTATCCATCTTATGACTTTGTTCAAGCATTGTTGCATTAGAATTACCGATAATTGATTAATTTGATAAAACATAAAAGGATTTTTACGTGCCACTATAAGAGATTCCTAAATAGTACAGGGACCTGAAATAGGACCACTAGTTGGAAAGAACAACACTTGAATGTTGGAAGGTTCCCCGGAGCAAGTAGTTTAGATTATGACTACCCCATTGATTTTCATGTCAAAAATACCAAACCAAAAAGGAGGGCATGGTAACACATCAGTGATAGGACTTAGACGAACGACGAACAATGTCAACCTAAGGGCTAAAAAAAAGATCATTCTCAAAGTTGAAATTTTTGCATTCATCATTCATACCCATCTAGTTAGGAGCATTTGACTCATTCCGTTCATAGCATACTAAGTTCATGGCAAAATGCCAAAGAAGCATATTCTATTGGTCTCATTCCCCAAAAACTGGTGTGATGGATCAATGAAAAAACAAATCCTATATCCTTGAAGTTGCAGTGGATTGGATTAAAGCTACAATAGCAAGTTTTTTCCTCTTTAAAGTTGTAGTAGAGCAAGACGAAGCTACAAAATCAACTTTTATACCCTCAAAATTGATAAGGGTGGAGTAAAACAAGTAATGGACCTTAATCTCCCTGAAGTTGCAGTGGAATGGAGTGAAGTTACTACCTCAAATCCTATATCTTCCTGGAGTTGCAGTGAAGCAAATTAAAACTACAGTAGTAGATCTCAATCTCCCTAAAGTTGCAGTGGAATGAAGTGAAGTTACATCATCCTATCCAATCTCTTACCCCAACCATGGGACATATTGAAGTCATCCAATCTTTTACCCTAACCCTGGGACAGATTGAAGTCATCCAATCATTTACCCTAACTAGAGGGCAAATTAAAGACAACCAAACTTTTAACCTAACCAGAGAGCAAATAGAAGACCATACAATCTTTTACCCCTAAGTCAAGAGGGGCAGATTGAAGTCACCATCCACCTTTTTCCACTAATCAAGAGAGACAGATTGAAGTCATCATCCAATCTTTTACCCCTAATCAAGAGGGGCAGATTGAAGCCACCGTCCAATCTTTTACCCCTAAGTCAAGAGGGGCAGATTGAAGCCACCGTCCAATCTTTTACCCCTAATCAAGAGGGGAAGATTGAAACCACCATCCACTCTTTTACCTCTAATCAAGAGGGTAGATTGAAGCCACCATCTAATTTTTTACCCTTAAGTTAAGAGGGGTAGGTTGAAGCCACCATCCAATCTTTCACCCCTAATCAAGAGTGGTAGATTGAAGCCACCATCCAATCTTTTACCCCTAACCAAAAGGGGCTGATTAAAGCCACCATCCAATCTTTTACCCCTAAATCCAGAGGGGCAGATTAAAGCTACCATCTCACAGAAGCGAATCTTTATCTCCTTGAAGTTGCAGTGGAGCAAGATGAAGCTACAACATCAAATCCCTGAAGCGTCGGTGGACCAAATCAAAGATTACAATAATGAAACTCAATCTCCCTGACATTGTAGTGGAATGGAGTGAAGCTACAGTAATAATTTAATCTCTTCGAAGTTGCCTTGGGGCAAGATGAAGTCACAACACTAAATTCTATCTTCCTAAAGTTGTAACAAAGCGAATACAGTGCAGTAGAGTGACCGATGATTTGAAAGAGTGGGTTACGTGAAGAAGAGGCCAAGGTTCAATAAGATTGGACAAAATTGGTCCTCTTTTAGTCTTTTATCCATTCCCGTTACATGATAATGAGCAAAGAGCGACAACTATAGAGGCTAAATTTTGATAGGTGTAGTACAAAATAAAACAAAACCAAAACCAAACAAAACTAAACAAACCAACCAAAATAAAACAAATAAAACAAAAAATATATGCATTAAAATCCAAGTCCATTTACAAAAAAAATCAAAACCCAAATTCCCACTAAGTTACAAGCCCAAACTACCTATCCTAACCCAATACCCTAAGAGCCCACAAGGTCAAACCCTAAAAACAAACTTTGCATCGACCAAAACTCTAATTTTTCCACAGCCTGTCACATCAACCACGTGCTCCCCCTCTTCCCCTTTCACTGAAATGGCAAGGGCATGACTCCTCATCGCCATTGACTCCTCTTTTCCCCAAGTGTTGCCTACAAATGGAAAATATGGGAGAAACAAAAGCAAAACAAATAATATTTTGCAATAAAATTTGGCTATAAAGCCACAATAATCCCGTTGTAATTTTTTTTACAAACAACAAGCAAAAGAAATTAAGAAAAGCATTCTGAAGGTTGTTTATTATTTTCTTTTTTGTGTTTATTTTATATTTATTTATATTTCATATATTATAAAAAAATAAATAATATAAAAAACAAAAAGAGAAAGGGAAGGATTACCTTCGACGCCACCGTGGGTGGCCAAGGCTACCACCTCCGAGGATGGGAGGTTTGCTTTTTCGATGAAATTCCTTTCAAACAACTCATGTTCGCACAAAAGGGTATTTCGAAAAAACACAAAAAAAAAAACCAAGGTTCCTTCAAAAAACTCTGGAACCCAAAAGCCACTTGGGATTTTTTAGGGGTTTTAAGATCGAATTTGAGGGATTGAACCTCAGATTTGGGTTAAGGTTGAAAAAAAAATGAAAGGGTAAACATTTTGGGTTTTCGACCATCGTATGCAGTGGTCGCTGGCATCGAGATCTGCGGACGACTGACGGCCCCATGGTCGATCAAAGAACCCTAGAGAGAAAAAAGGGGAAAGGGTTTTTTTAAAAGAAAGATGAAAAATGAATATAAAAATAACTTACCTTTTATAAACAATAGATGAGACGTCCTTTAGGGAAGAGAATTTAAGCGCCAAAATGGCGCCATTTCATAACCCAATCTGACATGCACGGGACCTGACCCTTGGGTCCGCGTGTTTTCTTTAAAAGGTAATTTTTTCCATGGTCCCTCCAGATTTCAGGAGTTTTCAATTTGGTCCTTTTTCACACCATCTATGCCCTTTACAGCATCGTTTCAGGCCTAGCTCTAATGGCCTTGAAACGGCGCCATTTTGCCTGACCCATGACCCGATTCGAGCCTGTTTGAGGGTTCACGTGTTTTGTGTGAAAGGGTTATTTGCTATTTTAACCCTTTCGTATTTTCATTTGTTTTAATCAAATCTTTTTTTTATTTTATTTTTAATTCAGCCCCTGCAGTTTTATTCCACGTTCAATTAGATCCTCAGGCCATTAATGCTTGAGAGACGTGTAAGGGCTTGGGATAATTTTCCACATAGTCCTTGTGCTTCCCAAATTCTCGGATTTTACCCTGTTCTTTCTAGTATTCTTATTTTTTACTTAAAACTCTATTTTTATTCTAATTTAACCCTCAAAATTTTTCTTTTAAATTTTGCCCTTTTATTCTGTTTTCTTTTAAACTAAGTCCTTTTATTTTTATTTTTATTTTTATTTTTATTTTTATTTTATTTTCATTTTAAATTTAATCCTTTTATTTTGTTGTTATCTATTTAATCCTTTTTTTAATTTTTATTTACTTTGATAGTCAACTCGTATTTTTTATATTGTATATTTATTTATTTAATATTTTTGCTTCTTCTTGAATTACTTGCTTTTATTTTTCTTTTAATTTAATATTGTTTGATTTATTATTTTATGAATGTGTCTTGTATATTTGTTATTGCATCATTAATTATGCTCACTTTATTTATTAATCCATGTTTGTTTTATTTTGATATCTTTAAATTAATACATATTCATTTATCCATTATAAAACCATTTTAACAAAATAAATTACATGTCACCTTAAATTGTTTTAAAACAAATGAAGGTAATATTCTTTTATTTTAGGGACCTCGAGAAATTGTGCCCTAATATATTGAGTATGATTTTTCTTTGAACCTAAGTAATTGAATATCCTATTTAAAATCGATAAATGTTTAATGTTCTTTTATTTTAGGGAACTCGAGAAATTGTGCCCTAACGTACTTGGTATGATTTTTCTTTGAACCTAAGTAATTGAATATCTACTTAAATGTTCTTTGTTTTTGAAGATTCGAAAATACTGTGTCCTAATTTACTGGACATGATTTTTCTCGATTGATTCAAAATAGATGAGCTTCCTCCATAAAATTCGATGTATTTTAAATAACATTAAAACATCTCATTCGTGTATTTATGGATCATATTTTAAATTTTACTCAAGTTTTCAAAGTTTCAACAATTAAAACATTAAATAGTCGACTAGGTATCAATTTTTGGCATGTGAGTATACTAATCCTTCCTTACACGTAACCGACTCTAGAACCTATTTTCTAGATTTCGAAGATCAAAAATTTTGTTTAAATAAACTTAAGTATTTTACGATGTTCAATCCCCCCAAATTAAAAAAGATTGGTGGCGACTCCATTTTCGACTTTAAAAATAAAAGTCGAGACTTTTTCAAAAAAATGGTTTCGACAGATTAATATTGGTTATTGGTTATGTTCTTTTAAGTTATTTGCATGCCATTATAGACTTGAAAATATGTTATTTGACGTCTGTTTTATATGATAAATGTTTGATAGTTGATAAATCGATATAAGATTGAATTATTTAACATTAAATTGATTTTTGATAACTATAAGAAATGTGGTAAAGAGAAGGTGCATGTCTAGGATTGGCTCTAGCTAGGAAAGGCTTGGTTTTTAAGTAGTCAAATTTGACTCACCTCCCGTTCCTGGGACCCTAACTGGTGCACGGCTCGCATTCACTTCCTCTGTTTTTCCCTTAAAAAGAAAAAATTGCATGTGAAATAAAATGTTTAAAATGACTACCGACTAAAATATGTTATGGATAAACCACTGGTCAAGCAGATGGCTGCCCACTAAAATACGTTGTGGATAAACCACTAGTCGAGTAGTTGAACCTTCGACTACTTCCTTCGATCAAATGTCCCACCCATGCAATGTAATATAACATGCTATGATCAAACACACAGCCATGTGCTCCACGAGTGGCCCACACGCCAGTGTGGATAGTAGTGTGGCTCTACCCTAGGCATGATTTTCCCCGATTCAATTGTAAACGAACACATACCTATTAACGGAATCTTAAGTGATGTCCCTCATGTTCAAACCTAATCTGAGGTACCTAAATCTGGTCCTTCAAATTACATTTATACACAAGTTAACAATCGATTTTGAGATTCGTCAAGATTAATCAAAATTATCGAAAGATTTGTCAAGAACCGTGATAGATTGACTAGTTGGTCTGAAAGATTAATATTGGATAGAAATTCTACGAAATGTGGGGTCTAAATTTTATAATGAGATGTACTTACTGAACTTGATGGAATTATGAAGGCTATCAACAATGAATTTACAATCGATAGAGAATCGATTTATCGGAGATTGATTTGATATCAAAAGCAAAAGAAAAATAATTTCAGTATTGGAATGTCGAATTTGATGAAAAGAAAAGGGGGAGAAAAGAAAAGAATAATATAAAGGGAAAAGAGAGACAATTCAAATTGTATTAGAAAAGAAATCAAAATCTTAGGGTAATTAGGATAAGAAAGAAAATACCCGATTTTGGCTGAAATTTTGAAGGGAAATGGGAGATTGGCGTGACTAGAACTAAATATTTCAAGGGGAGAGAGTGATGATTAACCATTTGGGCTGCTGCAAACACTTGGTACCAATTTAATATTTATTTTAGGGTTGTTTTTCATTCTAGGTTGTTGAAATGAAAAGAAATGAAAATAATGGGGTTTGAACCTAGGATCTCTAAAGAGTGCCCTAACTACTTAGCCATCAAGCCTAAGGCTTAGTTTGGAAAACAAATCATAAAACTTGCTGAAGATGAAAATAATGGGGTTGTTTTTCATTGGTACTTTCAATCATGAAAATTTTCAATATCATCACTATTTACTAATGTTATGTTGAATTTTTTTAATCACTTAAGTCACTAATAAAATGCTGGCATGAATTTATATTTAAACTTGAATTAGTTTTTTTTTTTTAAATTAAATCATTTATTCATCATCATGATCATCATCTTCTATCTCGGAAAAAAAAAAAACCATAGTTATTGCCTCTGTCGTTCAACATCATTTTTTACCCAAAAAAGGCATTGGTGGTGAACTCTAATCCTCTTTTGCTCACCATTAATTAGTTGACACATAAATGATTTTAATAATGATTTGGGTCCTATTTTTTGTATTTCAATTTTGTTTGAAACTAAATTTGTTAATAATAATATAGTTAAAATGTTAAATATCATTAACATTACAATTTAACATACAAAAATTTCATGAACCCTACAAGTGGTTCCAGTAAAAAAGAGGATGTTGTTTATCCTAGAAGTCTCAGGTTTGAGCACCAGTGTGTATTTTGTCAAATGGTTAAGAAAGTATGAACAAATACTACCATGTAATCACACCAGTATATTAAAAAAAACATAGAGAGATTTCATTTTGAACTTTAAGAACAGTTATCTTGAAATTATTTTTTTTCGTTTCTGTTTTTTTAAATATAGTAGTGTGATTACATGATAGTATTTGTTCATACTTTCTTAGGCACACACACCTTGCACACACAGATGCTCGAACTCGGATCTCCTAGTATGAACATGATCTTCTTTACCACTGGAGCCACTCGTTGGATTCGTTATCTTGAAATTATTTAATCCACGCTAATTTGAGAAATTAAATTTAAAAATATAAATTAATTTATTTCTTTAAATATGTATAATTAAATAAAAGTCAAAATTTAATTTGTAGATTTGAATCGTGATCATAATTTCATGAATATAATTACATTAAATCAAAATATATGTATCAAATCAAATCAAATTAAAATGGATACCTATTTTGAAAACTAATAAATAGGGTACCTTATTCGGCTAATAGCCTCAATTATATATGATTATTTCCAACAAGCAAACGAGAGCAGCCCGTTCACTTCAAAATCATTTTTCAGCTCTTTCGAAATTTACTGACCATCAGAAGCAAACATGAATCCTTCGCCAATCAACTTGTTGCTGTCTCTATTGCTTCTTTTTGTTGCGAGTGAAGCGGGTCTCTTGATACATAAAGTGGAGGAATTAATTTATAACGATTTGCAAAGTGGGACCTCTCTCACCCTTCATTGCAAGTCTAAGGATGATGATCTCGGTGTCCACCTTCTGAATTACCGCGACTCCTTCAGGTTCCAGTTTCGCCCTGCCGTGTTTGGGACTACCTTGTATTACTGCAGCATGCAATGGGATGGAACACTGCATTGGTTCGACATTTATATACAAACCAGGGATACTTGTACTTATTGTGTGTGGAATGTTAAGCCCAATGGTCCATGTTTGATTCAGTCTGACGGATCCCAGAATACTACTACCTGTTACACTTGGAAATAGTGGTGCTTAATCACTCTCACTATTCACAATAAACACTTCATTTCTTTTAAATGAATAAGCCGCAACATCTCTTATTTGTGTTGTATTTATGCACTGAAATTATTGCTTTTAAATAAACGAATGAGTTATGATTTATGAACGCAATTTAAATCTATGAGAAAGATATTATCTCTTTAGGGTGGGATGTAATTGTCGTTTGCTTAAGGTTAAAAAGCTAAATAAGCTCTTTGAAAATAATTTAAAGATCAATTGAGCATCTCATTAAAAAGTAAAAAATAATTTAGTTTTTTGGATTACTTTTTCATTGAAGCTTTAAACAGGGTGACATAGCAAGGTGGGTTAATTGATTTATTATTATTATTTTACGGGAGCTTAATTAATTGTTTAAGTAAAAATATTAAAATTTTAAAAAATTCTAATTTTTTGAACATAGATTATAAAATTCATAAAAAATAAAAAAATATAAATAATTTTTAAAATTTTTAAAATTTTAAAATGTTATAAAAGTTTTTAGAAAAATGTAGTAAAATATTATAATTTTTTTTAGAAAAAATACTTAAAAATCATTAAATATTATAAATTAATACACAAATAGCTTTGAGAAAATTATTAATACTTAATTGAAGTTTTAAAATAAATATTTATTTAAAAAGATAGAAATTTTTTTTTTTTTTTTTTTTGGTTTGGAGTCATTGGATTTGGAAATAAAGAAATGGAGGGATTGAAGTGAGATGATCAAATTTGTGTGAGGTGTCGACTGAGAGATTTAGGTGATGATGACTTAAGTGCTCAATAGTTTAAGGTGAGTGGCGATTTAATTTACTTTCAACAATTAAAAAATATAAAAAAAATAAGTTTATATTAGTATTTTATAACTAAATTTAAATAAAAATATTGAAATGGAATCATATTGGCAAGTTAGGTCTAGTAGGGCTTGAGCTTAGAATTGGTCTAGGTGATTGTTGTGTGGTTTGGGGTTGTAGAACTCATGTGTTAAATTGCTTTAAATTGCTTGAATGACATAATATATCTTTTTTTTTATTTGCATGTAAGGTAGGAACGGGAATACATTGCCTTTAACCTTAAAGTTTTTCTATAGGAACGTGACTTGGATCATTTCCCTGCCACTCATATCTCTTATTTGTTTGTGTATGTTAGATCAGTAGGTTAGATATGCCTCGTAGATGTGTTAATGTCAGTGCGAATATATTTGTATGTTTTGAGTGATTTAGCTAATAATAAGAGAATTCCGATACAGACTATTAAATTAGGAACAATAGTTATGAGTTCTTTAGGCAAGAATGTTGTAGTGAATAGAGGAAATTGTTAGAGAAGTTATCATAGAACATATGTACTTGTCTTTTGCTTAAGGTTAAAAAGCTAAATAAGCCTTTTCATAAAAAATCTAATTTTTTGAACATAGATTATAAAATTCATAAAAAAATTAAAAATAATTATAAAAATATTAAAAAATATAGAAAATTTTAAAATGTTATAAAAAATTTTGTCAAAATTTTAGAAATTATTAAAAATTAAAAAAATGTTACAAAAAACTTTGAGAAAATTATTAATATTTAATAGAAGTTTAAAAATAAATATTTATTTAAAAAGATAGAAAAATTATAGAAAAATCTTGTTATTTATTTGGTTTGGAGTCATTGGATTTGGTAATAAAAAAAATGGAGGGATTGAAATGAGATGATCAAACTTGTGTGAGGTGTCGAATGAGAGATTTGAGTGATGATGAGTTAAGTGCTCGATGGTTTAAGGTGAGTGATGGGTAGAAATGTCAATGGGTCGATCTAATTTCTTTCAACAATTTAAAAAATACAAAAAAGTAAGTTTACATTCATATTTTATAATTAAATTTAAATAAAAATATTTTTATTATTTTTAAAATAATGAAATGAAATCATATTGGCAAGTAAGGTCTAGTATGGCTTGAACCTAAAATTGCTTTTGAAATTGAGCCTAGGTGATTGTTGTGTGGTTTGGGGTTGCGAAACCCATGTGTTAAGTTGCTTTAAATTGCTTGAATGGCATGAGATATCTCTTGTTTGAATTGCGTGTGGGGTAAGAGCAAGAATAGATTGCCTTTAACCCTAAAGTCTTTTTGCAGGAACGTGACTTGGATCATTTTCGTGCCACTCACACCTCTTATTTGTTTGTGTATGTTAGATCAATAGGTTTGATATGCCTTGTAGATATGTTAATGTTAGTGCGACGTAATTGTATGTTTTGAATGATTTAGCTAATAAGAGGAAAATTCTGATAGAGACTATTAAATTAGAAACAAGAGTTATGAGTTCTTTAGACAAGAATGTCATAGTGAATAGAGAAGTTACCGTAGAATAGTCTGTGGTAGTGAATAGGATTTTTAAGAAAATTCGTAGGAAGTTCAAGAGAAAGGAATCAGAGTGCGCAGCGAAGGTGTGTTGGTTGGTTTAAAAATAGAAATAGCATATATTGTGATTAAGCAAGTGAAATGCCAGTAGGAAATTTCGAGGACGAAATTCTTTTTATAGTGGACGAATTGTCACACCCCAAAATTAGGCCTAAAAGTTTTGAGGAAATTTTCTTCGAACTTCATTACTAATTTGCTTGAGTTTTAACTAAATTTATTTGGTTTTTGGACTGTAAAATTATTTGGACGGTGTTAGGTTTTATTCTATTTTGGTGTTTTCATGCATGCATACTTGACATACTTTAAATTGGTTTATAAGCACATTTTTAAATTAGACAGAGCATGTTACTTGGCTTAATGATTAAACGGTTATAATTGAGTTTTTCGTTATAACTAAAAAGAAAAATGTTTTGAGTAGAGTAACAATGAGCAATGTTATTTCTAAACCACGTTGATGCTAATGACATGACTTAAGAATGGTTGAATTAATTAATGAGATGTTTTCCCAAATTAACAAAGCTAAATCACGGTTTTTTTTAAAAGAGAGAGTACTTAATGTTTTCACTGAATGATAGGGTGGCTTTGTCGCATAAGTGACCAATGTGATCTTCACAATTCAGCCATAACATCTAGGTCGAGTTTGGGAGGTAACATGAATCATCTATTTGTGCAAATAAAAGTTGTTTGTAACACCTTATACCCGACTCGGTCGCCCAGCCCGAGTAATAGGACGTTACACCACCGTCTCACGACATATTCATTAATTCAATTATAAAATTTCATGCAAGCAAACATCTTTTTATCATGGCATTCATATGAGTTTTATGACAGACATATGTTAATTATCAATAGAACATGCTAACTGTACTTCGAATGATCTTATAACACCAAAATTTCCCAAATAATAGCCTTAAACATCATATTTAGAGTTCACAAATTATCAAGCATAATAGACATGCAGACAACTAAAAACCGCATAACAAACCAATATTAAATCTACCACATTTCCTGAATCCCTAAATAAAAAAAAGCAAATAACACCTACTAAAATGCTAAAGTTTCTCGACTTGAATCACTCCTCGAAAGCCACACCGCTTACACCGGCACTAAAGATCTACAATGGTTAAAAAGAAGTGGGTGAGCTTAACAAGCTCAGTGAATGCTGAGAATAACCACTACGCAAATGAATCATCATGAATCAACGAAACAAACATATAACATATTCAAATCATCTTTAACTTTCGTGTCACATTTACATATTTAATTATCTTTCAAGCATTTTTTACACAGTAAGCACATTATTCACATGAGTACTTAACCATTTAATATAACACATATTAATCACATTTAATCACATTAGTCACATTAATATTTCAACATTTATCACATCACATATTAATCACATTTAGTCACATTTAATCACATGAATATTTTAATATTTATCACATCACATATTAATCACATTTAGTCACATTTTACACATTTAATGATAATTTGGCACTTAAGTTATGAAACATAAAGTGGACTCTATCACCACACATCGGATACACAGATCTCCAAACACACCAAATATGACTCATAGAGTCGAACATGTCCCATAAGTGAAGCATATAACTAACACTCCAAAATTGTCCCAGGGCCTCAATGTCCAAATCACATAACCAATATAGGTGAGTAATCACAATCCTATGGCATGCCAACTATATCCAACGGTCCCAAAAGGTAACAAGGATAAAATATCCATACTAGTATTACACATTTACTTACCAATTTTTCACACATCAACATTACAAATTCACATCATTAGCACAATATATTAACTGTTACATGGCATTAATAACATACCCATATATTTTCAGTCATATGGCATGAATAACATACCCACATATTCACTTTCACAATAGTTATGTCAAGCTTTTGACACTTGTCATAGCATCTCATATATGTCCATATTTTATATTGCATAAGCACACACATATATAGAAAATAATCATAGGTCCAAGAACACTTACACTCAGAATTTAGAATAGGGGTTTAGGTGATCTCTAAATTCCCAATTACAAAATGAATCATCTACGAGCAACAATTCCAAAACACTCACCAAAATATTGCTTTCATCGAAAAGTCAAAATCTTAAATAACACGCTTCAACAAGACATGCCACACAAATATACAATCAATAATCAATCATCAACTCACCTTAAATAGTCACAAACATAAGCCTAAGCTACGTTCTCTTTTAACTTAAACCTTTAACATAAAAAACTTAAAATTATATATCTCGGTATACACTTAATCTTTTTGCACGAAACAAATTTCATTCATCTACGACTAATTCTGAACCTTTAAATTACTCAAGACTACACATTTTAAGGTTTCAAAATTTTTCAACATACAATGTCCACTATGATGAAATTCATTAAAACTCAAGAAATATTTAACGAAACTTCAAAGTAACTTTAGAAACCTTCTAATCATGTTACAACTAATTGAAAAAAAAACTTTTAAACCAAATTTTTTATCCACAATCCCAAAATCCACCATTAACGACCCAATTTTAGGCTTTTATTAAAAACATGCGTTTTAATAGCTAAAATTTAGTTTAAGAGACTAGATATCATTTAAAACTAATAGATGGTTACCTTCGATGGAAGAAAAATAAACTTTGGTGCGAATCAGGATAAAACCCACGTTGAAGAAGAAGATAAAACTAGTGAGATTTTTTATTTTTTTTCTTGGTTTTAATTGAGATTTATGGTTCAAGGGATGTTAGAAATCAAAGATTACTAGAATTTGGAAGTAAAAATCAATTATGAGGGTATGAGAGAATGGAGGGATGCCACAATTGTGTGGGAGGAAAATTTTAACGTGAAAAATATTGAGAAAAGGGAGTTTTTATGTTCAATTTTAAAATTTGGTTAAATTGCTTCATAAAAACTCTCGATTTTAAGTCTTTTACAAATCAACCCTATTTTCAAAATGAAAGGTACTTAAAACTCATTTTCAAAAATTGATTTAATTTTCTAATAGTCATTATCGAAAGCATCATCGATTACCAACATTACGAAATTCCAAGCACATATAGACTAAAATTCCTAAAATACCCTCAAAACTTCTAGGCTTAATTTCTAGGTGTGACATTGTTTATGAGCACATAGTTTAGTCTTTTAGATAATGGATTCTAGCATTTATTCATATTTAAAGGCTTAATTGAATAAATTAAACATTAAAAAATAGTTTGAGAACCAATCAAGGACTAATCTGAACAAATCATAAATTTTTAGGTAAAATTGTAAAATTTGTAAAGAGGGGACAAAACTATATAATCTGAAAAATAGGGGGAAAAATTTAAAATATGAACAGTAGGGGTGAAATTGTAAAATCATAAAACAGTGGACACAACCATGTGATCGGACCGTGTGGGAAGCTTTGGACCGTGTGGTTGGACCGAGTAACAAACTTAGGCAGTGTGAAAATCCAAAAACTAAGGGTTTCAGGGGAACATGATCATGTAAGGAGCTATGTGGTCAACAAGTGGCCTACACACTAGTGTGGCTGGTCGTGTGGCTCTACCTTAGGCACGATTTTCCTCAATTCGATTGTAAAAGAACACACACCTATTATCGAAATCTCGAGTGATGTCCCTCACGTTCATATTTGATTTGGGATACCTAAATCAGGTCCTTAAAATGAAATTTATACACAATTTAACAATCGATTTTGAGATTCATTAAAATTAATCAAGATTACGTAAAGATTTGTCAAGAATTGTGATAGATTGACTAGTTGGTTTGAAAGATTAATATCGAATAGAAATTTTACGTAATTTGGGGTCTAAATTTTATAATGAGATGTACTTATTGAACTTGATGGAATTACGAAGGCTATCAATAATGAATTTACAATCGATAGAGAATCGATTTATCGGAGATTGATTTGATATCAAAAGCGAAAGAAAAATAATTTCAGTATTGGAATGTCGAATTTGATGAAAAGAAAAGGGGGAGAAAAGAAAAGAATAATATAAAGGGAAAAGAGAGAGAATTCAAATTGTATTAGAAAAGAAATCAAAATCTTAGGGTAATTAGGATAATAAAGAATAAATAGATAGGTTTTCAAACTTTTAAAGGGCTCAATGATAAAATACCCGATTTTGGCCGAAATTTTAAAGGGAAATGGGAGATTGGCGTGACTAGAACTTAGTATTTCAAGGGGAGAGAGTGATGATTAACCATTTGGGCTGCTGCAAACACTTGGTAGTTTTTGCCCAATTTAATATTTATTTTAGGGTTGCTTTTTCATTCTAGGTTGTTGAAAAGAAATGAAATGAAAATAATGGGGTTTGAACCTAAGTCTCTATAGAGTGTCCTAAATACTTAGCCATCAAGCCTAGGGCTCAGTTTGTACAACCAATCATAAAATTTATTGAAGATGAGGACAGTGGAACGAAAACTTAGGTTTCGAATAGGTCGAAAGATCTGACCTACAGCAATTAGTTTTTTTGTCAAGAGAAGGGTAATCATACTTGGGATTTAATTTGAAGTAGTCACTTTCATAGGTGAGAAAATGATTTGGAGTTAACTTTGATTCTTTTTATTGTGAAGAAGAAAAAGATATCGAAAAATAAGATGAAGTCAAATAAAAGTATATATATATATATATATATAGGAATTGAAAAGTACTTAAGATTTTAGTTTTCCAATTTTGATTTAATTAAAGATATATATGTTTTAGACATTTTTATTTCAAATTAAATAAAGGCCACATCAACATGATTTGTCATAACCAAATTGGTAGGAGTATAAAAATACTGTGTCAAATTTTTAATTAATTAGGAATCCTAGCAAATTTTCGACTTTTAATTAAAACATGCGTTTAAATGGTTAAAAATTTAATTTAATAGAAGAGAAATCATTTAATACTAATAGAAAGTTGAATGGTTACCTCATATGGAAGAAAAACAAACTTTGCTGTGAATCTAGATAAAACCCACTTTGAAGAAGATGATGAAACTAGTGAGATTTTTTGGTGTTTTTCTTTATTTTTATTGAGACTTATGGTTCAAGGGATGTTAGAAATCAAAGATGTTTAGAATTTGGAAGTAAAAATCAATTAGGAGAACATGAGAGAATGGAGGATGGCACAAGTGTGTGGGAGGAAAATTTTAACGTGAAAAATATGGAGAAAAGGGGGTTTTAAGGTTTAATTTTAAAATTTGGTTAAATTCCTACATAAAAATTCTCAATTTTGAGTCTTTTACAAATAAATCCTACTTTCAAAATTAAAGGTATTTAAAACTCATTTTCAAAAATGATTTAATTTTCTAATAGTCATTATCTAACACATCATCGGTTACCAACTTTATGAAATTTCGAGCACGTATAGCTTAAAATTCCTAAAATACCCTCGAAACTTCTAAGCCCAATTTTGGGGTGTGACATTGTTAACACTTGTGGATAAATCACATGTCAAACAGATGACTGCAATAAAATACATTGTGGATAAACCACTAGTTGAGTAGTTGAACTTCAAACTACTTCCTTCGTTCAAATGTCCCACCCATGCAATGCAGATGACATGCTCATAACGAATCAATACTGTAGCATTTAATTATGCTGTTAATAGAACAATACGGTAGAAAATATATGCTTATAACATATCAAATCAACAGAAAAAGTCATGCTTATTAAGTGTTCGGTTTAATAGTAACATAAGGCGTGCTTTATAACAAATTAAAACAAAAACAAGTAACATACTTATAACAGATCAAATAGGGAAGAAATAATTATGCTCTCAACTAATCCATACGGTAGCCTAAAACCTATGTTTTTCGAGGATCCAATTAGGCGGTATCATAAATCTTGTTATACAAACAATCACAAATACAAATACATTAAACATATTTATTTACACTTTATGCAAGTATAAATACAATATTATTTCAATCTTTTAGATAATAGATTCTAGCATTTATTCATATTATCAGGGTTTAATTGAATAAATTAAACATTAAAAATAGTTTGAGAGCCAATCAAGGACTAATTTGAACAAATCATAAAATTCTAGGTAAAATTTTAAAATTTGTAAAGAGGGAACAAAAATATAAAATCTAAAAAATAGAGGGAAGATTGTAAAATATGAACAATAGGGGCGAAACTATAAAATCTTAAAAATAGGGGAAAATTGTAAAATTTAAAAACAGTGGACACACAGCCATGTGATCGAACCGTGTGGGAAGCCTTGGACCGTGTGGCTAGGCCGAGTAACAGACTAAGGCCATGTGAAAATAAAAAAACCTAGGGTTTCAAGGGAACATAATCGTGTGAGGTGCTGTGTGGTCCACGAATGGCCCAAATGCTAGTGTGGCTGGTCGTGTGGCTCTACCCTAGGCACGATTTTTCTCGTTTCGATTGTAAAGGAACACACTCTTGTTATTGAAATCTCGAGAGATGTCCCTAACATTCAAATTTTATCCAGGGTACCTAAATCGTGTCCTTCAAACGACGTTTACACACAAGTTTACAATCGATTTTGAGATTCGTCAAGATTAAACAAGATTCTCGAAAGATCTGTTAAGAATCGTGATATATTGACTAGTTGGTTTGAAAGATTAATATCGAATAGAAAATTTACAAAATTTGGGGTCTAAATTTTATAATGAGATGTACTTAGTAAACTTGATGAAATTACGAAGGCTATCAACGATGAATTTACAATCAATAGAGAATCCATTTACTTAAGATTGACTTGATATCAAAAGCAAAAGAAAAAGAATTTTGGTATTGCAATGTCAAATTTGATGCGAAAAAAGAAAAGAAGAATATAAAGGGAAAAGAGGGAGAATTCAAATTGAATTAGGAAAGAAATCAAAATCCAAGGGTAATTAGGATAAGACTAAATAGATAGGTTTTTAAACTTTTAAAGGGCTATAGGATGAAATACCTGATTTTGGCTGAAATTTTAAAGGGAAATGGGAAATTGGCGTGACTAGAACTTGGTATTTCAAGGGGAAGAGAGTGATGATTAACCATTTGGGCTGCTGCAAACACTTGGTAGTTTTTGCCCCATTTAATATTTATTTTAGGGTTGTTTTTCATTCTAGGTTGTTGAAAAGAAATGAAAATAATGGGGTTTGAACCTAAGAACTTTATAGAGTCTCCTAACTAGTTAGCCATCAAGCCTAAGGCTTAGTTTGTAAAACCAATCATAAAACTTACTGAAGATGAATGGACAGTGTAACGAAAACTTGGGTTTCGGATAGGTCAAAGGATCTAACCTATGTCAGTGAGGTTTTTTTTTGGTCAAGAGAAGGGTAATCATACTTGGGATTTACTTACCGATTTTCCAACGGTCTCATAAGGTCACAAGGCCTAAATATACATAATATTATTACACATTTACTTACCAATTTTCCGCACCTCAACATTGCAAATTCACATCATCAACACAATATATTCACTATCACATGACATGAATAACATACTCACATATTTTTTGTCTCATGATTTGAATAACATACCCACATATTCATTTTCACAACAATCATCTCAAGCTTTTAACACATCATAACATCTCATAAATGTTCATATTTCATATTTGCACAAGCATATACATATATAAAAAATAACCATTGGTACGAGAACACTTATAGTTAGAATTTAGAGTAGGGGTTTAGGCTACTATTAAATTCTCAAATACATAATGAATCATCTATGAGCAGCGTTTCCAAAACACTCACCAAAATATTGCTTTCGCCGAAAAGCCAAAACCTTAGACAAACTTTTCTTTGCCTTTATCTCTACTTGTTGAATGTTCTATTGACTCCGACGCTTCAGCAAGACAATCAATAATCAGTAATCAACTTACCTTAAATAGTCACAAACATAAGGCTAAGCTACGTTCTCTTTTAACTGAAACTTTTAACATAAAAAACTTAAAATTCTAATATCTCGATATACTTTAATCTTTCCACACGAAATTAATTTCATTCATCTACATATTCATCTACGTCTAATTCCTAACCTTTAAACTATACAAAACTACACGTCTTAAGGTATAAAAAATTTTCGACATACAATGGTCATTATGATGAAAATTCATTAAAACTCAAAAAATACTTAATGAAACTTCAATGTAACTTTAGAAACCTTCTAATCATGTTAAAACTAACTAAAAAAAACTTTAAAACCAAGTTTTAATCCACAATCCCGAAATCCACCATTAATGATCCAATTTCTAGCTTTTATTTAAAACATGTGTTTGAATGGCTAAAAATTTAGTTTAAGAGACTATATATACTTTAAAACTAATAGAAAGTTGAATGGTTACCTTCAATAGAAGAAAAACGAACTTTGGTGCGAATCCGGATAAAACCCATGTTGAAGAAGATGATGAAACTAGTGAGATTTTTGGGTGTTTTTCTTAGTTTTAATTGAGATTTATGGTTTAATGGATATTAGAAATCAAAGAGAACTAAAATTTGGAAGTAAAAATCAATTAGGATAGTATGAGGGAATGGAGGGGTGGCACAAGTGTGTGGGAGGAAAATTTTAACGTGACAAATATGGAGAAAAGGAGTTTTTAGGTTTAATTTTAAATTTTGGTTAAATTCTACATAAAAACTCTCAATTTTTACTTTTTTACTAATCAGTCCTATTTTAAAAATTAAAGGTATTTAAAACTCATTTTTAGAAATTGATTTAATTTTCTAATAGCCATTGTAAAAAACATCATCAATTACCAATCTTATGAAATTCCGAGCACATATAGGCTAAAATTCCAAAATACCCTCTAAACTTCTAGACCCAATTTTGGGGTGTGACATTGTTAATATATTGTGGATAAACCATTGGTCAAGCAGATGACTGTTGACTAAAATACATTATGGATAAACCACTAGTCGAATAGTTGAACTTTCAACTACTTCCTTCGTTCAAATGTCCCACCCATGCAATGCAATATGACATGCTCAAACGAATCAATACTGTAGCATTTAATTTTGCTTTTAACATAACCATACGGTAAAAAATATATGCTTATAATAAATCAACTCAATAGAAAAATTCATGCTTATTAAGTGTTCGATTTAACGGTAACATAAGGCATGCTTTATAATAGATTAAAACAAAAATGAATAACATGCTTATAACAAATCGAATAGGGCAAAAATACTTATGCTCTCAACTAATCGATACGGTAGCCCAAAACATATGTTTTTCAAGGATCCAAGTTTGGCGGTATCATAAATCATGTTATACAAACAATCACAAATACAAATACATTAAACATATTTATTTACACTTTATCCAAGTATAAATATAATATTATTTCAATCTTTTAGATAATAGATTCTAGCATTTATTCATATTATCAAGGCTTTATTGAATAAATTAAACATTAAAAAATAGTTTGAGAACCAATCAAGGACTAATCTGAACAAATCATAAAATTCAAAGTAAAACTATAAAATTTGTAAAGAAGGGACAAAACTATAAAATCAAAAAAATAGGGGGAAAATTGTAAAATATGAATAGTAGGGGCGAAACTATAAAATCTAAAAAATAGGGGAAATTGCAAAATCTAAAACAATGGACACACAACCATGTGATCAGATTGTGTGGGAAGCCTTGGAGCTTGTGGCTAGACTGAGTAACAGACTAAGGCCGTGCGAAAATTGAAAAACCTAGGGTTTCAGGGGAACATAATCGTGTGAGGAGCGGTGGACCACACACTAGTGTGGCTGGTCGTGCGACTCTACCCTAGGCATGATTTTTCCCGATTCGGTTATAAAAGAACACACAGTTACCGAAATCTAGAGCGATTCCCTCAAGAACAAATCTAATCTAGGGTACCTAAATCGAGTCCTTCAAACGACATTTATACAAAAGTTAACAATCGATTTTTAGATTCATCAAGATTAATCAAGATTATCGAAAGATTTGTCAAGAACCGTGATAGATTGACTAGTTGGTTTGAAAGATTAATATTGAATAGAAATTTTACGAAATTTGAGGTCTAAATTTTATAATGAGATGTACTTGCCGAACTTGATGGAATTACAAAGGCTATCAACGATGAATTTACAATCGATATCAGAGATTGATTTGATATTCAAAGCAAAAGAAAAATAATTTAAGTATTGGAATGTCAAATTTGATGAAAAGAAAAGGGGGAGAAAAGAAAAAAGGAATATAAAGTGAAAAGAGGGAGAATTCAAATTGAATTAGGAAAGAAATCAAAATCCAAGGGTAATTAGGATAAGGACTAAATGTTATGAAAATTTTCAATAACATCACTATTTGCTAATGTTATGTTAATTGTTTTTATCACTTATTTGTTAAATCACTGCTGGCATGGATTTAATTTTAGACTTGAGTTAGTTTTTGTTTTTTTAAAAAAATTTAAATCATCATCATCATGATCATGATCATCATCTTCTATCTGGAAAAAGAACAAACCATAGTTATTGCCTGTCGTTGAACATCGTTTTTTACCCAAAATAGTTTTCATTAACATAAATTTGTTAATAATAATGTAGTTAAAATTTCGATAATGATTTTGATTTTAAAACTAAATTTGTTAATAATAATATAGTTAAAATTTCAATATTAAATATCATTAACATTACAATTTCAATCTTAATAATGATTTTGAACTTTAAGAAAAATTATCTTGAAATTATTTAATCCACCAAAAATTAAATTTAAAAATATAAAATTAATTTATTTTCTTAAATATGTATAATTAAATAAAAGTTAAAATTTAATTTATAAATTTGAATTGCGATCATAATTTCATGAACATAATTACATCAAATCAAATCAAATCAAATTAATATGGATACCTATTTTGTAAACTAAATAAATAGGATACCTTATTTGGCTAATAACCTCAACTATATATGATTATTTCCAACAAGCAATTTCACTTCAAAATCATTCTTAAGCTATTTTGAAATTTGCTGACCATCAGAAGCAAACATGAATCCTTCGCCAATCAACTTGCTGCTGTCTCTAATGCTTCTTTTTGTTGCGAGTGAAGCGGGTCTCTTGATACATAAAGTGGAGGAATTAATTTATAATGATTTCCAAAGTGAGACCCCTCTCACCCTTCATTGCAAGTCTAAGGATGATGATCTCGGCGTCCACGTTCTGAATTACCGCGACTACTTCAGGTTCCAGTTTCGCCCAGCCGTGTTTGGGACTACCTTGTTCTACTGCGGCATACGATGGGATGGAACACTGCATTGGTTCGACATTTATATACAAGAGAGGGATACTTGTACTTATTGTGTGTGGAATGTTAAGCCCAATGGTCCATGTTTGATTCAGTCTGACGAATCCAAGAATTCTACTACTTGCTACAAATGGAATTAGTGTTGCTTAATCACTCTCACTATTCACAATAAACACTTCATTTCTTTTAAATGAATAAGCCGCAACATCTCTTATTTGTGTTGTATTTATGCAATGAAATTATTGTTTTGAAATAAACGAATGAGTTATGAGTTATGAGCGCAAATTTAAATGTATGAAAAAAATACTATCGCTCTAGGTGGGATGTAATTATCTTTTGCTTAAGGTTAAAAAGCTAAATAAGCCCAAATCAATTGAGCATCTCATCAAAAATGCAATCATTTGAATCTTTCGAATTATTATTGATATAATAATTTAGTTTTTTGGATTCATTTTTTCGATGAAGCCCTTAACAGGGTGACATAGTAAGGTTGGTTAAATTTTTTTATTTTATTTTATGAGAACTTAATTAATTATTTAAGTAAAAATATATTAAAATTCTAAAATAATTTAATTTTTTGAACATAGATTTTAAAATTCATAAATAAATAAAAAAATTTATAAATAATTATAAAAATATTAAAAAATATATAGAAAATTTTAAAATGTTATAAAAGTTTTTGAAAAATGTAGAAAAATATTATAATTTTTTCAGAAAAAAAATACTTAAACATCATTAAATATTATAAATTAATACAGTACAAAATTTTAGAAATTATTAAAAATTAAAAAAATGTTACAAAAAACTTTGAGAAAATTATTAATATCTAATAGAAGTTTAAAAATAAATATTTATTTAAAAAGATATAAAAATTATATAAAAATATTATTATTTATTTGGTTTGGAGTCATTGGATTTGGTAATAAGGAAATGAAGGGATTGAAATGAGATGATCAAATTTGTGTGAGGTGTCGAATGAGAGATTTGAGTGACGATGAGTTAAGTGCTTGATGGTTTAAGGTGAGTGATGGTTTAAGTACTTTCAACAATTAAAAAATATACAAAAAAAAATAAGTTTATCTTAGTATTTTATAATTAAATTTAAATAAAAATATTTTTATTATTTTAAAATAATGAAATGAAATCATATTGGCAAGTTAGGTTTTGTAGGGCTTGAGCCTATTTTTTTTCTAAATTGGGCTAAGTTGATTGTTGTGTGGTTTGGGGTTGCAAAACTCACGTGTTAAGTTTCTTTAAATTGCTTGAATGACATGAGATATCTCTTGTTTGAATTGCATGTGAGGTAGGAACAAGAATACATTGCCTTTAACCCTAAAAATTTTTGGTAGGAACGTGACTTGGATCAATTCCCTACCACTCACACCTCTTATATGTTTGTGTATATTAGATCAGTAGGTTTGATATGCCTCGTAGATGTGTTAATGTGAGTGTGAACGTATTTGTAAGTTTTGAGTGATTTAGCTAATTAGAGGAAAATTCTGATAGAGACTATTAAATTAAGAACAACAGTTATGAGTTCTTTAGACAAGAATGTCATGGTGAATAGAGGAATTTGTTAGAGAAGTTACCATAAAACAATCTGTGGTAACGAATAGGACTTTTAAGAAAAGTCGTAGGAAGTTAAAGAGAATAGAAATCAGAGTGCGCAACAAAAGTGTGTTGGTTGGTTTAAAAGTAGAAATAGCATATATTGTGATTAAGCAGGTGAGGTGTCAGTAAAAAATTTCAAGGACGAAATTCTTTTTAAAAGAGGAGAATTGTCACATCTTAAAATTGGGTCTAGAAATTTTGAAAAAATTTACTTCGAACTTAATTACTATTTTGCTTGAGTTTTAACTAAATTTATTTGGTTTTTGGACTGTAAAGTTATTTGTACTATGGTTTAAGTTTTATTTTTGTTTTGGTGTTTTCATGCATTCATACTTGACATACTTTAAATTGGTTTATAAGCACATTTTTAAATTGGACAGAGCTTGTTATTTCGTTTGATGATTATATGGTTATAATTTAGTTCTCTTTCTCCTAAGTGTCTCCATTAATTAGCTGACACATAAATAAATTGATTTGAATAATGATTTGGGTCCTATTTTTTGTATTTAAATTTTTTTAAAAACTAAATTTGTTAATGAAAATATAGTTAGAATTTCAATGTTAAACATAGTAACATTACAATTTAACATGTAAAGATTTCATTTTGAACTTTAAGAAAAAATATCTTCAAATTATTTAATCCATGCTAATTTGAGATATTAAATTTAAAAATGTAAAATTAATTTTAGATTTTAGTTAAGGCACATGTATCAATTTAAGAAATTTAATTTCAATTGTGATTTAAGTTTTTTTAATTTAATATAATATGATTTTTGTATAAATTAAATTTATTTTTTACTAAATATATGAAAAACATTTTAAAAATGAAGTGCAGGGACTTGGATTCATGCTAATTCTTTAAATTAATACATGCTAATTTAGGAAATTAATTTAAAATCATAATATAATATGATTTTTGTACAAAATATTTAATATTAAAGATATTTCACTTAATTCCTATATTTAAATTACTTAATTCATGCTAATTTTGAAATTTTTTTTTTTATACGAAGAGAGGTAAAAACTAGAACCAAGCAAGACTATATTATGCTATGGTCGATAAATCATCATGAAGAGCTTGTAATATTTCATCCGGGGGTTGGTTGAAATCAAATCTTCCCATAGATCTTGAGAACGCCAATTTCGCTAAACCATCCGCAACTTTGTTACCTTCCCGCAAAACATGACTTAATTGCACGGTTCAATTTCATTTGAGAAGCGATAGGATTGAACTTGCCACTGTTGAGCCATAGTAGTCGAAGTCCGTATCTTGAAGAACTTGCAGAGCTTCCTTGCTATCCGTCTCCAGAATCACCTTTCTAAATCCAAAATTCCACGCAAATTGAAGACCATTGAGCATGCCCCAAAGCTCTACCATGAGAATGGAGAAGTTGCCAATGTTCCTTAAGAAACTTGCATGCCATGTCCCTTCCTTGTCACGTATAAGTCCTTCTACTGTAGCTGCACCAAACACTGTACAAATCACACCATCTGTGTACCTTCATCCAGCACTCATCAGACATCGTCCATCTGATGGAGGAACGTGAAACAGGAGCCCTGCACCCTGTGTTGTCCTTTAAACCAGTAGTTAAATTCAAAGAACAATTATACATCCAACAACTCTTTGCCAGAATTCCTTGGATCTGCCCCACATCATCATTAAAAATAAAATTATTTCTCCTATTCCATAGCTACCAACAAACGCATCCAAACAAGAAGACCACCCATTTGGATCAATAGCATATCTGTTAGAAGAAGTTAAGTTCTTCGTAATCCAATCCTTGAAATTTAGATTGAAAAATTCTTCACATATCCTTTTTAATGATCGAACACCAAGTGGCGACAGCGGGTGTACAAAATCTCTGGATGTGATCAATAGACTCCCTTGCGTTACCACAAACCAGACAACAAGCATCCACTGCCAAGTGCCTACGCAATCTATTTTCATTTGAAAGAATTTTTTTACTATAGGCAAGCCAAATAAAAACTCGTACTTTTGAGGAGCAGGGATATGCCATTTATGCTTCCAAACCCCGTCACGTGGTTTGACAATCGCACCGCTGTGACAGAATAAGCCAATTTCATGGAGAAATTATTCTTATTATCATGCTCCCATCCAACGAAATCCTCCATATCAATAACTATAGGTGGTTTATACCCAACTATATAGGGATGATAGAAGTAGACACCAAATGCTTCAAAACTGACCAGTTCCAATCACCACTCGATGAGACAAATTCAACAACCGGAACATGTCTTGCAGGTATAACACCAGGTTGAGAGAAGCTATTGATCAGAGGACCCACTCCTTTAACCTAGTTGTCCCTCCAAAAGTCTATACTTTTTCCATTGCCAATCTACCAAAGAATGCCATCCTGTATCATGTTTCATACCCCACCAATTCCTTTCTAAAGCCTTGAAGCATTTTTTATAGCTAATGAAGGGGGAATAGGATCCTCCTAATTATATTTACCTTTAAAACCTTTACCTAGAGATGACCAGGTTTCTTAACAAGGTTATAGCCAATTTTCATGAGGAAAGCATTATTCAAGTAGGACAAGTTTTTAAAACCTAGCCCTCCATGTTCCATATCTTGACATAATCTTAAGAAATAATCTTAAATTTAATGTTAAGTATGACTCATATTTTTAGTTAAATTTAAGAAATAATATTTCAAATAAACTCTGTTTATTTGTTTCAATTAAACTCTATTTATTTGTTTAAGTCAAACTCTTGTTAATCTAGATTATTTTATTATTATTTGACTTAGAAATTTAGCCTATAAATAGGCTCTTTTACAACCTTAGAAAATACAGTCATTAGATTTTAGAACTCCTAATACTTTTGTAGAATTTAGTGTTTACATTTTGTGGGTTCTTTGTTTTCGGGTTTTTGGGGTTTAGTTTTTATCTCCATTTTTTGTACTCTTTGTGCTTTTGCCATTATAGTAAAATTACCTTTGCCCGTAGTTTTTTATCCACTTCAAAGGGGATTTTCCATGTTAAATTTGTGTGTTCAATTTCTCAATTTCTTTCGCTATTTTTACTTGTTCATTGCTTAATCGGGTCGATCCTCATTAAGTGGTATCAGAGCTAGATTAGTTTTCATAAATCAACCTGTTTAGAGATGACAACAACAAGGTTCGATATTGAGAAGTTCGATGGTGTCATAAATTTCAATTTGTGGCAAGTTCGGATAATAGCAATTCTAGTTCAGACCGACTTCAAAAAGGTTGTTACTGGGAAAAACCACGAGAATCTAGATTAGTCAAAACGAAAAGAGCTTGATGAAAAGGCCTTGTTTGCAATCCAGTTGTGCCTCGCGAATAGGATAGTGCAAGAGGTATTGATGGAGAAGATCTCATCTGCCTTGTGAAAAAGGCTAGAAACTCTTTATGCAACTAAGTCTCTGGCTAACTGTTTAGTGTTAAAACAACGTCTAGTTACGTTTTGCATGAACGAAAGTGAGCTTCTTAGAGATCACATCAGTCAATTTATTAACCTTTTAAATGATTTAAGTAATGTTGAAGTTCAGATTGACGATGAAGATCAAGCTATGCTATTATTGTGTTCTATACCCCCTTCATACAAGTCTTTTAGGGAGACACTTATTTATAGTAGAGACAAACTCTTATTGGATGTGAAGGGTCATTTGTTGAGCAAAGACAAACTCAACAATGAGTTTGTTTTAGATAGGAAGAAAAATAGGCAAGCTTCTATTTTGGTAGCATCAAAGAAGCGAGACAAAAGGTGTCTTTACTGTAAGAAGTTAGGTCACGTCAAAGCAAATTGTTACAAACTGCGAAATAAAAGGGCTACTAAGAGCAACAAGGAAGATATAAATGGTGCTAATTTGGCCGACGAAAGTGCTGATAATTTCTTGTTAGTGTCAACGAGCGATAACTCCAAATTTACGTCCGAGTAGATACTAGATTCGAGATATTCTTTCCACATGTATCCCAACAGAGAATGGTTCTCCACATGTAGTTTGGTTGAAGGTGAAGTTGTGTCCATGGGAAACGATTCATCTAGTATGGTAATTGGTATCGATACTGTTAAAATTAGGATGCACAATGGGAAGATTAGGACACTATCAGATGTTAGGTATGTACCTGATTTATGAAATAATCTCATCTTTTTTAGTATTTTAGACTCGAAAGATTGTAGGATAAACATTGAGTAAAGCGGCATTAAGGTGTCTTGTGGTGCTCTCGTTTTGTTAAAAGGTAAAAGGATCGACTGTCTTTGTATTTTGAAAGGTTCTATAGTGACCGGTGAAATCGAACGTCCCTCGTTCGTTATAAAGTTGAAGTCAACTCGTTTGGAGTTGAGGCAACTTAGTCATAGAAGGGAAAAAGGTATGACCGTTTTGTTAAAGAGAGGTTCTGTTTTGGATGAAGGTTTTGAAAAGTTAGGGTACTGTGTTCGTGAAAATCAGACTCAAATTTGTTTTGATTTGACAGTGCACAAGTCGAAGGCTAGAAGTATTCCAAATTCTAAGCACATATTCAACTCAGTTAATTCTCTACATAGTTCAAGATAGGCTCGTGATGGGCTTTGGCAAAGATGACACTGTGGAAATACGAGTCAAGGTGGAGATTTGTTAAGTATGACTCATATTTTAAGTCAAATTTAAGAAATAATCTTCCAGATAAACTCTGTTTATTTGTTTCAATTAAACTCTATTTATTTCTTTCAGTCAAACTCTTGTTAGTCTAAATTATTTTATTATTATTTGACCTAGAAATTTAGCTTGTAAATAGGCTCTTTTATAACCTTAGAAAACACACCCATTAGAATTTAGAACTCCTAACACTTTTGGAGAATTTCGTGTTTATGTTTTGATGGTTCTTTGTCTTTGTGTTTTAGGGGTTTAATTTTTATCTCCATCTTTTGTACTATTCGTTCTTTTGCCATTATAGTAAAATTATCTTTACCCATGGTTTTTTATCTTCTTCGAAGGGGTTTTTCCACGTTAAATTTATGTGTTCAATTTCTCAATTTCTTCCACTATTTTTACTTGTTTGTTGCTTAATCGGGTTGATTCCCAACTTTTAAAAATCATATTATTGATTTTATGATTAATTAAAAAAATTAAAGAGGTAATTGATGGGATAAACTTGATTAAGCAACAAACAAGTAAAATAAAAAAGAAATTGAAAAGATCGAACACAAATATTTTATGTGGAAAAACCCTCTAAAGATGATAAAATATCATGGATAAAGATAATTTCACTATAATAGTAAAATGAAGAGTACAGAACATGGAGATAAAACTAAACCCTGAAACCCAAAATAAGAACCCTTGTAATGTAAACACAAAATTCTTTAAAAGCTTGTAAAAGTTAATACTTAAATGTGTAATGAGTAATATTTCTATGGTGAAAAAAGACTTATTTATAGGTTAAATTCGTAGGTCAAATAATATTAAAATAATCTAATCTAATCAAAGTGTGGGAAACTAAAAACAATTTAATTGGGAGAAGAAAAGACAAAAAATGTGATCCATAACTCCATAAATCTCCACCTTGACTCGTATTTCCATAACGTCTTCTTTGCTAAAGCCCTCCATAGGGTTATCTCGAACTATGCAGGATATTATCTGAGTCGAAGTTGTGCTTAGAGGCTGAAAGTCTTCTAGTCTTCGATTTGTGCACTACCAAATCAAAACTGATCCGGGTTTGATTTCCACAAACGTAGTGCTTTATCTTTTCAAAACCTGCATCCAAAAGAGAACGTCTCTTATATGAAATGGTCTTGCCTTTTTCCATCCTATGACCAAGTTTTTCCTACTTCGAACGAGTTCGACTCCTTAACAGACGAGGGACGTCTTGTTTCATCTCGCACCATTGATCCTTGTAGAACATAAAGACTGACAATCTTTTTACCTTCATCAAAATGAAAGCTTTACGGGATACCTTAATTCCACTTGACTCAATGTTAATTCTACAACCCTTTATATCCAAAATTCCCAATGAGATGAGATTTTTGTTTAAGTTAGGTACATGCCTGACATATAACAATGTCCTAATTGTCTCGTCGTGCATCCTAATCTGAATAGTACCAATACCGATTACCTTATTGGGTGAACCATTCTTTATGCGCACAACTCAACCTTCAACTGAACTGTATGTGAAACACCAATCCTGTTGGGACACATGTGAAAAAAACACCCTGAATCTAGGATCCACTTAGACATAAGTTCGGAGCTTTCACTTGTTGACAACAACAAGAAATCATCACCCTGGTCATTGGTCAAATTAGCACTAGTTAAATCTTCCTCGTTGCTCTCAGCAACCCTTTTATTTCACAGTTTGTAACAATCTACATTGACGTGACCTAACTTATTACAAAAAAGACATTTCTTATCTCGCTTCCTTAATGCTACCAAAATTGAGGCTTGCCTATTTGACTGTCTATCTAAACCAAACTCATTTTCGAGTTTGTCTTTACTCAATTTATGACCATTCACATCCTCGAATGATAGATTATCTTTGTTATAAAATAGGGTCTCCTTGAAAGACTTGTATGAACGGGATAAAGAGCACAATAATAGCATAGTTTGATCTTCATCGTCAATCTGAACCTCAACATTTTTTAAATCATTCAAAAGAGTAATAAATTGACTGATGTGGATTCTAAAGTGCTCACTTTCTTCGATGCTGAACGTGTGTAGAAGTTGTTTAAACACCAATTGGTTAGCCAAAGACTTTGTCGCGTAGAGGGTTTCTAACAATTTCAATAAGGTGAATGTCTTTTTCTATATCAAAACCTCCTAGAACACATTATTTGTTAGAAATAATTAAATCATGAGTAGTGCTTTTTTATCTAACCTATCACATTCTGATTTATCCATGTCTGCAGGCTTCTTCTTTGTAAGGGCCTTCTTAAGATCACTTTAAATCATAATTTCCATCATCCGAACTTGCCACAAATTGAAATTTGTCATTCCATTGAACTCACCAATATCAAACCTTGTTGTTGTCATCTCTGAGCAAGTTAATTGCAGAAATCGAACTAGCTCTGATACCAGTTTGTTGGGGATAAACTCGATTAAGTAACGAACAAGTAAAATAAAAAAGAAATTAAAAAGATCGAACAAAATATTTTACGTAGAAAAACCCTTCCGAAGAGGATAAAAACCACAAGCAAAAATAATTTCACTAAAGTGACAAAAATGAATAGTACGAAATATAGAGATAAAACTAAACCTCGAAACCCAAAATAAGAACAATAAAAATGTAAACACAAAATTTTTTGAAAGCTTGTAAACGCTAATACTTAAATGTACAATAAATTATATTTTTAGGGTTAGAAAAAGACTTATTTATATGTTAAATAATATTAAAATAACTTACACTAATTAAAAATTAAGTGAAAAAAAAAAAAAAATTTAACTAAGAAAAGAAAAATCCAAAAATGCGAGCCATAACTCTATAATAATTTAGTTTATACTTTGTTATTTGCTATCACTAACCGTATCACTATTGCTTACATTTATTTAACTCCTCTTTAATTTCATTCGCCCTGTCTAAAAGAAAAATTCATCCGTCTTTATAAAAATTATTGTCAATTATTTTTCTTTATATATTTTCTAAAATAAATTTATTATTTTCACAAAATATTTAGTGAAAATTGTGAAGTTTGTTTTCGGTTTTGCAATTTTTTTTTGAGCTTTCAGAAATGAAATATTCAGGGAAGAAAAATTTTATGTTTTTGAGTTTGTGATGGAAAATGAAATATTCAGTAAACAAATAATTTTTCTTTTATAATATTATGGATTATGGAAGTGCTAGAATGGTCAAATATATGACTATCAAAGAACATAGAATATACTAATTATCAAACATATGAATATAAATTTCTTTTTTGAATTATATGACAAAATTAATTCCTTTTTTTTTTAATTATAAATTTCTTGTCGAAACCATCCATTTTTTTTAAAACGACGTGTCCCAAAAAAAAATAATTTTTAAAATTAATAAATAATGGGAGTCGCCACCAATCCTTTATTCGGTGTGATTGGACCACCACAAAACGTTTTAAAAGCCGTTTTGAAAACATGTAGGTCTTCGAAATCCAGAAAAATAGGTTCGGGAGTCGGTTACGCATGAGGAAGGATTAGCACCCTCATGCGCCTAAATTGGTAACGTATTGATTATTTTCGGGTCTTAATTTGTGACATTTAAAAGTTCAAATAAAGCTTAAAATACGATCCTTGAATGCACGAGCTAAGTTTAAAAGAAATCGTGTTTGTTTGAAAATCCCACTACTTCAGAGTGATCGAGGAAGAAAAGCTACGTCCAGTGAGTTAGGACGCGACATTTCAAGATCAAGAAATAATGAGCTTTCCTTTGTGAAAACTTTTACGAGAAGGATATTTGATTATCTCGATTTGAAGAAAGGTCGCACCTAGTAAGTTAAGGCGCAATATTTCGGAATCGAAGATAAGAAAACATTGCCTCGATTAAGGGTATTCGATTACTTTGATTTGAAGAAAAAATTGCACCTAGTGAGTTAAGGCGCAAATTTTCGGAACCCGAAATAAAAGAATATTGCCTCGATATTAAAGTTTTTATGAAAAAAAGACAATTTCGAAAACAAGCATGCGAGTTTAATAAGAACAAGTAGTTAATGATGGATATTAAATAACGCGAAGCAAGGTAAATAAGAAGATAAGTTATTCACGAAAGAAATCAAGGATACAAAACACGAGTGCATAATAAAGTGAATGTAGATGAGAAAGAAGAAAAGGTGCAATCGGAGTTTGAAATGAGACCTTTCGGATGCACGGAGTGGCAAAATGGTAGTTTTGGAATGTTCGGAATCAAAAATAGAATTTTGGAAGTTCGAGGGTAAAATGGTAATTTTAAGAAGATTCGAGGTCAAAAATGAGATTTTTGGAAGTTCGGGGGTAAAATTGTAATTTTTAGAAGATTCGAGGTCAATAATGGGATTTTTGGAAGTTAGAGGGTAAAATAGTAATTTTTGGAAGATTCGGGGTTAAAAATAGGATTTTTGGAAGTGCGAGGGTAAAATGGTAATTTTTAGAAGGTTCGGGGCTAAAAATGGGAATCTTGGAAGTTTAGGGGTAAAATGGTAATTTTGGAAGATTCGGGGCCAAAAATAGGATTTTTGGAAGTTCGGGGGTAAAATGATAATTTTTAGAAGGATCGGGACCAAAAATAGGATTTTTAGAAGTTTAGGGGTAAAATGGTAATTTTTGAAAGATTCGAGGGTAAAATGGTAATTCTTGGAAGGTTTAGGGACCTTCGGGGTAATAAAACCAAAGACGGGTGACACGTGGCAGCCCTTCAGGCATCCTGAAGTCAGAGGACTATTTTGAAAACTGTGGAAAATTTATGGGGTAATTTTGAAATTAAAGCGAACCTGATTTAAGGATTAAATTAGAACAAATTAGAAATAAAGGGGACCATTTGCGAAAATAAACCAAAATCATTACACGTGGCAGCTTCTCGTGCTTTTGAAAGGTCAAGGGACTAAATTAAAAAAATGAAAATCGTTGGGCCAATTTAAAAGTAATTAAAAGCACGAGAAGGATCTGATTGAAAATTTGAAAAAAAGCGGAATGACCAAATGCATAAATATGCCATTAATCAAAAACACGCAGATCCTGAGTCGGGTCGAATCGGATCCGGGCCGATTTTAGGGAAATTACGCCGTTTTCATGCCGAATACCCTCACCAAAACGTTACCGTTTCAGTGAGGGTATTTAAAGCCAGAACCTTTTGAAAAAAAAGGCCCTTCTTTCATTTTCTCAGTTTTCAAAAAAAACGAAACCAGAGCCTCTCCCATTTTCTCTCAAGTTCCCTCCGTGGCCGGCCATGCTCTGGCTGGTCGAGTTGGTCGGCGTCCGACGCGCGTAGGCCACACGCGCACCACCGACCCCCCCATGGTCATTCGTGTCACCGCCGAGGATTTTTCGGTGCACGAGCCGTCTTTCCACGCGCCACGCGCCTCCTTTGAAGGTAAATCGTCATTTTTCCTACCTTTCTTCCTTTTTTACACCCTTTTAAAACGGAGATCGAGTTCAGATCTGGTGAGATCGAACCCCGATCTTTATTTTTAAGAGTTTTTTTTAGAAAACCCTTTTTCCTTTTCTATTACTATTTTTTTTATTAACCGCCTTTATTCTAACTTTATTTTTTTGTTTTTTTGTTTTAAATCCAAGCGTGATGCGATGTCGACGCGATTCTAGGCTTCAGCGGAGGTTCCATCGACGGCGACACGGATCAGGGAAGTACCCTCTGACCGTTCGAATGCCCTTTTTTATTATTAATTATTATTATTATTATTATTATTATTGTTTTTTTTAAAAAGAAATTTATTATTAATAAATATTTTGAAAAAAAATTGCCCACTCGTCATTAATGCCATTATTATTCTCGTTATTAACCAATTATTATTAATAATCCTTAAGAAACGTTTTGAAAATAACGCAAATAAATAACAATGGGGTATTGAATGCATGCATCGAAACTGAATGAGATTTGAATAGTGATAAATATTTATTGAGTATACCTGGATACTTTAATGCCTAACCACTGTGAATTCGGTCTGCCTCTTGTTGCCTTCAAGATTATTAACTTGCTGTATTTTCCCTTTCGGATATTCCGAATCCAACCCCTATAACTAAGAATCAATTTGGCTTTTATAGCCTGCTTACAATCATTTCATTTTGTCGTCCCAACTAAATATACATCTAATCTACTTTTTCTTTCTTCAAAGGTTCGGCGGTGGCAGTGGCGGTAGAAGCAGTCGGTGGCAGGGCAAGTTGGAACTGAAGCAGAAACTGCTTAGGCTGACGTGGCGCACTCAGAGTGGCTGGAGAAGAGGTGGCTGGTGCAAGTTGCCCAGCAGATTAGGAATAGGCTAAAGTTTGGGCCTATTTGGGCCATTTTAGTTTAAGTAAATTTCAAATAAACTTAAATTTAAAATAAATTCAATTTCCAACCGGCCCAGACCAATTTGGGCTTCAACAGCTGCCCTTCTTTGCTTGTTATTGTGTAACAGGAACGTAGCAAAGACTCAAAAGGATGCCCAATTTGTCCAGTCTCATTTCTTTGACGTTTTTTTCAATTGGTCCACCCTTTGCTTTATGTCCGTCGCTTAATTCCACTGCATCAGCTTCTCTTCATTTTCGATGTTCATCTTGCTCTTAGATAATTTCAAAAAGACAAAATTTGCTACTGTGATTTCACTCCATTCTCTTGAAATTTCAAGGAGATTGGACTTCATCACCATGGTTTCTGAGTCTGGTTTCATTTACTTGGCCTTCTTCTCAGTATCTCCTCAGGGGGCTAACCGCTTTATTGCTTCGACCTGCTTCTCAGTATCTTATCAAGAAGCTGGGGGTTTGAAGATTTGCTCACATCGAGCGTGGGTTTGGTTTGGTCTTCTTCTTAGTATCTTATCAGGAAGATGACCACGTCGTCTGTCTCAATTCGCTTATCTCATCAGGAAGACGAATTTGGTTCACTTCTCAGTACCTCATCTGGAAGATCTGCTCGTTTCGAGCCTTGTTTGGGTTTTCTTCTCAATGTCTTATCAGGAAGATGATCCTATCACTGTTTCCATCCGCTTCTCTATATCTCATCAGGAAGACGAATTTGGTTCACTTCTCAGTATCTCGTCTGGAAGATTTGCTCGTTTCGATCCTCGTTTGGGTCTTCTTCTCAGTGTCTCATCAGGAAGATGATCCCATCACTGTTTCAATCTGCTTCTCTGTATTTCATCAGGAAGACGAATTTGATTCACTACTTAGTACCTCATCTGGAAGATCTGCTTGTTTCGAGCCTCGTTTGGGTCTTCTTCTAAGTGTCTTATCAGGAAGATGATCCTATCACTGTTTCCATCCGCTTCTTTGTATCTCATCAGGAAGACGAATTTGGTTCACTTCTCAGTATCTCGTCTGGAAGATTTGCTCGTTTCGAGCCTCATTTGGGTCTTCTTCTCAATGTCTCATCAGGAAGATGATCCCATCACTGTTTCAATCTGCTTCTCTGTATTTCATTAGGAAGACGAATTTGGTGCACTTCTTAGTACCTCATCTAGAAGATTTGCTCGTTTCGAGCCTCGTTTAGGTCTTCTTCTCAGTGTCTTATCAGGAAGATGATCCTATCACTGTTTCCATCCGCTTCTCTGTATCTCATCAGGAAGACGAATTTGGTTCACTTCTCAGTATCTCGTTTGGAAGATTTGCTCGTTTCGAGCCTCGTTTGGGTCTTCTGCTCAGTGTCTCATCAGGAAGATGATCCTATCACTGTTTCAATTTGCTTCTCTGTATTTTACCAAGAAGACGAATTTGGTGCACTTCTTAGTACCTCATCTGGAAGATTTGCTCGTTTCGAGCCTCATTTGGGTCTTCTTCTCAGTGTCTCATCAGGAAGATGACCCCATCACCGTTTCAATTCGCTTCTCTGTATCTCATCAGGAAGACGAATTTTGGATCACTTCTCAGTATCTCATCAGGAAGCTAACCGTTTATTGCTCCGATCTGCTTCTCGGTGTGTCGTCAGGGAACTGGGATTCGGAGACTTGCTCTCATCGTGCGTGGGTTTGGCTTGGTCTTCTTCTCAATATCTCATCAGGAAGATGATCGCACCGTTTTGTAGATAATCGTAATTTGCCCTGTGATTAGGGTAAAGTTTTGGATTCCCGTATCTCCCTCGATGGTCTTTAATGGTTCATCCCATCATGTGGCGGGGATGTGACCTGGGAAATGCGCTTCTGGAGGCCTCTATGAGAATGTCAGGGTTTAAAATGAATTAAATGCTCCTAACTTGCATGAATGTGTATGATGAATGTCAGATTTGTTTATTATTAATGATTTGTTGCCTGTCCCAAATTCTACTTTTGATGTGTTGCTCCGTCCTTTCTGGGTTGTTCCGGAAGTGCTTGCTTTCAAGCTTGTCTTCCAGTTGATGGTTTTGTTTCGGGCTTCTAGCAATTTTTTGAAAACTCCAGAATAATGCTCGTAACTTTTGTATGATTTATTAGTTCATTACTCGTTATTTAGATGCAAAAATGCTTGGACAAACTTGCGCAAGAGACAAAGTCGTATTTCAAAAATTTAAAAGAGACGAAATTAAGAAGAAGAATCCAAGGAAACGATCATTAGTTTGAAAGTTGCTGAGTATACAAGGAGTAATAATTGGTTGCCCCAGCTATCACAAAATGAGCTATTCTGCGCTAACTTGTTTGAGAATCACTCCTAATTTTTTACGTGTGCCTAGAAGATCTAGAGTGCTTTGTTGATATTTCAAGTTGTCACCTTCCTTTCTCTTGTCGACTCGTTCTTAGGTCTTGAGCCGCCCTTTGCGGGTTTTTAACTCGAAGTCCCCTTGGTTCCAGAACGCCCTTTGCGAGTTTTCATCCTGGTTTTTTTTTTTTTTGAACACTCTTTGCGGGTTTTATCTCAATTCTTATTTGGTTTCTAGGCAAAGTATTTTTTTACCGAGTCTGAATTGACGGGGTTGTACAGCTCTTTGCCGTCCATCTCTGTTAAGATGAGAGCTCCTCCTGAGAAAGCCATTTTTACCACGTAGGACCCTTCCCAATTGGGCATCCATTTCCCACGGAAATCTTTATGTATGTGAAGTATCTTTTTCAAAACTAGATCTCCCTCATAGAATTCCCTGGGACGGACTTTTTTGTCGTAAGCTCGCATCATTCTTTTCTGGTACATTTGGCAGTGGCGAATGGCTTTTAATCTCTTTTCCTCGATTAAATTCAATTGGTCATATCGAGCCTGGACCTATTCTGCCTCGTCAAGTTGAAGCTTCGTTAAGACTCGAAGGGAAGGTATTTCAACCTCAATAGGCAAGATTGCTTCCATACCGTATGCCAACGAGAATGGCGTTGCCCCAATAGAAGTTCTGACTGAAGTTCTGTAAGTAAAGAGGGCAAATGGTAATTTTTCGTGCCAGTCCTTGTAAGTCTCAGTCATTTTGGCCACAATCTTCTTGATATTCTTATTAGCTGCCTCCACAGCCCCATTCATTTTTGGGCGATAGGGAGAAGAATTATGATGCTTAATCTTGAACTATTCACAAACTTCTGCTATCGTACTGTTGTTCAGATTGAGTGCATTGTCGGATATGATCCTTTCAGGCATCCCATATCAGCAAATGATTTCCTTTTTCAAGAACCTACTAACCGCAGACTTGGTAACATTCGCATATGAGGTTGCCTCTACCCATTTAGTGAAATAGTCAATCACCACAAAGATGAATCTATGGCCATTGGAAGCCTTTGGAGAAATTGGCCCGATGACATCGATGCCCCACATAGAAAAAGGCCAGGGAGAAGTCATGACATGCAGATGTGATGGAGGTACATGGATCTTGTCTCCATAGATCTGGCATTTATGGCACTTCTTGGCATAATTGATGCAATCTCCCTCCATACTAGACCAGTAATACTCGAATCTCATTATTTGTCGGGCCATCGTGAAACCGTTGGCGTGTGTCCCACAAATGCCTTCGTGAACCTCTTCTAAAATCTTTTTTGCTTCAATTGCATCGACACACCTCAGCAACACTTGATCTTTTCTTCTGTTGTACAAGATTTCCCTGTCCGGGACATATTCACTGGCCAGTCTTCGTAGTGTCCTTTTTTTATTTTTCGAGGCTTGTTCGGGATACTTTTGATCTCTCACAAACTGAAGAACATCTTGGTACCACGGGTGATGATCTTTCTTCTCTCCATCCTCTGTCTCAATGTCGTAACAATGAGCAGGAGCTTCATAGATACTCATCTGAATGGGCTTTACATTTTCCATCCTACTTACTTTAATCATTGAGGCTAGAGTGACAAGAGCATCTGCCATCTGATTCTCTTCCCGTGGGAGGTAATGAAATGTGATGTCATCGAATTCGATGATCAACTCGAGAACTAATTTGCGATAATCCATTAACTTGAAATCCCTGGTTTCCCATTCTCCTTTTAGTTGATAGATTACCAGTGCAGAGTCTCCATAAATCTCCAAGATTTTGATTCCTCGTTCTATGGCCGCACGGATTCCCAATATACATGCTTCGTATTCAACCATATTATTCGTGCAATCAAAATCAAGCTTGCTGATGAAAGGGTAATGATCTCCCTCTGGTGATACCAAGACTGCTCCGACCGCATTGCCTGTGGTGTTTGAAGCTCCATCGAAATTCATCCTCCAAGGTCGTTCTTTCGTGTCTTCCTCTTCAGTAGTCGCAACATACATTAAATCCTCATTCGGGAAATCGAAGTCTATAGGCTCATAGTCTTCTAAAGCCCTACTTGCTAGGAAATCTTCTATCGCACTTCCTTTTATTGCTTTCTGATTGACATAGACTATGTCGAATTCAGAGAGCAAGATTTGCCATCGAGCTAATCTCCCATTTAATGCTGCTGACTCCATCAAATACTTCAGAGGATCCAATTTTGAAATCAACCAAGTGGTGTGATAAAGCACGTATTGTCTTAATCTACGTGTAGTCCAGACGAGTGCACAACATAATTTCTCAATAGGCGAATATCGTGTCTCGCAATCAGTGAATTTCTTGCTGAGATAATATATCGCTCTTTCTTTCTTTCCAGATTCATCATGTTGGCCTAGTACACATCCCATGGAATTTTCAAAGACCGTTAAGTACATGATTAATGGTTTATTAGGAATCGGAGGTACCAAGATGGGAGCCTTGGATAAATAGTTTTTGACTTTATTAAAGGTTTCCTGACATTCATCATCCCATACACCCGGGTTGCGCTTTCTAAGCAAACGGAAGATAGGATCGCATTTCTCAGTTAACTGCGAGATGAACCGAGCAATGTAGTTTAGTCTTCCTAAGAAACCTCGAACTTCTTTTTGAGTGCTGGGCACTGGTAATCCCTGTATAGCTTTGACTTTATCCGGATCAATTTCAATTCCTTTTTTGCTAACCACAAAACCTAACAATTTTCCTGAAGTGGCCCCGAAAGTGCATTTGGCTGGATTCAACTTCAGTTGATATTTTCTTAGCCTTCCAAACAACTTTCTCAGTATTCTTACATGTTCCTCCTCCGTCTGAGATTTCGCAATCATGTCATCGACGTAAACGTCAATCTCTTTGTGCATCATGTCATGGAACAGGGTCACCATAGCCCTCTGATAAGTTGCCCCTGCATTCTTGAGTCCGAAGGGCATCACCTTGTAACAAAATGTTCCCCATAGCGTGATAAAAATGGTTTTGGTCATATCCTCAGGGTCCATCCTTATCTGGTTATACCCAGAGAAGCCATCCATGAAGGAAAATAGGGAATGTCCTGCCGTATTGTCAACTAGAGTGTCGATGTGGGGTAAAGGAAAATTATCCTTTGGGCTAGCTTTATTTAAATCTCGATAGTCCACGCACATACGTACCTTTCCATCTTTTTTGGAACGGGGACTATATTAGCTACCCATTCAGAGTATTTAACCACCTGGAGGAAACCAGCGTCAAATTGTTTCTTGACTTCTTCTTTTATGTTTAACAACACATACGGTCTCATCCTCTGAAGTTTTTGCTGCACAGGCCTGTTTTCTTCCTTTATAGGGAGTTTATGCACACAATGTCGGTACTTAAGCCAGGCATATCTTGGTAAGACCATGCAAAAATATCTTGGAATTCTTGAAGCAGCTCGATCAGATTCCTTCTAGTTTCTACGGAGATACATGTCCCGATTTTCACCTCTTTCTCTTCGTCTTCGTGCCCTAGATTAATAACTTCCGTCGGGTCAGAATGAGGCAGAATTTGTTTTTCTTCCCGCTCCATCATTCTTAACAGATCGGAAGGTAAATCACAATCTTGCTTATCTTCAAAGTCCTGAAGTTCTTCCAAACACATATCTTGCTCGAAGTGGGGTTCCAAGTTAGCGTCAGGATTGCTCATATTATTGATATCCGAGAATTTGTCAAAGAATGAAAGGAAGGTCCAAAGAGCGAAATGAATTTACGAAAGAATGACTATGTGGTATATGTATGTGTATGCATGTATTGAACCTTGTTTATTAGATATGTACGAACGGTTTATTAGGCTGAATTTAAGAAATGAAAGAGTAGTTATGGAAAGAGTATAAAATGGAAAAGTGCACTTTATTCAAAATAACTGAGTAATGACCATGGGCCCTTTGTACAAAAAGATCCATATTGCTTTCGAGCCTAAAGCAATAGGCGTTTTCGAGCATTACTCTGAGGAAATCTTAAAAATTACAAGGAGTTCCTCCACGGTCCAATTATTCAAGGTGCTTCCTAGCACACACGGGCCAATCCTTGACGGATCTCTTTCCTTTCCTTTATCAGTTATAGCATTAACGCCTAGGTCTTTCACGATGACTTCCTTGGTTCCAATTGTCACTTGTTTCTTTTCCTGCTGGTTGATCACTTCTCCTGAGACGAACGTCTCATGGATATGCGGGAAAGTCATGGGTTCCCATGAGATGTCCTTTCCATCTAGTCTGACCCTCCTTCTTTCTTGCCTCTTTTCCGACTCATTTCTCTTTTGTTTTGCGTCTGGCTTGTACCCCAGGCCATAACGATCCCGTTTTTCTATTAGCATTGGCACATCAACCCTTCCTTGGAGGTATTTTCCTAGCCCTTTCCCAAGTCTCGCTCCTTTTCCGATTGTCAATTTCAAATCCATCCTGGTGGTTGACGATATTGTAGGCATAGGTATTTTCTTCCCTTCTGAAATGAAGGTTGCGTTGACAAACTCTAGTGAGCGGAACGAGCATTCTACAGCCTCCTCGTCTATTCCCACATACGGCGAATCGCTTGTTATGGATGCGATTATTTCCTCCTCAGCATTAATCGTGATCAGCATCCCTTCATTTATTAGCTTTACTTTCTGATGCAAAGAGGAAGGTACTGCCCCAGCTGAATGGATCCACGGCCTTCCCAGCAGACAATTATAAGTGGGCCTGATGTCCATTACTAGAAAATCTACTTCATAGGTATTTGGCCCAATATGAAGGGGTATTTCAATCTTCCCCATTACCTTCCTTTCTGTCCCATCAAATGCTCTTACTATGTTATTGCACCCTTTCATGTGAGAGCTATCGATTGACAATCTTTGCAATGTAGCTAGTGGTAGCACATTCAGGGCTAAACCATTGTCTATGAGTACTCCAGGCAGCGTATACCCTTTACAACGAGTAGTGATGTGTAGAGCCTTGGTGGACCCTATTCCTCCTGTTGGTATTTCATCATCGCTGAAGAAAATGAAATTATCAGCACTCACATTATTGACCAATCGATCCAGTTTGCTGACAAAGATGTCATTTGCTACGTAGGTTTCGTTTAACACCTTCATTAGTGCGCTCCGATGAGCTTCCGAGCTTAAGAGCAATGACAAGATTGATATACGAGCAGGCTGCTTGTGTAGTTGCTCTACTACACTATATTCACTGTCTTAAAAACTTTAAAAACTCCTTCGCCTCATTCTCAGTTATAAGCTCTATGATAGGTGTTTTCGGCTTGTTAGTCATTTCCTCCTCAAGCTCACACATTCTAGCCTTCCCTTTATTGACCTCTTTTTCTTTATTCACAGGGTCATAATTCTTACCGCTCCGGGTAATAAGGTTAACGTCCTTCCTGGGTTCCCCCTCCTTTGGCACGATCACGTTACAATTGTAACTCCATGGGACCCTCTTGCTGTCTTTGTAAGGAAATGTCGTGGACTTTTGTATGATAATGCGGGGAGTTATTTGTTCTCTTGTTGTGCCATGAATAATCACCTTGGGACAATTGTTTCCGTAAGTCTTAGCAGTCCCGTCCTTAGAGGCGTAAACGTCATTAGCTTCTAATCCCTCTTCAAAGAATTCCAGCTCTCGATTGTCCATCATCATCTGGACCACAACTTTGAACTCGACGCAAATTTGGATTTTATGCCCTTTGACGGTGTGAAACTCGCAGTGGTCATCATCCCCGATTACCATACTCCCTTTATCGCTAAAGATTATTCCTTCTTTAACCAATTCCTGCCATACCCACCGAAGTGGAGACTTGATTTCTTCAATATTTCTCTTGATTTTCCGGGCTCCTTCTTCTATCTAGGCATTCACCCCTCGCTCTGGGTGATTAGGTAGAGGATTTTCGGCTATATTGGGTTTAGCTGGCTCTTCTAACTTCACGATCCCGTGCTCTATGAGTCCTTCGACTCATCTTTTAAAGGCGGGGCAATTTTCAATCGAGTGCCCTTCTGGCCCTGCATGGTACTCGCAGTGAGCTTTTGCATCGTACCAAGCCGGGAATAGGGGTTTGTATGGTCTTACATGCTGATGAGCTACCTCATGCGCATCGTATAATATCTTGTAGAGTTCCCCATATGACATTGGAAGGGGGTATATTGAATTTTTCCCTTGTTCAGCCTAATGCCTGTCTCCTGTCGCGAGGCATTTTGATAATTGCCCATTGGAGCTTTGGGCTGACTCGTTACGAAGGGTCTAGTGTAACCAGGTTCGTATATGCTTGCATTGTTGACCTCGTTATCCTTTCTTCTAGGGGTAGGCCTTTTAGGGCTTTCCCCGGTCTCAATTTTACCGGCCTTAATCGTATTTTCAATCATTTCCCCTGACATGACCATATCCGAGAAACTTTTGGTAGCGTTTCCTAACAGGTGATTTAAGTAAAGAGCCCTTAGCGTATTGACAAACAACATTGTTGTCTCCTTTTCTGTTAGTGGTGGCTGTACTTGTGTTGCCACCTCGCGCCACCTCTGCGCATATGTTCTAAAGCTCTCATTTGACCTCTTTTCCATATTCTACAGTGTAAGCCGGTCAAGGGCTATTTCTATTACATGACCGTATTGTTTTAAGAAAGCTTGTGCCAAGTCTTTCCACGAATGGATTTTTAATCGGCTCAACTGATTATACCATCTGATCGTCGACCTAGCCAGGCTGTCTTGAAAATAATGAATTAACAGTTGGTCATTATGTACATGCCTTGCCATCTTTCTGCAGAACATGGTTAGGTGAGCTTCAGGGCAGCTTGTCCCGCTATATTTTTCAAATTCCGGAGCTTTGAATTTGGGAGGGAGCACTAATTCTGGGACCAAACTTAGCTCTTTGGCATCCACCCCATAGGCAATTTCAATCCCTTGCATCGCGTCAATTTTCTCTTCTAAACGCCTATATTTTTCTTCTATTTGCTTGGGAAGATCTTCTTTTATCATTTCGTCAAAGTCCGGAACACCTAGATTTACGGCATTATCCTCTGGGTTTGACCCTAATCCAGTTGGATAATTAGCCGGTCGTGACGTACCTGTGGCTGGTTGCTGTGCCCTTATGGTAACAGTGGGTTCCCGTACTGGCATTTCTTGCGACGCTGAGTTATGAGAGGGAGCAAAGCCTGGGGGGACCATTGGGTCCTCTTCTTCCTCAATGGTTGGGCTTTTCCCTTTGTCAGCCATGCTTTGTTTGGCATGTGATAATTCGTTCATCAGACTCTTTTGTATTTCCATGAATTGATTCTTCATTTCTCTACACATCATGCTCATTTTCTCTTGGATGTGTTCTTGCATCTGATCTTGTAATTCTTTTTGAATTTGTTCAAGTCTCTGTTCCATGTCTTTAGTCTTCTTTCGAGAATTATAACGGTGTGAGTTTTCAATGGTTACTGATGTTGCTGGATTGTGAATTTTAATGAGTTAGGATTGTTATGCAGAAGTATGCAAAATTGTGATGTAAATATGATGCATGTATGCAAGAGAAAGGTATTGACTTATAATTCACTTTCCATTTAGAAAACTTCATTTGGATAACAAGTTCCTTAACATAAAGTAAATTACATAAACGGTTTCGCCTTGATGCTCAGAGCTTTGACTTTCTTAAGAAGTTTTAACAGCTTCTGTCCTCGTTCAGTCTTCGTCTCGTACTGTATGCTTAACTCTTCCGCTTCAACCGCCAGGATCTGCACGTGGTCAGCTACTCCGCGGATTTGATTTAAAGCTTCACCCATGACATAATCCCTTTCTCTGACTTCCTTTTGAGTTTGCTGAAGATGCCAATCATTTGTATCTAACGTTCTTTCCAGAATCTCAATTCGTATTTCACTATTCTGTAAAGAGGCCTCTAACTCTTCCACCCTCTCATTTAGTCGCTTAATCTCGGCTCGGCCTGCCTTTAACTCCATTACTGAATTTCGGCTACGATGCCTATACAAGGACTCCTCCAACTCTCCTACTCGAGCTTTTAATTCAGCTACTTTGGCTTGGCTTTCCAGAAGGCTTCCCTTTATAGCATTTTCCTGGACTTTGGCGTTTTGGAATTTGTTATTCCAGTGACTTGTTTTATTTTTCTCTTCGTTGATTTCCTGCTGCCATTGCTCTGATGTCTTACCCAAACCGGCAGTTTTCATTGATAATCGAAGTTTTTTATAGTTCTTCTTTAGGCTGCTCAGATCTTCTTCAGCCTTATTCTTCCCTTTCCTTAATTTTTTTGCCTCCAGCTTCTGAACATCAACGTCTAGTTCTAAGAGCACCTTCTCTTCCTCCAGTTTTTCTATCACTTTCCCCATCTCAGCATTTTTCTTTTCAAAATCCTGTTTAATTATCTCTAATTCAGTCGAAACTACCTGCAAGTGTTCTTCAATTGGGCGGACAATCTCCGGGTTTGGCACGAGAATATTATCATTGATCCTTCTGTTTCTCCACCAATCATATTCTTCAGTCATCATGGGATTGGCACCAAATGCTTTCATTTTTCGGACCTGGTTCCACGCATTTGAGATTTCCCGAATCCTTTTCTTATTGTTTTCTCCTCGGTACATGAATTCACATTGAGCTATCCCCTGCGTCGCGGGTATGAACTGTCTTGATCTGTATTGTCTTGAAACTAGCAACGGTGCATATCCAGTTGCTCCCCATATCCCGGCTAATGGGACCCAGTCGAGATCTCCGCATCGATATAATATTTCATCAGGAATAAACCATGGTGCTCGCCACTCTATGTCTTCGTCTTTGAGGCTTTGAAGTATGGCCATCCATTTTTCTTCTGAGAAGCTTTCTCGTCTCTGTGTGGCTACGAACTCTTTCAAAGGGGAGTAATCTTTAGACAAGTACTGATAGGAGACTTTTTCTGTTTTCCAAAAGTGACTATGAAACCATACCATCAGTAGCGGTGCGAAGGCGATAAATCGACCTTCGCCCTCCTTTCTGCATGCATTCAGGGATCTGAAAGTTTCAGCTAGTATAGCCGGGACAGGTGTCACTCTTTTACTTAATCTATCAAACAAATCTATGACCGCGTCCTCTGTATGTCCCAAGGCTTTTGGAAAAATGACCAACCCATAGATACTTAGGGCTAAAATGTCGATCTTCTTCTTTGCATCTGGATGGGCCCATATTAAATCTCGCAGGCTCTTCCATATGATGCACTTGTTATCGCCCTTGACCTTAACTCGAGCTGCAACCCACTGTTCGCTCATGCCTGTGATGTTTATTAATCTTTTAACCATGGTTGCAAAATTCGGAGCTCTAGAGTAGGCCTTATCTATTGACACCTTCGGACAACGGAGCAGAGTGGTGTATTCTTCTATCGTCGGTGTCATGTCTATATTTTCGAAGGTGAAGCAATTGTAGGCCGAATTCTAATATTGTGTTAAGGCTCTAAAGAGGAATTTGTCCTCCTTAACTTCACACAATTACGGTAAATCTCCGTATTCTTGGTAAAAGGTTTGCTTCACGTTATTGTCCCAACTGTCCCAGATCTCCTTTAATTCGAGCATATTGTTTTGAGTCGTACTGATCCTGGTGTAATCCCAAAGCTCGGACTCATATCCTTCTGCTAAGCTGTCTCATTTTTGGCGTTGAGTCTCCTCCGACCACATGCGCACAACCATATTATCCTCTACTTTATCAAAGTACTTGTTTTCCATGATTGATTCTCTTATCGGTAACTGAACTTTTGAGTCTATACCTTCTCTATGTATGATGATGAGATGCGATGCAGAAAGAGACAAAAATAACTCAGTTAGCGAAACGCAACAATATCAAAATACAAATGAAGCATAGAACCTAAGAGTCTAATTTGGAAGGCTGCTAAATGGTTTAACATAACTCCTTTTAAGGCAAGTTTCTATGTCTTACTACATGTGGTTTTAGGCTCTAAGGTAGAGGTACCCAAACCAGCAGATTCCTCATTCCTTACCCATTACAGGATCATACGGATGAGTTCGGTTTAGGGGGACGCATTTCCCACATGTTTGCACGGAAGTGAAAACTTCACGAAAACAAGGGTACTTTGTAATCCCGAAAGCAATCCACTATCCTGCACGGAGGTGAAGACCTCACGAAGGAGTAGTTTCAGGCTTCCACTTATTAGGGTAACATCATATGCAGATGTATGCAAATATACACTAGCAATACTACATAATATAATGTCACAAAAGGTGTCGAGGATCGCATATTAAACAAAACCGAAGCTTTTAAAAGTTTCTAAAGAATACCCGAAAATAATCAATCTTGGCTTGACTCTCGTTTATTTTGACTTCCCCAGTGGAGTCGCCAGCTGTCGAAACCATCCATTTTTTTTAAAATGATGTGTCCCGAAAAAAAAATCATTTTTAAAATTAATAAATAATGGGAGTCGCCACCAATCATTTATTCGGTGTGATTGGACCACCACAAAACGTTTTAAAAGTCGTTTTGAAAACATGTAGGTCTTCGAAATCCAAAAAAATAGGTTCGGGAGTCGGTTACGCATGAGGAAGGATTAGCACCCTCATGCGCCCAAATTGGTATCGTATTGATTATTTTCGGGTCTTAATTTGTGACATTTAAAAGTTTAAATAAAGCTTAAAATACGATCCTTGAATGCACGAGCTAAGTTTAAAAGAAATCGTGTTTGTTTGAAAATCCCACTACTTTAGAGTGATCGAGGAAGAAAAGCTACGTCCAGTGAGTTAGGACGCGACATTTCAAGATCAAGAAATAATGAGCTTTCCTTTGTGAAAACTTTTGCGAGAAGGATATTTGATTATCTCGATTTGAAGAAAGGTCGCACCTAGTAAGTTAAGGCACAATATTTCGGAATCGAAGACAAGAAAACACTGCCTCGATTAATGTTATTCGATTACTTCGATTTGAAGAAAAAATTGCACCTAGTGAGTTAAGGCGTAAATTTTCGGAACCCGAAATAAAAGAATATTGCCTCGATATTAAAGTTTTTATGAAAAAAAGACAATTTCAAAAACAAGCATGCGAGTTTAATAAGAACAAGCAGTTAATGATGAATATTAAATAACGCGAAGCAAGGTAAATAAGAAGATAAGTTATTCACGAAAGAAATCAAGGATACAGAACACGAGTGCATAATAAAAATGTGAATGTAGATGAGAAAGAAGAAAAGGTGCAATCGGAGTTTGAAATGAGACCTTCGGATGCACGGAGTGGCAAAATGGTAGTTTTGGAATGTTCGGAATGAAAAATAGAATTTTGGAAGTTCGAGGGTAAAATGGTAATTTTTAGAAGATCCGAGGTCAAAATAGGATTTTTGGAAGTTCGGGGGTAAAATGGTAATTTTTAGAAGATTCGAGGTTAAAAATAGGATTTTTGGAAGTTTGGGGGGTAAAATGGTAATTTTTAGAAAGTTCGATGTCAAAAATGAGATTTTAGGAAGTTCAAGGGTAAAATGGTAATTTTTAGAAGATTTGGGGTTAAAAATGGATTTTTTGGGAGTGCGGGGATAAAACGGTAATTTTAGAAGTTTTGGGGTTAAAAATGTGGTTTTTGGAAGTTTGGGGGTAAAATGGTAATTTTTTGAAGATTCGAGGTTAAAAATGGGATTTTTGGAAGTTCGAGGGTAAAATAGTAATTTTTGGAAGATTCGAGGTTAAAAATAGGATTTTTGGAAGTGCGGGGGTAAAATGGTAATTTTTAGAAGGTTCGAGGCTAAAAATGGGATTCTTGGAAGTTCAGGGGTAAAATGGTAATTTTTGGAAGATTCGGGGCCAAAAATAGGATTTTGGAAGTTCGAGGGTAAAATGGTAATTTTTAGAAGGTTTAGGGACCTCCGGGGTAATAAAACCGAAGACGGGTGACACGTGGTAGCCCCTCAAGCATCCTGAAGTCAGAGGACTATTTTGAAAACCGTGGAAAATTTATGGTGTAATTTTGAAATTAACGCAAACCTGATTTAAGGATTAAATTAGAACAAATTAGAAATAAAGGGGACCATTTGCGAAAATAAACCAAAATCATGACTCGTGGCAGCTCCTCGTGCTTTTGAAAGGTCAAGGGACTAAATTATTAAAATGAAAATTGTTAGGCAATTTAAAAGTAATTAAAAGCACGAGAAGGATCTGATTGAAAATTTAAAAAAAAACGGAATGACCAAATGCATAAATATGCCATTAATCAAAAACACGCGGATTCTGAGTCGGGTCGAATCGGATCCAGGCCGGTTTTAGGGAAACTACGCCGTTTTCATGCAGAATACCCTCACCAAAACGTTTCCGTTTCAGTGAGGGTATTTAAAGCCAGAACCTTTTGAAAAAAAAGGCCCTTATTTCATTTTCTCAGTTTTCAGAAAAAACGAAACCAGAGCCTCTCCCCTTTTCTCTCAAGTTCCCTCCGTGGACGGCCATGCTCCGACTGGTCGAGCTGGTCGGCGTCCGACACGCGTAGGCCGCACGCGCACCACCGAACCCCCCCCCGCGTGGTCATTCATGTCACCGCCGGGGAATTTTCGGTGCACGCGCCATCTTTCCACGCGCCACGTGCCTCCTTTGAAGGTAAACCGTCTTTTTTCCTGCCTTTCTTCCTTTTTTACACCCTTTTAAAACGGAGATCGGGTTGAGATCTGATGAGATCGAACCCCGATCTTTATTTTTAAGATTTTTTTTTAGAAAACCCTTTTTCCTTTTTTGTTACTATTTTTATTATTAACCGCCTTTATTCTAACTTTGTTTTTTGTTTTTTTTTCAGATCCAAGCGTGATGCGGTGTCGGCGCGATTCTAGGTTTCAGCGGAGGTTCCATCGACAGCAACATGGATCAGCGAAGTACCCTCTGACCGTTCGAATGCCCTTTTTTATTATTAATTATTATTATTGTTTTTTTTTTTAAAAACAAATTTATTATTAATAAATATTTTGAAAAAAAACTGCCCACTCGTCATTAATGCCATTATTATTCTCGGTATTAACCAATTATTATTAATAATCCTTAAGAAACGTTTTGAAAATAACGCAAATTAAACAAAACCGAAGCTTCTAAAAGTTTCTAAAGAATACCCGAAAATAATCAATCTTGGCTTGACTCTCGTTTATTTTGACTTCCCCAGTGGAGTCGCCAGCTGTCGAAACCATCCATTTTTTTTAAAACGACGTGTCCCGAAAAAAAAATCATTTTTAAAATTAATAAATAATGGGAGTCGCCACCAATCCTTTATTCGGTGTGATTGCACCACCACAAAACGTTTTAAAAGCCGTTTTGAAAACATGTAGGTCTTCGAAATCCAAAAAAATAGGTTTGGGAGTCGGTTACGCATGAGGAAGGATTAGCACCCTCATGCGCCCAAATTGGTATCGTATTGATTATTTTCGGGTCTTAATTTGTGACATTTAAAAGTTCAAATAAAGCTTAAAATACGATCCTTGAATGCACGAGCTAAGTTTAAAAGAAATCGTGTTTGTTTGAAAATCCCACTACTTCAGAGTGATCGAGGAAGAAAAGCTACGTCCAGTGAGTTAAGACGCGACATTTCAAGATTAAGAAATAATGAGCCTTTGTGAAAACTTTTGCGAGAAGGATATTTGATTATCTCGATTTGAAGAAAGGTCGCACCTAGTAAGTTAAGGCGCAATATTTCAGAATCGAAGATAAGAAAACATTGCCTCGATTAAGGGTATTCGATTACTTCGATTTGAAGAAAAAATTGCACCTATTGAGTTAAGGCAAAAATTTTCGGAACCCGAAATAAAAGAATATTGCCTCGATATTAAAGTTTTTATGAAAAAAAGACAATTTCGAAAACAAGCATGGGAGTTTAATAAGAACAAGCAGTTAATGATGATTATTAAATAATGCGAAGCAAGGTAAATAAGAAGATAAGTTATTCACGAAAGAAATCAAGGATACAGAACACGAGTGCATAATAAAAATGTGAATGTAGATGAGAAAGAAGAAAAGGTGCAATCGGAGTTTGAAATGAGACCTTTCGAATGCACGGAGTGCCAAAATGGTAGTTTTGGAATGTTTGGAATAAAAAATAGAATTTTGGAAGTTCGAGGGTAAAATGGTAATTTTTAGAAGATCCGAGGTCAAAATAGGATTTTTGGAAGTTCGGGGGTAAAATGGTAATTTTTAGAAGATATGAGGTCAAAAATGGGATTTTTGGAAGTTTAAGGGGTAGAATGGTAATTTTTAGAAAGTTCGGTGTCAAAAATGAGATTTTTGGAAGTTCGGGGGTAAAATGGTAATTTTTGGAAGATTCGGGGGTAAAATGGTAATTTTTGGAAGATTCGGGGTTAAAAATGGGATTTTTGGGAGTACGGGGATAAAATGGTATTTTTAGAAGGTTTGGGGTTAAAATTGTGGTTTTTAGAAGTTCGGGGGTAAAATGGTAATTTTTGGAAAGTTCGGGGAATGGAATTTGTGGAAGTTTGGGGGTAAAATAGTAATTTTTGGAAGATTTGGGGTCAAAAATAGGATTTTTGGAAGTACGGGGGTAAAATGGTAATTTTTAGAAGGTTTGGGGCTAAAAATGAGATTCTTGGAAGTTCAGTGGTAAAATGGTAATTTTTAGAAGATTCGAGGCCAAAAATAGGATTTTTGGAAGTTTGAGGGTAAAATGGTAATTTTTAGAAGGTTCGGGGCCAAAAATAGGATTTTTGGAAGTTCAGGGGTAAAATGATAATTTTTGGAAGATTCGGGGTAAAATGGTAATTCTTGGAAGGTTTAGGGACCTCCGGGGTAATAAAACCAAAGACGGGTGACACGTGGTAGCCCCTCAAGCATCCTGAAGTCAGAGGACTATTTTGAAAATTGTGGAAAATTTATGGGGTAATTTTGAAATTAAAGCGAACCTGATTTAAGGATTAAATTAGAACAAATTAGAAATAAAGAGGACCATTTGCGAAAATAAATCAAAATCATGACACGTGGCAGCTCCTCGTGCTTTTGAAAGGTCAAGGGACTAAATTAAAAAAATGAAAATCGTTTGACCAATTTAAAAGTAATTAAAAGCACGAGAAGGATCTGATTGAAAATTTGAAAAAAAGCGGAATGACCAAATGCATAAATATGCCATTAATAAAAAACACGCGGATTCTAAGTCGGGTCGAATCGGATCCGGGTCGATTTTAGGGAAACTACGCCGTTTTCATGCCGAATACCCTCACTGAAACGGCAACCCTCACCAAAACGTTGCCGTTTCAGTGAGGGTATTTAAAGCCAGAACCTTTTGAAAAAAAAGGCCCTTCTTTCATTTTCTCAGTTTTCAGAAAAAACGAAACCAGAGCCTCTCCCCTTTTCTCTCAAGTTCCCTTCGTGGCCGGCCATGCTCCGACTGGTCGAGCTGGTCGGCGTCCGACGCGCGTAGGCCGCACGCGCACCACCGACCCCCCCTCCCCCTTGTGGTCATTCGTGTCACCGCCGGGGATTTTTCGGTGCACGCGCCGTCTTTCCGCGCGCCACGCGCCTCCTTTGAAGGTAAACCGTCATTTTTCCTGTCTTTCTTCCTTTTTTACACCCTTTTAAAACGTAGATCGGGTTCAGATCTGGTGAGATCGAACCTCGATCTTTATTTTTAAGAGGTTTTTTTAGAAAACCCTTTTTCCTTTTCTGTTACTGTTTTTATTATTAACCGCCTTTATTCTAACTTTGTTTTTTGTTTTTTTTTTTCAGATCCAAGCGTGATGCGGTGTCAGCGCGATTCTAGGTTTCAGTGGAGGTTCCATCGACGGCGACACGGATCAGGGAAGTACCCTCTGACCGTTCGAATGCCCTTTTTTATTATTAATTATTATTATTATTATTATTGTTTTTTTTTAAAAGAAATTTATTATTAATAAATATTTTGAAAAAAAACTGTCCACTCGTCATTAATGCCATTATTATTCTCATTATTAACCAATTATTATTAATAATCCTTAAGAAATGTTTTGAAAATAACGCAAATAAATAACAATGGGGTATTGAATGCATGCATCGAAACTGAATGAGATTTGAATAGTGATAAATATTTATTGAGAATACCTGGATACTTTAATGCCTAACCACTGTGAATTCGATCTGCCTCTTGTTGCCTTCGAGATTATTAACTTGCTGTATTTTCCCTTTCGGATATTCTGAATCCAACCCCTATAACTAAGAATCAATTTGGCTTTTATAGCCTGCTTACAATCATTTATTTTTGTCCTACCCAACTAAATATACATCTAATCTGCTTTTTCTTTCTTCAAAGGTTCAGCGGTGGCAGTGGCAGTAGAAGCAGTCGGTGGCAGGGCAAGTTGGAACTGAAGCAGAAACTGCTTAGGCTGACATGGCGCACTCAGAGTGGCTGGAGAAGAGGTGGCTGGTGCAAGTTGCCCAGCAGATTAGGAATAGGCTAAAGTTTGGGTCTATTTGGGCCATTTTAGTTTAAGTAAATTTTTGGTCCGGAATTTGAGCCGTTTGTAATTGGGCCTTTTGGGTCTATACTTGCTTTGGACTATTGTAATTGGACTTTCTTAAATTTAATTTTATAATAAATTTAAATTTCAAATAAACTTAAATTTAAAATAAATTCAATTTCCAACGGGCCCAGACCAATTTGGGCTTCAACATTTCTAATCATAGTTTTTAAACTTAAAAATTTTATTAATTATCAAACATTGAAAAAATATAGGAGATCGTAACACAGGAAAATCGTAATACAAGTCCAATTTTAGATGGACAAAACGCTGTTAACAGCCCGCAATAAGGACTATTCGTCGAGAACTGTCTTAATACTGACAAAACAGTCATGAAGTTCCAGTCATATTAGTGTTGTGTTACTAAAATATGAAAACCCATTAAGTTCTTTAGAACTTTTTTGTGTTGTTATGCATTGCAGAAAATTTGAAAGTTGGAGAAGAGATCAAGCCAGGATTCGCCGCACATTGACAAATTTGTTTCTTAACGGTAACTTGCAGACAACGGGATTATCTAGAGGCGAAGTCTCAGGGTCGTTGTAAATGAAATTAAGGGGTTAAAATATTAGGCGATTGTTAACCTAAGCTAAAATTTATTTGTGAAATAAACTTTATTATTTTATTTTTAATTAGTCATAATATAAATTTATATTATTACATCTTAATTAATTTAAATTAACTAAATAAAAATTATTATGAAATAGCATATGATATTATTTTCATCTTTAGTAATTCCGGCTTGACCCATGATAATTTTAACTTAACACGTGGCGTTTTGTGATTGATCCAAAAATTTCACAATCTACAATGCAAGTAATTATATTTATACAATACGAAAATAAAAAAAATAATTTATTTCTTTAAATATATATAATTAAATTCAAATCAAAATATAATTTCATAAATATAATTACATTAAATCAAAATAATTGTATCAAATTAACATTTAATCAAATTTTATTTATAAGCTTAAAATTTATTCAAGAATTTAATAGTGCATTACTATTACTTATATCTTATTCAATTTAACAAATCAAAGCACATAATAACTGTTACCTTTTTATAAAATTACAGGAACCTAAATAAGATTTTAGTAAATGTTAATCAGCAATCTCTTTCTCGATAGATAATAAGTTAAATTTATAATCATGACACTAAAATATTTCCTTCAATTAGTAGTGTTCATGGTTTGAGTTGAGTCGGAATTAAGTATAGTATTACGACATTTTATATTTTTCAAGTTTGATCTAATTCGAAATATCGGTTCAAAATTTTACCTAAGTTCCCTCGTATTTATAAATGGTTAATCAGAGCCCATTTTAAGCTCATCCATATTACTATTTTGAATGTTTTTAAATTTCTATATTATTTTAATTTAATATTTGATAATTTTATATATTTGGTCATTTATTAAGATTTTACATATACGAATATTAACTTTTTTAACATTTACACTAGAGTATTATATATTCATATAGATTTAATTTTTATGTGTTTTTTGTATTATTTATGTCCGTTTTACGGTCCATGTTCGGGGTTGTGATTGCCCCTCCAAACAATGTAGTCTCCAATGTTTGAACTTTTGTCTCCTCTTGAGAACAATCAGGTCGAACAGGGTCGAGCTTGAGCCTTAAATGTTCGAGCTCGAGTCCGAGTCCGACTCATATTTTAAATGAATTTAATATTTTGTCCAAACCCTCTCAAATTTTGAACGGGTCTTTGGACCTGAACAAGTAACTCGACCTATGAACAGGTGTATCTCAAACTTTCCATATTCGCAAATATTTTCAGATTTATATTACCATATTAAATTGGATACCTATTTTGAAAACTGAATAGATTGGATACCTTATTCGGCTAATAGCCTCAATTATATATGATAATTTTCAACAAGCAAACGAGAGCAGCCCGTTTCACTTCAAAATCATTTTTAAGCTCTTTTGAAATTTGCTGACCATCAGAAGCAAACATGAATCCTTCGCCAATCAAGTTGTTGCTGTCTCTATTGCTTCTTTTTGTTGCGAGTGAAGCGGGTCTCTTATTACACAAAGTGGATTTATTAATTTATAATGATTTGCAAAATGGGACCTTTCTCACCATTCATTGCAAATCTAAGCAAGATGATCTCGGTGTCCACATTCTGGCTTACCGCGACTGCTTCGAGTTCAAGTTTCGCCCAAACATCTTTGGGACTACCTTGTTTTACTGCAGCATGCAATGGGATGGAAAAATACATTGGTTCGACATTTATACATCAGTGAGAGATACTTGTACTTATTGTGTGTGGAATGCTAGGCCTGATGGTCCATGTTTGGTAGAGTTAGTCAAATCCAGGAATACTACTACTTGTTACCATTGGAAATAGTGTTGTTTAATCCCTCTCACTATTCACAATATATACTTCATTTCTTTTAAATGAATAAGCAGTAACATCTCTTATTTGTGCTGTATTTATGCATTGAAACTATTACTTTGAAATAAATGAGAGAATTATGATTTATGAGTGCAAATTTAAATCTATGAAAAAGATACCATCTCAAAAAGGTTTAAAAAATTAAATAAACCCTCTCCAAATAATTTAAAAATCAATTAAACATTTTGTTAAAAATTACAATCATTTCAACCTTTCAAATCGTTATTTATATCATAATTTAGTTTTTTAGACTATTTTTTAAGCCCTTGACAGAGTGACGTGGCGAGGTGGATTAATTGATTTATTATTATTATTTTCTGAGGGCTTAATTATTTATTTATGTAAAAAATATTAAAATTTAAAAAAAAAATCTGATTTTTTGATCATAAACTATAACATTCATAAAAAAAATAAAAAAATAAAAAAAATAATATTTAAAAATTATAGAAAAATTATAGAAAATTTTAAAATATTTTAAAAGTTTTTAGAAAAATGAAGAAAAATATTATAATTTTTTTAGAAAAATTACTTAAAAATCATTAAATATTTTAAATTAATACAAAAATAGTATAAAATTTTAGAACTTATTAAAAATTTTAAAAATGTTATAAATAACTTATAGAAAATTATTAAAATTTAATAGAAGTTTAAAAATAAATATTTATTTTAAAAGAGAGAAAAATTATAAAAAAAAATCTAGTTATTTTGTTGGTTTGGAGTATTTGGGTTTGGTAATAAATAAATGGAGGGATTGAAGTGAGATGATTAAACTTGTGTGAGGTGTCGAGTGAGAGATTTGAGTGAGATGAGTTAAGTGTTTGATGGTTTAAGGTAAATGATGGATAGAAGTGTTAATGGATCGATCTGATTTACTTTCAACAGTTAAAAATATACGTAAAATATGTTTATATTAGTATTTTATAATTAAATTTAAATAAAAATACTTTTTTTATTTTTTTTAAAATAATGAAATGAAATCATATTGGCAAGTTGGGTCTAGTAGGGCTTGAGCCTATAACCTTTTTTTGAAATTGGGCCTAAGCTCGGCCCAACCTATGAACACCTCTAATGGTAGGTAATATTTTAATTGAGGAAGGTTGATGCGAGGGAAGTTGTAACATTCCAAACTTGACTTAAATGTTGTGGCCGAATCTCGGAAGTTACATTAACAATGCTCAAAATTATTTACTTGTTAAAATAACTAGGTTTGAGTTGTTTTTGTGAAAACTTAAAAATTTAAAGATTGAAGGATTTTGTTTCTTTGAAATACTTATTAAAATATAATTATTTAAATAGCGACATTTTATTAAGTTATTTAAAACAAGAACTCTTGCATCATAATTATAAAAATGATTTTTGGAAAAACTACGTAACAGATTTTCATAAAACTATTTAAAAAAGTACAAGTTATAATTAAAAAAAAAAAAAACCAAATAAAATTGTAAACAGTTTAGATAAATTATATAATTAAAAACACTTGAAATCTCATAAATTTTGCATGCATGTATGATACTTTTAAAGTTATAAAAACAAACCACAACCCAAAATAAAGTAATGTCCAAAGTCTACAAATCAAAATCCAAATAGTTTTAAGATTCAAAAAAATCCATAAGATAAAATCATCCGTGAGGCTCGACCGCACGCTGAATCCAAGTCTTATGTTTGAGTTTTACCTGAAAGATTATAACACAAATGGGGTGAGCTTTTAAAACCGAGTGTGAGTCTTTTAACAAATAAATTAAACACATAATCATCAATCAGGCAAAATTTCACTTTATGCACATGACCATGGAAATGCAATATTTGTAAAACGATTATGCAAATTTTTATAAAACATCCTATCCATCACCGTTACACACCAAAATCAAGTTTTCCAGAACTCATCCATCCAAACACCTCAAATTTGTGAACAATGTCACAGTAATACAGATAAACTGCCACTTAAGCCACCTATAACGCCTCAAAAATTTAAACCTTCCTATTTGGGTTTTGTTATTGAAATTGTCTTTGCTTTTGTGGTTAAATGCTTTAATTGTTTATCTAAGATTTGAGGTTCAAGCGACGACTCGAGCATTTTGCATTTCCTTTTTTTGAATTTTAAAGATCGAGGTTGTGGCATAAATTGATTTCTACGCATTTAGTGTTAATGATGAGCCAAGTGGTTTAAGGTTAAGTAGCTATCTATTTGTCTTTTGGTCATGGGTTCGAATCCATACACTTACGTGTGCGAGTATTTAATTTTTTTGCACTTTTTCGGCAAACTGAATTTTAAAAACAAATTAAGAACTCCTTTCCTAGTTAGTTTTCTTTTTTTGTTTTATCATTCTTCTCTTGTGGTTTGGTTGTCTTGAGTGTGAGAATCTCCACTGAATCAGTTCTTTAAGCCATTGAATCCTTCCATTTTTGTGCCAAATCGTAATTGAAGTGACTGTTGTTTTTACTGTTGACATTTTAAGCGTTAAATCGTAAGTTTTTAAGCGATCTTTGAGTTGATATATAAAATTTGATAGTGAAGGTTCAACCTTTACAAATGGTGATTAACTGTGAATTTGATGGAATTGTTATTTAAATGCGTCTTGGTTTACTCTAGGCGCAGATCACGATGGTAATCCTCTCGCAACATTATAGTTCAAGATTGTGGCTTCATGCAAAGGTGAGGTTTGATGTTTTGAGGTATCGATAATCCATAAGTGTCGATCAATTGTGTTTTGTGAGTTAAATTGTTGAATTGGTTACTTGGGAATTGATTTAGGCTTTGGAACAACGTTTGGAACTCCTATCTCATTATACTTCAGGTAAGGTATCGGATTCCCTTAATTTCTCCTGCGTTTTTTTGCATTTTCTTCTCAGTTTTGCTATTGTTCGAAGACACACGAGCGTTGGTCCAGGCTGTGTGCCAAATAAACAGGTTATAGGAGACACACGAGCTACACCCACGACCATGTGCTAGATCGTGGGTACATAGTGTTTTGTATCACACGAGCTGGACACATGGACGAGTGTCAGACCACAGTACATACTATTTTGAGAAATAATGTACAGGGGATACACGGGCTAAACCCACGGGCATGCCCCAAATTGTGTATATTGACTTGAGACATAAGGCCTGGATACACGACCGTGTGTCAGACCGTGTATACTTACTGTTTTACATTTTTAGGTACAATGGCCACAAGGACTAGGGACACGAGCGTGTGCCGAACAGTGTGTCACACACAAACAAGCACATGGCCATGGGTCAGGCCGTGTGCAGTGTAATTTCAAGCGTAAACTCGGTATAATGAGATTGTAAGTTAACCGTATGTCGTGTATGACCTAAACTAATTACTAAAGATAGTATGCATGTATACCACATGAATTTGTATATGGGATTGATTGGTGACTGAACTGTTATGGTGGATTTTCCATGTCGAAAATATACTGAACCGATAGTGACACTGCAATGTTATACTGAACCGGTAGTGACACTGTAAACACTGCAACGTTATATTGGATTGGCAGTGACACTGTAAACACTGCAATAATATACTGAACTGGCAGTGATACTATAAACACTACAATGCTATACTGAACTGGCGGTGATACTGTAAACACCGCAACGTTATACTGAAGTAGTAGTGACACTATAAACACTACTAGACTAATATTGAATTACAATACAACTCTTCCCATGAGTTACATACTTACATCCATGAACCTTATGGATTATCATTATACCATGTATTGAGCTACTAAATGTTGTTTCAGGGTTTTCCTAAACTTGATGGCCGGCGGATGGAAAGCTCGATCACTCTAAGACTCGTAGGACTTTTAGCTAATTAATCGATAAGCTATGTTAGAGACTTATTTTGGAATTTTTGAACTCATGACAATACTTTTAAGCTGATGTTGAACTTTTAGTTATATTTATATGACATAATAGTATGCTACTTTCACAATGTTTTGTTCTTTGTTCCTGTGCTGATGTTGTAATGTCCTTGACTTAATTATTTCACTAAGGTTGGGTTTACGGTGCTACGTTTAGTGGTATTAAAGCTAGGTTTGGCAACACTCAGATTGTGTAGTGGGTTTACTCGTGAAGCTAGAATGTGAATATGTTAGAATAAGAACTGAATAATTGATTTAGAAAGATCGAGTCTTCGACTCACGCTTGTAAGTTCCTATTAAAACATTTATATGCATATTGTATTGTGTTAAGTGACCTATGATTGAACTGTTACTAGCTGACCTTTGATTGAAGTGCTATCAGTTGTTATGCAATTGAACTGTTAATTAACGTAACATGAGAGGAAGAATGATTAAACTTTGAACTAATCTGTGTACTTCTGATATTGTAGACATTGCTAGATAAGTTCACGAGGAAGTCGTGGATGCAGAATGCATGGGCACTAAGGGCGTCGGGGAAGAGCTCGAGCTGAGTCAACTTCCATGGAAAGTATTCCTATACTAGAGACCAGTGAAACTATTGGTACTCCTATTGCTGAGACGAGGTCTTAGGTTGAGCCGATTGGAGACGATTTTATGTCCAAAACTGTGTTACGGATATTGGAGAGGGTCACTGGACCTCGTTCTGGACCTATATCTCGGGCTTCTGTTATTGAGTTGCTCCATTCGAACGAAGCTGAACTATTTAGGGGTGTCATTGGAGCCATACCTACCGTGGTTGAGTATTAGCTTGAAGCAACTAAATGCATAATGGACGACATATACTATACTTCGACACAAAAGCTGACGGGTGTCATATCCTTACTGTGGGATGAGGCATATCAGTGGTGGCTAATCATGAAGCAGGGCACTCTGCTTGATTCAGTGACCTGAGAGTATTTCAAGAATACTTTCTAGAGTAAGTATGCAGGAGCCAGTTATATCGAGGCTCGTTGTTGGGAGTTCATGAGCTTGGAATAGGGAGAGAGGTTTGTAACCGAGTACGAGATTGAGTTCTTGAGATTGAGTAGGTATGCTCAAGCACTGGTAGCCACTGAGCACGATAAGTGCGTGAGGTTCGAGGAAGGCTTGTGGTACGAACTGAGGTATTGATAACTTTTTAGAGGGAGTGGGTTTTTGCTATGTTGGTTAATAAGGTAAAGGCCATTGAAAAGGTTAAGCGCACTGTGTGCCAGAAGAAGGATCAGGAGAGGGCTTAGAGTCTGGCCAAAAGTGAGACGAGATCAACTGGTAATGTTTCACGCCTCAAAAAATGGGCAAGGTTCGACGAACCTTCAAGAGCTGAGGTATCAGTTGGTTCTAGCGCAATGACGCGTTGTGACTATTATGGTAGACGGTATTTGGGAGAGTACTGGAGGAAGATGAAAGCATGTCTTCCTTGTAGGTCGTTGGACCATAGAGTGCGAGACTGTCGTACCGACCTAATCAGGCACCAGTGATTACACTAGTAGCAGTTGCGAGCACTTTTCAATTTTGTGAGAGCAACGCCACCGCGACTAGAGGTCGAGGCATTGGTAGAGGAAGTACCGTTTAGGGTAGGGGTAGTATTGCATTTGGTAGAGGTTGTGGGGCACTGGAAAGAGGTGCAACCTAGACTGAGTCTCGACAGCCAGCTCTTATCTATGCTATTAAACACCGCGAGGATAAAGATAACGCCGACATAATTGTAGGTACCTTTTTTATTTATTTAGTACAATATTTTTCTCTAATTGATATTAGTTCTACTCACTCATATGTAGCTAAAATTGTATCTATGAACTTGAATATATCTGCTGAGTTTACTACTAGTGTAGTTTCTGTGGTTAGTCCTTTGGGTCAGTTCATTCAGGTTGACAAAGTGTTTAAAAGAGTACCGTTAGAAATTCAGGGGGTTGTGTTCCCGGTGGATTTTATGGAGCTTCCGTTCGGGGAGCTTGATTTGATACTGAGTATGGATTGGCTTGTAAAACATTGGGTTAGTCTTAATTGTGAGACAAAAAAGGTTACTTAGCAAACTAAAGGGAATTGTGAGATAGTGTTGATTGGTGAGCGTCAAGATTATCTAATGTAATCTCTGCTCTTGTGACTGAGAAATTGATAAATAAAGGTTGTAAGGCGTATCTCACCTCTATCACTGATTTTGCACCTGCTAAGCTAACTATTAGTGACATTCAAAATGTTAAGGACTTTCCGGATGTCTTCCTTGATGAGTTCTTGGGGGTGACACCAACCCAAGAGGTTGAGTTTGGAATAGACTTGTTACTAGGTACTGGTCCGGTGTCTATTGCTTATTATTGCCTGGCACCAAAAGAATTGGCTGAATTGAAAGCTCAATTGCAAGAACTTCTAGATCGAGGGTTCATTCGATCGAGTGTGTCTCCATGGGGGATATCGATTTTATTTGTCAAAAAGGACAGTACAATGAGAATGTGTATCGATTATCGTCAACTGAACAAACTGAAGATAAAGAACAAGTATCCGTTGTCGAGAATTAACGACTTATTTGATCAATTTCGGGGAGCCTTAATGTTCTTGAAAATTGATCTTCGATCGGGTTATCATCAGTTAAAAGTTAAGGATGAAGATGTGTACAAGATGGTCTTCAGAACGCGTTACGGGCATTACAATTTCCTGGTTAGGCCATTTGGGCTAACGAATGCCCTGATAGTGTTTATGGATATGATGGATCGGGTTTTCCAGCCGTACTTGGATAGGTTTGTGATAGTCTTTATAGACAACATTTTGTGATAGTCTTTATAGACAACATTTTGATATACTCCAAAATCAAGATAGAACATGATGAGCACCTACGAATTGTACTTCAGACACTTCTTGAGAATCAACTCTACGTGAAGTTCAATAAATGTGAGTTTTGGCTATCTGAAGTTTCTTTTCTAGGGCATGTGGTTACTGCTGGGGGGATCCGAGTTGATCCTAAGAAAATTAAAGTGGTTATGGACTGGAAACAACCAAAGAATGTGTCTAAACTTCTATGTAAGAATGTTCCATTAAGATGGTCAGAGGAACATCAAATGAGCTTTGAGAAGCTCAATTTGGTGTTTACAGAAGCTCCTATGTTGGTTCAACTTGAGTCGGGTAAAGATTTTGTAGTTTACAGTGATGCATCACACGATGGTTTAGGCTATGTTTTGATACAAGATAATAAATTGGTAGCATATGCATCATGGCAGCTCAAAACGCATGAGAACAACTACCATACCCATGATCTTGAACTAGTTGAGGTTGTGATCGCCTTAAAATCTAGAGGCACTACCTGTATGGTGAGAAGTGCATAATTTATATTGATCATAAGGGTCTCAAATATCTGTTGACTCAGAAAGAGTTGAATATGAGACAATGTCGATAGGTCAAATTACTCAAAGACTCAAAGACTACGACTATACGATAGAGTATCACCCTAGTAAAGCTAATGTTGTAGCTGACCCTCTTACTCGCCAAGTGATGACTGAACTACGGGCAAGTTTTTCTCAATTATGTTTCTTTGATGATAGAGGATTGTTAGTCGAGCTTCAGGTGACCGACCTGGGTTGATCAGATTCGGGATAAACAGTTGCAAGATAAGGTTTTGGTTGAATGTCTACGTATGATTAAGTCTGGTGTTGCATTGGTCTAAACAGTGATGGAATTTTGTGCTTCAAGGGTCGTATCTGCGTACAAAAGGATCCTAAAATAAGGTCATCGATTCTGCAGGAGGCACATAGTAGTCCTTATGCTATGCATCTTGACAGAAATAAGATGTATCATGATTTGCGCGAACTATACTGGTGGCCTGGGTTGAAACGGAAGGTGACTACCGTTGTTTCGCACTGTTTTACCTATCAGAAGGTAAAGGCTGAACATCACTTACCTTCAAGATTGTTGCAGTAGATAAAGATCCCTCAATGGAATTAGGAATGAGTGATGATGGATTTTGTTAGTGGGCTACCTCTCAAGCCTACCAAGAAAGATTCTATTAGGGTCATCGTTAATCGACTGACCAATTCTGTTTATTTCTTACCAATTTGGAACGATTACTCCCTTCAGAAGCTTGCTAAGCTTTATGTGTCTGAGATTGTGTGGTTACATGGAGTCCCTGTTTCGATCATTTCAAATCGAGATTTGCATTTCACCTCGCGATTTTGGAAAAAGCTGCATGAAGCACTGGGAACGCGACTGGACTTCAATATAACGTGTCATCCTTAAACAGGTGGGCAATCGAAGCGGGTTATTTAGATTTTGTATGATATGCTCTAGAGTTGTGTAATTGACTTTAGGGGCAATTGGGAGGATCATTTATCATTAGCTGAGTTTGCTCACAACAACAAATTTCAATATAGTACCCAAATGGCACCTTATGAAGCTCTCTACGGTCATAAGCGTCGGACTCTCTTGTGTTGGATTGAGTTAGGTGAAAGACGAGTACTAGGCCCTAAATTAGTGTCTGAGATTGAGAATACTGTTAAGCTAATTCAAGATCGGCTGAAAAGCAGCCTTCGATCGACAAAAGTCCTATGCGAACTTAAAACGAAAAGATATAGAGTATTCTATTAGTGATCGAGTGTTCCTGAAGGTATCACCGTGGAAAAAAGGTCCTCCGATTCGACAAATGGGTAAACTGATTCCGTGTTTCATCAGACCTTATCGAACTGTAGTGTACCAGCTCGAATTATCTCTTGAACTCGATCGTATTCATAATGTGTTCCATGTTTCAATGTTACGAAGGTGTCGGTATAATCCTTCTCACGTAGTTCTAGTGGAGGAGATTGAGGTATGACCTGATCTAACCTTCAAGGAGGAACTAGTTCAGATTCTTGAGCGAGATGTCAAGGTCTTGCGAAGAAAGACTATACCACTGGTTAAGGTTCTGTGGTGAAATCATGGCAAGGAGGAAGCCAATTGGGAGCCTGAAGATTCATTCGTCAATAATATCCGCATTTGTTCAATTCAAGTAAATTTTGAGGACAAAATTTTCTTTAGGGGAAGAGAGTTGTAACGCCCTAAAAATTTAAACCTTTCGATTTAGGTTATGTCATTGAAACTGTCTCTACTTCTATGGTTAAATGCTTTAACTATTTATCTGAGATCTGATGTTCGAGCAGCAACTTGAGCATTTTTCATTTCCTTTTTCTAAAACATAGAGATCGAGGTTGTGGCATAAATTGATTTCTACGTATTTAGTGTCAACGATGAGCCTAGTGGTTTAAGGGTCAAGTAACCGTCTATCTGTCTTTTGGTCATGGGTTCGAATCCATACTTGTACTCGTACCCGTACGTGTACAAGTATTTAATTTTTTTGCACTTTTTCAGTAAACTGAATTTTAAAAACAAATTAAGAACTCCTTTCCTAGTTAGGTTTTTTTTTTTATCGTTCTTCTTTTGTTGTTTGGTTGTCTTGAGTGTGAGAATCTCCACCGAATCAGTTCTTTAAGCTATTGAATCCTTCCATTCTTGTGCAGAACCATAATTGAAGTGACTGTTGGTTTTACTATTGCAATTTGAAGCGTTAAATAGTAAGTTTTTAAGCGATCTTTGAGTTGATATCTAAACTTTGATAGTGAAGGTTTAACCTTTGGAAATGGTGATTAATTGTGAATTTGATGGAATTGTTATTTAAATGCATCTTGGTTTACTCTAGGTGCGGATCATGATGGTAATCCTCCCGCAACATTGTAGTTCGCGATTGTGGCTTCGTGCAAAGGTGAGGTTTGATGTGTTGAGGTATCTGTAATCCTTAAGTGTTGATCAATTGTGTTTCGTGAGTTAAATTGCTGAATTGGTTACTTAGGAATTGATTTTGGCTTCGAAATAATGTTTGAGAACTCTTATCCCTTAATTTGTCCTACGTTTTTCTACATTTTCTTCTCAGTTTTGCTGCTATTCAAAGACACACGAGCGTGTGTCCAACCCGTGTGCCAAATAAACAGGTTACAGGAGACACACGGGCTACGCCTACAACCGTGTGCTAGACCATGGGTACATACTATTTTGTACCACACGGGCTGGACATACGAGTGGGTGTCAGATTGTATGTACATACTGTTTTGAGAAATAACGTACAGGGGATACATGGGCTAGACCCACGAAGGTGCCCTAGATCGTGTGTATATACTTACTTGAGACACACGGGCTGGACACACGGTCGTGTGTACTTACTATTTTGCATTTTCAAGTATAGTAGCCACACGGACTAGGGACACGGGCGTGTGCCGAACCGTGTGTCACACACGGGCAAGCACATGGCTATAGGCTAGGCCGTGTGTAGTGTAATTCAAGCGTAAACTCGGTATAATGAGACCGTAAGTTAACCGTAAGGCATGTATGACCTAAACTGATTATTAGAGACTGTATGAATGCATACCACATGAATCTGTATATGGAATTGATCAGTGACTGAACTGTTATGGTGGATTTTCCACGTCGGAGATATACTGAACCAATAGTGACACTGTGAATACTGCAATGTTATACTGAACCGACAGTGACATTGTAAATACTACAGCGTTATATTGGACTGGAAGTGACACTGTAAATACTGTAATAATACACTGAACTGGCAGTGATACTGTAAACACTATAATGCTATACTGAACTAGCGGTGACACTGTAAACACCGCAACACTATACTGAAGTAGTAGTAACACTTTAAACACTACTAGACTAATATTGAATTACAACTATCGAAACATTTATTTTTTAGGAAAACAAACAAGTCTCGAATAATATTTTAAAAATAAAAAATATGGAGTCGCCTCCAGTCTTTTTATATGGTGTGATTGGATCACCATAAAACATTTAAAATCTATTTTTTTAAAAATATTTTGGTCTTCAAAATCCAGAAAATGTGTTCGGGAGTCAATTACATATGAGGAAGGATTAGCACCCTTACACGCCCAAAATTGGCACCATGTTAATTACTTTCGAGTCTTTGTTTATTAAAACTTTGAAATCTCGTGTGAAGTTTAAAATACAAGGAACAAAACATCCGTGTGTTTCGAATTTCATTGAGGCCGTGTCCAACACGTTAGGGCATGACATTTTCAGAATCTCAAAATTAAAGGGCATTTGAAATGTTTGGAAGGGGATATTCGATTCGTGTGAATTATACGAAAAATCACACCCAACACGTTTGGGCATGATTTTTCGAGATTTCCATACGAAACGGATATTATCTCAATTTTGGAAGGTTTTATACATAAAAATAAATTTGAAGACGAATGTGTAAATTAAATATGAATGGACATTTAACAACAAAGATTAAATAACACAACAAAAAAAATAGGCAGATAAATAAATACACAAAAATTAAACATAAAAAGTAATAGAATACAAAATATGGAGGAATAATAATTAAATTCTATGTATGAACATTGAAGAAAAAAGAAAAGCAAAACAAACGGGGACAAAAATGAAGTTTCGAAGAATTAAAGATGAAAATGTAATTTTCGAGGAATTTGAGGATCAAAATCAAATTTTTTAGAAAATTTAGGATTAAAATCGAACTTTTGGAACATTTGAGGTCGAAAATGTGACTTTTGGAAATTTGAGGGTAAAATGGTAATTTTTGGATGCTTAATGGGAAAATGGTAATTTTTGAATGTTAAAGGGTAAAATGGTAATTTTTGGATGTTCAAGGGTAAAATGGTAATTTTTGAATATTTGGAGTCAAAATGTGATTTTTGAGAAGTTTAGGGGTTAAAATGTAATTTACAAACTTTGGAGTGAAAATGTGCTTTTAGAAAGGTTTGGAGGGGAAAATTTAATTTTGGAAAAGTTTAGTGTGAAAATGTGATTTTGGAAAAGTTTAGGGGTTAAAATGTGATTTTGGAGAAGTTTAGGGTTAAAATGTAATTTAGAGAAGTTTAGGGGTTAAAATGTAATTTTAGAAAAGTTTAGGGGTTAAAATATGATTTTTAGAAAGTTTAGGGACCTTCTGGGCAATAAAACCAAAAGAGGTGACATGTGGCAGTTTTCGGACTTCCAGATGTGAAAGGATCAATTTGAAAATCATTTAAAATTATTGGGCAAATTTACAATAAAATAAAATGTGATTCAAGGATGAAATTGAAACAAAATAGAAAAAAGAAGGATTAATTGCATAAATAACCCGAAAAAGGACATGTGGCAGCTTCTCAGACTTCTAGAGAGTTAAAGGATGAAATTGTAAGGCATCTAAAATTACGGGGCAATTTTGAAATAAATTAAAAATATTAGAATTGATGAAAGTGTAAGAAAAGAAAAATGCGAAAGGATTGTCCACATAAATATCCCATCTTTCAAAAACAAGCGGATCTAGAGGGATTCGCATGGGTAGGGTCAGATTGGCCAGAAATGAGACCGTTTTGGGAGCTAGACTTCCCCCTTCAAAACGATGCCGTTCCCTTGTAGTATTAAAACCAATTTTTTTTTCTAGAAACCCCATTTCTTCATTTTAATTTAAAAAAATTCCTTTCATCTTTGTTTTTTTCTCTGAAATTCCATATGTTTCTGACCATGGGGTTTTGTCTCCGATTCGTCGTCCACCCTTGATCAGCTCCGATTGTCGTCGTCGTTGCTCCACTGTCTCCGTCGCACGTGCCATCATGCATGGTGGTCAAGGTAAGCGAATCGTCTCTTTTTTATTTCCTTTTAAAAACAACAGATCCAGAGTTAGATCCATACAGATCTAGCCTGGATCTTCTGAAAACAAATGGATTTGAATTTTTTTTTAAAAAAATCACGTTCGATTCTTCCTTTTTATTTGCTCTTTCTTTTAAAAACTCAAATTTGGATCTAAATCCAGATCTAAAAAAGTTTTAATCTTTTTTCCTTTTTGTTTAAAACCGATCTGGGTACAGATCTAGACAGATCTAACCCAGATCTTCGAAAACCCCTTTTGAAAAAAATCAAATCTGCTTTTTTATTTTTGAATCGGTTTCATATTTTTTCAAAGTTTCGATTTTTTCTTTTATTTAAAAAAAACTTCTTTAAAACTCAGATCTGTTGTTTTTTTTTTAAAACTGTTTTAAGATTGTTTATTTTTTTATTTAAAATATGTTATTGTTCTTAATATTATTATTTATTGAATCAGTGAAAAACCTCCTTACTGGAGTTCCCCGTGAGCACGAACGACGATCAGACGAGATCTGAATGTGGCTGCGATAATGGTGCTTCGGCTGGAATAGGCACGACTTTTTGATTTTCTCTTTATTTTTATTATTAGTGTATTTATTTTATGCATTTAATATACTTAATTTATTATGTTTTGAAATAAATTCCCGTAACCATAATATTAATAATATAATAATAATAAATATACTAAAAACGTTTAAACTTTTAGATAATACACAAACAATAATTAAATGTACCTTGATAATAAATATTGAGATATATCGAGTCTGCTTTTGCTCTGATTTGTGTATTTTGAATGCTTCTGTACTTGTATTTGATTTTTTAAAGATTTGTAACAAAAAAGACCAACCCCTACAAAATGCCTTGAATTCGGTTTTTATAACCGATTATACAATCATGCTATTCTGTCTTTTGCAACTAAACACTGTCTTTTCCCTTTTGCAGGTATCAGTGGTGGTGGTGGCAATCCAAGTTGAAGGGTGGTGTTGCTGGCGGCGGCGGTGCTCATGTGGCAGCACGTGAGTGGTTGAGGCGAGCTGCGACAAATCCACTTGCTAGGGTTTCTCAGATTTTGGTTTTCGGCCAATTGGACTTAGTTTAGAATTTGGGTTTGTTTTGTAATTGGGCTTGGGGTACGGGTTTTAGACAATTGGGTGTAATTGGGTTTATTGGGCTATGTAATTAGGCTTGATTGTAATTGTGGACATTTTAAATTTAAATTTAAAATAAATTTAAATTCAAAATTTTTTTATTATGGATTTAATGTTTAGAACGGGCCCGATCAAATTGGGCCTACTACAGCTGCCCCACATTGGTCGTTGATGTGTAACAAGAGCGGAGCAAAGACCAAAATGAGGCCTAATTTTGCCAGGACTCATCTCTTTGATGCTCTTTCCTCAATCGGCCCACCCTTCGCTTTATCAGTTGTTCAACTTCACTGCATTCGCTTCTCTACATCTCCGATGTTGTGATTCTATCTTTCCTTAAAGCAATTTCAAAAAGACAAAATGTTCCACTGTAGCTTCATTCAATTCACTTGTAACTTCAAGGAGGTTGAGATTTGTCATCGTAGTCTTTGATTTAATCTACTAACGCTTCGAGGTAGAAGATTCACCATTACATCTTCAATCTGTTCATGTCACGTTTCTAAGGTGCTAAGTTTGCCGTTACGGCGTCAACCTTTCCTTTTATATTTTCTAAGGTACTGGGTTCGCCGTTGCGGCCTCAACCTTTCCTATCACATCTTCTAAGGTACCGGATTCATCGCCGCGGCCTCAATCCTTCCCTTCATCTTTTCTTGGTACCGAGTTCGCCGTTGCAGCCTCAACCTTTCCAATCACATCTTCTAAGGTACCGTATTCGTCGTCGCGACCTCAATCCTTCCCTTCATCTCTTCCTGGTACTGGGTTCGTCATTGTGGCCTCAACCTTTCCCTTCGTATCTTCGGGTACCAGATTCGTCGTCGCGGCCTCAATCCTTCCCTTCATCTCTTCATGGTACTGGGTTCGCCGTTGCGGCCTCAACCTTTCCCTTTATATCTCCAGGGTATTAGATTTACCGTTGCGGCCTTAATCTTCCCTGTCAAACCTATAGAATATGCTTTCATGAACCTCTATGCAAGCCAAGTTGTTTATGATGCTTTGATCAGAATGAATTACATGCTCCTAACTAAATGATTGTGCATGATTAATGTCAGATTCGATTTTATTAGTATTTTGGTTGACATGGCCTATCGCCCGTCCAAATTCCATCGTGAGTGCGTTGTCCTATCTCATTCTAGGCTTAGCTTGAAATGCTTATTTTCAAATTTGTCTTCCAGTTGGTAGTCCTGTTTCGGGCCCCCTATACTATTTAGGAAATTCCAAAGTAAAGCTCATGGATCTTTGTATGATTCATATTATTAGTTCATTACACATTATTTTATATGCAAAATTCTTGGATGAGATTATGAGAGAAAAAAGTCAAAATTTATTGAAGACACAATTCAAAAGATCAATAGGAGGCAAATTTTAGTCAAGAAATTGCCAAGTATACAACAAAAGATAATTAGATGCCCCGAATATCGCAGGATGAGCTTCTCTGAGTCGATTCACCGAGAATCATTCTGAGCCCAAATATGTGTCTAGAAGACCTGAAGTGCTTTGTTGATGCTTCAAGCTGTAATTTTCTTCCATCTTGTTACAATTGAGGGAGAAACGATCACTTCGAACCCATTCTTGAGTTTGAGTCCCCCTTTTGTGGGTTTTCAACTCAAGAGAAGATGCCCTTTGCGGGTTTTCATCTCGATCCCTTTTTTAAAAAAAAGAGATGCCCTTTACGGGTTTTCATCTCAATCCCTTTTTTTTAGGCGAAGTATTTTTTCATCGAGTCCAAGTTGATAGGGTTGTGCAGATCATTGCCGTCTATTTGTATTAGAATGAGAGCTCCTCCTGAGAAAGCTTTCTTTACCACATAAGGCCCTTCCCAGTTAGGCATCCATTTCCCTCAAAAGTCTTTATGTATGGTAAGTATCTTTTTCAAAACTAGATCTCCCTCACAAAATTCTCTAGGATGAATCTTTTTGTCATAAGCTCGCATCATTCTTTTCTGGTACATCTGACCATGGCGGATAGCTCTTAACCTTTTTTCTTCAATTAAATTCAACTAATCATATCGGGCCTAAATCCATTATGCCTCATCTACTGTAACTCAGTCAAGACTCAGAGAGAAGGTATTTCAACCTCAATAGGTAAGACTGCTTGCATACCATATGCTAGTGAGAATGATGTTGCCCCAATAGAAGTTTTGATTGAAGTTCTGTAAGCAAAGAGGGCAAATGCTAGTTTTTCGTGCCAATCTTTGTAGGTCTTAGTCATTTTCGCAACAATCTTTTTGATGTTTTTGTTAGCTGCCTCTACAGCTTCATTCATTTTTGGGAAATAGGGAGATAAATTGTGATGCTTGATTTTGAATTGCTTGCAAACTTCTGCTATCGTGCTATTGTTCAAATTCAAGGAATTGTCGAATATGATCCTTTTTGGCATCCCATATCGGCAAATGATCTCCTTTTTTAAGAACTTGCTAACTGCAAACTTCATGAAGTTGGCGTAAGAAGCTGCTTCTACCTATTTGGTGAAGTAGTCGATAACCACGAAGATAAATCTATGACCACTAGAAGTATTTAGAGAAATTGGCCCAATGACATCCATGCCCCACATAAAAAATGACCAAGGAGAAGTCATGACATGAAGGTGTGATGGAGGTACATGAATCTTATCTCCATATATCTAGCATTTATGACACCTCTTAGCATAATTGATGCAATCGCCTTCTATGGTAGACCAGTAATATCCAAATCTCATTTTTTGCTTGGCCATTGTGAAACCATTGGCGTGTGTCTCACAAATGCCTTCGTGAACTTCTTCTAAGATCTTTCTAGCTTCAACTACGTTGACACATCTTAGCAACACCTGATCCTTTCTTCTCTTGTACAAATTTCCCCGTCTAGGACATATTCATTTGCAAGCCTTCTCAATGTCCTCTTTTCATTTTCAGAAGCTTGCTCGGGGTACTTGCGATCTCTTACATACTGAAGAATATCTTGGTACATCTGACCATATCGGATAGCTCTTAACCTTTTTTCTTCAATTAAATTCAACTAATCATATCGGGCCTAAATCCATTCTGCCTCATCTAACTATAACTCAGTCAAGACTTGGAGAAAAGGTATTTCAACCTCAATAGGTAAGACTGCTTGCATACCCTATGCTAGTGAGAATGGTGTTGCCCCAATAGAAGTTTTGATTAAAGTTCTGTAAGCAAAGAGGACAAATGCTAGTTTTTCGTGCCAATCTTTGTAGGTCTCAGTCATTTTCGCAACGATCTTTTTGATGTTTTTGTTAGTTGCCTCTATAGCTTCATTCTTTTTTGGGAAATAAGGAGATGAATTGTGATGCTTGATTTTGAATTGCTTGCAAACTTCTGCTATCGTGCTATTATTCAAATTCAAGGCATTGTCAGATATGATCCTTTTTGGCATCCCATATCGATAGATGATCTCCTTTTATAAGAACCTGCTAACCGTAGACTTCATGAAGTTGGCGTAAGAAGCTGCTTCTACCTATTTGGTGAAGTAGTCGATAACCACGAAGATAAATCTATGACCACTAGAAGTATTTGGAGAAATTGGCCCAATGACATCCATGCCCCACATAGAAAATGGCTAAGGAGAAGTCATAACATGAAGGTGTGATGGAGGTACATGAATCTTATCTCCATAGATCTGGCATTTATGGCACCTCTTAGCATAATTGATGCAATCGCCTTCTATGGTAGACCAGTAATACCCAAATCTCATTTTTTTCCTAGCCATTGTGAAACCATTGGTGTGTGTCCCAAAAATGCCTTCGTGAACTTCTTCTAAGATCTTTCTAGCTTCAGCTACATTGACACATCTTAGCGACACCTAATCTTTTCTTCTCTTGTACAAGATTTCCCCGTCTAGGACATATTCATTTGCAAGCCTTCTCAATGTCCTTTTTTCATTTTCAGAAGCTTGCTCGGGGTACGTGCGATCTCTTACATACTGAAGAATATCTTGGTACCATGAGCGGTCATCCATTTCTCCTTCTTCTTCAATACCATAACAATGAGTCAGAGCCTCATAGATGCTCATTTGAATGGATTTCATATATTCTGGTCTATTTACTTTAATCATCGAGGCCAAAGTGGCAAAAGCATCCGCCATCTAATTTTCCTCTCGTGGGAGATAATGGAATGTGACATCATCAAACTCATTGGTTAACTCGAGAACCAATTTTCGGTAATCAATTAGCTTAGAATCTATAGTTTTCCATTGTCCTTTGAGTTGATAGATTACTAGTGCGGAGTCTCTATATATCTTTAAAACTTTGATTCTCTATTCTATGGCTGCACGGATTCTCATGATACATGTTTCGTATTCTGCCATGTTATTTATGCAATCAAAATCGAGTTTATTGATAAAAGGATAGTGGTCTCCTTCTGGTGATACCAAGACTGCCTCAACTCCATTACCCGTGGCATTTGAAGCTCCATCAAAATTCAATCTCTAAGGACGTTCCACTATGGTTCCCTTTTCAGTAGTTGCAACATACATTAAGTCCTCGTTTGAAAAATGGAAGTTTATTGGCTCATAGTCTTCTAAAGCCTTGCTAGTTAGGAAGTCTGCTATCGCACTCCCTTTTACGGCCTTTTAATTGACAAAGACTATGTCGAATTCAGAAAGTAAGATCTGCCACCTAGCTAATCTTCCATTCAATGCGACCGACTCCATCATGTTCTTCAAAGGATCTAGTTTTGAGATTAACCAAGTGGTGTGGTAAATGTATTGTCTTAATCTTCGCGTGGTCTAAACTAGTGGGAAACATAATTTTTCAATTGGTGAGTATAGGGTCTCACAATCGGTGAATTTTTTGCTAAGATAATATATCACCCTTTCCTTCTTTCCAAATTCATCGTGCTAGCCTAGTACGCATCCCATAGAATTTTCAAAGACTGCCAAGTACAGGATCAATGTTTTATTAGGAATTGGAGGCACAAAGATGGGAGCATTGGACAAATAATCTTTTACTTTGTTAAAAGTTTCTTGACATTCATCATCCCACACACTTAGGTTGCGCTTTCTAAGCAAACAGAAAATAGAATCACATTTCTTAGTTAGTTGTGAGAGGAAATGAGCAATGTAATTCAATCTCCCTAAGAACACTAGAACTTCTTTTTGCGTACTGGGTGGTGATAGCTCTTGTATGGCTTTGACTTTATCTGGATCAATTTCAATCCCCTTTTTTGCTGACTATAAAGCCTAACAACTTTCCCGAAGTGGCTCCGAAGGTTCAATTTGCCGGATTTAGCTTTAGTTGATACTTTCTTAGCCTCCCAAATAGCTTTCTCAAGATCCTTACACACTCTTCCTCTATTCGAGATTTCGAAATCATATCGTCGACATAAACTTCAATTTCTTTATGCATCATGTCATGAAACAAAGTCACCGTGGCCCTTTGATAAGTTGCCCCTGCGTTTTTGAGTCCAAAAGGCATCACCTTGTGACAGAATGTTCCCCACAGCATGACAAACATGGTTTTGTCCATATCTTTAGGATTCATCCTTATCTGGTTATACCCGGAGAAACTGTCCATAAATAAAAATAAGGAGTGACCTGCTGTATTGTTTACTAAGGTGTCGATGTGAGGTAATGGGAAATTGTCCTTTGGGCTAGCTTTATTTAAATCTTGATAATCCACACACATAAACACTTTCCTATCTTTTTTAAGAACAGAGACTATGTTGGTTACCCATTCTGAGTATTTAATTACTTGGAGAAAATCGAACTGCTTTTTGACTTCTTTTATCTTTAATAACACATCTGGTCTCATCCTTCGGAGCTTTTGCTAAACAGGCCTGTATTCTTCCTTTATGGGGAGTCTGTGTACCACAATGTCAGTACTTAGGCTAGGCATGTCTTGGTAGGACTATGCGAAGACATCTAGGAACTCTTGAAGCAACTTGATAAGATCTTTTCTTGTTTCTAAGGAGATGCTTGTCCCAAATTTTACTTCTCTCTTTTCATCTTCGTTCCCTAGGCTTATAACTTCCACCGGTTCCGAATGAGGCAAGATTTGTTTTCCCTTTTGCTCCATCATCCTTAATAGATCAGGAGACAAATTACAATCTTGATCATCTTCGAAGTCCTGAAGTTCTTCTAAACACATATCTTGCTCGAAACGAGGCTTTAAGTTAGCATCAGTGTTACTCATATTATTGATATTCAAGGACCTGTTAAAGGGGAAAAAATATGGTCCAAAGAACAAAATGAATTTATGAAAGAATGATTATATGATATGATTATGGGTATGTTTATCAAGAGTGTATGTATTAAGGAATGGTTAAATTTGTTTATTGGATATGTACAAACAGTTTGTTGAATTGGATTAAGAATGAAAGAATAATTAGTGAAAGAGTCGTCGTGTAAGATAGAAGCATTTCATTTAAAATAACTAGATAATGATCATGAGCCCTTTACAAAAAGATCCATATTACTTTCGAGCCTAAAGTAATAAGCGTGTTCTTTGCATTACTCTGAAGAAGCCCTAAAGATTACAAGGAGTTTCTCCACAGTCCAGATATCGAGAGTACTCTCGGGGGTGAAAGGACAAATTTCTGCTTAGTGTCCTTCTCCATTTTCTTCCCCAACAACATTAATGCTCAAATCTTCACTGATCGCATTGACTCCTTGATTGGGATGGTTAGGCAAAGGGTTTCCCGCCACATTGGGTCCAGATGACTCGTCAAATCTTATTTTATTTTTCTTGATCATTCTCTCCACCAGCTTTTTGAAATTAAAGCAATTCTCAATAGAGTGTCCCACTACCCCGTCATGATACTCGCATTGAGCATTCACATCATACAATTTCGAGATCGGGGTAGTACTGGATTTGATTAATATGGAGCAACCGCGTGCTGATCATATAGCTGCTGGTAAAGCTCTTTGTATGTCACCAGGATGGGCGTGAGCGAGGTTCTTTTAGTATTCGACCTTGAGCTTGGTCCCGACCTTCAAGGATTTCAGTTGTTAGTCATTGGCGCATTTGATGGTATCGTCATGATCGGTCCTACGTGGTTTGGCCTGTACATGCTTGCATTATTTATTTCGGCCTCTTTTTTCTTGAAAGTAGGTCTTCTGGCGCTCTCCCCAGCGTCTATCTTCTCACTTTTGATCGCGTTTTCGATCATTTCTCCGGACAGGACCATGTCAAAGAAGCTTTCAGTGGCATTCCCTAGCATATGGTTGATGAACGGAGCCTTCAAGGTATTGACAAACAACATTGTCGTTTCTTTTTCCAACAGTGGTGGTTGCACTTAAGTTGCCCTATCCCTCCATCTTTGGGTGTATTGCCTGAAGCTTTCGCTGGGCTTCTTCTCCATATTCTATAATGTGATCCTATCGGGGATTATGTCAGTAACATAACCGTACTGCTTCATAGAAGCCTGTGCCAAGTCTTTCCATGAACTAATTTTTGCACGATTAAGCTGATTATACCTTCTTACAGCAGAACCTACCAAGCTGTCTTGGAAACAGTGGATAAGTAATTAGTCATTGTGGACTTGTCCCGTCATTTTTCTACAGAACATGGTGATGTGAGCCTCTGGGCAACTCGTCCCATTATATTTTTCAAATTCTGGGGCCTTGAATTTAGGCAGGAGTACTAGGTCTGGGACCAAGCTCAACTCCTTGGCATCCATCCCATAAAAATTTTCAGATCTTTGCATTGCTTGGATTTTCTCTTCCAACACTTTGTATTTTTCCTCCATTTGTCTAGGGAGATCCATTCTTGCAATTTCATCAAAGTCAGGAACATCAGCATTTGCGACATTTTCTCCTAGGTTGGGTCCTGACCCCATTGGACAATTATTTGGTCTCGATATACTAGTGGGATGTTGTTGTGTTCTTATTGTGACAGGAGCACCCTGCGTATATGCTTCAGGTGGGCTTTGATTATATGGAGGAGTAAAGCCTGGGGGATTAATGGGATCCTGTTCTTCTTCCTCGAGATTTATTGCGGGACTCTTTTCTTTATCAGCCCTCTCTCTTAGCATTTGAGTTAATTGATTGATATATCCATTTGATCTTTCATATCTTGTTGCATCTTTTCCATTTGATCTCGTAATTGTGCATGCGTTTGCTCCTGCATGTCTCTTTGTGTTTGCTCAAGCCTTTCAATCCTTTGTTCCATCACTTTCGATTTCGTGCAAGTGTAGTAACGATGGGGGTTCTCAATGGTTTCGATATAACTGTATCAGGTTTAATTAATCAGGTGTATGTTTTTTTTGAATTTAATGCATGTTAACAGATGCAATGCTTATGAATGCATGTATGCATAAGAAAAGGCATTGATTTTGAATTCAATCCCATTAGAACAACTTCCCTAGAAGACAAAATTCTTCACATAAAATGTATTACATAAACGCCTTTGCCTTATGGCCTAGAGCTTTGATCTTCCTAGAAGTCTGGCTAATTTTCGTCCCCGCTCCGATCTTGATTCATATTGTATGCTTAACATATCAGCTTAATGCTCGCATATTATCAATCGCTTTTAATTATTTGCATAATCAATATCTCAAACATGTCTCTGAACTTATCGAAAGTGCCCCTCACTTGCTTCTTGATTCCTTTCAAGGATCTTGATCTGAATTTGCGTAATCCTTTTTCAAGTTTTCTAAATCTTCTTCGACTATGTGCTTTCCTTCGACCATAAGCGCAAAACATGTTATCTTCCACTTTATTAAGAAATCCATCCCCCATGATGAAAGTGCCTATTTGGTAATCCAATTTAAATCAACACCTTTCCTTGTATGATGATGAAAATGTAAGCAAAAGAAAAGAGACAAAAAGAAAGAGTTAGGAAAAACATCGATACAGGTATAGAACAAAGAACCTAAGAACTTGTCTTGGATGATTGCTAAAAGGTTCGGTATAACTCCTTCTAAGGCAAGTACTTACGACTCATTATATGTGGTTTAGTCTCTAGAGTAAAAAGGTACCTAAACCAGCAGATTCCTTGATCCTCATCCATTACAGGCTCATACGGATGAGTTCAGCTTAGGGGGACACATTTCCCACACGTTTGCACGGAAGTGAAAACTTCACGAAAACATGGCTACTGATGTAATCCCGAAAGCGATCCACTATCCTGCACAGAGGTGAAAACCTCACGAAGGAGTAGTTTCCCGCTTCCACTTAAGAAGGTAGTAACAAAATGCATATGAATGCAAACTTATACTAGCAATATCAACATAATACAACATCAAAAAATGCAAAGGATCATATATTAAACAAAACCAAAGGTTTAAAAATTTCAACAAAAAACCCGAAAATAATCAACTTTAGCTTGACTCTCGTTTATTTAAAGTTCCCCAGTGGAGTCACCAAGCTATTGAAATGTTTAATTTTTGGGAAAACAAACAAGTCTCGAATAATATTTTAAAAATAAAAAATATGGAGTCGCCACCAATCTTTTTATATGGTGTGATTGGATCACCACAAAACGTTTAAAATCCATTTTTTTTAAATATTTTTGTCTTCGAAATCCAAAGAATGGGTTCGGGAATCGGTTACGTATGAGGAAGGATTAGCACCCTCACACGCCCAAAATTGGTACCATGTTAATTACTTTCGGGTCTTTGTTTAGTAGAACTTTGAAATCTTGAGTGAAGTTTAAAATACAAGGAACAAAATGCCCGTTTGTTTCGAATTTCATTAAGGCCATGTCCAACACGTTAGGGCACGGCATTCTCGGAATTTCGAAATTGAAGGACATTTTGAAAGGATGGAAGAGGATATATGATTGTGCAGATTATACGAAAAATCACACCCAGCACGTTAGCGCATGATTTTTCGAGATTTCCACACGAAAGAATTACTGCCTCATTTTTCATTTAAAATTATTTGTATATTTTTTGAGAACTTGAAATTTCGAATTAAGTTTAAAATACGATCCTCGGACACATACTTATTTCATGTGATTTTCAAAAATTAGATTTGAAAAAAACTGCTCGTACGTTTCGAATTTCTTGGAGAATTAAAGTCGTGTCCAACACATTAGGGCACGACGTTCTCGGAATCTCGAAATTAAAAGGCATTTAAAAAGTTTTAAGGGGATATTCGATTCGTGTGAATTATACAAAAAATCACACCCAGCACGTTAGCGCATGATTTTTCAAGATCTCCATACGGAACAAATATTATCTTGATTTTGGACGGTTTTGTAAGTAAAAATAATTTTGAAGATGAACGTGTAAATTAAATATGAATGAGCATTTAACAATAAAGATTAAAAAACACGGACAAAAATAATTAGGCAGATAAATAAGTACACAAAAATTAAACATAAAAAGTAATAGATACAAAATATGGAAGAATAATAATTAAATTCTATGTATAAACATTGAAGAAAAAAGAAAAGCAAAACAAACGGGGAGAAAAATTGCGTTTCGAAAAATTCAGGGTGAAAATGTAATTTTCAAGGAATTTGGGGATCAAAATATAATATTTTGGAAAATTTGGGATTAAAATCAAACTTTTGGAACATTTGAGGTCGAAAATGTGGCTTTTGCAAATCTGAGGACAAAATGGTAATTTTTGGATGCTCGAGGAAAAAATGGTAATTTTTGGATGTTAGGGGGCAAAATGATAATTTTTGGATATTTAGGGGTAAAATGGTAATTTTTGGATGTTTAGGGTCAAAATGTGATTTTTGAGAAGTTTGGGGGTTTGTTGAACCCCAAATTTTGACCGGACCCAAATTCCCTTTAAATTTATTTTGAATTTAAATTTAATTTAAGTTTAAATTTATTTTCAAATTTAAAATTATTATAGATTTAAATGAAGCTAAAATACAAATTTTTAAAAAAGTCCAAAATAAAGTCTAAATTACATTTCATAGACCTGAATGTAGCCCAATTACAAAAAAACAAACTTAAATAACCCAAAACGGCCCAAAGCCAAATTACAGAACAACCCAAACTGGGTCTGATCCCAACAGATCCTAAAAGGGCCCAAATGACCCAAACTAGGCTGAAACAAGGTCAAACCCTAATTTCTGCTACCCCAATTTCCACTGCTGTTGCCATCCACCCACGTCCAACCAGGTCCGCCACGTCAGCCACTAAGTTGTTACCTCCAGTTGCAACTTGCACTGCCACCAGCTGATGTAACCACCACTGCCACCGTCGCGGAGCCTGCAAGAAGAGAAAGCAGATTAGATAGGTATTTAGTTGCATAGGACAAAAGGAAATGATAGAAAATTCGGCTATAAGGGCCAAAATTGAACGTTTATAGAGGACCTTTTTTTTGGTCTGAAAAAAAAGAAATCGAAAAACTTAAGTCTTTAATCCCTATAGATGTTCTGTTCTTTCATCAGTATCTGATAGCTCGAATCGGCACCCAACAACTGAAATAGAATCAAAGCATCAAGCCTTGAAACCAACCAGGTACATTTAAGGCATTTAATGCCATTCGCGTTTCAAAATTCTAGAACCATTAGTTTTCTTTTTAAGTGCATATTAATACATGCGTTCAATACCCTCGAAGCATTTATTGTTCTGATTTTGCATAACATATCAATGAACGGTATTAATAATAATAATAGTCATAATCTCATTAATAATAATATCATAGCATTAAATAATAACATAATAATTAATATTAATAACTAAAAATAGAAAATGAAAAGGCAGAAGCACTCCCCTTTTGTAGCACCGTTGCCGGAGCTGCAACCAAGCATCGACCGTGCCCCGGTATGCGCGGATCTGCAAAAAAAATATGAAAATGGATCAAAGGCAATAATAATAATAAAGATCGAAAACTTTCTCTTGCCTCCGATCTCCGACCTATACATTAAAACTCACTAAAAAGGGATATGAGTACAAAAGGACGTTACCTACTGACGGTCAGAAACGATGGCGGACGGAGATAAAGAGGCGGCTCGCCTTTGACGGCACGTGCACCGGAAGACCCCCGGCAGTGACGCACGATGACCACGCGCGGGGGCCGACGGTGCGCGCGCGACCCTACGCGCGACAGTCGACGACTGACCCGGTTGACCGAGGCACGGTCGGCTGGGCGAGGGCAAGAGGGTTTTTTTGGAGAGGTTTTCATTTTTTTTTAAAAAAGGGTCGAAAGGAAATGCTTTATTTTCTGAAACAAGGTTTTTATAGGCCTTCTAGAACAGTGCCGTTTGAGGGCTGAGCTTCAGCCCTGAAACGGCACCGTTCTGAGCTTTTACCCGAATCTGACCCGGAGTTTGATCCGACCCAACCTAGGATTCGCGTGTTTTTGAAGGAAGGGTTATTTATGCGTCCGATCCTTTCGCTTTTTCTCAAATTTTCAATCAGAGCCTTCCCATACTTTTAATTAATTTCAGATTAGCCCACCTATTTTCAATGCTTTTTAATTTAATCCTTGACCTTTTTTGAAAGCACCAGGGGCTGCCACATGTCGTTGTTCGGGTTTATTTTTACAAACAGTCCCTTTTCTTTTTAATTTGTCTTAATTTAATCTTCAAATCGAGTTCGTTTTAATTACAAAATTTACTTGAAAATTTTCACTGGTTTTCAAAAGGGGACTCTGACTTTCGGACGCCTCAAGGGCTGCCACGTGTCACCTATTTTTTGGTTTTATTACCTCGAAGGTCCTTAAACTTAAAAAAAAAAACCATTTTTAACCCCGAACCTTCCAAAAATTACCATTTTACCCCAAAACTTCCAAAAATCCCATTTTTAACCCCGAACCTTCCAAAATTACCATTTTACCTTCGAACTTCCAAAAATCCCATTTTTAACCCCGAACCTTCCAAAAATTACCATTTTACCCCTAAACTTCCAAAAAGTCCCATTTTTGACCTCGAACCTTCCAAAAATTACCATTTTACCCCGAACTTCCAAAAATCCCATTTTTAATCCCTAAACTTCCAAAAAATTAACATTTTACCCTTAAAATTCCAAATATCTCATTTTTAACCCCGAACCTTCCAAAAATTACATTTTACCCCCGAACTTCCAAAAATCCCATTTTTAACCCCGAACCTTCCAAAAATTACCATTTTACCCCCGAACTTCCCAAAAGTCCCATTTTTGACCCCGAACCTTCCAAAATTACCATTTACCCCTGAACTTCAAAAAGTCCCATTTTTTACCCCGAACCTTCCAAAAATTACCATTTTACCCTCGAACTTCCAAAAATCCCATTTTTGACTCCGAACCTTCCCCAAAACTACCATTTTGCCCCCGTGCATCCGGAAGGTCTCATTTTGAACTTCGATTGCACCTTTTCTTCTTTCTCATCAACATTTGCATTTTTTATTATGCACTCGTATTTTGTATCCTTGATTTCTTTCGTGAATAACTTATCTTCTTATTCATCTTGCTTCGCGTTATTTAGTATCCACATTAGCTGCTTATTCTTGTTAAACTCGCATGCTTGTTTTCAAAATTGTCCTTTTTTCATAAAAACTTTAAAATCGAGGCAATATTCTTTTATTTCGGGTTTCGAAAATTTGTGCCTTAACTCACTAGGTGCAATTTTCCTTCAAATCAAAATAATCGAATACCCTTAATCGAGGCAATGTTTCCTTATCTTCGATTCCGAAATATTGCGCCTTAACTTACTAGGTGCAACCTTTCTTCAAATAGAGATAATCAAACATCGTTTTTACAAAAGTTTCAAAAGGTTTTACAAAGGAAAGCTCATTATTTCTGGATCTTGAAATGTCGTGTCCTAACTCACTGGACGTAGCTTTTCTTCCTCGATCACTCTGAAATAGCGGGATTTTCAAACAAACTCAATTTCTTTTAAACTTAACTCGTGCATTCAAGGATCGTATTTTAAGCTTTATTTGAACTTTTAAATGTCGCAAATTAAGACCCGAAAGTAATCAATACGGTACCAATTTGGGCGCATGAGGGTGCTAATCCTTCCTCATGCGTAACCGACTCCCGAACCTATTTTTCTGGATTTCGAAGACCTACATGTTTTCAAAACGGCTTTTAAAACGTTTTGTGGTGATCCAATCACATCGAATAAAGGATTGGTGGCGACTCCCATTATTTATCAATTTTGAAAATGATTTTTTTCAAGACACGTCGTTTTCCAAAAAAGGGATGGTTTCGACAGTTGGTGACTCCACTGGGGACTTTAAAATAAACGAGAGTCAAGCCAAAATTGATTATTTTCGGGTATTCTTTAGAAACTTTTGAAAGCTTTAGTTTTGTGTAATATGCAATCCCTGACATCTTTTGAGACATGATATTGCTAGTATAAATTTGCATACATCTGCATATGATATTACCCTAATAAGTGGAAGCCTGAAACTACTCCTTCGTGAGGTCTTCACCTCTGTGCAGGATAGTGGATTGCTTTCAGGATTACAAAGTACCCTCGTTTTCGTGAAGTTTTCACTTCCATACAAACATGTAGGAAATGCGTCCCCCTAAACCGAACTCATCCGTATGATCCTGTAATGGGTGATGGATTGAGGAATCTGCTGGTTTGGGTACCTCTACTTTAGGGCCTAAAACCACATGTAGTAAGACGTAGAAACCTGCTCTAAAAGGAGTTGTGTTAAACCATTTAGGAACCTTCCAAATTAGACTCTTAGGTTCTATGCTTTACTTGTATTTTGATATTGTTGTATTTCACTAACTGGTAATTTGTCTCTGTCTGCATCGCATTTCATCATCATACATAGAGAAGGTATAAGACTCAAAAGTTCAGTTACCGATAAGAGAATTAATCATGGAAAACAAGTACTTTGATAAAGTGGAGGACAATATGGTCGTGCGCATGTGGTCGGCGGAGACTTAACGCCAAAAAGGAGACAGCTTAGTGGAAGGATATGAGTCTGAGCTTTGGGATTACACCAGGATCAGCACGGCTCAAAACAATGTGCTAGAATTGAAGGAGATCTGGGACAGTTGGGACAATAACATGAAGCAAACCTTTTACCAAGAATACGGAGATTTGTCATACTTGTGTGAAATTAAAGTGGACAAATCCCTCTTTAGAGCCTTAACACAGTATTGGAATTCGGCCTACAATTGCTTCACCTTCGGGAATATAGACATGACACCGACGATAGAAGAATACATCACTTTGCTCCGTTGTCCGAAAATGTCAGTAAATAAGGCCTACTCTAGAGCTCCAAATCTCCCGACCATGGTTAAAAGATTAATAAACATCACGGGCATGAGCGAGCAGTGGGTTGCAGCTCGAGTTAAGGTCAAGGGCGATAACAAGTGCATCACATGGAAGAGCCTGCAAGATTTAATATGGGCCTATCCAGATGCGAAGAAGAAGATCGACATTTTAGCCCTAAGTATCTATGGGTTGGTCATTTTTCCAAAAGCTTTGGGACATATAGAGGACGCGGTGATAGATTTGTTTGATAGATTAAGTAAAAGAGTGACACCTGTCCCGGCTATACTAGCTGAAACTTTCAGATCCCTGAATGCATGCAGAAAGGAGGGCGAAGGTCGATTTATCGCTTGCGCACCGCTACTGATGGTATGGTTTCATAGTCACTTTTGAAAAACAGAAAGTCTCTTATCAGTACTTGTTTAAAGATTACTCCCCTTTGAAAGAGTTCGTGGCCACACAGAGACAAGAAAGCTTCTCAGAAGAAAAATGGATGGCCATACTTCAAAGCCTCAAAGACGAAGACATAGAGTGGCGAGCACCATGGTTTATTCCTGATGAAATATTATATCGATGCGGAGATCTTGACTGGGTCCCATTAGCCGGGATATGGGGAGCAACTGGATATGCACCGTTGCTAATTTCAAGACAATACAGATCAAGACAATTCATACCTGCGACGCAGGGGATAGCTCAATGTGAATTTGTGTACTGGGGAGAAAACAATAAGAAAAGGATTCAGAAAATCTCAAATACGTGGAATCAGGTCCGAAAAATGAAAGCATTCGACACCAATCCCATGATGACTGCAGAATATGATTGGTGGAGAAATAGAAGGATCAATGATAACATTCCCGTGACAAACCCGGAGATTGTCCGCCCAATTGAAGAACACTTGTAGGTAGTTTCGACTGAATTAGAGATAATTAAACAGGATTTTGAAAAGAAAAATGCTGAGATGGGGAAAGTGATAGAAAAACTGGAAGAAGAGAAGGTGCTCTTAGGACTAGACGTTGATGTTCAGAAGCTGGAGGCGGAAAAATTGAGGAAAGGGAAGAATAAGGCTGAAGAAGATCTGAGCAGCCTAAAGAAGGACTATAAAAAACTTCGATTATCAATGAGAACCGTCGGTTTGGATAAGACATCAGAGCAATGGCAACAGGAAATCCACGAAGAGAAAAATAAAACAAGTCACTAGAAAAACAAATTCCAAGACGCCCAAGTCCAGGAAAATGCTATGAAGAGCAACCTTCTAGAAAGCTAAGCCGAAGTAGCTGAATTAAAAGCTCGAGTAGGAGAGTTGGAGGAGTCCTTGTATAGGCATCGTAGCCAGAATTCAGTAATGGATTTAAAGGCAGGCCGAGCCGAGATTAAGAGACTAAATGAGAGGGTGGAAGAGTTAGAGGCCTCTTTGCAGAATAGTGAAATACGAATTGAGATTCTAGAATGAACGTTGGATACAAATGATTGGCATCTTCAGCAAACTCAAAAGGAAGTCAGAGAAAGGGATTATGTCATAGGTGAAGCTTTAAATCAAATCCGCGGAGTAGCTGACCACGTGCAGACCCTGGCAGTTGAAGCAGAAGAGTTAAGCATACAGTACGAGATGAAGACTGAACGAGGACAGAAGCTGTCAAAACTCCTTAAAAAAGTCAAGGCACTGAGCGAAACCGTTTATGTAATTTACTTTATGTTAAGGAACTTGTTATCCAAATGAAGTTTTCTAAATGGAAAGTGAATTATAAGTCAATACCTTTCTCTTGAATGCATGCATCATATTTACGTCACAATTTTGTATACTTCTGCATAACAATCCTAACTCATTAAAATTCACGATACAGAGCTACATCAGTAACCATTGAAAACTCACACCGTTATAATACTCGAAAGAAAATTAAAGCCATGGAACAAAGACTTGAACAAATTCAAAAGGAATTACAAGCCCAGATGCAAGAACACATCCAAGAGCAAATGAGCATGATGTGTAGAGAAATGAAGAATCAATTCATGGAAGTACAAAAGAGCCGGATGAACGAATTATCACAAGTAAAACAAAGCATGGCTGACAAAGGGAAAAGCCCAGCCATTGAGGAAGAAGAGGACTCGATGGTCCCCCCAGGCTTCGCTCCCCTTCATAACTCAGTGTCGCAAGAAATGCCGGCACGGGAGCCCACTGTTACCATAAGGGCACAGCAACCAGCCACAGGCACGTCATGGCCCGCTAATTATCCAACTGGATCAGGGTCAAACCTAAAGGATAATGCCGCAGATTTGGGTGTTTCGGACTTTGATGAAATGATAAAAAAAGATCTTCCTAGGCAAATAGAAGAAAAATACATGCGTTTAGAAGAGAAAATTGACGCGATGCAAGGGATTGAAATTGCCTATGGGGTGGATGCCAAAGAGCTAAGTTTGGTTCCGGAATTAGTACTCCCTCCCAAATTCAAAGCTCTGAAATTTGAAAAATATAGCGGGACGAGCTGCCCTGAAGCTCACCTAACTATGTTCTGCAGAAAGATGGCAGGGCATGTACATAATGACCAACTGTTAATTCATTATTTTCAAGACAGCCTGGCCGGGTCGGCGATCAAATGGTATAATCAGCTGAGCCGATCAAAAATCCATTCGTGGATAGACTTGGCACAAGCTTTCTTAAAACAATACGGCCATGTAATAGAAATAGCCCCTGACCGGCTTACACTGCAGAACATGGAAAAGAAGTCAAATGAGAGCTTTAGAACATATGCGCAGAGGTGGCGCGAGGTGGAAACACATGTACAGCCACCGTTAACAGAAAAGGAGACGACAATGTTGTTAGTCAATACACTCAAGGCTCCTTACCTAAATCATCTACTAGGAAACACTACCAAGAGTTTCTCCGATATGGTCATGTCGGGGGAAATGATTGAAAATGCGATCAAAGCTGGTAAGATTGAGACCGAAAAAAGCCCCAAAAGGCCTGCCCCTAGGAGAAGGGATAACGAGGCCAACAATGCAAGCATATACAGACCTGGTTACACCAGACCCTTCGTGACAAGTCAGCCAAAGACTCCAATAGGCAATTATCAAAATGCCCCGTGGCAGGAGACAGGCACTAGGTTGAATAGGGAAAAAATCCAATATACTCCCCTTCCAATGTCATATGGGGAACTCTACAAAATATTATACGATGCACATGAGGTAGCTCCTCAGCATGTAAGACCATACAAACCCCCATTTCCGGCTTGGTATGATGCAAAAGCTCACTGCGAATACCATGCAGGGGCAGAAGGGCATTCGATTGAAAACTGCCCCGCTTTTAAAAGACGAGTCGAAGGACTCATAGAACACGGGATCATGAAGTTAGAAGAGCCAGTAAAACCTAATATAGCTGGAAATCCTATGCCTAATCACCTAGAGCAAGGGGTAAAAGCCTTGCTGGAAGAAGGAGCCCGAAAAAAGCTGGTTAAAGAAGGGATAATCTTGAGCAATAAAGAGAGTGTGATAATCGGAGATGATGACCATTGCGAATTTCACACCGTCAAAGGGCATAAAATTCAAAGTTACATCGAGTTCAAAGCCTTGGTCCAAAGGATGATGGATAATCGAGAGTTGAAATTCTTTGAAGAAGGAGTGGAAGCTAGTGATGTTTGCGCCTCTGAAAACGGGACATCTAAGACTTATGGAAGCAATCGTCCCAAGGTGATTATCCGTGGCACGACAAGAGAATAAACAACCCCCCGCATTATTATACAAAAACCCGCAACGTTTCCTTACAATTGCAACGTGACCGTGCCAAAGGAGGGGGAACCTAGGAAGGACGTTAACCTTGTTACCCGAAGCGGTAAGAATTATGACCTTGAGAATGAAGAAAGAAAGGTCAATAAAGAGAAAGCTAAAATGTGTGAGCCTGAGAAAGGAACGACTAACAAGACGGAAGCACCCATCACTGAGCTTGTGACTGAGAATGAAGCAAATGAGTTTTTAAAGTTCTTAAGACATAGTGAATATAGTGTAGTAGAGCAACTACACAAACAACCTGCTCGTATATCAATCTTGTCATTGTTCTTAAGCTCGGAAGCTCATCGAAGCGCCCTAATGAAGGTGCTAAACGAAACCTATGTAACAAATGACATCTCCGTTAGCAAACTAGATCGATTGGTCAATAATGTGAGTGCTGATAACTTCATTTCTTTTAGCGATGATGAAATACCAACAGGAGGAATAGGGTCCACCAAGGCTCTACACATCACTACCCGTTGTAAAGGGTATACGATACCTGGAGTACTCATAGACAATGGTTCAGCCCTGAACGTGCTACCACTAGCTACACTGCAAAGATTGCGAATCGATAGCTCTCACATGAAAGGGTGTAACAATGTAGTAAGAGCATTTGATGGGACAGAAAGGAAGGTAATGGGGAAGATTGAAATACCCCTTCAAATTGGGCCAAATACGTATGAAGTAGATTTTCTAGTAATGGATATTAGGCCCACTTATAACTGTCTACTGGGAAGACCATGGATCCATTCAGCTAGGGCAGTACCTTCCTTTTTGCAGCATAAAGTGAAGCTAATAAACTAAGGGCTGCTGATCACGATTAATGCTGAGGAGGAAATAATCGCGTCTGTAACAAGCGATTCACTCTATGTGGGAATAGACGAGGAGACTATGGAATGTTCGTTTCGCTCATTGGAGTTTGTCAATGCAACCTTCATTTCGGAAGGGAGGAAAATACCTGTGCCTATAATATCATCGACCACCAGGAGCGAGACCTGGGAGAGGACTAGGAAAATACCTCCAAGGGAGACTTAATGTACCGATACCAATAGAAAAACAGGATCGTTATGGCCTGGGGTACAAGCCAGACACAAAACAAAAGAGAAAAGAGCTGAAGAAGAGGCAAGAAAGAAGGAGGGCCAAACTAGTTGGAAAGGACATCTCGTGGGAACCCATGATTTTCCACACATCTATGAGACTTTTGTCTTAGGAGAAGTGATCAACCAGCAGGAAAAGAAGCAAGTGACAATTGGAACCAAGGAAGGCATCGTAAAAGACCTAGGCGTTAATGCTATATCCGATGAAGGAAAGGAAGGGAATCCATCGAAAATTGGTCCGTGTACACCAGGCAGCACTTTGAATAATTGGACCGCGGAGGAACTCCCTGTAATTTTTAAGATTTCCTCAGAGTAATGCTCGAAAACACCTATTGCTTTAGGCTCGAAAGCAATATGGATCTTTTTGTAAAAGGGCCCATGGTCATTATTCCGTTATTTTGAATGAAGCGCACTTTCCATTTTATACTCTTTCCATAATTATTCTTTCATTTCTTAAACTCGACTTACTAAACCATTCATACATGTCTAATAAACAAGGTTCAATACATGCATACACATACATATACCACATAGTCATTCTTTCGCATATTCATTTCGCCCTTTGGATCTTTCTTTCATTCTTTGATAGATCCTCAGATATCAATAATATGAGCAATCCTGACGCCAACTTAGAACCCCACTTCGAGCGAGATATGTGTTTGGAAGAACTTCAGGACCTTGAAGATAATCAAGGTTGTGATTTACCTTCGGATCTGTTAAGAATGATGAAATGGGAAGAAAAACAGATCCTGCCTCATTCTGACCCAGTGGAAGTTATTAATCTGGGGCACGAAGATGAAGAGAAAGAGGTGAAAATCGGGACAAGTATCTCCGTTAAAACCAGAAGGAATCTGATCGAGCTGCTTCAAGAGTTCCAAGATATTTTTGCATGGTCCTACCAAGATATGCCCGGCTTAAGTACTGACATTGTGGTGCATAAACTCCCTATAAAGGAAGAAAACAGGCCTGTGCAGCAAAAACTTCGAAGGATGAGACCGGATGTGTTGTTAAAAATAAAAGAAGAAGTCAAGAAACAATTTGACGCCGGTTTCCTCCAGGTGGTTAAATACTCTGAATGGGTAGCTAATATAGTCCCCGTTCCCAAAAAAGATGGAAAGGTGTGTATGTGTGTGGACTATTGAGATTTAAATAAGGCTAGCCCAAAGGATAATTTTCCTTTACCCCACATCGACACTCTAGTTGACAATACGGCAGGACATTCCCTGTTTTCCTTCATGGATGGCTTCTCTGGGTATAACCAGATAAGAATGGACCCTGAGGATATGACCAAAACCACTTTTATCACGCTATGGGAAACATTTTGTTACAAAGTGATGCCCTTCGGACTCAAGAATGCAGGGGCAACTTATCAGAGGGCTATGGTGACCCTATTCCATGATATGAAGCACAAAGAAATTGAGGTTTACGTCGATGACATGATTGCGAAATCTCAACGGAGGAGGAACATGTAAGAATCCTGAGAAAGTTATTTGGAAGGCTCGAAATCTCAAACAGAGGAAGAACATGTAAGAATCCTGAGAAAGTTATTTGGAAGGCTAAGGAAACATCAACTAAAGTTGAATCCAGCCAAATGTACTTTCGGAGCCACATCAGGAAAATTGTTAGGTTTTGTGGTCAGCAAAAAAAGAATTGAAATTGACCCGGATAAAGTCAGAGCTATACAGGAATTACCACCATTCAGCACTCAAAAAGAAGTTCGAGGGTTCTTAGGAAGACTAAATTACATTGCTCGGTTCATCTCACAGTTGACTGAGAAATGCGATCCTATCTTTCGCCTGCTTAGAAAGCGCAACTCGGGTGTATGGGATGATGAATGTCAGGAAACCTTTAATAAGGTCAAAGACTATTTATCCAAGGCTCCCATCTTGGTACTCTGATTCCTAATAAGCCATTGATCATGTACTTAACGGTCTTTGAAAATTCCATGGGATGTGTACTAGGCCAACATGATGAATCCGGAAAGAAAGAAAGGGCGATATATTATCTCAGCAAGAAATTCACTGATTGCGAGACACGATATTCACCTATTAAGAAATTATGTTGTGCACTCGTTTGGACTACACGTAGATTAAGATAATACGTGCTAAATCACACCACTTGGTTGATTTAAATTGGATCCTCTAAAGTATTCGATGGAGTCAGCAGCATTGAATGAGAGATTAGCTCGATGAAAAATCTTGCTCTCCGAATTCGACATAGTCTATGTCAATCAGAAAGTAATAAAAGGAAGTGCGATAGTAGACTTTCTAGCAAGTAAGGCTTTAGAAGACTATGAGCCTATAGACTTCAATTTCTCGAATGAGGATTTAATGTATTTTGCGGCTACGAAAGGGGCAATCATGAAAGAACGACCTTGGAGGATGAATTTCGATGGAGCTTCAAACGCCACAGGCAATGGGGTCGGAGCAGTCTTGGTATCACAAGAGGGAGATCATTACCTTTTCACCAGCAAGCTTGATTTTGATTGCACAAACAATATGGCTGAATACGAAGCATGTATATTGGGAATCCGTGCGGCCATAGAACGGGGAATCAAAATCTTGGAGATTTATGGAGACTCTGCACTGGTAATCTATCAACTAAAAGGAGAATGGGAAACACGGGATTCCAAGTTAATGGATTATCGTAAATTGGTTCTCGAGTTGATCACCGAATTCGATGATGTCACGTTCCATTACCTTCCACGAGAGGAGAACCAGATGGCAGACGCTCTCGCCACTCTAGCCTCAATGATTAAGGTGAGTAGAACGAAAAATGTAAAACCCATTCAAATGAGTATCTATGAAGCTCCTGCTCATTGTTGCAATATTGAGACAGAGGATGGAGAGGAAAAAGATGATCACCTGTGGTACCAGAATGTTCTTCAGTTTGTGAGAGATCAAAAGTACCCCGAGCAAGCTTCAAAAAATGAAAAAAGAACATTACGAAGACTAGCCAGTGAATATGTTCTGAACGGGGAAATCTTGTACAAAAGGAGAAAAGATCAAGTATTACTGAGGTGTGTCGACGCAATTGAAGCTAAGAAGATCTTAGAAGAAGTTCAGGAAGGCATTTGTGGGACGCACGCCAACGGTTTCACGATGGCCCGACAAATAATGAGGTTTGGGTATTACTGGGCTAGTATGGAGGGCGATTGCATCAATTATGCCAAGAAGTGCCATAAATGCCAGATCTATGGAGACAAGATCCATGTACCTCCATTACATCTTCATGTCATGACCTCTCCCTGGCCTTTTTCTATGTGGGGCATGGATGTCATCGGGCCAATTTCTCCTAAGGCTTCCAATGGCCATAGATTCATCTTTGTGGTGATTGACTACTTCATTAAATGGGTAGAGGCAACCTCATATGCGAATGTTACCAAGACTGCAGTTAGTAAGTTCCTAAAAAAGGAAATTATTTACCGATATAGGATGCCCGAAAGGATCATATCCGACAATGCCCTCAATTTGAACAACAGCACGATAGCAAAAGTTTGTGAACAGTTCAAAATTAAGCATCATAATTCTTCTCCCTATCACCCAAAAATGAATGGAGCTGTGGAGGCAGCTAATAAGAATATCAAGAAGATTGTGGCCAAAATGACTGAGACTTACAAGGACTGGCACGAAAAATTACCATTTGCCCTCTTTGCCTACAGAACTTCAGTCAGAACTTCTACTGGGGCAACACCATTCTCGTTGGCATACGGTATGGAAGCAGTCTTACCTATTGAGGTTGAAATACCCTCCCTTCGAGTCTTAACAGAGCTTCAACTTGACGAGGCTGAATGGGTCCAAGCTCGATATGACTAGTTGAATTTAATCGAGGAAAAGAGATTAAAAGCCATTTGCCATGGCCAGATGTACCAGAAAAGAATGATGCGAGCTTACGACAAAAAAGTTCGTCCCAGGGAGTTCTATGAGGGAGATCTAGTTTTGAAAAAGATACTTCCCATACACAAAGATTTCCGTGGGAAATGGATGCCCAATTGGGAAGGGCCTTACGTGGTAAAAAAGGCTTTCTCAGGAGGAGCTCTCATCTTAATAGAGATGGACAGCAGGGAGCTGTATAACCCCGTCAATTCAGACTCGGTAAAAAAATACTTTGCCTAGAAACAAAATAGGAATTGAGATGAAAACCCAAAAAGGGCGTCAAAAAAAAAAGAAGGGGGGTTTCAGGATGAAAACTCGCAAAGGGCGTCCTAGAACCAAGGGAACTTTGAGTTGAAAACCCGTAAAAGGGTAGCTCAAGTCCAAGAACGGGTCGAGGAGGAGGAAGGAAGTTACAACTTGGAACATCAACATAGTACTCTAGATCTTCTAGACACATATCTGAGCTAGAGTGATTCACAAGTAAGTTGGCACAGAGTAGCTCATTTTGCGATACCTGGGGCAACCAATTTTTCTTCATTGTATACTTTACAATCTTCAATTAATGATTGTTTCCTTTGATCCTCCTTTTAAATATTGTTTCCTTCGATCCTCTTTTTAATAAGAATTCTTGGAATATGACTTTGTTTCTGCACAATTTTGTCCAAGCATTTTGCATCTAAATAACAGGTAATGAACTAATAAATCATACAAAAAGTTACGAGCATTATTCTGGAGTTTTCAAAAATTACAAGAAACCCGAAACAAGACATCAATGGGAAAACAAGCTTAAAAAAAAGCAATTCCAAAGCAACCTGGAAAAGACAGAGCAACACATCAAAAGTAGAATATTGGACAGGCAACAAACCATGCCGTCCTGCTAATAAATCTGACATTCATCATATACATTCATACGAGTTAGAAGCATTTAATTCATTCTAATCATGACTTTCTAATTTAAGTCTACATAAAGGCCTATGGAAGCAAAGTCACACCCCCGTTGCAAGGCGAGATGAATCAGTGAGATCACCAAGATAAAAAGGTATGGGACTCCAATGCCCTACCCCGATCACGGGGCAGATTGCGATTATCCAACAAAATGACGCGGTCATCTTCCTGATGAGATACTGAGAAGAAGACCAAACCAAACCCACGCTCGATGTGAGCAAATCTTCAAACCACAGCTTCCTGATGAGATACTGAGAAGCAAGTCAAACTCTTAGCTTCCTGACCATCTTCCCGATGAGGTACAGAGAAGCGGGCCAAATTCATCTTCCTGATGAGATACAGAGAAGCGAATTGAAACAGACGACGCGGTCATCTTCCTGATGAGATATTGAGAAGAAGACCAAACCAAACCCACGCTCGATGTGAGCAAATCTTCGAACCACAGCTTCCTGGTGAGATACTGAGAAGCAAGTCAAACTGTTAACTTCCTAACCATCTTCCCGATGAGGTAAAGAGAAGTGGACCAAATTCGTCTTCCTGATGAGATACAGAGAAGCGAATTGAAACAGACGACGCAATCATCTTCCTGATGAGATACTGAGAAGAAAACCAAACCAAACCCACGCTCGATGTGAGAAAATCTTCGAACCACAGTTTCCTGATGAGGCACTGAGAAGCAGGTCGAAGCAATAAAATGGATAGCTCCTTGAGGAGATACAGAGAAGTGAACCAAATTCGGATGGAGCACAGAGGAATGGATCAAAACAAGTGATGCAATCATCTTCCTGATGAGATACTGAGAAGAAAGCCAAGACAATGAAACCAGACTCAGAGACTACGAGAAGCTGATGCAGTGAAATTGAGCGACAGACGTAAAGCAAAGGGTGAACCAGTTGAAGAAAGAGCAGCTAAGAAGTAGAACTTGACAAAATTGGCCTTCTTTTGGATCTTTGCTCTGTTCCTGTTACACAACAACGAGCAAAGAGGGGCAGCTGTTGAAGCCCAAATTTTGACCGGGCCCAAATTCCCTTTAAATTTATTTTAAAATTAAATTTGTTTAAAAATTTAAATTTATTTTGAATTTAAATTTAATTTAAGTTTAAATTTATTTTCAAATTTAAAATTATTATAAATTTAAATGAAGCTAAAATACAAATTTTTAAAAAAGTCCAAAAGAAAGTCCAAATTACATTTCTTGGACCCGAATGCAACCCAATTACAAAAAACCAAACTTAAATAACCCAAAACGGCCTAATGCCAAATTACAGAATAGCCCAAACTGGGTCTGATCCCAACAGATCCTAAAAGGGCCCAAATGACCCAAACTAACCCTAATTTTTGCTACCCCAATTTGCACTGCTGTTGCCATCCACCCACGTCCAACCAGGGTCTGCCACGTCAGCCACTAAGTTGTTACCTCCAGTTGCAACTTGCACTGCCACCAGCTGATGCAACCACCACTGCCACCGTCGTCGAGCCTGCAAGAAGTGAAAGAAGATTAGATAGGCATTTAGTTGCATAGGACAAAAGGAAATGATAGAAAATTCGGCTATAAGAGCCAAAATTGAACGTTTGTAGAGGACCTTTTTTTTTGTCTGAAAAAAAGAAATCGAAAAACTTAAGTCTTTAATCCCTATAGATGTTCTGTTCTTTCATCAGTATCTGATAGCTCGAATCGGCACCCAACAACTGAAACAGAATCAAAGCATCAAGCCTTGAAACCAACCAGATACATTTAAGGCATTTAATGCCATTCACGTTTCAAAATTCTAAAACCATTAGTTTTCTTTTTAAGTGCGTATTAATACATGCATTCAATACCCCCGAAGCATTTATTGTTTTGATTTTGCAAAACATATCAACGAACGGTATTAATAATAATAATAGTCATAATCTCATTAATAATAATATCATAGCATTAAATAATAACATAATAATTAATATTAATAACTAAAAATAGAAAATGAAAAGACAGAAGCACTCCCCTTTTGTCGCGCCGTTGCCGGAGCTGCCACCAAGCGTCGACCGTGCCCCGGTATGCGCGGAACTGCAAAAAAAATATGAAAATGGATCAAAGGCAATAATAATAATAAAGATCGAAAATTTCTCTTGCCTCCGATCTCCGACCTATACATTAAAACTCAGATATGGGTTTCGAAACCAACCCGAAAACCTAGATCCCACTTTTAAAATCGGACTCACTAAAAAGGGATATGAGTACAAAAGGACGTTACCTACTGACGGTCAGAAACGACGGCGGACGGAGATGAAGAGGCGGCTCGCCTTCGACGGCGCGTGCACCGGAAGACCCCGGCAGTGACGCGTGATGACCACGCGCGGGGGTCGACGGTGCGCGTGCGCCCTACGCGCGACAGACGGCGACCGACCCGATTGACCGAGGCACGGTTGGCTGGGCGAGGGCGAGAGGGTTTTTTTGGAGAGGTTTTCGTTTTTTTTTAAAAAAGGGCGAAAGGAAATGCTTTTTTTTCTGAAACAGGGTTTTTATAGGCCTTCCAGAACGATGCTGTTTTGAGGGCTGAGCTTCAGCCCTGAAACGACACCGTTCTGAGCTTTTACCCAAATCCGACCCGACCTAGGATCCGCGTGTTTTTGAAGGAAGGGTTATTTATGCGTCCGATCCTTCCGCTTTTTCTCAAATTTTCAATCAGAGCCTTCCCGTACTTTTAATTAATTTCAGATTAGCCAACCTATTTTCAATGCTTTTTAATTTAATCCTTGACCTTTTATAAAAGCACTAGGGGCTGCCACGTGTCATTGTTTGAGTTTATTTTTACAAATAGTCCCTTTTCTTTTTAATTTGTCTTAATTTAATCTTCAAATTGAGTTCGTTTTAACTACAAAATTACCCCGAAAATTTTCACTGGCTTTCAAAAGGGTCCTCTGACTTTCGGATGCATCAAGGGCTGCCACATGTCACCTGTTTTTTGGTTTTATTACCCCGGAGGTCCCTAAACTTCAAAAAAATCCCATTTTTAACCCCGAACCTTCCAAAAATTACCATTTTACCCCCAAACTTCAAAAAATCCCATTTTTAACCTCGAACCTTCCAAAAATTACCATTTTATCCTCGAACTTCCAAAAATCCCATTTTTAATCCCGAACCTTCCAAAAATTACCATTTTACCCCTAAACTTCTAAAAAATCCCATTTTTAACCCTGAACCTTCCAAAAATTACCATTTTATCCCCAAACTTCCAAAAATCCCATTTTTAATCCCTACACTTCTAAAAAATTACCATTTTACCCCTGAACTTCCAAAAATCCCATTTTTAACTCCGAACCTTCCAAAAATTACATTTTACCCCCGAACTTCCAAAAATTCCATTTTTAACCTCGAACCTTTCAAAAATTACCATTTTACCCCCGAACTTACAAAAAGTCCCATTTTTGACCTCGAACCTTCCAAAAATTACCATTTTACCCTCGAACTTCCAAAAAGTCCCATTTTTGACCCCCAACCTTCCAAAAATTACCATTTTGCCCCCGAACTTCCAAAAATCCCATTTTTGACTCTGAACCTTCCCCAAAACTACCATTTTGCCCCCGTGCATCCGAAAGGTCTCATTTTGAACTCCGATTGCACCTTTTCTTCTTTCTCATCAACATTTGCATTTTTTATTATGCACTCGTATTTTGTATCCTTGATTTCTTTCGTGAATAACTTATCTTCTTATTCATCTTGCTTCGCGTTATTTAGTATCCATCATTAGCTGCTTATTCTTGTTAAACTCGCATGCTTGTTTTCAAAATTGTCCTTTTTTCATAAAAACTTTAAAATCGAGGCAATATTTTATTTCGGGTTTCGAAAATTTGTGCCTTAACTCACTAGGTGCAATTTTCCTTCAAATCAAAATAATCGAATACCCTTAATCGAGGCAATGTTTCCTTATCTTCGATTCCGAAATATTGCGCCTTAACTTACTAGGTGCAACCTTTCTTCAAATCTAGATAATCAAACATCCTTTTCGCAAAAGTTTCAAAAGGTTTTACAAAGGAAAGCTCATTATTTCTGGATCTTGAAATGTCGTGTCCTAACTCACTGGACGTAGCTTTTCTTCCTCGTTCACTCTAAAATAGCGGGATTTTCAAACAAACTCAATTTCTTTTAAACTTAACTCGTGCATTCAGGGATCGTATTTTAAGCTTTATTTGAACTTTTAAATGTCGCAAATTAAGACCCGAAAGTAATCAATACGGTACCAATTTGGGCGCATGAGGGTGCTAATCTTTCCTCATGCGTAACCGACTCCCGAACCTGTTTTTCTGGATTTCGAAGACCTACATGTTTTCAAAACGGCTTTTAAAACGTTTTGTGGTGATCCAATCACACCGAATAAAGGATTGGTGGCGACTCCCATTATTTATCAATTTTGAAAATGATTTTTTTCGAGACACGTCATTTTCCAAAAAAAGGTTGGTTTTGACAGAGAAGTTTAGGGGTTAAAATGTAATTTTTGTAAAGTTTAGGGTTAAAATGTGCTTTTAGAAAGGTTCAAAGGTGAAAATGTAATTTTGGAAAAGTTTGGGATAAAAATGTGATTTTGGAAAAGTTTATGGGTTAAAATATAATTTTGGAGAAGTTTAAGAGTCAAAATATAATTTTGGAGAAGTTTAAGGGTCAAAATGCAATTTTGGAAAAGCTCAGGGGTCAAAATGAAATTTTGGAAAGTTTAAGGACCTTCTGGGTAATAAAACGAAAAAAAGGTGACACGTGGCAGCTTCTCGGACTTCTAGATGTGAAAGGACCAATTTGAAAATCATTTAAAATCATTAGGAAAATTTACAATAAAATAAAACTTGATTCAAGGATAAAATTGAAACAAAATAGAAAGAAGAAGGATTAATTGCGTAAATAACCCAAAAAGGACATATGGCAACTTCTCAAGCTTCCAGAGAGTTAAAGGACAAAATTGTAAGGCATCTAAAATTACGGGGCAATTTTGAAATAAATTAAAAATAATCAAATGGAAGGAATTGTAAAAATAGAAAAATACGGAAGGACTACCCGTATAAATATTGCATCTTTCAAAAACACGTGGATCCCAGAGGAATCCGCAAGGGTCGAGTCAGACTGGCGTGAAACGACGCCGTTTTGGGAGCTAGACCCCCCTCAAAAATGATGCCATTCCCTTGTAATATTAAAACCAAATTTTTTTCTAGAAACCTCATTTCTTCATTTTAATTAAAAAAAAAATCCTTTCATCTTTGTTTTTTTCTCTGAAATTCCCCAGGTTTTCGACCATGGGATTTTGTCTCCAATTCGTCATCCACCCTTGATCAGCGCCTATCATCGTCGTTGTTGCTCCACCATTTCTGTCGCACGCGCCATCATGCACGGTGGCCAAGATAAGCGAATAGTCTCTTTTTTATTTCCATTTAAAAATAATAGATCCAGACTTCGGTCCACACGAATCTAGCCTGGATCTTCCGAAAATGAATGGATTTGAAAAAGTTTTTTAAAAAAAAATCACATTCGATTCATCCTTTTTATTTGCTCTTTCTTTTAAAAACTCAGATCTGGATCTAAATCCAGATCTTAAAAAAGTTTTAATCTTTTTTCCTTTTTGTTTAAAACCGGTCTGGGTATAGATCTAGACAGATCTAATCTAGATCTTCGAAAAACCCCTTTTGAAAAAATAAAATCTGCCTTTTTATTTTTGAATCTGTTTCGTATTTTTTCAAAGTCTCGATTTTTTCTTTTATTTAAAAAAAGTTTCTTTAAAACTCAGATATGTTTTTTTAAACGGTTTTAAGATTGTTATATTTTTTATTTAAAAATTTTATTGTTCTTAATATTAATGTTTATTGAATCGGTGAAAAACCTCCTTGCTAGAGTTCCCCACGAGCACAAACGACGATCGGACAGGATCCAAATGCGGTTGCGATGACGGTGCTTCGACTGGAACAGGTACACCTTTTCAAATTTCTCTTTATTTTTATTATTAGTGTATTTATTTTATGCATTTAATATACTTAATTTATTATGTTTTGAAATAAATGCCCATAACCATAATATTAATAATACAATAATAATAAATATACTAAAAACGTTTTAACTTTCAGATGATACACAAACAATAATTAAATGTACCTTGCTAATAAATATTGAGATATATTGAGTCTACTTTTGCTCTGATCTATGTATTTCGAATGCTTCTGTACTTGTATTTGATTTTTTAAAGATTTGTAACAAAAAAACCAACCCCTACAAAATGCTTTGAATTCGGTTTTTATAACCGATTATACAATCATGCTATTCTATCTTTTGCAACTAAATGCTATCTTTTCCCTTTTGCAGGTATCAGTGGTGGTGGTGGCAGTCCAAGTTGAAGGGTGGTGTTGCTAGTGGCGATGGTGCTGACGTGGAAGCACGTTAGTGGCTGGGGCGAGCGGCGGCAGATCCACTTGCTAGGATTTCTTAGATTTTGGTTTTGGGCCAATTGGGCTTAGTTTAGGATTTGGGTTTGTTTTGTAATTTGGCTTGGGGTATGGGTTCTAGACAATTGGGTGTAATTGGGTTTATAGGGCTATGTAATTGGGCTTGTTTGTAATTGTGGACATTTTAAATTTAAATTTAAAATAAATTTAAATTCAAAATTTGTTTATTATGGATTTTAATGTTTAGAACGGGCCTGGTCATATTGGGCCTACTACAACAACATAACTGTTTCCATGACTTACATACTTACGTTCATGAACCTTATTAATTATCATTATACCATATACTAACCTACTAAATGTTGTTTCAGGGTCTTCCTAGACTTGATGGCCGACGGACAGGGAGCTTGGTCACCGTAGGACTCGTAGGATTTTTAGCTAATTAATCGATAAGCTATGTTAGAGACTTATTTTGGAATTCTCAAACTCATGACAATACTTTTAAGCTGATGTTGAACTTGTAGTTATATTTATATGACATAATGGTATGCTAGCTTTCACTATGTTTTGTTTATTACTGTGATGATTTTGTGATGTCCTTGACTTAGCTATTTCTTCTAGGCCAGGTTTAGGATGTTACACCACCACTTTTGCAGATAAATTGCCATATAAAAATTATTATGGACAAGCCACCACTTTTGCAAATAAACTGCCACATTATAATATTGTGGACAATCCACCATTTTTGTAGATAAACTGCCACATCTTTCACCTTTCACATATCTCACTCCATGCATGTGATATGACGACAAAAATCACTTTTCACTAAAAAATCAACTTCCACTTTGACATGTGAGACATGCTCATTATATCACTTTTCACTTAAAATCACATTGGTATACTTAACATGCAAATCACATATATACACATTATATCTTATCAATAATAACTATTTATAAAAATTATTTGAATGCATGGGATAACTTAATTGAACAATGAGAAAGGCTATTTTTAGCCAAATTAGCTAATTCATTGAAAATTGTAATATGTCAATTATGGTATTTTAATATAAAAACTTATGTAGAGAGGGTTTAATAGTAGTAGTATTTCTAATGTAACTTATGTAATCTTTAAACTTTATTTTTAATTATATATGATGTATGCATTTTTGTTGAATTCATGTCATGTTTTGAATTTTTACATGTTAATAATTAATTTTATGTATATTTTGATGTATTCATAAATTTGATATCCGTTCATGTTATTTGTTTTAATTACTTTTAATTGTGTATCTTATGTTTAAATTCATCTCATATTTAGTATAATTTTATCACGTGACACATGTCCATGTTTTAAAAAAAACATAAATTTCACACATTGAAAAAACTAGTTCTATGTATATTTTGGCACATTGTGCATATATTTCATGTAAATAATATTTAAAAATAAAATGTTATCAAATAAAAGAATAGAGAGAAGAACAAGAAATTGAAAGAGAAAAAGAACTATTAGAAGCCTAAAGTACATATAACTCATCTTGATCTTGATGAACATCCACTTAATGATAAGATATTCATAATACTCCTCACTGGATGTCCATTGGTAGATAATGTGTCTCGTTAAAACCCTACTAAGATAAGAACCTTGTGGGGAAAAAAATCTTAGTGAAGGAAAAAGAGTTCACTTATCTATAATATGCATATCATGTCGCTTTATTAAAAACGTTAGCAAGAAAATCCGATGGAATAAAACCATAATTAAGGGGAAAAGAGTACAACGTGTATTTACTCTCTCTCATGAAAATTTCACATAATATCTCATATTCTGCTTATTCCAATCTTGAATACTATCTTTTCAAATGATCACTTGAACAATTTTGATAAATTTGTATATCATCAATTTTCTGAATGTCACAAGTGAGGAAATTTTGGGGAAATATATTATGATCTCTTTAGGAGTTCCAATAATAATCATAACAAACTTTGATAATGATCCTTCTATAAAATTATAAATAGGTATTTTGGATAATTTTATAACATTTCTTCAACTACTCTTGATTGAGTTAAATTTATCACATATGTTCAAATCATTTCAATTCATATAAATGTTTACGTAAACATATTTAACTATTTCATGAGAATTTCTATATGTTTCCAACATTCAAAATCCTTCTAGGATTTTAATATAAACTTCCAATATATATTGATTTATATAGAGGTAGTAACAACAACTATTAGACACATCTCAAATCTTTCATGAATTGTAAAATTAATAAGATATCTAAAAGTCATTACATCCACCACAAAACAGTATTATATCTTTCATAACCAATGTTAGGACCTTATACGTTTATATTGTTGGTCCAAAAACTTTCCAAATTTAATACTACTTGAATTGTATCTTTCCATTTTGGTTAATCTATTCTATGTATATATTTCTCGACAAATTTATTCAAGATTCTTATTATCTCAATAATACTATTTGTAACACCCTCATTCTTGACTCAATTGTTCGGTCCGAGCTAAGGGATGTTACATTCGTAAGTACATCATTTATACCACTTAAATTCATTTAAATATGTTCCATAAACTAGTTCAAAAGTATAACATATTAGCATACTATATTCCTAATCGAGCCGATTAATTCATCCCAATTTCATACCAACCTTCCAGATCAGAAACTACTATGCATAATCTTTCACAATTGCAGCTCATGTTAAATCTCATTATCAAATTTTATATTCTAACACTGTCGAATACAATATAACATGCTTATATTCATATAAGTTCCAATATTCAACATATGCACATACTAACTTACCATGTAATTTCAATTCATAGGCAATTTAATTTCTATCCAACATCATCTATATGTATTAATATATATTCAATTATGTTGCATTTCATCACATCATATTACACTAGTAAATCAAACCATTCATTATCTTCTATATCAACCTTTAGACTCATTAAACCGATTCGCAAGTCGTTAATATTTAAATATTGTATTTATACACTTGCAATAGTGTTTTGTGTCATTTATGGAATGCTACAACATAAAATGGAACAGTTATAGACAATTAACATTTACAATTCAATAAGTTAAATCATTTCAATCATGTAACATTTAAAACTTTTTTTTTAGCCTTATATGAGCTTAAGTGAACTCTAAAGTTGTCTCGGGGAACAAACAAGGATTCAATTACAGCATTCTCAAAAGATAAAGGTAATCATGCAAAATAGGGGTCACACAGCCATTTGTTCAGATCGTGCAACTCTTTGAAGCCGTGTGGATCAAATTGTGAAATTTCATCAAAAGTTACATGGTTGTGTGGTTGGGCCATGTAAAAAAATGAGATCGTGTGAAATATTCATGACCAAATCTACAATACTCACATGGGGGGAACCGTGTGATTCTAATGCACCTTATTTTCTAGTAGGCACATGGTTGTTTCACTAACCCATGTGTGACACATGGTCGTCTGGTCAAATCGTGTGACATAAAATTTGTCATTTAGTGTCTACATCAAGCCAAACTATATGAGTAACATAAATGAACAATTCAACCTACTCAAAACCTGCATGAACCAAATAGACCACATACCAATTTACCACATTTTAATCACATTCAAACATTATACCAATATACCTCAAATGACACCTAAATCAATCAACATATCATGAATCAAGTTAAGCCATTCAATCACTTATACCATTCCTCTATTCAATATGGCTCAATTCTATATCACTAGTTATACACCAAAAACTTCCATGTATCATACTTATATCACTCAAGTTAAACACCAAAGTAAAATGTATCATTTATCACAAAGCATTTCACCTATTTGAACATCTCATGCCATAATCAAGCATATCATTAACTCACATTGTTCCATCACATTTTCATACAAAACTACCACATCAATATTAACACATAAGCTTGGTCAACCACATTCAACATTTGACATTTACACATAGTTATAAGAATAATAAGAAAGGTACAAAAACTAAGCATCACATGTGATCCAACTTATAAACATCAAAACTAACATAAATATTACCCCTATATACATATCATATCTAACTCGTAACACTCTCAACCATGCCCTTTATGATCCATCAATTCAATTATTCATTCAATCTACCATCAAACCATTCCACAATTGTTCACCTTACATATTCATGCTTAAGTAATTCATTTCAGCCTATCACATAGAATATGTCTAAAAACATATACAAAAAATCATAAACATTTTACCTATCAACTTTAGCATTCAATCCTACAATTCCTTATGAAGCATGCAGGTAATGTTGGAAAATCATGTTTAGAAGATGCAATGGAATTTTTTTTAAGGAAAATCGGAGCTTTAAAATTTTCCAAAACTAGAACTTTGTTGTAATATCTAAAGTAATAAACACTTAATCAAAATTGTATCTTTTTGATTTGTCTAGGATGAACGCTTCGACCGAGTAATCTTCTCCACTATCTTCAAGTTCACATCTACCGAGTGTGGGCTCGCTTCAAATAAATTTTTTTCCACAAAATGACTAGTGGGTCAATTTTGTAATTTCTCTAAAGTTTTGGGTCAAGTTGTAAATAAAAAAATATCTCTAGAATTTTTTTGAAATAAATTTTTTAAAGAATTTTTTTACAACTTTCTCTTGAACTCAAGTGTGTAAAAAAAAAAGACCTAAGCCTCTCTTTATATAGGGAGAGTTTAAAGAGTTTAACTATGATTAAACTTAATCACTTTAATATTAAATTAATATAATACTTATCAAGATAAATATTAGATTAAATTTAATATTAAATTTTATTAAATTAATAGAATATTTATCTAGAAGATAAAAGATAACCACTTTAATATTAAATTAATAAAATATTATTAAGTCAAGTATTAAATTAAATTAAATATTAAATCAATTAAAATAATATTATTTTTGGAATAGTTAATCTGAAATCAAATTCTCTAGTAGAGTCCTAGTGAGAGTGTAACTCTTCCACTACTTAACCATCGAAGACCCACTGTCACCGACACCCTGAGTTGGTTCAGTTGCTACCTGTTTAGTTCGAGCCAGTGTCGGTCCGATCGATCCAATACAGGCACCAGTTAGACCGTCGACCCGGTTTCACACACTAGGGTTGATTCAACTATTTTTTGGGTCTTAGTCTTGGTTTTGGGCTCTCGGATTCAATTTATGATTTGAGGTCTAATTTTCAAGTTCAATTACCTTTTGGGCCAATTGTCTGACTTGAAAATTAATTTCCAAAAATATTATATTACTTTTAATTAAATTGATTAATTTAATTTTATTTGATCAAAATTAATTTTTCCAAAAATCACTTATATTTTCCAAATTAATTTTTCAAGAAATTTTTTTAATCAAATTCTTTAGTTGAACAATTCTTACTACTGCACAATTTAATTCCGTATTGAATAAATCGACTCAGTTAAATCCAAAGTCGTAGAATTTTCTTTTGATTAAAATATAGCTCGATTGAGCTTTTGTTGAGCTAGCGGAGGGACCAATTAGACATATATAATTAGGCTCTAGTAATTGCAATTATGTCCAAAAACATCTTTCTGATAAATCACAATTACTTAATTTTAGAGACAGTGCACAAGAAGTACCATGATTGAAAACTTCTTTTTGTATACTCTATACGAAAACAATTCATCCAACTACTTTGTCTAATGACCTCATCATGTGTGTGTTACCCTCATATGATATCCTTGGTTTCTTTGAGTTAAATCTGTTCACTCAATACAATACTATTTTTTTCTCATTGTCACCATTTTGTCTTGTTAATGATTAATATGACCACTGTCAACAAATTACTGTGACAAATTGATTATTCGAGAATAAGAAACTCGTGGCCACATTCCATATTTATCAATCCATACAATGTAAATTAGAGGATATCATTAACTTTTTAATTGAGCTATGAATTCCACTGTCACTAGTAAAGCTATGCCATACACAAGACATGTATCCAACATATCGGCTATTGGCTCGATCTTCTTTAGAGCACAAGCCTCCACTTATATCAAAGCACATAATTGTATACGCATGGTTAGTGACTAACTCAGGATTTAGGTAAATCACACCATGAACATCACAAGTGAATTAATTCACAAATGGATTCAGAATTAATGTCACACCCCAAATTTGGGTCTAGAAGTTTTAAGGGTAAAATAGGAATTTTAACTCATATAATGCTAGGAATTTCGTGGCATTGTAAGCTAGTAATTTTTTTACTATGACTTTTAGAAAATTAAATCAGTTTCTAAAAATGAGTTGTAAATATCTTTAATTTTGAAAATAAGAGTGATTTAAAAAAAGAGTCAAATTTGAGAGTTTTTATGAAACAATTTAACCAGATTTTAAAATTCAACCTAAAAACCCCTACCTTCACTTTTATTTCTCACGATAGATAGCTCCTCATCTTGTTTGCGCCATTCCTTGTTCTCCCTAAGTCTCTCTCAATCAATTTTTACTTCCAAATCCTAATTCCTATTGATTTCTACCATCAACCTAGCCATAAATCTCTATTGAAACCAAGAAAAACACTAAAAAATCTCATTAATTTCATCATCTTCTTCACATGTGGGTTTTCTCAGATTTGTGTCAAAGTCCATTTTTCTTCCATCGAAGGTAGCCATTCACCTTTCTACTAGTTTTAAATGTTATCTATACTTCTAAATTGAATTTATAGTCATTAAATCGCATGTTTTAATAAAAGTCGAGAATTTGGTTGTTAATGGTGGATTTTGGGATTTTGAGTAAAATGTGATTTGAAAGTATTTTCAACTTGTTTTGACATGATTAGAAGGTTTCTAATCTCTCCCTAAAGTTTTGTTAAAGAATTTTAAGGTTTTATTGAGTTTCATGAAAAATGCCTTTTTTATGTTGAAAAATTTCAATACCATGAAACGAGTAGTGTGGTGTGGTTTAAGGATTGAGAATCAGTTGTAGATCATGCAAAAAGATAAAGTATAGATTGAGATATTTGAATTTAAAGTTCTCTATGTCGAAGGTTTCAGTAACAAGAGAGCTTATCTTATACATATATGTTTTACTATTTGAGGTAAGTCTTTGGTTGATTGTTGATTGTGTTGTCGCGTGATTTACTTTGTTGAAGCGTCGATGTCGATAGGACCTTCTACAAGTAAAGAAAAAGAAAAGCTTGTTTAAGCTTTCGGCTTTTCAGCGAAAGCATATTTGGTGAGTGTATTGGAATAGCTGCTCATAGACGATTCATTGTGGTAATTGGGAATTTAGAAGTATCCTAAACCCCTACTCTAAATCTCGAGTGTAAGTGTTCTCATACCTATGCTTAGTATGTGATAAATGTGCTTAAATTTTAATGTGATTAAAGTGTAAATGGACCTATGGAAGATGTTTAAACATATGTAATGTGATATTAAAGTTGGTAATATTGTGAGTATGTTACATGATTGTTTCGTTAATGCATAATGACTTGTTTGCATAATAGTTGTTCTGAACATTCACTGAGCTTGTTTAAGCTCACCCACTCCTTTTAAACCATTGCAGATTAGTTGTGTCGGTGTGAGTGATGTGGTTTTCGAGGGGTGATCCAAGCCACTGGTAGCTATTCGTAGGTGTTTATTTGATTATTTATATTTCGTGAATAAAAGGCAATGTGGTAGACTATATGCTATGATTTTTAAGTTGTTTACATGTTTATTTTACTTAAAACCTATGGACTTAAGGTATGTTTTATCGGTTTCTTGCTTTGTCATGATTAAGAGGTTTTGGACTGTTATTTTGGACTTTTTGGTGTCTATTTAATGAGGTAAATGATATATGATGTTTGGTTGTAAGTTAGTATTGATTATATGCTTGGAAATTGCTATATTTATATGGTCTAGAGCAGAGGTATCGATATTCGGGTTTTAAAAATGATACCTCTATGATTTTTGAAAGTGCGGGAAATAGTTTTGTAAGATGGTATTGATATTTATCACGAGTATTGATACTTGGGGTAGAATTATCGATACTTTTTCTGTAGCACCAATAATTTTTGAGACTTTGGTTTTTAAACGAGAAACAATAAGTTGTTTTGGTATCTTTCCAAGCGATATCGATACCACTTGAGAGAAATATCAATACCACATCTTTCAATATCGATACTTACATAACAATTTTGATATTTTTGCTAAGTGATCCTAAAGCTTGTTTAATTGATGTCATAAGCTCGATTGAGGTATATTTTGCATGTTGTATTGATAATTAGTATATTTCTAATTTAAAATTTGTATAAATGCAAAAGATAACAAAATGTTTGCATGAAATGTGACAATGCATGATGTGTACGATATGAGACGGTGGTGTAGCGTCCTATTACTCGGGCTCGGTGACCGGGTCGGGTATAGGGTGTTACAATTAATTCATTTTGGATCCATTATAATATATCATTCTTTCAATGAATACATCTATGTTTCTACATGTGGAGTCCATTGCTCCGATAGTCAAGACTAGCCATCTCCTCAATTGGAATTGTAGACGACATAATGATCCTTCTTAGTATTTAATCAAATACTCACTTTGATTCTTTTATTGGATTACGGACTCGTTAGGATTATCTACTAAAGTAAGGTGTCTTTTTCTCAATGTAAACATTCTTATAGTGCCACTTATCATCAGTTTCAACTTAGACAATCAATGAGCTAATAGTTGCTTGTCACAATTTCGTTATGCATGCAAAATATGAAAGACGAAAATACAAAAGATATGATACTGATATGTGAAATTATGTTTATTTATTTATTCATTGTTCAAATAAATAGAAAATAGTTACATGTTTACTACAAATGGTACACATTTCCCAACAGGTAATACTTTAACAAGTTACTAAATGGTCTCATACCAATTCACTTCTCATATTTACTAAATCACCTATATAAGTATTTCAATCATGGTCGTAACATATCTATACCAACAAGACATTAATCATTTATGTCATAATTTCATTCCAAAATTATATAATGCTAGCATATCATCTATCAACATTACAACATATAATCAAATTATACCAGCTTCCATGTACTCATTCATGTTTGCCTTACAATTCCCATTTTTACAATTTAGTTCATTATAAGTCAATATCATCAAGATTATAATTAATATAAACTAATAAACATTAAATAAAATCAAACATATCTTAAATTTTATATGGTCAGTTCCATATGAACTTACTTGGAAAATGACAACAACAAAGTGTTAAGGATTAATATGCAATTTCTCTTATTTCTCGATTAACTTTCGACTAATTTAAATCTTTATCTATAATACTTCATTAACAATTATCAATGTCAATTACCTTATAGCATCCTATTCAAAGCATATAAGAACTTAATTTTAATTTACACAATTTTCCTAAAATTTTGCATTTTATTTAATTTAGTCCCCTAAAACCGAAATAACTATATCTTTCAAATTTAAGATATTTTTTTCAATCTTATTTCAATTTCATCCTTTTATAACCCTGTAGGAACCATAATTACAAAAATTACACATCCAATTTAACATATTCACATTTTAGTCCCTATACTCAAAACTAACAAATTTCACTTCAGAAATTAGTCCTATTTCATTTCTAAGCTTACAACCAAACCATTTAAAATAAAAAAAACCATCAATGGTAACATTTAAAAACTCATAATAAACATACACTTTAGCCTTATTTTCAAGCCTTACACCGTCTATCCCTATACCACATAGACTAATTACTCCATAAGTCCTTATTCACTTAAAAATTAATCTATCAAATCATTATTATTCCTCCCAAATTACTAAGTTTTTCATATTCCACAATTTAACCCATTAACTCCACCCAAACTTAATACTAGTGTAATATAACTCCATAAATATTAAATATTTAATACTTACAAACTGACATATTGGAATTATGGTCTCGAAACCATAGTTTTCTAGCGTTACTAAAAAATTGGATTTTACAATTATGGTTGGTAAGATAAGTGGTCCTTTGACACTGTCTTAGTTAGTGAAGATTCCAAATAAAGTGAAGGAGTACTCTTCACTTTTCTCTGTTATTATTTTATATTTTCAGTTGTCGTTTTTTTTACTCTACTACTATTTTACATTTTTAGCATAATAAATATTAAGTTTCAATTATGAATAAATTGAGAAAATTTGCAAATCAAAATTTTAATGAAAAATGAGGAGTATGGTAATGGTTATGTGCACGTCTAAGATTGGATTTGTCAAGGAAATGCTTGGTACTTAAGCAGTCAAATTTTGACTCACCTTCCTTTCTTTGGATCCTACCTGGTGCACAGTTTCCATTCACTTCCTTATTTGTTGTCCCTTGTAATTTACGTTTAAACAATGATGACATTGCCTCTTTTTATAGGGGGTAGGGCCATCTTGCATGATTTTTTACATGAATTTATCGCACATAAGTATGTTGAAATGAATTAATGTTTAGAGAAAATTCTTGTTAATAAGTTAGCTTGTACGCATATATAATTTATGATTCTTTTCAAGGTTTTTTTTGAAATTATGTTAGCTTAAACACTATTTTTTTACATGAATTTACTTTCCCTTAGAATTAGGCATGCATGAAGGTTTAAGTCTTTAGAATTGTCTTAGTAACTTTCTCGAGGCAAAATCCTAGTAGGCATAAGAATTTGAAAATGATATAGACACATTTTGTTTGGATCGTTTGAGCCTTTCAAGTTTACCATATTTATAATTAACCTTAGAAACCTTATTTTGAGTTATATGACCTTTGTTATTTGATTTACCTACAACATAAACCATCTTACCATCTTCTCATAAATTTTATCCTTGCACCAATATTTACTTGCTTTGGTGAATAAGTTTAGGGGAGAAGTTAGAAGGATGTACATGTTTTCTTTTAGCTAAAAAAAATGCTCAAATGTTGGTGTACAATCAAATGTTATGGTCAAGTTGTTGAGAAGCATGAGTTCCAAAATTAAGTTTGGGGGTGTTAACCCAATTAGTAAGGTGGACTATGCTACGAAAGACCCAAGGCAAATTTAAGGTTATTAGCCTAAAAATCACTTCTCTTTATCCCTACCTTGAGCTTAACCCCATTACAACCCTATAAAAAAACTTATTGATTTTGAAAATTATGCCGACTACATTAGTGGAGAGAAATTATTAAGTTCAACATATGATTTTGAAAAGCATGTGAATTATGATCATGTTAACATTTTCTTTTATTAGATATAGAATTTTGAAATAATATTTATATGTAAGCAACATATTAGTAAGAATAGTTTTTGGGCATAAATTTTTCGATGGATAATTATGTGAAGAATTGATTCTGCTTAAATATTGTGCAAGATTTCCCTAGTGAAAATCATTGCTTGCATGAAACATTACTCGGGACGAGCAATGGATTAAGTTTGGGGGTGTGATAACTCTAAATTATTAAGACTTATAAAGCACTTTTTTACATAGAATTTATGTAAATCTCGAGTATTTTGATAGCTAATTATGTGTTTTTAGCACATATTGAGAATTTTGGCACAATTAGAGCAAGATTATAATTTTTAGTAATTTGATGCTAGCTTCACATAATTCTACTTAATATTACTAAATAGTGAAAATTTCATAATTTGTGCTATAATTGCTACTACTTGGTACACTAATTTGATTTGATGAGTGACATATGCACGTAAGTTGGATCAATTAGCATGGGATGACAAAATAAGGCACTTAGACTCAACAAAATTATTTTAACCTAGCTTAGAAGTGGGTTGCTGAAAAGAACAAGTCTGTCTTCAACATTGGAGCCCAAACTGTCCATTAAGGGGGAAAGAAGCCCAATTTCGGCAATGACTTGATAGAGCAGCCCAATTAACTTTTGAATAATTATTTGAGGGTCCTTACATGTGTAAAAAAATCACAAATTAGCCCAAGTCAAACCCTATTGTTATCGTCCAACCGATGTCACAAATCAAGCAAGAACCAAGCTTGAAATCATGAAAAAATCAACCCCTTTTCCACAAAATGTGTTTGGCCATGCATGAGAGGGATTCAGGGGATGTTCATGCTATTTTTAGCAAACTCCCAAGATCTCCCTCATGTACAAATATCACCTCCATTCACCTCTCAAAGGCATCCTTCATCACTTAACATTCTCTCATCTTTCTCTACTCGCTTTCACGCCTAAAGAATTTCATTTTTCCATCATCTCTTTGAGAGTTCCCCTAGTAAGAAATTCTCGAGAGAAAAGCTCCTTTGGCCGACAACCTTGAGGACTAATTTTTAAAGGAGCAACGACGAAAATCGGAGGAAGCCAACATTGATAATTCTCGAGAAACCACCGAATTCATCTCAGAGTTTCTTCTTCCTTTCTCTTTAAATTGTTCTTTGTTTACAAACATGTTTGCATGTTATTTGATTGCTTTTTCATTAATAATAATGACTTAAATCGTTTCAGCTGGAATGGTTGCAATGCCTTGATTTGATTCATTCAATTCATGTCATTATTGTTATGTGTCTCAATTGTTTATGCTTCCAATTAAAATCATTCATGTTGTTCATACATTAAGATATGCTTGACTGCAATACAATTAATTGCTTAATCTGGCCCAAATGTTGATTAATGGACTCAATAATTGTAAGGTGCATGCTTAATTTATATCCAAACAAGAATAAATTAAAGGTTCATAATGATTCCAAAAGAATACTATTACCTTGCATAATTTTAGATTTAAGTGATTAAATTGTTTCAAACCTAACCTGTCCCTATTACTTCACATAAATTCTAAGGAATCCTTAGTTAAATGGTGACATAGAGATATGCACATTTTCCTAAGTATAAGATTTTGAAAGAACTTATAATAGGTTCCAAGTTAATAAATGATTGAATTGCCATGAATTTTTTTTGAAACATTTGTTAACCATTATAACGAATGAAATAAATCAAGAGTTTTAATTATTCTAGCTTATTCAAGCTATTGTTGTAAAACTTGTGAATTGTTGATAATCATTTCATTACATTTTATTTCATCTTATTTGCATATTAGTTGTTAATTTAATTAGGATATCCATCACCATCAAATATTTTTTTTATAACCAACTTTTTAAATAATAATTTTACAATTACTAACAAATATAGATCCTATGGAGACCATACGTTTTTTACTTACTTATTAATTAATAACGACGGTGTAGCACATTTCGTACCATTATTAGATTAGCTTTTTATTTTTTGAAGATTGCTTCACTCCTTGTTTTCCAAATTATTTACAAAGTATAAGCAAATAATGTATAAGAGCTTCTAGTCTTCTCATTCTCATTTAAACCATTGAAAGTTCCTTTCGATATCGAATTCAAGCAAGATATCGGTCCTCCCAAATTAAATGGTTATAAACAAATCACAATTTACGAATAAATGTTCCGGGTATTCAGATTCGCTATCACATATTGTACACTTAGTTCCCACCTTTAAAGACCACTCTAGCAGTCCCTCTTTTACCGATATGCTATTTTTTGTTGGAAAAATGATATTTTTTGGTAACTTTGAGGCATATTCTTGATAGGTAAAAGTGGAGGGTTGAATCATAAAATTATGGTTTTATATTCTACTCCATGAGACCTTTACAACATTATATCATATACACAAAATGGATGAGTGATGAATGAGAAATTGATGCTTAAAGTAAGCCACTTGTGAATAATGTTGAGGAAAAGAAAAGTTTAGATCTCACATTGGTTAAATACACTAAGGGGTTGTTCAATGACTAAGCTTAAAGCTCTGTTTCGCATGCAAGGGGTGCAGATCCAAACCCATTAGGGTTGGGGCACATCCGCACGACGTGGGTGACGCGAAATGTCCAAATTGGTCTGGCCTAAGAAGGTCCTGCAAATATTTTAGCCCAAAAGCGTGAATTCTTTTTTCCTCAGCAGACATTATTACAAAATTTGTTTTTAAAGGCTCCTTTAAATCAAATTTGTTTCTTTATTCAAGAAATATTTCCTTAATTTTTCCACATTGAATGCCTATAAATATCGAAAGAATTTTACAGAATTCTTTACAACAGTCACACAACGGTTTTATTATGTTTTTTTCACTCTAAAAAAATTCTCTTTAATTCTCTCTGGTGTTTCAAATGTTTTGGAGAGAGAAGAGGGCAAGGCTTATTTGTTGATCACTATAGAGGTGCTACTACTATGATCATCTTGTTGTTGTATCCTTGGAGATAGACAACCAACGTTTTTCAAGTATCGTAAGAGCGATTGAATCTGTCTTAAGGAAACTATGAAAACATGCATCAACATTTCGTAAACTCGATTCTCTCTTTCTAGTTTTTTGGTTTCTGAGATCATGTTATTTAAATTATTTTTTTTCAAATATGATGTTTTATATAAAAATAAGTATTCATTTAAATTTATTTTGTGTAGATCTGTTGTGTTTTACATAAACAAAGACTATTTGTTTATAATATTTTTTTACAGATCTTGTTTTAATATAAATATTTATATTTATATGTGTTTGCTAACGTGTTTTGTCCAACAATCTTAAGATAGATTTATGTATTTCTCAATTCTCTAATTCGATATGAACGAAACACAAAGGCGAAAAAAGAAAAAAAACATATTCTGTTTGTGAATAAAATTAAAATTGAAAAATAATCTATTTTGGGACTTATTTCCCTCCATTTAACAGATTTTATTCTACTTTGATTTTATTTCAAAATGAGAATAAGTTAAATAAATCTGTTTCGAGATTTATTCCTGTCGTTCAATAGATTTTATTTCATATTTGGATTTTGGTTCTAAATAATAATTAAGTAAATCAATCTATTTCGGAATTTATTCCTAGCATTTAATAGATTTTATTCTAGTTTGATTTTGTTTCCAAATAAAATAAGTTGAATAAATCTGTTTCGAGATTTATTCCCGTCGATTAATAGATTATATTCTATTTTTGGATTTTATAATAATTAATTGAAAATTCTATTCCGGTATTTATTCATGTCATTTCAACATAATTATTTTGGATTTTGTTTCCAAATAAGAATTAAAATTAAATAATTTTGTTTCGGGATTTATTCCCGTCGTTCAACAAATTTGATTTAATTTTGATTTAGTTTCCAAACAAAGAATTAATTAACTTCTATTTCAAGATTTAATCCTGCAATTCAATAAAATTAATTTTGATTTTGTTTTAAAATTTTAATTCCGCCGTTTAACAAAATCAAAGGATTGTATAAACTGGAAATTAAAATTTTCTGTTAGTTGTGGCCTTAGTTGTGGCTTATTGAAAGCTTAAATTGTAGCTTCAAATTGTGAAATCATAGAAAAATAAATTTATTAACGATTAATAAAAATACAATATGAGAGTGCATGTCTAGGATTGGTTCTTTGAAAGATTTGGTATCTAAGCGTGCCAAGTGCACCACCTCTCTTTCAGGGTTACCTACCTGGTGCGTGGAACGATGAAAATATATAGATTTTTTCATACCCTTTTTAAATCAAATTCATGTAAATTCTTAGTATTTAACGTCGAAAAATACAATTTAATTATAAAATAATTAATTTGTGCTTTAATTTAAAATATATTGATTTTTATTTATTTTTATAAATACTAAGCATGAATTTGGTGATATTTGACAGTTTTGCATGATTGATGAAAATCGACATAACAGACACTGCAGAAAGCCTAAACCGTTGAGGGAATTTTTACACCAAGTAAATTAAGAGCTAAGAAGATTATTTTCTAGCCAGGTTCTGTCCAATATGAAGCACAATTATACTTTATAATTATATTTTTAATTCAATTAAATTGGAATAAAAATAAATTATAAAGACTGAAGCAAAGTGGGTCGAAGTGCATGCAACCGAGGACCGAACCACCCTGACTGGGGCAAGCCCCAGTTCCATCCATATGCTGACCCAAATCAGCTAATTAAGCTAACTTTTTAGCTTTGCAAATCAGTCCCCAAAGTCTCCCTAAATCCCATTCAAACTCCTCCACTTTTGGTGGTTTTGTAGATATACCCCAAGTCAAATTAAGCAAAATTTGAATTTGTCAAACTTTGCTCCATGCATGGCTGGCCAAGGGAGTTGAGTGGCTGATATTTATTTACTAAATATAACCCTCAACTCTCACCTATAAACCCCCCCTTGCACCTCTGATTTCAACACACCTTTCACCAAACAATTCTCTTCTTTCTCTAGTTTTCTCTTTAAGCTTCCCCTTCCATTTTCCCTCTTCCTTTGCCAATTTCCCCCTCTTGAGAAAGAGTGTTCTTCAACCTTGGAAATAGCCTCATTGAGTGTTCATCAGAGACCTCGATCTGAGAAGAATCGAGCAAGAACGACGAAGAACGCGACAACTGTTCTTGAGAAATTGCTGGATTTGATTCTTAATCCCTTTTCTCTCTTTAAAATTATTGTTTGTATTGTGATGAATACTATTATTATGGCTAATTTTTATTTAATTGAGATGGCTTAATTTTATTAAGTGTTGGGTTGATTGTTTTGATTGCTTAATTTAATTCTTAATTATGTTTATGTTGTTATAAGCCTTGATTATTTTGTTTAATTAAATACTATATTGTTATGTTATGTTTGCATTACCATTGTGATATAACTAATGAATTAATCATTAAGCGGATTGAAATTGTGATTAATGGACACACTATTTAATTTGTGCAAGCTTAATCTCCTAAGGGAGCTAAATGTTAAATTTAGCAACAGTATTAAATAATACATTAGCCTTTCATAACTTGCAGGATTTTTGTGATTAAATTGTTTCAATATAGATATATGTTGTTACTTCACTTGATCCTTTACTTGCTTTTGATTGTTAGTTAGTCGGTTGAATTGGCATAGACATATGTACAAGAGATTATTTGACTTTCATAAAGTATGTCTGTGCATTAACACATTTACTTATTAAAATTGGTTTGGTCGATTGAATTGACATAGATACATGTTCAAGAGATGAATGAATTTTAGTAAGAGATGTTGCTTATAAGTTAGCAGAGTATCAGGTTGCTGTGAACTTTTTTTGTAACAAGCATGAACGTGGTTATGATTTAATTAAGTTATTAATGCAATTAACCTAACACATTTATGTCATATTGATTAAAGCTTAGAAATTGTGCATTGGACTCACTTTTTTATTTTTATTTTCTAACTTAGATTATTTTAGTTTAGTTCGATACTCTTCCAAATTATTATCTTTTCCTTAACCAAATTTTTTATTAAATATTTCATAAATACTTTTCCTAGTACAATCCCTATGGGTCCGATACTCGTCATTTACTTGTAACTTTATTACTTGAATACAATTGTGTACACTTGCACATTTCTGTGGTTCCAAGTTTTTGGCACCTTTGCTTGGGATTGTCAAAATTATTTGTTTTACATTTTGGTTTAATATTTTTCTATTTAATTTCTAACTTATTTAATTTTTTTCTGATTATTTCAGGTGTTTATGAGAATTGACCGAATTATCGATTTACTCCCAATAGACACTGAAATTGAACGAACCTTTCGAGAGAGAAGAAGACAAGCATCTCAACGAAGAGCTGAAGAGATGAACTTCGAGAACCAGAATCAAGGAAATCGAGCTAATTATGGTCAAAATCCTATCCTTATTGCTGATGATAGGGATAGAGCCTTGAGACAATATGTTGTGTCATTGTTCCACGAGCTTAATTCAGGAATTAGAAGACCCAATATCGAGGCACAACAATTTGAACTAAAGTTAGTGATGTTTCAAATGCTTCAAACAGTGGGCCAATTTAGTGGAATGCTTATCGAAGATCCTCATCTTCATTTGAGATTATTCATAGAGGTGAGTGATTCTTTCAAGTTAGCTGGAGTGTCAGAAGATGCACTTCGATTGAAGCTGTTCCCATTTTCACTAAGGGTGTAACCTCCCCAACTCGGCCTAGACGTTATGGCCGGATCATCGAAGCCACATGGGACACCTAAGTGTTGACCCTAACCTGAGACATTCAGACCTTCACATATTTCCTTTTTGTAAAATCATAGTTTTTGTTTGTTATCTTTTGAAAACATTCTTCTAAATAATCCTATCAAATTTAAGTCATTTTGACAATTTAGGCATAGCTTCAGTAAAAGCCTATCATACAATCATAAAGTATACTTAATTGATTTGTTAGCAGCAGAACTGATCATTATCAACTAATAATTCGTACTTAGCCGTTTGGCATGCATAGTCCAATTCATTATACTCAATCCATATATATAAATATGTATAACTAGCATATAATAACCAACCTAAGTATGAATGTCATGCATGTGTGAAAAATCCCAAAGAAAAATCAATCCAGAAGCAAAATAATCCCAAACCACAGTCTTAAATAGCTTTACAGTCCAAAACCAAATAGTAATAATAATAATTAATAAAATCTAACTAAAATCCAGAATGATGTCCAAAGTCCACCGTACGTCCATATACCAATGCCAGTCCTAAGTCTGTTCATTACCTGAAATGTTTGAAGTAATGGGGTGAGCTTAAAAAGGTCAGTGTGAGACTAAACAATCAAGCATCATATACAACAATCTAATACATAGCAATTTCATATAACATTCATATTCATAATTGATCATAAGAAAGCATATCAATAATAATGGGTATGGTTATGTAATGATGCAAATGTAAGATCCTAACCATACCATCCACTACACACCACAAGTTCCCCATAAATTGTCTGTCAAACTCCAACAAATGCGAGCATAGCTCGATGTGGTAAAACCACCAAATCACAATAATGAACAAGATCTGTCGAATAACGAATAATGCAATAAAGATCGCCAATATCAATAATGTGATAAAGAACACCAATAACATATAATGCGATAGAGATCGCCAATCCTCTCGATACTTCAAATGCTGTGTACTGACTACGAATAATGCAGACTTAGTATGCCACCAATACTCCATGGAACTCCTTCGTCAACCACAAATAAACCATCCCAATGCATATGTAGGATGTCATGCAAAAACATACATAATCTCATTTCATCATTTTTCACATTCTTTTGGCATGTTTATCATGCTCTCAATCAATCACATACTATCAATATTAGGAAACAATGTTCCAATCATTTGTTCATGTACTTTCAATAATAGGAAACAGTGTTCCACACAATCAATGTCATACTTTCAATTTTAAGAAACAATGTTCCTCTCAATCAATCTCATGCTTTTAATTTTAGGAAACAATGTTCCTCACAATGTCATTTAATTTAACACTCTTTTACGATTCTCAATACATATGTCATAGCAAATCTGTCATGCATTTAAATCATGAAGTTACTCAATATATTAGCATATAATTCTATTCAAACATTCACTCGCACATCATATATCACATTTATGCTTTCAAAACTTAATCAGAAAATTCACATAGTCAAACTAGCACATTACCATTACAACAAACTTTTACGGCTCGAAACATACCTGTTTTGACCTCTCAAAAATTCAATAAATTTGCTAATATGCCAACCCAATCAGAAATCCAAATATCACTTTTAATATAACAATCAACAATTCCAAACAAGCTAAAGAGTTTAGAACCCACACCTTATTTTTTGCCCTTTTGCAATACACTAGCAAATTTTCCCTTTTCTTTGTAACACTTCTAAATGAACCTAGGTCAAGATTCAGTACAGATCCATTCAATTAACCACGTAACCAGCAACCAAACTTCCATTAAGGTTCCAAATCAATCGTCCATTTTACTATTAATTTACAAAATCAAACTAGTCGAATTCCTTACCTATCTTTGACGTGAACTGCACTAGTGAGCGTCCTATGATTTTATGGCTGATGTGGGGTGTCTAAGCCAGCACCTAACACGAATATATACTGAAAAATTAGTAGCCAATATTGATTAAATTTCATTATTTAATCAATTCCAAATCTTTACCCAACAACTATGTCGAATCAATCAACTAGTTAACGTTTAATCACACTTATGCTTTCCGATTTGAGAGATCCAAATAGGCAATTGATCATGAATGAATTTTATCTAATTCAAAAAAGATTAGAGATTGATTAGGAATGTTCAAAAAATCAAATTAGGTCTGGGATTAATTGGATAAAAATTTAGAAACAAAACAACCCCTTTCTTGCACCTAGGAGCACACACCTCTTCATGGTGACCAAGATTGGAATTGATTCTTTAAAATAATTTGAGATCTACTAAAATATGGAAAAATACTTTAAAAAAATCATAAAATTATATCTAATTTCAATAATTAAAAATTAGGGTTTTTAACTGGTTCAATTAATCAAGCCTTTGATAGAAAAGATGGACTTACCCAAGCTAGTAGAGAAAATAGACAATGGCTCTTTCTTGGAAACTCTTGGATCAATCTTGGTTCCTTAAAATTTCAGATTTGAAGTTGTTTTCAATTTGATTAAATGGTAGCAAGGTAGGGAATTAATTGGTAGTGATTCTTGGTAGCAAAAAGAAGAGAAATCAATAGGAACAATAGTGGTAAAGGTAACGACACAAGGAGAAGAAGAAGAAAAGAAAGGAAAATAAAGATTGGGAGAGGGAGAAGAGGTTAGAAACGACTCAAGGGGAGAAAATAATGATTTAGGGCTGATTATTTTCTTAAAATATGTATTTATAGTTAGGTTAAAAATTAAGCTTAAAAATAATTTTAATTAAAAAAGGGATTTTTCTAAAATTCATTTATTTTGCAAAACATAGGACTTGAACTTGGGACCTCATTTATTAATATGCCCTATCATTGATCAATTAACCATTGGACCATATTCTCATCTTGCTAATATTGTAGATTCTTATTAAGCTAAATTTTTGGATGTTGCAAAGGGATAAAGCTCGAGCCTAGTTGAACTTGTTGCCAACAAATTCTGTTACAACATGGCAAGAGATAGCAGAACTGTTCCTTAGGAAGTATTTCCCTCCAAGAAAAAATGCTAAGTTGAGGAGTAAAATTACTACTTTCCAACAGATGGATGATGAATTTTTGTATGAGGCATGGGAAAGATTCAAAGAGTTATTAAGGAAATGCCCTCATCATGGAATCCTGCATTGCATCCAATTAGAGACGTTTTATAATGCTCTCAACGCTCACACAAGGATGGTAGTAGATGCTTCTGCTAATGGTGCTACTCTTTCTAAATCTTACAATAAGGCTTATGAAATTATAGAGAGGATCGCAAGCAATAATTACCAATGGTCGACTAATCGAGCAAATTCAAGAAAATGAGTTGCAGGAATTCATGAAGTGGATCCACTCACTTCACTTGTAGCCCAGGTATCATCAATTTCCTTAATGCTTAAAAATTTTACTACTAATAGGTTTAATAATATTGCAGCTTAGCCACCTAATCAATTCGAGAATGCAGCCTCTGTCTATTGTGGAGAAGGGCACTAGTTTGAAAAATTCCCATCAAACCTAGAATCTGTGTATACATGGACAATTAGAACCAAAATCGAGGCAAGTAGGGACTGCAGTCAAATTGTTACAACTCATCTTGGGGAAATCACCCTAATTTCTCATGGAGCAATCAAGGAGCTGGATCCAGTAACATTACACTCAATTAAGACTGACCCATCCACAAGGATTTACCCAGCAAGTTCAGAAACCAACCCAAGTTGAACCTTCTAATGGCTTGGAAAATCCGTTAAAAGCATACATGGCGAAGAACGATGCGTTGATCCAGAGCCAAGCAACTACATTGAAGAACCTTAAGAATTAAATGGATCAACTTGCCACTGAGCTTAGAAATCGTCCACAAGGTGCTTTGCCTAATGATATGGGGAATACGGGAAATTCGGGGAAGGAGCATTGTAAAGCATTGAAATTGAGGAGTGGAAAGAAGTTGCAGCCCAATGCGGTTGAAGTAGAAGAAAAGCAAGCTGATGCTCAAGATGAAGTGGAAGTTCAACCAAGTGTTGAAACTTCAGTTTTGCCAGAACCAGAACAGGTCAAGTTTGATGATCTAGCAACCTTGTTAGATGTAGAAATGCCACAAAAAATGAAGTAGCAAGTTCAAATTAGAAATCCTCCACCACCCTACCCTCAAAGACTGCAAAAGTAGAAGCAAGAAGTCCAGTTTAAGAAGTTCCTTGACGTACTTAAGCAATTGAATATCAACATTCTATTGGTAGAAGCACTTAAGCAAATGTCAAATTACGTTAAGTACATGAAGGATATCCTATTGAAGAAACAAAGACTTGGAGAATTTGAGACAGTAGCCTTAATGAAGGAATGCAGTGCATATCTTCAAAACAAATTACCTCTAAAGTTGAAGGGTTTTGGATGTTTTACCATACCAAGCAACATTAGAGCAACTTATTACGGTAAAGCACTATGTGATTTGGGTGCGAGCATTAACTTAATACCCAGGTCAATATTCAAAAAGTTAGGGATAAGTGAAGTTAGACCAACTACAACTACACTTTAGCTAGCAGATCAATCTATAACACACCTTGAAGGAAAAAATGAAGATGTATTGGTTCGTGTAGATAAATTCATTTTCCATGCTGACTTTGTCATTTTAGAATTTGAAGCAGATAAAGAAGTGTCAATCATCCTAGGAAGGTCATTCCTAGCAACTAGAAGGACTCTTATTGATGTTTAGAAGGGTGAGCTAACTATTCGTGTTAAGGACGATTAGGTAACATTTAATGTTTTTAGATCTATGCAATTTCCTAATGTAGTTCATGATTGTTCTGTAGTGTCCAAGTTATAAGAGTTAATCATTGAAGAGGAATTCAACTCCTTTGAAGATCTTTTAGAAAATATTTTCTTGACAAACCTTCTAAGTGATGAAGATGGAGAGGAAAACTTAGCTTTACTAGAAGCTAATTTGAAGGGATTTAATCCACAACCTCATTTTAAATCTTTGGAGTTAAAAATCAGAGATTATGTTCAACCAAAATCGTCGATTAAAGAGCCACCTCATTTGAAGGTATTACCCTCACACTTAAAATATGTTTATTTAGGTTACATCTTTATTTTTCCTGTGATTTTTTCAGCACAACTAACTAAGGAACAGGAAGAAAAATTGATTAAAGTGTTGAAGCAATTCAAGAGGACTATTGGATGGACCATAACCGACATTTGTGGTATTAGTCCATTTGTATTCATGCATAAGATTACTCTTGAAGATGACAAGAAAGAGACGATTAATGGACAACGGAGACTGAACCCCATTATGAAGGATGTAGTCAAGAAACAAATCATCAAGTGGTTAGATGCGAGTATACTTTATCCCATCTTAGACAGTTTGTGGGTTAGTCCAGTCCAATCCAGTGTGTGCCAAAGAAAGGAGGTATTATGGTCATAAAGAATGAAAACAACAAGTTAATATCGACTAGAACGGTTACGGGATGACGAATTTGCATAAACTATCGAAAACTGAACAAGGCGACTAGGAAAGATCACTTCCTTTTGCCGTTCTTGGATTAGATACTCGATAGACTCGCGGGGCGAGACTTTTAATGTTTTCTAGATGGGTACTTTAGGTACAATCAGATTACTGTACACCGAAAGATCAACACAAAACGACTTTCACATGCTCATATTTTATGTTCACATTTAGACGCATGTCCTTTGGTTTATGTAATGCACCTGCTACGTTTCAAAGATGTATGATGGCCATTTTCACTCATGTGGTCAAGAAGTATTCGAAAGTCTTCATGGATGACTTCTCAATGTCCGAGGACACTTATAATGATTGCTTAGCCAATCTAGCTAAGGTACTAAAGCGTTGAGAAGAGACAAACCTTGTTCTCAATTTGAAAAAGTTCCATTTTATGGTACAATAAGGTATTATTTTAGGGCACCGAATAACAAGACAATGAATTGAGGTTGATAAAGCTAAGGTAGATGTTATCGAAAAGCTTCCACCTCCAACATCTATAAAGAGTGTTAGGAGCTTTTTGGGACATGTCAGATTTTATCAAAGATTCATCAAGGATTTCTCTAAAATTGCTAAACCTTTAAGCAAGTTATTATAGAAGGAATCGACGTTCAAATTTGCTAAATAATTTTTGATAACTTTTAATGATTTGAAAAATTGACTAGTTTTGGCATCGATTATCATTGCACCAGATTGGGAATTAACATTTGGGTTAATGTGTGACGCAAGTGACTTCTCAGTCAGAGCTGTGATGGGCCAACGAAGGAACAAAGTTTTTTATCACATTTACTACGTAAGTTAGACTTTGTTGGGTGCTCAGCTTAACTATACGGTTATCGAGAAAGAATTACTTGCAATTATGTTTGCTTTTGACAAGTTTAGATCCTATCTTGTAGGTACGAAAGAGACGGTCTTTACAGATCATTCGACAATTAAATACTTACTTGCCAAAAAAGATGCTAAGCCAAGATTGATTTTTTGAGTCTTATTACTTCAAGAATTCAACTTAGAATTCATGATCAAAGAGGTGTAGAGAACCCATTAGTCAATCACTTGTCTAGATTGGAGTCACTAGAAGAAAATTCAACTCTTGTACCCATACAAGAGACATTCCCTAATAAACATATACTCAAGCTAAGTCATAAAACCACATGGTTTGTGAATTTTGCTAACTACTTAGCTTGTGGTTTGATTCCCTCTGATTAGACGTATTAGAAATGGAAGAAGTTCTTTCACGATGCTATGTACTACTTCTAGGAAGAGCCATATTTTTTTAAGAAGTGTACGGATCAGATGATCAGAAGATGTGTGGCTGAAAATGTAGTGCAATTGATATTTTATCAGTGTCACACAGCTCCAAGTGGGGGACACTTCAAAGTATCACGTATTGCAGCCAAAGTATTGCAAGCTAGTTTCTTTTTTTCGACATTATTCAAGGATGCGTATGCCTATGTCAGAAGTTGTGACTGATGTCAAAGGATTGGAAATGTTACTAAAAGAAATTAAATGCCTTGAACAAACATCATGGAAGTGGAATTGTTTGATGTTTGGTGTATTGACTTTTTTGATTCATTCCCTCCGCCATTTGGTAACAAGTATATTTTGGTAGCAGTTGACTACGTATCAAATTGGATTGAGACTGAGGCATATCCGACAAATGATGCCAAGGTAGTGATGAAGTTCTTACAGAAGCATGTGTTCACAAGGTTTGGAACTCCTATAGCCATCATCAATGATGAGGTGTCCAATTTTGTGAACAAGTGGTTACTCGATAAACACGGAGTAAGGCACGAGATTGCTATAGCTTACCATCCACAGATGGATGGGCAAGATGAGCTGGCAAATAAAGAAATAAAGGGCATACTCGAGAAGGTAGTGTGTCCAAACCGATGAGATTGGTCCAAGAGAGTGGACGATGCTTTATGTGCTTACAGAACAGCATTCAATACACCTTTAGGGATGTCTCCTTATAGGTTGGTATCTGGAAAAGCTTGTCATTTGACTTTGGAGTTAGAATACAAAGCTTACTGGGCTCTTTAGCAGCTCAATTTGGATCCCAAACTTGCTAAAGAGAAACAAATGCTTCAGCTCAATGAGTTAGAAGAATTCTGAACATTCTCTTATGACAATGCCAAGTTATACAAAGAAAGATTAAAAAGATGGCATGACAAGCACATTCGAGTCAGAGAGTTTGAAGTAAGACAGCAAGTCTTATTGTTCAATTCTAGATTAAAGTTTTTTCCAAGTAAGTTGAAATCTTGTTGGTCCGATCCATTTACTATCTATTAAGTCTTTCCATATCGAATTTTGGAACTCCACAGTGGTAATTTTCAAGTCAGTGCTCAGCAGTTGAAACATTATTGGGGATGTGAAATTGAGCGGGATAAATCATTACTCATTTTTTCTAATGGTTAATTTTTGTTGTTTTTATTTTAATAAATAACTTAGGATATATTTTTTGGATTAGTATGTTGAAATGAATTTTGTCTAGGAGTTTGGAACTTAAGTGGGACCACTTGTGGCCACTCCAATCTTTCTTGGGAATTAATTTTAACATAATTTTCCGAGAAATTATTTCCTAAGTCAAAAAATTAATTTTTGATTTTAAATTTTGCAAATAAAAAGGGTCAATTTTTTTATCCAAGATTTAATTACAACCCAATTTTCAAATTATTTTAAGTTTAAGGACTTAATTGAATTTTTTGTAAAAGTTGGTTGTGCTTTTTGTAAATACAAAAATTAATTGTCTTTTTCTGTAAATATTTTTAAACCAGCTAAGAATAAAAAATATTTTATGTTATTTATTTTATTTATTTTAAAAATTGATAATACTTAATATAAAATTATAAATTAATTTTTATGATTTATATTATTTAGTATCAGTGATTAATTAGAATTTATTTTAGAGTTTTAATTTAAATAAATTAAGTAATAACAACTAATATATTTTTATGTTAATTATTATTAACTTAAAGTAGGACTTAGGTATTTTATAATTTAATTTATGTGAGAGTTTGAATGAAATTTGCATTCCATGCATTATAAATACCACCCCTCACCATTAATCCATCATTCAAACCATCCCACACTTAGTAGCAAGTGCCGACAGCAGCCACCATCAAAGATCATTGGTAGTCATCAGGCATCGTCGGACACCATCGCTGTCTCTAACCATAAGCTTCCATAAGCTCTCGCAAGCGCCCGCATCATCCCTCGCTCTAGCAAGCTCACACACACCTAGGCCTACTGTGTACTGCTGTTGCTCTTTGAGCCAGACGCCCAACTGTTGCTCCCAAGCCATGCTTGTTGTAGCCCAATTGTTGCTGCCACCCATGCCTGTTGCTGGAATGTGCACGCCAAGGCCAACCTCCCTTGTGCACCAACATGCCCTGAGCTTGGGCCATGTGTCCCATTATTTTATACACCTAAATTATATATTCGAACCATGGACTCCAATTGCGAAGAAGGAGGAAGGTGACTCGAGCAACAATAGGGACTAGAAGAGTCAAAGTCTAAAGGGTCTAAACATAAATAAAAGGAGAACTTTTCTTTCATTATTTTTTGTTATTTTATTTCCAGTCTTTAATTCTTGAATGAATTTAGGATTAGGTCATTAGGTTAGTTTTTAATTCTTGCATAATAAATTAAGAGGTTGAAGTCAATAATTGAACAAATTAGAAAATTAAGAGTGTGGTAATAGATATGTATATGTCTAGGATTGGACATTGAAAGAGCTTGCTTAGTACTTAAGTAGTCAGATTTGACTCACCTCCTCTTCCTTGATCCTACTTGGTGTACAGTATTTATTCACTTTTATTTTTACATACTCTCTGTTGTTTTTAACAAAGAGGACATTGTTCATCTTAAGTAGGGGACCGAAAATCAAAAATTTCTTAATAAGTATTATTTCTTCTTATTTTATGAATTTAGTTATAATTTTTCTTCAAAAATTGAATTTATGTTGATTATGTTAAGTTTTAGTATAAATAAAATTCAATTATTTTAATGGTTATGATGTTATGCTAAACCATGATATGAATGCTACTCTTAATAAAATATTTGAATCATATTATAAAATTATCTATTCCTTATAGAAGCTAGATATGCATGAAAGTTTAAGTCTCTAAAATTGACTTAGTAATTTCTTGAGGCGAAATCCAAGGAAGCATGAAATTTTGAAAATGATTTAGGCAACATTTATTTGGACCGTTTGAACCTTTCAAGCTAACCTTGATAAATGTTATCCCTTGAAGCCAACTTTGAGACTATATTGTCTGGTTATTCTTTGTACCTTACAAATTCTAAGCCATCCTATCTCTCGTACTTATCTCTAAATTGTCCCAACTACTAGACTCAGTCTATCAAGATTATGTTCTGAATATAAGTTTGAGGGAGTTGAGAAGAAGTACCAAAATACTTAACAAAATGTAGTACATACAAAATGATGCTCAGAAAAAAAATGAATGAAAAAGAATAGAGCATATGTACTCAAAAGAAAAAGAAAAAAGCATGAGATGCAAAGTTTGAAAGAGTTGGTGAAATCGAAGATTTGTTGCAAGCTGAGTTTAGGGTTTTTAGCTTAAATTTATCTATCTTTTACTTACTCCTAGCCTAGCCCCATTACAGCCTATGCAAAATACCTATTTGATTCAAGATTTCAATGCTACCTACATTAGTGGAGAGAAATTGTTATGCTCAACATATGAAGGCATAAGTTAAACTTAATGATTACAGTTTGGTCTTAACTGAAGAATAAAAATTGAGTGGTAAGATTTTGACATGTCTTTATTAAGATAAGCATGATGATAATTGAAGATAATTTGAATAAAATAAATACTTGAGCTACATAATTTCTAAATTCTTGTTTCTGATCTTAATTATGTTAAAAGAATTGAGAGAAATGATCAATTCTTTTGTGATTTGTGCATTACTCGAGACGAGAAATGAATTAAGTTTGGGGATGTGGAACGATGAAAATATATAGACTTTTTCATATGCTTTTTAAATCAAATTCATGCAAATTCTTAGTAATTAATGTCGAAAAATACAATTTAATTATAAAATAATTAATTTATGCTTTAATTTCCAACATATTTATTTTTATAAATATTAAGCATGAATTTGGTGATTTTTGACAGTTTTGCACAATTGGTGAAAATTGGCTCGGTAGACACTGCAGAAAGCTTGAACCATTGAAGGAATTTTTACACCGAGTAAATTAAGAGCTAAGAAGATTATTTTCCCAGCCGAGTTCGGTCCAATATGAAGCACAATTATACTTTATAATTATATTTTTAATTCAATTAAATTGGAATAAAAATAAATTATAAAGACTGAAACAAAGTGACACGAAGTGCATGCAACCGAGGACCGAACCACCCTGACTTGAGCAAGCCCCAGTTCCATCCATATGCTGACCCAAATCAACTAATTAAGCTGACTTCTTAGCTTTTCAAATCAGCCCCTAAAGTCTCCCTAAATCCCATTCAAACCCCTCCACTTTTGGTGGTTTTGTAGATGTACCCCAAGCCAAATTAAGCAAAGTTTGAATTTGTCAAACTTTGCTCCACGCATGGTCGGCCAACGGAGTTGAGTGGCTGGTATTTATTTACTAAATATAGCCCTCAACTCTCACCTATAAAAGCCGCCTCACACCTATGATTTCAACACACCTTTCACCAAACAATTCTCTTCTTTCTCTAGTTTTCTCTCTAAGCTTCCCCTTCCTTTTTCCCTTTTCCTTTGCTGATTTCACCCTATTGAGAAAGAGTGTTCTTCAGCCTTGGAAATAGCCTCATTGAGTGTTCATTAGAGACCTCAATCTGAGAAGAATCGAGTAAGAACGACGAAGAACGCGACAACTGTTCTTGAGAAATTACTAGATTTGATTCTTAATCCCTTTTCTCTCTTTAAAATTATTGTTTGTATTGTGATGAATACTATTATTATGGCTATTTTTTATTTAATTTAGATGGCTTAATTTTATTAAGTGTTGGGTTGATTGTGTTGATTACTTAATTTAATTCTTAATTATGTTTTTGTTGTTACAAGCCCTGATTATTTGGTTTAATTAAACAATCTATTGTTATGTTATGTTTGCATTACCATTGTGATATAACTAATGAATTACTTATTAAGTGGATTGGAATTGTGATTAATGGACACATTATTTAATTTGTGCATGTTTAATCTTTTGAGGGAGCTGAATGTTAAATTTAGCAACAGTATTAAACAATACATTAGCCTTGCATAACTTGCAGGATTTTTGTGATTAAATTGTTTCAATATAGATATATGTTGTTACTTAACTTGATCCTTTACTTGCTTATGATTGTTAGTTAGTCGGTTGAATTGGCCTAGACATATGTACAAGAGATTATTTGGCTTTCATAAAGTATGTCTGTGCATTAACACATTTACTTATTAAAATTGATTTGGTCGGTTGAATTGGCATAGATATATGTTCAAGAGATGAATGAATTTTAGTAAGTGATGTTGTTCCTAAGTTAGCAGAGTACCAGGTTGCTGTGAATTTATTTCGTAACAACCATGAACATGGTTATGATTTAATTAAGTTATTAAAGCAATTAACCTAACACATTTATGTCATATTGATTAAAGCTTAGAAATCGTGCATTGGAATCATTTTTTATTTTTATTTTCTAACTTAGATTAATTTAGTTTAGTTCAATACTCTTCCAAATTAGTATCTTTTCCTTAACCAAATTGTTAATTAAATATTTCATAAATACTTTTCTAAACACAATCCCTGTGGGTATGATACTCAACATTTACTTGCACATTTTCATCATTCCAGTGCACTGTTATTATTGTGTTTCGATTAGACCATGAAAACTTTTGTTTCGGGTTTTAATTTATTAAATTTTTGTCGTTTAACAAAAGTTGATATTTTTTCTAGCTCTAGTTATGTTTTTGGATTATTAATAGCAAATGGAAACTGCCACCAATTCATCCAATTCAGGATTTGCTGCGTTGGTTCTAACTCAAACTTCAAATCCAAACCCAACAATGTCGATGGTTGTAAGCCACGATGAGAAGCCTGCGAAGTTTTGTGGGTAAAATTTCAAAACATGGCAACAGAAGATGTTGTTCTATTTGACCATGTTGAACTTGGCAAAACTTTTGAAGGATGACCCTCCTACTGTTAAAGAGGGTGAGGTAAATGCTGTTACTGCATTCACTACTGTTGAAGCTTGGAAGCACTCAAATTTCTTATGTCAAAATTACATCCTAAATGAATTGTCAGATGCACTATGCGAAGTATATAGTGTCAAGAAGATGGCTAAGGAATTAAGGATAGCATTGAACCATAAAAACAAATCCAAAGATGCTAGAGCTAAAAAGTTTTTAGTTGTCATATTCTTCGATTTTTTAATGGTTGATTCAAAACTAGTTGTGAATCAAGTGTAAGAACTTCAACTCAAAACTAGTTGTGAATCAGGTGTAAGAACTTCAACTGATCATTCACGAAATTCTTATTGAAGTGATTGTCATAAGTGAATCCTTTCAAGTGGCCGCCATTATTTAAAAGCTACCCCTTACTTGGAATGACCTTAAGAACTACCTAAAGCACAAAAGAAAGGAAATGACAATGGAAGACCTAATTGTTAGACTTCAAATTGAAAAAATAATAGAGGTGTTGAACAAAGGCTCATCAAAGCAGCAAATATCTATGGTGCTAAGGCAAATATGGTAGAAGTTAAGAAAGACTTCAAGAAAGGAAAACAACCTCAGAATGGTTCTAAACTAGGACCAAAAGGTGGTGTTTCCAAGAAGCAAAAATTTCTAAGAAAATGCTTCAATTGTAAAAAAATGGGGCACAAGTCATTTGACTATAGGCTTCCAAAGAAAGTCAAGGCTGATGAGGCTAATGTTGTGGAAGAAATTTTTGAGGAAGTGTCTGATATAGACTTATGTGTCTGATATAGGCTTTATGTGGGAAGAGGATATGTAATGCAAACTTTGTAAAAGAAATGACAATGAATAAAATGTCGCTTCTTCCATTTATATGTTTGATTCATTTAATTTATGACATGGCAGGCTCGTACTTGTTAATTTTATGAAGATTAATTAACTTAGAGAAAATTTTGTTGTTTCACATCAATAAATGTGAAACATGTGTTGAAGAAAATTAACAAGCTCTTCATTTCAAACAATTGAAATAAGCATAGAATCACTTGATCTAATACATAGCAATGCTTGTGACTTAAGATTTTTTCAAACAAGAAGAGGGAATAAATACTTTATTACCTTCATTAATGAAAGCACAAAACATTGCTACGTGTATTTGCTTAAGAACAAAAATGAAGCTTTAGAGAAAGTCATTCTCTATAAGCAAGAAGTTGAAAACCAACTTAATAAAATGGAGAGAAGCGATCGTGGTAATGAATATGTTGAATCATTTGACACCACCATATTTTCCTCAATCCAAATGGAGTAGACGAACGAAAAAAATAGACTCTAAAGGAAATGATGAACTCATTGCTAGGAAGCTCTAGGTTGTCACAGAACATGTAGGGGAAAGTTGTTCTACCAGCTAATTCTATCCTACAACCACTTGGAAATGTGGGGGGTGTCCTACAGCCACTTGAAAAATGTGGGGGTGTCTTTCTAACATAATGGTAAGTCGAGACATATGCATCATCGACATAATACTGTTAGACAACTGATCTTAAATAGAGTTATCTCTATTGATTTTGTAAAATCAAAAGATAACATTGCAGATCCGCTAACTAAAGGTTTAAGTTGATCTCAAATGGAGTTATCTCTATTGATTTTGTAATTGAGATTGTGAAAACCTTGTTGCATTGATGAAATGACAAATGTATAATGCATGTTGTGCTAGTTGAAGTATAGACTTAAAAGTACTACGTAAGGGCTTTGAAATCTACGTATTTTGTGTTGGCTTAATGTATATTGAAGTCATGAATGTTTTGAGTTGATAAGCTTGTGTTTTGGCATGATTCTTGAGATTTTACATACTTGTTTCGGTAGAACTCATGCATGTATCGGTAGAAGCACAGGGTAGGACAGAGGTTGTTCACTAACTTGGGTTGTATCGGTAGTTGAATAGCGAGTATCAGTAGTTATGTGTTTAGAAGTGTTGGTAGGTTGAATACTTGTATCGGTAGAAGATGCAAGGTGAGACTTTTAGCTCTCTAAAGTTCTAAGTATCGGTAGAAGTAAGATTTGTTTTGGTAGAAAAGTCACTTGTATTGGTAGAACTGTCACTTGTATCGATAGAAGTCTGCACTATTCCTGAACTATTAACTGGATTTACAACTACTGATACTTTTCTAACAAGTACCGGTAGAAGTTTCCAAAAATGTCAAAATTGACCTTTTTACCCTTGTTGAATTGTGTTATAATCAAATGACGATTTATGACGTGTGGAGTGAATTTCTTTAATAAATAAGACTGAATAACATGATGTTAAAGATGAACAGTGAATAATGGATAGTAAGACACTAAAACCCTAATCGGTAACAGTTTTCGAGTTTTAGGTGTTACACCCCCACATTTGCAAGTGGTTGTAGGACACCCCCACATTTCTAAGTGGTTCTAGGATGGTTTTCTACCTTTCCATAACTTATATGGTGTATTGTCCCTTTCCTTACGAGGAACCTTATTTCGATTTTGCTCAGCTCACCGAGACACACAATGATCATTAAAAGCATAGCTTAACCTATCCCATTTTTAGTCATTGTTTACATCATAGGAATGGACTTGGGATAATAACCCTCACAGTGACCTTACATGTCTGTGCAAGTAAGTTGTCCCTTTGAATCTAGATCTTGGGATCTCCAGTCAACTAGATAGGGTTTTCCTTCACATAGAGGCTTTTATTTTCATGGCCATTAGTCTCATTCCTTTCGATGTTTTATGGACCTGATCTCGATTTAAGCTTTTAGTTAGCAGATCCATAATGTTATCTTTTGATTTTATAAAATCAATAGAGATAACTTTGTTTGATATAAGTTGTCTAACGGTATTTTGTCGACGACGCATATGTCTCCACTTACCATTATCCATTACGTTAGGAAAACACCCCCACACTTTCATGTGGTTGTAGGATGGTTTTCTACCTTTCCATAACTTATATGTTGTTTTGTCTCTTTCCTTATGAGGAACCTTATTTAAAAGGTAGTTAGCCGATAGTACAGCTTCCTCACATGTTTTGTGATAACCCAAAGCTTCATAGAAATGCATTCATTATTTCTTTTAGAGTCCGATTTTTTTGTTTGACTACTCCATTTGATTTAGTAGAATATGGTATTGTCACTTCATGGATAATATCATGTTGAGTACAGTATTCACCAAATGGTTAAACATATTCACCACCACGATTACTTCTCACCATCTTAATCTTTTTATTAGGTTGGTTTTCAACTTCCTGTTTATAAAGAATAAATTTCTCTATAGCTTCGTTTTTGCTCTTAAGAAAATATATGTAGTAATACTTTGTGCTATCATCAATGATGGTAATAAAATATTTATTCTCTCCTCTCGTTTGAACAAACTTTAAGTCACAAACATCACTATGTGTTAGATCAAGTGGTTTTGTGTTTCTTTCAATAGTTTGAAATGAAGACCTTGTTAATTTTGCCTCAACACATGATTCACATTAATGTGAAACGAATGAATGTGCTCTATGTTAATTAATCTTCATAAAGTATCGTAATTAACTTGTCTGAGCCTACCATGCCATAAATCAAATGAATCAAGCATATAAGCAAAGGAAGAAGCGACATTTTTATTCATTGTTTTTTCTTTTACAAAGACTGCATTAAGTTAATACATATCCCCTTCCCAAAAACATTCTGCCTTTAGACAAAACTAACTTTTGGGTTTCAAACACCATCCTAAAGCGATGTACACTTATGAATGTCCTAGAAACAAGGTTCTTTCGTATGTCAACCACGTACAACAAGTTTTGAAGTTTGAGTTCTTTGCTAGAAGTCATTTTCAATACCACAATACCCTTCCCCTTGATCATGGAAGTTGCAACATTACCCATATAGAGCTTCTCCCCTTTTTCACAAGGCTCCCTCGGAAAAGGAGTCTTTGTCGCAGTAGATATGATGTGTGGCACCAGTATCAAGCCACCATTCTCTTGGATTTGAGTCAACCATGTTGACTTTAGAAATCATAGCACATAAGTCCATATCTTCCATAAAATTGGTGGGAATTTCCATTTTCTATTAAGATTTCAAAAACGAAACCAGAATTAGAAAAATATCAACTTTTGTTAGACGACAGGAATTTAATTAAATAAAACCTGAAACAAAAGTTTACATGATCTAATTGAAAAATACAATAATAATAATAAAGCACTAAGTAGGTAACCCTAAAAGAGAGGTGGTCCCCTTGCCACACTTAAATACCAAGTTTCTCTAAGAATCAATCCTAGACATGCACTCTTATATTGTCTTTTTTAATTAATCTTTGATATATTTCTTTTTCTTTGATGTCACAATTTGCAGCTATAATTTAAGATTTCACAATTTAAAGTCACAATTAAGGCCACAATAAACAGCAATTTAATTTCCAGTTTATTCTATCCTTTGATTTTATAAAATGGAAAAATTAAAATTCTAAAACAAAATCCAAATCAACTTCGTTGAATGGTAGGATTAAATATTGAAATAGAATTTAATTAATTCTTGTTTGGAAACAAAATCAAAATCAAATCAATTCTGTTGAACGACGGGAATAAATCCCGAAACAGAATTATTCAATTCATTCTTGTTTGGAAACAAAATCAAAATCAAATCAAATATGTTGAATGTGAAAATATATACCAAAACAGAATTATTCAATTAACTATTGTTTGGAAACAAAATCAAAATCAAATCAAATCTGTTGAACGGCAGGAATAAATCTCGAAACAAAATTATTTAATTTAATTCTTGTTTAGAAACAAAATCAAAATCAAATCAAAACTCTTGAACGACGGGAATAAATCCCGAAACATAATTATTTAATTTTAATTCTTGTTTAGAAACAAAATCAAAATTATTGAATGGCAAGAATAAATCCCAAAACATAATTATTTAATTTTAATTCTTCTTTGGAAACAAAATCAAAATCAATTTTGTTGAACGACAAGAATAAATCCCAAAATGAAACTATTCAATTAATTATTATTTGGAAACAAAATTCAAATATAAAGTAAAATCTGTTGAACAGTGGAAACAAATCCTGAAATAGAATTATTTAATTAATTATTATTTGAAAACAAAATCCAAATATAGAATAAAATCTGTTGAACGGCGAGAATAAATCTCGAAACAAATTTATTCAATTCATTATTAATTGGAAACAAAATAAAAATAGAATAAAATCTGTTAAACAGCAGGAATAAATCCCGAAACAGAATTATTCACCTAATTATTGTTTAGAAACAAAATCAAAATAGAATAAAATATGTTGAACAACAGAAATAAATCCCGAAACAAATTTATTCAATTTTAATTTTTATCCTCAAATAGAATACGTTTTTCACCTTGGTGTCTTGTTCGTCTTGGATCAGAGAATTGTAAAATAAATAAAATCTTTCTTAAGATTGTTGGACAAAAGATGTTAGAGAACACATGTAAATATAAATATTTATATTAAATACTAGACCTGAACAAATAATATCAACAAATTTTTATATTTATGTAAAAACACCGATCTAAACAAAACAAATTAAATAAATATTTATTGTCAAAACATTTATTTTTGGGAAAATAAACCGGTCTCGAACAATATTTTTAAATCAAAAAATGGGAGTTGCCACCAATCTTTTATTCAGTGTGATTGGATCACCACAAAACGTTTAAAATCAATTTTGAAAAATATGTTAGTCTTCGAAATCTAGAAAACGGGTTTAAGAGTCGGTTACGTATGAGGAAGGATTAGCACCGTCACACGCCCAAAATTGGTACCATGTTGATTACTTTCAGGTCTTTGTTTGTTAAAACGTTGAAATCTTGAGTGAAATTTAATATACGAGGAACAAAACGCCCGTATGTTTTGAATTTCATTAAGGCCGTGTCCAACACGTTAGGGCACGATATTCTCGAAATTTCGAAATTGAAGAACATTTTGAAAGGATTTAAACGAGGATAATCGATCACGTGAATTATATGAAAAAATCACACCCAGCACATTAGGACATGATTTTTTCGAGATTTTCACACGAACCTCGCTTTTTTTTTTAAATTGTTTGTATACATTATTGAGAACTTTGAAATTTTGAATTAAGTTTAAAATACGATCCTCGGACATATAGCTTATTTCAAGTTATTTTCGAAAATCAGATTTTAAGAAAAAATGCTCATTTGTTTCGACTTTCACGGAGAATTGAAGTCGTGTCCAACATGTTTGGGCACGACGTTCTCGGAATCTTGAAATTAAAAGGCATTTGAAAAATTTGAAAGAGGATATTCAATTCGTGTAAATTATACGAAAAATCACACCTAGCACGTTAGGGCATGATTTTTTGAGATTTCCACATGAAAAGGATATTGCCTCGGTTTTAAAGGTTTATTTGTATGTAAAATAAACTTAAAAAATGAACATGTAAATTAAATATGGATGGGTAGTTAATAGCAAAGATTAAATAACACGAAATAAAATAATTAAGCAGATAAATAAGTGCACAAAAATTAAACATATAAAATACAGAAGGATGACAATTAAATCTATGTATGAACGTTGAAGAAAAAAAAGAAAAGCAAAACAAACAGGGGCAAAAACAGAGTTTCGAGGAATTCAAGATGGAAACGTAATTTTTGAGGAATTTGCGGATAAAAATTGAAATTTTTGGAAAAATTAGGATCAAAATCAAACTTTTGGAAATTTGAGGTCGAAAATGTGACTTTTGGAAATTTGAGGGCAAAAAGGTAATTTTTGGATGCTTAGGGAGAAAATGGTAATTTTGGAAAAGTTCGGGTTAAAATGGTAATTTTTGGATGTTCGAGGGAAATTGGTAATTTTTTGGATGCTCGGGAGCAAAATGGTAATTTTTAAACGTTCGGGGTCAAAAATGGAAATTTTGAAAAGTTTAGGGGTAAAAATGTAATTTTTGAGAAGCTCGAGGGTCAAAATGTGATTTTTGAGAAGTTCGAGGGTCAAAATATAATTTTTTGTGAAGCTTAGGGGTTAAAATATATTTTTTAAAAGAAAACAAGGGCCTAATATGCAAATAAACCAAAAATTGGAACATGTGGCAGCTGTTGAAGCCTTCAAAAAGTTAAGGGACCAAACTGAAAAGGGAATAAAATTCCTGGGCAAATTTAAAATAAAAATAAAAATTAATTTAAGGATGAAATTGAAAAAAATGAAAAATAAAAAGGATTAAAGGCACAAATAAACCAGAAAACGACACGTGGTAGCTTCTCAGGCTTTCAGAGAGTTAGGGGACTAAATTGGAAAACAATTAAAATTATTGGCAAATTTAAAATAAATTAAAAATAACATAAAGGATTAAATTTAAATAATAAAAAAAATGTGGAAGGACCGAAAGGATAAATAATCCATTTTTAAAAAACACAAGGATCCATGTTTGGAACGGGTCGGATCCGAGAAATGTGCTTCAAACGGCGCCATTTTGGCACCGAATTTTTCCTCTCAAAACGATGCCATACAGAGGTTATTTAAGCCAAGTTTCTAAAAAAAATTCATTTTTCACATTTCTCTCAAAAAAAAAAAACCAAAGTCACCCCCCTCTTTTCTTTGAAAAAATTCCCAGTCTGACCTTCCGTCCGTCCACAGGCCGTCCTTCAGTCTGCCGCGTGCTATCGTCACACATCGTCGCCTCCATCTTCGAGCTCAGTCGTACACGACAGAAAGGGTAAGAAAAATGACTTCCTTTTTTATATTTCTTTTGAAATAACCCAAATCTAAGCTCCGATCTACAAGATCGAGCCTAGATTTTCAAAAAAAGGTTTTGTTTTGTTTTTTTCTTTTTTTTAAAACAAATTTGTTTTATTCTTTTGGTTATTATTATTTTTTTTAAAAACCTAGGCTTTTTAAAAGGATCTCTCCAGATCTTTAAAGAAAATACATATATCAATGCCTTTTTTACTTCTTCATTGAATTTGTTTTCGTGTTTTTTTATAGTTGTTTTTTAATATTTTTTTTCTGCCCTATTCGAAGCTGCGATGACAGCAGCATTGGGGACTGCAATGATGGCGACAGCTTGGAGGAGCTCCATTCACTGTTCCATCAGTGTCAGTTCAGATCCAGGTTTGTCCCCTCGGCTTCTTTTTTTATCACTTATTATTTATTATGTATTAAAACATTTTCAGTTTCAAAGAAACTAATAAATGAAATTAATAAGTATATTATTATATGATAAATAATAAATATGTATATTAATGTATTTTATAAAAAAATGCTTCAAAATAATAAATAACAATAACTATATTAATATATATTTATTTTGTACCTCAAGAAACTGATATTGGAATGCAGGGTAGTAGTATTTGAATCTATTTTGCTCTGATTTGTGTATTATTGATTTTGAATAACTGTTTGTATTGATTTCTCATGTTGAAAAAATAGTCCCCTATAGATTTTGCATTTTTGCTCTATATAGCTATTTTACAATCATTATAATTTGTCCTTTCATCATTGAAATTGCTGACTTCTTTTCTTCAACTTGTTTTGCAAATGGCAATGGCGGTGATGGGAGTCTTCAGTGGTGGCAGATGGTGAGTAGCCCTGGGTGACGTGACAAACTCTGAGTGGCTGGGTAGGATGGCTATCAGCACAAGTTGCTACATTACTTTGGCTTAGGTTTAGAGTTTGGGCCATTTGGGCTTGTTTGTAAATTGTGTCAAGGGTAACCGGGCTTGGTTTAGGTGTAATTAGTCATGGATTTGTAATTGGGCTTCGATCATTGGGTTTGAGTGTTTGTAATTTGGACTTCTCAATTTGTATTTGAACATTCTTTTTAAATTCAAAATAAATTTGAATTTAAAATAAATTTAAAAATTCTTGAAATTAAGTTCAATTTGGTTTAAATGTTAGGCCCGGTCAAAATTGGGCTCCAACAGCTGCCCCTTTTTGCTCATTGATGTGTAACAGGAACAGAGCAAAGCCCAAAAGGAGGCTCAATTTTATTAGGTCTCATCTCTTTGACGCTTCTTCTTCATTTGGCCCACCTTTCGCTTTGTCAGTCGTTCAACTTCGTTGCATTTGCTTCTCTACATCTTCAGTGTTGTGATTTCATCTTGCCCTAAGGTAATTTCAAAAATACAAGATTTGATACTGTAACTTCACTCAATTCACTTGCAACTTCAAAGAGATTGAGATTCGTCATCGTAGTCTTTGATTTAATTTACTAACGCTTCGAGGTAGAAAATTCACCATTACGTTTCTTCCTATTCGACTTTAGGGTATAAGATTCGCCATTGTGGCTTCAATCTTTCGTGTCACTTTTGTTAGGTTCGTCGTTGTGGCCTCAACATTTCCCTTTATATCTTCATGGTATTGGATTCGCCAATGCGACCTCAATTCTTCCCATCGCATCTTCTAAGGTACTGGATTCGCCGTTGTAGCCTCAACCTTTCCCTTCATATCTCCATGGTACCAAGTTTGTCTTTACGGCCTCAACCTTTCCCATCACATCTTCTTAAGTACCGGGTTTTTGTTGCGACCTCAACCTTTCCCTTCGAATCTTCATGGTACCAGGTTTGTCGTTGCGACCTCAACCTTTCCCATCACATCTTCTTAGGTATCGAGTTCACCGTTGCGGCCTCAACCTTTCCCTTCGTATCTACATGGTACCGAATTCGCCATTGCAGCCTCAACCTTTTACATCACATCTTCTAAGGTACTAGATTCGCCATCGCGGCCTCAATCCTTCCCTTAATCTCTTCATGGTACTAGGTTCGTCGTTGCGGCCTCTACCTTTCCCATCACATCTTCTTAGGTACCGGATTCGTTGTCGCAGCCTCAATCTTTCCTTTCATCTTTTCATGGTACTGGGTTCGCCATTGCGGCTTTAACCTTTCCCATCACATATTTTAAGGTACCGGATTCGCCGTTGCGGGTTCAATCCTTCCTTGTCAAACCTGTAGAATATGCTCTCATGGACCTCTATGCAGGCCAGGTTGTTATGATGCTTTGATCAGAATGAATTACATGCCCTTAACTAAATGATTGTGCATGATTGATGTCAGATTCAATTTTATTAGTTCTTTTTTCTGTTTTCGTCAACGGAGTGATATAGTTTGTTGCTCGTTGCAGTTTTGTCACTAGCGTATCACCCTGCCTTCTTTTAGACTTAGCTTGAACTCTTGGTTTCAAGTTTGTTTTCTAATTGGAAGTCCTATTTTGGGCCCTTATACTATTTAGGAAATTCCAGAGTAAAGCTCGTGGGTCTTTGTATGATTCATATTATTAGTTCATTATCCGTTATTTCAAATGCAAAATGCTTGAATGAGATTATGAAAGAATAAGGTCGAATTTTATTGAAGACACAATTCAAAAAATCAATAAGAGGCAAATTTTAGTCAAGATATTGCCAAGTATACAACAAAAGACAGTTAAATGCTCTGGATTTCGCAAGATAAGCTTTTCTGAGTTGACTTGCTGAGAGTCATTCTGAGCCCAGATATGTGTCTAGTAGACCTGAAATGCTTTGTTGATGCTTCAAGTTGTAATTTTCTTCCGTCTTGTTACATTTGAGGGAAACGATCACTTCGAACTCGTTCTTGTGATCCTATCAGGGATTATGTCGGTAACATGACCGTACTATTTCATAAAAGCCTATGCCAAGTCTTTCCATGAACTAATTTTTGCACGACTAAGCTGATTATGCCATCTTGCAGCAGAACCTACCAAGCTGTCCTGGAAACAGTGGATAAGTAATTGGTCATTGTGGACGTGTCCCGTCATTTTTCTACAGAACATGGTGATGTAAGCCTCTGGGCAACTCATCCCAGTATATTTTGCAAATTCTGGGGCCTTGAATTTAGGCGGGAGTACTAGGTCTGGCACCAAGCTCAACTCCTTGGCATCCATCGCATAGAAGTTTTCAGATCCTTGCATTGCTTGGATTTTCTCTTCCAACACTTTATATTTTTCCTCCATTTGTCTAGGGAGATCCATTCTTGCTATTTCATCAAAGTCAAGAACATCAGTATTTGCGGCATTTTCTCTTGAGTTGGATCCTGACCCTACTAGACAATTATTTGTCTCGATGTACCAGTGGGATGTTGTTGCATTCTTATTGTGATAGGAGCACCCTGTGTATATGCTTCAGGTGGGATTTGATTGTATGGGGGAGTAAAGCTTGAGGGATTAATGGGATCCTCTTCTTCTTCCTCGAGATTTATTGCGGGACCCTTTTCTTTATCAGCCCTCTCTTTTAGCATTTGGGCTAATTGATTGATTATATCCCTTTGATCTTTCATGTCTTGTTGCATCTTTTCCATTTGATCTCGTAATTGTGCATGCATTTGCTTCTACATGTCTCTCTGTGTTTGCTCAATCCTTTCAATCCTTTGTTTCATCACTTTCGATTTCATGTGAGTGTAATAATGATGGGGGTTCTCAATGATTTCAATATAACTATATCAAGTTTAATTAATTAGGTGTATGTTTTTTGAATTTAATGCATGTTAACAGATGCAATGCTTATGAATGCATGTATGCATAGGAAAAGGCATTGATTTTGAATTCAATCCCATTAGAACAACTTCTCTAGAAGATAAAATTCTCCACATAAAACAGATTACATATGGCTTTGCCTTATGGCCTAGAACTTTGATCTTCCTAGAAATCTAGCTAATTTTCGTCCCCGCTTCAATCTTGATTCATATTGCATGCTCAATATATCAGCTTCGATGACTAATGCTCGCATGTGATCAGTCGCTTTTTCATCATTTGCATAATTTTTATCTTGAACATGTCTCTAAGCTTGTCGAAAGTGCCTCTCACTTGCTTCTTGATTCCTTTTAAGGATCTTGATCTGAATTTGTGTAATCTTTCTTCAAGTCTTCTAAATATTCTTCGACTTTGTGCTTTCCTTCGACCATCAGCACAAAGTCATGTTATCTTCCACTTTATTAAGAAATTTGTCCCTCATGATGAAACTGTCTATTTGGTAACCGAATTTAAATCAACACCTTTTCTTGTATGATGATGCAAATGCAAACAAAAGGAAAGAGACGAAAAAGAAAGAGTTATCAAAAACATCGATATAGGTATAGAACAAAGAACCTAAGAACTTGTCTTGGATGATTGCTAAAAGGTTCTTTATAACTCCTTCCAAGGCAAGTACTTACGGCTAATTACATGTGGTTTAGTCTCTAGAGTAAAAGGGTACCCAAACCAGCAGATTCCTCAATCCTCACCCATTACAGGCTCATACAGATGAGTTCAGTTTAGGGGGACACATTTCCCACATGTTTGCACGGAAGTGAAAACTTCACGAAAATATGGGTACGGATGTAATCCCAAAAGCGATCCACTATCCTGCACGGAGGTGAAAACCTCACGAAGGAGTAGTTTCCTGCTTCCACTTAAAGGGTAGTAACAAATGCATATGAATGCAAACTTATACTAGCAATATCAACATAATATAGCATCAAAAAAATGCAAAGGGTTGTATATTAAACAAAGTCGAAGTTTAAAATTTCAACAAAAAACCCAAAAATAATCAACATTGGCTTGACTCTCTTTTATTTAAAAGTCCCTAGTGGAGTCGCCAAGCTATCGAAACGTTATTTTTGGGAAAACAAATCGGTCTCGAACAATATTTTTAAATTGAAAAATGGGAGTCGCCACCAATCTTTTATTTGGTGTGATTGGATCACCACAAAACATTTAAAATTTGTTTTGAAAAATATGTTGGTCTTTGAAATCCAGAAAATGGGTTCAAGAGTTAGTTACGTATGAGGAAGGATTAGCACCCTCACACGCCTAAAATTGGTACCATGTTGATTACTTTCGGGTCTTTGTTTATTAAAACTTTGAAATCTCGAGTGAAGTTTAAAATATAAGGAACAAAACACCCGTGTATTTTGAATTTCGTTGAGGTCGTGTCCAACACGTTAGGGCATGATATTTTCAGAATTTTGAAATTGAAGAACATTTTGAAAGGATTTAAAAGAGTATATTTGATCGAGTGAATTATACGAAAAAAATCATACCCAGCACGTTAGGACACGATTTTTTCGAGATTTTCACATGAAAGGAATATTGCCTCGCTTTTGTTTAAAATTGTTTGTATATATTTTTGAGAACTTTGAAATTTCGAATTATGTTCAAAATAAGATCCTCGGACACATAGCTTATTTCAGGTGATTTGAAAAAATTAGATTTGAATAAAAATTGCCCGTTTGTTTCGACTTTTATGGAGAATTGAAGTCGTGTCCAACACGTTAGGGCACGATGTTCTCAAAATCTCAAAATTAAAAGGCATTTAAAAAATTTAAAAGTGGATATTCGATTCGTGTAAATTATACAAAAAATCACACCCAGCACGTTAGGGCATGATTTTTCGAGATTTCCTCATGAAAAGGATATTGCCTCTGTTTTAAAGGTTTATTTGTATGTAAAATAATTTGAAAAAACGAACATGTAAATTAAATATGGATGGGTAGTTAATAGCAAAGATTATTACATAACACGAAACAAAATAATTAAGTAGATAAATAAGTGCAAAAAAATTTAAACATATAAAATACAAAAGGATGACAATTAAATTCTATGTATGAATGTTGAAGAAAAAAAAAGAAAAAAAAAGCAAAACAAACAGGGGCAAAAACGGAGTTTCGAGGAATTCGAGACGGAAATGTAATTTTTGAGGAATTTAGGGATCAAAATTGAAATTTTTGGAAAAATTGGGATTAAAATCGAACTTTTGGAAAATTTGAGGACGAAAATGTGACTTTTAGAAGTTTGAGGGCAAAATGGTAATTTTTAGATGCTCGAGGTAAAAATGGTAATTTTGGAAAAGTTCGGGTCAAAATGGTAATTTTTGGATGTTCGAGGCCAAAATGGTAATTTTCTGAATGCTCGAGGTAAAAATGGTAATTTTTAGATGTTCGGGGTCAAAATAGTAATTTTTTAGAAGTTTAGGCTAAAATGTAATTTTTGAGAAGCTCGAGGGTCAAAATGTGATTTTCGATAAGTTTGGGAGTCAAAATGTAATTTTTACGAAGTTTAAGGGTCAAAATGTAATTTTTAAAGGAAAATAAGGGCCTAATATGCAAATAAACCAAAAATTGAAACATGTGGTAGCTTCTCAACCCTTCAAAAAGTTAAGGGACCAAACTAAAAAGGGAATAAAATTCTTGGGAAAATTTAAAATAAAAATAAAACTTAGTTTAAGGATGAAATTGAAACAAATGAAAAGTAAAACGGATTAAATGCATAAATAAACCAAAAAAGACAGGTGGCAATTTCTCAAGCTTCCAGAGAGTAAAATTATTAGGCAAATTTAAAATAAATTAAAAATAGCAAAAAGGATTAAATTGAAACAATCAAAAAATGCATAAGGACCAAGGGTAAATAACCCGTTTTTAAAAAACACGCGGATCCTTGTTTGGAATGGGTCGGATCATGGTCAGGTGCTTCAAACGGTGCCATTTTGGCACTGAATTTTTACTCTCAAAACGACTTCATACAGAGGTTGTTATTTAAGCCAAGTTTCTAAAAAAAAAAATTCATTTTTCACATTTCTCTCAAAACAAAACAAAACCCAAAGTCACCCCCTTCTTTTCTCTGAAAAAATTCCCAATCTGACCTTTCGTCCGTCCACAAGCCGTCCTTCAGTCCGTCGCGCGCTGCCGTCACATGCAGTCACCTCCATCGTCAAGCTCCGCTGTACACGATAGAAAGGGTAAGAAAAATTACTTCCTTTTTTATATTTCTTTTGAAATAACCCAAATCAAAGCTTCGATCTACAAGATCAAGCCTAGATTTTCAAAAAAAGGTTTTGTTTTGTTTTTTCTTTTTTAAAACAAAACTGTTTTGTTCTTTTGGTTATTATTATTTTTTAAAAAGGATCTCAACAGATATTTAAAGAAAAATACGTGGATGAATGCCTTTTTTGCTTCCTCTTTGAATCTGTTTTCATGTTTTTTTATATTTGTTTTTTAATATATATTTTTTCTGCCCTATTCAAAGCTACGATAACAGCAGCGTTGGGGACTGCAATGACGGCGGCAGCTTGGAGGAGCTCCATTCACAATTTTGTCGGTGTTGATTTAGATCCAGGTTTGTCCCCTCGGCTTCTTTTTTTTTTCACTTATTATTTATTATGTATTAAAACTCAGTTTCAAAGAAACTAATAAATGAAATTAATAAGTATGTTATTATATGATAAATAATAAATACGTATATTAATGTATATATAAAAAAATGCTTCGAAATAATAAATAACAATAACTATATTAATATATATTTATTTTGTACCTCAAGAAACTGATATTGGAATGCAGGGTAGTAGTATTTGAATCTGTTTTGCTCTGATCTGTGTATTATTGATTTTGAATCATTGTTTGTATTGATTCCTCATGTAGAAAAAAAAAAGTCCCCTACAGATTTTGCATTTTTGCTCTATATATTTATTTTTACAATCATTATAATTTGTCCTTTCGTCATTGAAATTGCTGACTTCTTTCTTCAACTTGTTTTGCAAATGGCAATGGCGGTGATGGGAGTCTTCGATGGTGGTAGATGGTGAGTAGCCCTAGGTGACGTGACAAACTCTGAGTGGCTGGGTAGGATGGCTGTCAGCACAAGTTGTTGCATTGTTTTGGCTTAGGTTTAGAGTTTGGGCCATTTGGGCCTATTTGTAAATTGGGTCAAGGGTAATCGGGCTTGGTTTGGATGTAATTGGTCATGGATTTGTAATTCGGCTTGGGTCATTGGGTTTGAGTGTTTGTAATTTGGACTTCTCAATTTGTATTTGATCATTCTTTTTAAATTCAAATAAATTTAAATTTAAAATAAATTTGAATTTAAAATAAATTTAAAAATACTTGAAATTGTGTTCAATTTGGCTTAAATGTTGGGCTCGGTCAAAATTGGGCTCCAACATTTGTATTTATTTTAAACATCAGATCTGGAAAAATAAATAAATAAATAAGATCTAAAAAACTAGAAATCGAATAAGGGAATCGAGTTTTACTAGATGTTGAGGTCTATTTTCACAGTTTCCTTAAGACAGATTCGGTCACTCCTATGGTACTTGGAGAAACGTTTGTTGACTGTCTCCCAGAATACAACAACAATATGATATCGACAATAGTACCTCTGCAGTGATCAACGAACAAACCTTACCTTCTTCTATCTCCGAAACGTTTGAAAATTAGGAGAGAAAAATAATAGAATTTTTGAGAGTGAAATAAACCTATTGTGTATCTCTAAAGAATTCTATAGTATTCTTTAGCCTTTTATAGGCATTCAATGTGAAGGAATTATGAAAATTTTCGTTAATAAGGATACAAATTTGGTTTAGAGGAGTCTTTAAATTAATTTGAATTGAATCAAATCAAATCAAAAATCAATTTGATTGGAATAAAATCAAATTGAGATATTTGTCCTTTTAAAACAGATTCTGTATAATATCTACTGAGGAAAAAAATAAATTACGTATTGGGCTAAAATATTTGCAGGCTCGACCGGTTCAAACATTTCGCGTCGCCAACGTCGTGTGGATGCACCCTAACCTTGATGGGTTTAGATCTGCACCCCGTGTGCATGATGCAAGGCTTCGAGCTTAATCATTAAATAATCTTTTAGTGGGTTTTCTTATATATACATATCTCACACTTAGTATCAAACCAAAGTGGGATCTAAGCTTTTCTTTTCCTCAACATTATTCACAAGTGGCTTACTTTGAGCATCAATTTCTCATTTATCACTCATCCATTTTGAGGATATGATATATCGTTGTAAAGGTCTCATGGAGTAGAATATAAAAATATAATTTTATGATTCAACCCTTCTCCTTTACCTATCGAGAATATGTCTCAAAGTTATCAAAAATACATTTTTTCCAACAAAACATTCATTTTTTGTTATCATTTGTTGATCTTTTGAGTAAGTATAAATAATTAATAATGGAGAGAGATCAACTTCCACCGACGTAAAATTTAAGTGAGTTTACACCCTTCTGTAATTTTTTATATATTCATTTATGTAGATAATACATATCAAGTTTGACATAAATTAAAATTTTTTAACTATTCGTTTTATATAAAAAAAAAAATTCCTGTTAAATATATATTATTATATACAATATTTTAGATCGATATAATAGATATCAAATCTATTAAAAAAATTATGTGGAATAAATATATTAATAAATTCAACGGTTAGATTGTTAAAATATTAGTTATATAAAAAATAACGGAAGATCATAAAACCACTTAAATTTTACACCATATAAATGAATCTCTCCCTATTAATAATATACACTATGTAATTTAGTTAAATTTAATATAAATAATTTATAACGGATAATATGTAATTTAGTTAATTATAGGTAAAATATATAGAAAATTATAGTTAGCCAATAAAATTTTTACATTCTTTAGACTGAATTAATAAAATTTATAACATAATTATATTTTAAAATTAAAATATTATTATATAGAAAAGTTTTTAAACTTGAATCTTTTAAGGGCATGCTTGGAAAATTATAGAGTAATTTGATTTTATGTGATTGTTGTACTTATTTAAATAATGACAATAATGACAATAATGAAAATTTTATAAATTTTGAAGGAGGAATGAAATTTTTTCCCTCTTGGCTACGACCGTGGTTTTCTCAATGCGCGCTTAATAAAGATAAAAGTTGAAGACAAAAATCATAATATTTAGGAAAATTGTTAAAATATTCACTTTTGTTTACTTCAGTTTACATTTTAGTTACTTATGTTTAAAATGCAACGTTTTAGTCATTTACGTTAACGTTTGTAACATTTTAGTCACTAAACCATTAATTGTCGTTAACAGTATAACGCTAAGCTGACGTGACACATTAAATCATCATTTCAAACAAAAAATTTAGGTTAAATTGTATAATTGATCCCCATATTTTTCGTCTTGAGCAATGTATTTTTTCTTTTTTATAAACAATTTTAGGTTAAATTATAAAATTTTATAAAATATGGGGACTAATTGTATAATTTAACCTAATTTTTTTTTGTTTGAAATGGTGATTTAGCATGTCACGTCAGTTTATCATTACACTATTAACGATAATTAACGGCTTTGTGAGTAAAATGTTACAACATGTTAACGTAGTTGACTAAAACGTAACATTTCAAATATAAGTGACTAAAATATAACTTGAGGTAAACAAAAGTGATTATTTTGATAGTTTAACCTAATATTTACAAAGTATTTCCATCTTTGTATTGTCAAATTAAATGACTTTATTAGGATACCTAATTTGGCCAATAGCGTCGACTATATATGATTTTCAGAGATCTCCTATAGTGCTAAATTAGAGCAGCTGGTTTCACTTCAAAATCGTGTATGCTATTTTGCAGATCCTCATAAGCAAACATGAATCCCTTACCGATCAACAGGTTGCTCTTCCTGACGCTAGTTTTCGCTGTGAGCGAAGCTGGTCTTTTGCTACGTAAAACAGATGTATTAATCTATAACGATTTGGACGGCGAGACAGATCTGACCCTCCATTGCAAATCGAAGGACGACGATCTCGGCATCCAACAGCTTGCTTACGGCAACTACTTCCAGTTCAGTTTTCACCCAAGCCTCTTGGGGGACACCTTATTTTACTGTAGCATGCAATGGAATGGAACAATGCATTGGTTCGACATTTACGTAGAACGTAGGGATGTCGATCGTTGTAATCGTTGCTTGTGGAATGTAAGGCCCAATGGTCCCTGTCTGTCCAATTATAAAATTTGTTACCATTGGAATTCCGTTGCTTAATTACTGTGAGTATTTACAATTTCGACTTATCTCTAGAAATAAATTAACCACAACATCTCGATTTGGTGTTGTAATGATGTACTGAAATTATTTCTTTTTGTTTTTTATTCTATTATTTTTAGTTTTATTTTTATTTATTTAAAAATAGTTGAAATTAAACAATGGATTACGAGTGCAAATGGAGGTATACTGATCACATAAACCGATTAAAATCTGTCCGAATTTCTTTATTGGCTTTCTGACTTAGAATCAATGATGAAGTTAGAAATTTTTTTTAGGATCGAAATTAAATTATTTATTTTTTCGATAGTAAAAATTTAATTTTATCACTTTAATAGTTTATATCTTTATAATTTTTAATGGATTAAATCAAATTTTTATTATTTTTGAGGGGCAAAATATAATTTTATCATTAATAATTTAAAATTATAAATTATAAAAGATTTAAATAAAAAAAATTTCATTTTACAGGGCGGGACCCTACCTGCCACCCTTGGCTCCACCATTGCTTTGTTTCTTTCAAGAATATGTGGCTGATTAAAGTTAATTATCAATTATGAATTCGTACATTGAAATTCATTGATACAAACTTAATTATAAAAGTATCTAAAAGTAAAAATATAAAATATAAATATAAATATGGGTTGGAGTAAATTATACAATAAAAAATGTAGTGTAATAGAATCATTTTTGGACTAAATTAAAAAGATTCAAAAAGTAAACGAATTAAATGAAAAAAAATATTTTTCATCGAGAAAAGGGAAAGGATGTAATTTTTACCACCCATGGATTCTTATGAAAAGTTAAATGTGAATTATGAGATTTGAGTTAATAAATAACTATTTGTTGTAAAGAAATTAATCCAAAAGCTAAAATGGGCAAAATAGTAATTTTATCACGGATCATGTTGCACAAGTTGAATCTGTATAGGATTATTCTTTTTTTATTTGACATTGATTAAAAAAAGAATCGTTTAACACTTAAAAACTGCGCATAGCCATAAAACCTATTGTATTATTAGTTTTCTACACTAGTGAATTTCTATTCTTTTGTCCGTGATTTTTCTCAATAAGAACTTTTCACGTAAAATCTGCGTGTTTTTATTTTTTATTGTTTTACGGTCATTCCTACTATTATTAACAATATTTTATATATAAAATTATTTTGGATCATTGAATGTGTTATGTGATTAATATTAAATGTGTAACACTAGTTTTGATAAAATTTGACTACAAAATCAATTATCAAATGTTAATGTGGTATGAAAATTGATTGTCATGGAATAATTAACAAACATGTTTTGATAAATGTGAATAAACATAAAAATTAGTATCTAAATGAACGTCTGTAAGCTTCCTTGAAAAACAATAATAAATAGTAATCAATACATTTAGACATTGCTCGGTAGGATGGAAAGAAAATTGAAAAGATGTAAATATAAAGGGATAGAAAAAAAAAAGATGAAAAGTATAATTTTTCTTTTCATATGTGTGCTCCGTAGGAAATATGAAAAATAATTGAAAGTTGCATTGTCTTTCCTTACAATATATATGTTTTTTAATATATTAGTGTGATTACATGCTAGTATATGTTTATACTTTCTTAATCCTTTGACAACGCACACATACCTTGCACACACAAATGCTCGAACCCCGGGTCTGCTAGAATGAACACAGATGCACCTTACAATACTTGGTAAAGTTGAAAAATGAAAGGAAATAGACATTTGAAATATGCATAACTTTGAATTAATATACACTTTTCTTCCATTTTCTCTCCTATGATCACCTTCAGACTTCTATTGATAATGCTTAAATATGACATACTTTTGGATATTAAATATATATATATATATTTTAGAGTATGATCCTATTAAATTGGGCTATTTATTGTCTTATTATTTTGTAGGGACTCAAGTGGTGATAGAAGATAAATTGAAGACAAAAAGCATGGTTTTAAAGGAGAATTTGAAGTTATGTGAAGATGAAATGCTAAAAGAAAGAGTTTATAGGACAAAAAGACTTGGTTTTATTTTATTTTATTTTTTAAAATATATTTTATATTAGGATTTAATATTTAAGATATTATTTATTATTTAAATTTGTATTTAATTTATGTTTATCTTTTTGTACTTATCTTTTAGAGTTTAAATTGGATCCAATTACGGAAATTAAATGTTAGATATAATTCTAATTATCTTTTAGAATTTAGATTGGATTCAACTAGGAATATTATGTACTATAAATAGGGGGTGGAGTGATTGAATTATTGATTCCCCATTCATTGAAAAAATCCTTCATCTCCCAAAATCTTAGTTCAATAAAAAACTCTATTCTTTTTATTTTGTGTTCTTCCCCAAAAATCATGAGTAACTAAAAAATCCTTCTAGCCAAAGGTTTTCAAATATTTCTCCAAGGTTCATGAGGCTTAGAATCCGCACTTAATTCTTTTCAACCCACTTATTCATCAATTCTCTATGATACGGGATTGACGCTTCCGTCCAAAATCCCTACAAAAGTAATATTTTCATCTTGTGCAAAGACGGCCGCTTTGTGTGTTTTGAGAAGGTTGCACAGTCGGTTCGTTAACTTACTGCGTCAGAGGTTGCCAAGCCAAAAGAGACAAAATGGCGTGGCATTCGTTGTTGGGAAAATGTGATCTAGTGTAAGACAATCTCATTGGAGCGACGGTTGGCTAGAGTCAGGTTCCACTAAAAACTATATCCGGAGCTGGTGGTCGTAGGCGTCCTCTTCCACTATAACTGGCTTATTCAGGCATGAGAAGAATCATCCAAAGTCTATGATTGAATCGAGGAAAAATCAAGATAACCGGAGGCTGGATCTCTAATTATCGATAAAACCCTTCTTCTTTCAACTTGCTTATTTTATGCTATTTATTTTTATTTCGACTTCCCTATTTTCTATTTCTTTTAATTCTATTTTTTTTATCTTTAATTCTGTTTCTTTTATTTTTCCTTAGATCGCGAAGCTTTTCTTGGGCACGATTTGGCCCACGATCTCGACAGACAAGACTTTTATGGCTCTCTAGTCCCTGAGGATTAGACCTTACTTCCCTTTCACTATTATTTACTTTAATTTTCGAAATAGGTTATATTTGGTGTTCTCGATGACATATCAAATTTTGGTGCTGTTGTTGGGGACTGGTAACGTACTAATCTTGTTTTTTTTTTCTGCTTATGACTAGATCTACTCTAGGTAATCTTGCATACTCGTACGATCCCAAGATTGAAAAGACTGCAAAAGCCAATCGCAAGGAAGCAAAATTACAAAAAAGGCAGTCAGAAGTTGTAGGAGTTAAGCATAGCTCACCTTCAGAAGTAGAAGAAGGCGACGAAGGTGAATCTAGGCTAAATGAAAACCCTAATCCAACACTGGAAAATCAAGGAGTTGATCCACCGGCGGAAGTGTCAATTTCTAGGGTTGACGAAAATCAAGATCCACCACCACATATGGATCAAACAATTCAGCAATTAGCTGAGGCTCCTGATGATCAACCACCGTTGTGCATTGCGTATCCTACTGTAGATGCTAACTTTGAGCTTAAATCAGGCTTAATCCAATTACTACCAATTTTTCGTGGGTTGCAGAATGAGAATCCACATAAACATCTGAAGGAATTTCATATGGTTTGTTTGAGTATGAAACCTTAGGGGGTAACTGAGGATCAAATTAAATTACGCTTTTCCTTTTTCTTTAGCTGACTTCTCTAGGGAATGTTTATTCTATCTACCTCCTAGATTTATTACAACTTGTGCTGATCTTTCTCGTTTGTTTCTTAATAGGTTTTTCCCAGCTTCTCGTGCCGCTGAATTAAGAAGAGAATTTGTGGGGATTAGGCAAAAAGATGTGGAGTCTCTTTACGACTATTAGGAACGATTCAAGAAGTTGTGTCTAAGTTGTCCATAACATGGTATAACTGAATAGTCTCTTCTCCAATATTTCTATGAAGGCTTGAAACCTATGGAGATGAATATGATAGATGCCGCTAATGGAGGAGCATTGGTTAATATGACTCCTCAACAAGCAAGAGACTTGATTTCCACAATGGTCGCAAATACTCAACAATTTCGAGCCAACCCTGAACCTACTCGAAGGGTTCATCAGCTAAGTAATTCCTCCTTAGAAGATAAAGTTGAAAAACTTACTAATGTTGTGAGTTCTCTTATTGCAGGAAAATTAGGGCCGACTTGTCCATGTGGAATTTGTGGTGAATTCGAGCATACAACTGATGCATTCCCTAGTTTGTATGATGATTCGTGGCCCAATTAGACGCTATGGGAAACTTTCCTAGACCACCTCAAAGGCGATATGATCCTTACGTAAATAAATACAATCCTAGGTGGAAGGATCATCCTAACTTGTGATATGGGACAAATTCACGTTATAACTAGCTATTCCAAAATCGAGCTCCACAACAAGCGCAAAATTCAGGTACTTCCCTATAACCTATGGTAAATAAATTAGTAGCTAATGTTCTTGAATTCAAGCAGCAATCTATAAATTTTCAAAAGCAAACTTTGGATTTTCAAAAGAAAACTGAGGCATCTATTAAGGAGTTGACCGCACAAATGGAGAAAATAAATGCACAGGGTAGGTTACCGTCACAAACAGAACCTAACCCAAGAAAAAACACGAATGCAGTGACTCTACGAAGTGGGAAAGTACTGGAACCAAGTCATGGTAAAAATAATGCCTAAGAATCTGCCCATAAAAATCAAAAAGACGACGAACAGGTCCGGTCGAAACCTCCATTACCCAGAATTCAACCTCCATTTCCTGGAAAACTAAGGCAAACCCAGAAAGTTTATGAGGAAAAAGAGATTCTTGAAACATTTAGAAAAGTCGAGGTAAATATACCATTGTTAGATGCTATTAAACAGATTCCACGGTATGCTAAATTTCTAAAAGAACTTTGCACCAACAAAAGAAAATTGACTGGAAACGAAAAGGTAAATGTTGGTGAGAATGTGTCTGCAATTTTACAACGAAGGATGCCAACAAAATGTAAGGATAGAGGTATGTTTGCAATATCATGCAAAATAGGTCACTTTGGAATTAAGAAAGCTATGTGTGACTTAGGAGCTTCTATAAACGTAATGCCTTTTTTTATTTATGAATCACTTAACATGGGTTCTTTGAAAGAAACAGATGTTATAATTCAGTTGGCGGACAGGTCTATTGTACATCCCGGAGGAGTCCTTGAGGATGTGTTAGTGAAAGTCAATGAACTAATTTTTCCTGCAGATTTTTATGTGGTAAAGATGGAAGAGGATAAAACTCCTGGGTCTTCCGATATCTTGTTAGGGCGACCTTTCCTTAGTACTGTAAATACTAAGATCGATGTGCGAAATGGAACCCTCACAATGGAGTTTGATGGGGAGATCGTAAAGTTCAATGTTTATGACGCAATCAGTCACCCTAGTGAAATCTTGAATGTAAACCGTGTCGATATATTGGAATCCTTAGTAGATGAGACTTTAAAATCACTTAATGAGATTGAGCTCGAGACATTATTTGATGATGATCTTAATGTTGATTTTGATTCTACTTTAAATTGTGAATTTGTTAATGAATTATTGCCTCCTGTGAATACTAAACTTTTGCCTTTTATTGTGCAAGCACCAAAGTTGGAGTTGAAACCACTTCCTGAGCATCTCAAGTACGCATTTTTAGGGGATGGTGAGACTCTACCTGTCATAATTTTGAATAAACTCTTTGAGTATGAGGAAGAAAATTTAATTCAGGTACTAAAGAGCCATAAGGAAGCCATCAGTTGGACCATTTCCCATTTAAAAGGGTTAAGTCCTTTGACGTGCACTCATAAGATCTTTTTGGAGGAAAACACAAAATCGAGGCGGGAAGCGCAAAGACGATTAAACCCAAATATGATGGACGTAGTAAAGAAGGAGATTATAAAGCTATTGGATGCTGACATAATTTACCCCATTTCCGATAGCAGTTGGGTAAGTCCTGTACAAATCGTGCCCAAAAAAACTGGCGTGACAGTAAAGAAAAATGCCGAGGGTTATTTAGTACCTATTCTAGTGCAGAATGGGTGGCGTGTCTGCATTGATTATAGGAAGTTGAACTCTTATACTAGAAAAGATCATTTTCCTCTTCCTTTTATAGATCAAATGCTTGAACGTTTAGTTGGAAAAACTCGTTATTATTGTCTTGATGGATATTCAGGTTTTTTCCAGATTCCAGTTGCACCCGAGGACCAAGAAAAGACCACTTTTACATCCCATTGGCACATTTGCATATAGGAGGATGCCATTCGAACTTTGTAATGCACCGGCTACTTTTCAGAGATGCATGATGAGTATATTCTCAGAATACGTAGAAAATATCATTGAAGTTTTTATGGATGATTTTATTGTGCATGGGGAATCTTCTGATGAATGCCTTAGGAATCTCATGAAAATTTTAAGTAGATGCATAGAATTTAATCTTGTCTTGAATTATGAAAAGTGTTATTTTATGGTAGATAAAGGTTTAATTCTAGGTCATATAGTTTCATCTAAAGGGATTTAGGTTGATAAAGCTAAAACTGATATTATAAATTCTTTACCATACCCCTCAACTGTGAGGGAAATTCGTTCTTTCCTTGGTCATGCAGGATTTTACAGGCGTTTTATTAAAAACTTCTCGAAAGTAGCTGAACCATTATGCGAGTTGTTGCAAAAAGATAAAAAATTTGAGTTTGGCCCAAAATGCAAAGAGGCTTTTGACACGTTGAAACAAAAGTTGGTTTCTGCTCCTATAGTCCAAGCCCCAAACTAGAAATATCCCTTTGAGATCATGTGTGATGCCAGTGACCGAAGTGTAGGGGCTGTGTTGGGGAAAAAGATAGATCGAGAGCCTCATGTCATTTGTTATGCTTCAAAAACCCTAGATGTAGCACAAAGCAATTACACTACCACAGAAAAAGAACTTCTAACCATTGTATTTGCTTTAGATAAATTTCGGTCTTATTTATTGGGATCTAAAGTAATTATTTTTTCTGACCATGGAGCTCTTAGATATTTGATTGCAAAGAAGGAAGGAAAGCCGGGGCTTATGAGGTGGATTTTATTGCTACAAGAATTCGATATCGAGATTCGAGATAAAAAAGGATGCGAAAACTTGGTGGCTGATCACTTAAGTAGGGTAAAAATTCCTTATGACGATATTTCTATAAGGGATGAATTCCCTGTTGAGGACCTATTTTCAGCCCAAGAGTATTTTCCATGGTATGCGGATATGGTAAACTTTCTTACTACAGGTTCTTTACCTATTGAGTTATCTCATTCTAAGAAAGAAAAACTTAAAAGAGAAGCTCGATATTATATTTAGGATGATCCATACTTATGGAAACATTACTCAGATCAGGTGATACGACGATGTGTTCCGGAAATCGAGGTAACATCTATACTTACTTTTTGTCATTCGCATGCATGTGGAGGCCACTTTGGACCTAAATGAACTACTCATAAGGTATTAGAATGTGGGTTATATTGGCCTACAATATTTTGTGATGCATATGAATTCTATAAATCTTGTGATAGATGTCAACAGGTAGGAAACATTACTAGGCGAAATCAAATACCCCAATCCATGTATGTGAAATTTTTTATGTGTGGGGTATTGATTTTATGGGCCCATTTATCTCTTCATTCGGAAATCTATATATACTTCTAGCAGTAGACTATGTTTCTAAATGGATAGAGGCAATTCCTACTCGAAATGATAATGCTAAAACCATGGTAGAATTTCTAAAACGTTGTATTTTTTCCAGGTTTGGCACACCTCGGGCCTTGATCAGTGACCATGGAACTCATTTTTGCAATAAAGTAATGGAAGCACTCATGAAGAAATATGGGGTTCATCATCGTATAGCTACATCTTATCACCCCCAAACAAACGGCTAAGAAGAGGTTTCAAACTGAGAAATCAAGACTATTTTGGAGAAAACTGTTCAACCTAATCGAAAGGATTGGAGTCTTCAATTGAATGATGCTCACTAGGCTTATCGAATAGCATATAAAAGCCCAATAGGTATGTCTCCATTTTGACTTGTTTTTGACAAAGCTTGTCACCTTCCTGTTGAACTAGAACATAAAGCTTATTGGGCTGTAAGGCAATGTAATATGGAATTAGAGCTCGCAGGAAAAGCTAGGAAATTAGACATCCAAGAGTTGGAAGAGATTCGAAATGATGCCTATGAGAATGCTCGTATATACAAGGATAAAACAAAATTGTTTCATGATAGAATGATATCCCGAAAGCAATTCTCAATAGGGCAAAAAGTGTTACTTTACAACTCAATTCTAAAATTATTTCCCGGTAAGCTTCGGTCTCGATGGTTAGGACCTTTTATTGTTACTAAATTATTTACCCATGGTGCAGTAGAAATAGAAAGTGAGGAGACAAGGAAGCGTTTCACAGTTAATGGTCAAAGGTTGAAACCATTCTATGAAAATTTTTAAGCTCAAACAGTCGAGAAAATTCATCTTCAACAGCCTCAATACTGATTCGGGTCGTCGAGCTAACGACGTTAAACAAGCGCTTGTTGGGAGGCAACCCAATTTTTTTTATTTTTTTATTTTACTATCTTATTTTATTTATTTATTTATTTATTTTTGTCCAGGAAACTCGAGGAATTTATTTAAAAAAAATTAAAGATGGAAACTGTAGCATTACGAGAACAACGATAACATGGGGAGTATTTTAAACCCTTTTCTTTTCGTATCTATCTTCACATTGAGGGTAATACGTTTTAAGTAGGGGGAGACGTTCCTCATTGTTTTTACTATTTTTATCTGTTGTTTGTGCTGCTATGGGTTCATTGTTGCTGCTACCTTGCTATTTTTTTTGCCTGTTTTTTTTTTAAGTATATTTTGTCCCATTTCATGCCCATGATTTTACCCACGAAATGTCCAGTATTTTGCCCATCAGTATGATTCTTGTTTGCTGAGTTAATTTTTATTTTGCTATGATTAAATTTGTCTTCACTGTTTTATTTCTATTAGGCTCACAAGATTATGATCAATGAAGAAAACTCTATCTTGCTTATGGTAAAATTGATTGAGTCTATGTATAAGAGAACAGTAAATTCTGATGCATGCTAAAATTGTTTTTCTTGATTGTTAGTTAATTGCCAAATTTATTTTTGATACTTGTTTGTTTTTCCTAATCCTCCTAAATTAAAGTTCTCTGTCCGAAAAAAAAGAAAAAAAATAAAATCCTTTGATGATTCTGCGGTTATGAGCATAGTTTAAAACGTGACTAACTGAGTAACCAGGGTTGGGTGCTTGGGTTGTCATCCTACTTCACGTAAAAATGTTGTGTGACGTGTTAAGCAAAACTCCGCTAACCCGAATAAAAATAAATAAATAAATTTGGAATGTGTTAGACTGAGTAACCGGGGTAGAATGCTTGGTTGTCATTTCACTTCGCGTCAAAAGGACTAACGCATTCTACAAAAAAAAAAAAAGAGAGAAGAAAAAAATTGAGAGCATGTTAGGCTGAGTAACCGGGATGGAGTGCTTGGGTGTCATTTCATTTTGTGTCAAAAGGTCCAATGTATTCTTAAAGAAAAAAAAAGGAAAATTTTGACAAAATAAAAGGAAGAGAACTAAATTTGGAAACAATGGTGAACAAATAGGTGTCTTGGTAAGTTTAGTAAATTATCTAACTCTCATGAAATAATTCAAGATGATTTAATTGTTATGTGTTTTAATTGGGTTACTTTTTCGATTTTACCTACAGCAAGCTAAAGGTTCTCTTTATTTTTCGTAAGCATTAAGTCCAATTATTTATAGAACTTTGGAGTATTATTTTCCATGGTGAAATTTTAATTACTTAGTAGATTATGGGTCATACTTGAGGGCAAGCATGGGCTAAGTAGGGGGAATATGATAATGATTAAATATGACATACTTTTGAATATTAAATATATATATATATTTTTAGAGTATGATCCTATTAAATTGGGCTATTTATTGTCTTTTTATTTTGTAGGGACTCAAAGTGATGATAAAAGATAAATTTGAGACAAAAAAACATGGTTTTAGAGGAGAATTTGAAGTTGTGTGAAGATGAAATGCTAAAAGAGAGAGTTTATAGGACAAAAAGACTTGGTTTTATTTTATTTTATTTTTTAAAATATATTTTATATTAGGATTTAATATTTAAGATATTATTTATTATTTAAATTTGTATTTAATTTATGCTTATCTTTTTGTACTTATCTTTTAGAGTTTAAATTGGATCTAATTAGAGAAATTAAATGTTAGATATAATTCTAATTATCTTTTAGAATTTAGATTGGATTCAACTAGGAATATTATGTACTATAAATAGGGGGTGGAGTGATTGAATTATTGATTCCCCATTCATTGAAAAATTCCTTCATCTCCCAAAATCCTAGTTCAATAAAAAACTCTATTCTTTTTTATTTTGTGTTCTTCCCCAAAAATCATGAGTAACTAAAAAACCCTTCTAGCCAAAAGTTATCAAATATTCCTCCAAGGTTCATGAGGCTTAGAATCCACACTTAATTCTTTTCAACCCACTTATTCATCAATTCTCTGTAATACGGGATTGACGCTTCCGTCCAAAGTCCCTACAAAAGTAATCTTTTCATCTTGTGCAAAGATGGCCGCTTTGTGTGTTTTGAGAAGGTTGCACAGTCGGTTCGTTAACTTACTACGTCAGAGGTTGCCGAGCCAAAAGAGACAAAACGACGTGGCATTCGTCGTTGGGAAAAGGTGATCTAGTGTAAGACAATCCCATTGGAGCGACAGTTGGCTAGAGTCAAGTTCCACTAAAAACTATATCCAGAGCTGGTGGTCGTAGGCGTCCTCTTCCATTATAACTGGCTTATGCGGGCATGAGAAGAACCATCCAAAGTCTATGATTGAATCGAGGAAGAATCAAGATAACCGGAGGCTAGATCTCTAAATATCGATAAAACCCTTCTTCTTTCAACTTGCTTATTTTATGCTGTTTATTTTTATTTCGACTTCCCTATTTTCTATTTCTTTTAATTCTATTTTCTTTATTTTTAATTTTGTTTCTTTTATTTTCCCTTAGATCGCGGAGCTTTTCTTGGGCACGATTTGGCCCACGATCTCGACAGACAAGACTTTTACGACTCTCCAGTCCCTAAGGATTAGACCCTACTTCCCTTTTACTATTATTTACTTTAATTTTCAGAATAGGTTATATTTGGTGTCCCCGATGACATGTCATCTATCGATACTTAAGGGGGACTTTTACCGATACAAGTAAATCAATAAGGAATTTTTGGATTGCCCTACACCTTATACCGATACAACTATCAGTACAAGTTTGAACCCTTGAAATGCTCAGACTTCTATTGATACAAGTGGATTTCTACCGACACATCGAGCTCCAACCGTCATAATTTTGAAGACTTCTCTGGTACAAGTCCATTTGTACTGATACAAGTATATCAGCAACTGCAAATATGCTCGATTTTAATACTTCCAACGACTAGAATTCATCCCTAATGACCACAAACATTTATAAACTTAATCCTTGATATAAATACAAGTTTAAGACACAATAAAAACCAAGAGAGATGTATCCAACCATCAAACACAAGAGAATCAACTTAAATTTTCGTTTTTTTCATTTCTCTTGTACATATTGTTGAAAGCTTATTGTAATATCTTTTCTCACTACGAAATCTTTGTATTTGGAGTTCCAATTTGCAAACACACACCTACTAGAGGTTCGTTGTTAGTTTGCTCATCTTCCATTGTTGTAAAGAGCATACTTTAAGGTTTTTGAGATGTAAAACATTAAGTAGATTGTAAAAGGGTTTTAGTTGAACCACAAAAATTAGGAAGTATTTTAGTTTAAGCATAAAAGCTGCAGGGAAAGGTTCTATCTTAACCTTGCAAAAAAGATAGAGATTGTAAATGTTAAACTTTCTCCTTGAAAGGTATAAATTCTAATGGTGAATTAAAAAATCCTTAGGAGTGAAAATCTAAGTGAGTGGAAGTAAGAAATTAGTGCTGAAGAATTATAAATTTTATAATACCAGATCATCCCTATTTGGTATTTTCGAACCTAACAATTAATCTAATATTGTGACAATTAATCTAATATTGTGTATAAAAAAAAATGTTGGAAGCTAACATTTACGGTATGTGTGAATGTCCTCAAAGTCTTGTGCCAATTAGAAAGGCATTTAAAGGCACTTTCATTGCTTCTGGGGGCTATTGTTCATGGATATTGTTCTATTTCTTTGCTTTTTTCCCCTAAGTGACAAAATATTGTTGCCAAAACAATTTATACTAATAAAACCCAAGCTTCAATTATAATGTGGGAAGCTCTAAATGTCGAAAGAAACAAAATGTACAGAAATTTAAATGTCAATTTGAAACAAAACCACGAATCAAATGTCAATTCCAATTGATAAGTTTGAATACAAAATGTTAAAAAAAAGTGATAAATTCGATTAAAAATACCTTTAGATAGGAGAAAACGAGAAAGCATGAAGAAATCCTGGAAGCCGCTGCCCAAAAACAAAGAGAATACAAAAAATGGGAGTGGAACCAAACGAAATTAAATTCAAAATCGAATTGATACCTGCAAATTTGATGAGGAACCCAACTCCTAGTGATAAGCAACACCTAATTAACCTATAAATTTGATGAAAGAGATGATGCTTACTACCAAAAGGAAGAGTGAAAGAAAAACGAGATTAAAGATTGATAAATACTTACAATAGAAAACTTTTAGAGAAATCAACAATAAAAAATGGGAGCTTTTTTTAAATTTTTAGAGAAGGAATTTAGGGTTAGGAAAGTTTTTTTTAAAGAGCAAATGGTACAAGAGAGAGAGTTTTCTAAGAAAAAAAAAACCACCACATGAATATTCAATGAAACATTTCAGATAGGAGAGTCGATAGGATCTTAATTCAAACGGATAGTCTTGAAGCAACTACAACCATTCAGGATGATTCGACTCATACCTCTATTTCTACTCTAATCGGAAGAATACGGCAAACCCTGTCGATGGTTAAGTAGTGGAAAACTCAACATATTTTCCAAGAAAAAAATAGTCTTATCAAGATAGTTCGAGATAGAAGACCCGATTTAAGATTTTTGAGGATCCTCCTTTGAGGACCTAGGCTAATCGCGTTTGTATACATTTTATTTACACTAAAAAAAATTGAAAGATCCAATTGAATGTACATTTTCAAATATCTACGTTTCATAATAGAAAAAGAGAAAAGGAGGTGTTTCAAATTTTAAAATGCATAAATGAGAAATTTGAGTGTTACAATTTTTTTACTGGGTACTAATTTGTGAAAGGCATAATAAATAAAAGTTTTTGTTGCTATAAAAGAAACTATTGCTTACTTTTAAAAAAAGGGATAATGTCATTTTCACCCCTATACTTTGACACTTGTTTTAATGTAGTACCTAAAGTTTCAAAATGTCCAATGTCATATTTGAAGTTTAATTCCGTTATATAATTTGGTACTTGTTAGTAACGGTGTTAATTTTTATCTGATTTTGACACGTGAACCAATTATGTGTTGACACATGGTAATGGCAGGTTGAAGGGGTTGTTGGACGGGCAGATTAGGAAAGGGCTATTTTGCAATTTTCCCTTCCCTCGAATAGAAAGCTTTCCTAGTCCACATTGACCACTGGTTCCAATAGCAATTGCAGCAAGCCTCACGTCAGTTGCTTTCTTCCCTTCCAAGCACCTTGTTGGATACAATTTCATTAGATGAGATTGTCTCGAAGGCATAAGAAACCAAATCAATAATCTCCTTGACCACCTTTGATGACTCGTATTCACCCTTACGAATGCTGCTCAGAAGCCTAAACAATTTTATAGAAATCATACAAAAATTATAAAATGCATCAAAAAGTCCCTTTAACAATTAACTTTAATTGTTGATCGTTAAAGTTAACGACCCTAGTTTTTTTTTTAATTAAAATCATCATGTGTCGCAACACAATGTGATATGTGACGAAAAATGATAAAAAAATTAAAAATTAATAAAAAATATAGAAAAACTACAAAATGCTTCTTTTGGTACGATAAATTTTATAATTTCTTTTACGAAATTTATATTTCTTTACATTTTGTATAATTTTCTTATGACTTTATAAAATTTTATATTTTTTTATATTTTTTTACGATTTTTATAAAATTTTATATTTTTTATATTTTTTTACGATTTTTATATATTTTCTAATTTTAAATATTTTAATTTTTTATTAAAATTTTATAATATTTATAGCTTTTATTGATTTTAATATTTTATAATTTTTAATAAAAACATGGGCTTAATTACTTTTTTTGAAAAAGTTTGAGGGTTTTTTTAATGCATTTTAAAAGTTCAAGTACCCAATTGAGTGCAAAAAAGAGTAAGGGCTTAATTGCTATTTTTTGAAAAGGTTTGAGGGTCTTTTTGATGCATTTTGAAAGTTTAAGTACCTAAATTAGTGAAAAAAAAGCAGGGACTTAATTGCTTTTCTAAAAAAAAGTTTGAGAGCTTTTTGCACCATTAAGCCTGATTTATTTGTACTGATTAATGTAAAGTTTGTTGTCTTGAGCAATTTATTATTTTGCTCCTATTAACACGTCAACAACAGCTCCCAATATCTAGCAGAAACAGTTGCTTCATTTAAGAGCTAGTTTTTAATTCAAATAAGTGATTTAATTTGAATAAAGTTGTTTAGATAATTCTCCTTGTTATTCACCTCTTGTATTTAAACCATGATTGCTTCTTAATAATACATTCAAGCCTTTTCATCACTTTCCATCAGTGATTGATTATGGTGTCAGAGCTATTCTAATCTCTTACGAGAAATTGATCATTTTTTTCCACTTCTTTCTTTTCCTCCTACATTGTTCTTTTATTTTCTTTAAATGGAAAATTCAACCCCAACCATGGTTAGCCCATCTGATTTCACTGTGTCCGTGGAAAATACTAATCATCTGGTTCAGTTTAACCCATGATCCCATTTGCCTTTGAAACTTATTGATCTAATGAACTTTGTAACCTAGAAAGCTCAAGTTGAACCCCTCATGTTTGGCCATGATCTCTACCCCTATCTAGACGGCACCATGATTGTTCCCCCGAGGTCCATCACCGTTAATAATATCCAAACCTTAATTCCAAGGTATAAAATCTAGTTTCGACCAAAACAATTAATTCGTAATGCCTTAATGGCATCGGTTGATTTGACTATCACCTTTGCAATTGCCAAAACAGCCACCTCAAAGGAAGCTTGGGATACGTTGCACACTCTGTATAAGAATAAGCCCCACACAAGAGTCTTCAATTTAAAAAATTCTTTAGCCTTAATCAACAAAGAATCTCAAAGCATTGCAGATTATCTACGAGACATCAAGAATGTGGCAGATGAACTTGCCACTGCAGGTGCTCCTATGTCGGATACTAAACTTGCCGTTAAAATACTTAGTGACCTAGGACCTGAGTATGATACTATATTAGCTGTCATTCAGGCTCGTGACTCCCAAATCTCATACGATGAACTTTATGAAAAACTCATCAACAAAGAACTTCTTCTTACACACAGAGAACAAACTAAATCTTCCCATCCTATCACTGCTGCAGTTGCTAATCATACCTCGTCAAGCAACAATGCTCCCTAAAGTAATAGAAAAGGATAATCATCTAATTCTCACTAGAGATCCCAGAATCCAATACCATAATACATGCAACAATGCCAACCTGTTAATACACAATGCAATAGTCTAGTTTGTCAACTTTGTGGTCGTCATGGCCACACGACCAATGTTTGTCGCACATGCTCTGACAACCACCTAGAAACTCAAGTTAATTATAAATCTATGCCTTGGATAGTTGACTCAGGAACATCTCATCATGTTACAATTGATGCTGATAATATTCAACATCCACACGACTACACAGGAATAGATAAATCACAGTGGGTAACGGTAACAAAATTCTCTTTTCTTCTATTGGTTCAGTTCATCTAAAGGCATCAAATAAAAAAATTCAACTTTCTCATACTTTGTGTGCTCCTAACATTAAACGTAATCTTATCCCTGTTTCAAAATTCTATCACGACAGTCTAACCTTAATTGAGTTTTTTCCTTCTGTGTTTCATGTTAAGGATCTATGCACGGGGGCGTTGTTGGCATGCAACAAGAATAAGCAAGGATTATATGAGTGGCCCTCCGAGAGTCATTTATGCAAATCGAGCCACCACTCTTATTACATTAATAAGGAGGAATCTCAACTTCTATGGCATCAAAAATTAAGACACCCAAATAAAAAAGTAATTCAAAATTTTTTTCAAACATTGTCAATTCCTTTTTCAACATTAACAACTTCTAATCATTGTAATTCATGTGCTTCAAATAAAAGTCATCGACAAACCTTTTCTCAAAACACTTTGGTAAGCAAAAAACCATTCCAACTTATTTACAGTGATTTATGGGTTCCTTCAATAGTTTTATCAATTGATAAAAAAATTATATTATGTAATTTTTGTTGATTAATTTACCATATACACATGGCTTTATACGCTTCAACGGAAAAATAAGATTCAATCAATTCTTTCAAAATTTAAACGTCTTATTGAAAACTATTTTTAAACAAAAATAATTTCATTTTACACTGATGATGGTGGTAAGTTTAAAGGCCTAAAATCGTTTCTTCAAATTAATGGCATTGAACATCTTGTTTCAACACCATACACACCTCAACAAGTTGCCTTGGCTGAATGTAAACATCGTCACATAATTGAAACAGCCAAAACAATTTTACAACAAGCTTCCTTGCCTTCTCCTTTTTGATCATTTCCTTGTCACCAAGCCTCTTGATAAATAGGCTTCCAACTAAAACTTTAGATGATCATTCTCCGTATCAAAAAAATTTCGATGAAACACCAAATTACAAAAATATTTATACCTTTGGATGCCTTTTTTATCCTTGGTTGAGACCATATGCCAAACATAAATTAGAACCTCGATCTACACCATGTGTTTACTCATACTCATCATAGTAATCAGTGCTTTGATCTTATATCTCAAAAGATTTTTATATCAAGAGATGTTATTTTCTATGAAAATAGGTTTCCTTTTTCTGATATATTTTCTCATTTACAACATAAAATGTTTTCACATTTAATTGAGATCATATTGCACATGTGCCCAATAGTTTGAATAATTGTACCGAGTTTTGATGAGATTCCTTTGATAATTAAGGTTGCTCCTCAATTGCAAGCACCTCTCGTTATAGGTCCATCTCCTAATCCAACACAAGCGGTTACATCAACTTTAGCCCCCGCCATAGCTCCTCAATGCACCTCATCACCTAATTAGGTACCTCTCTCCTCTACCATTACTTCACCTTTGCAGCCCTATCAATGTCGAATTCGCCAACATCACAAACTCAACCTATTGCTAATCCTTCACCCCCATCCTTATCACCCCTCCCACCTCACTTCCCACTTCACTTCCTATCAATATTATCCATCAACCAACCCAAGTTGATTAACCAGTTACTCGCTTACAAAATAATATCACTAAACCAAAACCTATATTTGACTATCTAGCCCATGCTACACCCGTATCACTTCCTTCAACATACAAACAAGCCCAAAAAATGCACAATGGTGAGAAGCTATGAAACTTGAGTTTGATGCTTTAATGAACAATAATACTCGAGAATTAGTTTCGCCATCTTCTTCACAGAATATTGTAGATTGCAAATGGCTTTACAGGATAAAAACCAAGTTTGATGGTAGCATTGACCAATACAAAGTTCGTCTTGGAGCCAAAGGGTTCACACAACGTCTTGGTATTGACTATCATTCAACCTTCAGTCCTGTAATCAAGCCCGTGACTGTACGACTCATTCTTTCTCTTGTTGTTCAACATAATTGGTCTTTGCATCAATTGGATGTCAACATTGCCTTTCTTCAAGGCAACCTTGCTGAAATAGTATACATGAGACAACCCCCTGAGTATGAGTCTCCTAACTTTCCTTCATATGTCTGTAAATTAAACAAGGCCATTTACGATCTTAAACAAGCACCACATGCTTGGTACTCTGAATTGAAGAACTATCTTGTTCACATTGGTTTCCGGACATCCAACTCTGATTCATCATTATTTATTTATCATCGTGGTGGTCAAATGATTTACATTCTAGTATATGTGGATGACATCATTGTCAATCGATCATGCTCCTTTTCAATTCAAGATATTATCAAGTCTTTGAGTTGTCGATTCTCATTAAAAGATCTTGGTCGAATCACTTATTTTTTAGGTGTTGAAGTCATTCCCATGTTTGATGGACTAATACTTTCTCAAGAAAAATATATCTATGATCTCCTTGTTGTGTTTCACATGGCAAATTGTAAGCCAGTTCAGACGCCGATGAGTTCTAATGCAACTCTCACTATTGGAGATGGTAGTTCTTCCGCTGATGCCACTTTATATTGCCAAGTTTTAGGCAAACTATAGTACCTATCACTTACCCGACCAGATCTTAGTTTTGTTGTCTATAAACTTTCTCAGTTTATGCATGCGTTAATGGTTACTCATGGTTTGAAGATCACTTCCTTGACTACTTCAACTCTTACTATGTACTCCGATGCTAATTGGGCTGGCGATGTGATGGTATTACAAATGATATATATTTTCTCCCTAATTTAGTGCTTTTATTGTCTCTTTTGTATCTTATTTAGCATGCATCATAAGCATTTTATAATTAGTTATTATATTTTCTAATACATTGCTAGTTAGTTTAAACTCTCATTATTTCTATATATTTTGTTCTAATGTCGACACAAGCAGTTGGTATATTGCATGTTAAGATTGCTAGCACAGGAACTCAGTCCAGAAGATCAACATTGATAGAATGCAACCACAAAACTAGCTTGGAATTGTGACCAGAGATGTCGCTGCATTAAAGTTGAACCTCAAATGAGTGGAGTTAAGCTAAGTTTACACTAGAAGCACTAGAGTAGGAATATCACAGATGTCTCTGTAATTACAACATCAGAATGTGTCTAATAGTACAGCGACAATCTGCAGATCATTAAAGAAAACATGTAATCTGCGTGAGTGCACAGCTGTACTCTAACTAACTTTGACAGCTGCAAAAATCCAAATCTAAATATGAGAATGAAGGACGAAATCTGCAAATAATTAAGGGTTATAAATAGATGAAAAACTAGGAAAAAATCATCAAGAACAAGGGGATTAAATTTTGAAAATTCTTCGTGAATATTGGGGAGCTGATGAACCACTTCTGCAATTGCTTTTGACGAGAGGTGCTTGATGCCGAGCAAGAGGAACAAGTAAAGAGTAGGCCTAGTAGTCTAGAGATAGTAAGCTTCGTTGTACTCTTTATTTCTTCTAAAACAATGATGGATTCTGTTGATGTTAAATGAATACAAGAGTATATTTTAATATTATATCATTTTGATTCTTATTTTACATTACTTGTTCGCTTATTCTTGGATTTAACCGCTTTAAACCCAAAAGTGAAATTGTAGTACATCGACATCAAGAGATGCAATGATAGGTTAGATTAACAAGTGGGTTAGGCGAGAGCTGCTCGGGACTGAGACAGACTCCAATTACTTGTTCTTGGATACACATCATTGCTCTCATTGAGAGGTGGAGTAGTGTATCTCAGTCAGGATTAAGTAGGGAGTTATTATGAGTAAGAACTCGAAAGGACTTCATTTCTGTGACAATTCGTCTACATTTTACCTTATTGACGCATCCAGCATTGCAACCTGTAGAATCAGTGAACCATTTCCGCCCTTTACACTTGATCACTTTTATATTTCCTGCATTTAAATTTCCATTACTCACACTCAACACTTTTGGATTTATTTTCAGTAAATTTACATCTAACTTCTGAGATTTGACTTTAATACAATGACAATAATGATTAATTTAGTGTGCATAATTGACATAACTGCGCTGACAACCATATTTACATTATACTGATTTTTCTTCTATTAATTGCTTTATCATTAAGACATCGGAAACCATTTCATGGAATCGATATTCGATAGCTCTATCTATCAACTATACTTGCATCGACGTGTGTACGCTTTCACAATCGTGTGTTGTAAAAACACCGATCACGATGTCAATTATTGAACCTCTACGTCTAGTTATATACTCTATTTTGGTCAAAATCCTATTAGTTGGTCTTCTAAAAAGCAGCGTATGGTAGCACAATCATCTACGAAGGCTGAATATAGAGCAGTTTCATCTGCTATCGCTGAAGTTAATTGGGTTCAAAAGCTATTCACTGAACTTTGTGTTGATCTTCTAGACACACCCATAATTTATTGTGACAATATGGGTGCTTCTTATCTTTGTCAAAATCTTGTTCTTCACAGCAAAATGAAGCATATCGAAGTTGATTTTCCCTATGTTCGTGAATAAGTCCAAAACAAACAAGTGTTTGTTCAACATTTGCATGCAGCAGATCATCTCATTGATACTCTTACGAAGCCTCTACCCCGATCAGCATTTCATCATCATCTTGCCAAGTTGAAAGTTTTTCCACTACCATCTGCTTGAGGGGCCATATTAACACATCAACAACAGCTCCCAATATCTTGCAGCAACAGTTGCTTCGTTAAAGAGTTTGATTTTAATTCAAATAAGTTTGATTTAATTTGAATAAATTTGTTTAGAAATCTCCATCTATACAAGAGAGTTTGTTATTCTCCTCTTGTATTTAAACCATGCTTCCTTCTCAATAATACATTCAAGCCTTTCCATCACTTTCCATCAGTGATCGTTTAGCTCCAAACTATATATATTTATCAACAACAAAAATAAACAAGATATCTATATATTTACTTAAAAAGTAAATAAAATATACTAAACACAAAGGAAAAGAAAGCGTCATATTAATAAATCTAGAGTTCACCAATTAACTTCTGCATAAATCACCACAAATCAACTATCACACATATAATCTATCAAGCAATGGTGTCAACAACTTGATTATGCCATGATGTATGAACACTGAGCAAAAAAATTGCACAAAAGATACAAAAATTAGAATGCGACTTTAACTGCAAGTGTCATAGGTCAGTTCTAATATAAAAATTTATATAATGAAATACTAAGTATTTTGAGGATTGAACCCAAAGAAGGTTGGATGAAAAAATTGACCAATAATGATTAAGTATGCAACAAGTAAGTCTAGCCAGTTAATTTCTAAATAATAAAGTACTACAAATCATAAAGGAGTAAATTATACTAAGCTATCAACTAGAAGGACTAAATTGCAATAAATCTAACTTCAAAAAATTAACAATTGAGCAAACAATATGGTTCACTAATATCTGTGTTAATGATTAATTCTTAGACTAGAGAGTTTATCTCTCAACCTCATTAGATTAAACCAAGCTAATGAAATTAGTGCTCAATAGGATCTCCTATTGATCTCACCTATCTATATAGTTCCATAAAGTTGTCAATTTTAGGTTTCAAATTTCATTCAATTTAGTCTAAATTTTACAATCTAGTCTCTAAACCTTAAATTAATCAATTAACATTTCAATTAAACAACCACAAGTAAAATTAGATCATACCCATAATCAGTCCAAGAAACCCAATCATTTTCATATTAAACCATACAAGAAAAATAACCAAAATAAAATCAAGTTTAGAAATGCTCAATAAAACCAACAAAACCTTGAATCGATGATAGATTTGAAGTGTCGCGTCCATGAATATTGCAGCCTAACTGATAAAACAGAAAATTATAATAAGAAAATGCTAAAAATCTATTGAAATATTAGAGAGATTGAAAAATGTACAAGTCCTTGTACTTTTTGCTATGAATATAAAAGTGCAAAACAATGTCAAAGAGAATAATTCTAAAATCTAACCTAAAAGAGTAGCACTAAGAACCTAGCATGCATATAAACAATTCACAAACAATCAGTTCACATACCAAACACATTAATAATTCACATATCAAATAGCTTGCTTTTGGACAGTTCACATATAATAGTTCTCACATAAACAATTCACATACAACAGTTCGCACATAAATAGATCATAGATAATAGTCAACACATAATCAGTTCGCATACAATAGTTCACATATAACCAATTTGCATACAATAGTTCACATGTAATCAACTCAATCTAGTGATATATTCAATTTGTAAATGTCGAAACCATTTTTTTTGAAAAGTCCCTACTTATATTTTAAAAACAAAAATTGAATCATTACCAATCATTTTTAAATAGGTGTGATTGGATCACCTTGTAAGATTTTTAAAATTATTAAAACAATAATTTTGGTCTTTGAAACCATAAAACGGGTTCAGTAGTCGGTTACACATGAGGAAGGATTAGCACCCTCACATGCCCAAAATTGGTACATAGTCGATTATTTAATGTCTTAGTTGTTGAAAATCGGGAACTCGAGTAAAATTTAAACTATGATCCTTAAATGAGTGACATATTTCGATGTTGTTTAAAAATTAAATTTTGCGAAGAAATGCTCTTTTATTCGAATTAATCAAGAGAAAAACTCATGTCTAGAACGTTAAGATGCAACATTCTTTAATCTTTGAAAATAAAGAACATTTATTAACCAAACCTTATTTATTTTGATTTTAAATAGGATACTCAATTACGTAAGTTCAAAGAAAAACCATACTGAGTACATTAGGGCATAATTTCTCGAATCCCTTAAATAAAAGAACATTGCTTCGATTTAGATGATTACTTATGCATTACATAAAATTAGAATATCATTTGATTTATTTACTAAAACATTTTATGAAGAATGAATAAACATATACATAATTTACAATATGATGATGGCAAAAATAAACAATTGATATACATGAATTAAATGAATAAATAAATACAAGTAAATACAATCTATAACACAATTTTAAAAAAGAGAGTAATAATAATAAATAAAATAACAATTCAATTGTAATAATAATGGCAATGAAAAATAATTAATTATTCAAATAATAATATAAAAACACAATCATGAGAAACTCTAAAATAATTAAGTTAAAGACAAAATAAAGCATGTAATTAATTAAAAGGAAAAAAAATGTAAATGGCATACAAATGAATAACAAATAAATAAAATTAAATTGAAATTAACGAAAAAATAAAATTAAATAAAGGAAAAATATAAATAGCATAAAAATAACAAATACGTAAAATACATAAACAATAAATAAAGACAAGAATATAAATAACATAACAAATTAATAACAAATAAATAAATAAAAGAAGAATAATAAATAAAAATTAAATACTAAATAAAATAATACAAATAATATATAAAAAAAATTGGGACCAAATTAAAAAATTGAAAACAGTAGGGTCTAATTTGTAAAAAAATATAAACTAAATGGGGCAAAATAAAATAAAGGACTAAATTAAAAAAGCAAATAAATTAAAGCTACACATTAAAATAGAAATAAAATGAAATTAAACTAAATTCAAATAAAATAAAAATTACATGGACTAAAGGGATAAATATCCCATCCTCTGTACACGTGTCATTCCCTAAAAGGATCCACTATTGGTCAAAGGACCAAATTGTAAAGCAATTAAATAAAAGAGGTTGAAATCGAATTTAAAAAAAGGACGAAATTAAAACAAATGAAAAATGTGGAAGGGCCAAATGGGAAATTAGCCCATCCGCATGAAACACGCAAATCCCATGGTCTAAACGGGTCAGATCTCAGGTTATATGCCAAAACGACGTCGTTTTAGGGCTTTGGTCCTAGGCTAAAACGGCATCGTTTTCATACCCTATTTAAATTAAAAGTTTTTTCAAGAATTTCATTTCCTCTTTTGCTTTTTTTTTTTAAAGAAAACTTTCTTACTTTCTTATTTTCTCTAAAGTCCTCATCTAGGTCGGCCATGGGGACGGTAAGGCATTACCTTGGGCCACTGGTCATCAGCGACAGTAACCACTGCCTACGATGACCGAAAAGAGCAAAAGTCCTTTTTTGAAACCTTTTTCAAACCCAAAACCCAAATCTTGGGTTATTTCACAAAAAAAAACACCTCAAAAACCTTAAAAAGATGAGAAACTGTTTCAGTGTCTTTTTAAAAACATCCCCACCGACGAGGCCCTTCACACCTTCGTGTAAAAAGGGGATAGTCCTTCATCGGGGACAGAACCCTTAACCATCAATGGCAATAAAAAAAATGCAAACAAGGTAAAAAAATCCCCTAAACTATTTTTTTTTAGATTTGAAAAAAATAAAAGCACAAGTTTATACCTTTAATTTTTTTTTTTGCTTTTTTGATTTATCAGTGTGTAAAAATTACAAAGGATTGATTCGTTATTTTATAGCACGATTTTTACATTTTCCTTTGTTTTTCTCTATTTTTATGTTCTTTTTTCTATTATAGGTGTGAAATCCAAATCTAAAAGACCCTTGTACGACCATGGTGAGAGACTGGAGTGGCTGATGTGGCCATCGTTGGTGTTAACGTGGCGTTGGAACAACGACGACGGTGGCATCCGAGGGGCAGCGTGGGTGAAGGGCGACTTCTAGGGTTTTTTAGTTTACTTTTTTTTTTTAATTGGGCTTGTAAAATTTGGGCTAGGGTTTTTTTGTTTTGGGTTTTATTTGGTTTTGTTTTTTTTTTATATTTGGACTTTGTAATGGACTTTGGATTTTTCTCAATGGGTTTATTTTTATTTTTTAATAAAAATTGGTTTTTATTTTATTTATTTATTTATAATAATTAAAACTGTGTATTTAAAAGCCCGAACGAAATTGGGCTTTAACAATAAACATTTAGTTCGTATGCATATAAGCAAATCATTTCAATTGGGTTATTTATTTGCAAGTTGTGAAATGGACACAAAATCATACGATTACACTTATTGGATAAATGAATTTCCTCACAACGCCTCACTTTTGGACTCGAAGAGTCATTCGATTCACCATATAAGTGCAGCACGAATGCTCGCACTCTCCTCACAACGCCTTACATTATCGCTAGTGAATGGAGCATTGCTCAACATTCCCTTATCTCTCCACATTCACCTGGCCCACAAATGCCCTATCATTGTACATATAAGTGAAAACTCACAATCTTATGGCATGCCAACTATATCCAAAAGTTCCAAAATTCACTATGTCAATATAACACATATATACACATTTACAATTCACATCATTTTAGCCTCGCAATAAAGCAGAGCTCGTAGTTCACAATATACAGTTCACAATTAACAATATGACATAGTTCGCAAGCAATAAGGTTCGCAATGCCCAGTTCATAGAAACTCACAAAGCATAGTTCGCAAGAGCTCACAATGCATAATTCACAATGGTTATACAGTTTGTCATATTATCACAGTTCGCAACACATTATCATATAGTTCACAAAGCATTAAGCTCACAAATACAAATCATCAAACATGCAATAAGAGGGTTCGCACATAACATATGTTCGCATGTAGCATAGATTAGCATAGTAAAATGTGTTCAGATACAGTATAACAAATCTCATACAATACATAGGTCCGCACACAAAATACACATTTATTATTAGGGTTCGCAAATCATGTAAGATCACACACAAATAGATTCATATGAAAGACTCACACATCATGTAAAAGAGTTCGTATAACATATAAAAGAGTTTGCATATGCATGCAACTAGCTCACAACATTAAAATATGGGTTCGCACATCTTACTTGGCTTCCAGTAGCATACGACCTCATTTTCAAATGCAGTATACAGTGTACTCACCTTAGTTCACCACGTTGTGTCGATTAGGTGACCTTCTATTTGCCTTTCTCCTTGCTAGTCAATGCTCCACCAATATTCACAACTTCGCACAAAAGCATACATATTACTTATCGTTCCAAGTAACTTAGCACTTACTCTACTCAATCACAACTTACTACCTACGCAATTTCTACTGAGCTCAAACAGTTTATTTACTTAACCTATATTCTCTCTCTTAACCTTCTTACATCGCAGGTATTGACAGATCTAACTTATTAACTAAGTGTGATCAAACTCGACTCTATCCTTTAAAAACGATTACTATTTATCACCTTCCTCAAGAACATAGGCAAATCGTTTATACATTTTCAGAAAAGTTTCGTTAAATCCAATGGTAAAAATCTCTTGATCACTTTCAATCTCATTCGAAAATTATTTGGAAATCATTTTAGAAAACACTTCGCTAGCTTTGATCCACCATTTTCATAAAACCGAATGTTTAAAAAAATATCATTTATGTTTCTTATCTAAAACCGTAAATACTCAAATAAAAAAGTATCTCATGTAGATTTAATATGAGAAATAGATTGGTTACCTTCGATCTTGCTAGCCTTCATGATTTCCAAGTGTCTGCTCAATAATCGAACCAAAGTTTAAGTAGGAAATAGTGTTTTACTTGAGAAATCAAATAAGAAAATAACGTTTGGTTGTCAAAAAGATGCAATGTACAGAAAATTTTGAGAGAAAAGCTAACTACCAGATGCAACTAACATTTGAAATGCCAAGTGTAACAGCCCGTTTTTCAGTGGTGTCGAAAACAGTGATTTCAAGACCACAAACCCAACGAGAAAATTTTATAATGAGTGTTTAAATTAAATAAGTCAATAATAATTTTATATGGAATTTTGAATTGAAGAATTTTAATTATTGAATTAAAAGTTAGTATAAGTGATTTGGTTCAAAAGTCAAGTGGTTTTAGAAAATGAGGAATTGGGACCTCGTTTCTGAAATTAAGGGTCGTAAATATTTTTATTAAATATTTACAGAGTCTTATTATATTTAAATTGAAGTTCGGTTGGATAATTTTGATGATTAATTGCTTAATTAAGGAAAAATGAGTAAATTGTAAAAGGGGTAAAAGTTAATTGTTACTGATTAAAAATAAAAGAGACCAAAGTGGTAATTACACCATTGTCAAAAAGTCCAAGCGGTGGAGGATATGATTACCTTCCACTAACTTTTGGTTTATTTATTCATTTAGTCCTTTTTAGTTTAAGGCTAAATTGTAAACAAGTTTGTTTGATTGAAATTTAATATAATTAAGGGACCAATTATGAAATTATATCATTTTTAAATAGCCTAAAAATAGAAATGATGTGAAACTCTTTAGATTTTTATGAATTGCAATTAAATCCTAATAAAAATAAGGATTTACTAACTAGTTTAATTTAGTATGATCGAGAATGGTGGTTTCGAGGTCACAAATTTGATGTGTTAGATAGTAAATATTAATTATTTTAATATTTAAGAGGTCATTTGTATCGTATTAAAATTTGGTGTCTAAATTTTATCGTTTAGATAGTTAATTAAGTAAAAAGGACTAAATCGTAAAAGCTAAAAATCCAAAATTCATTAGTTAAATGTGTTTATTAGTAGAAGGAAGGTTTAACAAGGTCCTTAAGAGGTAAAAAAACCCTAAGGAAGGGCAATGGATGTTTTTGGTCATTATAAACATGAAATCTAATTAATTACTAAAGGGCAAAAGAGTAAATAAATAAATTAAAGTAAAAACAAAACTTAAAGTGAGAGAAATGAGTTATCTTCCTCATTTTTTCTTCTTTCCACCATAGCCGAACCCTAAAGGAACTTGAAGAAAAATCGATTAGATAAGTCCTTTGATTGGTAGGTGATTTCTCACCCGTTTTTAGTAATTTTTATGTTTTTAAGTTCGTATTAGCTTAATCTAGCTAACCCGTGGACTAATTTGTGAATCTGTTAAATGTTATAATTTTTTTCATTTATGAATGTGTTGTTTCTTGAAATTTTATTGAAGTTCTTAAGCTTGGTTGTTGGATTTGATTATTTTGTAAAGTGATTTTGATGATTTTAGTGCAAAAGGACTAAATTATCAAAGTGTTAAATTTGTCAGGACTTAAGGTGAAATAATGCAAAAGTGGGCTGTTGAAAGATGCATGAATATTCCACAAGCTAAAAATTTAAAATAAAATGGTTAATTTGCAAGTTTAGAGCTAAAGGACTAAGTTGAATAAAATTGAAAAGTTAAGGGCAATTTTGTAAAATACCAAAAAGGCTTATTTGCATATAATGATTAGAAATTTCATGTTTATTTAAATAGTTGAATGAAATTATTGTAATAGATCAAGATCGTGTTTCGATCGTGGAAAAAGGAAAATTACGTATTTGCCCCTGAAGTTCACTTTAACTGCAATTTCATCCGATAAGTTTGTAACGTTAAATTTACATTTAAATAGTATATTATTTTTATTCTTTATAATTTTTATAGAACAGATTATGGTACGTGAAATTGAGAAAGATGAAAAAGAAATGAATGAAAGAGATATCAGGCTTTGAGCCGATGATTTGAAACCGACACGATGGCTGAGGTACCGAATATGTTGCGACTCCTCAACAGCTCGTGCAAGAAGCATCGTGAGTCAGAAAATGAGAAAAGAAATATGGATCCTAAATGGATTACAGGCCCTACGATTATTGAGATTTATGCATAAGTGCATATTCTCGACAGCTCGTGTGAGCAGCATCGTTAGGGAACAGTTATATGCACAGATACCGTATTGATGGCTGAGGTACCGCATATGTTGTGAGTCCTCGATAGCTTGTGTGAGCAGCATCGTGACATGGGAAAGAGATATGGATCCTAAATGGATTACAGGCCCTACGATGACTGGACTATACTTATTGCATACTCTCGACAGCTCGTGTGAGCAGCATTATTAGGGAACAGTTTATAGTATATACAAACACCGTACTGATGGCTGGGGTACCGCATACGTTGCGAGTCCTCGACAGCTCGTGTGAGAAGCATCGAGTACTGGTAACAGAAAAGTTATAGACAGGAAAGTTGGAACACCAAATATGGCTTGAGGAAGCAACAGTTCATCCTATCTCGGTTGAGATATAATTGCTTTATGCATATGATTGGTAACTCTTTAAACTCTTTGAACTTACTAAGCTTTGAAGCTTACCAAAGATGTTATTGTTGTTTTATAGATTGTTTACTGTTTGAAGATTAGATCATCTCGAAGAAATCACACTATCTCGAGAGCTCATTCGATAGTATTTTCATCACTTGGTTATATGGCATGTACTCGGATGATGTTACCCTTGGAATGTTTGATTTTGGATTGTTGGTTCTTTGTTTAACTAAACTTGCTTGCTTTCTTGATGTTGTAATTAAGCAAATATGTTTGGTAATGAATTGGCATGTGAATTTAAGAATACTTGTGATGATTGATTGTATTTTGTGTCATCTGATGAAACAAGTATTGTCATGTATAGATTTTGCAGGATGAGGATTTGAATAAGAATCTTGTGTTGAATGATGGTTGATAAACTTGAGGACTTGTGTGAATAATCGAATTCTGTATACTTGTTTCGGTATTGCATGTATCAGTAGAAGTACAGAGTAGGGGAGAAGTTGGTTACTGACTTACATTGTATTGGTAGGTAATATACGAAGTATCGGAAGTTCTATTCATAATAGTATCGGTAGTCTGAATACTTGTATCGGTAGAAGTTGTAAGGTAAAACTTCTTAGCTCTCTGGAGTTTTTAGTATCGATAGAAGCATGACATGTTTCAGTAGAAGTCATACTTGTATCGGTGGTATTGTCTCAAGTACCGGTAGAAGTCTACACTATTCTTGAACTGTTTATTAACTTGACAACTACCGATACTTGTCCAACAAGTACCGATAGAAGTATCCAAAAATCATGGAAATGATCTTTTTGCCCTTGTTGAGTTATAATTATATTTAAATGATTATTTATGACATGATATTAAAAGATGAACAGTGATAAATGAATAGAAAGACACCAATACCCTAACTGGCAACGATTTTCGAGTTTTGGGTATTATAGACATGAAAAATGGATGTCATGGTTTGTGAAATGAATATTGATTCCTTCTGCGATGTAATGATAAGTATGTTTGGTTATAGTTAGGTTAGCTAATGGTGAGAACTTTGTGTTTGGGATACAGGACCATGTGATCCCTGATGGAAAATATTTGTATGCGATTCCTAAGTTCTTACGTGATTGAATTTGATTATTTATTGATTGAAAGGTTGTAAATGAATGTGTAAAAATTAAATGTAGTTAGTATTCTAAGCTACAAATTATAATTGTAAAAGTTGTTATTGAATTGTATGTAAAAAAAAAAAAAAGAAAGACTCAAAAAGCTCAGTAAACCCTGAGACCTTAGACCGGAGATGGTTTTGGGTTTTTGGGTGTTACACCAAGAGTGAAAAAAATAAAATGATCGTGAGGGAAAAAGATAAGCAGTGAAGGGTTTATATAGCCAAACTCATTTCTAAAATTTGTTTTTTTACTCCATAACCCCTTCCTATTTTTACCCGTGTTTTACAAGTCCCCATTATCCATTAGTTCTAATTTTTTTTATTTGGGTTCTCTAATTTAACTATTATTTCAATTTATTCTTATTTATTAACACTAATTCTATTTACTCTATTGATCTAACATAATTACGATTTTCAGTTCAACAGACCTCGACTTACGATCTTGATTCTACCAACCCGATTTTTGGGATGTGACAATAACCCTATCAGTGCCATCTATTTATGGGAAGAGGAGGTAGAATCCTTGTTGAATTGTAGAGGTTTATTTCAACTAGAAAAACAAACTCCTAGTTTATATAAGAGTGTAGTGGGCAACAACCCTAGTTAATATTATTAGGGTTTGTCGTCCACCGCTTTAACATGAGGGGCTTTTAGGCTTCTCCCATAGCAGGTCCAATTACAAGTATTTCCTAAGCTTTTAACCCAACATTTTATAATTTGATCCAACTCAATATTTGTTTTTCTATTTCTCAAAATAAAAATCTTAATATTTTCAATTAAATAATCTTCTCAACTGAATTTTACTTCTGTTAAAATCATTACAACTTTACCGTAAAAGAATCTATGAGAAAATATATTTAATATTCTGCATTCAACAGTTCACTATGACCAATTGATTTATTTTCATTTTTAACTTCATTTAATTCAAAAAACCATATATATTCATTTCCAAGTCATTTTCATTTTTCATTTTTATTTTAATTTGGACAAAACCATAATCTTTTCCAAATGTTTCTCATTTCTCCATTTTCTTCATTCCTATTCATTTTTGTTAATTTGATTGAACATGCAATTCATTTATGATTTCAATGAGCTAGCAGAGAGGCTGATTGGACATATGCAATTAAGGCTCAAATGATTTATAATTAAATTTCAGTCTTTCTCCTATTAATTATAAACTCATTTAGTCATGAAGTCATTCTACAATAGTATCGTGATTGAGCTCTCCCCAACGACACACCATTTCGAGAGCAACTCGATTAGTTTTCGTTCAATGACCTTATCATAAGTGTGTTACCCTCAAAGGATATCCTTAAGCTCTTTGAGATAATATCCGTTCTCTCAATATGACCAAATTTTATCTCATGGTAACCGTTATTTTCTCCTTCATGAAAAGTCAATTACTATCAAATAGTAATCAAGTTATTCATCACAAAGACGAACAACACATGATCATATTTTACTTTTCATCAACCATGTAATGTCAATGAGAGAATATCGTTTACCCAAGTCCTAGGCAAAGAATTCCACTGTCTTGAATGATGCTACATACAATAGAAGTGTTATACCCAATGCATCAGTTTTTGGTTCCTTATTTATTTGAACTTAAGCTTTTACTTACATCAAGTTATATGAGTCACACATAGATAGTTCGTCATCCATTCAGGATTTAGGTATGTCATACTATGAACGTTACAAGTGAATAAATTAATAAACAAATTCAGGATCTATTCTTCTTGGGTCATGTCTGATGTACTATCAGTCCAGTCAATCACATCTATATATCTATCTTTTGAGAGTTATCCGCTCTGATGCTCAAGATAATATGGTTAGAAAATAATTTAATTGCACATAATATAATAATAAAACAAAGAAATTTAGGGTTGAATAAAGCTAAAAGGGAAAATAAAAAAAATAAAAGAAAGAAAAGCAAACAAGAGCAGGGAATAGCGCAAGCCAAAATAAGAATGAAAGAAGAAAGAAATTCTGTGTTTTCTCCCGGCCAAATCAAGGACGTTATTCCCTTTCCAATGTTCAGTTTTTAAATTTGGAATAAAATTTTAGTATTCTATTCTTACACAATTTCTTAATGATAAAATTAAATATTAATTTAAGTAAAATATAAGAAATAAAATTTAATCCTAATTATTTTTTAATAAATATCATTACAAACAATATTTAAATAAAATTAACATAATCATAAAATTTTAAAAGGTTTTGTTTGTCAAATTATTACTATCAGGCTCAAATCTTTCATGTGACTCCATAATTTTATTTATTTTTCGTATTTTGAATTTACACTGCATCAATACTAAAATTAATAATATTTATAAAAAATTTTACTAAAATAAAGCTCTTAGGCTAAATATGTCAATTTGACACCACGTTACTATAAAAAAATTCACACCAAATAATAACAAGGTAGCGGATCGATTGAAAATGTTGACAAATAAAAAGATGAACCAAATATTGCTTTATCAAGATCGACTCCAAGTAATAATAAGTTTGTTAGATGATGATAATCGTATCGCCCTGTCTAAAGGAACCTATGTTTCTACACACACCTAAATATTAGGAGTGTTTTTTTCTACCAAAAAAATTCATACCACATTAATGGGTGACCATCATAGTCTTCACCTGAAATCATTAGTGGGTTAAAACCATCCTGAGTAAATCTGGAAAAGAAAATAAGGCAATGGGGTCATGAGGAATAATTAATTGGCAGTTTGTAGCCTTTTATAGACCTAAAAAACAAATAGACTTTTGGTAGAAAGAATTCTCAAGATGTTTGTGTTAGATACACATTAACAAAATAATAGTAATATAAAATATTTATTTAAATCATAAGATTGAACAGAATAGTACATATTTATCTGAAAACAGAAATTAAAAAAATAGTACTGAAATTTTGTATTCTAAGTAGTTGAGGCTTATTTTCATAGTTTTTTAATATAGATTCGATCGCTTTTTTGGTGCTAGAGAAATGCTAGTCGACTGTCTTTCAGAATACAACAACGAGATGAGCACAACTGCAGTGATCAATAAACTGTAACATTGTTTTCTTTTATCACCGAAAACAGGTTTGAAAAATTTACAAGGAAAAGTTTCGAAATATTGACAGGAAAAATTAGAGAAAAATTCAGTATGTAACCTTATCCTGCAGATTATTTCAATTTAAATAGAAATTCAAATCAACGAACTTTTGAAAGTTTCGACTAAAAGAGCCATTAACGTTCTTGAATTAAGCAGTCATTAAATTAATCATTACATCAATTTAATAATTGTCTTTTTAATTCCAAAACAAAATTGAAGAGATAAGCTCCGCTGAAAAAAAAAATTACATATTGAACTAAAATATCCGTAAGTTAAAAGAGTCCCAATTGATTCAAGCATTTTGCATCGTACACCTTGTGCCCAATAAATTTAGAATTGCACCCCCCTTGTACATGAGATAAAACTTTAGTTTAGTTATTCAATAATTATCCAGTTGGTTCACATATATATACATATCTCACACTTGGTATCTAACCAATGTGGGATCTAAGCTTTTCTTTTCCACAACATTATTTACAAGTGGCTTACTTTGAGCATCAATTTATCATTCATCACTCAATCATTTTGAGCATATGATATACTATTGTAAAGGTCTCATGAAGTAGAATATAAAACCATGATTTTACGACTCAAATCTCCACTTTTACCAATCGACAATATGATATACTGTTGTAAAGGTCTCATGAAGTAGAATATAAAACAACCAAAGTGAATAGATGATTCCTAATTGTGTTGTAAAAAACAAAGATTGAATAATAATATATTAGCTTCCAAACCACAATTAATATTACAAATTAGTAGTACACCACATTATAACTGAAATATTGTCCAAGTGAATAACTAGTGTTACACCATATAATTAGTACTACACAATATTAAAGCATATACATCTTCAACCTTGAGAAAATTTTTGAAGCCAAATTTTTCTATGCTTCGTACTTTTCAGTAGGAAAGCTTTGGTCTCGGATTCACGATTCATAAGATAATCAAACACACTACAAAGGAAGTCGTCATCAAATCCTTCCACCTGCATCGACATCACTTCTTCGTAAAGAAGTGATGTCTTATTCGTAGTAAATTGTTCCAATGCATTTGCAATCTTGCCAAGTTGGTCACCCACAAATTTAATTTGTTCATCAATGACACTTTTTTGAACACTTTTTCTTTTACGTTTAGATGTGCCAGATGAAGATACATTTGTTCTTACCTCAACCTCCTCATTGTCACAGTCTACAGGCACTAAATTTTGGTTACCATCATCCAAGTCTATGTTAGCAAATATTCTAGCAAAACTCCTTGTTGCCATATCATTGCCAACAACCAAAGCCATTTCATCATAATGATCAATGCTTTTGTTCAAAAATGGTTCATACTTCTTGTGTGTCTATTGGATATTATACACAATTAGAGTAACAAGTAAATAATATAATGCTGAAATATATTTAACATATATATAAATATATTACCATCATTGCCGCATCATATGTTGATCTATCACATGTGATCATTTTCATGTTATCATCCCATCCAAAACCACTTTCGGCCCAAATTCTAAATATAATTTGCCATTGATTTTTTATAGTCCTCAAATGATTTTCCACATGCTTAGAATCACATTGAACTTAGAAATTTTTAGTAATAACTGCAGCAACTCGATTAATAGCAACTGATTTGAAAGTGTTAGAAGGCTTATTCCCTTTATGGGCCTCCTCTGCTAGAATTTTGAGAAAAAGATTTTCCATCAGTTTTGTCCACTTGAATTGCTTGGTTGTCCCTTCTTTGTGCCCTTACCCATTTTTCATTAATAATTGTCATTGTCCATCATTTACATATCCAACAAACTTGAAACATAATAAATTCAATATCCAACAACTTTAAAGCATAATAATTTCAACATCAATATCCAACCAACATTAAAAAAAAATTTAATACTAAAACATGCATAACATAGAAACAGTATCCCTAAGCCCTAAACCTACCTAATATTTCTAGCCATATAATCAATCCACATAGCTTGTGCAATTTCCTCTCTCTTAATAGACCATTCTCTTGCTTCTTCTCTTTCTTGTTGCTCCATAAGAGTTGGTATTATCAAATCAGGCTCAAGCTCCTCATATAATCCTTGATTAAGTAAATCACTAGGATCAACTCCCATTATATGATTATGAATGATACAACAAGCCAAAACTATATCTACTTGAGTTTGAAAATTTAAAAATGGTTCAGCATCTAACACACGAAACTGTTTCTTCAAAATCCCAAAAACACGTTCAATATTGATTCGCAATGATGAATGACGAAGATTAAAGAGTTAATTTGCATTTTTTGGCTCATTATCACTAAACTCTTTTAAATGATATCAGACACCACGATATGGGGTAATATATCCATATCAGATGCCATATCCAGCATCAACAAGATAATATTTACCTAAAATTTTACAAAACAGAATTATTACTAATAAATTATGAGCTTACTTGAACTATTTGGTATTTAATGTTAATTCTTACCTTCCGGAATTCTTAATCCTCTTGGGCGAGAAAGTGCATCACTTAAAATACGAGAATCATGTGCACTACCTTCCTAACCAGCTAGAACATAGGAAAATTTCAAATCAAATGCAATGGCAGCCAATATATTTTGTGTCGTCCCCCCTTTACGGCTACGAAATCTTCCTTGAATGCTAAGTGGAACGGATGCACGAACATGAGTTCCATCTAATGCTCCAATACAATCTTTAAAATAAGGATAAAACCTTGGATTGTTTCTAATTTCACTAGGAGTTGACTCATCGGGTAAGCTAATAACTAGTTTATACAATTTCAAAATAGTTCTCAATACAAACCTACAATAACGATAAACTGTCTCAATTGATCTATAATATCTAGATCCAATCACTCGAAACCTTACATTATGACCAATTATATGTAAAAATATAACTACTTGCTCCCTATTATTTACCGATTTAGTTGATTGTAACAAATTGTTCCTACTAAAAATGTTACACAAATTAAAAAAATGCAACTGGTCTCATCCTTATCACATCAATACAATGTTGGTCACCTCTATATAAAATACTATTAATATAATTTTCTCTTTTATAATCTCAATTCACACGAGGGTAAGAAGCGATTTTATTTCTAGTTTTTAATTTTTTTAATCCAAAGAGCCCCAAAAGTTAAAATTGAAGCCACGACTCCAACAATTGCATTATGATCTTGATTATGATCCATCAACACAAAATAATACCACACAAATATTTGATCATTACAAAAAATAAAAACGGGAATTAAGCAATAGAAATAACAACTTAGGAACAACTCAAGCATCAAGCAAGCATGTCATCCAATCATCCAAAAACAACAATTTATAGCTCATTTAAACACTTAGATGACATTTATTATAGTGTTTGCTAAAATTACCTAAGCCTATATTCATCATGTCAAAGGTACCAACACATATTAATGGCATTAAACAATACATAATAACATTTCACTTCACTACTTCCATTAACTAAAGAAAAAGGAAAATAAAATTCAACCCCTTCCTCGGCACAACTCACTCACATGACATGAGACAATAACTAAAACACAACTAAACAACATCAATCAAGCAAGTACACAACAACAACGTACAAATCAACCATACATAGCAGCAATACATAGAGAAACAATCAAGACTTGTCAATTACGAAATGAATAAATAGGAAAATTGAGGTCTCGAGATCTTTGAAATTACAAGTTTGACACTCAACTTGAGAAAAGAAGAAAAAAAAAAGTCACTAATTTTCTTGCCTCAAGTCTGTTTGCTAAAATTAAATAGGATGCATGTACTAAGAATATTAATATTTTTTTATTGTCTCATGTTTTATGCAGTGTTGTAGTAATTTTTTAGCTGTGCACATGTAAGCTACATTTTGTCATTTTCCATTGATATTCTGTATATTGTAACTGTTGTAATTGTAATGTCTCCTAATTCTTTATTTAATAAATTATGGGTTTGAATGCAGATAATCTTTTATAGCATTGCATGGTCGTTCTGGATAATTATTGAACTTAACCAACACTCAAAATTCTAGTTTCCTTGAACTTTTAATACGGTTAACTGTCATTTTGCTTCAAATAAAATGGCAGGTACCTTATGCAGCAGCCATGTTTTCCTTATTCTATGTTTTCTGACAACCATGTGTAAGCTTTTACTTATTGTTCACAAATCTTCCACGTACCTGCAGCATACATTGTAACCAATGTTTGTTTTACAATATGCAGATAAGGAGCATGGTGTCTAAACAAGTTGGGCTCTGTGAGCAGGTATTATTTGATAGAGAAAGCTTGGTTTAGGCGTTTGTTAAAGCAGGCTAATGCCTATTTCTTTTATTCAGGGGAAGGCTCAAGGGGTTATTTCAGGCATAGGTTCCTTTGCCAATGTTGTTTCCCCTACCTTCAAAATGGCTATACAGAAAAGCTACCCCATTGGATGCCAATCCAAGGACTATCCACCAACCAGATGAGATGTCTCACTCTCCATATGGTAAAATTTATTAAACTGGTTTGAGATTTTGGCCTCAGCTATGCACCTAGCTGTAGGATCTTAATCTTCCAAGTTTTAACCTATATGGAGTGCTGACATATTATATATAAAATTATATAATTTGAAAAATCTTTAATAAAAATTATGATTTTTAAAATGAAATCAATTTTGATATTAACCATTACTTGGTCACATCAAAGAACATTTTTGGGGAATATTTTTGAAACAAAAGGCCACGGCTCCACCAATCGCTTGGATCTAAATCCAAGATCCTCGCACTTATGAGCTTAATGAAAATGGCAAGTAGAAGAATACATATCATATACCGTGACAAGCAATCAATACTATACATGTAGATGCAAAATCTGATATTCAAATCAACAGTATATTTTTTGTTTTGCTTTCTGAGATACATTGATGTATCAATCACTGATTAATTTGATATTATCCCATAAAGCAAAATTTACTTAACATCCAATACGTACCATTGTAATGCTAAGGACTGAAACAAAGCAGTTATTAAAACAAAACGCAAATAACTTTAGTTTCAATTACCATATAAGAGAAGAAGTTTGAATTACCATAAGAGGAGAAGATACATCCCATACTGTAGATTTTCCAGAAAGCTATATGGTGTATCTTTAAGATTTTCTTTACTACTCAACTATTATAACAAATTAGAACAAATTATGAACATGTATATATATTACTACTCATTTGTTAAGAAACAAAATCCAAATATCAAATGGAGCAAATTTTCGTTTAAGATTAGAAAAAAATCTCAAATTTAACTATAAATCCACAAATTTAAGTTAATGAATTCATATATCAAAGTATTAATTTATGTACCTTCAAAGTATCTTTTCTACAGAGAGGAGAGGAATGTTTTTTTTTTTTTTCCAGAATAGCTTGAAGAGTGATGGAAGAAAGAAGATATTGTAAAATAAAAACCAATTTTACAAAAATATTAAAAACTTAAACACAATTCTTAAAGCTAGATAAAAGCCACATGACAAAAACCCACAACTTACACAGATAAACAAAGAAGAATAAAAATGAGAAGAGAGAACAACCTTGAAGCAGATGAAAATAATAGGAGCGATGGATTGGGTTTGTAACAAAAGGAGAAAGAGAGAGGGTTTAACAAAGTGTTGGGATGTGAAGGCTCAAGAAATATTTGAAAATGTCTTACAAAAAAACAAAGAGTAGGACATTTTCCATAAAATGAAGTATGTTTTTCCATGTTTCGTAATAGCATTTACATGGAAAAATTATTTTAGCCAACAAAACATTGAAAAAAGCTGAAAAAAATTTTCCGTAAAAAATTTTACAGCCAAACAAATACAACCTAAAACTTTTTTTTTTTGGGTAAATAAAGTCTAAAACTTTTTTATCAGTCTACTGTTTTCCTTCACAGCAGTAAAAAATTCAATGAAGGAGTAGGTCCTATACTTGTTTGTCTTGAGAATGCATGTCTCAATCATGTCTTCCACAAAGTTTTCAATATAACATGGACGGATTCAATTCAAGCCATCTGACACCTTTGCCTTGCTTCTTTTTTATTAAGATTTGGGGACATTGAATATTCGATTAAGATATTTAAATTAAGATATGATACACCAAATATATATAATATGTTATGATTTTTTACTTATAATACAGAAGTATGCATGTGGTGTCATATCCTCATTTGTTGTTATTACTATTTTTAAACTTTATAACAAAATAAATCAATTGAGTGTTGTTTAGCTAACATAATTATTATTATAATATGTAAAAGAAAATATATTTGAGTGCGTTTAAAAACGTATCATCTTTCAATTTAAAAGTTGGAAATTCTGAATAATAGTAAAAATTATACAAAATTTTTTATAATACAATAAATACTTATGAAATATTAATTTTTTAAATTTTAGAATGAACACCTTTCGTATATTACAATAAATGCTTATGAAATATTAATTTAAATTTAATTTAAGTATTACTAAGCTCGAGCAATAGAGTGAACTAAATTTGAGTATAATATATTTTTTATAGTTCATGAGTCTATTTAACCTTTTTTTCTCAAAAAAGAGTACCTCATCTTTTTTATTTTTAATAAAAAAGAATACCTCATTTTTTTTTTTAATTGATATTAAAATTTTCAATTTGAATTCGAATTTGAATTTGAGTTTGAATATAAATAATTTAACTTAAAATTTAAATTACTTTTTAGTAAGGAAATAAATGTAATCAATCAAATTAAAAAAAATGTAATTTTTTTAATTGAGCTTGAATTTAAATATATTTTAAACATTCTATAAATTGAACTTAATTTCCAAACCCATCTCTCCGGGACTTACATTTGTATATTTTAAACTTTATGCAATGGTATAGTTATACTATTTGTACCTTTTGGATTTTAATAAAACTTTTACTTTAACAAAGAAAAATAATTAAGATATAATAAAAACCAATATTGGGAGATAATTGAAACAATTTATAGAAATGACATAAAATAAAGTACCATTATTACAGAGAAAAACTAAAGTACATTTTGCTCTGTCTTGAGCAATTTATTGTCTTGATCAAAACTATATATAGTTTTGTCTTTATTTAAAACAAAATAAAAAAATTGTATAAAGTAGTGACATTTGCCTTTGTTCCTTTCATTCCTTTTGTTCAAAGTTAGAAAGGTTCTTAGTTACAGCATGGATCGCCTCCCCCTCCGCTTTCCCTATCACCATATGAGTCGGAAGGGGTATTGTAATATGAAGGATTCTTCCGACCTTGGGAAGGGCTATAGTAATACGGGCTATTGTAATCTCGAGCATGCTTCCGACCTGCAACTCAACATCATCAGAATCAAAATCAAGTATGGTTATTTAATGAACTGAGGTAGAAGCAGATTTTCATGGGTGTTGTGTTTATGATTGATGCCATTGAAAGTAATCATGAAAAATATGAATGACGGAAAAAGTCAAAACCATAATATTTGGGTCGGCTTCTAGCAGCTGCTGAGGACATGAGAAGCATGATGGCCAAGAAAACCACCATAATCTTCACTTGAAATGAGTTGGGGGTTAAAGCCATTCTGAAGAAATCTTGTCAAACAAAATAAGGGCCTTAACCTTGGAAATAGCAGAGGTGAGCAATAATTGGCACTTTGTAGCTTTGTATTTATAGATAAGAAAACATCATTGACTTGGGTATAAAGATGTCTCAAGAATTCATTATCATTGTAGCTATTGTGAACACATGGTTGAATTGGCAATTCTCAATCATGTGTTGGACGAAGTTTCCAAAATGTCAATCGAACATGGCCCCATTCTATTCAAGCTATGTGTAGCCGCCATGCATACCATGAACCTGTTTTGCATTCCACTCCTCTTTAACTCAGCCATCAACATATTTAAGTTATCAATAAAAAATATAGTGAAATGATGCATGTGTACTCGCAATATTATCAATGGTTCTTGCGCTATTAAGTACATTAAATTTCAGAACTAATATTTTATTTTAGTAATTTACGAGTTTTGTATTCCATTTTTACTAGCTTAGGTTTAATTTTATTAAAATACGTGTTTTTTCGCGTATTTTAGTGATGTAATGACCCATTGGATCAATATGGGTTTAGGGTAGGATTCATGAGTTAAATTAATGTGCAGAACATTGTTTTTAAGTCAAAAAACATCAGGGACGACTCCAACGTCGCGACATCCGCATGCGGTGTTTCAACACCACATTTCAAAGCTAAACAGGTACCTTGTGAAGTTCAGTGTCGCGACAATTAGAGGAATCCACATATGACCGCACAACCACATATAACACCTTAATATTATTTTATTTTTGTGTTTTCTTTTTCGATGAGTGTCTAAATTGCTCTTTTCTAATCATATAAATATATACTTTTAGGTTTAGAATTCATGACAATTAAATTAATATTACAAATCAACCACACATCGATTCACTTAAAAAATGACTATGACACCATGCTTTTTATAAAGTAAATCAGTTTATTATGAGAATATTTTTAATTTTTACATTTTATATAAAGTATAAAAAATCAAAATATGAAAATATTTAATCTTAAAACAACCTATCATCTCCACCAAAACTTTCTTTAGTTTTATATGAATTTTTAATATAATTTTCCACCTATTTCAATAATGTAAATAATAATAATAATAATAATAGTAGTAATAATAGAAGTGATAGTACGTAGTAGAAAATAGACAGACAAACAAATCGATAGAGAGATAGACAGCACAATACGTGAAAAGCATAAGCGACATCCACAATTCATTAATTATATGTAATATTTTATGTATGATTATAAACATAAAATATTTATTAAGAAATTCATTAATTATCATATTGCTTTTCAACACAAATACATGTTTTGTTAATAAAATATTTCCTAGTCGGTCGGATGGAATTTCTTCATAAGCTTTTTTTGGTTTTTTTATTAAACGTCTCCTAAGCCGTTCTTAACTCATTAATCTATATTTGAATAGAAAGGAGGAGGCAAACCATAATGAAATTGATAGCTAGCATTGCTTCATGAAATACCAATGACACACACATATATATTGAATAAAATACAACTAATTTTGTTCTATCCATGGAATGGAAGCTTGATTTTAGTACGAAGCATTGAATCTAAGTGCTAGAGTTGTGTGACCTCGTTCCAATCACTCATTAAAGAAATAAAATAGTCTGACAAAATAAGGGGATTTAGGGGGCGAAGGACTGAGGGTTGCGACCGGGGGTGCTGGGGCGGAGCCCCCATAGTACAGGCCATGCCGCACAAGTAGAATCCATATAGAACTACACTTTTTCTATTTGACATTTATTAGAATAGACTTTTTCAACCTTTAAATAGATGTAATCGAAACCCCTCTTGTATTATTTGATTTTCAACATTAGTGAATTTCCCCTCCATTGCCCATAGTTTTTCCCAGAAGGGTTTCCATGTAAAATCTATGTGTAACACTCTATACTTGACACGGTCGTCAAGCCCGAATACTAGGACGTTACACCACCGTCTCGCATCATATACACTGATATTATTATTAAGCAACCATCTTATATTTTAGCATTTACTCAAATTCCAAGTCATCCATATGTTAATCATCTCTAAAGCATGCTAAACATACCTCAATTATACTTAAAGTAACAACTAAACATGCATTGGGTCCATTTAGCAAAAATTTCAAAACTATTACGTAGTATCGATGTTGATGGTGAGGTATCGATATTTCTCACAAGTAGAATCGATAACGCTTGGAAAATTGATACTAAAACTACTTACTGTTTCTCGAATAAAAACCAAAATCTCAAAAATTATCGGTACCTTACAAAAAGTATCAATTATTTTATCCCGAGAATCGATACTCGTGATATGGTATCAATACCAATTTATGTTACTGACTTCCTACACTTTCAAAAATCATGGAGGTATCAATAATAAAACCTGAATACCAATACTTCTACTCTAGACCTCAAAAATACAATAATTACAAGTATATAATCCATGCTAACTTAAATCTAATCATCAAGCATTATTCACATTATCGAATAAGCATTAAAATGTCTGAAATAATAGTCGCAAACATCGTTATCATGACTAAGCAAGAAACCAACAAATCAACTTAAAGTCCATAAGTTCTAAAGCAAAATAATCATATGAGCAACTTAAAAATCATAACAAAACTAGCATATAGTCTACCACATGTTCCCCAAAACATAAATAATAGTTGAAACACCTACGAAAAGCTACTAGAGAATTGTCTTGGATCACCCCTTGGAAACCACACCACTCACACCGACACAACTAATCTGTAATGGTTTAAAAGGAGTTGGTGAGCTTAAATAAGCTCAGTGAATGCTCAGAACAACCACTATGCAAACAAGTCATTATGCATTAACAAAACAATCATATAGCATTTATATAATATCTCCAACTCTAGTGTCATATTTCGTACGTTTAATAATCTTTCATGAGTTCATTTACACATTAATCATTTGAATATTTAAGCATATATATACACATTTAATGACAGTTTGGCTCTTGAGGTTATGAAACATAAAGTGGGCACTATCACCACACATCGAATACACAGATCTCCATCACACCAAATGACTCATAGAGTCGAACATATCACAAAAGTGAAGTATATGGCTAACACTCTCCAACACATCAATAAACATATCCCGGTGAATGGAGCTTAGCTCACATTCCCTTCTCTCTAAAACTATCTCAAGCCTTAACGCCCTAAAATTAAAACACAAAGGTGAGTACTCACAATCCTATCGTATGCTAACTATATTCAACGATCTCATAAGGTCATGAGGCCAAAATATCCACAATATAATCACATATTACTTACCAATTTTCCTCACATTATCACTGCATATTCACATCATTAGCATAATATCATCACTGTTATATGGTATGAATAATATGCTCACATTTACACTTTCACAACAGTCATCACAACATATTTCATATAGCATCGACTCTTAGTTCTCATTATCACAATCACACAAGCACATTTATCACATATTATGCATAGGTATGAGAACACTCACACTCATAATTTAAAGTAAGGGTTTAGGTTATTTTTAAATTCCCAATTAAAACAATGAATCATCTACGAGCAGCGATTCCAAAACATTCACCGCTCGCGCCTTCGCCTAGTAACCGAAAGCTCAAACTAGCTTTTCCTTACCTTTGTCTTTACTCGTAGAAGGTTCTATAGACTCCAACGCTTCAACAAAGTAAATCACACAACAACATAACCAACATTCAGCCAAAGACTAACCTCAAACAATCCATAAACACAAGCCAAAGCTAGGTTCTCTTATGATCAAAACCTTGACATAGAAAACTTAAAATTCGAATATCCCGGTCTATACTTAATCTTTTTGCACGAAATGAATTTCATTCATCTATTTATTCATCTACGATTAATTCTCAACCCTTAAACTTCATCAAACTGCTCGTTTCATGGTATTAAAATTTTTCGACGTAAAATAGGCATTTTCATGAAAACTCAATAAATCTGAGAATTCTTTAATGAAACTTTAGGGAAAGTTTAGAAACCTTCTAATCATGTCAAAATAATTTGAAAAACACTTTGAAACCACGTTTTTATTCAAAATCTCGAAATTCACCATTAATGACCCAATTTTCGGCTTTTATCTAAAACATGCAATTTAATGGCGAAAAACTCTATTTTAAAACCAGATATCATTGAAAACTGACAAGAAATCAAACTGTTAACTTCGATGGATGAAAATCGAGCTTTTTGTTTAAAACCCAGAAAATCCACAAGCTTGGAAGATGACTAAATCAGTGGTGTTTTTTATGGTTTTTATTGGAATTCTATGGAAGTTTATTCCTTGGGTGATGATAGAAAACAAGGAATTGGAGTTTTGAAGATTGAATTTGAAGGACGAAGGTTTGAGTTTATTTTAACGTCAAAAATAGGTTATAAAGGGTGTTTTTAAAACTTTGGTAAAATTCTTTATAACTATTTCTAAATTAAACCCTTTTACAAAACGGTACTTATTTTAATATTGAAAATATTTTCAACATTATTTTTTAAGATTGATTTAATTTGCTAAAAGTCATAATAAAAAATACTATTGATTTATCATGTCACGAAAATTTAAAGCACATATAAGTTAAAATTCTCAGTTTATCCTCGAAACTACTAAGCACATTTTTGGATTGTGACACTGTATATTTCATTTCTCTTTTATTATTATTTTGTGATTATTTTATTGCCATTATCAATATTTATTATAACCCTGGAAGAAATGGCATGCCTCAAATAAGTCTCAAATTTGCATCGAGTTTTGCTTGAAAAGGATTGGCACCGCATTCTAATTTCGAAATTTTAGATCTTGTGCACATGTAATCATGTGTTTTTTCACTATGGATAAATTTTAAAATTATAAATGAATTTTAATTTAGTGTAATTATACATATGAAACTTTAATTGTGGTTTAAGTGTATACTTGAAACTTTAATTTTGATTTAATTATACATATTTAAAAAAATAAATACATTAATTTATGATAAATATAGTTATTTATGTATGCAATATATAAACATAAAACGATGTTATATCAATAATTGTGTTACTAATTTACAAGAATTGAATCAAATCAAAATTTCATGTATATAATTGCATATTAAACCATAATTCATTTATAGTTTTGGGATTTATCCCTATTCCTAATTATCACGTAATCAATATTAGAGTTCAATATCAATTAAAATTTAAGTTTAACTTTATAAATAGCATTTGGTAACTAGGCATATTGAATCAAGTAGCATCTAAACAAATTATTGGTAAAAAAATTGGAGATTTTTAGCATTAATAAGTTAGAATTATATAAAAAAGAACGAGAATTAAAGTCATGGTTCTTCAAAAAGACAATATTGAATCATATTTGAACAACAATGACATCGAAGAGTAATAAAAAATTATGTTAATTGATTATAAGGTGATATAAGATTTTGATATTATTTTTAAAATTTATAAGTTTATACGGTGTAAAGCAAGTGTTCTTAAAATTATTTCTTTTTTTTACTATCTATTATTGTTTGGTTCGGGTAAAAAAAATGTTTTGTATGTTTGTTTTGGAAAGAAAGTCAAATTTAAACAATTATTAATAGACTTGTTCATGGGTCGGGTCACTTGGCCCTGCTTGAAGACCCGCCCAAAAAATGAGAGGGTTTGGGCAAAAAATAGGTCAGGAAAATGGGTTTGGGCAAAAAAATAAGGCCCATTTAAAAAAACGAGCCGAGCCGAGCCTCGAGTAAGGCACTGTTCACTCGAGCTCAACTCGAGTAAGGCACTGTTCACTCGGGCTCAGCTCGAGTAAGGCACTGTTCACTCGAGCTCAGCTTGAAATCAATACTATGTTGTTCCTATTTTGTTTTTATTGTTTGAATATTGTATAATACTTCACTACAGCAAAACAGGTTATAGCGGCATTTGGGCAGAAAACGCCGTAAAAAGTAAATCAATAGCGACATTTTTCCATAAACGCCGCTAAAGGTAAAGTAATAGCGGCGATTTTACATAAACGCCGCAAAATGTAAAGCAATAGCGGTGTTTGTAGGAAAAATGTCGCCTAATGCCCTGAAACACCGCGAAAGGTCAGAACATTAGCGGCGTTTTCTCATAAACGCCACTACAAGTTAGAGCATTAGCGGCGTTTATAGGAAAAATGCTGCTAAAGGTTTCCCATAAACACCGCTAATTTATTTACATTTTATATATCTTAAATTAAATTAGGCATAAATACCAAAATTATACATGAACTATAGTTTAATGTACAGTATACATAAACTTTGATTTTGTACATTTTTATACATGAAAATGTGATTTGATTTGATTCTTGTAAATTACTAACATAATTATTGTTATAACATCATTTTATGTTTATTTATTGCATACATAAATAATTATATTTATCCAATATAAAAATAAATTAATATATTTATTTTTTTAAATGTGTATGATTACATCAAAATTAAAGTTTCATGTATATTTGTGAACCATAATTAAAAATTCACGTGTATAATTGCACCAAATTAAAGTTAATGTAAATAATTGCACATTAAATCAATATTGTAATAGAATTTTGCTATATATTCCTAGTTAGTGTAATATTTATGGCTTAAATTTATATCTATTTATATTTTTCATTTTAAATTTATTTTTTCAGCTAAGAATTTCATAACATTGTAAAAACGAATTAGAGTCGTTTTAAATTAGATTTTTTTCTCTTATTTTTAGCATTTTTAATTGAATTTGAATTTTTCCAAGCATAAAAAGCTGAAAATGAAGAGGAAAAAAATCTGATTTATCATTTTCTTAGTGGAAAGGGATAGGATGATGTGGAACCATAGTTTCATAGAATGCTTTAATATATATATATATATATATATATATATATATATATATATATATATTTGTCAATTTAGTCTTAATTTTTTTGAGTTAAGCTTCACATTCAACCTTTTAGAAAGAGTTTAATTTGACCATTATCTTTCAAAAAAAGTGTTATTTTAATAGAAATACTGACGAAAATGTTAAATTTTTAAATATTACAACACGCACGAATTTTACTATAGAATATATAAAATATGTTAATAAAAAATTAAATATGTCAATTTCTTTTTAACATGTTAAATCTAAATTATTATTCTTTGATACTGTGGAGGAAATGGTGGTGGCAATAAGGTGATTAACTCACTTGTAATAGGCGAAAAGTCGTAGTATCTAAAGAGAAGTACGAGGAAAAAGAAGAGAGATCAAAGTTGCTGAAAGGATAAAGATATCATCTTATCATGATTGTGTCCAAGGGTGTATATATAGGGAGAAGATCCCCATATAATAATACCACATCATCGACACTACGAGTGGTGGTCCACTTGTGTTGTCAGTTAGGTGATGGATTAGTTATGTGTTGGTTGTTGTCAATCAGTGAACTACTTCGATATTTTTTTGTTAAGATAATACAAAATTGTTATGTCTTAATTGTCCTTTAAGGGTAAATGCATGCATAACTGTTTAATAACAAGTGACCTAATGAGGATGTGAAACACGCGAATGGTTGATTGATGGATGAACAAAAGACCGTTTAGAAATGTTTCTTCGGTTGTTTATCCATTGCCACTTGTCCAAATCAAGTAGAAATAAGAGTAAATATACATGAATTTGAAAGTACTTATACTTATGATATTATAATATTTTTAACTTTACTTTATACAATAAAATTATCGAAACGTATTAGTTGATACAAGCAACTAAGAACATTTAAAAAGGAAGCATTCATATATGAGGTTCACAATCTACATTTTAAATATATGCATCAACCAATAATAAACCATATTATAAAATTTCTAAAAATTTTAAGGAGATTAATAAGATTTTTTAAAAAATTAAAGTTCAAGCAATAGCGACATTTATGGGAAAAACACCACTAAAAGTCAAGCAATAGCGGCGTTTATGAGAAAAATGACATTAAAAGTCAAGCGATAGCGGCGTTTTCCTATAAATGCCGCAAAAGGTAAAGCAATTGTCGTGCTTACTTGAAAAACGCCGTAAAAGGTATAGAGTAGTATCGGCATTTCTAGGAAAATGCCGCAAAAGGTCCAGAGCATTAGCGGCGTTTTTCCCATAAACAACGCTAAAGGTATTGCAATAGCAACGTTTTTACATAAACGCCGCAAAATAATTTACATGTGTTGAAACAACACCATTTCACGTCGTCTGCATTCTCCTTCTCCAAAAGCTGATTCGAAAATTCCTTATTCATTCCTTATCAAAAAAATTCCTCATTCATTTCTAAATTCCTAATCATTTCTAAATCCCTAATTTCCACCAACACCCATCGTTTGCCTCCTCCATTTCATTCTCCACTCCAATCTACACCAACACCCACCGGCCGGCCACCACTTGCCTTCTCCTTGTCCAAAAGCTGATTCGAAAATTCCTCATTCATTTCTAAATTCCTAATCATTTCTAAATCCCTAATTTTCACCAACACCCATCGTTTGCCTCCTCCATTCCAATCTACACTACACCCACCAGCCAACCACCACCATCTTCTCAAAATTCTACCACTAATTCCCTAATTTCCACTAACAGCCATCGTCTGCCTCCTCCATTTCCTTCTCCACTCCATTGATTTTATTCGAAAGGTGGGTTTTTAATTTTATCCTTTTTAATTTAGAATTGACTCTGATTAGATTAATTACAAGTTCTCACATTTATGAGGTTTTTTTTATTAAGTGTATTTATTTCACTAAATACGACTTGTTTTTTCCATTGTCAGGGGATCGTTTCATAGTGAAAGTTTTTCCCCCTTAGATTTTTTAGTAAAACCCTTTCTTTGATTGATCTTGTTTATGTGAAATAAATTTGGTTTTGGTTTTCTCTTCATTTTGGCATCTTTTTATGCTCGATTGTTTTTCCTTTTTGCAATTGGGTCCTATGCTGATTTTTTTAATTGTATTTATCTTTCTCATCGGCTTCAAACTATTTCTGCTTTTTTAAACATTTCATTTCTCTTTATTGGTCCTTGTTTGTAGGGTATAAGTTGCTATGCTTCCCTTTCCTATTTGGATTCAATTATTTTGCCTTTTGGCATTCATCATTTCATTCCTTTTTCTTTTGAGTTTTGTTTAAATGTTTGATTCTTTTTAATTGTCATGTTTGTTTAACAAGTTCATGCTCATTTCAATTTTGGACCTTTGTGTGAGTATTTATCAATAAAATACTTAGACAGGTTCCTCTCTGCCTACCAATTACCAGTAAGTTTTTTTGAACATGATTTTAAGGTTTGAGGCCTAATCAAAGGGCTATATGTTAATCCACTTGGGCAGACAAACTTGTCCAAATGACTGCATATTGTATTGGGGTGATCAGAGAAACCAACAGTCTTGTCATGTTTGCGGTACATCTCGTTGGATGAATAGGAATGCAAAAAATCTGAATGAGGATGAAGGTGAGACACAGTCAAGAAAGAAGCCAGTAAATATTTTGATATTTTCCACTAATAACAAGGCTTCAAAGGCTTTTCATGTCATCGAAGACAGCCGAGTCTATGAGGTGGCATCATGATGAACGTATCGATGATGGATTATTAAGGCATCTCGCGGATTCTTTAGCTTAGAAATCATTTGATAATAAATTTCAAAGCTTTGCAAGCAATCCTCAAAATGTGAGGCTTGGGCTAGCATCTGATGGATTTAATCCATTTAAACTCATGAGTACTTCGTACAGTACCTGTGGTGCTTGTTCCTTACAATTTGCCTTCGTGGATTTGCATGAAGCAATCTTCTTTTATCTTATCTATGATTATCCCTAGAGAGAAAGGTCCCAGGAATGATATTGACATTTATATGCAACCACTTATTGAAGAGTTGAAACAATTATGGGTGGGTGTTGAAACATATGATGTCTTCAGAAAGGAGAACTTTTTTACATGCAGCTTTGTTGTGAACTATTAATGATTTCTCGGTTTATGCCAATTTATCTGGTTGGAGTACTAAAGGACGTTATGCTTGTCCTTGTTGTGCAGCGCAAACATGTTCGAAATGGTTATATAACGGGAAGAAGTTTTCTTATATGGGGCATCGTTAATGGTTAGACGAAAATCATAGATTTAGATTTCAGAAGACTCAATTTGATGGTACTGAAAGTTAAGAGAAGGTCCTGAGTAGACCATTGGATCTGAAATCTTGTTCATGTTGAAAGATATAAATTTTAGTTATGGGAAGATGAATCAACCACCCAACACGCAAAGAAATAGAAGACCGAAGGAGGTGTATGTTAGCGATGTTGAATCTGATGAAGACGATGATCCTAATGAGGCGGAGTTATGGAAGAAAACAACGTATTTTTAATTATTTGCCTTATTGGATGCATCATATTTTGCGACACAATCTTGATTTCATGCATATTGAAAAGAATGTTTGTGAGAACATAATCTGGATAATTCTTAATGTCGATAAGAAATCAAAAGACAATCCTAAAAGTTGACTTGATCTAGTTGACATGGGAAATCTTCATGATCTTCATCCCCAATTGCTTTAGAATGAAACATATGTTCGCATGCAACATAGGTTAGCATAGTAATATGTGTTCAGATACAATATAATAGATCTCATACAATACATAGGTTCGCACACAAAATACACATTTATTATTAGGGTTCCAGATCACACACAAACAGATTCATACGAAAGAGTTCGTACATCATGTAAAAGAGTTCGCATAACATATAAAAGAGTTCGCATATGCATGCAACTAGCTCACAACATTAAAATATGGGTTCGCATGTCTTACTTGGCTTCCAGTAGCATATGACCTCATTTTCAAATGCAATATACAATGTACTCACCTTAGTTCACCACGTTGTGTCGATTAGGTGACCTTCTATTTTCCTTTTTCCTTGCTAGTCAATTATTCACCAATATTCGCAACTTCGCACAAAAGCATACATATTACTTATCGTTCCAAGTAACTTAACACTTACTCTACTCAATCACAACTTACGACCTACACAATTTCTACTAAGCTCGCACAGTTTATTTACTGAACCTATATTCTCTCTCTTAACCTTCCTATCTTGCAGGTATTAACATATCTAACTTATTAACTAAGTGTGATCAAACTCGACTCTATCATTTAAAACTGGTTACTATTTATCACCTTCCTCGAGAACACAGGCAAATCGTTTATACATTTTTAGAAAAGTTTTGTTAAATCCAATGGTAAAAATCTCTTGATCGCTTTCAATCTCATTTAAAATCATTTGGAAATCATTTTAGAAAACGCTTCGCCAGCTTCGATCCACCATTTTCATAAAACCGAATGTTTAAAAACAAAATACCATTTATGTTTCTTATCTAAAATCTTAAATACTCAAATAAAAAAGTATCTCATGCAGATTTAATATGAGAAATAGATTGCTTACCTTCGATCTTACTTTCCTTCATTATTTCCAAGTGTCCGCTCAATAATTGAACCAAAGTTTAAGTAGAAAATAGTGTTTTACTTCAAAAATCAAATAAGAAAATAATGTTTTGTTGCCAAGAAAATGCAACGTATAGAAAATTTTGAGAGAAAAGCTAACTATCAGATGCAACTAACATTTGAAATGCCAAGAGTGAAAAAAATGAAATGATCGTGAGGGAAAAAGATGAGCAGTGAAGGGTCTATATAGCCAAACTCATTTCTAAAATTGGTTTATTTACTCCATTAAGCCCTTCCTATTTTTACTTGTGTTTTACAAGTCCCCATTATCCATTAGTTCTAATTTTTCGATTTAAGTTCTCTAATTTAACTATTGTTCCAATTTAGTCTTATTTATTAACAATAATTTTATTTAATCTATTGATCTAACTTAATTACGATTTTTGGTTTAATAGACCTCGACTTATGATCTTGATTCTACCAACCCGATTTTTGGGACGTGATAATAACTCTATCAGTGTCCTCTATTTATAAGAAGAGGAGGTAGAATCCTTGTTGGATTGTAGAGGTTTATTTCAACTAGAAAAATGAACTCCTAGTTTATATAGGAGTGTAGCGAGTAACATCCCTAGTTAATATTATTAGGGTTTGTCGTCCACCCCTTTAACATGAGGAGCTTTTAGGCCTCTCCCATAGCAAGTCCAATTACAAGTACTTCCTAAGCTTTTAGCCCAATATTTTATAATTTGATCCAACTCAATATTTGTTTTTCTATTTCTCAAAATAAAAATCTTAATATTTTCAATTCTCAACTGAATTTTACTTCTGTTAAAATCATTACAACTTTATCATAAAAGAATCTATGAGAAAATATATTTAATATTTCTGCATTCAACAGTTCACTATGACCAATTGATTTATTTTCATTTTTTAACTTCATTTAATTCAAAAAACCATATATTCATTTCCAAGTCATTTTCATTTTTCATTTTTATTTTAATTTGGACAAAACCATAATCTTTTCCAAATGTTTCTCATTTCTCCATTTTCTCCATTCCTATTCATTTTTGTTAATTTGATTGAACATGCAATTCATTTTTGGTTTCAATGAGTTGGCAGAGAGGCTGATTGCACATATGCAATTAAGGCTCAAATGATTCATAATTAAATTTCAATCTTTCGCCTATTAATTATAAACTCATTTAGTCATGAAGTCATTCCACTATAGTATCGTGATTGAGCTCTCCCCAACGACACACCATTACGAAAGCAACTTCATTAGTGTTCATCCAATTACCTTGTCATAAGTGTGTTACCCTCATAGGACATCCTTAAGCTCTTTCAGATAATATCCGTTCTCTCAATATGACCAAATTTTATCTCATGGAAACCGTTATTTTCTCCTTCATGAAAAGTCAATTACTATCAAATAGTAATCAAGTTATTCATCACAAAGACGAACGACACATGACCATTTACTTTTCATCAACCATGTAATATCAATGAGAGACTATCGCTTACCCAAGTCCTGGGCAAAGAATTTCACTGTTTTGAATGATGCTACATACACTAGAAGTCGTATAACCAATGTATCAGCTTTTGGTTCCTTATTTATTTTAACTTAAGCTTTTACTTACATCAAGGTATATAGTCACACATAGATAGTTCGTCATCCACTCAGGATTACTCAGGATTTAGCTATATTATACTATTAACGTTACAAGTGAATAAATTAATAAACAAATTCAGGATCTATTCTTCTGGGTCATGTTTGATGTACTATCAATCCAGTCAATCACATCTCTATATCTATCTTCTGGGAGTTGTCCGCTCTGATACTCAAGATAATATGATTAGAAAATAATTTAATTTCACATAATGAAATAATAAAACAAAGAAATTTAGGGTTGAATAAAGCTAAAAGAGAAAATAAAAAAATAAAAGAATGAAAAGCTAACAAGAGCAGGGAATGGCGCAAGCCAAAATATGAATGAAAGAAAGATTCAATTCTGTGTTTTCTCTCCGGCCAACTCAAGGACGCCATTCCCTGTACAATGTTCAGTTTTTAAATTTGGAATAAAATTCTAGTATTCTATTCCTACACAATTTTTTAATGATAAAATTAAATATTTATTTAAATAAAATATAATCCTAATTAGTTTTTTAATAAATATCATTACAAACAATATTGTAACAAAATTAACATAATCATAATTTAGAAAGTTTAGTTTGTGAAATTAAAACTATCACGCCCAAATATTTCATGTGACTCCATAATTTTATTTATTTATCATATTTTGAATTTACACTGCACCAATACTAAAATTAATAATATCGTGTCAAAAAATTTATTAAAATAAAGCTCCTAGGCTAAATATGTCAATATCACATCACATTATCATCAAAAAAGAAAATATTCACACCAGATTAATGGGTGACCATCAAAGTCTTCACCTGAAATCATTAGTGGGTTAAAACCATTCTGAGTAAATCTGGAAAAGAAAATATGGCAATGGGGTCATGAGGAATAATTAATTGGCAGTTTGTAGCCTTTTATAGACCAAAAAAACAAATAGACTTTTGGTTGAAAGAATTCTCATTAGATACATATTAGCAAAATAACAGTAATATAAAATATTTATTTAAATCACAAGATCGAATAAAATAATATAAATAAATATATATATATAAATTTAAAAATAAAAATTGGAAATAAACGATATTAAAATTTTATATTAAAATAAAATTATAGACTTAATAAAAAACCCAATTAATTTATACATTCATGTCGTGTTTAATGGGTTTAGATTTATACCCCCTACACATAAGAGAAAGTTTTAGCTTAATTTTTCAATAATTAACAAGTTGGTTTACATATATAAATATATTCCACAGTTGATATCTAATCAATGTGAGATCTAAGTTTTATATTTTCCTCAACATAATTCACAAGTAACTTACTTTGAGTATCAATTTCTCATTCATCACCCAACCATTTTGAGCATATGATATATCATTATAAAGATCTCATGGAGTAAAATATATAATCATGATTTTACGATTCAAATCTTTACTTTTATCAATCGAGAATATACCTCAAAATTTCTAAAAACTAATTTTCTTCAATTCTTTGGTAAATAAAATCTAAAACTTTTTAATTAGTCTATTAATGTTCTCCTTCACAGAAGTCAAAAATTCAATGAAGGAGTGGGTCCTATACTTGTTTGTCTAGCTATTGAGAATGCATGTCTCAATCATGTCTTACACAAAGTTTTCAATACAACATGGACAGATTCAATTCAAGCCATCGACACCTTTGCCTTGCTTTTTTCTTAAGAGTTGGGGACATTGAATATTCGATTAACATATTTAAATTAAGATATGAATAAGCCAAATATATGTTATGATTTTCTACTTACAATAGAGAAGTATGCATGTGGTGCCATATCCTCATTTGTTGTTATTACTATTTTTTAACTTTATAATAAAATAAATCAATTGAGTGTTGTTTAGCTAACATCATTACTATAATATAATGTAAATGTAAAAGAAAATATGTTTGAGTGCATTTAAAAATATATCATCCTTTAATTTAAGGGTTATAAAATTTTAAATAATAGTAAAAATTATATAAAAAAATTTATAATACAATAAATGCTTATGAAATATTAATTTAAATTTAAAGTTCGAGCAATAGAGTGAGTTAAATTTGAGTATAGTATATTTTTATAGTTCATGAGTTAAATTAACTTTTTTTTCTCATCTTTTTTATTTTTAATTGATATTGAAAATCTCAATTTAAAATCGAGTTTGAGTTTAAAGTTAAATAATTTAACTTAAAATTTAAGTTACTTTTTAGTAAGGAAATAAATGTAATCAAGCAAGCTAGAAATAAATGTAATTTTTTAATTGAACTCGAATTCGAATGAGTTTTAAACCATTCGATAAAATGAACTTAATTCCTAATTTGAACCCATCTCACTAGGAGTTACATTTGTGTATTTTATACTTTATGCAATGGTCTATTTATACTAACTTATTGGTATAGTTTGTACCTTTGGGATTGTAATAAAATTTGTACTTTAACAAAGAAAAAATAATTAAGATATAATTGAAACAATTCATAGAAATGACAATAGCACAAGACCCATACATAATAAAGTACCATTATTACAGGGAAAAGTTAAATTAAATTTTGCTCTGTCTTGAGCAATTTATTGTCTTCATCCAAACTATACATATAGTCTTTATTTAAAACAAAATAACAAATTTGTATAAAGTAGTGACATTTTCCCTTGTTCCTTTCATTCCTTTTGTTCAAAGTTAGAGAGGTTCTTAGTTACAGCATGGATCGCCCCCCCCCCCTCCACTTTCCCTATCACCATATGAGTCGGAAGGGGTATTGTAATATGGAGGATTCTTCCGACCTTGGGAAGGGCTATAGTAGTACGGGCTATTGTTATCTCGAGCATGCTTCCGACCTGCAACTCAACATCATCAGAATCAAAATCAAGTATGGTTATTTAATGAACTGAGGTAGAAGCAGATTTTCATGGGTGTTGTGTTTATGATTGATGTCATTGAAAGTAATCATGAAAAATATGAATGACAGAAAAAGTCAAAACCATAATATTTGGGTGGGCTTCTAGCAGCTGCTGAGGACATGAGAAGCATGATGGCCAAGAAAACCACCATAATCTTCATTTGAAATGAGTTGTGAGTTAAAGCCATTCTGAAGAAATCTTGGCAAACAAAATAAGGGCCTTAAGCATGGAAATAGCATATGTGAGCAATAATTGGCACTTTTTAGATTTGCATTTATAGACCAGAAAACATCAATGACTTGGGTATAAAGATGTCTCAAGAATTCATTATCTGTGTAGCTATTGGGAACACATGGTTGAATAATTGGCAATTCTCAATCATGTGTTGGACGAAATTTCCAAAATGTCAATCAAACATAGCTCCATTCTATTTAAGCTATGTGTAGTAGTCATGTTAGAATTGAGTGACTAGAATTCTTGTTAAAATAAAATTCAGTGGTAAAATAAAATAAAAGTAAAGTCCAAATAAACTGGACTTTTTATTTTAATTTAATTAGAATAGGTCATCTATTTTATTTTAATTAGAATAAGGTGTTTCAACCTTACTACGTTACTTCTATTAGTTGTTGATTGAATAAGTTTTTCAACCTATAAATAAACGTAGTCATCTCCTGTTGTAATTATTCGATTTTCGACATTAGTGAATCAATCTTCTTCTCCTCTGCCCGTGGTTTTTTCTCGAAAGGGTTTTCACGTAAAATCTATGTGTTTTTTCCCGTTTTCTTTGCGGTATTTCTTCATTGTCGACATTTAATTTTATCAAATTGGTATCAGAGCTTTTTGGGTTACTAGTCTAGATTACAATAATAGCGACATTGAAGTATGATATTCTGTTGTTGGATCGCAACACCAGATTCGCGTTGTGGCAAGTAAAGATGCAAGCAGTTCTTGCGCAGATGGATTTGGAGAATCAAAAGGGAAAACAATCAGAACAATCCGATGAAGCTGATGTAGTTGAAGGCTACAGTAATGGTGAACTCCTAGTTGCTTCTGTCGACAATTCTAAAGTGAGCGAGGAGTGGATCCTTGATTCTAGTTGCACCTTCCATATGAGTCCCAATCGGGATTGGTTTACAACATATGAAGTTGTGTCTGAAGGTGTTGTTTTGATGGTAAATAATGCTTCATGTAAAATCGCAGGTGTTGGCACAATCAAAATAAAGATGTTTGATGGGGTCGTTAGAACTCTTAGTGGCGTGCGACATGTACCAGAATTGAAAAGAAATTTGATTTCGTTAATTACTCTTGATTCAAAAGGACACAGGTACACAGCTGAAAGTGGGGTTCTAAAGATTAGTAAGGGTTCCCTCGTTATGTTGAAAGGGCAAAGAAAGACTTCCAAATTATATATTTTGCAAGGTTCAACTATTACTGGTGATGCTGCAGTCGATTCCTTTTCCTTGTTAGATGATGATATTATTAGACTTTGGCATATGCATCTAGGGTATATGAGTGAAAACAGCATGACAGAATTGAGTAAAAGAGGACTTCTTGATGGGCAAGGCATTAGCAAACTGAAGTTATGTGAGCCTTGCATTTTTGGGAAGCAAAAGAGAGTTCGATTTACCAGAGGAATCCATTACACGAAGGGAACATTAGATTATATTCATTTTGATCTTTGGGGACCATCTAGAGTACCTTCAAGAGGTGTAGCTAATTATATGCTAACTCTTATTAATGATCTTTCCATAAAAGTTTGGGCATTCTTTCTGAAGCAGAAAAGCTATGTGTTTTCCGCATTCAAGTCTTGAAAAACTATGGTTGAAAAACTGACATGAAAATAGATAAAACACCTTCGTACAGATAATGACTTGGAGTTTTGTTTTGATGAGTTTAATGAATTGTGCAAATCAGAAGGGATCATGAGACATTTGACAGTTCATCATACTCCACAGCAAAAACTGCGTTACAAAACGAATGAACAAAACGATCATGGAGAAGGTTCGATGTATGTTGTCAAATGCTAATTTACCGAAGTCGTTTTGGGCTGAAACAGCCTTTTCTGCATGTTTTTTGATCAATTGATCTCCATCCATTGTCATTAAGAAAAAGACTCCACAAGAGCTATGGTCTGGTAAGCCTACCGATTATTCTAATATAAAGATTTTTGGGTGTCCTGCTTATGCTCATGTTGATAATGGAAAATTAGAACCAAGATCCATTAAATGTGTTTTTCTTGGTTTTAAAGTTGGTGTAAAAGGGTATAAGTTATGGTGTCCTGAAAATAGAAAAGTTGTGATTAGCAGAGATGTTGTTTTTGATGAAACTGTTATGTTACCTAACTTATCTCTTAAAGACTCTTCCAGTAAAGAACAACAAAAGCAGGTGGAGTTTTAGATTGATCTAGTATCTACAACAGAGTCAACTTCTCAAATTAGTACAGAAGTTTAGAATAGAGTCACTTCATCACCACAATATTCTATTGCCAAAAATAGACTTAGATGAGAAATTAAACCTCCAAAGAGGTACGCCAAGGTTGATCTAGTAGCTTATGCTTTAAACATGGCTGAAGATATTGATGCAAATCAAGAGTCATCTACTTATTCCAAGGCAGTAAGCTGTGAAGACTCAAAAAAGTGGATGATTGCCATGCAAAAAGAGATGGAATTACTCTATAAGAATAAAACGTGGGACTTAGTGAAGCTTCCAAAGGGTAAAGGCTATTCGTTGTAAATGCGTATTCTAGAGGAAAGAAGGGATTCTAGGAATTGAAGAACCCAGATATAAAGCAAGACTTGTTACAAAAGGTTACAGTCGGATTCCCGATGTAGACTTCACAGACGTGTTTTCTCCAGTTGTGAAACACAATTCGATTTGGGCCTTACTTGGTATTGTGGCCATGTATGATTTGGAGCTTGATCAGTTACATGTAAAAAAAGCGTTCTTGCATGGAGAACTTGAGGAAGATATTTACATGCAACAACCAGAGGGCTTTATAGTCTCAGAAAAAGAGGACTATGTTTGCTTGTTGAAAAAGCCCCTTTATGGTTTGAAACAATCACCAAGGCAATGGTACAAGAGGTTTGATTCTTTTATGACTACCCATGATTTCAAAAGAAGCAGTTTTGATAGTTGTGTTTATTTTAAAAAAACGGTGATGATTCTTTTGTGTATCTACTCCTTTATGTTGATGACATGTTGATAGCAGCAAAAGGTAAAGAAGAGATAAGAAACGTTAAAGCCCAAATTAGTGAATAATTTGAGATGAAAGATTTAGGAGCAGCAAAGAAGATGTTTGGGATGAAGATTCTTAGAGATAGAAAGACATGTAAGTTGTACCTAAGTCAGAAAGGGTACATTGAGAAAGTTCTTTGTAGGTTCAATATGTAGAGTGCCAAGCCTGTTAGTACTCCATTAGCAGCCCACTTCAGACTTTCATCGGCTTTGTCTCTGTAATTAGATGATGAGATTGATTACATGTCACGTATTCCATATTCTAGTGCAGTGGGCTCTAATGTATGCTATGGTTTGCTCACTTCCAAATTTATCATATGCAGTCAGTGCAGTTAATAGATAAATGGCGAATCCCGGTAAAGAACACTGAAAAGCAGTTCAGTGGATTTTGAGATACTTACGAGGTACCACTGATGTTTGGTTACAGTTTGGAAGAACTAGAGATGGAGTCATTGGGTATATTGATGTTGATTTTGCTGGAGACCTAGATAGGAGAAGATCTCTTACAAGGTATGTCTTTACAATTGGGGGTTGTGCAATTAGTTGGAAAGCTACTTTGCAAACTACAGTTGCTTTGTCTACCACTGAAGCTGAGTATATGGCGATTACCGAGGCTTGTAAAGAAGCTATTTGGTTAAAAGGGCTCTTTGGTGAATTCAATAAAGATCTTCAGATTGGTACAATATTTTGTGACAGTCAAAGTGCCATTTTCCTTAAGAAATATCAAATGTTTCATGAGAGAACAAAGCACATTGATGTTCGGTATCATTTTGTGCGTGACATTATTGCTCGTGGAGATGTTGTTGTGAGCAAAGTTAGTACTCATGAAAATCCTGCAGATATGATGACTAAGTCACTTCCCATAACCAAGTTTGAGTATTGCTTGGACTTGATTGGTGTTCATTGTTGAAGAATACCCCTCAAGGGGTTTTGTGGAAGAGGTGGAGAACTTGATTGTTGAGAGTTCTTATTCGTAGAGAATTCTTGTCAAGGTGGAGATTGTTAGAATTGGGTGACTAGAATTCTTGTTAAAAAAAATACAATGGTAAAATAAAATAAAAGTAAAGTCCAAATAAACTAGACTTCTTTTATTTTATGTTAATTAGAGTAGGTCATCTATTTTATTTTAATTAGAAAAAGATGTTTCAACCTTACTACGTTACTTCTATTAGTTGTTGATTGGAATAATGTTTTTCAACCTATAAATAGACGTAGTCATCTCCTCTTGTAATTATTCGATTTTCGATATTAATGAATCTTCTTCTCCTTTGCCCATGGTTTTTCCCGAAAAGGTTTCCACGTAAAATCTGTGTGTTTTTTTTCCTGTTTTCTTTGCGGAATATCTTTATTGTCGACATTTAATTTTATCATGCCATGCATACCATGAACCTGTTTTACATTCCACTCCTCTTTAACTCAGCCATCAACATATTTAAGTTATCAATAAAAAATATAGTGAAGTGATGCATGTGTACTCGCAATATTATCAATGGTTCTTGCGCTATTAAGTACATTAAATTTCAGAATTCTAATATTTGATTTTAGTAATTTACGAGTTTTGTATTCCATTTTTACAAGCTTAGGTTTAATTTTAGTAAAATACGTGTTTGTACGCATATTTTGGTGATGTAATGACCCATTGGATCAATATGGGTTTAGGGTAGGATTCACGAGTCAAATTAGAGTGCAAAACACTGTTTTCAGGTCAAAAAACACTAGGGACGACTCCAACATCGCGACATCCGCATGCGGTGTCTCAACACCACATAAAATCGCACAACCACATATAACCACCTTAATATTATTTTATTTTTGTGTTTTCTTTCACGATGAGTGTCTAAATTGCTCTTTTCTAGCCATATAAATATATACTTTTAGGTTTAAAATTCATGATAATTAAATTAGTATTACAAATCAACCACACATCGATTCAATTAAAAAATGATTATGACACCATGCTTTTTATAAAATAAATCAGTTTATTATGAGAATATTTTTAATTTTTACATTTTATAGAAAGTATAAAAAATCAAAATATGAAAATATTTAATCTTAAAACAACCTATCATCTCCACCAAAACTTTCTTTAGTTTTATATAAATTTTTAATATAATTTTCCACCTATTTCAATAATGTAAATAATAATAATAATAATAATAATAGTAATAATAGAAGTGACAGTACGTAGTAGAAAATAGACAGACAAACAAATCGATAGAGAGATAGACAGCACAATACGTGAAAAGCATATGCGACATCCACAATTCATTAATTATATGTAATATTTTATGTATGATTATAAACATAAAATATTTATTAAGAAATTCATTAATTGTTAATAAAATATTTCCTAGTCGGTCGGATGGAATTTCTTCATAAGCTTTTTTTGGTTTTTTGATTAAACGTCTGCTAAGCCGTTCTTAATTCATTAATCTATATTTGAATAGATAGGAGGAGGCAAACCATAATGAAATTGATAGCTAGCATTGCTTCATGAAATACCAATGACACACACATATATATTGAATAAAATACAACTAATTTTGTTCTATCCATGGAATGGAAGCTTGATTTTAGTACGAAGTATTGAATCTAAGTGCTAGAGTTGTGTGATCTCATTCCAATCACTCATTAAAAAAATAAAATAGTCTGACAAAATAAAGGGATTTGGGGGGCGAAGGACTGAGGGTTGCAACCAGGGGTGCTGGGGCGAAGCCCCCATAATACGGACCATGCTGCACAAGTAGAATCCATATAGAACTACACTTTTTCTATTTGACATTTATTAGAATAGACTTTTTCAACCTTTAAATAGATGTAATCGAAACCCCTCCTGTATTATTTGATTTTCAACATTAGTGAATTTCTCCTCCATTGCCCATAGTATTTCCTAGAAGGGTTTCCATGTAAAATGTATGTGTAACAATCTATACTCGACATGGTCGTCAAGCCCGAATACTAGGACGTTACACCACCATCTCGCATCATATACATTGATACATTATTAAGCAACCATCTTATATTTTAGCATTTACTCAAATTCCAAGTCATCCATATGTTAATCATCTTTAAAGCATGCTAAACATACCTCAATTATACTTAAAGTAACAACTAAACATGCATTGGGTCCATTTAGCAAAAATTTCAAAACTATTACGTACGTATCGATGCTGAAGGTGAGGTATCGATATTTCTCACAAGTAGTACCGATACAGCTTGGAAAATTGATACCAAAACTGCTTACTGTTTCTCGAATAAAAACCAAAATCTCAAAAATTATCGGTACCTTACAAAAAGTATCAATTATTTTATCTCGAGTATCGATACTCGTGATATGGTATCAATACCAATTTATGTTACTGACTTCCTACACTTTCAAAAATCATGGAGGTATCAATAATAAAACCTGAATACCGATACTTCTACTTTAGACCTCAAAAATACAATAATTACAAGTATATAATCCATGCTAACTTAAATCTAATCATCAAGCACCGTTCACATCATCGAATAAGCATTAAAATGTCTGAAATAACAGTCTCAAACATCGTTATCATGACTAAGCAAGAAACCAACAAATCAACTTAAAGTCCATAAGTTCTAAAGCAAAATAATCATATGAGCTACTTAAAAATCATAACAAAACTAGCATATAATCTACCACATGTTCCCCAAAACATAAATAATAGTTGAAATACCTATGAAAAGCTACTAAAGAATTGTCTTGGATCACCCCTTGGAAACCACACCACTCACACCGACACAACTAATCTGTAATGGTTTAAAAGGAGTTGGTGAGCTTAAATAAGCTCAGTGAATGTTCAGAACAACCACTACGCAAACAAGTCATTATGCATTAACGAAACAGTCATATAGCATTTACATAATATCTCCAACTCTAGTGTCATATTTCGTACGTTTAATAATCTTTCATGAGTTCATTTACACATTAATCATATCTAGATCACATTACACATTTAATGATGGTTTGACTCTTAAGGTTATGAAACATAAAGTGGGCAATATCACCTCACATCGGATACACAGATCTCCATCACACCAAATGACTCATAAAGTCGAACATATCACAAAAGTGAAGTATATAGCTAACACTTTCCAACACACCAACAAATAAATCCCGGTGAATGGAGCTTAGCTCACATTCCCTTCTCTCTAAAACTGTCTCGAGCCTCAATGCCTCAAAATTAAAACACAAAGGTGAGTGCTCACAATCCTATTGCATGCTAACTATATCCAACGATCTCATATGGTCACGAGGCCAAAATATCCATAATATAATCACATATTACTTACCGATTTTCCGCACATTATCACTACATATTCACATCATTAGCACAATATCATCACTGTCATATGGAATAAATAATAAGCTCATATTTACACTTTCACAACAGTCATCACAACATATTTCATATAGCATCAACTCTTAGTTCTCATTATCACAATCACACAAGCACATTTATCACATATTATCCGTAGGTATGAGAATACTTACACTCAGAATTTAAAGTAAGGGTTTAGGTTACTTTTAAATTCCTATTTAAAACAATGAATCGTCTACGAGCAACGATTCGAAAACATTCACTGCTCACTCCTTTGCCTAGTAACCGAAAGCTCAAACTAGCTTTTTCTTACCTTTGTCTTTACTCGTATAAGGTTCTATTGACTCTGACGCTTCAACAAAGTAAATCAAACAATAACATAATCAACATTCAGCCAAACACTCACATCAAACAATCTATAAACACAAGCCAAAGCTAGGTTCTCTTGTGATCGAAACCTTGACATAAAAAACTTAAAATTTGAATATCTCTGTCTATACTTAATCTTTTTGCACGAAATGAATTGCATTCATCTAGTTATTCATCTACGACTAATTCTAAACCCTTAAACTTCATCAAATTGCTCGTTTCATGGTATTAAAATTTTTCAACGTAAAATAGAAATTTTCATGAAAATTCAATAAACCTTAGAATTCTTTAACGAAACTTTGGAGAAAGTTTAGAAACCTTCTAATCATGTCAAAACAATTTAAAAAACACTTTGAACCACGTTTTTATTTATAATCTCGAAATCCGCCATTAATGATCCAATTTTCATCTTTTATCTAAAACATGCAATTTAATGGCTAAAAACTCTATTTTAAAACCAAATATCATTGAAACTAACAATAAGTGAAACCGTTAACTTCGATGGATGAAAATCGAGCTTTTGGTTTAAAACCCAGAAAATCCACAAGCTTGAAAGATGACTAAATCACTGGTGTTTTTTTATAGTTTTTATTGGAATTCTATGGAAGTTTATTCCTTGGGTGATGATAGAAAACAAGGAATTGGAGTTTTGAAGATTGAATTTGAAGGACGAAGGTTTAAGTTTTTTTAACGTCAAAAATAGGTTATAAAGGGTGTTTTTAAAACTTTGGTAAAATTCTTTATAACTATTTTTAAATTAAACCCTTTTACGAAACGGTTCTTATAAAAATTGAAAGTATTTTCAACATTATTTTTTAAGATTGATTTAATTTGCTAAAAGTTATAGTAAAAAACATTATCGATTTACCATGTTACGAATTTCGAGTACATATAAATTAAAATTTACATTTTACCCTCAAAATGTCTAAGAGTAATTTTGAGTTGTAACACTATATGTTTTATTTAATTTTTTTTTTACTTTACGATTATTTAATTGTCATTATCAACATTTATTATAACCCTAAAAGAAATGGCATGCCTCAAAATGGTATGCAAAATTAGTACTTTAAATTAAAATAAGTCTCAAATTTGCATCGAGTTTTGCTTGAAAAGGATTGGCACCGCATTCTAATTGCGAAATTTTAGATCTTGTGCACATGTAATCATGTTTTTTTTACTATATGAATTTTAATTTGATATAATTATACACATGAAATTTTAATTGTGATTTAAATGTATACTCAAAATTATTTAATCATACAAACTTAAAGAAATAAATACATTAATTTATTTTTATATTGGGTAAATATAACTATTTATGTACGCAATATATAAATATAAAATTATGTTATGTCAATAATTGTGTTACTAATTTACCGGAATTGAATAAAATCAAAATTTCATGTATATAATTACATATTAAATCATAATTCATATATAGTTTTGGGATTTATCCCTATTCCTAATTATCACGTAATTAATATTAGAGTTCAATACCAATTAAAATTTAAGTTTAACTTTATAAATAGAATTTAATAATTAGGCATATTGAATTAAGGAGCATCTAAACAAATTATTGGTAAAAAAAAAGGGGATTCTTAGCATTAATAAGTTAGAATTATATAAAAAAGAACGAGAATTAAAGTCATTATTCTTCAAAAAGACAATATCGAATCATATTTGAACAACAATGACATTGAAGAGTGATCGAAAATTATGTTAATTGATGATCAGGTGATATAAGATTATGATATTTTTTAAAAAAATTATAAGTTTATACGGTAAGCAAGCGTTCTTAAAATCATTTCTTTTTTCTACTATCTATTATTGTTTGGTGCGGGTAAAAAAAAATGTTTTGTAAGTTTGTTTTGGAAAGAAAGTCAATTTTAAACAATTACTAATAGACTTGTTTATGAGTCGGGCCACTCGGTCCATCCAGAAAATGAGAGTGTTTGGGCAAAAAACAAGCCAGGAAAATGGGTTTGAGCAAAAACAATAAGGCCCATTAAAAAACGAGTCGAGCCTCGAGTAAGGTATTGTTGACCCTAGCTCAACTCGAAATCACAAAATGACAAAAAAATCTTCTTTTTGTTGTTTTAATGTTATTTTCTTGTTGTTTTCTTTCTATTATGCTACATTTTTACTATTATATTGCTACTATTTTGTTATTATTGTTTGAATATTGTATAATACTTGTTTTATTGCTAATTTTATTATTATTTTAGAGTCATTTACTTGTTATGTTGCATCTATCTTACTGTTATTTAAGTATACATATTTTTTTTATTTTCAATTTGCAAGAAAATATTTATTTTAATGTTTTTAGTATTTTAATGTATTATATATATTTAAAAATTATATAAAAAATTTTAATGTGGGCGAATCAAGCCAGACCCGAATTTAAACATTTATATTCGGGTTGGACTTGAACAAAATTTTAAACATATTTTTTGGGTTGGATTGAGCTTGTGGCCTAAATTTTTTATTGGGTTCGACTCATAAACACCTATAATTATTAATCACTATTATGAAATATGTTTATTAATTTAGTTTAAATATTTTCCCTATTTATCATGAACTATTATTATAAATGTTACATGTCCCTTTAGTTTTTTTTTTTTTCCAATTAACATTAGAATTTACCTTTTTATATAATTTCAAATTTATTTATTATTTAAAAATTAAGATAAATTATTTTTATCAGTTACAGATAACAATAATTAAAAATAAATTATTTATAAATTAATTAAAAATTAAAAGCGTAATTTTTTATGCAACATTAGATATACAATATTTGTTACACTTTGTGGAGAAAACGAAATTATAAATTTATAATAATTCGTAATTTTTGAATAATATAAACATAATGACATACAAATTGAATACATAGAGAATACATTATATGAAACTGTGATATCACGTCATTCATATCCCTTCCCAATAAATGAATGATAGATCAAAATTTTCAACCTGATTTTCAGTTTTTTTCTTTTGATTTTATTATTATTTATTAAATTAAATGCGAATGGGTAATTAATTAAGAAAAAATTTCTTAATATCATGCAACCTTGTCAAGGCTTCTCTCATGAATAAACGATCTTTGGGCGATTGAGCTGCACAACTTAATCCAACTCTTATAACAGCTGAACATGCTTCATATTTCCTGCAGATGTAATCACTGTCAGTGCTGCTGGTGCCGCCATTGCTGCCGTCATTACTAGAGCTAGGGTTTGATGAGCTTTGTTCTGAACCTCCATGGTTCTTCAAAAGCCTTGGATCAACTGTCTCAAAAACTTGATTTCTATCCACAGCTGATGCGAATTTGTTGAGGCTTAATCCTTCTTTAAACATCTCATCAGTTGGTTTCTTGGCAATGAACATTTCAAGCACAAGAACTCCAAAACTATAGGCATCTCCACTGGTTGAAGCTTTGCTCCCTAGGCCATACTCTGCACATAAATTCAGCAATAAATTAGATTGAAAATGCATATGCAAGTTTCCTTTTAATGTCGTTAAAATAAGGGGTCGGATTATTGTTTACTCACCAGGTGCAATGTAACCAACTGAGCCTTTCAAACCCATTGAGCTGTTCTCCCTTTGGGATGGCCTTTGAGAAAGGAACCTCGCCAAGCCGAAATCCCCCACATGAGCTGCCATACTTTCATCCAAAAGTACATTTGCAGGCTTCAAATCGCAGTGCACAACAGCCGGGTCGCAGTCGTTGTGCAAATAATCCATGGCGGAAGCTACATCAATGGCTATATTCAGTCTTTGCATGAAGCTCAAACAAAACCCTGATTCCTCATCCTCTGGATATAGCCACTTATCTAGGTTGCCATTCGGCATGAACTCGTATACCAAAGCTTTGAATTCATCTCCTTTATGATCGATGCTCGAGCATGAGGTGATAATTTTCACCAGGTTTCGATGCCTGACATTCCTCAAGGCCTCACATTCAGCAAGAAAACTCTGAACGGCTTTGGTTTGTTTCAGGTCAAGAACTTTGACAGCAAATGTAACGTTGTTGATGGAAGCTCCATTATCACCAGTGTTGAACGTACCTTTGTAAACCGACCCGAAACCTCCTTTTCCAAGCAGGTTTTCAGCTGTAAAATTGCTTGTAGCAAACTGGATATCAGAGTAAGATATCAACGGCGGAAACCCTTTCAATGAAAGTAAAGATTGACTGCCCTTCACCCTGTCTTTCTTCCTTCTGGATATCAATGCCCACAGAAAGCAAAAAACCAAACATATAATCAGTGTAGCTCCGGAAATTGGAACTAAAATTTTGATCAAATGATTATTCTGTCTTCCCTTTGTTTTGCATTGAAGAAGTTGCAGAATTCTGGCAATTTCTTTGTCAGAACTGCAAAGGTCGTTGTTACCCAGGATCGAAGACGAGCTGAGATTTGAGAAGATATTTCCTGCAGGAATATCTCCTTCCAAATGATTGAAAAACAAATTTAAGACCTCGAGTGACTTAAGATTTGGCAACTCTTGTGGAATTGGTCCAGAAAGATTGTTGGAAGAGAGATCCAAAACCTCTAGTGGTAATATATTTGCTAATGAACTCGGGATTTCACCACTGAGATTGTTCCTTGACATGTTGAGGTATAGCAAACTTGAACAGCCACTGATTGATGAAGTTAAAGTTCCGAACAAGTTATTATCGGAAACATCAATCACTTGAAGCTGCTTCAAGTTGCCAACATCACTGGGGAGAGGACCCGAAAGCCTGTTATGCATCAAAACCAAGTAGTTTAAACCAGAAAGCTTGAAAACCTCTTCTGGTATGCTTCCATTTAACCTATTCCAAGCCAGGTCCAATGTTTGTAGCTGCTGACAATCTCCAAGGCTGGTGGGAATTTTACCAGAAAACTGGTTATTCCCCATTAAGATTCTAGAAACTCGTGTAAGATTAGCAAAGATTTCTGGGATATCTCCGGAGAACATATTCTGGTGCACCATAAAGTTCTGCAAGTTTCCAAGTTTGGCTATGCTCCTTGGAATATCACCTGTGAAAGAGTTCATCTCAAGTGAAAGAGATATCAGATTTTGCAACTTGTCAATCCCCTGAGGAAATCCACCTGTCAAGAAATTGTCAGAAATGCAAAAATGTTGGATATCGGTTGATAGATTCGCCACTGAGGGATATTCACCGGAAAGTCTGTTGGAATTTATCCTCAGATATTCAAGCTGAGTACAGTTTGAAAGGGAATCAATGAAGTGAACATTCCGAGCAGTGTTAGAGGAGAAAAGATTTTGACCAAGGTCCAGCATTACAAGGTTTCTCATGTTGCCAAACAAAGGAATCGGACCATGAAATCCATTCCTAGACAGATCAAGACATTCAATGCTTGAAGCGTTAGATAGATAAGCAGGTAGGATTCCTTCAAACCAGTTTAGTGCCAAATATACTTCTCTGACATTTGGGAGAGCCTGAAATCTATGATTATCATTTGGAATTGGAAGGCTTCCTGAAAGGTTATTATGTGTGACAGAAAAGAAAACCAAAGAAGAAATGTTGAAAATAGAAGAAGGGATTTGGCCTGAGAGATGATTTTCAGAAAGCTGAATATGTTGAAGCTTTTTAAGCTGACCAAATTCACTTGGAATTTCACCAATTAACATGTTTCTTGCCAGAGCAAGATAAGTTAAAGAGGAAAGGTTCCCAAATGTAGGGGGAGATTATTGATGGAGATGCTAAGGATTCTAAGCCTTTGGAGGTTGCCTAGTTGTGGTGGAAGGTTTCCACTAAATTTGTTCCCTTGCAATCTAAGTGTTTCAAGGTTAAGGCAATGAGAAAGAGCAGCAGGAAGAGTGCCATTAATGGAGTTATTTCTAAGGTCAACATGTCGAAGATGGGAAAGCTTACTAAACTCCAACTGAAATTGACCATGAAATAAGTTGTGGGAAAGGTTAAGCATGCGAAGGGAAGTGAGGTTTGAGAGAGAAGGAGGTAATGGGCCAACAAGGCCGAGTGCACTGAGTTGGAGGGATTCAACTCGGGATCCTTTGCTGCTGCAAGATATACCAAACCAGGTGCAGTGAGAAGTAGAGTTGTGGGTCCAACCTGAAAGTGCATTTAGAGGATCATTGAGTTGGAGTTTGAATGATAGCAAGGCTGCTTTGTCGGTTGCTGAATCCAACTCCCCCATATGCTGGCACATACAAGAGTCTATGTGAATCTGAACCAAGGAGAAAAGCAGCAACAAAAACTGCACGTATTCCATGCTTTACGAATATGGCTGCCTTCACTTGGGAGTTTGACAATTTGTACATCTCTATATAAAGAACACTATCAAATTCAATGATTTACTTTTTCTCTTCTTAAAAAAAAAAAGGATATTTTGAGTCAATCCGATCTACAGATCATCTCAAAACTTTGGTGAGTTGGATTGATTAGGAAATTTATTATAAATTATATGTTTGAAATATTCTCTCCACCTCCCAGCCATTATTTATTTATTAATTTTTATCATTTACGTCTGCTATTCTCTAAGTCAAAAAAGTCAAGTTTTCTAAACATAGAAATTATTTTATGGATAATTTCCCACTATAAATATCTTTTCAATTATTTAATAATATTTCAGTAATTTTTTTATATCATTTAATTTTAGTAATTTTTTATCTTAAACCTTAAATTTCAAACCCAAGACTTTAAACTATAAATCCCAAACCTTAAAAATCTTGAACTTCAAACTCGAATTCTAAATCTTAAATCATTAACTTAAGGTTTAGAGTTCAAAGTTTTTATGGTTTAATGTTTGAATTTTAAAGATTGAGGCTCATGATTTAAGGTTTAGGATTTACGGGTCAAGGTTTTAATGTTCAAGATTCATGGTTTAAAGTTATATGTTTAAGGTTTAAGGTTTAAGGTTTGGGATCTAGGATTAAAAATTATCAAAATTATGTATCATTAATATGAAAAAAAATTACTGAAATATAATTAAATAATTGTAAATGGGATCATATATAATGTGATAGGAAATAATTCATAAAATAATTTCATCCTAAAGATATATATTTCTTAATATTTATTATTTTCACTTACAAAATTTTGAAATAAAAAATATACTTATATTTAATGTTACCCAAATTAAGAAATTGAAATCCTTTGATAAATCAAATAAAGAAATAATTATAACCAAGAGTACGTATAAATTACTAATGTATACTATTATTTAAGTTTGTAGTTAAATTAGTATTATAAGTCGACTAAATAATAACTTAATTAAATAATAATTAAAACACTTATTTTTTTTTTACAAAGTAAATCATATTTTCATGGGAGTATCTTTATTTTTAATTTTTTTATATAAAACTCCCTATGATACTATTTAAATTTAGAGTACTTTAGATAAATAAATAAATAAATAGGAAGTCTTAATCGAAATGATTCGATAAGAAAGATATTTTAATACAATGCATGAATAGTGGAGGTGTCAATGGACCGGGTCAAGTTGGGTTTATGCATGATATTAACATAATTTATCCTTGTTCAAGTCCAGTTCGAAATCTAAGCTTAAAATTTTACTCAAACTCACTCATATTTGCAAAAAACTAACTCAGACTCATTTTAGGCCCGCCTATATTTTATTTTATTTTTTAAAATATTTATTTTAATAATTTTATATATTTTTTATTTATTACTTTTTATATAGTCATCGTACATTATTTTAATGTTTAAATTAAAGTAGTATTATATATTTAGTATATGTTTTTTATAGTGTTTTAAATTACATAATATATATAATATAATATAAAGTATTATAAACTTAAAACGAGTCAGGTCGGGTCCGGGTTTGAATGTTCAAGCTCGAGCCCGACCAATATTTTAAATGAGTATAATTTTTTTGTACAAACTCATTTTAAAGCCTAATATTTTTACTCAAATCATCCCAAATTTATTATTTTTATGATTTCAAGATAAAACCCTATTTTCATACCTCAAAGACTTGTTCAATTATAATTAAAATTCAAAGACGATTATTGTAATATAACAATATGTGTGGTCGAAAGGACTAATTGACTCCAAGAACTAATTGTCATTATTATATTTTTTTTTTGATAAATTACAATACAGTGTAAAGCTCGAACAATAAATATGATTAATGTAACTCAAATCCATATCACACTTGAAACGGTAAACACTCTTAATCATCCATAGAATAAAAAATATCATACCAACTCAAACACATATTTAAACAAAAGAATTCTCCATATAATGTCTAAAGCATGAACATAAACATATTCCTTATAACTTCAAACATTACATGATAAAACATATCTCCAAAGCATAAAAATGAAAAAGTACCGTCAAAGACTATTCAACACACGTTCATCCTCCTATAAAAATATAATCAATCATATGTTAAAACTAAAGTTAATAATAATTGCAAACTAATAATTTCATAAATAAAATAAAAACAATATAAATTCTTATTTACTAAGTATCGATTTGGATGGATGGTATGGTGCAGTGCAGTGCGTTTAATTTACTTTTTATTTTACATTACAGTATCGTTACATCATCTAATTTCACTATCACCATTACGTTTACACTAACGACAGATAAACACATCATCCATTCCACCTTAATTCAAGAGTAGTTTTTACTGTATATCATGATATAAAATTCTTTAGCATTTTTATTGTGAGAGTATTTTTAATTTTTTACTTACCAATATAAAAGAATATCGAGTATCTTTATGAGAGTATAAATTCTTACTTACCCAGTCATATAATAAGAATACTCTTATTTCATATTTTATATAAAATTTAAAAAAATAATAAACTTAGAACACATTACAACCAAATTTTTTTACCTTTTTTATATAAAATTTTCACCCGTTAGTGTCTCTAATAATGATGGATAGATAAATAGATAGGAAACAATCAATCAAGTTCACCTTGCGAAAATGATTAGATTATTAATAGGAATCATGAATAATAATATAAATATATTACACATAGTACAAATAATAAATAAATTCTTATAAATTAATGCACAAATGTTATGTTTGTAAAGTAGTCTCAAAAAAGAGGAGGACAAATTAATAGTAATTGTAACATTGAAAAAACTAAGAAACAAATAAGAGATGCATCAATCTGATCAAATCGTTGAAATTTGCATCGTAGCCTCACTATTATCACATCAATTTGATGATGAACACCGATCAACCAATAAAAATTTGTCAAAAGCCCTAAGAGATCTATTGTATCAATGATGCACTAAAGACCAAGTTTCAATGGACTACCTTTCTCCTCATCTTCTCAAATTTATCACTATCACTATGATATACCATGATAAAACCCTTTTAGATTGGTTTCTAATAGATTTGGCAACTCCTTTACATAGCAAATCTTACATATACACTAGAATATGACTAAAAATTAAAAGTAAAATAAAACCATCTTGAAGATAGAGTGGACAAAACAAAACCATGAAAACTGTAAACATAACAAAACCACAAAGCTGTGGACAAAACCACGATAATGTGGACTGAAATTAAAAACAAAATAAAATTACGAAAAAATATTGAAAAAATTGTGACCAACAATTAACCTAAAAACATACACCACCACCGAAAAATAAAATTTTATTTTAAAAAATAAACAATTAAAATTCTTTTATAAAAAAAATTAAAATATCTGAAAATTCAACCTCAACATTTTAGCATTCTTTACTACAATTAATGAATAGATTATAATACATCGACAATTACAATATTATTTTTATGATTTGAATACTAAGATAAAACCCTAGTTTTCATAAACTTTCCAACTGAAATTGATGTTCAACTATTCTAATAAAAGTGAGTAATAAAATTTAGTCATATGTTATTGTCACGTCTATAGAAACTCGTTACTTGGAGCGTGCGGCCTTAGACGCCTCTCGATCAATGCAATGCCTAAGTAAGCCTAAAACCGATTAAAGCTAGAATACTTAGATCCTTGCGGAAGCGAAAGAACAATGAAAGGAAAAGGCAAACAAAAGACAAGGAAAGGAATTGAGTAAATGCACTGTGTATTACTCAAATCAAAAGTGAGGAAATGAGAAGGGGGTAAGCCTCTATTTATAGTTAAAGCCCCTTACATCTAACGGCTAAGAATAAAGTACATCGAAGGTGGAGATACAATGTTATCTATCATATCCTCTAATCTAAGGAAACCAAGTCAAACATTACTAGATAGAAGATTACAATGAATATGGAAAGGAATCAAAGAGAATATGTTTGACTCAATGTGCTACTTGCCATATCCAATTTGCAAGGCTCTTCAACCCCAAGGGATAGGCCAACTCGGATAGGTGGTGATAGGCCCAAGATGCTGTGGAGTACTTCCTCAACAGCTTGGTGTGCACTGGTATCGGGCCCTAGTGTGCGGTCCATGACATTCTCCCCCACTGAATTGGCGACACCCTCATCGCTCAGCTAGCATGGTACTGGTTCACTTGGTTTCTGAATCGTCATAGGGCCTCGACTCGTTCCTTACTACCCTCACTGTTGGGGAGTCCCTTCCATTGAATAAAGAATTCGTGCCTTGGTCGGTAACTCGATCGTCGAATGACTCTCTCTGCCTGGATCTCTCGAGCTTCTTTCTCGTAGGAGACCTTCACTCCGATTAGCGCTCGGTGTGATTTGCCTCGATCCGGATCTAACTCATCTTGATGGAAGGCTTGAGTAGGTTGACATGAAACACTGGATGAGCTCAGATGGTCGGTGGGAACTCCAATCTATAGGCCATGGTGCCTACTCGCTTCACAACTCAGAACGGACCCTCGTATCCTCTCACAAGCCCTTTGTGCACGATTGGGTTACGCAAGATCCCAGTTAACTTGGTAAGGATTAGATCACTAACCTGGAAATTCACGTCCTTACACTTTCGATCTACCTGCTTCTTAATCCGCTTCCTTGCCTTGTGTAAACAAGCTCGGGGTAGGTCATGATGCTCTTGCCACTCCGTGGCAAAATTGTGTGTTGTTAGATTGGACCCGTCATACCAGGTAACAATCGTGTTGGGAGTAAGCAGCTCCTACCTGATCACAATCTCAAATGGGCTTTGGTTCGTGGCTTTGCTCCGTTACAAGTTGTAGGAAAATTGAGCCATATCCAACAGTTATGACCAATCGCAATACATGGCACTCACATAGTGCCTCAATTAGATCTTCAAGAGTGTATTCACTCATTCGATTTGTTTGTCTATTTAGGGGTGAACACTAGTTGAGAAGTTCAAGCTTTATCTCATTAGCTTGAATAACTCAGTCTAGAACCTCCTTGTGAATCATGTGTCCCGGTCACTAATAATCTTCTTTGGTACTCCCCAATACTTGAACACGTGCTAGTGTCACGAACTTAGAGTTTTTCCACAAAATTCGTGCGATCTTAGGTCGATTCTTACCACAAAAAAGCCTAAGTCAGCCTACTTTCCAACACTTGAGGATTCAAGAGAATTCCTCTAAGGCACTAACATGATAGCAACAAAGAACAAGCTAAGAACAAGCCATAGAAAAACAAGAACACAAGAGAGAAGTGTTTTGAGTGAATGCTCTAAATTTTGTATTTCTCAATGAATGAATACAATGAGGGGGAGAGGCCTCTATTTATAGTTGAGGCTCCCCAAAATCAACGGTAAAGATTAAATACATCAACGGCTAAGATTTAAAGCTATCTACAAATTTAATCTTTAAGATTACAAAATCGTATATTCTAAAGATTACATATCAAATACATATAAAATTTGATATTGTCAATCTTTAAAGATCACCTTCCATGTTTGTCAAGCTTTGTAGATAAGCCTTCACTCATTCCAAGCAACGGGTCAGACTGATTGGGCCAAATGCCTCCTTTAGAACATAACGGGTCACTCAAATCAGTCATGCTTGTGGGCTCAAATGCACAACCCATGACATTCTCCCTCACCTGTTCTAGCGACGCCCTCTTCGCATCCTCCTCATAGAACTGGTCGATCTTGCTTTGAAATTGCCATAATGCTTCGACAAGTTCCCAACTTGCTTCATTGTCAGGAAGTCCCTTCTATCGCACTAAATACTCATGCCTCGACCGATGATACTTTTGTCTCACCATACGGTCTGCCTCGATGCTTTCAACTTCACGATCGTAGGAGACTTTTACCCCCATTGGTGCTCGTTCGAACTTGCCTCGATTCGGATCATGTTGATCTATATGGAATGGTTTGAGCATACTTACATGGAACACGGGATGGACTTTGAGCTTCGACAACAACTCAAGCTTGTAGGCCACCTTGCCTACTTTCTTCAAAACTCGAAAGGGTTCTTTGTATCGTCGCACAAGCCTCTTGTGTAAGCCATTGTATCTCAAAATCAAGTATAACATTGCAAGGACAGAGTCACCAACCTGAAATTGAACATCCCTCCGACTTTGGTCCACTGCTTCTTGTTCCACTTACTTGTCTTGTGTAGATAAGCTCTGGCTAAATCGTTCTTCTCTTGCCAATCCTTCGCGAACCGATAAGCTGCTGGATTTGGTCCAGTATAACGAGTCACAACAGTGTTGGGTGTGAGTGGTTGTTGACCCGTCACTATCTCAAATAGACTTTGATTCATGGCTCCACTCCGTTGCAAGTTGTATGAGAATTGAGCGACGTTCAACAACTTCAACTAGTCCTTTTGTGTAGCACCCACATAGTGTCGAAGATAAGTCTCCAATAATGCATTCACTCATTCGGTCTTTTCATCAGTTTGTGGATGCATACTAGTGGAAAAATTCAAGTCTAAATCTATTGACTTGAACAACTCTTTCCAGAATTGGCCCTTGAATCGCTCGTCTCAATCATTGACTATCGACTATGGCACTCCCCAATATGTCACCACATGTTTCAAGAATAAACGAGCTGCCTCCTTAGCTGGGCACTCTTTGGTTGCTGGAATGAATGTTCCATATTTGGAAAATCTATCCACCACAACAAGAATGCTTCCAAATCCATCAAACTTAGGCAAACCTACTATAAAATCCATGGATACACTCTCCCATGGTCGTTCCGGAATAGGCAATGGTTGTAACAAACCCGCCAGAGCCTTCAACTTCATCTTGTCTTGTTAGCACACTAAATAAGTTCTCACATAAGTCTCAACATCATCCCTCATGTGAGGCCAATAGTAATAATCCTCCAAAAGGGCCAATGTATGGTGCATCCCTAGATGGCCAGCCCATCTCGAGTCATGACACTCCTTCATGACTTCCTTGCGCAACTTTCCATACTGAGGCACATAGAGACAATGCCCATGAGTATAAAGTAGCTTTCCCCCAAACCAAAACCTCATTATTTTCCCCTCATTGGCAAGCTCAGTCAAGTTTTTGGCTGTGGGATCATGGATCAATCCCTCTTTAATATGCTCCAATAGAGAATCATCATGTTGGATGATTCCCACAAATTTTATCTTTCGACTAAGGGCATCAGCAATAGTATTGACACTCCTCGGCTTATATTCTATCTTGAAATCAAATTCTGCCTAGAAGACCTGCCAATGAGCCTGTTTCGGGATAACTTTTTTTGGGCCAAAAAATAACTGTTGGCAACGTCATCTCTTTTTTTTGGACCGTATAACTCCGCTCCATCTAATTGAGCTTTCGACTCTCAAAAGCTATTGGATGTCCATCTTACATCAATACTCCCTTAATGGCATAGTTTGATGCATCCGTGCGTACCTCATATGGCTTGGAATAGTCTGGCAAGGTAAGAACAGACTCCTTTGTAATTGATTCCTTCACTTGATTAAAGGTTGCCTCACCTTTGAGGTCTCAATCTCATACCTTACCCTTCTTCAATAAGTCTGTCAAGGGTGAGGTGATCTTTGAATATCCTTCAATAAAGCGTCATTAATAATTCGCCAACCCAAGGAAAGATCGTAACTCCATCACCTTGGTTGGTGCTTCCCAATCCACAATAGCTTGTATCTTCTTCTCATCCATTCGAATCTTTCCACCTCCCACAATGTGACCTAAAAAGGGTACCTCTCGTTGGGCAAATGGGCACTTTTCCTCTTTTACATACAGCTCATTCTCCTCAAGATTTGGAAAACCTCTCTCAAATTTTCCACGTGCTCCTCAGGTGACTTACTATACACCACAATATCATCAAGGTAAACAACCACGAAACGATCTAAGAAGGGTTGAAGTACCTTATTCATCAAGGTGCAAAATGTAACTGGAGCATTCGTAAGTTCGAAGGGCATTACATGGAACTCGTACGAACCATACCGCGTCACACAAGCTGTCTTTGGTTCGTCCCCCTCGATTACTCGGACTTGATGGTACCCCAATCTCAAATCTAACTTGGTAAACCATCTTATACTACCAAGCTGATCAAACAAGTCTGCAATAAGAGGAATAGGGTACTACGGTACCTGTTCTTCACTGTGATCTTATTCAAAGCCCGATAGTCGATACATAACCTTAGTGACCCATCTTACTTCTTTTGAAACAATATCAGAGCTCTAAATGGGGCTTTAGAAAGCTTGGTAAAACTAGCATCTAAAAGCTCCTTTAACTACTTCCGCAACTCTTTCAACTCTGGTGAAAACATCCGATATGTGGTCGTTGCTTACGGTACCAAATTGGGTACTAACTCAATCTTGTGGTTCACCTCCCTCTTAGGTGGCAAATTCTTGGGTAACTCTGCTGGCATTACATCTCGAAAAGAATCAAGCAACTGACCTACTTCCCTTGGAAACTCACGAATGGACTTAACGGCTTCCTCAACCTTCAAGGTAGCAAAATAGGAGACTTCATCTCTTCATACTCCTTTGGCAAATTGGACCGCCGACAATGCTTTGCCCTCCAAGCTTCCCTTCCTTTTAATTCTCACCATACAATGATGGTTTGAATCCGAGATCATCATATAATTTCCAAAAGGAAAGATAGAAGCATTAACCCGGTCAAGGAAACTTAAATCAACAACAAAGTCATAATGATCAAGTGGTATTACCTTGATGTTAGTTTTACCGATCCATTTACCAAGTTAGAGTTCCACTCCCTTTGTAACCCCCTTGATTGGAACACTTTCTGAGTTTTTATCCATCTTGAATCATTTTGAATCTTGAGACCAAGTTTACTCGCAGTCTTCTCGAACATGAACAAATCCGACACACCTATGTCAACAAGTGCACTCAATTTTGTGCCAGCCACTACGATGTTACAAACATCAGCCCTTGACTCATCTTGTCTTTGACACCCTCTAATATCGAACCAAGATCCTCAGTTGACTTGTCTGCCTCCTTCCTTGCTTCAGCAGTAGAAAGAGCGACCTTTTTCGGACAGTTTTTGATAAAGTGTGGACCATCACAATGAAAGAAACTTATAGGCTTTCCCTTACCTAATGGCTTCTTTCCATGGTCATTCTTGACGAACTTATCTTTGTCTCTCCCACCATTGTCTTTTGGTTTGAACTTGGGCTTGGAAGGCTCAAACTTATCTTTCTTCGAAACAAGCTCGACAAATGATTCCGCAACGGTCATGACCTTAGTAAGCTCTTGGACTCCTTAGCGTTGCAACTCTTGCTTCGCCCATGGTTTCATACCATCCATAAAGGAAAAGAAGGCTTCCTTTTCACCCATGTCTGAGATCTGGAGCATCAATTCACTAAACTCCCGTACATAGTCCCTCACAGTGCCTTATTGCGTAAGTTGACGCAACTTTGCCCGAGCTTCATCCTCGACATATTTTAGGTAAAACTGTGCCTTGAACTCACTTTGAAACTCCTCTCAAGTCCTAATTTTGATCCCACCATGTTTCACATCAGTGGACCTACGAAGTCACCACAATAAAGGAACATCAACAAAATACATAGCAACAATATTTACCTTTGTGTCATCATCTGTGATGCCCTTGGCTCGAAAGTATTGCTCCACTCCAGAAAGGAAATTATCCACATCTCTCGCGGACCTTGATTCCTTAAACTCTTTAGGCTTGGGAACATCCACACTAGGCTTGGGTGTAGCAGCAACTAATCCCCCATTGCCCAAAGAAACCTTGTAGATTGAGAGTTCACCCTTGAGCTCCGCAATCTCCATGTTCATGGCCGCGACCATAGCCTCAATGGTCTCATCTCTACTGGTCAGCTTCCTCTCAAGGGACCCAACAAAATCCCACACATACTCTCTAAGCTACTCCTTCATGGATTATAACTCAGTGGGGATTCCATCCTCAATCCCATCAAGTTCTTCCTTGACGTCCCTCATGGACTCTTCTAGATTGACTACTCGTTCTTCCAAAGTCGACATAATATCCCTCGAACGACTTTGTTTCTTGGCCCTCCCACGAGTCTTCATTGGCTCAACGTTTTCAGTAACTTCCTTCGACATCTTTCTGACGGTGCCTTTCGAACCTTAACTCTAATACCAACTGTCATGAACTTAGAGTTTTTTCACAAAATTAGTGCGGCCTTAAGTCAATTCTTGCTACAAAAATGTTTAAGTCAACCTATTTCCCAACACTTGATGATTCAAGAGAATTCCTCTACGGCATCAACAAGATAGCAATGAAGAACAAGCTAAGAACAAGCCACACAAAAACAAGAACACAAGGGAGAAGAGTTTTGAGAGAATGCTCTCAATTTTGTATTTCTCAATGAATGAATACAATGAGGGGGAGAGGCCTCTATTTATAGTTGAGGCTCCCCAAAATCAACGATAAAGATTAAATACATCAACGGTTAAGATTGAAAGCTATCTATAAATTTAATCTCTAAGATTACAAAATCATATCTTCTAAATATTACATATCAAATTTGATATTGTCAATCTTTAAAGATTACCTTTCATGTTTGCCAAGCTTTGTAGATAAGTCTTCACTCATTCCAAGCAACGGGCCAGACTGATTGGGCCAAAGGCCTCTTTTGGAACATGACGGGTCACTCAAATGAGTCATGGTTGTGGGCTCAAATACACTACCCATGATACTAGAGGAAAAGACGAGTTGCCTCCTCGACTAGGCACATCTTAGATGTTGGAATGAATGTCCCATACTTCGAAAACCTGTCAGCTACAACCATAATCTTGACAAGCCGTCAGTGTTGGGCAAACCGACTATAAATTTGATGAAAACACTTTCTTATTGTCGCTCGAGAATGGGCAATGACTGCAATAGTCGAACTGGTTTCTTTATCTCTATCTTGTCTTGTTGGCACACAAGACAAGTCTTCACATAGGCTTCAACATCTGTGCCTATATGCAACTAATAGTAGTGCTCAGCAATTAGTGCCAACATCCAATTCATCTTTGGCTGTCCTGCCCACTTGGAATCGTGGCATTCCTTTATGAGCCCTTTTTGTAATTCTCCAAACAGAGGCACATAAAGACGGTTTCCTCGAGCGTACAACAAGTCCCTTTCGAGCCAAAACTTTCTGATTTTCCCTTAGCATAGTCGATGAGCATTTTGGCCGTTGGGTCATATGACAACCCTTCTTTGATTCGCTCTAACAGTTGTCCTTGTGGCAAGCTAATGAACTCCATGTTATACCTTCGGCTTAGGGTATCAGTAACAGAACTCACTTTTTCTGGTTTGTACTACATGGAAAATTTAAACTCTGCAAGGAATTCCTACCAACGGGCCTGTTTTGGAGACAACTTCTTTTGGGTCAGAAAATAACTATTAACAACATTATCAGTGTATACCATGAACCTGGACCGAAGTATATAATGTCGCCAAGTGCGCAAGCAGTGCACCACTGTGATCATTTCTTTCTCATGGATCGTGTATCTTCTCTCGATCTCATTGAGCTTCCGACTTTCAAAGGCAACCGAATGTCTTTCTTGCATAAGAACCCTACCAATGACAACATTGAATTCATCGGTGTAGATCTTGAAAAGCTTGGTGTAATATGGCAACACCAACACTGGTTCATCCATTAATGCTTACTTCAATTCTTTAAAGGCTCTTTGACAATCGATGCTCTAATCCCACGCCTTGTCCTTCTTTAGTAACTCGGTCAAGGGTGCAGCTATTTTGGAGTAGCCTTTGATGAACCTTTGCTAATAGTTAGCTACCCCCAAAAAGGATCTCAACTTGGTCACCTTGGTTGGCGGCTCCCAATCTTTAATTGTCCAAAATTTGGCCCCATCCATTTGGATCTTGCCACCTCCAACAATGTGGCCTAATAAAGGGACCTTTTTTTGGGCAGACGAGCACTTCTCCTCTTTAATGTAAACTTTCGTTATCTTGCAAGACTTTAAACACCTTCCACAAGTGTCTCAAATGTTCCTCGAGTTTCTTACTATATATCACAATTTTGTCAAGGTAAATAACAACTAACTGATCAAGAAAGGGTTGTAATACCTTATTCATGAGTGTGCAGAAAGTGACAGGAGCATTTGTAAGGTCGAAGGGCATCACAAGGAACTCATACGAATCGCAGCGCATCACACAAGAAGTCTTCAGATCATCTCCTTCGATAATTCTCACTTGGTAATATCTGAACCTCAAATCCAACTTAGTAAACCACCTTGCACCACCAAGATAATCGAACAAGTCGGTAATGAGTGGGATCAGGTACTTTTTTTTACGGTGAGCTTGTTCAAAGGCTGATAATTGATGCAGATTCGAAGCGTACCATCATGCTTCTTTTGAAAGAGCACTAGTGCACCATAAGGTGCCTTGGACGATCGGTTATACCTCACATCTAGGATTTCCTTCAATTGTTTACGCAACTCCTTTAACTTCGACGAATCCATTCGGTAAGAGGCTTTAGCAGGCGGCTCCGTATTTGGCACAAGTTTTATCTTACGATCCACCTCTCTCTTTAGTGGTAAACTCTTAGGCAACTCGGTAGGCATCACATATCGGAATTCTACCAATACTTGTCCCTCCTCCTTTAGGACTTTTACGGACATGGTAGGCTCATCGTCAACCAATGCAGCTAAATAGGTTGGTTTCTCCTTGCGCACCCCCTTGTTAAGTTGGATGGCTGATAGTATCTTTCAACTCCGGCCTCTCGATTTTTCGGAATAATGTATTGGTGTTTTGGATAAAAATGCATAAACAATCGGTAAATGGAAAAAGGAACGTATTAATCTGGTCAGGAAAACTAAGCCCAATCATAAATCGAAGTCATCGAGTGGGATTACCTTGATGTTTTCTATACCAGTCCAGCCTCTAATGTCCAGCATGACTCTTTTTGTCACCGCCACAATCAGAGCCACCTTGGAATTAACAGTTTTAATAAACCCACTTACCTTCTCAACATGAAGGTCAAGTCTCTTGGCAGCCTGTTCGAATACGAACAATTTTGAGGCATCAGTGTCTACTAGCACGGTCATTTTCTAGCTTTTCACGGTAAGGTCCACGAACATCAGTCCCTTCTTCTTATGACCCTTTTTAATCTTCATGGAGCTAATGATGAAGTTAAGCTTAAGAGTCTCTTTCTCTTCGGCATCTGTCCCTTGGATGTCAGTAACTTTCTCATTTTGGGGATAGTTCCTCGCCAAGTGCTTGCCTCCACAAGTGTAGCACTTGAAAGGCTAGTTGCTATTCTCACATGGCCTGTGAAACTTAATATTTCCATCTGTCGGCTTCTCGGATCCCTTCTTGGATGGTCTCTCCTTGTCTCCCCCACCATTACCTTTGGATTTTTGCTTTGGTTTGGTAGACTCGATCCTCTTGATCTCAAATTCAGTAATGGACTCGACTGCGAACAAGGCTTTGGAAAGCTCTTTGACCCCCATCTGCTTTAACTCCATCTTGGCTCATCGTTGGAGTCCATCCATGAAGGCAAATAATCCTTCTTCCTCGTCGAACCTTGAAATTTGAAGCTTGAGCTCGATGAATCGCTTGACATAATCTTGGATTGAGCCGTCATGCTTAAGTTGTCGTAGCTTTGCTCAAGCCTCTAGTTGAGCATTTTTTGAATAGAACTGCTCCTTAAACTCGGATGGAACTCACCCCATGTCGCAATGGGAATTTTTTCTCTCTCCTTCTTGAAGCACCTACGTCACCACCATTAAAGAGCGACATCAGTCAAATTGACAGAAGCAGTATTTACCTTTATGGCTTTGTCCTTGATACCCATGGCTCTAAAGTACTGCTTCATGGCCCAAATAAAATTCTCAACATCTTAGGTCGATCGTGTCCTTGTGAACACCTTCGACTTTGGGACATCGATCCTGGGTGTGGGTGTCGATTCTTTTACCATCATGTCATTCTTCATGGCTCTCTTGTATATAGCTAACTCACTTTGGAGATCCTTGATCTCCTCTACCAACTCAACCTTGGAAGCCTCCATTGTAGCTTCAAGGGAACTGTCTCGTTAGTCTAGCTTCTCATACATATCATCGAGAAGTCCTTGAATTGCAAGCTTAATCTCTTCCTTAAGAGAATCCACCTTCTCGAGGCATGGTTCTGTCTCCTCTTAGGCCTCATTGACTTCATGAAATCTTCAAGTCTAGCGACCCTCCTTTCTAAGGTTGAAATGATGTTTTTGGAACTCTCTCTCTTATTCCTGGTAGTAGCATGAGTCTCTTGTTCGGTTGTTGGGACCTCGCTTGGGTTTTGGGGTGTCATCTCGCTCACTTAAACAGACTTTGATACCACTTGTCATGTCTATAAAAACTTGCTACATGGAGCGAGTGGCCTTAGATGCCTCTCGATCAATGCAACGCCTAAGAAAGCCTGAAATCGATCAAAGTTAGAGTGCTTAGATCCTCGCAGAAGCGAAAGAACAATGAAAGGAAAAGGCAAACAAAAGACAAGCAAAGGAATTGAGTGAATGCTCTATTTATTACTCAAATCAAAAGTGAGGAAATGAGGTAGGGGTAAGCCTCTATTTATAGTTAAAGCCCCCTACATCCAACAGCTAAGAATAAAGTACATCAACGGTGGAGATACAATGCTGTCTATCATATCCCCTAATATAAGGAAATTCAGTCAAACATTCTCTAGATAGAAGATTACAATGAATATGGAAAGGAATCAAAAAGAATATGATTGACTCAATGTGTTACTTGACATATCCAATTTGCAAGGCTCTTCAAACCTAAGGGATGGGCCAACTCAGATGGGTGGTGATAGGCCCAAGATGCTGTAGAGTGCTTCCTCGGCAGCTTGGTGTGCGCTGGTCTTGAGCCCTGGTGTGCGGTTCGTGACACTATCATTAACCTAAGAAAGAACACACCTCTCTACATTTTTCAAATTATAGTGTTCAATTTTGGTTTAAAGATTGAACTTTTCTAAGTTTTTACTAAACCGATTGCGAAGTTGAGCAACTTTAATTAAGTATTTTAGTTCTTAATGATTTTTTAATATTTTATATTAAAAATTCATTCCGACTCGAATAAATGAGTTCCAAATCAGAGTAAGAGAATTGATTTATTTTTGGTGAAATACAAGGAGAGGACAAAGCTCTAATAACAATGCGATTCAAACCCAGACCACACCTAAAACAATGAACAACCTTAATCATCATGTCAACACACGAAATTCAGAATTAAATTGGAGAATTTATTTTGTTTTATTACAATGCAAATGATCCTGATAAAATTAATTTGAGAACTAAATTTTATCTTTAATTGATTTTAAACTTAAACCCAATTCAGCCTCGATGAATTTCGACCTAACTCAGTTCAACAGGATCAATTTTTTTCAAAATTGAGTCTCAGAGTGAATTTAATTATTCAATTAAATAAGTCTAGTCCGATCCAATTTGGTTCAGAAAAAACACGCACCGCTCATCTTGTTATAATTATCAAAACACCTTTCTATATAATATTTTTAAATTATATTATAATAAAATTTATATTAATATTTGCTCTAGTATAATTATACCTCGAAAAAAAATAACACTATTATTAAAAAATAAAAAAGGCAAAAAATATTATTTTATCTCAATAAAAATATAAAAAATTATCTTATTAGGTCAAAGTCAAATTTGAGGCAGGTAAATTAATATTAAATTTCAAGTTAAGTCGCGATCAAATTATGTTGGGTGTATATTGGATCAAGGTCCGGGCCGGTAAAAAACTTCCCCATTCCTTACTAATGATACTCAATAAGAAGCGAATTTAATAAAAAAAAATTTAATTTAATCTCTTAATTATAAGGTAATATATGGTATTTTCCCGTTTGAATGAGTCCAAAGAAAATTTTATATTACGAATTTTCTATCTCATGTATCTATTTTAGATACGAAATAAATATTCAAATGCCATGCAATAAAATAAAAATAATAATCAAATCAATATACACTATAAAAGGAATTGTTTATATTATTCGTATATTAAATAAGAATGATTATAAATCTAAAATATTTATTGTCGGTGGGATGAATTATTTTCATATGCTTTTTTTTTTATTAAAAAGGTCTGCTAAGCAGTTATAAATTATTTATTCTATATTTGAATAGGAATGTATATTTAGTTGTATGCATCTTCCGCCATTATGGGTAGTGTAAAAGAACTTTTCAAAATATAAAAAATAAAAGGTTTCTGATTTTTAGTTGTATGCATCTAACTTCCTCACTGGGGAATTGATTGTTTGTGTCTCTTTGGAATTATCGCGTGGCGTATTTGAAAAAATCGAAACTTGTTTGTTTTCCAAGATATTTCGTGGAGTGTTGATGAGATAATTAAAATTTCATATAATTGGGCAAAACAGTATTCCTCCATTTCAATGACCTCATCTCATGAATCACGAAGTTATCTTTTTAATTGGCCTGCAACTAGCACCTGGACATGTTTGAATACCGGATTGACGAGGGCTTTGCAGTTGATGGAGGTTGTGTGAGGGATCATAAGGGTGAGTGGATCATTGGGTTTTCTAGATATCTAGGTAACTAAACAGTTTTGGAGGTAGAGCTTTGGGAGATCTTGGATGGGTTGAACCTTATTTTGGATAGACGCTTCAAGAATATCCTAATCCAAATAGATAGTATTAAAGGTATTCGTGTGATCATGAAAGATACTTCGAGGAACTCTAATTCTGCCATAGTCATGAGAATTCATCAAGCTCTAAAAAGGGCGAAGCAATAGGAAGTTCAGCATATTCCCAGAAAGAATAACTTAATTGTTGATAGTCTAACTAAGACCGTTCGTACTAAGAGACTAAGCTTAAGACTATTTGAGGATCCTCCTTTGAGGGACTAGTATATTTACTTTGTATCTTTCTTTCTTTCACAAAAAAAAGGAGTTTATGTTTGCATTTTCTTTCAAGTTCCAATAGTTGTTCAAACAAGAGTTTAAAACAATAAAATGAAACAAAACAATTTTGCAAAGAGAATAAGATAAGAAATATCAACACACAATATTTATTAAAGTAATTCTAATTCACTAATTTTATCTCTGAGAAATCTCACCCAAAATTTTATTTTACTCAACAATTAATCTAATATACCTACCGATTTAAATCTAATTTATCTCTTATATGGGATAATTACAGCTTCAAAATCAAACCTAGAATAACTTTTTAAAAATAATTTCCCTTGTCTTGAATAGAATCTTTCTAATAAAGCTTCAAAGGAATAAAAAATATATTGAGAAAACAATACAAAAATAATCGATTAACATACTCAAAAAGCACACCAAGCATGACTTAATTCCATCAGCCTCTAATTAAACACAAAGATACGTCAACTCTCAAATTTAAACTAATCTTATCCTCCAAGATATCTCCATAATTTTAATTTTCGAAAATGGCTTCAGCTCTAAGGAAATTTAAAGTAACGTTTGGTTTATGGAAATATTTTCTATTTTCATTTTTAAAAAAGGGTAAATTATAAAAATAGTTATTTTTTGTTGTCTTAAATTACATTTTAGTTACTTATGTTTGAAATATTATGTTTTAATCACTTACGTTATCATTTTGTTATGAAGTAATCACTCTATCGTTAAGCTTTGTTACCTCCCTAACAACAATCTTATGTGATAATTTAGATGAGTTTTAAAGAGGAGTGGAATGCAAAACAGGTTCATGGTATGCATGGCGGCTACACATAGCTTGAATAGAATATGGGCCATGCTCGATTGACATTTTGGAAACTTCGTCCAACACATGATTGAGAATTGCCAATTCAACCATGTGTTCCCAATAGCTACAAAGTGCCAATTATTGCTCACCTCTGCTATTTCCAAGGTTAAGGCCCTTATTTTGTTTGACAAGATTTCTTCAGAATGGCTTTAACCCCCAACTCATTTCAAGTGAAGATTATGGTGGTTTTCTTGGCCATCATGCTTCTCATGTCCTCAGCAGCTGCTAGAAGCCGACCCAAATATTATGGTTTTGACTTTTTCCGTCATTCATATTTTTCATGATTACTTTCAATGGCATCAATCATAAACACAACACCCATGAAAATCTGCTTCTACCTCAGTTCATTAAATAACCATACTTGATTTTGATTCTGATGATGTTGAGCTGCAGGTCGGAAGCATGCTCGAGATTACAATAGCCCGTATTACTATAGCCCTTCCCAAGGTCGGAAGACTCCTCCATATTACAATACCCCTTCCGACTCATATGGTGATAGGGAAAGTGGAGGGGGAGGCGATCCATTCTGAAACTAAGAACCTCTCTAACTTTGAACAAAAGGAATGAAAGGAACAAGGGCAAATGTCATTGCTTTATCAAATTTTTTATTTTGTTTTAAATAAAGACAAAACTATATAGTTTGAATGAAGACAATAAATTGCTCAAGACAGACAAAATGTACTTTAGTTTTTCTCTGTAATAATGGTACTTTATTTTATGTATGGGTCTTGAGCTAATGTCATTTCTATGAATTGTTTCAATTATTTCCCAATATTGTTTTTTTAATCCAAAAGGTACAAACTTACCAAAAAGTTAGTATAACTATACCATTGCATAAATTACTATAAATATCATTTTAAAACTTTATTATAAATTTTCTAAATGTAAAGAGAAGGTGAATACAAGTGAAAAGGTAATTTTTATAAATTTTAAGATGTTATTCATATCTAAGGTAATTTGTTGTGAATGTTTTAATCATTTTTCTAATATTGTTAATAGGATAAAACCCGAACAATAAACGTAATTAACGTGATTCGAACTCATATCACATTTGAAATGATGAACACCTTTTATCATCAAATCATTACATGAGATTAATAAATATCATTTTCAAAACGTTAATCTGATTTTTTAAAATGGAATGAGATCAAATATTCTGATAAGTATAAAATATACTAATGTAAGTCATAGTAAGATGGGTTCAAATTGGGAATTTATTATGTTTATTTTATTTTATTTATAATATAATTTGTAATATTTATGTTGTATTACTTCATATATAAAAATTAAAGAAAAATATATCAACATATATTTAATTGTTTTAAAAAATATTCAATTATTTGTTTATGAATATGTTTGTTCAATTTTTGAATAAGTTTATTTAAATTAAATTAACAAATGTGTGTAAATATAATTTTAAAGTTTCTAACATGAATTGAATAAGAATAATTTTAAAAACAAGTCAATAGATTTAAAAAGTTAAATTTGATATGAAATTCCATACATGAAATCTAGAGTTAAGTTGAGTTTTTTTTTTTCAAATTCAAGTTCAATTAAAAAAATTACATTCTTTCTAGCTTGATTGATTACATTTATTTCCTTACTAAAAAGTAACTTAAATTTTAATTAAGTTAAATTATTTATGCTCAAACTCGAGTTCAAATTGAGATTTTCAATATCAAATTTAACTCACTCTGTAGCTCGAGCTTCACAATAACTAAATTAGATTTAAATTTTCAGTAAGTACCATGGGAGCACTAATACTTGTCACTATAAAGAAAGTTGTTGATCATTCTAAAACTTAAAAATTTAATATTTGATAAGCATTTATTGTATTATAAAGTTTTTTATATAATTGGAGGATTATGTGCAGTTAAATACATTCGAATATTTTTTTTACACAATGTAATAATAATGATGTCAACTAAATTAACACTCAATTGATTTATTTTATTATAAAGTTAAAAAATAATAACAACAAATGAGGATATGACACCACATGCATACTTCTCTATTATAAGTAAAAAAATCATAACATATTATATATATTTGTTTTATCCATATTAATCAAATATTCAATGTCTCCAAGTCTTGAACCCAACAAATGATCCCAATAGAAAAGAGGATGTTGTTCATCTGTGTGTAAGGTTGGTGTGCATTGTCAAAAAATTAAAAAAATCAATAAACGAACCACGTGGGAACACCCAAGTCAAATTTTTTTTTAGTCTATATAAGGCTACAATCTGCCAATTAATTATTCCTCTTGACCCCATTGCCTTATTTTCTTTTCTAGATTTACTCGGAATGGTTTTAAGCCGCTAACGATTTCAGGTGAAGATTATGATGGTTACCCATTAATGTCGTCTGAGATTGACATATTTATGAGCTTTATTTTAGTAAATTTCTTTACACAATATTATTAATTTTAATATTGGTGCACTGTAAATCTAAAATACGAAAAAGCAAAAGAAATTATGGAGTCACATGGAAGATTTGAGCGTGGTAGTAATGTTTAATTTTATTAAGAATTTAATTAGTATTAAATTTGATTTCTTATGTTTTATTTAAATAAATATTTAATTTTATCATTAAGAAATTGTGTAGGAATAGAACACTAAAATTTTATTCTCAATTTAAAAATTGAAAATTGTAAAGGGAATGACATCCTTAATTTGGCTGGAGAGAAATCACAAAATTGAATTTTCTTCTTTCTTTCATATTTTGGCTTGCGCCATTCCCTGCTCCTGTTTGCTTTTCTTTCTTTTATTTTTTTTTATTTTCCCTTTTAGCTTTATTCAACTCTAAATTTCTTTGTTTTATTCTTCTGTTATGTGTAATTAATTTGTTTTTTAACCAAAGGTCGATTAAATTTTGGTATCGGAATTTGAAATCGTACTTAAACTTTGGGTAATTTGGTTTTTCTTCATTTCAAGAGATAAATAAGATTATCTCATAGTATTGTTTTGTTGAGAAGTTAGTAGCTAGTTGAGTGGTTAGTTTTATTGTTGATATAGTTAATTTGTTTATTAGTCAGAGCCTTAATCTATAAAGTTAGTATGCATGTAATTATAACAGTAAGTTTGTTCATTGAATCAACTATATTTTTTTCATTCACTGTTTCAAGATTAACCTTCTCAACATGGTATCAAAGCTCCGATGATCATCATTGATTCGATCGATCAAGTCTGTCTTGCTTGCTTACTGTTGCTTGATATTTATCCAATGATAGTTTGTTGCTTGCTGGTTGAAGTTGGTGTTATTTTTTGTTGGTTTTGAGTTCTATAGGCTGATAACCAAGTCAAGCCAATATTTTGTTTTTTTTTTTGTTGGCCCAGATGTGGTTGTTGGCCATGGTCTAATTGAAGATCTAGCGGTCTTTTGTTTTTTCCCTTTCTTCTTGACTACGTCATTCTTGATCAGCGATTTTTTCTCTAATTCGTGTTGTTTGTTGCACATACGGCCAATAATTAAGAATTGGTGGTTGATTTCAATCATCCTCTCTACTTGCATCTGTTAGATACTCTCGGGGCCTTGTTGGTTTCTCATCAGTTACTTGGCGTTGAGAATTACAACGTCTGGAGTCGATCTATAAAGATCGCATTGCTTGCCAAAAACAAATTGGGATTTGTGGATGGTTCTCGCTATAAAGATAAGCAACTAGATGAATTAGGTAATCAATGGGAATGGTGCAATGCTATTGTCCTGTCTTGGATTCTGAATACAGTCAGCAAGGAACTTTCAGTAGGGATCGTTTTTGCTTCCAACGCAGCAGTTGTGTGGAAAGATCTCGGTGAACGATTCCATAAGGTTGATGGTTCAAGGGTTTATTTTCTGCATCGTGAAATCACTTCTCATCTTCAAGGTACGAATTTTATTTCCTTGTACTTCACTAAGTTGCGGTTGTTTTGGAATGAGTACGATACACTTGGTCCTTTTGCTTCTTGTGGATGTGATCACTCGAGGAAAAATGTAGAACATGTCTTACAACAAAGGTTATTCCAAATTCTAATAGGGCTAAATGAGTCATACAATAAGGTGCGTGGCCAAATTTTGTTAATGAATCCGTTGTCGTCTTTGAATAAACTCTACTTCATGCTTGCGGAAGAGAAGTCTTAGAGGTAGCATAGCTCGAGTGTTGTGGGTTCTGATCCGATCTTGTTACAAGCAGCAAATGTGGCTCGAAAAAGGCAATTTACTGGAACATGTGATCATTGCAAGGTCTAATGACATAAAAAGGAAAATTGTTATTGGATCATTGGTTACCCAACTGATTTTAAGTTCACCAAGAAAAAGGGAAATAATACTTTGGGTCCTTCGATGAATAATGCTTCAGTTATTGACTCTGGTAATGGTGGTGAGGTGACTCGTAGAGATGGTAGAGATGGCAGTCTTATGGCTGATTCACAAGCGCTTGTGTTTACTCAAACACAGTACCAGCTGATTTTAAGTCTGTTGAACAAGGAACCAACAGTTGAAACAACTGCAAGTTTGGCAGGTATGGTTGATATGCCTAACAATTGAGTTATGGATACAAGAGCTACTAACCATATATTGTCTGATTTCCAATCTTTGCAATATCCTGTTGCAAGTACTTCGAACTCTCTTTGGGTTTGACTTTCAAATGGTTCCTCGGTTCCCATTACTCAGATTGGCACCTGCACTATTTAGCCTGACCTCCAGTTAACCAAAGTTCTATATGTGGCAAATTTTCATTATAATCTACTTTCCATTTCCAAGCTTACTAATGATAAAAAAAATGTTTTGTTTCATTTTCTCCTAAGTTTTGTCTTATACAAGATCTCTCAAGTGGTAGGATGAGGGGGATTGGTAGGGAGCAAGGTAGTCTTTACATCTTGTAACCCACTCGACAGTTTAGCATGGCTATAGTTGTATCACCACAATCACCTATTACATCCACATCTTTTTTAGAAAATGTTGAGTCATCCTTCATTTGACATTCTAGACTTGGCCATGCCTTGATTTCAAGATTGAATAAGGTGCATAACCTTCCTTGCACAATTTCGAATAGTACTGGAATCAAACAATGTCTAGTGTGTCCTCTTGCAAAACAAATTAGGTTGTCATATCTAGAAAGCACAACTCGCGTTGATGCTATTTTTTCTCTCATTCATATAGATTTGTGGAAGCCTTATCGAGTTTCTACTCATAATGGTCATAGGTATTTCTTAACTATTGTTGATGACTACTCGAGAATGACATGGGTGTATGTGCTGAGATATAAAAGTGATGCTCTTACCATCTTAAGCATTTTGTTGTCTTGATCAAAAATCAATTTTCAGTTAACATCAAATGTGTACGTAGTGATAATGGATATGAATTTTTTAAGATGGAGTACAATGACTATTTTAATTTGCTGGGTATTGTGCATCAAAGTTCACGTGCTTATACTCCTTAGCAGAATGGGGTTGCTGAGCGTAAGCATCGCCAGTTGCTTGAGGTTGCTAAGTCTCTCAAATTTCAGTCTAAAATGCCTAACAAGTTTTGGGGTGAGTGTGTGTTAACTGCTTGTTTTTTTATTAATAAATTACCTACTCCTTTGTTATGTTGGAAGAGTCCTTTGAAATATTATACAACACTCCCCCTGATCCTTCTCGCTTAAGAGTTTTTGGGTGTTTTTGTTATTTCACTACACTGAATTATCATGATAAGTTTTCTCCAAAGGCTATTCCTTCTATGTTTATTGGGTATTCTACTGTTCAAAAAGGTTACTTGTTATTTAACCTTGAAATAATTTTTTTTTTGTTAATCGGGATGTTAACTTTCATGAAACTATATTTCCTTCTATTTTCCAACAAAAACTTCGTATCCTTTCCCACGAATGATAGTTTTAAATTTCTTGATCTTGAACCTATACCTTCGATTATTTTAAGTCTTGCACTATCATCTTTACCAACAGATTCTACCTCAGCAATCTTACCAAACCAATCTTCATCACCTGAATAATCTTTCTTACTTGAACAATCTTCATCACCTAAACAATCTTCATTACCATCTTTTCCACCACCATCTTTCTCACTATTACGCTGCACCACACTGTTTGTCAAGCAACCTGAATGGATGAAAGATTATGTTTGCACCAACCAATCTTCGGCTTCACTTACCACAATTACATACCATATTTCTCATATTTATTCTACTTTACCAGTTCACACTCAGTCCATTGCAGCCCAACTTTCTTCCATGACTGAACCTACAACTTATATCGAGGCTATTTCAGATCCACGTTGGGTTGATTCTATGCAACAAGAAATTCGAGCCTTGGAGGACAATGATACATGGGAGGCAGTTTCTTCACCATCTGGAGTGGTTCTTATTGACTTTCAGGAAACATTTTCTCTTGTGGTTAAGCATGTTACTGTTTGAACAATTATCAGTGTGGCTGCCATGTATGGATGGCTTCTTTTCCAAATAGATGTTTACAACGCTTTCTTACAAGGTGATCTATAAGAGGAAGTTTATATGGATATCCCTGAAGGTTTTTGCAAATAGGGGAGCACAAGATGTGTCGTTTGCTCAAGTCCTTATATGGTTTAAAGCAAACTTCTTGACAATGGAATTTAAAGCTTATTGAGTCTTTGTTGCAAGGAGGGTACACACAAAGCAAACATAACTATTCTTTATTTTAAAAAAGGCAAGGAGGTAATATAGTCATATTACTGGTTTATGTGGATGATTTGTTAATTATGAGAAGTGATGTTGGTATGATAAATGAACTAAAAAAGGTTTTACATCAGAGTTTCAAGATGAAGGACTTGGATGTGTTGAAGTTCTTCCTTGGTGTAGAGGTTATGAGGTTAAATAAAGGCATCGTGTTAAGTGAGAGAAAGTATACGTTAGACTTAACAGTCGATACTAGGTTAGGAGAAGCAAAGCCAACATGTACACCTCTTGAACAAAACCAAAAGCACACTTCAATTGAGTATGATAAATCCATACAACTAAAGGCTGATGGTGATGAATTGGTTTTTGATGTTGCAGTGTATCAGCGGTTTCTTGGGAGATTATTGTATTTAACCAATAAATGTCCAAACATCTCATTTGCTGTCCAACATCTAAGTCAATTTATGCACCAGGTAAAGAAATCGCATTTGGAGGCAGCTTTCAGGGTAGTTCGACATGTGAAGAAAAATCCAGGTCAAGGTATCTTGTTGGCTGCATCTAATAAACCATAACTTATTGTATTTTGTTACTCAAACTGGGTCTAATGTCCCATGTCTAGATGGTCAATTATTGGTTTCTGTGTTAAGCTCGGAGACTTCCTTGTTTCATGGAAGTAAAAAAAAAAGACCACTGTGTCGCGTTCATCACTAGAAGCTGAATATAGAAGTATGGCAACAATGGTGGCTGAGGTTATTTGGTTGGATGGCTTATTGAAGGAAGTTTGTCTTGACCCATGCGGTATGTATTTGCTTTATTCAGATACTCGTACAGCACTGCAAATTGCAACAAATTCTGTGTTTCACAAACGTACCAAGTATATCGAGATTGACTGTCATTCTATGTGAGACAAAATTTGTGAAGGATTGATTCAGATTTAGCACATAGGGACATCTAAGCAGCTTGCAGATTTATTGACTAAAGCTCTTAGAATTAAGCAACATGAATATCTAGTATCCAAGCTAGGGTTAAAGATTTGTTTCACCCCTCAACTTGAGGAGAAGTGTTAAGAAGTTAGTAGTTAGTTGGGTGGTTAGTTTTATTGTTGATATAGTTAGTTTGTTTGTTACTTAGAGCCTTAATCTATAAAGTCAGTAAGCATGTATTTATAACAGTAAGTTTTTTCATTGAATCAACTAGATTTTTCCTTATTCATTGTTTCAAGATCATCCTTCTCAACATGTTTTTAGCATCGTTTCAAGAAGGATCCCTTGCATGATGTTGGGAATGATACACTGTTGGTACAATTAATTCAGCGTCAAATTACTTTACCAAAGAATAAGTTGGTATGGTTTGATTAGGGCTATAGTTGGGTTACACAATAGGATTAAGTGATCTAATTTAAATGATCTACACAATTGAGATCATTAATTAGAGTGAGGTTCTTCTAGTTTGCAAGGTTGTAAAAGTATTAAATCATGAAAGCGGCTTTCGGGGCTATTTGTTTGATAAGGCTTAATTGTCGGGTGGTTCCTATAGTTAATTTACGATTAAGAAAGAATTGGTGGTTAAGGTGCCCTCGATCACTATAATTGACTTGCCACCAAGACAGAAGACGTCCATAGTTTGTGATCAATTCTGGAATTGAGACTGAAGTCGTTCATAGGGTTGGAACATTCATCAATTTTTTGTCAATGTTTCAATTATTTTTATAATACTATTTTCGTGTTATATCTCAATTGATATCTTAAATTTTGTGTAGAGTATAATAATAATAATAATAATAATAATAATAATAATAATAATAATAATAATTCCATTTTAATTTTCCATTTAAAAATTAGTTAATTGCATATATTATTACAAATATCATTTTCAAAAAATTAATCTAATTTTTCAAAATGATGTGAGATCAAATATTCTGGTAAGTGTTGTTGTAAATATAATCTACTGCAAAACAAGTCTATTAGCACTAATTGGGAAAAATAAATAATTAAATATAAAATCAAAAATTATTGTGTCATGAAAAATCCACTGCCTTAGAAATGAATTCACCCTGATCGATGTAATCATGGGATGTCGTCCCTCAAGGTTAACACAGATCTTCGATATTCGTAAACCCGAATATGGAAGATGGAACTCAATTGGTGCTTCTCTTCTCAATAAGTCATTGTAGGAACAATTCCTAAGAAAGTTTGGAGGGGTCACAATCGATCCCGCTTAAAACCCAAACTTCTAGACAGAATTTTCTCTAAAGTGATTAAAGAACAAAAAATGACTAGTTTATAAAGAAAACATACAGAGAGTGGGGGGGAGGAATGTTTTCAAAGAGAATTATTTTTCTATTGAGTGTAAAAAAAATAAAGAAACTAATCCTCTATTTATACTAGTAATAGAAGGGCAAAAAGGTAAAAAGGCATGGGTAATTTTGTAAAAAGCCCATAAGCACTCCTCCACAAAATCTTCAACAACCTCCTAAATCATTAACAACTTGCATTACTAATAATCCCCCACTAACGCAAAGTAGTTTGAATTTTTTTTTTGTAAACATGAGAAATTTAGTTAAAAAGTGAGAAGAGCAACGGTGAAATTAGTGGCTTAAGCACTAGTATTTTATGGATTTGAACTAATACATAATGAAATAAGTGATTCTTCTCTTTAACAAGTGAATGAATCTTGAACTTGTTAAGATAAGAGTTAACTCATAACATACAACTAATCTCGGATCCAATTTGAAGTTCCGTGATAAATCAATAATGTTTAGCCAACGTACCTCAAGATGCTTGTAAGTGCTCTAGAAAAATAGCTCAAAATGTTTTCCAAGAAGGTGGCTTGTCCTTCACACTTACATAGGTGATTTCATCAAGTATATCTCAATATAGACCACCTGTATCAAGACTATGAAATCATTAAGAGCTTCCATTAAGCTGATCGTCTCGAACTTAAGTTCGGTGAATTCATCAAGTCCGTCTCAATAGGACCACTCAAAATCTGGGATATGAACTCATTAAGAGTAATAAACTTAACCTCTCAAGTCGGTGAATTCATCAAGTCCATCTCAATAGAACAACCAAAAGTATGGGTTATGAATTCATTAAGAGTAAAAACTCATCCTTATGCATGTATATCATTCGCCATAAGGATAGCTAATATGTACACTATGAGTCTCATCCATCGCCAACGTGGCTCCCCTTGGCACCTCGAACTATTGTAACACTCGTAACCCGTCTCCGTCATCGGAGTAGGGTTACGAAACATTATTGTACAAACCAAAATATTTAACATAAAATAGAAACATTCAAGCAATTTAGTTGATAACATTTAATAACAAGATTTAAATATAGTGAAATTTACACTTATGGGCCTTAAATCGAGCTTACGAGGCCTTAAAAATAGTTGAAAACATTTAGGCATAATTTTTAAATAAAATACAAAAGTTTAAAAAAAAGGGATCACACGACCGTGTGGCCAAGGCGTGTGAACATTTGAAATTTGAACACACGATCGTGTCCCAACCCGTGTATTTTCCTGTGTGTGCATTTGATCTGCGGTCACACAGCCGTGTCATAGACCATGTGCCAGACCGTGTTACATACTAACTTGAGACACACGACTGTGTCTTAAATCGTGTGATACCTGCACCTAAAACAATAATGACACTCGGTCGTGTGAGGTGGCCGTGCGTGGCACATAGTTGTGTGACGGCCCCTGTCCCAGGTCGTGTGCAACATAAATTGCTACTAACACAAGCCAAAACATTATCCTTTTCTTGCTCAACAACCAAAACCATTTTCAATCATATTCACATAATCAAGACACCTTAAAACATACCAAAAACATATCAACATCAACCAACTTAGGTGCCTAACCAATATACCTTCAATTGACACCACAATTTAACACCTCAACTTGACTCAATTCAACATTTCCAGTTCATTCCTTAAGCATATATCACATATACCAAGTAAACATTTCAAAGCATACCTTTCAACCATATCTTTCTTTCTTCCGTATAAGCATACATAAATGTCACGTACCATATATTTTCACTTTCATTTGCAATTAATCAACTAAGGACATTAAGACACTTATAAACTTGGCATAAACTCAAAACAAATCAAGTTATCAAATCAACATTCAAACCCTATTACATGCCAAAACACACATGCATAATTTAATCTAAATGTCTAACCAATGTAACTCCTATTACATGCCATTTATAACTAATAACCAAAACAACCAAAACTACCAATATGACGAATAGATAGTGTGATGGGCTTCGATGAGATTACAAACAGTGATTAGCGCAGCTCGAACCCAAATCACACCTGGAATGGTGAACAACCTTGACCATTAGGCCAATACATGAAATTCATCAATCTATAGTTATTAATACCCAATTAGACTTTGATGCATATTAAATTACACTTATATTTTATATTAATTATCACTTAATAGTTTTAATCTTATAAAGCACTTAAAACTAACTTTTAACGTTATAAATATATAAATTAGCAATATATTTTCATTAAAATAGCATCTAATATTACTTAAAAAAAATAAAACAAAAAAATATTTTATTATTATTTAATAAGTTTTGTTTTCGTCAGAAAGAAAAATGTACGATTTTCATTATTTTTGAGATGCTTAGCTATTGTTATTTGATATTCAATTGTTTTACTATTATTTGATTTTAATAATATTTACATAATTGTGAATTTTACTTATCATTGAACTCTGAAATATTATGTTAAAGGCATGGAGTATTAAAATAATTATTTTTTGTAGCTAAAATTTTAATTCTTATTCGAATGAAAAATTATTTTTTCTAATGACTTAATATTGTACAATTGGTTGGTTCCTACTTTTCTATATTCATTACTTTTAAAATATTATTTTATTCTCTCAATTATTTTTTAAAATTAATAAATTTTAAATACATAAAATTATATACAGTTCACGTGATATACAAACTAATATTTTAAAATTATGCAATATCACAGGAAGTGTCAGGCTGTAGTCTTTGAATTAAAATTGTACAGAGTCGCAGAGAAAGAGATTGAGAAGAAGCGGAGATTAAATGTTTAAGTATTTACTATTTGAATATCTAACAGCAAGGTGTCGTGGTGTAGTTGGTTATCACGTCAGTCTAACACACTGAAGGTCTCCGGTTCGAGTCCGGGCGACGCCAACTACTTTTTTTATTTAATTTCCTTTTTGTCGTTGTATTTTCAACAAATTCCACGAATCCAAAGTAAGCATTACTCAAGGGTTCAACTATGGTTTTATTCCCAAAGTAAAGGATTACGTAAGGGTTCAATTATGGTCGTAGTTTTTTAAAATATATTTACTATTTTTTTTTTTATTCGTGCAATGTATAAATAAAATATTTATAATAACGTTGTTCACAAAAATATATTTATAATATTGAATATGTGAATAAAGGAAATAACTTACATTAGGATATCTTAAAAATTATATAGTTTTTAGGCACCAATACAATTTTGTCACATCATCAAATTTAAAAGATATGAAATTATTATTATACATTCATGATCTCTTTCCAATTATTTAATAATATTTTAACTATTTTTTTATGTCATTAACAAATAATTTTGGTAATTTTTTTATTCTAAACTTTAAAATTAGAATCTTGAACCCTAAACCCAAAATCTATAATCTGAAACTCATAACATATAACTCCAAACCCTTAAACTTTGAACCGGAATCTTGAACCCATAAAACTTGAACCTTGAACTTGTAATTCAACCCCAAACTCGAAACCCCAAATCCTTAAACTTTGAACCTAAACATTGAATCCAAAACCTTAAATTTTGAACCTTAAGGTTCGAGATTCATGGTTTAAGATTCAGGGTTTGAGTTCAAGGTTCGAGATTCAAGATAAAATAATTTTCAAAATTATGTGTCAATAACATAAAAAAAATTACACAAAAATTACTATTTTAAAAAAAAATTGGTAGCACAAAAATAAAAATATTAACTTATGAAAAAAAACACAAATTGATTCAAATTTGTAAAAGAAGAAAATATATTTGTTTATAATTTAAAAAGTTAATTATTTTAAGTAATTTAATTAAAGTTAAATTAAATTGAAAAACATATTGAATATAGATGAATGTATAATAATACTTTGTTATCTTTAAATTTAATGGCGTGATACTATTTTATTGGTGCTTAAAAATTACATTTTTTAGGACCATCTTAAAATAAATTATTTCCGCGAATAAACTTGTGTAATTTCCTTTGATAGATATATTTTAAATTAATTGTGATTATATTTTATAGGAATAAAATATTTCAAAACATCAGTAGAAGCATTAATTTTTTTTTCCGAAATTGATTACATTATTTTTCATATATTTTAGTTGAGATTTGTTTTAAAAAAGTTTTCAAGTCCATACCCGTTTTCAAACTGGGTTGACCTAAAAAAAAACCATTCCAGTATTCAAACTATAATAAAATATTAAAACTTTTATTTTTAATTGATATTTTATAAAATTTTATAATTAATTTAAATTTAAAAATTATTTTTATTATTTAAATTAAATTCAAGTGAAATCAAATCGATTCGAAGTATAAAAATATGTTCAAGCTTGGTCCTAGTTGGGATAGGCCGGGCAGCCTGCCAGGACAAATCTAATTGCAATACATTAAAAGACGTGATATCTATAATATTAATGTTTAAAAAAATATTGAAGATAAAAAAGACCATATATGTATAAAGGAATTAAAAGATATTAAGAAAGTCTGATTAAATAAGAAATTTTTTATAATTTATGAATTATATTCTTTAATAAATTTGATTTAATAGGAGTTCTTTTAAATCAAATAAATAATAATAATAATATATATATATATATATGGACTAAAAATTGTATGGTATTTAAAGTTAAAAATTATTTTTGAAATATATATTACAAATTAATTATTATTTTTTTAAAAATTATTGGTATGACATTTGCATACAGTAAATTTTTAATTTAAAGATAAAATTTAAAATAAAAAAATAAAAATGATTTTTATAAAATTGGAAAAAAAGTAATGTTCCCACACTGATCAGTCTGTAAAAGAATTAGATATTTGAAATTTGAAAAACAACCATAATATGAAAGTAAAATTTGTGCATTAATACGAAATAAAATTATATATACACTTATAAAAGGGTAAAAGGACTAAATATAAATGATAAAATTATAGGACACAAATTTTAATTTGAAATAAGCATAAATTTACCTCGAAAACTATATTTATCTAATAATTTAAAATTAAAAATTTAAAGTTTATTAAAATAAAAAATACGTAGACTTATCTCATATTTTAAAATATTTTTCGATAAAAGAAAGATAATTTTTTAAGTTAGCTTGTAGAGATAAAAGGGTAAAAGGATTAAATATATACATTTTTTGCATTAATATTAAAAATTAAAATAAATGTACATATAGAAGCGTAAAATGATAAAAAAAATATCTAAAATGTGTCATTGGACAAAGTAGTTAGATGAATTATTTTTGTAAAGAGTATACAATAAGTGTTAGAAATAAAGTAGTATATAATAAATATAAATTTTAAAACAAATAAATAAGAATTCTTTACACAATATTTGAGGATGGATTGTAAAAGCAAAAATCTGTTGAGGACTGTATGAACAGTCTCCTTAAGATAGATTTTCCTCTTGTAGGTGCTAAAGAATTTTAGACGTTTGTCTTCCAGGATACAACAATAATTAGTCACCAAGAGTAGTACAACTTTTGTTAACAGGTGAATGCTAACCAAGCCCCCTCTATCACCAAAAAACAGAACTAGAATTTTGAGAGAAATAAGAACAAGTTTTGAGAGAGAGTAAAAGTGTTTCTTCTTCTCTTTATGTGTAAAATGAAATGAAAAGTGGGCTATTTATAGTGAAATTTTCATGAAATGATTTCATGTAATTTAAATGGGCTAAAAACTTTTGATAAGCCCATTAAGGGTTAACCGATTCAAATATTTCACGTTGTCACATCATGCAAGTGTACCCCTAATCTATTTTTGTTTGATCCTTAGCTTATAAAACATTCTCATATACCACTCTTTTAATTACGTGGGATATGAGGTTTTAAGCACAATTTTTCCTCAACAATAATTTTCATGTAGTTTACTTTGAGCTTCAATTTCTCATTCAGTACTCAACTGTTTTGAGCATATTATATATCGTTTTAAAGGTCTCATGGAGTAGAATATAATAATAAAATTTATAATTTAAAAACTTCAATTTTACCCATAAATAATATGCCTCAAAGTTTTCTAGTTAATCATTATTTTCTAACAAAAAGAAGTTTTGAATCATGATACTTTTTGTCGACTGATTTCATGATAAAGTAATTGCGAATTATCGGAACGATGTTTCTGGACATAATTGTAATTACTAAAGTCTAATTGCATATGTCCGATTGGTTCATCTGTTAGTTCAATAAAAAACTCGATTGAACTTCATTTAAATCAAAAGAAAATAATTTAATTGAGTCGATTTATTTGATTGGATTTAAATTAGATGGTCGTGAAAATTGTTCAATAATTAATAAATTTAAAATTTATTGAGTCGATACTACTTATTGAATGGAAATGTATTCCTATTGTTCACATCTTATATAATTTTTTTGTAATTAATTTTATTTTCTTTTAATTTCCCAAAGATATATTATTAACATTTCTTGATGCTCTACATGATAGACGAAAAGTGTCCATCAACCTATAGAGTAAAAATATATGATCATACGAATCCCGTCTTGGCTTGATGATTAAGGATGTTCATCGCCTCAAATATGATATTGATTCGAGTTGCATCAATCGCGTTGTTATTAGAGCTTTTCCTTTCTCATATAATTCACCAAAAAAAAATACTATCATAAGTTGGGCATTATAAATTAACTTACTTCAAAAATTATATTTATCTCATAATTTAATTTTAAAAATGAATTTACTTAAAAGTACATTTATCTCATGAAAAGTTTACATATACATAAAAAATAAAATATAGTTTTTACTCATAAAAATTACATCATCCAATTAAAATATGCCGTAAATTAAAAGTTTGTTAAATTTAAAATCTATTTTCAAATATTGTTATAAGTATTGGATTGCCTTAAAAAAATATTTGGAAAATCTTTTTTAACTGCTTTTTTAAAAAAAATAAAAATCAATTTAAAAATGTTAAAAATGATTTTTATTTTTTTTAAAAAATTATCATGTTTAATTTAAAATAAAGTTTATTAAAATGTTTTTTTAAAAATAATTTGAGATAAAAAAATTTAAACAGTGTTTAGAACAAAATAAGTTAAAAACACTTTTTAATTCGGGTTCATATTGTTTTAAAATAAACTTAAAAACAATTTTTAATGTAATTTAAAAATTTTAAAATTATAAAGTAGTTTGTCCGCTGACATGGTTTCTGTCTGTTCGTTGACATGGTGTCGGTTTCCATCAGTTCAGTTTCCTTCTAGTTCTCGTCCGGCTATCTTCCCCTCTGACTTCCTCTCATCTGCTTCTACTCGTCTAAACTTGTGCGTCTGCTATCTCTTGCTTGTTCGGGTGTTTCTGCTTGTTTCTTTTATTTTGCGCGTCTGCTTGTGGCGTGTGGTGGGTATGAAAGCCGATTTGGCTAATTTGAATTTGGATGACGCTGAGGAGGATGCGTATCAGGAAGCGGTGTCTGATGTGGAGGCTGAATTTCAGTTGTGTTTGGTGGGGCACTGCTTGACTGATAGTGTGGGTCACTATTAGATCATCGGGACACCCTATGGCGTAGTGAAAAAAATAATTCGGGGATCATATTTAAAAATCAATGTACAAAGAACGAATCAAGGTGAGAAAGATATGAGCAATTACTTTTAATCGTTTGGAAAATTGATTGTTATGAATCGGTTTGCAAGATTGTATGTCGATTTAAGTCACTACACAATGTTTCGATCTCTACGTAATCCACCCGATGTGACAACGAATGACAATCACCCTCTAAACTTTTCAGAGAGTATTTTATTGATGGCTACTAATCATTTTTTTTTCTAATATATAAACCCCCTAACATAATTTTGTTATAATTTTCTTTTATTTAATATCTCATATTAAAAACGAAATTATTCCTTTAGAGAAATATATGAAAAGTTATTAAAAAATTATATCCTTTCCTAAAGGATATTAACTTTCATATTTTAATATTTGACCGAAATTATTATTATAATTATTTATTTTAATAATTTCGGTAAACTATATTTAGTTAATATTAAACATTTATATGAATCAAATTCATATATTAATATTAATTATGTTCTCTATTCGTGTACAATAAGTTTGTACACATAATGTATTTAATATTTAACTATTAAATTAAATTAATTCAATAATTAATTTAAATCATGTGATAGCTAAGCATAACATCAATTGTGTTTGATTTCGATCGTTTCAACTATAGGATGTGACCCTATAGGTTCTTATAACGTTAACAGCAATACTAGAACGATTATAATATTATAAACAATGAGTGATATCTAGCAATGCATCATTTCTACCTAAGTTACAATAAGTCATGATTCGACGTAACTTCTCTGTGATTAACCTTTCATATATTAAATCGTTTTGTCCTTTATATCTAGAATGAACACTGTACTAGCCCAATTTCATCTGAGCACAGTACACCATTTCTTATTTTTGTTTTCATTTTATTATTTTTATTATTATTTTATTTATTTTATAAATACAAATAAATAAATAAATAATAAAGTAATAAAAAAAATAAAGACCAAATATATATAATTTTTCTTTTCTACAAGCCCAAATACTAGATAAAAAAATCCAAATACAAAATCAAACACAAACCCTAAAACTAAACCAAAAGAAACCCTAGATACCCCTTTGGTCTCCAATCGCCGTCAGCTCACCCGTGCCTGTCGCTGCTTTCGTCGTCGCCATCTTAGAACTCTCAAGTCCACGATCTATATGCCACCCTCACTCCAAAAAATCTGAAAAAAATGGATTGTAAAAAGGGTTATAAAAACCTAAGAAAAAAATGTATTTTTTCTACACACAAAATACACGAAATCAGAGGAAAAACACGAAAAATCAATAAAAAATCGACTGCATATTTTCAACAACCGAAGTATTTGTACAGATCTAGCATAAAGCAAGGTTTCTTTTATTTTTTTTTCAATATTTTTTGTACTAACTATTTTTTTCGAAAATATTAAGAAAAAATATAAGGTTAAAAGTTGAGGTTTTGGTCACCTTTTCGTGCCGATCTCCTTGTCCCGCCGCCTTGGTCCTCCGTTGGAGGAGTCATCCAAGGTACGGGTTTAAAACCCATGACCGACCATGAAAAAAAGAAGAGGAGACTTTGTTTTTGATTTTATGGAGAGAAAAAGGAGAAAGAAATTTGGGCTTTTGAAGAAATAAGAATGAAAATGATGTTAAAAAAAGGGGGGTTTATAAAGGCCATGAAAACGGTGTCGTTTGAAGAGAAGGAGTTCTTGCTCATTTTTTTAAATTGGGAAATATCCAACTAGGTCCCTCCTTTTTTTAAATTGTTTCAATCAGGTCCTTTAGCCCTAATTTTTGTTATTTTTAATTCGGGCCTTACAATTTTACTTGGTTTTCAATTTCATCCTTGACTCAAAAAAGTCTCGGATTGCCATGTGTCAATATTTTTGGGTTTATTACTCACAAAGCCCTTGCTTTATTTTAAAATTATATTTTGACCCCAAAATTGTCCAAAAATTTAAATTTGGCCCCCGAACTTTCTAAAAATTCCAATTTGACCTTTGAACTTTCCAAAAATTCAAAATTTGACCTGATTTTAATGTAATTTTTTAAAATTTATTTTTATCCTATATATATATTACATGCTTTTAATTTTTCTTGTTTATCTTGTTTGTTTTTTTGTTTTAATTCCTTTTATATGCATATGTATATTTTATTCGTTTGTTTCTTTATTTATTAATTTATTCGGTTATTTATTTACTCAATTTATTATCTTATTGTGTTTTATATACATTGTTTTCTTATTATCTATACTTATAAATTATGTGCATATTTTTGCATAACAAGATTATTTGTTCTTTTAAAAAAATACATAAATTGTTTTAATAAATCAAGACAATGTCCTTTGTTTCGGGAATTTGAAAAGAATCATACCCTAACTCACTGGGTGTCATTTTTTTTCTTTGAACCGGGATAATTGAATATCCTTTTAAAATTTGAACACAAGATTTTTTTAAAAGCTCGTTATTTTTGAAATCTTCGAATCGTTATGTCCTAACTTACTGGATGTGAATTTTTCTTGATTAATTCGAAATAACGAGTTTTCTTCGGAAACAAAATTTATTTTCAAAATAAAATAAATATGACATTCATGCATTTATGGATCACGATTTAAATTTTTTACAAATTTTTAATTTGCAACAAATAAGATTTTAAATAATTGATTAGGTGTCAATTTTTGGGCGTATGGGGGTGCTAATCCTTCCTCATGCGTAGCCGATTCCCGAACCCGTCTTATGGTTTCAAAGACCAAAATTATTTTAATGATTTTAAAAATCTTATAAGGTGAACCAATTACACCTATTTTAAAAAATTATTGGTGATTCTGTTTTCATTTTTCAAAACATAATTCAAGACTTTTTTTAAAAAAATGGTTTCGACAGCTTGGAGACTTCACTAGGGACCAATAAGAGAGTCAAGCCATAAGTCGATTATTTTTGGGTTTTTTTTGTTGAAAATTTCCAATTCGATTTAATTTAATTTGCGATCCTTTGCATTTCATTTTTGTGATTTATATGTTGTTTTGATAAATGTATGTTGATATTGCTATAGATGTCTAAAGTTTTGCATGCATTTCATTTGTCACTGCACCTTTTAAGTGGAAGTATGAAGCTACTCCTTTGTGAGGTTTTTACCTCCGTGCAGGATAGTGGATCACTTTCGAGATACATCTGTACCTATGTTTTCATGAAGTTTTCACTTCCGTGCAAACATACGGGAAATGTTTCCCCCTAAATCGAACTTGTTTGTATGAGCCTATAATGGGTGAGGATCGAGGAATCTACTGATTTGGGTACCCTTACTCTAGAACTAAAAACCACATATAACGAGCCTTAAGTGCCCACCCTTGGTAAAAACTATGCCGAACTTTTAGTAACTACCTCAAATAGATATGTAGGTTTTTTGTTTTATGACTTGTTGATACATTTTATGATAATTATACTGACTTGTTTTATTCTTGTCTTATTTTGCATTGCATCTTCATATTAGGAAATGTATTAATTTAAATTCGATTACTAGTAGAGAACTGGTAATGAAAAAGGGTATATTGATAAGGTAGAGGATAATGTGGCTGTACGTATGTGGTTAGAGGATAAATAACGTGGGAAGGGTGACAGCCTAGTTGAAGGTCATGTATCAGATTACTGGGATTTCACTCGGATTAGTGTGATTCAGAATAGTCTACAAGAGCTGAAGGAGATTTGGGATAAGTGGGATGATGAAATGAAACAGACTTTTTACTGTGAGTATGGGGATCTACCGTATCTGTTAGAAGTTAAGGTGGCCAAGCGTCTCTTTCGAGCTCTTGCACAGTACTAGAACCCAACTTATAGTTGTTTCACCTTTGGGAACATGGATATGGTGCCCACGATTGAGGAGTATACTGCTTTACTCTGTTGCCCTAAGATTCAAGTAAACGAAGCCTATTTGAAAGCTATTATTGCCCCAACCTTTCTTAAGAAGCTAATGAACATTAAAAGAATGAACGAGCAATGGGTTACAGCTCGAATTAAGGTGAAGGGCGATAACAAATACATCACTTGGAAAAGCTTGTGATATTTGATCGTAGCACATCCAGATGCAAGGAAAAAGGCTGATATATTTGCTCTCAGTTTATATGGACTGGTTCTCTTTCCTAAGGTATTGGGGCTCATAAAGGAGGCGGTCACTAATTTATTTGACTGCTTGATAAGAAGGTTACACCTGTTCCAACGATTCTGGCTGAGACCTTTAGATCATTAAATGCATGTCGAAGAGAAGGAGAAGGGAGATTTATCGGTTGTGGATCTTTATTGATGGTTTGGTTTCATAGCCACTTTTGGAAAGTGGAAAAGGTTCCTTATCGAGTGTTTTCTGTGAGTTATTCTCCTTTGAGAGAATTTGTGACTACACAAAGGTGAAAGGACATTTTAAGGAAAAGTGGATGATAATACTTCATAGTCTCCGAGATAAAGACATAGAATGGAAAGCACCATGGTTCATTCTTGATGAAATTCTTTATCAATACGGAGATTTCAATTGGGTTCCATTACTTGGGATATGGAGAGTTATAGGATATGCCCCTTTGTTAGTGATGAGACAATACTGATCAAGGCAGTTCATCCTAGAAACCTAGGGTTTGGCTTAGTGTGAGTTTGTATACAAGGGTGAGAACAATAAGAAAAGGGTCCGAGAGATATCAAATGCCTTGAATCAAGTTCGTAAAATGAAGCCATTTGCTGTAAATCCCATGGTAACCCGGGAGTATGATGAATGGATGGGTAGGAGAATCAATAATAATATCCCAGTGCCAAATCTCGAAAATGTTCACCCAGTTGAGGAACATCTACAAGTAGTCCCATTAGAATTAGAGCTCATAAAGCAAGACTTTGAAATGAAAAGTTCTGAATTAGGGAAAAGGATTGGGACATTAGGAGAAGAAAAGATGCAGTTAGGATTGGATATTGATATCCAAAGTTTAGAAGCCGATAAACCAAGGAAAGGAAAGAGAAAGGCTGAGAAAGACTTGGATGATTTAAAGAAGGACTACAAGAAGCTCCTTCAATCAATGAGAACTGCTGGATTAGGTAAAACATCAAAACAGTGGCAGCAAGAAGTCCAAGAGGAAAGGATTCGAGCGAATCAGTGGAAGAGAAAGTTTCAAGATGCTCAAGCCCAAGGAGATGCTATAAAAAATGAGCTGTTAGAGGGCCAGGTCAAGAAAGCTGAGCTGAAGGCCCAAATAGTTGAGTTAGAGGAGTCTTTGCACATGCATCGAAGTCGTAACTTTGTGATGGAATTGAGGGCAAGCTAGGCTGAGAATGAAGGATTAAAGAGAAGGGTTGAAGAGCTCGAAACTTTATTGCAAAACTATGAGATTCAGATTGAGTTTTTCGAAAGAACTTTAGAGACAAGTAATAGGCAACTTCAACACTCTTAAAGGCAAATCAGAGACCGAGATCATGTCATGGGTGAAGCATTGACACAAGTGAGAGAAGTGGCAGCATACTTGCATAAGTTAGCTGTTCAAGCCGATACTTTGACCGTAAAGTATGAATCAGTATATGATAAAAGCCAAAAGTTAGCATGTCTCCTTCAAAAGATTAGGACTCTAAGCATTAGGGCAAGACCTTATTTGTAATTATCTTATGTAAAGACATTAATTTTCTAGTAAAGTTATTCTATCAGAATTTGATTAAGAGTCAATACCTTTCTTGCATATGCATTTATACATTCATAAAGCATTAATAAAGTTTGCATCGCATGTCATGCATTAAAATTTTAAGAAGATGTCCCTAATTAACTAAAATTATGACAGTTAGTTACTCTGGAAAAACCAACAAATCTAACACCCTTACGGTACTCGTACTAAGTTAAGAGCAATGGATCAGAGATTGGAAAATTTGGAGCAAACTCAAAAGGAGATGCAAGATCAATTGCAAGCACAGCTGCATGAACAGTTAGCCAAAGTGCAATAGGACATGAATGATCAGATCATTGAATCCCAAAAGGATATCATCAATCAGCTGTCCCAATTACTGGTTAAGGGAGCTGATAAAGGAAATGGTCTTATATTAAACCCTAAGGAAGAGAGTGAGGATCTTCCATATCCTCCGTGTGTCACCCCTATGCATGTCCCAACTCAGCAGGAGACATGCGTGCGAGGAGCATCTATCACCATCAAACCACAGCGATACTTGATTGACACATCAAAGCCAACGAACCACCAAATAAGTTCCAGTTCAAACCTAGGAGATAACTCGGTTAACCCCTTCGTAAAAAATTTTGATGAAGTGGTAGAGGTAGAGAAGGCAATAGTTAAACTTCTGAAATAGTTGGAGGAGTGTTGTAAGTGGTTGGAAGAAAGAATTAGAATGATGAAGGAAGCTGAAGTTTGATGTGGGATGGATGTAAATGAATTGAGTTTGGTCCTACACTTAGTGCTTCCCCTTAAATTTAAGGCTTTAGTGTCTGAGAAATACAACGGGATGAGCTGCCCAGAAGCGCATATTACCATGTTTTGTAGAAAGATGACGGGGTACGTCCATAATGATCAACTGCTAATCCACTGGTTCCAGGATAGTTTGACGGGATTGGCTGCGAAGTGGTACAACCAATTAAGTAGTGCTAAGATCAGTTCTTTGAAGGGTTTGACATAGGCTTTCATGAAACAATATAGTCATGTTACCGACATGGCTCCTAACAGGATCACGTTGTAAAATACGGAGAAAAAGATAGGTGAAAGCTTCAGGCAATACGCCCAAAGGTGGAGAGATATGGCCACTCAAGTACAACTACCACTATTTGAAAAGGAGATAACCATGCTTTTTGTTAGTACTTTGAAGGCGCCATACATTAATAATTTGTTGGGAAACGTGATAGCATTGCAAATGACATATATTTTCTCCCTAAATTGTTGTTTTAATTGTCTCTTTTGTATCATATTAAGCATTTATTGTAAGCATTTCATACTTAGTTTTTATATTTTTTAACTCATTATAGTTTGGTTTAAATTCTTGTTATTTTTTTTACATCTTTTGTGTACTAATAATGTCGCTACAAGCAGCCTATATATCGTGCCTTAGAATTATTAGTGCAAAAACTCATCTTAGAAGATCAATGTTGGAAGAAGAATCAACCACAAGATCAGCTTGAAATTGCGACCAGAGATGTCGCCGCATAAAACTTGATCTTTGGATAAGTGAACTCAAGCTGAAAATACAACTGGATTGTCACTACAATTGACGATTTCAGATCATGCCCAGCAATGTAGTGACAACCTGCAGATATTTGAAGTACACAATAAATCTACGTGAGTGCACAGCTGTACTGTAACTAACTTTGACAGCTGCAAATTGGATCTTGATCTGATAATAGAGGATTAAACCTGTAACTTTTGAAGGCTATAAATAGAGGAAAGAAGATGGAAGAAAATAATCAAGAGGTGAAGGAATTAAACACCGCAATTATTGTGTGTTTTTGAGATTTAAGTTGGAAAAAGGTGAGTTGATGGAGAAAAGGAGTAACCACTTCTAACACCGCAATTATTCGTTAACCCCTCTTTTATGCTGATGAATTTTAATGACATTTGAATGAATACAAGAGTATCTTTTATTATTAGATTGCTTTGATTCTTATTTAATGTTTTTCATCTATTTATTCTTGGATCTAATTGCATCAAACACGAGAGTGCATTTACAGTTTACCGACATCGAGAGATGCGGTGACAAGTTAGGTTAACAAGCAATACAACAAGAGTTGCTTGGGATTAGAAGAGATTCTAGTCACTTGTTCTTTAGTGCATAACGTTTCTCACACTGAGAGGTGGGGCGATTGCGGGTACTTGAGTCTTGATTAAATTGAGGACTGATATTAGTATGATTTCATTAGAGCCCTATTACTTTGACGATTCGTCTATACAATACCTTGTCTATTCATCCAACGTTGCGACTTAGCGAAATCAGTGATCCACTCCAATCCTTTACACTTTATCAAACCTTTACTTTATACATTTAAATTCTTAAAACTTCCACAACAATTGATTTACTTTCTATTGCTTTGACAATTAAACTTGATTGCATTGACAGTATTAACAATTTTAGTGTGCAAATCTGATTTAATTACGTTGACATCTTTACTCACATTTCATCTAATTTTAGTATTAGTTGCTTGAAGAACCCATTCCTCGTTGGATTGATATCTGATAGAATAATTCTATCCAATACAACCAGAAGTCATTAATAATCTACCATCACTGCTTCCATAAGAAGAACAAGTGCAAAATAGGACAATAAGAGATTTTGTTGTGCCTATACTTGATGATCTACAGCCAAGGGCTGTGAGACCAGCTATACAAGCTAGAAATTTCGAGCTGAAACCAGTGATGTTTCAGATGCTTAGTTCAAATAGGCAATATTCTAGTTTGCCTCATGAAGATGCAAGAGAACATTTAAAATCATTTCTACTTATTTGCGCATCTTTTAGTCAACATGGTATCCCTAATGATGCCTTGAAAATGCAATTATTTCCTTATTCGTTGCAAGGTAAAGCGAGAACATGGTTCTTGGGATTACCGGCTGGATCCATTACATCTTGGAATGCGCTAGCAATGCAGTTTATTTTGCGTTTTAATCCGCCGACAATGAACGCAAGGTTGCGCAATGATATTACAGCATATCATCAGCTGGATAATGAGAACTTACATACAACATGGGAGCGTTATAAAACTCTACTTAGACATTGCCCAATGCATGGAATTCAACAAGAGACCTAGATAGAGATCTTTTATAATGGATTAAATGCTCAGACAAGAAATCTTGTTGATGCATTAGCTAATGGTCCCTTGTTGGATTGCACTTACAATGAAGCTGTAAGAATTTTGGAGAGGATTGCACAGAACGATTACCAGTATCCAATCTCTCATTCTGCTCAGGTGAAAACTAACCCTAGTGTTCTTGAATTAGATGCTATTTTTGTTTTGAGAGCGCAGGTATCTTCGTTGGCCAATATTGTAAAGAATATGAAGGGGACAAGTGATGTTACCCCTATTCAAGTGGCTCAACAAATAGATGCACCGACATTTTCCTATGAAATATGCGGCGACAACCATAGTTACGAGGACTGCCCATAACATGCTAAAAACACTTTTTATGTCAATAACATCAAAGGGAATTCATATGGTAACTCATACAACAACAGAACTCAACAACCTTCGGAGAATCAAAATGTTTCCACATATAGATATGACAATTCCTCAAATCAAGGAAGTTATAGACAAGAGAGTTACAACAACCATCAACAACAGAATTTTAATCAGAATTCACAAGTATATTCGCACCCTAATCAGATGCAAGCATATAGCCAAATGCAACCACAATCTCGAATACAGTCATAACAGTTTACATTGCACATATGTAAGGACAACATCAGTAACAACAGTAGCAGTTTCCTCAGCAAAGGTCAGATCCGATGGCTGCTCTTGAAGCTCTGATGTGAGAGTATATCACAAGGACTTAAGCAATTATGCATGAAAACTCTTCTTCCATCTGAGCGTTGAAAGCCCCGCTAAGACGGTTGGCTTCTAATTTGAGTGCAAGATCACCTGGTACTCTACCTCGTGATACTGAGAACCCAACACAGAGAGGGAAGGAGCACTATAAGGCTATTACGCTGAGAAGTGGGAAGCAAATGACTGGACCAAGTAGTTCTAATCAGAACAATGTCGACGCATCTGAGCCACAACAACAAGAAAAGGATGCAGTTGAAGGAAGCAAAGCAGAAGCATATGAGGAAGACTAACTGTAGCACCATCTATGCCTATAGTTTGTTCACTGCAGTTGTCAATGCAACTGCAAATGTCGACACCACCGAGTTTTTCGCAATAACCTACTGTTACGATACCTTTGCCATTTCCGTAAAAATTTAAAGAAAAAGTCCATGATAAAGAGTATCAACAATTTGTTTCTACTTTGAAAGAATTACACATTAACATACCTCTTGTAGATGCTCTTGTGTAGATACCTAGTTATGGAAAATTTATGAAGGAGCTACTATCAAAGAAGAAGAAATTGTCCAAAATCGAGATGATTGCGCTTACAGAGGGGTGCAGCGCTGTGCTTATAAACAAGTTGCCAGCTAAAATGAAAGCCCTTGGCAGCTTCACAATTCCTTCCTCTATTGGGAATCATTATCTAAGTAAAGCTTTATGTGATTTGGAAGTAAGTATTAACCTTATGCCAAGTATTAACCTTATGCCTTTATCTACTTTCAAGAAGTTAGGAATAGGATCAATGAAGCCTACTGTGATAACATTGCAACTTATGGACAGATCCTTAGCACAACTTGAAGGCCAAATCAAAGATGTCCTTGTTCAAGTAGATAAGCTTATGTTTCCTACCGATTTCATAATCCTTGATTACGAAGTAGACAAGGAGGTGCCTATTATTCTAAGGTGACCATTTTTGGCAACGGGACGTACGCTTATCGACGTGTTCAAGGAAAAACTTATCATGCGTCATAACGACGAACATGTGACCTTAAGTGTGTTTGAAGCATCCTTGTACAAAAGTAAAGAGCAATGTCACCACATCGACGAGCTAGACGAGATAATTCTAGAAGAATTCAATGCAAGGAGTTCAGCCGTCATAGATAAAGATGCAATGACATCTGTTGAGAAAATTCTAGCTGAATGTGACCATAAAGAGGAGGTTAATAATTATGAGCTGAGGCAGAATTGACAATTGGAATATTTGGATTTGTCGAACAGGATAATCCCTGTGTTTAAACCGTCAATTGAGCAAGCTCCTCCAATCTTGGAGTTGAAACCATTACCAATAAATAGGAAGATAAGCTCATCGCCATTTTGAAACAGCATAAGAGAACCATTGCTTAGAGCATTGCTGATATAAAAGGTATTAGTTCCTCTTTTTGCATGCACAAGATCAGGCTGGAAGATGAGGGGAAGCAATCAATTGAGCAACAAAGGCGACTTAACAAAAAGATGAAAGAAGTAGTGAAGAAGGAAATTATTAAGGGGCTAGACGCGAGCATCATCTACCCTATTTCTTATAGTGATTGGGTGAGCCCCGCATAATGTGTGCACAAGAAAAGTGGTTTCACAGTTGTGAGCAATGACAAGAATGAGTTGATCCCTACTCGCATTGCGACTGGCTGGCGAGTATGCATGCATTATCATCGACTGAATGTGGCCACAAAGAAGGACCACTTCCCACTGCCTTCCATTTACTAGATGCTGGATAGGTTAGCTGGTAAGTCATATTATTGCTTCCTAGATGGTTATTCTGGATACAACCAAATAGCTATTGCACCGAAAGATCAAGTAAAGATTACGTTCACATGTCCTTTTGGAACCTTTGCCTTTCGACGTATTCCATTTAGGTTGAGCAATGCGCCAGCAACATTTCAGAGATGCATGATGGTGATCTTCTTGGACATGATCGAGGACTCTCTAGAGGTATTCATGGATGATTTCTCTGTCTATGGACATAATTTTAACCAATGCGTTGATAATCTGAAAAAAGTTCTGAAGAGATGCGAGGACATAAATTTAGTTCTGAATTAGGAAAAATGCCACTTCATGGCAACTGAAGGCATTGTCCTCAGCCATCGCATATTATTTTAGGGCATTGAGATAGATAAAGCAAAGGTTGAAATCATCGAGAAATTGCCACCGCCTCCAATGTCAAGGGAATAAGAAGCTTTCTTGGACATGCTGGTTTCTACAGGAGATTTATCCGAGATTTTTCCAAGATTGCTAAATCGTTATGCTTATTGCTAGACCAAAATAAAAAGTTTGTGTTTGATGACACCTGTCTAGACGCATTCATGACAATAAAGAAGCAGTTGGTACAAGCTCTGATTGTCGTTACACCGTACTGGACACAATAGTTTGAATTAATGTGTAACGCAAGTGACTTTGTTGTGGGAGTCGTACTAGGCCAACATAAAGAAAAGGTATTTCATTCCATTTATTATGCTAGTAAAACTCTAACTGAAGCGCAGGTCAATTATACACCTATTGAGAAGGAGTTGCTAGCAATAGTCTTTGTATTTGACAAGTTCCGCTCATACCTTGTCGGCGCAAAGATTACAGTTTACACACACCACTGTGCATTGAGATACCTTTTTGAGAAAAAAAGATGCCAAACCTAGATTAATCCATTGGATCTTAATCCTACAAGAATTCGATGTTGGAATCAAGCATAGGAAAGGATTCGAAAACCAAGTAGCTGACCATTTGTCTCGACTGGAAGTTGGAAGTGAAGATGGGAATAAAGCCCAAATTGTCGATGCATTTCCATACGAGCAATTGCTCTTTGTTGACGCATCACCTTGGTATGCTGATGTAGTCAATTACCATTTGTGTTGGAAGCTACCTTTGAGTGCTGTTGGTCACAAGAAAGACATATTTTTGCGCGACATTGCAAAATATCACTAGAATGAGCCATACCTCCTCAAGGTATGCGTCGATAATATTATCCGTCACTGTGTTCCTGAAAAAGAAATGACTTCTATCTTGCGACATTGCCATGATGCTCCATATGGAGGCCATTTTGGTGGTATAAGGACTGCTGCAAAGGTCATGCAGTCAGGATTCTATTAGCCCACATTATTTCGAGATGCTCACCACTTTGCATTGCAATGTGATAGATGTCAATGCTATGGTTCAATATCTTGACGTAACAAGATGCTCCAACAGTCGATTATGGAAGTAGAGCTCTTCGATGTTTGGGGTATAAATTTTATGGGACTATTCCCTAACTCCTTTGGGAATGTGTACATTCTAGTTGCAGTTGACTATATCTCGAAGTGGATTGAGGCAATAACGGTGCCAAAAGATGATACTCGAACGGTGTTGAAGTTCTTCCACAATTACATCCTTAAAAGATTTGGAACACCTAGAGTGTTAATAAGTGATCAATGTACTCATTTTCACAACCATCAAGTAGCGATGGTATTAAAGAGATATGGTGTGAAGCATTGTATGGCTACTACATACCACCCACAAACCAATGCCAAGTTGAAGTATCCAATCGTCAAATCAAAAACATCCTTGAGAAGGTGGTTAATCCATTTAGAAGGGATTGTTCTTCACGGCTACATGACTCATTGTGGATGCTTCGCATTGCTTATAAGACCCCGCTAGGAATGTCGTCGTATAAGTTATTGTTTGGTAATTCTTGTAACCTACTATTTGAGCTTGAACATAAAGCCATGTGGGCTATAAAGCAGGTGAATATGGATTACGATGCTTCCGAAAGAAAAAGATTGTTGGAGATTACTGAACTGGAAGAAATCCGCCACCATGCTTATGAGAATGTCGCAATATATAAAGAGAAAACCAAGAGATGGAACGAAAACATCAACTTGCGTCGACAATTTAACCCTGGTCAGTTAGTGCTTTTGTTTAATTCAAAATTAAAATTACATCCAGGTAAATTGCGATCAAGATGGTCAAGCCCTTTTAAAGTTGTCGAAGCATCCTAGAGTGGTGTGGTCACAATTGAGAATCTGAAGGATGGACAATAGTTTAAGGTGAACGGTCAACATCTGAAACATTACGTGAGCCCAGAAGTTAAGGAACCAAACGAGGCCATAGATCTGGTTACATTTAAATAATGTCGATGCATTTTCACCTTTTCTTTTATTTGTTTTACTTTTATTTGTTTCGTTTTAATTTCTTTACAGGAATAAAAATCATCTTTTTGTCGATGTATCCAAAGCACAACTTGTCGGTGCATTTTGTGCTTACTCAGGAAAGCTTTTTCAGCAAGAATCATGTAGATTGATTTTTCTCTTTACCCAGCCATTTGATCTGATGAAAAGGTATGATCTGCAACCTGGCATTTAATGGCTACAGATGCAACATTTCCCCAAGTTATTTTCAATCATCAGGCTTTTGCCAAGGCTAGGTTATAAAACTCTTCCGACTTCTCTTTCTCCATTCATAATAACCATTGTTACTGCAACTTATTTTCTTCTTTGCTTTTGCTCTTATTTTTATTCTATTAGTCTAATCTTTTCGTTGCAAAGTTTCTGTTAACTTTCTTCTTTAGATACCATGGCCAAAACTAGAGGAGTAAAGAATCCTTCTAAAACCACCCCTTCAACTTCTGCCACAGTGGTTTAAACCACCACTTCACTACCATCAACAGGGCCGATCTTATTTTTGTCAAAAGCATCCAAAGACCGTTATCAGAATGTGATGATGAAATGGAATATCCATTCGGAGCAAGGTTTGCAACTATCCCCATATCAAACTTTAGGGAAGCACGTCGCAAGGACCATAAGCAGTCTGAGATGGGAGTTCTTCTGTGAACACCCCGCTGGCTACTCCCCTACGCTAGTAAGGGAATTTTTTGCAAACCTTGTCGATTCAGAGCAAGAGTTTGTCTTTGTGAGGGAAGGTCTAATCCCATGGAGTGCTGCAAATATCAACGTTCAGCTTCGGATTCCTGAGAGGGTCGATAACCATTCTCCATTTGTGCATGAACTGATTGACGAGGGTTCCACTTCATAAACAGTTGCATTCTGCCTTCTACGCACAACACTACAGCAACATTAAACCGTATGTGCCTTTTGTACTCAATCTTACAAGGTTGTCACATTGATATTGGTGAAATCCTCCATGATCAAATAGTTAAAGCTATTGCAAAACAAACTTGTATACTCCTATTCCCTTTTTTAATAATGCTGCTATGCAAATAGAAGGTCAATGTGCCTCGAGATGGCGAGAAAATGTTAGAAAACAAAAGTCCCATCAATGATATATCAGTTGAAAGAATGACTCGAGGCCAAGAAAAGCACCACAAAAAAAGGACAAGGGAAAAGGGAAGAAGAAGGAAAAATAGGTTGATGTGCCTACAAATACCCAACTGGAAAAAAGGCTAGCCGCTATGGAAGCCAATATTGATCGCATCGACATGCGCACTATCCGCACCGTCAATGTATTAGAAGATGTGGATTACAGATAGTATATTTTCTAAGCGTATATAAAAGTCTGGAATGAGACAATTGTCGCCGCATTGCGTAGTATGAGTGCTAGTCTGATGCCAGACTTCCTAGCCTTCCCCTTTATTTTTTGCCCAATGCAAGCCTCATCCTCTAACCAGCCTACTCTTGATGGTAGGCCTCAGAATGTTCCATCCCTAACAAGAATTCATATCTCCGATGACGAGGAGAGCGAGGGATATTCTACTGCCATGGAAGACTGCTACAGAACAATGGCCAGCCTATTTGAAGAATTTTCGAATAGCCCTGGGGCGACCATGGTAGGTAGGGGGTTGTTATTGAGGAGTTCCATAGCCCTGTGGTTGTAGACGCAGTGGAAGGCGCTGACATTGCCACAACTGAGTAAGAACAGCTTGTGGATGAAGCAGTGGAAGAAGATGGCCAAGAGAAAGAGAATGAAGAAGAAGAAGAAGATAATGCACTGAAGGACCTTTCAGAGGTGTAGAAAGAAAGGAAGGAAGATCCCCCGATAGATATCGCTGAGGATATTATTAGCACACCTGTGAGTATGGGGGCATCCATTTAAATTGAGTCGGCTGAGGTAGTTACAAGCAGCATTGAGGAGATCCATCCTCTTGCCATTGTGCCATATGTGGCACCATTAGTTGAAATCCACCTATCTGAGGTAACTATCGATGAGGCCATCACCCAACCATCTGAGGAGGAGCAATCCGCTGATCCAGTTGGTTCAAAGGATAAGAAAAGAAAGCGGCACAAAGATAAACAGAAGAAACGTAAACACAATGGCGAGCACCCAAGGAAGAAGAAAAAGAAGACAAAAGCAGCCTTTGCCTCGGCTGCTGCGGAATGAGTTAGTACAGTTCTCTGTAGATGGTTTGCATGCATCTTTATTGTCATTGCATTTTTTTTATTTAGTTGCATTATCGTTGCATTTCCATTATATTTGTATAAGTATTGTCAGTGCATTGGGGACAATACAAACATTAAGTTTGGGGGGATATTGTGGAATGAAAATGCAATTATTCCCACATCTTTGAATTTTACATGTTTCTTTTGTTAATGAAAATATGCATAATTTCAATATAAATGTGATCACAATTTTTATTTTTATGTGTAAATCTTGAATTGTTTGGAATGCTGATGTGAAAATTGGATGAATATGAATGAATAGAGTGTTCTATTTTTAAATGAATGATTGGAATTGCTTCAGTAATAAATGAATAGTGTGAATGTTTGAATCTTGAACTAACTTACCAGTTGCAGCGACATTGTATTAATCAAAGACAGTCCAGTGTGAGTGCATTGTGACTTTTCAAGGGAGAACACTCCGCTGCTGGCTTTAGAAAAATCATATAGCAAAAGGCTGTAATTGCAAGAGTGTGTGTCGACAATTACATACCTCTTGGAGGTTTGTTGCACCTTATCGTTACTACCCAGTAACAAAGGTAGAGTAATGCAATGATATTTCTTTGTCACTTAAAAAGAAAAAAATGAGAAAAAGAAAGAAAAAGAAAAGAGAAAAGAAAAAGAAAAAAAATTATGTCTGTTATAAATGCTGTATCGGTTCAAGGAATATTAAGATTCAATGCATGATACTAACATTAATGAAGTTACAGTTTTAATTATTCATACCTATAAATTGTCAGCGCATTATTCTATCATGTGAATACAATTTATGCATTAGGATTTCAGAAGATTTAATTAGCGAGAAAAATGATTGCGGTGACATGTTTGCTTGTGACTTTGCTAATTTTTGTTTACTTGAGGACAAGTAAAAACTCAAGTTTGTGGGTGTGATAGCATTGCAAATGGCATATATTTTCTCCCTAAATTGTTGTTTTAATTGTCTCTTTTGTATTGTATTTGGCATGCATTGTAAGCATTTCATACTTAGTTTTTATATTTTTTAACTCATTATAGTTTGGTTTAAATTCTTGTTATTTTTTTTTACATCTTTTGTGTACAAGCAGCCTTTATATTGTGCCTTAGAATTGTCAGCGCAAAAACTCTTTCAGAAGATCAATGCTGGAAGAAGAATGCAGCCACAAGATCAGCTTGAAATTGCGACCAGAGATGTTGCTGCATAAAACTTGAGCTTTGGATAAGTGAAGTCAAGATGAAAATACAACTGGAAGCACCAGCGTAGGAAAATCACACATTGTCATCGCAATTGACGATTTGAAATAACACCCAACAATGTAGCGACAACTTGCAGATCTTTGAAGTACACATTAAATCTATGTGAATGCATAGCTATACTGTAACTAACTTTGATAGCTGCAAATTAGATCTGGATATGATAATAGAGGATGAAACCTGTAACTTTTGACGGCTATAAATAGAGGAAAGAAGATGGAAGAAACTAATCAAGAGGTGGAGGAATTAAATACTGCAATTACTGTGTGGTTTTGAGATTTAAGCTAGAAAAAGGTGAGCTGATGGAGAAAAGGAGCAACCACTTCTGACGAGAGGTGCTTGATGCAAAGTAAGAGGAGCGGTTGAGGAATAGTCCTAGTGTTTAGAGATAGTAAGCTTCAATTGTATCATTAACCCCTCTTTTATGTTGATGAATTTTAATGACATTTGAATGAATACAAGAATATCTTTCATTGTTAGATTACTTTGATTCTTATTTAATGCTTTTTATCTGTTTATTATTGGATCTAATTGCATCAAACACGAGAGTGCATTTGCAGTCTATCGACATCGAGAGATACGGTAACAAGTTAGGTTAACAAGCAAGACAACGAGAGTTGCTTCGGATTAGAAGAGATTCTAGTCACTTGTTCTTGTTATTTTTTTACATCTTTTGTGTACTAATAATGTCACTACAAGCAGCCTATATATTGTGCCTTAGAATTATTGGCGCAGAAACTCATCTCAGAAGATCAATGCTGGAAGAAGAATACAACCACAAGATCAGCTTGAAATTGCGACTAGAGATGTCGCCACATGAACCTGATGTTTGGATAAGTGAACTTAAGCTAAAAATACAACTAGATTGTCACCGTAATTGACGATTTCATATAGCGCACAGCAATGTAGTGACAACCTGCAGATATTTGAAGTACACAATAAATCTACGTGAGTTCACAGCTGTACTGTAACTAATGATAGCTGCAAATTGGATTTGGATCTGATAATGGATGATGAAATCTACAACTTTTGAAGGCTATAAATAGAGGAAAGAAGATAGAAGAAAATAATCAAGAGGTGGAGGAATTAAACACTGCAATTACTATGTGTTTTTGAGATTTAAGCTGGAAAAAGGTGGGTTGATGAAGAAAAGGAGCAACCACTTCTGATGAGAGGTGATTGATGCAAGGCAAGAGGAGTGGTTGAGAAATAGTCCTAGTAGTCTAGAGATAGTAAGCTTCGATTGTATTCGTTAACCCCTCTTTTGTGCTGATGAATTTTAATGACATTTGAATGAATACAAGAGTATCTTTCATTATTAGATTGCCTTGATTCTTATTTAATGCTTTCATCTGTTTATTCTTGGATCTAACTGCATCAAACACGAGAGTGCATTTGCAGTCTACCGACATCGAGAGATGCGGTGACAAGTTAGGTTAACAAGCAATACACAAAGAGTTACTTGGGATTAGAAGAGATTGTAGTCACTTGTTCTTTAGTGCACAACGTTTCTCACACTGAGAGGTGGGGTGATTGTGGGTACTTGAGTATTGATTAAATGGAGGACTGATATTAGTAAGATTTCATTGGAGCTCTATTACTACAACAATTCATCAATACAATACCTTGTCGATGCATCCAGCGTTGCGACTTAGCGAAATCAGTGATCCGCTCCAATCCTTTATACTTGATCAAACCTTTACTTTTATGCATTTAAAATCTCTAAACTTCCACAACAATTGATTTACTTTCTGTTACTTTGACAATTAATCTTGATTGCATTGACAATATTAACAATTTTAGTGTGCAGATTTGACTTAAATTCTCTGAACTTCCACAACAATTGATTTACTTTCTATTACTTTGACAATTAATCTTGATTGCATTGACAATATTAACAATTTTAGTGTGCAGATCTGACTTAATTGCGCTGACATCTTTACTCACATTTCATCTAATTTTAGTATTAATTGCTTCGACAGTTGAACATCAAGAACCCATTCCTCGTGGGATCAATATCTAATAGAATTATTCTATTAACTATACTTGCATCGACGTGTGTTCGATTGCACAACTGCTGTGACATCACAGATGTGATCAAAACGCTACAAAGAGCCTTTCCGATATGGTCATATATGGAGAAATCATTGAAAACACCATCAGAAGTGGGAAGATTGATGTTGGAGAAAGTGCTAGGAGGTCTGCTCCTAGAAGGAAGGATAAAAAAGTAAACAATGTCGGCTTATACAGGCCAAACTTTACAAAGCTGGTCATGGTGACACATTCCAAAGCCTCGATAGCCAATTATCAAAACATTCTGAGGCAAAAATCATGCTCGAGGCCAAACACTGAAAGGGTCCAATTTACCTCTATCTTGATGACGTAGAAAGAGTTCTACAAGAATCTATACGATGCCCTTATTGTGTCCCCTTATTATTTGAAGTCAATTCAACCCCCGTTCTCAAAATGGTATGATGCAAATACTCAATGCGAGTGCCATGCAGGAATAATTGGACATTCAATTGAGAATTGCACCGCCTTCAAGAAGCTAATTGAGAGGTTCATTAAGATGAGAATCATAAAGTTCGATAAACTAGCAAGACCCAACGTGGCTGAAAATCCGTTACCTAATCATTCTGATTAGGGGGTGAATGCGATGATAGAGGAAAAAAGCAAGAGGACTAAGAATGATATTGGAGAGGTCAAATCTCCATTAAAATGGGTTTGGCAGCAGATGATCAACATGGGTGTAATTGTACAAGATGTGGAAGGCATAGTAATAAGAACTAAAAATTACTGTGAGTTTCATGCCATTGAGGGGCATAGAATCCAAGTGTGTGTCGAGTTCCGAGCCTTGGTACAAAAATTATGGATAATAAAGAGATTGAGTTCTTTGAGGAGATGAAGGATATAGAAAGACAAGAGATTTGTGCTTCTGAAGAAGGGGTATCAGAAAGAGCTTATAAGGCCAACCTACTAGTGGTAATCATATCCTGGCCAAGGGGTAATGAGGTCGGAGAACAAATGACACCATAGGTTATCATTCAAAAACCTACGTCATTTCCTTATAAGGACAATAAAAGAGTACCGTGGATTTATGACTGCAATGTGATGGTGTTGAAAGAGGAAGGATCGAAGAAAGATATAAGTCTCGTCTCACGTAGTGAAGATGCTATAACGAGATAGATGTAGAAAGTGAAGTCAGCAAAGGAAAAGCCATAGTGGTTGGGCCTAAGGAGAGAAGGACCAATAAACTTGAGATGCTAGTGAATAAGCTGATAACTGAAATGTCAAAGGAATTCTTGAAATTCAGATAACATATTGAGTATAGTGTGGTGGAATAATTACAAAAGCAACCAGCTCGCATATTAGTTTTAGCCCTACTGTTAAGTTCAAAAACTCATCGTAGTGCACTAATGAAGGTGTTGAACGAGACATATGTCGCTAATGATATCTCAGTAAACAAGTTGGATCAATTGATTAATAACTTAAGTGTGAATAATTTCATATTCTTTAATGACGATGAAATACCTTCGGGAGGTAGGGGCTCAACGAAAACTCTACATATCACGACACGATGTAAAGGATACACATTACCGGGAGTATTGGTAGATAATGGTTCTGCTTTGAATGTGCTACCATTAATGACACTGAATAGATAGCCAATTGGCAGCTCCCACATGAAGGCATGTCGTAACATATGAGGGCATTCGACGGAACAGAGAAAAGAGTGATAGGTATAATTAAGATACCGCTCCTAATTGGGCCACCAAACACGAATGAGATAGACTTTTTGGTTATGGACATTAAGCCCGCCTATAATTGCTTGTTGGGAAGACCTTGAATCCATTTAGCAGGGGTAGTAGAATCATCCTTGCATCAAAAGTTAAGATTAGTGATAGAAGGTCGATTAATCACCATTAATGCCGAGGAGGATATCATTGTATCAATTACTATGATGCACCTTACATTGTTACAGATGAGGAAGCCATGGAGTGCTCGTTTAGATCTCTGGAGTTTGTAAATGCTACCTTTGTAGTTGAAGGAATAGGATCCTCACACCAAAGATGTCTACAAATACTTGGATCGGTCTAAAATTGACAATTGGAAGAAGAGCTTTACTTGGAAGAGGATTGGAAAGATATCACCAGGGAAGGATCATTGCACCAATATTGGAAAATAAACATGATCATTTTGGCTTAGGATTCAGGCCGGATGTGAAACAAAGAAGAGAGGAATTACAGAAGAAACAAAAAGTAAGGAGAGCACGAATAAATGGGGAAGAAATCAAAGGTGAACCAATGATCTTTTCCCATATATCAAAGACATTCATGTCAGGGGGCATTATTAACCCCGAGCAAATGTTGACAAAAAATAATATGGTGGAAATAATGGAAAACTTGATCATCAGTGCTATTTTCAAGGAGAGGAGCAAGGAAAGGAACTTGCCAGGAATTCGTCCTTATGCCCTTAGAAGCATTCTAAACAATTGGACTACGAAAGAGCTCCCTATAGCTTTTAGGACTTTTTCCAGAGTAATGTGCAGAACACCCTTGTTGCTCTAAGCCCGAGAGCAATAGGGATCTTTTTGTAAAGGACAGATAATCATTAGCTGTTATTTCAATAAAAAGGATCACCTAAATTGACAAACACTTATTATTCTTTTCATTCATCTCATACCGTAATAAACATTCTTAAATTCATTCATTCTTCGGATCATTTTGGTCCATATGACAGGTCCCTGTATATCAATGATATGAGTAATGTCGTTGCCGACTTAGAGCCTCATTTTGAGCAAGATGTGTGTTCAAAGGAATCTCAGGATTTTAAAGATGCTCAAGACTGTAATTTATCTCCTGACCTGCTACGAATGGTAGGGCAAGATGAAAAACAAATCCTGCCACACAAAGAATCAATGGAAGTTGTGAGTTTAGGGGATGAAACTGACAAAAGAGAGGTAAAGATTGGGACCTGTATTTCTACAGAGACGAGGTGAGATCTCATTGATTTGCTTCAAGAATTCAAAGATGTATTTACATGGTCGTATTAGGATATGCCCTGTCTAAGTACTGATATCATAGTGCACAAGCTCCCTATAAGAGAAGAGTGTAAACCGATCCAACAGAAGCTTCAAAAAATGAGACCTGATGTACTCTTGAAGATAAAACAGTTTGATGCTGGTTTCTTACAACTGGTAAGATACTCAAAATGGGTGGCCAACATAATGCTAGTTCCTAAGAAGGATGAGAAAGTGAGAATGTGCGTGGATTATCGAGACTTAAACAAGGCTAGTCCGAAGGATAATTTCCCACTACCTCATATCGACACCTTAGTGGACAATATGACAGGTCATTCTTTGTTCTTCTTTATGGATGACTTTTCCTGGTACAATCAAATAAAGATGCATTCTGAGGATATGGATAAAACTACATTCGTTACCATATGGGGAACCTTTTGTTTCAAAGTTATGCCATTTGGACTGAAGAATGCAGGGCCAACATATCAAACGGCCATGGTGACTCTATTCCATGACATGATGCACAAGGAGATTGAGGTCTATGTCGATGATATGATCACAAAATCTCGAACAGAAGAGGAACATGTGAAAGTTTTGAGAAAGTTGTTCTTAAGATTGACAAAGTTCCAGTTGAAGTTGAACCCAAACGAATGCACTTTCGGGGCTACTTAAGGCAAGTTATTAGGTTTTGTGGTCAGCAAAAAGGGAATTGAAATCGATCCCGATACAAGACTTACCACCACCACGTACTCAAAAAAAAGTTAGAGGGTTCCTAGGGAGATTGAACTACACCGCTCGGTTCATCTCACAACTAATCGAGAAGTGTGATCCTATCTTCCATCTTCTCAAGAAGCACAGCCCAGGAGTTTGGGATGATGAATGCCAAAAGACTTTTGACAAAGTTAAGCATTACTTGTCTAATACTCTAGTTTTGATGCCATCGAATCTAGACACACCCTTGATCCTGTACTTGGCCATATTTGAAAACTCTATGGGATGCGTATTAGGTCAGTATGATGAGTTAGGAAAGAAAGAAAGAAAGAGCAATTTATTATCTCAGTAAGAAGTTCACTGAATGTGAGATAAGATATTCACCAATTGAGAAACTATGTTTTGCTTTAGTTTGGACTGCCCGAAGATTGAGGTAGTACATGTTATACCATACAACTTAGTTGATTTCAAAATTGGATCCTTTTAAGTTCATGATAGGGTCGGCTGCATTGAATAGAAGAATGACTAGATGGAAAATGATACTCTCTGAGTTCGACATAGTCTATGTGAACCAGAAGGCGATAAAAGGGAGTGCAATAGCAAATTTTCTGACTAGCAGAGTTCTTGAGGATTATGAGCCATTAGATTTCGACTTTCCAAATGAGGATTTAATGTATGTTGTAATCATAGAAGAAGGAATTTTAGAAGCATAACCATGAAAAATGAATTTTGATAGAGCTTCAAATGCCATTGGTAAAGGAATTTGGGTAGTTCCGGTATCCTTGAAAAGAGATCATTACCCTCTCTTAAGCAAACTTGATTTCGATTGCAAAAATAACATGACAGAATATAAAACATGTATCATTGGTATTCATGCAGCTATAGAACGTAAGATCATAGTTTTGGAGGTGTATGAGGATTCTGCATTGGTAATTTATCAACTTAAGGGTGAATGAGAAATGAGAGATTCCAAGTTGATTGATTATCGAAAGTTAGTTCTCGAATTAATTAAAGAATTTGAGGACATCACCTTCTATTACCTCCCGCGATAGGAGAATCAAATGGCTGATGCTTTAGCTACTTTTGCCTCCATGATTACGGTCAATAAGCAAGAAAATATGAAGCCCATTTAGATGAGTATCTACAAGATTCCAGCTCATTGCTACAACATTGAAGAGCAAGAAAAGGATGACCACTCTTGGTACCAGGAAATTTTGCAATACGTAAAAGACCGCAAGTACCCTGAGCAGGCCACCGAGAATGATAAAAGGACATTGAGAAGGCTCGAATTGACTATGCCCTTGATGGCGATATTCTGTACAAAAAAAGAAAAGATCAGGTTTTGTTAAGGTGTGTTGATGTTGTTGAGGCTAAGAAAATCCTAGAAGTTTACGGGGGCGTTTTCAAAACACATGCTAATGGTTTCACGATGACCAAACAGATCATGAGATTCGGGTATTACTAGTCAACCATAGAAGGAGATTGCATTAGATACGCTAAGAAATGTCACAAGTGCCAAGTTTACGGAGATAAAATTCATGTACTTCCTTCATCTCTTCATGTTATGACTCCCTCATGGCCTTTTTCTATGTGGGGCATGGACGTCATTGGACCAATCTTTCCAAAAGCTTCTAATAGGCATAGATTCATTTTTGTGGTCGTCGATTACTTCACTAAGTGGGTGAAAACTACTTCCTACGCTAATGTTACGAGATCAACGGTCAGCAAATTCTTAAAGAAAGAAATTATATGTCGGTATGGAATGCTAGAAAAGATCATATCCGACAATGCTTTGAACCTGAACAATAGCACAATAGCAGAAGTTTGCAGTCAGTTCAAGATTAAGCATCACAATTCAGCACTGTATCGCCCAAAAATGAATGGGGCAGTAGAGACAGATAAAAAGTACATCAAGAAAATTATGGGGAAAATAACAAAGAATTACAAAGACTAGCATGAGAACTTACCATTTTCTCTTTACGCTTATCGAACATCTGTTAGAACTTCTACCGGGTAACACATTTCTCATTAGTATATGGAATGGAGGCAGTCTTGCCCATTGAAGTTGAGATTACTTCCCTCCGAGTCTTATCAGATGTAAAGCTATATGAGGCAGAATGGGTCTAGTCAAGATATGACCAGCTAAATCTAATTGAGGAAAAGAGGCTGAACGCTATTCAACATGGCCAGATGTACCAAAAACAGATGATGTGGACTTATGATAAAAAGGTTCACCCTAGAGAATTCCACGAGAGATATCTAGCTTTGAAAAAGATTCTTCCTAAACAAAAGGATTTCCGAGGCAAATGAATGCCAAATTAGAAAGGCCTATATGTGGTAAAGAAAGCATTTTCTGGAGGAGCTTTAATTCTAGTTGAGATGGATGACAGGGATTTGTCAAACCCCGTGAGCTCAAATTCAGTGAAGAAATACCTCACCTAAAAAAAGTTTGAGTTGAAAACCCGAAAAGAGGCGACTCAAACCCAAAAAAAAGGAGGGGTCGAGATGAAAACCCACAAAGGGTATCTCGAAGCCTAAGGAGATTTGAGTTGAAAACTCAAAAGGGCAGCTCAGATTTGGATCAAAGATCGGGCACAAAACAGATTTCTTTCTCAGAAGTAACAGAATGGAGAGACATTACATCTTGGGCATCGACGAAGTGAAATAGTTCTCATGGGTACACATCAGGCTCAGGGTGGTCTTCATCAAATTTGCTCGAAGAAATTCATATGTTGATATCTAGGGCATCTGATTTTATTTCTCTTTGCTCACTTTAACGATGCTAGATCAATGTAGTTATTTTTGACTAACATTTGTCATTCTTGGACCAATGTTTGCAGTTTTGACCATTGTTTAATATTTATCATTCTTTGAACCAATGTTTGATTCTGATTTTTTTCATTCTCATTCAAGTTTTGTTTCCAATAAATTCAATCTTATCCATTTTCGTAACCCTACTTAAAGCAGTTTTTGCATTGAAATAATAGTTAATGGATTTGAAGATATAAATGAATAAAAAGATTTTTGCCTATCGCTTTAGAAAATTTCTAATAGTATAGAGACTTGAAATAGAACCACTAGTTAGAAATAACTAAATCTAAGGGTTGAAGGGGTCCTAAAACAAATAGTTTAGTTTATGAATACCTTTTTGAATTTCATATCGAAAACACGAGACTTAAAAGAAGCATGGTGACACATCAGTGTTAGAACTTAAGCAAAAGATGATCAACGACGATCTAAGGACTAAAAAACAAAATCATTCTTAAATATGACATCTTTGCATTCATATCAGCATCATTTATGCGCATCTAGATAGAGGCCCATAAAATAGATTCCACAGGCCATATCCTCAGGGAATGGTGGGACAAAATAACTAATCTTATACCCCCGAAATTATAGAGGGGTAGATTGAAGTCGCAATGACGAATCTATACTCTTGAAGTTGAAAGAGTGGCAGATTAAAGCTGCAATTGTGAATCTTATACTCTTGAAGCTGGAAGAGGGGCAGTTAAAACCGCAATGGTGAATCTCATACACTTAAAGCTGTAGAGGGGCAGATTGAAGCTGTAAGGGCGAATCTTATACTCCTAAAGCTGGAAAAGGGTAAATTGAAGCTACAAGAGCAAATCTTATACCCTTAAAGTTGTAGAGGGGTAGATTAAAACTCGCAGTAGCAGACCTCGATCTCTACTAAAGTTGTAGTGGAATAGAGTGAAGCCTAATCCTATATCCCTAAAGTTGCAGTGGATCAGATTGAAGCTACAAAGGTGAATCCTAATCTCTCTGAAGTTGCAGCAAAGCAAGATGAAGCTACAAAACCAAATCCTATACCCCTGAAGTTGTAATGGGTCAGATTAAAGTCTTGAAAGTAAATCTTTATCTCCCTGAAGTTGCAACAGAGCAAGTTGAAGCTACAACATCAAATCCTATGTCCAGTAGATTGGATGAAGACTACATTAGCAAATCCTATTTCCTTAAAGATGGAGTGGAGCAGGATAAGGCGACAACATTGAACCCTATTCTCCTAAGGTTAAGGTGAAGCGAATACAGTGAAAGAGAGCAGCCATTGAAGTAAAAAGACGGGCCAGTGAAAACAAGAAACATTAAATGGCGAAATCAACAGGACCGAATGAAATTGGTCTTCTTTTTTTGTTTGCTCCATTCTTATTACACGACAACGAGCAAAGAGGGGCAGTTGTACTAGCCTAATTTCTTTCGGGCCCAGTATACCATTTCTTAATTTTGTTATTATTATTATTATTATTATTATTTTATTTATTTTATAATTACAAATAAATAAATAAATAATAAAGTAATACAATTAAAAAACAAAAAAATAAAGACCAAATATGTATATTTTTCTTCTCTACAAGCCCAAATACTAAAAAAAAACTCAAATACAAAATCAAACACAAACCCTAAATATAAACTAAAAGAAACACTTGATGCCCCTTTGGTCTCTAGCCACCGTTAGCTCACCCGCATCCACCGCCACTTCCGTCGTCTCCATCTTCGAACCCTCAAGTCCATGATCTGCACGCCAACCTCACTTCGAAAAATCCAAAAAAAAAAGGATTGTAAAAGGGTTATAAAAACCCAAGAAAAAATGTATTTTTCTACACACAAAAATACATGAAATAAATGTATTTTTCTACACACAAAAATACATGAAATAAATGAAATACATGAAATTAGAGGAAAAACACGAAAAATCAATAGAAAATTGATAGCATATTTTTAGCAACCAAAGTATTTGCATAGATCTAGCATCAAGCAAGGTATCTTTTGTTTTTTTCTACATGTTTTTGGTACTAACTATTTTTTTCAAAAATATTAAAAAAATATATATAAGGTTAAAAGTTGAGGTTTTGGTCACCTTTTCGCGTCGATCTCCTTGTCCCTCCGCCTTGGTCGTTCATTGGAGGAGTTGTCGGAGGTACGAGTTTAAAACCCATGGTCGATCATAAAAAAAGAAGGGGAGGCTTTGTTTTTAATTTTATGGAGAGAAAAAGGGGAAATAAATTTGGGTTTTTTAAAGAAATAAGAAAGAAAATGATATTAAAAACAGGGGTTTATAAAGACCATGAAAACGACGTCGCTTGGGGAGTTCCTGCTCATTTTTTCAATTGGGCAAATTGCCCACTGGATCCCTCTTTTTTTTAAATTGTTTCAATCAGGTCTTTTTCCCCCAAATTTTTTATTTTTAATTCGGCCCTATAATTTTACTTGGTTTTTAATTTGGTCCTTGACCCAAAAGTGTCCCGGACTGCCACATGTCAAGATTTTTGGGTTTATTGCCCATGAAGCCCCTGCTTTATTTTAAAATTATGTTTTGACCCCCAAACTATCCAAAAATTTAAATTTGACCCCCAAACTTTCCAAAATTTCGAATTTGACCCTCGAACTTTCCAAAAATTCAAAATTTGACTCGATTTTAATGTAACTTTTTTTAAAATTTATTTTTATCCTCTATGTATGTATATATTGCATGCTTTTAATTTTTCTTGTTTATCTTATTTGTTTTTTTTTGTTTTAATTCGTTTTATATGCATATGTATATTATTTTATTCGTTTGTTTCTTTATTTATTAATTTATTCGGTTATTTATTTACTTAATTTATTATCTTATTGTATTTTATATACATTGTTTTCTTATAATCTATACTTGTAAATTATTTGCATATTTTTGTATAACATTGTAATTTGTTCTTTTAAAAAATACATAAATTGTTTTAATAAATCAAAGCAATGCCCTTTGTTTTGGGAATTTGAAACGAATCATACCCTAACTCATTGGGTGTCATTTTTTCTTTTAATCGGGATAATTGAATATCTTTTTAAAACTTAAACACGAGATTTTTTTAAAAGCTCGTTATTTTTGGAATCTTCGAATCGTTATGTCCTAACTTATTGGATGTAAATTTTTCTTGATTAATTTGAAATAACGAATTTTCTTCGGAAACAAAATTTGTTCTCAAAATAAATAAATACGACATTCATGCATTTATGGATCACGATTTAAAATTTTTGTGAATTTTTAATTTGCAACAAATAAGATTTTAAATAATCGATTAGGTGCCAATTTTGGGGCGTATGGTGGTACTAATCCTTCCTCATGCGTAACCGATTCTCAATCCCGTTTTATGGTTTCAAAGACCAAAATTATTTTAATGATTTTAAAAATCTTAGAAGGTGAACCAATTACACCTATTTTAAAAAATTATTGGTGGTGACTCCGTTTTCATTTTTCAAAACATAATTCGAGACTTTTTTTTAAAAAAATGGTCACACTTGCATAGTCCATCTAATGTTTCTTGATATCTTGAGTAGACTATGATAAACAAATAAGTATGATATCTCATATCAACTTATTCGAGCATGACCATGCATTTCTAGTCCTACTTAATCAAGTGGCCTAAGATATTACTCCCATTATGTAGGAGGGACAAATCCTATATTGATCAACCATATCCCATTACATAGATTATGGTCTATCCATCATCAGCCTTTATAGAACAACTTGTTATGGTGGACGTTTGACTGTATCAAAGTATACGACTCACGATGTTAGGATAATGATTATCTCAAGTTTGGGATAATATTAAAAAATCCAAGAAATGTACTCATAGCAGGTCAGTCCAATATGTTGTTCTCTAACACACATACTCATGTATTGATTTTGACATCCAATGTCAATGACAACACTTTGTCATCAATAAACTACATTTTAGTCTTAATGCATTATTATTGTCCAAGCGCACAATAATACTCGACTAAAGACCTTTTAAGAATAATCATAGTATTCTTGAGACATTATTAAAAAACAGATTATTTATATACACAGAAATAAAAATGAAATAATAATGACAATGCCTTATATTAATAAACAAGGTAAAATAAGAATGTTATTACAATCATCTTATGATTGGTCTTTGGGCATATTCTTACACACTTCTCATCTTTGCGTCGTACTCTGGTGGATCTGTGGTATCCCTTGGGTGGTATTGCGATTATTGATCTGGGTGCGATGCACTTCCTTTTTAAGATTTTTCATCAGGTTGATTTTAACCGGGTTGTTAATGGGATGCCGTGGTTTTTTAATAACCATTTGCTGCTCATGGAGCTACTACTTGAGGGTTAGGACCCTCATTTGGTTTAGTTGCATTATACGGTCTTTTGGGTATAGGTTCACGATTTGCCTTCGGAGGCTATGATAGAGGCTTTGGCGTAAAGGCTAGGTTCATTTATTAGTGAGTTTTTACTCTACGCCTCCTGCAACTAAGGGTCCAGTTGGATGTGCGGGTTACGCTTCGTAAGAAGAAGAGATTATTGCTCGGAGAATGTTTTATCTATACATGATTCTAGTATGAGAAGTTAAGTCTCTTCTATTTTATTTGTGGCTGGCTTGGTCATGGAGAAAGCTCCTGTCCTACTCGTCTCCGGGATGCGAATGCTGATGTTATTTACGGTTGGGATTTGACATTGCGTGTGATGTCAAGACGGAACCGTGTGGAGCCTAGTAGATGGTTACGGGAACCTGATGGCTCCATGTGCCTAGGGTTGTGGTCTACAGGCTCGAGTATAGGTGGAATTCCTATTTTTAAATTTGATAATGGTTGGTTTGGATCGATTTGTGCTACTATGGATAGTGAGACTGCTTGGTAAGTGGATGAGGATGGTCCCATTCGAGTCAGTGAGAGGAAGAAGCATCAGCGTACTATAGGTTTTCCATCTCCTACTTTGGTGTTAGATGTTGATTGTTCGCCTTTGGGCAATATTAATTATTCAGCTGGCTTTACGAGGTAGGGCAGTCGGCCACAATGAAGTCCTTTAGTTTGAACGTTTGTGGTTTGGGAAACCCATGGATCGTTCATCGTCTCAAGAATACGCTGAGACATGTGCATCTCCACATTTTGTTCTTGATGAAGACTAAGGTTAGTGTTACAATGGTGGAGGGTGTTAGAAGACAGTGTGGTTTTCTACATGGTATTTATGTTGGCTTCGTTGGATCGAAAAGGGGCTTGTGTTTAGGTTGGTGCCCAAAACTGACTATGACACTACATAGTTATTCACAATACCATATTGATGTGGACGGTTTTGATAAGTCTGAGGAGTTGACGTGGCGCTTCAAAGGTTATTGTGGCAATCTAGATGAAAGATTATGGATTTAGACTTGGGACCTTCTTTGGAGATTAGGTAGCAATTAGAGTCTTCCTTGGCTTGTGGTAGGCGACTTTAACAAAATTGCCTGTTCTTTTGAGAAAGTAGGTGGTCGGCTTCGTAGTGAGAGCCAAATGGTGACCTTTCGTTCACCCCTTCAAAACTGTGAGCTTAGTGAATTGGGTTTTTTGGGATGTTGGTACACTTGGAAGAGTGGACGATTTGCCACAACTAACATCTAAGAACGGTTGGACAAAAAGGTTGCTAATTCATAATGGTGACGACATTTCCTTGACTATGTTGTCTCCCATTTGTCTCATTCTATTGTGGACCACTGCTCTATTTTGGTTGACACCTTTGGGAGTATGTCACGCCAAAACAGATGCGTTGTGTCTCAATTTCGATTTCAAGTGGAATGGTATATGGATGACTCTTTTAAGGCAGTTCTTCGGGATTTTGGGGCTACTGATAGCTCGATCCTTCCTTTCAATGTAAAGGGTTTCAGCAAGTGACTACGCGTATGGTATTAGAATCAGTAGGGTGGACGGAAGGCTACCAAGGAATAGTTAAAGTCCCATTTGGCTGAGTTGTCTGGGCAGGATCCAGAGAATGCAACACTTGTTAAAATGGTTGATGTCCACTTGAGATTGAATTGGGAGGCTGATAAGGAAGAAAGGTGTTGGGAGCAACGATCATGCCTTAATTGGTTGAAGTTTAGAGATAGGAACATGACTTATTTTCACAGAATGGCATCGACGCGTCAGACTCGAAACACGGTTATAGGTCTTAGAACATATTCAAGTACTTGGGTGTCTGATGGCGAGGGTCTTATCGGCTTGGCTACTTCTTACTTTCAGGATTTGTTTACATTTTCTGATGGTGGTGATATTGATAGTTTCTTGTTTATAGTTGCAAGATGGATTACGAATGATATGAATTCTCAGTTGCTACAATCATAAATTCCTAAGGAAATTTAAACAGGAATTAAAGATATGGCACCTTTGCATGCTCAAGGCATTGATGGCTTTCCAACCTTGTTTTACAAGAAGTATTGGCATGTTATGGGTGTTGAGGTGATTGCATTTTGTCTCTCACTCCTTCGGGGTGAGATCATAATGGACACCATCAACCAGACGCACATTGTTCTGATGTTGAAGGTTAGCAAGACTGTTTCGACCCATTAGTCTCTACACGATTTTGTATAAAATTATTGCTAAAGTCTTAGTGAACCATATGCATGACTGTTTGGATAGTTGCATTCATGGATCTCAAGGTGCTTTCATTCCCAAGTGACAGATTTTTGATAATATTTTGGTTGCTTATGAAGTCTTACATTAGTTAAAGACACGACATTTGGTCACTTTGCCTTAAAGCTCAACATGAGTAAGGCATACGACAAGGTTGAGTGAGACTTTTTGGTTGGGATGTTGATCCGTTTGGGTTTTCATTTAGACTGGGTCACTTTAATCATTCAATGTGTTGGCTTGGTTTTGTATACTGTAGGATTTAATGGTTTTCGAAGTGCTTATTTTGAGCCTTCTCAGGGTATTCGACAGGCCGATCATCTGAGTTCGTATCTCTTCTTGATTTTTACCCAGGGATTTTTTGCTTTATTTGACATTGCTCAACACTCGGGTGTTATGTCGGGTGTGCGTATTGGTCGATCCATCTTGTGACTCAACCACTTATTTTTTGTCGATGATTGCATCTTGTTTGGTAATGCTACGTAAGAGGGGGCTAAAGGGGTTCTTCGGGTCATCTTTAACTAATAAGTTGCTTACTTATTTTGGTAGGAATGTTGGGATTGAAATCAGGGCCTGTGTCGGCTCACTACTCAATGTTCAAAGAGTTACGACCCCGAAGACGTATTTGAGGCTACCTATGATAGTGGCGCGAAATTTAAACCATGCATTCCAACATTTTGTGGATAGATTTCGAAAGCAATTCGACAGTTGTAGCTTGTGCTTGCTTTCGATAAGGGGTAAGGAAGTTTTTATTAAGGCGATCATCCAAGCTATCCCCATTTATTCCATGCAATGTTTCCTTTTTCCATTGAAGTTTTGTTGTAATTTGTCAATGATTGTGTTTGGAAAAATAGGATGGGGTATGTATTTTCGTGATTTTGCGAGTTATAATTTTGCTTTGTTGGTAAAGCAAGGTTAGAGTCTGTTGATGCAACCGAATTATTTGTTATTGCATGTGCTATAGGCCCGTTACTATATCTGGGGACAGTTAGGGACTCACCTTTCATTTACCTAATGATAACTTCTTTGTGGGAGGGGCCTTTTACATTTGGGATAGGTTGGAGGATTGGTACGGGTGAATCGGTCAACATTTGGAATGATCAGTGGGTACCTAGCCTTGGGCATGGGAGAATGCTGTGTCAGAATATAGATACCCGTTACATTATGGTGGTAGATTTGATCTATAGAGATGATTATACTTGGATCTTGGCAATTCCACTCGCACATTCGAGACCCCCAAACACCTTCATCTGGAGTTATGATGGAACTGATTCCTACTCGGTTAGGAGTGGCTATAGGTTGCTACTTTCTGGGAGTTACATAACTCTTCACCCTAGCACTACTATTGGCCCTACTAGTTCATCAATGTTTACAACTCTTTGTGGGCTATGCCTATTCCTAATAAAATCAAGATACATCTGTGGAAACTCTACAATAACTTTTTGCCTACGTACACTAACCTAATTCAGAGACACTTACATGCCTCGATTCACTGTCCGCTTTATCGGGTGGCTCCAGAGTCCGTGGACTACATCCTATACCAGTGTACATTCACTTACCAAGTCATGGCTATATTGAATACTGAGTTACTGTCAGCTACTGATTATCCATATTGTAAATGTTTGTTGGAACAACTTTACTTGCAAGCACATTTGGATGTTCGCACAACCCTGGCTGTCACATATTGGTGCATGATGAGGTTCGCCAGTCTATCCAGGACTTGGCTGGGTTTGTTCTAGGCCACATCGTCGAGCTGAGGATAGTATCCTTGGAAATTGCTACCTCCAGCTTGGTCCTAAGAGCCCTCTGGAACCCCTTTATGCCAGGTACCATAAAATTAAATTTTGATGCTTCCTTTTGTGTGGCGAGTTCCTTTTTTGTTTTAGGGGTCCTGACACGAAATGAGAATGGGGAAATCATGGGAACATACTGATAGCATTAGAAAAGACCATTGATTTCTCCTTACTAATGGTATAATTTGCTCCCATTTGATCATTTTTAGCATGCATTTTTAGTCTTTTTTAACTTAGTTATTGCATTTTCTAACTTAGGGAAGCTTGGCCTAATTTTCTTTAATTTTATCATGTTTTTACTAATAATGTCGCTTCATTAGTTGTTCACTATTGTAGCCAAAGATGTCACTGCAGGAATATATCCTGAAGGATCAATGCATGAAGGTGTACAGAGTTGTCGCTGCAAAATAACATCCAAATTTGCGCCCAAAAATGTCGCTACAACTAACAACTGCCTAATGAACACACCAGATTTGCGTGAGTGTACAGCTGACATAACCAACTTGTATAGCTAGAGGAAGTTATATCTAAAAGGGAGGACTCCTATACTTGGCAGTGGATGTTAAATGCTGAGGAGAAAAGATTTTTATCATCTTCTTCTTAATTTTTTTCGGTGGATAAAATTTCTTCTTCAACACATTCTTAAGCTTTCTTCCATGGCAGCTTAAGCTTCTAAGGGCTACCTGACAAGAGGAGGAAGGTAGTGTACTGCTCGTGACCAGAGCATCCTAAGTGCGACATAACAAGGAGAGTAATGGAGCATTTCGAGTAAACTAGGAATAGAGTACTCCATCTGTTCTTTTATTTTTCTTTCTTAAACGCTAATAAGTTTTGATAATTTGAGTTGTATGGAAATAAAATTTAATTTCAAATCAAGTTTGATATCTATTTCAATCTTTCCTTCATTGTTTATCTTTGGATTGAATTGATTGACCATGGAAGTGTGATTGCAGTCATTGTCACTGGAAAGTGCAGCGACAAATTAAGTTAACAAGCAAGTTAACAAAAGTTGCTTGAGGTTTGAAGGAATTCAGTCCACTTGTTCTTGACTATATAGCATTGCCAACACTGGAAGGTGTGGTTAGTGTGAGTATTTAAGTCTTTGATAAATAGGGAAGTCAAGGTTGGTAAGATTTCATTGTGCATAATTGTGGCGACAATTTATCTATTATTAACCTTGTGATCACATTTAGGTTTTTGCTAACTTCTCAAGTCAAGAAACCCCATCTCATTATCATGGTTTACATCTTAAATTTCTTGAATTGCTTTGACAAATTATTCTCATACTTTTTATTGCATTTTGATCGCGCTATGAACATCACAACAAATATGTGCAAGCGTACACTGTTGATGTAAGTATAGTAGATAGATGTGAATTTGTCAGATATCGATCCCATGAGGATGGATGTCTGTTGTCTAAAATTGTTGGTTCTTTGAATAAGTAAAATGCAATAAATTGAGAGAATGATTGTCGGAGCAATAATATGAAAATAAAGATATAATGTGATAAAGGTAAAATGGGATCCACAACGTGAATAGTTAGTAGAAAACTAAGTGTAGCTTACAAGGTTAAGAATAACAAGTAATTTGTCGGCGCAATGAAGTGCAATGAACATTTTACGAAACTTGGCTTTTCTATTAGATATATGACTTTAGTATGCACACTAACCACACCTTCCAATGTTGGCAATGCAACATACTTAAGAACAAGTGGACCAAATTACTTCAATTCCCAAGCAACATCCATTATCTTGCTTGTTAGTTTAAATTGTCACCGCACCTTCCACTGACTGTGACTGCAATAACACTTCCGTGCCAAAATCATTGAAACTCAAAGAATTAATAGTAAAAGCAAGCTTGAATAATATATCATTTAGTCTAACAATCAAGAGTGCTTCCATACAAACTTGAAATAAACCTGTATTACCATCGTTTAAGAAAGGAAATGTAAAAGAACAAATGGAGAATACTATTCCTAGGCTACTCGAAATGCTCCCTTACTTCCCTCTTGCATCACACTTAGGATGCTCCCCGCCAGGAGCTGATCTACCTTGCCTTCACGTTTATTCACTCGAGGGGTCTCAAGCCTCCATAGCCAAAAAGCTCAAAAGCTAAGTTGAAGAAGATAATAAAATGGGAGACTAAAGGAAGAGAGAGACACCTCCTTCATGCTTTGTGTGTGCTTATAATTAGCCCCAAATGTACAAGTGTCTATTCTCCAAAATTGAGCTGTACAAGTTGGTTATTCCAGATTGTACAGCTCACACATTTTTATTCTTATCAGACAGCTGTCAGATGCACCGACAATTTTGGGCACGTTCATGCAGTGATAATTCTATACATGTTCATGTAGTGACATTCCTAGGTGCATTCGAATACTTATGTAGCGACAATTCTGGATGTAATTTGAAGAATATTTATGCAGCGACAAATTTTGGTACAATCTAGAAGTGCTCATGTGGTGACAGTTTTTGGGCGCAATCTAGAGGTGCTCATGCGACGGCATGTTTGGGCGAAATCTAGAAGTGCTCATGCAGCGACATGTTTAGGAGCAATTCTGAATTAAAATTTGGTGACAGCCTTGAACACTTTTTTGTTTTGATCTTTTAAGATAGATCCCTGCAGTAACATCTCAAGACGTAATACTGACACTAAATGTGGTGACATTAGTAGCAAAAATAGGACAAAATTAAAGAAAATTAAACCAAGCATCACTGACTTAGAAAATGCAATTACTAAATATAAAATGCTAAAGCTTCATGCTAAACATGATATAATGGGAACAAATTATACAATAAATGGGGAGAAAACATATGGTCTTTTTAGTACCATCACACCCCCAAACTTGAGTTTTTACTTGTCCTCAAGTAAAACAAAAACTAGCAATGCTACTAAAGAATTTTTGTCAAGGCAATAATCATTCTAGCAACTTGAAGCATTTGAAATCCTAATGCGTAAATTACATTCAAATGATAGAATATTGCATCGACAATTTATAGGCATGAATAACTGAAATTGCAATTTCATGAATGCTAGCATCATGCTTTAAATCTTAAATTCATTCTACCAAAACAACATTTATTGTAAAATAATATACACATATATATTTTTTCTTCTTTTCCTTTCTTTTATGAGACTGAGGGATATCGTTACATTACTATACCCTTGTTCTTGGGAAGTAACGATGAGGTGCAACAAATCCCTAGTGAGTATGTAATTGCACCGACACACACTCTTGCAGAGACAGCCTTTGGCTAGATTACTTTTTCTAATACTTGCATTGGAGTGTTCCCCCATGATAGTTCACAATACACCTACATTGGAGTGTCTTTTATTCATTACTATACTTATATACAAGTAGTTGTAAATAGCAAAATTATTCAAGATCTAAATAATGATACTATTCATTCATTACTAATGCAATCTAAATCATTCATCCAAAAATTGAAGATACAACATTCAATCAAATTCATTCAACTCATTTATTAACAGTTCACATGATTCAAGAATTAAGCAACAAATAAAGACAAATCAAGCACGTTTTTAAACCATGCATGCTTCATTAAATTTAAAAGGACAAATTTTTGAAATGTGGGTGCAATTGCATTTCCATCCCATATCCATTCCCCCAAACTTAAAGTTTGCATTGTCCCCAATGCACTGACATTAGTAAATATATATGGAAATGTAATGACAATGTAGATGCAGGGACATTAAAAATGTAGTGACACTAAAAATGCAATGACAGAAGAAATGTGATGACAATTACATTACAACTACATGATATGCATGAAAACTATACTAAGTACAGGAAATAAAAACTAACTCAGTATGCTACAACCAAAGATGTGGCTGCATGGGTCTTCTTCTTTTTGCGTTCATGCTCCTTCTTGCATCTCTTCTTGTTTTTGGCATGCTTCCTCTTTCGTTCCTTTGGCTTGGCTAAATTTGCGGATTGCTCTTCAACATCAGACTGCTCCTCGACATCATTGACCGTGACATCAGATGGGTGTATTTTAGCAAGTGATACAACAAAAAGCACCATGGCTAGAGGATTGGAATCCTTATTACTGACCATCACAGCCTCCGCTTGACTTGTTTCAGGTGCTAACAAATCATTAGATGATGCACCCACAAGTTTTGGTGCGGTGACAAATTCCTCAGACGAATTTGTCGCGACATCAGGTCCTTCTCTTCTTTATTATTTTTCTTTCGTTTGAGCTTCACATAGTTTATGGATTGCTCTAACATCATCAGCTACTTGATTTGTTGGTCCAGTATAGACCATTATTGCCAAAGGATTGTGGTCCTCATTAATTTCATCCACAACTTCCACCTGACTTGATCCATCTTGCGCCAAGCCTTCAGTTATTGCACCCACAACTTCAGGTCCGGGGCTAAATTTCTCAGCTAAATTTGCCTCGACATCTATTTCTTCATCTTTCTCTTCCTCCAGACGAACTTCTTCTGTTTCAGCATTAAGTTAGTAGGTGCAGTACAGCTGTACAAAATTGCGCTGATAATGGAATCCTAATGCGTCGACAATGGTGTTTACTTATTTCTCAATCAATGCAGACACACTATTTATTATGTCTTCTTCAAGTGCTTCGTACTCTCTTATTCTTCACACGGTCCCAAAAATCTCCACTCTTTCTTGCAATTTTTCCAATTCCATAACTTCTTAATTACGGATATAGGCATCAAAATTATGCTTTCATTGAAATCACATAATGCCTTTCCAATATACCAATCACCAATGGAATAGCGTATTGAGAAGCTCTTGGGATCCTTAAATTCTTGGAGCAATTTAATTGTCATGATAGTGCACCCTTCAATAAGTGCAATTGCTTCGACTTCTCCCAATCTTTTCTTCTTTGACAATGCATCCTCAAGTTTCTGAGGCTATTTTACTGTAGTATTTGTGGCGACAAAATGATCTGATTCTATCTTTGTAATATTTTGTTTAACCTCTTTAGCTGCAGTTTGCTTTTCAGATTGTCCTGACATCTTTCCATTGTTTAGATCTGAATTATCTTCCTTTATTGTAGCATCTGTAACAACTTCAATTAGTTGGGTCTCATTTCTTGGAATGATTCCCTCACAATGCTCTTACCCTTGTGATATCGAATTATCAATATCTATCAACGAAGATTCTTGTGGTTGCAAATTTATTATGCTCAAAATCTGGCCAACTTGATATTCAATAGCTCATATGGATTCAGTTCGACTCTGAAGCACAGTTTCTATCTTGGCAGAATATTGTCTCAGCAAATTTTCAAATGATGAAAATTTGATGCTTCGTCTTGCTGGGTATTTTGCCTTGACAAGAGTTTATCATAATTGGGCAGTGTCGACTCGGATCTAACATCTTTTTTTATACTTCCAGGGTCTTGATTGTTCTAACAAAAATTTGGATGTTGCTCCCACTCCGACGTGTAAGTGTTGGACTATGGATTTTCATTTCGATCGAAATTCCCCATGTGGTACACATTTGATGGATTTGATGCGCATTGTTCAATCTCATGGTTGCTTCCACAGTAATCGCAAATTGTCACAGCAAATTTCCATTCTGCAATTGCTGTAGCATTCTACATTGAATTACTCATATTAGTCAAAGAAGATACCTAGGCATTTATAGCATCGAGCTCCATTTCTATAGCATCACTTATGCTAGTCCAACATCTTGAGGTTCTAAACACCTCGTTCCTAGCCATATTTCTCTAAAAAAAAATGTAAAAGTAAATAACAAAAAGGAAACAAGTTAGTGATAAATAAAATTTAGATAATAAAGAATAAATGCAAAGACAAAAATATACATCAAACAAATGCCATCCCCAACAACGGTGCCAAAAATTGATCGCGCTATGAACGTCACAACAAATATGTGCAAGCATACACTGTCGATGCAAGTATAGTAGACAAATGTGAATCTATCAGATATCGATCCCAAGAGGATGTGTGTTTGTTGTCTAAAATTATCGGTGCATTAAAAAAGTAAAATGCAATAAATTGTGAGAATGGTTGTCGAAGCAATAATATGAAAATAAAGATAGAATATGATAAAGGTAAAATGGGATCCACAACGTGAATAGTCAGTAGAAAACTAAGTGTGGCTTACAAGGTTAAGAATAACATGTAATTTGTTAGCGCAATGAACATTTTACCAAACTTGACTTTTCTATTAGATCTATGACTTTAGTATGCACACTAACCACACCTTTCAGTGATGGAAATGCAACACAGTTAAGAACAAGTGGACAAAATTTCTTCAATCCCCAAGCAACTTTCATTGTCTTGCTTGTTAATTTAAACTGTCACCGCACCTTTTAGTGATTGTGACTGCAATAACACTTCCGTGCTAAAATCATTGAAACCCAAAGAATTAACAGTAAAAGCAAGCTTAAATAAGATATCATTTAGTCTAACAATCAAGAGTACTTCCATACAAACTTGAAATAAACATGAATTACCATCGTTTAAGAAAGGAAATGTAAAAGAAAAAATGGAGAATACTATTCTTAGGCTACTCGAAATGCTCCCTTACTTCCCTCTTACATCACACTTAGGATGCTCATCGTTAGGAGCTGATCTACCTTACCTTCACGTCAATTCACCCAAGGGGTCTCAAGCCTCCATAGCCAAAACGCTCAAAAGCTAGGTTGAAGAAGATAATAAAATGGGAGAGTAAAGGAAGAGAGAGATACCTCCTTCATGCTTTGTGTGTGCTTATATTTAGCCCAAATGTACAGGTGTCTATTCTCCAAAATAGAGCTGTACATGTTGGTTATACTAGATTGTATAGCTCACACATTTTTGTTCTTATCAGACAATTATCAGATGCGCCGACAATTCTGGCGCAATTTTGGGCACGTTCATGCAGCGACATTTCTGTACATGTTCATGCAGAGACATTATTGGGTGCAATTGAATACTTATGCAGCGATAGTTCTAGATTTAATTTGAAGAATATTTATGTAGTAACAGTTTTGGTACAATCTAGAAGTGCTCATGTGGCGACTGTTTTTGGACGCAATCTAAAGGTGCTCATGCGGCGACATGTTTGGGCGCAATCTAGAAGTGCTCATGTAGCGACATGTTTTGATGCAATTCTGGTTTAAAATTACGGTGACAGCCTTGAACACTTTCTTGTTTTGATCTTCTAAGATAGATCCCTGTACTAACATCTCAAGACGCAATGCTGTCACTAAATGTGGTGAAATTAGTAGCAAAAGTACGAAAAAATTGAAGAAAATTAAACCAAGCATCACTAACTTAGAAAATGCAATTACTAAATACAAAATGCTAAAAATGCATGCTAAACATGATATAATGGGAACAAATTATACAATAAATGGGGAGAAAACATATGTTTTTTTTAGTACCATCACATTTCCTTATTTAATTGCTCTGACAGTTTTAACTTTCTTTACATCGAAAATTATAAACATAAGCAGCCATCCCTGTGCGATCGATATCCGACAGATTCACTTTTGTCTACTATACTTATATCAACAGTGTACGCTTGCACATATTTGTTGTGACGTTCATAGCGCGATCAGGTTTTTGCACCGTTGCCTGGGATATCGTTTGGTTGATGTTTATATTTGTCTTTACATTTATTTGTTATTTCTTAATCTTTATTTGTTACTAATTTGTTTTCTTGTTGTTACTGTTTTTCACTTGTTTTATTTTAGGTTTTTATGATCGGGAGAAATCCTGAAAATATTGTTGACTTAGATCCAGAGATCGATTAAACCATTGGAAGGAGGCGACAAGAATAGAGAAACATGGCTTTCCCAGGAATCAATGCTAAAATACCACCACTGCCACCAAAAAATCCTCTAATATAGCGACTAGATATCAATAATCCACCGCTACCACAAGAAGATCAATTGCAAAATCGAACCATCCGATATTTTGTTGTTCTAGTTTTGGATGATTTGTAGACAGGTGTTGTTTGACTAGCAATTCAAGCTGGAAATTTTGAGCTAAAAACAATCATGTTCTAGATGCTAAATTCTAATGGGCAGTATGCTAGATTGCCATATGAAGATGCGAGAGAGCATAGTAAATCTTTTCTACTAATTTGTGCTTCTTTTAGTCAGCAGGGTGTTCTTGATGATGCCTTGCGAATGCAACTATTTCCATACTCATTGCAAGGACGGGCTCGAACTTGGTTCCTTGGATTACCTGCTGGATTGATTACATCATGGAATTCACTCGCAACTCAGTTTGTTTTACGTTTCAATCCATCGATAATGAATGCTAAGCTCAGAAATGATATCACTGCATACCATTAGCTTGATGACGAGAATTTGCATACAAAATGGGAGCGCTACAAATCTCTTCTTAGACGATGCCCCATGCATGAAATTTAACAAGAGACGCAAATCAAAATCTTTTACAATAGGCTGAATACACAGACAAGAAATCTTGTCGATCCATCTACTAATGGTCCTTTGTTGGACTGTACTTACAATGAAGCTATGTGAATTCTAGAGAGAATTGCTCAGAATGATTATCAAGATCCTATCTCTAGAGCTACTCAAGTGAAGGCAAATCCTAGAGTTATTGAGTTGGATGCTATATCTTCTCTAAGTGCATAAGTTTCTTCACTCACAAACATGATAAAGAATATGAAGAAGACTAGTGAGATTGCACCTATTCAAGTTGCCAACAAATTGATGTCCTTACATTTTGTTGTGAAATTTGCGGTGACAACCACAGTTATGAGGATTGTCCACATGCAGAGAATGCTTTCTATGTCAATAACATTCGTGGACACTCCTGTGGTAACTCCTACAATAACTGTGAGAGAAACCAACAACCTTGGGGAAATCAAAATGCTGCAATGTTTAGATATGAAAATTCATCTAACCAAGGCAGTTACCAACAAGGGAATTACAACAAGCAGTAATAGAATTATAATTATCGTGCACAATTACGAGAACAGATGTAGCCACGTGCCCATGTACAACCACAACAAGCTTCAATACAACATCCAAATATTCATGGACAACAATAGCAGTACAAACAACCACAAACTGAACCCACAACAACCTTTGAGAATATGATATGTGAATTTATGACGCGAATAGAAGCTATAGTGCAAGGAAACTCCTCATCTATCCGAGCATTGGAAACACAATTGGGGCAACTTGCTTCGAATATGAACATAAGATCACTAGATGCTTTACCGAGTGACATAGAGAACCTAAAGCATTATAAGGCTATCACTCTTCGAATTGGAAAGCAAAATGTTGAGCCAAGCACTAATTCTAAGGCAGAACCTGTCACTACTAGTGATTTGAATCATGGTGAGGAAATTTCACCTGAAGAAAGTATAAAAGAATTAGTCAAGGAAGCTCTACCAATTGTTGCTCTCATGCCTACTGCTAAACCAATAAAATTGTCAACGCAATTGCCGATGTCAACACAACCAGCCATGTCAAAGCAACCTGATGATTCTATACCTTTTCCATTTCGATAGCGATTCAAAGAGAAGGAAAATGATAGAGAATATCAAAAGTTTCTGACCACATTAAAACAATTGCATGTCAATATACCTCTTATGGATGCTCTAGTACTGATTCCTAGCTATGGGAGATTCATGAAAGAACTCCTTTCCAAGAAAAAGAAGTTGATTGATATCGAGACAAATGTGCTCACAGAGGGGTGCAGTGCAGTTCTGACAAATAAATTGCCACCAAAGATGAAGGACCCTGGTAGTTTTACAATTCCATGCTCAATTGGAAATCATTACTTGGGAAAAGCTCTATGTGATTTGGGCGTAAGTATCAACCTCATGCCATTGTCAACGTTTAGAAAATTGGGGATTGATCACATAAAGCCCACTGCGGTGACATTGTAGTTGGCAGATAGATCATTAGCACAACCTGAAGGGCAAATTAAAACAACCTAGATAAGTTTGTGTTCCCAGCGGATTTCATTATCCTTGATTATGAAGCAGATAAAGAGGCGCCCATAATTTTGGGATGCCCATTCCTTGCCACCAATCGTACTCTTATCAACGTGTACAAAGGCTAACTAATAATGCGAAATAACGATTAACATGTCACCTTCAGTGTTTTCAAGGCAATCCCCTGTAAAGACAAAGAAGAATGTCACCACATTGATGTACTGGACGAATTAATTGAGGAAGAATTTAATGATCGAAGCACAGCAGTCCTAAAAGAATTTGCAGTGACAACAGAGGAAGATTTTTGTGTTGACTGCGACTGCAAGGTTGAGGCCAATATTGTTGAGCTTAGACACGGATGGCAATTGGAATCATTAGATTTAACCAATAGAATGACTCTAGTATTCAAGCCATCTATTGAAGAAGCTCTTACTTTAGAGTTAAAGCCATTACCTACCCATCTGAAGTATGTTTTCATTTGTGAGAATGATACACTAGCAGTTATTGTCTCTGCAACTCTCGATGCAAGTCAAGAGGAGAAGTTAATCCATATACTAAAGCAACACATGCGTGCGGTTACTTGGAGCATTGCGGATATTAGAGGCATTAATCCCTTTTTTTGTATGCACAAAATTCGATTAGAAGACGAGGGTAAGCAGTCCATTAAACAACAACGAAGATTGAATGAAAAAATGAAGGAAGTGGTCAAGAAGGAGATAGTTTAGTGGTTGGATGCGGGCATTATCTATCCAATCTCTGATAGTACATGGGTGAGCCTAGTCCAATGTATTCCAAAGAAGAGTGGTATCATGGTGGTAAGTAATGACAAAGATGAACTAATTCCTACTCGCATTCCTACAGGCTGACGAGTGTGTATGGACTATCGACGATTGAATGTGGCCATAAAGAAGGATCACTTCCCACTTCCTTTCATTGATCAAATGTTGGATAAGCTTGCTGGTAAAGCCTATTATTGCTTTCTTGATGGCTATTCTGACTAAAATCAGATAGCAATTACACTGATGGATTAAGCAAAAACGACTTTTACTTGTCCTTTTGGCACCTTTGCCTTCCGCCGAATGATATTTGGTCTATGCAATGCACCAACCACAGTTCAAAGGTGTATGATGGCAATCTTCTCAGATATGATTGAAGACTCATTGGAGGTATTTATGTATGATTTCTCTGTCTATGATAATACTTTTGATAAATACACTGACAATTTGGCTAGAGTTCTTAAGCGATATGAGGACACAAACTAGTGTTGAATTAAGAGAAATGCCACTTCATGGTAACACAAGGCGTTGTCCTCGGTCATCGAATCTCTTGTTAGGGCATTGAAGTGGACAAAGCATAGGTTGAGATTATTGAGAAGTTACTCTTGCCAACCAATGTAAAAGGTATTCGAAGTTTTCTCGGTTATGTGGGTTTTTATTGAAGATTTATCCGGGATTTCTCCAAGATTGAAAAACCACTTTTCTCCTTGTTAGAGCAAAATAAAATATTTCCATTTGATGATGCATGTCTAGACGCATTTCTGTAAATTAAGCAGTAGCTGGGGAAGGCACCTATTGTTGTTGCACCGAACTGGTTGCAACCGTTCGAAGTAATGTGTGATGAGAGTGATTATGCAGTAGGTGCCGTGCTAGGACAACGTAAAGAATGCGTATTTCATGCAATATATTATGCCAACAAGACTCTTACTGAAGCACAGATTAATTATACAACCACAGAAAAGGAGATGTTGGCAATAGTGTTTGCCTTCGACAAATTTCGTTCATATCTTGTCGATGCAAAGGTTACAGTATTCACTAATCATTCTACGTTGACATACCTCTTTGCTAAGAAAGATACCAAACCAAGATTGATTCGATGGATTCTGTTATTACAAGAATTTGACATTGAGATAAAGGATCACAAAGGATCGGAGAACCAAGTAGCAGATCATTTGTCTCGTCTGGAAGTAGAAAGTGAAGATGGAAATACATTCCAAATTGTTGACGCATTTTCTAACGAAAAGCTATTTGATGTCGACGCATCCCCATGGTATGCAGATGTCGTCAATTACGTGGTATGTGAAAGGTTACCCTTGAGTGCAACAGGCCATAAGAAGGAAAGGTTTCTTTGCGACATCACAAAATACTACTGAAATAAGCCATACCTATTTAAGGTATGTAACGACAATATTATTTGAAGTCGTGTTCTAGAAGAAGAAATGCTTTCTATCTTGAAGCATTGCCATGATGACCTTAATGGAGGTCATTTTGCTGGTGTAAGGACTGCTGCAAAGATCCTTCAGTCAGGATTCTATTGGCCTTCGTTGTTTAGAGATCCCCATAATTTTATGCAACAATGTGACAAATGTCAACGCACTGGATCAATATCTTGACACAATGAGATGCTGCAACACAAAAAATTACAATAAGATTATGCAATGTTTATATCCATCTATGCATAAAGTTGGTTAAGTTACATAGGGCTTTTTTTGGCTTGTAACGTGTTGAGGCTTAGATAGGTGTGATTTTCAAAGAACATTTAAGCACACAAAAACGTTACATAGCACGAAAATAGTTTGGCACATTGCATTATTCCCTATTCTCCCCCTTTATGTCCACTCCAACTCACTTCCTTATTTCTCCTTCTCTTTCCTTCATTATTTCTCCATTTAGGAAATCAATCTAAAGTACTCCTTGTAGCTAGCCTATGAGTATACAAATTACTTTTTCAAGTAAGCTATCCCTTTTTCTATCAGTGACTTTTGTTGTTTTTGTCACTTCTCGCACTTTTTCTTACTCTTTTCTTTTTGTATTTTTACTCATTCTTGTTTTGTTCTTTTCAATTGTTTTTCTTTCTTTGGCTAACTCTAAAAGTCATACTTTATCATGATTTCCCTCTTTTATTCCACAACCTCCACCGTAATGTGTCTCCTTACCCTTAATATATATGGCCATACATCCATTTTCATGCAAAATAGGACCAAAGAAAAGGATATACACAAATCATTATTTGAGGCTTAGAAGGCTTGTAATGTAGCTCATTAAAAAGGTGTCATAAGGCTAAAAATGGGTGCTAATTGATAATTTGGAACAGGGTTTAGCTTTTTAACTCTAGTTATGTCAAACAATGCCTTAGGTCATCCCTAAAGAACTTAATATGCACAAATGTCAATTTAATTACCAAATCTCAAGATTATTGTTTATCACATATACTAGCATGCTCGTTTCCCCATATTATGCATATCATGTGGTATCAATAAAGCCTTTTCTATCTATATAGTGTAACCTATAAAACATAAAAAATCTCATGCTAAAAAAAGCCAAATTCCTTAACATCATGCCAAATTTATAAAGAAAACACAATGAACCAATTATTCATGCTCCTAACCAATCAATTGTATTTCTACAAGCTCAAACACACATAAAAAATATAAAACTATATGCAAAAATTCTTTTGTTACCCCCCACACTTCAAATAACACATTGTCCTCAATGTGTACCCCTATAAGTATTAAAGAAAGAAGTTACTCGATTGATCATGAAGGCTCTTCTCTTCTCATGGTGGTTGTCCTTCCTCCTTTTGGCTTGAGCGCTCCAAATTGTTATGTCTCCAAAATGTGGGGTTCCTATAAAAGAGTTTAAGCATATATGCAAAAGTAATTCCTACTCTTACTCCTACAAATTATATAAGTCCTAAAAAGGAGATTATCCCAACAATTACAAGTCTTTACATTAAAATAAAGTCATAAAAAAATGAAATCCAATCATCCTCCTCCTCCTTGTCTGGTTAGGGATCTATTGGAGCCTTACCCTTGCCGGTGTATTTTTGTTGGGAGCTTCCACCTTGTTATCGTGATGGGCTTCAAATCACCGGTCCTTTGACAGTTGAGTATTAAGGCTGAAACATTGCCTCATACTCGTCATCAATGTCGGGCTCGTATTGCTCCTTATTCGCTTCACCCAACTCGGGTTCATCCTCGTTTTCTTCCTCCCCCAACATGTTTGGAGGGTAGTTCGGGGTTGGTAGCCCATGTATCCTTGCAAACTCTACCAACACCGGGTTCATTTCTTAAATGCAAGTTATCATCCCATTGAGCTTGGACTCGATGCTTCCTTGGCTCTTTATGGTCTTTCTCCCTTCTTTTCAACGAGGCCGGTACAACCATATTTTCTTTTTGTTTCTAATTCCACTCTTTTATTTTTTTCTTTTTAGCTCAACATATTGCTTGTATAGGGAATCTCCAATGATGCTCCAAGTCAGCTTTAGAAACTGTTCATCATCTTTCATGGGTACTCCTGCCTTTCTGCAGAGAGCGGTTACCAAGTGTGGGAAAAAGAGACCACTCTTTTGGCTCTGGGTGCATCGTTTCATTTCTTCATATATCCAAGAGCCTACACAAACCTATTTGCGCTGCAAATTACCATACAATAACAAAACTCACAAAGAATTAAAGTTAGACACATTTAGAGTAGATATAAGTCATGTAGCTAGGAATTGCATCCAGATTTTAGCTACCGAGAACATGATAGCTTGGTTAAAATTAGATGGTGTGCCAATGTCAAGCTTAAAATTCCAAGTGCCGCTTTCTTCTATCTAAAATTGGATGATTTCCCCTATATCTATGTTCTCAAACGTATTAAAATCAATTTTCTGAACATAATCTTTTTCAAAGTAAGGTATGCTATATTATTTGCATATATCTTTAGGTGACATGCTAACCTCATAATCTCGAACTATCACTACGCCTAGAAGTTTCCTCTTAACTATGTCATCCTTAAGGGATGCGTAAAATTCGTGAACTGCTAGCATTACCTATTGGGAGAATACAGAATTGCTCCCACTTATGATATCGTATCAATGGCCATACCTCTTTGAAAAGAATCATCGATGGCTCAAAGTCATGTTCTTGAATGAGCATCTGCCATTGTGAAGCCAAAAAGTATTTTCTATTTGGGCATTTGCGAATCGTTCAAAGTCCAAGTCACTGTCACTTTCTTGTATCATCGCTCTCTTTCATGGCGGCATCGTAATCTACTCAAAGAAGAGATGAAAAATAACCAATGAAACTGTAAAAAGGAAGAAAATACCTTTGATTTTGAGGGAGAGCTTTGATGGAGTCCTCTTGCACCGTTGAATGAAGGTTTCCTTTTAGAGGATTTTAAGGTTTAGGTTATTAAGTGGGAAGGGAGTGATAAGAGATTTGGAGGATTTGGAATGAGTTAAGGTGAGTTAAGGAGTGTTTAAGTGAGGGAATATGTTTAGTTTAGGTTAGTATATATAGCGGTGATTGAAAATGGGTGTTTTAAGTTAAAAATTTGGGTAAATAAGGTTTTAGAATCTCGGGATGATTAATCGGGTTGGGTCATCTTTGAAAAAATTACAGACGATGTTGCGACGTAACCCAAAGTTTGTCTCAACGTACCTGTCAGGGCCTTTTTATGGCGACACAGCTCACCCTGTGTCGTGATAAACCCTTCAGTTCCCCTTTCCAGCAGACTGCCTCCTATGTTGCAACGTAGGTCTTCTCATTTTGTGACATAGCAATCAGTTTCGAGTTTTTGGTATCCTGACCACCTTGGTTGCAACATACAAAAGGTATGTCATGTCATAGCATGCCTGGGTGTCTTTGGAGTAGTCTTGTTGCTTTGTCGCAACATGACCTGTCTATGCCGTAACAAACCTGTCAAATTTGAAAGAAATGCCCTAAAACACTTGAGATGTGATTATCTTAGTATGTTAGTGATTAAAAAATTAAAATTAAAATTAAGGGTTAGTTCTTGTTAGAATTGTCTAACAAGAGTGTTAGCATGCACTTCGGCTCGTCTATTTTATTTTTGTTCATCCAGCAGCCGTTATGCCAAGCTACTCTTTGACGTTGATCTCTTTCTTGAAATTTTCCTTCCTTCTTGCATAGATCACCACCAGTTCCTTTCACCGATCATATCGATTGATGACATCTGTAAATTTGTACCACCATGCTTTCGCATACTCACTTTTATCGGTGTTCTCCTCGAAGAACTCATATACCTTCGTGTGGTAGCATAATAGCTGCTCAATTACATCGTTCAGAAAAATGACTGATTTACTGTCAATCCATGTATGGATATTGCAGCAGCTACTTTCTTTCCCATGTGCTTTCCATCATTGTATTCTAGTTTCTGTGGCTTGTTGTACCTGTGTAGTAGTTGCCTCTCCCACGAATGCACACTTTCGTAATCCATAGAGGTGATTATTATACTAGTTGAGGGTTTGGACTTTTGCTCGTAGATATTTCCTATTTTTTGCAAAAATTGAAAAATTTTCAAATTAGTAATCTCTTTGGGAATTTGCTGTACTAGGAAAATATTATACACAGTAGCCATTTTCCATTGGAAACTAAAGTTTTGATTAGTAATATTTTCAACTAATATTTCTTTTGTTGACAGTTTTGTGGTAGTTATTAATTGTAGATCTAATTTTGGCATAAGGGAATTGTCTTCTTCCTCTATGAGGATCGGCTCGTCATTGGATTGGGGCTCCATCTCGATTTTTAAACAATTATCCAATTCTTCTTCCAAAGGCGAGATTTTGTTTTACTCGACGGCCTAGTTGTCTGATTCAAAACATTCTCTTTCCATTTCCTATTCTAACCATTGTTCCTATTCTTATTTTATCCGTTAAGATTCGAGGCACATCCCCCTAAAAGATTGACCATCATGTGGATCAAGGATTTGGACTTTTTCACAAAGTTGACTTAATTCTAACATTAATAACTTCTAATTTTCCTGAATCTTCCAATCTTCATAATACTCGTCTTTGTAGATTTCAGCATCATCATCATCATCATCATTAAACATGAGATTTGAAAAACATAAATCGTAGGCATCCATGGGTTTAGATATGATGGAAATTAAAATAAAATTACTAGATCTAAAAAAATTGTTAATATAGCTAACTCGTACCTATAACCTAAAATTTCTTAATTATTTTAGTACAATGAAAGAATAAAATTTAATAAAGCTTTGCTTACTCAGCAACGGCTCCAACAACTTGACTGCCCTCGAACTTACTCCCGTTTGGCGTAGATTTCGACTTTCCGCAAGTATACGGGTTAGGTTCCAAATATAGTGTGTTACAACAGTACACTTGGTAGTATTCTGAAGATCATACCTAAAGGAGGCTTAAGACGACAATAAATAAAATACCTAAAAAGAATAAAATTAATTAGTACTGATTTTAGGGTTTATAGCATGAGAGAAAATAAGAGAGTTGTTTGAAAGGATAAAAATAAAAAGGTAAATATAAAGTAAATAAAAGATTGAGTTGTAGAAATATTATAAACGACTCGGGGATATTAGGTCGTTTCTATATGAGTTTCTCAATTGTTGGGTTTTGGGATTTTCCTCCAATTAACTAGTCATTACCCTAGTTGGATCTCTCGATCTTTCGCTGGCATTGAAAGTCGATAGAGATTACTTATTGCTATATGTCACAATCTTAACCAGTTTGGGGAAAAGGTATTCATGGATGGGCAATACCAATTTTGGGTTCATTCTCACCTAGATGACTGATAGCATTAGAAATGACACTTATTTTCTCCCTAAATTTATGTATTAACTGTCTCTTTTGTATTATATTTAGCATGCATGATAATCATTTCATACTTAGCATTCACATTTTCTATCTCAATGTTGTGTTGCTTAAATTCTCGTTATTTTATCTCTTTTGTGCACTAATATTGTCATATGCAACATATGTATTGCATCTGAAATTGTCAGCATAGGGAGCCATCTTGGAAGATCGATGCTAGAAAAAGTTCAAGGATGCAGCCACAAGTTTAGCTTGGAATTGCGGCTAAAAATGTCACTGCATGGAAACATCTACTTTATATGAGTGAATTCACGCTGCAAACACATCTGGAAACACCAGCGTAGGAGAATAACATGTTGTCGCCATAATTAACGATTACAGATTGCGCCCAGCGATGTTGTGACAATCTGTAGATTCATGAAGAACACATCAATCTGCGTGAGCGCACAGTTGGATTTTAACAAACTTTGACAACTGCAAAAGGAGTTGGCTCTGAGAGGAGATGAGATCTACAATTCTCAAAGCTTATAAATAGAGGAGAGAAGAAGGAAAGAGGTATCAAGAGGTGAAGAAATTAATTATGCAAATTCTCTAAAGCTTTGAAGCTTGGTTTGGGAGTCCGGTGAGGTGATCGACCAAGTGTGCGACAACTTCTGACGAGAAGTGCTTCATACGATACAAGAGGAACGATTAAGGAATAATCCTAGTAGCCTAAGAATAGTATGCTTCGAATTATTTGTTAATCCCTCTCTTAATGCTGATGAATTCTTATTGACAGTTAATTGTATATGGAAATATATTTCAATGTTAGATTACTTTAATTCCTATTTAATTCTTCTTATCTGTTTTCCCTTAGACTTAACTGTTTTGACCATGGAAGTTTATTTGCAGTCTACCGACACTGGAAAGTGCGGTGACAAGTTAGGTTAACAAGCAAGTCAGTGGAAGTTGCTTGAGGCTAGGAGGAATTCTAGTCACTTGCTATTGAGTGCAAGGCATTGCCAGTACTGGAAGGTGGGGTAAATGTGGGCGCTTGAGTCTTGGTTAAACAGTGAGTTGTTATTGGTATGAATTCATTGGAACCTTATTGCTGCTACAGTTCATCTATAAAATACATTGTCGATGCATCTAACGTTGCTACTTAGTGAAGTCAGTGATCCACTTCATTCTTCGCACTTGATCATTTTTTTCTGCATTTAAATTATCAAAATATCAATAACAATTTATTTTACATTCAATTGCTCTGACATTTTCCATTGCATTGACAACTTTGACTAACTTAGTGGTGTAGATCTGATTTAATTGCATTGACATCCTTACTAGCATTTTCTCTAATTTCAACTTTAGTTGCTTCAATAATTGAACATCAAGAACACTATCCTCATGGGATCGATATCCGATAGAGCAAATCTATCAACTATACTTGCTTCAATGAGTGTCCACTTGCACTTAAATGTTGTGATGTTTACAGGCCGATCAAGTTTTGGCGCCATTTCCAGGGATGGTGTTTGTTTTATCCTTCAATCCCCAAGCAACTTCCATTGTCTTTCTTGTTAGTTTAAACTGTCACTACACCTTCCACTGACTATGACTGCAATAACACTTCCGTGTTAAAATCATTCAAACCCAAAGATTAAATAGTAAAGGCAAGCTTTAATAAGATATCATTTAGTCTAACAATCAAGAGTACTTCCATACAAACTTGAATAAACATGAATTACCATCGTTTAAGAAAGGAAATGTAAAAGAAAAAATGGAGAATACTATTCTTCGGCTACTCAAAATGCTCCCTTACTTCCCTCTTGCGTCGTATTTAAGAACTCCTAGTCAGGAGCTGGTATGCATCGCCTTCACATTGATTCACCAAAGGGGTCTCAAGCCTCCATAGCCAAAAAGCTCTAAAGCTAGGTTGAAGAATATAATAAAATGGGAGACTAAAGGAAGAGAGAGACACCTCTTTCATGCTTTGTGTGTGCTTATATTTAGCCCCAAATGTACAAGTGCCTATTTTCCAAAATTGAGCTATACAAGTTGGTTATACCAGATTGTACAGTTCACAAATTTCTGTTCTTAGCAAATAGCTGTCAGATGCGCCGACAATTCTGGGTGTAATTTTGGACACGTTTATGCAGCGAGAATTCTGTACATGTTCATGCAGCGACATTCTAGGCTACAATTGAATACGTATGCAGCGATAGTTCTGGATGCAATTTGAAGAATATTTATGCAGCGATAGTTTTGGTGCAATCTAAAAGTGCTCATGTAGCGACAGTTTTTAGGTGCAATCTATAGGTGCTCATGCGGCAACATGTTTGGGTGCAATCTAGAAGTGCTCATGCAGCGACATGTTTGGGTGCAATTCTGGATTAAAATTGCGGTGACAGCCTTGAACACTTTCTTATTTTGATCTTTTAAGATAGATCCTTGCACTGACATCTCAAGACGCAATACTGACACTAAATGTGGTGACATTAGTAGCAAAAGTAGGACAAAATTAAAGAAAATTATATCAAGCATCACTGACTTAGAAAATCCTTAAAATGCATGCTAAACATGATATAATGAGAACAAATTATATAGTGAATAGGGAGAAAACATATGTTCTTTTTAATACCATCACACCCCCAAACTTGAGTTTTACTTGTCCTCAAGTAAAACAAAAACTAGCAAGGCTAGAAAATAATTTTTTTCAAGGTAATAATCATTCTAGCAACTTGAAGAATCTAAAATCCTAAGGCATGAATTACATTCAAATGACAGAATATTACGCCGACAATTTATAGGTGTGAATAACTAAAATTGCAATTTCATCAATGCTAGCATCATGCTTTAAATCTTAAATTCATTCTACCAAAACAACATTTATTGTAAAATAATATACACACATATATTTTTTCTTCTTTTCCTCTTTTTTATATGATTGAGGGATGTCGTTACATTACTATACCCTTGTTCTTAGGAAGTAACGATGAGGTGCAACAAACCCATAGGGAGTACGTAATTGTGCCGACACATACTCTTGTAGTGACAGCTTTTGGCTAGACTACTTTTTCTAACACTTGCATTGGAGTGTTCCCCCTTGATAGTTCATAATACACCCACATTGGAGTGTTTTTATTCATAACTATACTTATATATAAGTAGCAGTAAATGGAAAATTTATTCAATATCTAAATAATGATACTATTCATTCATTACTAATGCAATCTAAATCATTCATCCAAAAATTGAAGATACAATATTTAATTCATATTCGTCCAACTCGTTCATTAACAGTTCACATGATTCAAGAATTAAGCGTCAAATTGAAAAAATTCAAGCACATTTTTAATAACCATGCATGCTTCATTAAACTCAAAAGGACAAATTTTTGAAATGTGGGTGCAATTGCATTTCTAGCCCATATACATTCCTCCCGAACATAAAGTTTGCATTGTCCCCAATGCACTGACATTAATAAATATATATATGGAAATGCAATGACAATATAGATGCAACAACAATAAAAATGCAGGGATAATTATACTAAGCTACGTGATATGCATGAAAATTAAAATAAATGCTAAAAATAAAAACTAACTCAGTGCGCTACAGCCGAAGATGTGGCTGCATGGGTCTTTTCCATTTTGCATTTACACTCTTACTTGCGTTGCTTCTTGTCCTTGGCGTGCTTTCTCTTCCTTTCTTTTGGCTTGACCGGATCAAAATGCTCCTTTGCATCATATTGTCCCCTGACATCATCGACCGTGACATCAGATGGGTGTATTTCAGCAAGCGGTGCAACATAAAGCACCGTGGTTAGAGGATCGCAATCCTCATTACTGACCGTCACAGCCTCCACCTAACTCACTTCAGGTGGCGCCAAATCATCAGCTGATGCACCCACAAGTTTAGATGCTGTGACAAATTCCTAAGTTAAATTCGTCGTGACATCAATTCTTTCTCTTCTTTCTTCTTTTTCTTTTGTTTGAGCTTCGCATAGCCTGTGGATTGCTCCGGCATCATCAGTCGTTGCATTTGTTGGTCCAGTGTAGACCACTATTGCCAAAGGATCGTGGTCCTCATTAATTTCATCCAACTTCCGCCTGACTAGCTCCATCATGCGCTAAGCATTTAGTTATTGCACCCACAACTTCAGGTGCGAGGACAAATTTCTCAGCTAAATTTGCGTCGACATCTTTTTCTTCCTCCACATGAATTTCTTCCATTTTCAGCATTAAGTCAGTAGGTGCAGTATAGTTGTACAAAATTGCACTAACAATGGAATTCTAATGCGTCGACAATGGTGTTTACTTATTTCTCAATCGGTGCAGACACAGTATTTGTTCCTTCTTCTTCAAGTGCTTCGTACACTTTTATTTTTCACATGGTCTCAAAAAATCTCCACTCTTTCTTGTGTTTTTTACAATTCCGTAACTTCTTAATTACGGATATAGACATCAAAATTATACTTTCATTGAAATCACATAATGCCTTTCCAATATACCGATCACCAATGGAATAGGGTATTGAAAAGCTCTTGGGATCCTTAAATTCTTGGAGCAATTTAATTATCATGATAATGCATCCTTCAGTAAGTGCGATTGCTTCAACTTCTCCCAATCTTATCTTCTTTGACAATGTATCTTCACGTTTCTGAGGCAGTTTTGCTGTAGCATTTGTGGCGACAAAATGATCTGATTCTGTCTCCACAATATTTTGTTTAACCTCTTCAACTATAGTTTGCTTTTTAGATTGTTCTGACATCTTTCCATTGTTGAGATCTAAATTATCTTCCTTAACTGTAGCATCTGTAACCACTTCATTCAGTTGAGTCTCACTTTTAACTCAAAAAATCTCCACTCTTTCTTGTGTTTTTTACAATTCCGTAACTTTTTAATTACGGATATAGACATCAAAATTATACCTTCATTGAAATCACATAATGCCTTTCCAATATACCGACCACCAATGGAATAGGGTATTGAAAAGCTCTTGGGATCCTTAAATTCTTGGAGCAATTTAATTATCATGATAGTGCATCCTTCAGTAAGTGCGATTGCTTCAACTTCTCCCAATCTTTTCTTCTTTGAAAATGTATCTTCACGTTTCTGAGGCAGTTTTGCTGTAGCATTTGTGGCGACAAAATGATCTGATTCTGTCTCCACAATATTTTGTTTAACCTCTTCAACTATAGTTTGCTTTTTAGATTGTTCTGACATCTTTCCATTGTTGAGATCTAAATTATCTTCCTTAACTGTAGCATCTGTAACCACTTCATTCAGTTGAGTCTCACTTTTAAGAATGATTTCCTCACAATGCTCTTGCCCTTGTGATATCGAATTCTCAATATCAATCGGTAAAGATTCTTGTGGTCGCAAATTTATTGCACTGACAATTTGGTCAAATTGATATTCAAGAGCTCATATGGATTCAGCTTGACTCTAAAGCACAACATCAGTCTTGGCAATATATTGTCTCAGCAAATTTTCAATTGATGAAAACTCTGATGCTTCGTCTTGTTGGATATTTTTCCTTGACAAAGGTTGATCATAATTGGGCAATGTCCACCGGGATCTAGCATCGTTGTTTATACTTCAAGAGTCTTGATTGTTCCAACAAAAATTTGAATGTTGCTCCTACTCTGATGTGTAGGTGTTGTAATATGAATTTTCATTCTGACCAAAATTCCCCATGTGGTACATATTTGTTGGATTTGATGGGCATTGTTCAAACTCATGGTTGCTTCGACAGTAATCACAGGTTGTCACAACAAATTTTCATTCTGTAATTGCTATAGCATTCTACATTGAATTAATCATATTAGTCAAAGAAGATACCTGGGCTATTATGGCATCGAGCTCTATTTCTACAGCAACACTCATGCCAGTCCAAAATTTTGAGGTCCTATACACCTAGTTTCTAGGGTTGTCAGGCCTAGTGTTTGTTTGATGTTATTCCTTTCCTAAACAGCTAATCCGAAAGGCAAAACCCTATAAAACAACAATTAATTATTCATACATCCACTCCTTAATTCCCCAAAACGAAATTAATTCCTCATGGTTTCTTTATCCATCGATAACACAATATATGAAAACATGTAAATCAAGAATTGAATGAAAAAAAACTGAAATTGTATTAAGCGATCTGTTGGGAAAAATTCCTTGACCATTTACGCGAGTTTCTACAATCTCGTCTCGAAAACTGAAAATACAAATAAACTAAAAACTGAAAACAAAAAGTCTAAGTAATGTTGTGTAAAACCTTAATGCTAAAGGTCCTATTTATAGCTTTACATGGTAGTTTTCCTTCAACCCTAAGTCAACTATCGTCCTTCCTGTATAAGTTGCATTGTGAAGACGAAAACTCCCCTCGTAGGATGTAAAATTAGAGTTTGAGGCCGATGTTGTGACACACCAAGACCTGTGCTACAACGTAGCAGGCAATCTTGGAATTCTTTGCTACTGATCATTATGTTGCGAGATAGAGTTGTCGTTGCGTGAATATGTTTAGAGTTGTCGTTGCATAAGAGGATCCAAAATTGCGCCCAGAACTATCGCAGCATCTGACAACTGTCTGGTTAACACACCAGAAATGCGTGAGTTGTACAGCTAGTATGACCAACTAGTACGGCCAGAGAATGGTAGATCTGGAGGGAAGGACACTTGTACTATTCGGTTATAGTTAAATACTGATGAGAATGAGAGAAAAAGAATATTATTATTTTGGATTTTTTTTCTTCTAAAAATCCATTCTCAAAGCTTGCGTCCATGGTAACTTAACTTCCCAAGGGTGACCTGATGCAGAAGAGGAGGCAGATCTACTCCTGACGAGGAGCATCCTAAGTGCGACACAAGAGGAGAGTAAGGGCGCAATTGAGTAGCCTAGGAATAGTATGTCCCATTTGTTCTGTTATTTCTCTTTCTTAAATGCTGGTAATTTATGTTATTTCAAGTTGTATGGAAGTACATTTGATATTTAGACTAAATTAATTCTATTTCAATCTTGCCTTTACTGTTAATCTTAACGTTTAATTGTTATGACCACGGAAGTGTGATTGCAATCACTATCACTGGAAGATGCAGCGACAAATTAAAGTAACAAGAAAGATAACAGAAGTTGCTTGGGGATTGAAGGAATTTAATCCACTTGTTTTTTAATATGTTGCATTGCTAGCACTACAACATGTGGTTAGTGCGCATGTTTAAGCCTTAGATCTAATAGAAAAGCCAAGTTTGGTAAGACATTCATTGTGCCTTATTGCAGTGACAATTACCTGTTATTTTTAACCTTGTGTGCCACACTTAGTTTTCTGCCAACTATTCACGTCAAGAACCCCATTTCATTATTATTGCATTTCATCTTTAATTTTACATTATTGCTTCGATAAATCAATCTAACAATTTTATTTCATTTACTTATTCATTGCACCGAAAATTATAGACAACCAACAACCATCCTCGTGGGATTGATATCCGACAGGTTAGACATCTGTCTATTATATTTAAATCGATAGTGTATGCTTGCACATATTTGTTGTGACGTTCACAGCGCGATCAAGTTTTGGCATCGTTACCGGGGATAGTTTGATGTTTATTCTTGTTTTTACATTCATTCAATCGCTGTCGTAAGAAAATCAGATGAAAAATCGAACTATTCGAGATTTTGTTGTTCTAGTTTTGGATGTTTTGTAGCCAGGAGTTGTTATACCCGCTATTCAAGCTGGAAATTTTGAATTAAAGCCAGTCATGTTCCAGATGATAAACTCCAATAGGCAGTATGCTAAACTACCTCATGAAGATGTGAGAGAGCACCTTAAATCTTTCCTACAGATTTGTGCTTCTTTTAATCAGCACGGCATACCTGATGACACATTGAAAATGCAACTATTCCCTTACTCATTGCAAGGATGGGCTCGTACTTGGTTCCTTGGATTACCTACTAGATCAATCACGTCATGGAATGCGCTCACAACTCAATTTGTTTTACGTTTCAACCGACCGACTATGAATGCTCATCTTGAAACGACATTACTGCGTATCATCAACTGGATGATAAAAATTTGAATATTATGTGGTAGCATTATAAAGCTCTGGTTCGACGCTGTCCCATGCATCAAATTCAACAAGAGACGTAAATTGAAATTTTCTATAACGGGTTGAATGAACAAACAAGAAATCTTGTCGGCGCATCTACTAATGGTCCTTTGTTGGATTGTACTTATGATGAAGCTATCAGAAATCTAGAGAGAATTGCTTAGAACAATTATCAATATCCGATCTCTAGAGCTGCGCAAGTGAAAGCAAATCCTGGAGTTATTAAATTAGATGTTATATCTACTCTAAGTGCACAAGTTTCTTCGCTCGCAAACATGGTAAAGAACATGAAGGGGACTAGTGAAGTTGCACTCATTCAAGTTGCCCAACAAATTGATGTCCCTACATTTTGTTGTGAAATTTGTGGTGACAACCACACAGTTATGAAGATTGTCCACAGCAAGCGGAGAATGCTTTCTATGTTAATAACATCCGTGGAAATTCTTATGGTAATTCCTATAAAAATTTTGGAAGAAATCAATAACCTTGGGGAAATCAGAATGTCGCGACATTCAGATATGGAAATTCATCCAATCAAGGTAATTATAGACAAGGGAATTACAATCTACAGCAGCAGAGTTACAACCAGAGTACTCAGATGCATTCACATCTAGATCAAATGCAGCCACATCAAAATCGTGTACAGTCACAACAACCTTTGATGCCAAATCTGAATATTCAAGGACAACATCAACAGCAGTACACACAACCACAATCTGATCCTTTAGAAGCCCTCGAAGCCTTAATGCGTGAGCACATAACTCGAATAGAAGCCATTGTGCAAGGAAATTCATCCTCTATCCGAGCGTTGGAAGCACAATTGGGGCAAATCACTTCGAATTTGAACACATGAACACCAGGTGCGTTACCCAGCGACATAGAAAATCCAAATTCAAAAGGGAAGGAGCATTGCAAAGCTATCATCATCGAAGTGGTAGACAAACTATTAAACCAGCTACCAATTCTACTACAGCACCTATAAACACTAGTGAAGTGAGCCAGGGTGAGAGAGTTGTATCTAAATAACTTTTAGATGGACCAGCGAAAGAGACTTCACAAATTATCACCCCAATGCCTCTTGTCCGACCGACAAAATTGTTGACACAACTACCGCTTTCGACGTAATTGACGATGTTGACACAACGTGATGTATCCATACCTTTGCCTTTCCCACAAAGATTGAAAGACAAGGAGCATGATAGACAATGTAAAACCAAAAAATCGAAACCATCTCTGGTCTAAGGTCTCAGGGTTTACAGAACTTTACGAGTTTGATTTTACATACAAATCAATCGGGAATCAATATTTATATTACATATTATGACATCTATATTTCATATCTGTAACACCCAAATCTTGAAAACTATTGTCGATTAGGGTCCCTATGTCTTTCTATTCATTTATCACTGCTCATCTTTTAATATCATGTCATAAATCATCAATTAATTATTATCATAACTCAACAAGGACAAAAAGATCATTTCCATGATTTTTTGATACTTTTATCAGTACTTGTTGGACCAATATCGGTAGTTGTAAAGTCAGAAAATAGTTTAGGAATAGTACAGACTTCTACTGATACTTGAAGCAGTAGTACCAAATACATGTGAGAGTTCTATCGAAACATTGCATACTTCTACCGATACTAAAAACTACAGAAAGCTAAGAAGTCTTACCCTGCAACTTCTACCGATACAAGTACACATACTACCGATACTTCTATGAGCAGAACTATCGATGCCTACTATGCAACTACCAATACAACTCAAGCCAGTGAACAACCTCTCTCCTACCCTGTACTTCTACCGATACATGCATGAGTTCTACCGAAACAAGTATGTAGAATCTCATGAATCATGTCAAAACACAAGTTTATCAATACCTACCATACATAACTCTAAAATGCATTAGGCCAATACATAATTCATATTTTCCAAGTCATTACATTACATTCTAAGTCTATTTTTCATCTTGAACAAGCATACATTACTAAGTTCAATATTTCATTAAAGGCATAACAAGATAATCACAATCTCGAACGAGTAAACAAAAGATAACATCATCCTTGTACATGTCATATAACCAAGTGATGAAGAACTACCAAAACAGGCTCCGCGATTGTGTGACTTCGTAGAGAAAACAACAATAACATCTTTGGTAAGCTTCAAAGCCTAGTAAGTTCGAAGAGTCTAAAGAGTTACCAATCATGTACATAAAGCAGTTATAACTCAACCGAGTTAGGATGAACTGTTGCTTCCTTAAGTCGTATGTAGTGTTCCAACTCTCCTATCTATAACTTTACGATTATCAGTACCCGATGCTGCTCACACGAACTATTGAGGACTCGCAACATATGCGATACCCCAGCCATCAGTACGGTGTCTGTTTGTAAATTATCCCCTAACGATGCTACTCACACGAGCTGTCGAGAATATGAATTTAAGCATAAATCCCAACTATCATAGGACCTATAATCCATTTAGGATTCATATCTCTTTTCTAACTCACGATGCTGCTCACACGAGCTGTCAAGGACTCGCAATATATGTGGTGCCTTAGTCATCTATACGATATCTGTGCATATAATTGTTTCCTTAACGATGCTGCTCACATGAGCTGTTGAGAATATGCATTTAAGCATAAATCTCAGCCATCGTAGGGCCTATAATCCATTCTTGGATTTCTTTCTCATTTCTCGACTCATGATACTGCTCACACGAGCTGTAAAGGATTCTCAACATATGCGGTACCTCAACCATCACGTCAATTTCAAGTCACTAGCTTTAAGTCTGATATCACTTTCATTCATTTCTTGTTCATCTTTCTCAATTTCTCGTACTATAATATGTTCTGTAATGATTATAAAGAATACAATAATGCACTATTATAATTCAAATTTAACGTTAAGAACTTACCGGACAAAATTGTAGTTAAAGTGAACTCTAGGGACAAATTCGTAATTTTCCCTTTTCCATGATTGACGGTACCTTCTTGATCTATTACAATAATTTCATTCAATTATATAAATCAACATAAATTTTTAATCATTTTGAGAAAATAAGCCTTTTTGGTATTTTTACAAAATTTCCTTCAACTTTTCACTTTTATTCAATTTAGTGCTTATGCCTTAAACTTGCAAATTAACCATTTTTATTCAAATTTCAGCGTTGCTGAATGCTCTTGAGTCTTTCAACAGTCCACTTTTGTCATTATTTCACCTCAAGTCCTTGCAAATTTATCACTTTAACATTTTAGTCCTTAAACATTAAAATCATCAAAAACTACTTTATAAAATCATAAAATCTAACAACCAAGTTCAAAATACTTCCATAAACTTTCATGAACAAGCTCATTCATCAATGGAAAATTTTATATCATTTGAAAAAATCACAAATTAGTCCTTGAGTTAGATAGATTAAGCTAATACGAACTCAAAAACATAAAAATAAAAAAAGGATGAAGTTTAACTTACCTATTAAGGATTCAAAAATGGCTGAATGTTCTTGCCTCTCTCCTTAGGGTTTCGATCATCAATTGCTAAAGAAGAAGATGAAAAACCTTTGTTTTCTTTCTTAATTTGGATTAAAAATCATTTATTCATCAATTTATTATTTTACCCTTAATTAATTCTTTCAATTTCAACTCATTTCAAAGGCTAAACCGTCCATTTACACTTACAATGGTATAATTACCATTCAAGTACCTTAACTTACCTTCCAATTAATAGAATTCAACTTTTGCACCTTTTACGATTTAATGATAGAATTTCTTAACCAAAATTTAATACAATACTAATGACCTCGTAAATATTAAATAATTAATATTTATGGAATAACACATCAAATTTGTGGCCTCGAAACCACCATTCCAATCATACTAAATTAAAGTAATTAGTAAGTCCTCATTTTATTAGGATTTAATTGCAATTTACCAAAATCTAAAGAGTTTCATATCATTTCTATTATTAGGCCATTTAAAAAGGGTCCAATTTCATATTTGATCCTTTAATTATATTAAATTTCGATTAAACAAACTTATCTTCAATTTAGTCCTAAACTAATTAGAACTAAATGAATAAATAACCCAAAAGTTAATGGAATCAATCATATCCACCACCGCTTGGACTTTTTTACCATGGTTTAATTACCATTTTGGTCCCTTTACTATTTTTTAATTAATAGCAATTAACTTTTTCCTCATTTACATTTTACTCCTTTTTTCTTTAATTAAGCAATTAATCATCAAAATTACTCAACCAAACTTCAATTCACATATAATAAGACTCTGTAAATATTTAATAAAAATATTTACGGCCTTTAATTTTAGAAATGAGGTCTCGATACCTCTTTTTCTAAAACTACTTGACTTTTGAACCAAATCACTTATACTAACTTGTAATTGAATAATTAAAATTCGTCATTCAAAATTTCATATAAAATTATTATTGATTTATTAAATTGAAACACTCATTATAAAAATTTTCTCGTCGAGTTTATGATCTCGAAATCACTATTTTCAACACTATTGAAAAATGGGCTGTTACAACTCTCCCCCTTAGGAAATTTTGTCCTCGAAATTTTTATCTAGCAATACCTATTTATTCTAATGTTTTTTCCTCACAACAAAAATCATTAATGGCTTATCCAAATATAGACAATAACAATCTCAAATAACACAAATTTTATCTTGACTTTCCCTACTTAGGAATCATAATAAGTAGTAATAATTTAGAATATACTTGATGTTCAATTTCCTTTCCAGATTCAAGATAAATCAAAATAGAAATTTTCGGAGATGTTTTCTGAAGTTTTCATATAATAATAGAAAAATCTTTTTACCTAAACCTACTCAAATCCAACTGTCAAATTTACATAACCAAGAAAATCAACCTTACTAAACTAAAACTCACCGTTGATAGTTTTCACGTAAATTATTTCTTGCACATAGTCTATAATACATTTCTCACACATTACAAATACACAGATTCTAATTGAAGTCTATCATAATATCATCAATAATCATAATTACGACTGTATCTAAATATCTAGATAAGACTGAAAAATCTGATTCATCGTATTAATAAATCAACAAGGACATCAGTTAATCTATACAATATTACCAGAAATTTTTTAATGATTATCTCTAGTTCAAAGAAATTTTCAGCATCTCATATCTTTGACTAGAATTGAATAACTGAATTTTTTATTAACTTTCAAATACACTGTTATGTCCTTTTAACTTATTGAACAAGTCTATTGTATGAGATTTAAGATTTTTATTTTATATCTTAAATTTATTTCATTTTCATTTTTAGGCAGAAATCTCAAAAATCTTCAGGAGATAAATCAAAATACCCATTGGTGAACGGTACACAGTTATCCTCAAATCTATTTTTTTTTAATTGAGTAGTCAGTTATATATATATAAATTATTTTCAATCATTTTAGATCATCTCTTGTACACAGACATTTGGACATCTCTGATTTACCTAACTCAATCATAATTAGTACATCAGTCCAACATTTCAATCAATTCATTTTAGTCTGTAATTTACTACGGTATCATATAACTTCAGTCAATCATTTTCAAATTAGTACCAAATTCATGAAAGGGTAGTAACATCAAATCGTTAGAAAAATCATGGTCTTAAATTTTCAGTAGATAGTTTCGACATACTAACTCTATCCCAATAGCTTATGATTCAAATATCAAACTCATTGGTTTAGGAAATAGGCCCCTATCCATTATTAATACAATGCAATATATAAATAAATTAACCAAATCTCAATCAGTGCATACCCAACTAATAATATTGAAAGAATATGTCATACCAAGAATAATATTAAGCATTGAAATTTTAGATCCATCCATATGTCTTCGATCCCACTTTATTTACCTATACTCAAAGGTAGCAGTTATAAAGCCTCTACTTGTTTTAAATATTTATGAAACCAATATACTATAACTTGCACCAGAACAATAGTTAAATATTATTATTAACTCCATAAATTTCGTCATGTTCAAATTCAGATAACATCTTTAGAATCTGCAAATAAATAGGAGTTAGATCGGATCAATCAATATCACACTATCAAAGGTTTATATGACACGTACTTTCTAGACTTTATTCACATTACACTTAGTCCGAGAATTGACTAAACAGTAGCTCTAATACCACTAAATGTAACACTAAAAAATTGTAACCATCTCTGGTCTAAGGTCTCAGGGTTTACAAAACTTTACAAGTTTTTTTACATATGAATCAATCAGGAATCAATATCCATATCACATATCATGACATCTATATTTCATGTCCGTAACGCCCAAATCTTGAAAATCCTTGCAGGTTAGGGTCCCAATGTCTTTCTATTCATTTATCACTGCTCATATTTTATATCATCTCATAAATAATCAATTAATTATAATCATATTTTACTATTTTTAATCAATAGCAATTAACTTTTACCTCTTTTACAACTTACACCTTTTTTCCTTAATTAAGCAATTAATCATCAAAATTACCCAACCAAACTTCAATTCATATATAATAAGACTCTGTAAATATTTAATAAAAATGTTTACGACCTTTAATTTCAAAAACGAGGTCCTGATAGCTCATTTTCTAAAACCACTTGACTTTTGAACCAAACCACTTATACTAACTTTTAATTCAATAATTAAAATTCATCAATTCAAAATTTCATATAAAATTATTATTGACTTATTTAATTTAAACACTCATTATAAAAATTTTCTCATCGGGTTTATGATCTCGAAATCACTATTTTTGACACCACTGAAAAACGGGCTGTTACAGACCATATCAGCTGTTACTGACTACATTAAAGTAGCTTCATGTTAATTTCCCTCTTGTGGACGCTGTAGTACAGATTCCCAGTTATGGGAAATTTATGAAGGAGCTCCTATCTAAAAAGAAGTTGTTGATATTGAGACGATTGCACTCACAGAAGGATGTAGTGCAGTCTTGACAAATAAGTTGTCACCTAAGATGAAAGACCCTAGAAGCTTTACGATCCCATGTTTGATTGGCAACCACTACTTGGGTAAAGCTTTGTGTGATTTAGGCATGAGTATCAACCTTAAACCGTTGTATACCTTTAGGAAATTGAGGATTGGTCATATGAAGCCCACTACAATGACAATGCAATTAGCAATAGATCATTGGCGTAACCTGAAGGACAAATCAATGACATCATAGTTCACGTGGATAAGTTTTATTCCTAGCGGATTTCAATATACTTGATTGCGAAGCAGATAAAGAGGTACCTATTATCTTGGGATGCTCATTCCTTTTTACCGGACACACTCTTATCGATGTATACAAAGGCGAATTAACAATGCGACATAACGATGAACATGTCACCTTCAGTGTTTTTAAAGATATCCCTTGCAAAGATAAAGAAGAATGACACACTATTGATGTGCTGAATTAATTAAGGAGGAATTCAATTAGCGAAGCACAACATTTTCAAAAGAATTTGCAATGACATTGGATGTAGAATTTCTAGCTGATTATAACAGCAAGGTTTAAGCGCATAACATTGAGCTTAGGCATGGATAGGAATTGGAATCTTTAGATTTGACCAATAGAACGATTCCAGTCTTTAAGCCATCTATTGAAGAGGCTCCTACTTTAGAGTTGAAACCATTGCCTGGTCATTTGAAGTATGTTTTTCTTAGCAACAATACTACTTTGCCAGTAATTGTCTCTGTAACACTAGACGCAACTCAAGAGGAAAAATTGATCCATATCTTGAAGCAGCATAAACGTGCAATTGCCTGAAGTATTACCGACATTAGAGGCATTATTCCCTCTCTTTGCATGCATAAAATTCGGTTGGAAGATGAAGGAAGACAATCAATTCAACAACAAAAGAGATTGAATGAGAAAATGAATGAGGTGGTTAAAATGGAGATTATCAAGTGGCTTGACGCGGGCATCATTACCCAATTTTTGATAGCAATTGGGTAAGTCCAATTCAATGTGTCCCGAAGAAAAGTGGTATTACTGTGGTAACTAATGACAAGGATGAACTAATCCCTACTCGCATTCCTACGGGTTGGCGTGTAAGCTTGGATTATCGCAAATTGAATGCAGCCACTAAGAAGAACCACTTTTCACTTCCTTTCATCGATCAGATACTGGATAGGCTTGCTAGAAAAGCCTACTATTGCTTCCTAGACGGTTATTTCGGCTATAATCAGATTGCTATTGTGCTAGACGATTAAGCAAAAATAACCTTTACTTGTCCTTTTGGCACTTTTTCTTTTCGTCGAATGTCATTTGGTCTCTACAATGCATTGGCCACATTTCAAAGGTGCATGATGGCAATATTTTCAAACATGATCGAGGACTCATTAAAGGTATTTATGGACCATTTTTCAGTTTATTGAAATACTTTTGATCAATGCGTTGACAACTTGGCTAGACTTTTAAAGCGATGTGAGGACACAAATCTGAAGCTGAATTGGGAGAAATGCCACTTCATGGCAATTAAAGGTATTCTTTTAGGTCATCGTATTTCCAATCAGGGCATTGAAGTGGATAGAGCAAAGGGTATTCGGAGTTTTATTGGATATGCAGGTTTTTATCGTAGATTTATTTGAGATTTCTCCAAAATTACACAACCCTTTTGCTCATTGTTGGAGCAAAATAAAAAATTCCTTTTTTATGATGCATACGTGGATGCATTTATGCAAATAAAGAAATAGCTCGTGAAGGCACCCATTTTCGTTGCACCAGATTGGTCGCAACCATTTGAAGTGATATGTGATGCAAGTGACTTTGCAGTGAGTGCATTCTTAGGACAATGCAAGGAAAGAGTATTTCACGCTATATATTACACTAGCAAGACTCTCACAGAAGCTCAGATTAGTTACATAACCATAGAGAAAGAGTTGTTGGCTGTAGTATTTGCTTTCGACAAATTTTGCTTATATCTTATCAATGCAAAGGTTATTGTGTTTACTAACCATTCAGCGTTAAGATATCTTTTTGCAAAGAAGGATGCTAAACCATGAATGATTGTTCGATCCTGTTACTGCAAGAATTTGATATAAAGATCAAGGATCGAAAGGGATTAGAAATCCATGTGGCAGATCACCAATCTCGTCTGGAAATTGGCAATGAAAATGGAAATATACTTCAAATTATTAATGCATTTCCTGATGAGAAACTGTTTGTTGTCGACATAACCCCATGGTACGCGGATGTGGTTAATTACCTAGTATGTGAGAAGTTATCTTTGGGGTGTCACAGGCCATAAGAAAGAAAGATTTCTTCGTGATATAGAGAAATACTACTGGAATGAGTCATACTTACTCAAATTATGCAATGACAATATAATTAGGTGTTGTGTTTCGGAGGAAGAGATGCTTTCAATTCTGAAGCATTGTCACGATGCTCCTTATGGAGAACATTTTGGTGGTATGAGAACTAATGCAAAGGTTCTTCAGTCAGGATTTTGTTGGCCTTCATTATTTAAAGATGCCTACAACTTTTTGCATCAATGTGATTGATGTCAGCGTATCGGCTCTATATCTCGATGCAATTAGATGTTACAATAGCCAATCATTAAAGTTTAACTCTTTGACGTTTGGGGTATGGACTTCATGGGACCATTTCCATGTTCATTTGGAAATGTCTACATTTTAGTTACTGATGACTATTTATCAAAGTGGGTAGAGGCCATTGCAGTCCTAAAAGATGATGCAAGGATAGTGCTAAAGTTTTTCCACAAGCATATACTCACTCATTTTGGCACCCCTAAAGAATTGATCAGCGACCAAGGCACTCACTTCCACTCCAATTAGGTAACAGTCGCACTGAAGCGGTATGGAGTTAACCATAGAATAGCAACCACTTACCATCTACAAACCAACGAACAAGCTGAAGTATCTAATGAAAAAATCAAGAATATTCTTAAGAAGGTGGTGAAATCCATCAAGGAAAGATTGGTCTTCTAGACTTGATGATGCGTTGTGGGCATTAAGGACAGCGAACAAAACCCCACTTAGGATGTCACTGTATCAACTTGTCTTTGGAAAGACATGTCACTTGCCAGTTGAATTGGAACATAAAGTAATGTGGGCGATCAAGCAAGTGAACATGGATTACAAGGCTGTTGCGAAAAAGAGGTTGTTAGACATCACTGAACTTGAGGAAATTAGGCGTAATGCCTATGAAAGGGCAACAATCTACAAGGAAAAGACCAAGCGAAGGCACGATAAAACTATTTTGTAGCGATAATTTACTGCAAGTCAACAGGTGCGCTTATTCAATTCTCGACTGAAATTGCACTAAGGTAAATTGAGCTCACGTTGGTCTGGACCATTTGAAGTTTTCGAAGCATTTCCTCATGGTGCAGTCACAATTAAAGATATACATGATGCACACCGATTTAAAGTGAGTGGACAACGACTGGAGCATTATTTTGGCCATGATAATCACAAACAGGAAGAGACCATTAAGTTAGTCACATTTTTCTAACCTCTCTTGACATTTTTATCATGTAGTTTTAGTTTTTTTTTTTTTTTTTCAGTTTATTTTACTTAGTCTTTTTGCAGGATAAAGTAATCTCTTTTGTCAACGTATGCAGATCTCCTTGTCGATGCATATCGTCTGCCTGTTGAATCATTAAAAAATCAAAGCATATGAGGAAACAAATCATGACGTTTCATCCCTCAACACCCAACCGTTGGATCGGTTTGAAAAGATGTAATCCCATTGGACGCATTTATTATTGCAGACCTATTGTCCTTTCTCCGCTGCATAAACAAACACACCTCTCCATCTACTCTTTTCATTCCCTATAAACAACCCTTTTGTACCAACTGTGCTATTCAAAAAACTTCATTTTTATTCCCAAAATTTTTTTCGAGCTTGCACCTTTCTACCTTGCAATCACCTTTGCTTACCAAAAAAAAATGGTCGGAACTCGTGGAACGAAAAAGCCAACGAAATTTGTTGCAGAATCTTCATCTGCTACAGTAGTTCGTGAAACAGAGCATCCCCCATCCAAAGAGCCTGTGATGTTCCTTACAAAGGCAGCCAAAGATCATTTCCAAGAGAATATGTTGAAACGGAACTGCCACCCAGAGCAAGGCTTCCATTTGTCGAGGCAACAAGAACTTGGGAAACAAGTTCATAAAACCGTCGTGAAGTTGGGATGGGAAACTTTTTGCCAACATCTTGGAAACTATTCACCATCCTTGGTACGTGAGTTTTATGCAAATCTTACTGATAATGAGTCAAAATTTGTGTTTTTCCGTAAAGGGTTAATACCTTAGGATGCCGTACATATCAACGAACTCTACGACACCACAGTAGACAAGGATGAACATGTGGCATTTCTTGAGAAACTTACTGAGGAAGGGGCTGATTTGTTGGCCAAAGATCTTAGCGTTGGAGGAGCCGTTTGGACGGGGTCAAATCCAAATAACTACACCATGCACAGGAGATTTTTAACGTTACAAAACAAGGTTTGGTTTCATTTTGTTAACTGTAGACTAATGCCTTCCACCCACTGCACAACTATGACACTTGATCGGATGTGTTTGATACATTCAATTATTAAGAGGAAGGAAAATAGATGTCCGTACAATTTTGCACCAAGAGATTGCTGATTGTGCTGCCAGACAAACTGACATTTTGGTGTTCCCCTCCTTGATAATGCAGTTGTGTCAACAACGAGGTGTTGTGCCCCCTGATGGAGAAGAGATTTTGGAAAAAAAGGCTTGATAAATAAAGCTTCCATCGAGCGAATGACGCGGGCTAAAGATACTCGCACAGTAAAGGAGGCAGATGCAAGAGAAAGAAAGGGCAAAGCAAAAGTAGAGGAAAAAGGAACCAATGTGACTGTAGATCCATCTCTATGGTGTAAAGTAAAGGAAGTTGAGAAAATCGTAGATTCCATCAAAATCAGGCAGATTAAGCTTATCGCCACTGTTGAAGATACGGAGAGGTAGCAAAATTTATTCTACGCCTACACCAAGGCTTGAAATAGTGCTGTTGTGACCACATTGTGGCGGATGAGCAAGGCACCTCTACTTGAATTCCCAGTTTTCCCTCTTATTATCATAGAGTATGAGCCCTCAACTGAAAAGGCTGACTCAGAGAAGAAGGACCAATCTGTGGCTTCCCCTCAAATGGTGGATATTTCTGATGATAAAAAAAAGGTAGAATTAAGGGAGGTGGAGGAGTGTCTAAGGAATATTGAGAGCTTATTTAAGATAACTTTACTGCTAGTCCATATGCCAATGCTATTGCGGAAGAGACTCCTACTGATGAGGAGGACACACAAGTGGAAAAAGTGGAAGAAGAAGAAGAAGAAGGAAAAGAAGAAGAAAGAAAGGAAGAAAAGGAAGGCGATGCAAATTCAGCTCAAGAATTTGTCCTTACACCTACAGTTCTGAGTGGAAAAACTAAAGATTTGGCCCCAATTGAAGCGAGTCAAGTAGAGGCTATAATTGCAACCAATGAGGATCACAATCCATTAGCTATCATGGTCTACACTAGACCACTTGAAGTGATCCACCCAAGAGAAGCCACATTCAATATTACCGGGGCACAGCCCGATACAAAGGAGCGATTCGAAGATCAGGCCAAGCCAAAAGAAAGAAAAAGGAAGCGCGCTCAGGATAAAATGCGTCGCAAGAAGAAGAAACATCATACAGCTACATCAACGGCTACAGACAATTGAGTTAGTTTTATTTCAGTTTTTAGTTTTAGTTTTCATGCATATCATGTAGCCATAATTTAATTGTCACCACATCCTTTTTGTCATTGCATTTTAATTGTCAATCAATTTGCAGTGTCATTACATTTCCATTTGTCATTGTAAATTAATGTCAGTGCATTAGAGACAATGCAGATTTTTAAGTTTGGGGGGAATGTATACGGGGCTGGAAATGCAATTGCACGCACATTTCAAAATTTTGTCTTTTTAAGTTTAATGAAGCATGCAAGGTTATTGAAAATGTGCTTGAATTTTTTTCATTTGATGCTTAATTCTTGAATCATGTGAACTGTTAATGAATGAGTTGGGTGAATTTGATTGAATGTTGTATCTTCAATTCTTGGATGAATGATTTAGATTGCATTAGTAATTGATGAATAGTATCATTCTTTGGAATATTGAATGAATTTTCCATTTACAGCTAGTTGTATATATTTATAGCTATAAATAAAAGACACTCCAATGCGGGTGTATTGTGAATTGTCAAGGGGGAACACTCCAATACAAGTGTTAGAAAAAATAATCTAGTCAAAGGCTATCACTGCAAGAGTGTGTGTCGGTGCAATTACATACTCTCTTGGGGTTTGTTGTACCCTATCGTTACTTCTCAGGAATAAGAGTATAATAATGCAACGACATCCCTTAATCACATATAAAAAAAAAGAGAAAAGACAAAAAGGAAAAAGAAGAATATATATATATATATATTAATGTGCAATAAGTGTTGTTTCGATAGAAATAATTTAGGATTTAAAGCATGATGCTAACATTGATGAAGTTGCAATTGTAATTATTCATGCTTATGAATTGTCGATGCAATATTTTGTTTTTTAAATGTGATTCACTCATTAGGGTTTTAGATGATTCAAGTTGTTAGAATGATCATTGTCTTGATAAATTTTTTATATAACTTTGCTAATTTCTGTTTTACTTGAGGACAAGTAAAAACTTAAGATTGAGGGTTTGATAGTACTAGAAAGAACCATTGATTTCTCCCTACTTATTGTTTAAGTTGTTCCCATTTGGTCATCATTAGCATACATTTTTAGCATTTTTAATTTAGTTATTACATTTTCTAACTTAATGGAACTCAGCCTAATTGCCTTTGAATTTATGATATGTTTAGTACTAATGTCGCTGCATTAGTCTTTTTAACATTGCGCCCAGAATTGTCACTGCAATAACCTGTTCAGAATTATCGCTGTGTGAATATGTTTAGAGTTGTCGCTGCATAAGATGATCCAAAATTTCACCCAGAACTATTGCAGCATCTGACAGCTGTCTTGTTAACACACTAGAAATGCGTGAGTTGCATAGCTGGTATAACCAACTAGTATGGCCAAGGAATGTTAGATCTGGAGGGAAGGACACCTGTACTATTCTGCTGTAGTTAAATACTGATGAGAATGAGAGAGAAAGGATATTTTTATTCCAAATTGCTTTTCTTCTAAAAGTCCATTCTCAAAGCTTACATCCATGGTAGCTTAACTTCTCAAGGGTGACCTGATGCAGAACAGAAGGCAGATCTACTCCTGACGAGGAGCATCTTAAGTAGCCTAGGAATAGTATGTCTCATTTGCTCTATTATTTCTCTTTCTTAAACGCTAGTAATTCATGATATTTCAAGTTGTATGGAAGTACATTTGATATTTAGACTAGATGAAATCTATTTCAATCTTGCCTTTACTATTAATCTTTGGGTTTAATTGTTTTGACCATGGAAGTGTGATTGTAGTTATTGTCACTAGAAGGTACAACGACAAATTAAATTAACAAGCAAGACAACGGAAGTTGCTTGGTGATTGAAGGAATTTAATCCACTTGTTCTTAAATATGTTGCATTGTCAGCACTGGAAGGTGTGGTTAGTGTGCATGTTTAAGTATTAGATCTAATAGAAAAGTCAAGTTTGGTAAGACATTCATTGTGCCTTATTGCAACAACAATTTTCTGTTATTTTTAACCTTGTGAGCCACACTTAGTTTTCTGCCAACTATTCACGTCAGGAACCCCATTTCATTATTATTGCATTTCATCTTTAATTTTACATTATTGTTTCGACAAATCAATCTCAAAATTTTCTTTCTTTTACTTGTTCATTGCACCGACAATTATATAAAATAGACATCCATCCTCGTGGGATCGATATCTGACATGTTACACATCTATCTACTATACTTGCACCGATAGTGTACGCTTACACATATTTGTTGTGATGTTCATAGCGAGATCAGCTGTCTATGTCGTGATGAAGTGGTCGATATCACTATGGCTTGCTGCTACTAGTCTCCTGTGCACTCACGAAGTATGTTAGCTAATATTTAGGCCTTGTTTGGCCTTAAAAGCAATAATACAACCTTCTTAGCACATTTTATTAGAAAACACAACTAAACTAGAAATGCATAAAATATAAAGGAAATTACTCGATTTCAAACTCATCAAATGTGAAAATAAGTTCAATCTTCTAGGTACAAAACCTGCAAATCAATTGTCTAATTGTGTTCCATTATTTGAATTGCTGAATTTTATTTTGTTCTAAAAAAGAAGAAAACAAAAATTGAAAAAAAAGAAGAAAAGAGAAAATATATATAAATATTTGATTGAGCTTGCAAAATTAGTTTCATACACTATTGAAAAGCTCGTTTTTAGTCTTGATTAGTCTTGTTGATATACTTTCTTTCAACTCAGCAACTGATTGGTTTTCTAGTTTGGTAACTTATCAACTTGATCTCGATTATAACCAACTTTTTTGACCTTTTCTATACCCTTAACCTAAGCCCCGTTATAACCTTTTGTAGACTTCTTGATTTATATGTCATTTCATTTCATAGTGGTGGATATTTGATTTTCAAGCAAGCCTGTAGTAATGGCATTTCTTGTTCGGTTATTGAGTGCATATTACTTGAACCTTAAACACTTTGAGTGCTTTGAGTGAATCTTTAGTGAGGATGTCAATTCTTGTTGATTTTGAATTTAAGGTAATTATTTAGATAAGAGGAGAAACCTATGTTTTGTGTTTTAAAAAAAAATTTAGCTTGGATTGCTTGAATCTTTAGTGTCCTTTCAGTTGAATTTTCAATGCATGATTGTTTGCAAATTATCTTGAAACACTATTGATGAAAATGAAAAATTGAGAAAACTTAACTTGAATATCAATTGAGGACTTTGCTTGAGGACAAGCAAACGGTTAAGTGTGGTGATATTTGATAAGTGCTAAAAGTACAAAGTTTTAATCCTATTCTTAATTCATGTTTAGATGATTATTCGATGTAAAATGGAGAATTTTGTGCTCCTAATCCTTTAAAGTCATGTTTTTATGCTTAGGAGAGCATTTGGGAGCAAAAAACAAGTGAAAACTGAAAGATTTAAGCAAGGTACAGGGGTCACACAGGTTGGACCCTCCCACACAGGTTGGGCACACGAGTGTACGTCATACCGTGTGGATGTCACAATTCACATTCAAACACGCGAAAAATGCAATTTTTAGGCTTTTCCGGCATTCTACGACCTATATTGTATATATAAGAATAGGGGAGTAAATCGTCATAGAATACTCAAGAAAACACCATTGAAGCCAACTCTGAAGCATATTTCCAATCAAGATTGAATATTTTCTTTTGACTTATTTGAAGTTTATTATGAGTTCCTTCGTTTCTTATGGTTATATTATCTTTTGGATGTTTTTATTTGCGATTATGAACTAACTTTCTAAATACCTAGGGAGATGAACCCTATGATGAATTCTATCTTTTAATTTCTGTTTTATGCAAAAAATACTTGGATCTTGTTCTCAATTGTGTGTGCTTAATTCTTGTTTTAGTATTTCCAAGATATTAATTCATGTTTGATGTGCTTAAATTAGAGGAGGAATAGACCTTATTTAAGAGTAGATCAAGCATAATCAACTAGAGTTGCACGCAATCCTGAAAATAGGACGACATAAATATACCAGATTAGATTCAAATCTAATAGGAGATCCAAAAATCGAGTTAATGCGATAATAGGATTTTTAATTAGAAAGAAATTTTAATTAATCAACCTAGAGTCAGTAGGTCTTAGTCTTGAAGAGATATTATAATAATTTAGGGATTTCTACGGATCAATATACAAAGTGAATAAATTGTTTAATTCATATTGATAATGACAGATGAAATCTTGGTTGATTTTTTCCTAGGTATTGTTTCACTTTTTGGTTGTTAATGGTTTGATTTTTTTATTCATTCTTTGTTGTTAATCTTTGCTCACCATAACTATACTATTAATTGATAGATTCACTTGCCTTAATCAAATTTTTAGTTGATTTACAACTTCTCCATAAAACAACAAGGATCCATTCAAGAATTTGAATGGTGCGAAAGTAACCACTCGTAAGGAGATAAAGATATCAGAATCACAGTTAGGTATATTGGAGTAGCTTGATCTATGCTTTCATTTGAAGATTTGTAGTTTGTACGATGTTTCATGAAAATCCAAGCCGTAGGATGATAAGGGGTTTCGATACAATGCCAGGATCAGTTGCGGAAGAATATGGACAGTGGTGACTTACGACAGTGGCTCTTTGAGTTACGTAAAATCATCAACAATTTAAATATTGAACTTATCAAGGATTCAAATATTGAAGCTATTAGATTTTACTTAGCAAACTTATCAAATATATATTTTTTTTAGTTTTAACTTATCACATATATTAAAAAAATATTTATTTTGTAAATATAGATATTTGTAAGGAAAATGATTAATTTTTTAAGGGTTAACCTTATCACATTTTATTCTATGTTCTTATTAGTTATACAAAATTATTTTTTCTAACTAATCATAAAATTTTTAAAAATAAATTAATTAACTTAAAACATGAATAATCCACGTGGAAAAAAATAAGTTCTCCACATTAACTGGGGTCTGGAACATTGTAATATAATATATATTATTAAATTAAATTGTAATTAATTTTTTTTATGTAAATATAATCTCACAAATGAGGAACTGCAGAAAAAACTTACACAACTTATTTAAATAAACTTCCATGACGACCATAACATTGTTCTGACAGATTTGAGTATTGAAGTATTGATATAAATGGTTACCAATTAAGGTTTTTTTCCCAATTTTGATCATCATTGCTAAAATAAATCCCATCCGTTTCTACTTACCAAAAGCAATTCCCAATGCTTTTGCATGTATGAGTTTGAACATCGTCCACGAAAACAGTGAAATCATTCACGGTTTTGGACCTCCAATTGAAGTCGCAGACGAAATGAGTTTTTCTCATAAAGTTGATGCTAAATTCTTGGTCCTTCCAAAGAGTATGGATTCCGAGATCGTCGTCATTCGAATGGCAACTAACCACCAATGGATTAGAATTGTCTCGAAGGCATGTGAACCTTATATCAAAAACGGATAATTATATTATCTACTGATTTCGCATTTAAAATCGATGCTTGAGAAATGCAACATGCAAGCATAAGCAAGCAAAGGAAACGAGTCTTGTGATTATTGTATGACATTATTGCTTTGCTTTGCTTTGCTTTTTGGATTTTGTGTGAGATAATTATGAGAGGATTTATATGAATGAAAAAAGAACAATTTAAGGAAACAAATCAAGAAAAAAAAAACATATCACTCATTACCTTATTAATGAATTTTTTTCCTTTTTCAAGAGAAATACTTGGGAAATATAATTAATGTATACTAAAAACGGTGAAGTGTCAATGATTAGTTATTTTGTCAAATGTGTGCATTTCATATCTATGTTTAGGGCTATAAATGAATCAAACTTGAACGAATAAATCTCTGTTCATGTTCATTCGTTTATTTTTAAGCTTGTTCGTGTTCAGTTTGTGTTTTTTAAGAATTTTAAATTTTTTTTTCATGTTTGTTTATTTAAAATTATGTGTGTTCACGGATAATAAATACCAATTTTGGATTCATTCCCACCTAAATGACGTTCTAGGGTTGTCAGGCCTAGTGTTTGTTTCATGTTCTTCCTTTCTCAAATAGCTAATCCGATTGAAAATATCTGTTTATACAATAATTAAATATTCATACTTTCACTCTCTAATTCCCAAAATGAGATTATTTCCTCATGGTTTCCTTAAAAATCATAAAAACAATAATAGAATTAATCATAAAATTGAATCAATGAAATAAAAAAAACTTGAATTGTATTGACAATCTATCGGGAAATAATTCCACGATCGTTTATGTGAAGTTTATAATCTCGTTCCTAAAACGGAAAAACGAAAATGAAGTAAAATCAAACTAAATACGAAAGGTGTGTAAAACCCTAATGCTAAAGGCCCTATTTATAGCCTTAGATGGTCGTTTTTCTTAACCCTAGGTCAGTTGTCGTTCTTCGTGTTTAAATGGCATTGTAAAGACCTAAACACCCTTCACTCGGAGCAGAATCCGCGTCCAAGGGTCAATGTCGCGATATATCAGGACCTATGTCGCGACGAAGAGATCAGTCCCCTTAATTGGTGTTCTTACGCAGGCGTTGTCGCGACAAAGCATCTGTATGCTGCGACAAAGAAGTCAGTCCCACGTTTCTTCAACTTTGATCCCTTTGTTGCGACATAGAGCAGCCTATGTCGTGACATAGTGATCATCTTCTCATTTGTTCGACTTTTAATTGTCTCCTACACAATCATGAAGTACGTTAGCTAACCTTTAGGCCTCAACTGGCCTTAAAGACAATAAAACAACATTTTTGCACTTTTTTACACAATTTTTTGAAAGATGAAAACCGAGTTAAATCCTACAGAAATATAAGAAAAATACTTTAATTTCAAGCACTTCAAGTGTGAAAACTAGTTCAATCTACTAGGTACAAAATCGACAGATCAAAAACTACTTGTAATCTCCCGATATAGATTTGTATGTTCTTTTTATTTCTAAAATATTTAATTTGTAATTTAGTTTTTAAAACACTTATTTGCAGCGGCTAAATATTACTTAAAACGTTTGTCAATTGATCATATCATATCACATATAATAATACTTGCATAAAACCTTATCATGTTAAAAATAACCTCATGCTATAGTTTATAATTTAAAAGTCTAAGATAGAAGTGCAAAATAAGTTCAAAGAGTTCGTAAAAACCGTAAATAATGTCCATAACCCACATCCATGAAAACATTTTATTACCAAGAGCCTCTCTGAAGATCTGAATCTGAGCCCTAATTACGAAGATTACGCGAGGCACACAACATCATGGGTGAGCTTTTAAAGGCTCAGTGTGATATCAAAACATACATATAGTTTAACATATAGCATAATTCATTACACAACATAATCAAACATTTCGCAGATTTCTCATATCATTAATATTGATAGAATTTCCTACCATCTCCACTATACACCAAATCGAGTTCCCCAGAACTCATCCATCCAATAATGCACCAATTTGTGGACAAGTCACCATATAGATATTGATAAACGATCGCATAGAACATTGTGAACAACTCACCACATAATTGTCGATAACGGCCACATAGTCCCATGATCACATCTTGGACAAGCCACCACATATTTTTGTCGAAACGGCCATATAGTTAGTTAAATTGCCATATTGCTTTCTACTTTCACAAACCCAGCCCATGCATGTGAAATGGCCATTTTACACATATTTATCACTTATCACAATTTTTCGCATATTTCATGCTCACATATCACATATATTACGATTTTCACATTTTTACATGTATCATGCTCACATATTCACATAAATTTCACTTTAGCTTGCTTTAACATACATTTTTTTATATTAAAACATGGATCTCATAACACTTATACACATATCACATAATCATGAGGATAAAATCGCATAACATACATCATACATCACATATTTCACTGAATTTCACATGTAGTAGTTAGATCACTTACTTGGTCTCCTTATTGTTTTGTGTTTTTCAACTCCACACGAGCACTTATGTACCCACAAATAATATTTAATTTAATTTATTAAAATCACTTAAACAACTTAAGGAAAAAGACTAGATCCCACACCTTTGAAACCGTTTGCTCCTTTGTAGTAGTTCCGTTTGAACTTAGTCTCACTTGTGATCTAAACACATTATTTAACTTATTTTAGTCAGGATCTATTGAATATCACAACTTGATATTTAATCTCATATAGAAATCTCACCTACACTTACCCTTTGATTCGAATACTCGGATTCGTTAATCTCACGTAGTCATTATTGATTTATTAAAGGTTGATTGTTCGGTCCTTCATAATGTCATAAGATCGAATTAGTATCATAATTTTTGAAATTTATAAAATACAAACCTATTTTAAGGCCTATACCATTCGGATAAGGTATAGTGCTCCTAAAATGAGGAGTTTTCGAATTGACCGATCTCACTTACATTTCATTCAATTCGAGTTGAACGAAAGAATGAGATTGGAGTGAAATCAATGATTGAGTAATCTAGAATAATCAAATAAATAGGAGAGAAAATGTGTAATTTAGTAACTAAAGAAATTGACAAAAGGAGAGGAAATGGAAGTGAAGAAAAATGGTCACCGGTGGCAACGGTGACGGCAGCACGACGGTAGCTCAGTGGTGGTTCAGTTAGGGAGGTGCGGTGGTACGATCTACTCAAAAGGATGAGGTGACTACCTCCGAACATACTCTCGTTCGGTATAATTTTGGGCTTCCGCAAGTATATGAGCCAAGTTGTAAATATAGTGTGTTTACAGTGGAACACTTGGTAGTATTTCGAGGATCATACCCAAAGGAGGCACGAGACAGTAGTGAACTAAACCCCTACAAAGAATAGAAGTAATTAGTAATCACTTCAAGGATTATAGTACTAAGTGCAATAAAAAGGGTTGTTTAAAAAGCATAAAAAGAAAATAAATAAAGTAAAGAGTTGAGATGTAAAGAATCAATAAATGACTTTGGGGTATTAGGTCGCTTCAGTATGAGTTCTTCAATTGTAAGGTTTTGGGATTTTTCCTTCAACCAACTAGTCACTATCCCAATTGGATCTCTCGATCTTCCGACAGCATAGCAAGTCAATAGAGACTATTTATCGCTAGATGTCACAGTCTAAACCGATTTGGGGAAAGGTTTTCACGGATGAGCAATATCAATTTTGGGTTCATTCCCACCTAAATGAAGTTCTAAGTTTGTTAGGCCTAGTGTGTGTTTGATGTTCTTCCTTTCCCAAACAGTTGATCTGAATTGAAAAATTCATATTAAGCAACAATTAAATAATCATACTTCCACTCCCTAATTCCCTAATTCCCTAGAATGGAATTAGTTCCTCATGGTGTTCTTAATCATAATCAAGACAATGATATATAAAAACATATAGTTAAATAACTCAAATGAAAAAGAAACTTGATTTGTATTGGCAATTTGTTGGGAAAAATTCCTCGAACGTTTATGCAAGTTCTACAATTTCATTTCACATAAAAATACAAAGTAAAAACCAAAAAATAATAAATCATGTGTCTAGACCTAATGCTAAAGGCCCTATTTATAGCCTTGGCCGTCCGTTTTCATTAACCATTGGTCTACTGCCATCCTTCGTGTTTAAGTGGCGTTGTAAAGATCGAAACGCCCTTCAGTCGGTGTAAATTTCGTGTACAGGGATCGATGTCGTGACACACTAGGACCTGTGTCACAACGAAGCCATCAGTCCCCGTATGAAGTGTTATCTTGCAAGCATTATCGCGACATAGCCATATATGTCACGAAAAAGAAGTCAGTCTATGAAATCTCCAAGTCTGGTCCCTTTGTTGCGACGTAAATCATCCTATGTCATGACGAAGTGATCAGCTTCATATTGTGTAACTTCTTATGGTCTCTTACACACTCACAAAGTACATAAGCTAATCTTTAGGCCTCAATCGGCCTTAAAGACAATTAAACAACATTTTAACACTTAGGTTACACAATTTATTTAAAAGAAGAATCTAAGTTAAATCCTATGGGAAAATAAAGAAAATACTTGATTTCAAGCTCTTCAAATGTGAAAACTAGTTCAATCTACTAGGTATAAAACTGACAGATCAAACTCCTCAAAACTTATGTCTTTACTTGTCCTCAAGCAAACAAAATAAAGAAAGAAAATAGAAAAGCTTCAGTTCATATTGTACAAAGATTGGGATCATAGAATTTATTCTAGGTATTATATATTTCTTAATAATTTTAACATGATGAATAAGCATTTTACCCTTTTTGTTTAGAAAATATGTGAGTTCAGCAAGTTTACAATAAACACAAATATAAAAGTTTTATCAATATAAATCCATTAGTGCTTAATACAAATACTTTGATTATCCTAGTACAATATAGATAGTCTTGCTGAGATCATGCAATTTTCACACCTATTCACGCACAAAGTTGTTTAAATCACATAGGGCTTTTTTGCTTGTAACATGTTGAGGCTTAGGATAGGTATGAAATTTAAGGAACAGTTAAGCACAAAAGGGTTACAAACACAAAAATAGTTTGGCACATTGTATTGTTCTCTATTCTTCCTCTTAATGTCCCATTCCATCTCACCCCCTTATCTCTCCCTCTCTCACCTTCCTTTTCTCTCCATTTTAGAAAATCTCAATATAAAGCAATCCCCTTAGCTAGCCTATGAATACTCTCTCTTTTTGTTTCTCGAGTAAGATTCTCTTTTTATTTTTGGTGACTTTATGATTTTTTCACTCTTCATATGTTTTCTTACTCAAGATTCTCCTGCTTTGTATCTACTCATTTTTCATTTTCTTTTTCTTTTGATTTTTCACTATTCTTTTCTCTTTGGCTAAACTAAAGTTCATACATTATATTGATTTTCCTATTTCCCTCTTTTATTTGTAACCTCTACCGTAATGTGTCTACTTACACTCAATACATATGACCATACGTCCATTTTCATGCAATATAGGACCAAAGAAAAGAGTACACACAAATCATCATTTTAGGTTTTTAAGGCTTGTAATGCAATTCATCAAAAAGGATCATAAGGCTAAAAATGGGTACTAATTGGAAATTTAGAATAGGGTTTGGTTGTTTAGCTCTAGATGTATCCAAACAATGTTTTAGCTCATCCCTAAACATCTTAGTATTCATAAATATTCATTTAATCATACCATCTCAAAATTACTATCTATCATATATACTAGCATGATCGTTTCCTCATATTATGCACATCACTTGGTATCAATAATACCTTTCTATCTATACTTAATGTAATATACAGAACTCAAAAATTTAATGCTCAAAACTTAAAAATTCTTTATCATCATGCCAAATTAATCAATAAATACAATCAACCTATTATACATGCTCTTAACCAATCACTTGTATTTCTACAAGCTCAAGCACACATCAAAACAATAAAAACTAAAAATTTAAAACTATACGTAAAAATTCTTATGTTACCCCCCACACTTTAGAAAACACTTTTTTCTCAATGTGTAACCCTATAAATAGTAAGGAAAGAAGTTACCCGATTGCTTGTGAAAGCCCTTTTCTTCTCATGGTAGTTGTCCTTCTCCCTTTCGACATGAATGCTCGAAATTTTTGTGTCTCCATAGTGTGGGGCTCTTAAAATAAGAATTAAGGCATATATATATATAAAAGTAAATTATAATCCTACTCTTACAAATTATATAAGTCTTAAAAAAAAATAATTTCAAAATTACAAGTCTCGAAAAACACTTTATTCCTCCTCGTCCATCTCATCCTCCTCTTCATCATTGTCGTCCTCTTCTTTGGGTTTTTCCGCATTATGCTCCTCATCCACCACCCCAAACATGTCTGATGTGTTAAGGACCCTAATGTTATGTTGTTGAGCAACCTCTTGAAATACTGGTCTGGATTCATATATTCATTGGATCATCTAATCAAGCTTTAGATGACTCCCATCACCAACTTCTTGTTGGGCTGGTGCCAACATTTGTGTAGAAGTTAGTGTAGCCGTCAAATCTCGTGATTTCCTCGTACCCTCTTTCAATTTTTTAGCACGAAGCTCCCTGTATTGTTGGAAGAGGGCACCACCAATGACACTCCTTGACGGCTTTAATGTTTACTCAGTGGTTGTCATGGGCACTCCTACCCTTCTATACAAAGTCGTAATTAAGTGAGGAAAAAAGATCTCCACCTTTTGGCTTCCCACACATCGACCCATATTTTGGTGGATCCACTTCCCTATACAAACTTGTTTTTTTGTAAAATTGAGAATAATAATCCTGCTCAAAAAGCATTAACATTAAAAACATTTAAAGTAGGTATCATGTATTTTCATACAATTTGGATCCACATTTTGGATTTAGGAAACATAATAGCTTGGTTAAATGAAGTAGGGATACTAGTGCTTTGCAAAAATTTGCATTCCTCGTTCCCTCAGTCAAATATGTAATTACTTCGTTCATGTTTATATCACTAAAGGATTCTAAGTCGGCTTGATCTAAGAAATCTTGTTCATAATAAGGAGCATTGAAGAATTTACATATTATTTTAGGGGTTACCTTAACACTAACTTCTCTTATCACTAAGGTTTCCCAATTGAGTTCATCATTAGTCCTAGATATATAATCTTTTAAAACATTATAAAATTCCTGAACTATTAGGATAATCACAGGTTCTTTGGAGATGGTCCAAAATTGTTCCCACCTATGATACCTGGCTAGAGGCCAGATTTCCTTGCACAAAACCATCAAAAGGTCAAAACCCTTCTCTTGAATGAATGTCTTCCCTTGAAGCTCATTAAATATCTTTCTACATTTGCATTCACAAAATTCGAATGGTTTGTTCCAAAGAATGTTCAGATTCTATAGTACGTCTAACCTTTCTAGGAGGCATTTTAAATAATAGAGATATGAGAATAAGATTTCTAAACCTGATTTGGTGTGCTTCTCTCCTTGCTTGAAAACTTGAAAAGTGAAAAGAGAAAACAGGAAAATGAAAGATTTTTAGGTTTTTGAAGGTTTTTACGAGTTAAAATTAAATGGAATAAGTTAGAATAGTAATTTAGTATTTATAGGGGTTAGATATTAGAGTATTAAGGTCTAAAAATCTGGAAAAAAAAAGCACTTAGCCGTTGAGTTACGCAGTCGAATCGGGTCGATCCTACAAAAGTTGCAGTCGATCTCGCAACACAAAGAGTCTTCTTCGTGACAAATGTCTCAGTTCCTCTTTTCCGTGACATACTTTAGGCGTCTTCACGACATCCTCCTCTATTCCGAAAATCACCTAACCTATTCTCTTTGTCGTGACATTGGCATCAATCTTGTTCTTCCTTGGTTCTATCACCTATGTTGCGACACAAAGAATGGTGTGTCGTAACATACCCTATTTTCTGATAATTCCTCAAATAAAAACTTGTTAGAAAGATATACAATAATATACAAAAGTTAGTACCACCTCTTTTTCCTTTAAGTCTTACTATCGGACTCATCCAGTGTGCTTACCCTTGTCGAGTGGATCCAATTTTGTTCCCCTTTCGCCCATCTCTCCTTAGACTTCTCTACTTCCTTCAATCGATCCCTTTCTTTAAATCGGTTAATTCATTCTTTGTTCATGAAGGGGATTCGATTGTGCCCTTCTTTTCCATTTACTTCTAGCAAATGATAACGCTTGTTGTACTTCTCAGCTTCATTATTTTTATCCCTACATTTGAAGGTCTCTACCTTACTATTAATTCACATCATGAGTTTGTCATTTTCAAGTCAATGGTAAACCTTGATGTGGCTAAGAATGGTCTTCCTAGTTGAATGGGGATATCCCTGTCTTCCTCAAAATCTAGCACAACAAAATCTGTAGGGATGATGAAACTTTGTACCTGAACTAGTACGTCCTCTAGAATTCCCTTCTATCGTACAGATGACCAATCAGCTAGTTGTAGCGTAACTTGGGTATTTTTAAGATGTCCACTCCCAAGTTTCTCAAATACTAATAAAGGCATCAAATTTATGCTTACACCGAGACCGCATAATTCCTTGTTAAACTAAAGATTCTCAATTTTAATTGGAATGGTGAAACTACCGGGATCCTTCAGCTTTTGGGGAATTACTTTATAGATAATTGCACTACACGATACATTTACCTCCACTTGTTCTCCTACCTTGATTTTTCGATGCCTTGACATGATCTCCTTTAATAATTTGGCGTACTTGGGTGCCTTTCTATCAATTCAATCAAAGGTAGGTCAATGTTTAAGGATTTGAAAAGGTTTAGAAAACTTATGAAATCGTCTTCATCTTATCTCTTCTTTTCTTCTCACCTTTTCAGAAATGGAATTGAGACACTCTTGTCTATCTTAGGCTTGTCTTCTTTCTTTCCCAATGCCTCTTTTGATGGTACCTCTTTAGGTTTCATGACTTCAGTGTTATGGTCAAAAGGGATATCTATAATCTGATGAGAGTCGCTAGGCTCTTCTCCTTTTTTGGATGGTCTTGGACTACTCAGTACTTTGTCCGATCTTAACTCAATTACCATTACTTTCTCTTTACCTTCTCGTCGAGGGTTATTCTTAGTATTGCTAGGGATACCCGAACCTATTTACCTTGAAAGATCACTTACCATACTCATTAATTGGTTTATCCTTTTTTTCAGCTTTACCATTGTTCTAGTGGTATTATTAGAGCAATCAGACTGTACTTGTTTCACATTCGCCCTCATGGAATGTATTTCCCCTTCGATTCAATATAACCTTTGACCCATGCAATATGGTCGCCTTCAACCGCCCTTTTTGATTGTCTTTGCAAGAATGAGGGTTGGTAACTGGGATTTCTTACTTGTGTATTGTTGTTACCACTACCCCCTTGACTTCCTCCCCATCTAAAGTTAGGATGGTCTTTCCATCCCAGATTATAAGTATTCGAGTAAGGATTTCCACTTCGACTACTCACATAATTAGCCTCCTCAAGATTGGTGAGATAATGGTATAGAGGCTTATATTCTCCTTGGGATGGTGGTACCCCTATAGTAGATTTTATTTGATTTAGTCTTTCTAATAGTTGTTGGTACTTGTCATCCTCTTGGATCTTTTTTATCGAAGTAGTTTTCTACCCGTAAGTAAACCTCTCAGTAGGCCACTGGCAGGAGTTTATTGCCATATTTTCGATTAGCCCATAAACATCATTATAAGTCGTGTTCATTAGGGCTCCTCGTGCTACACCATCTAGAGTTGATTTGACCAATGCGTCCAACCCATTATAGAACGTTTGCAATTGCATCCACTCCGACATACCATGATTAAGGCATTTTCAAACTAATGTTTTGAATTGTTCCCATATTTCATGGAACCCTTTGCCTTTAAATTGTCAAAATGTTGACAATTCTCTCATTAGCTGGATTGCTTTCCCTATAGGGAAAAACTTCTGCAAGAATTTCCCCACCAATTCATCCCATGTTATGATAGAACTTGGTGCCTGTGCATCTGGCCAAGAAAATACATTATCAGATAATAAGAAGGATAATAATCTAAGACATATGGCATCATCAGTAATACCATTAAATCGAAAAGTATCACATAATTGTAAAAATTGCTTCAAATGTAATTTGGGATCTTCAACCATTATCCCTCTAAATTGTAAGTTGTTTTGTATCATTTGAATTATAGCAAGTTTCATTTCAAAATTATTAGTAGCGATAGCAGGTTTGTTTGCAGGGAGTTGTGGAGGTATATAAATGTTTTCTATGCTGATAATGGGATCTTCAACTGGATCGGCTATTTCTTCTCTTTCCTCCTGTGGTGGTAGGTTTTGCATCGATTGTTGGGTTTTGTGATTTCGCCTAATCAATGCTTTAGGGTTATCATAAACCAAATTTAATTAAATAGAAAGAAAATTATGAAAATCAAATAAAAATAAATAAATTAAATAAATAAAGTACAGGAAATCGTATTTATAACCTAAAATTTTCCTAATTATTCTATTCACAAAGAAAGAATAAAATTTACTAAAGCGTTTGCCACCGACAACGGGGCCAACAACTTGACCACCTTTGAACGTACTCTTGTTCGGTGTAGATTTTGGGATTCTGCAAGTATATGGGTCAGGTTGTAAATATAGTGTGTTTACAACGGAACACTTGGTAGTATTACAAAGATCGTACCCGAAAGAGGCGTGAGATAGTAGTGAATTAAATCCCTACAAAGAAATGAAGTAATTAGTAATCACTTCAGGGATTATAGTACAAAGTGCAATAAAAAGGGTTGTTAATAAAAAGCATAAAAAGAAAAGAAATAAAGTAAAGAGTTGAGATGTAGGGAATCAATAAATGGCTTTGGTGTATTAGGTTGCTTTAGTATGAGTTTTTCAATTGTAGAGTTTTAGAGTTTTTCCTTCAATTAACAAGTCACTACCCCAGTTGGATCTCTTGATCTTCCGCCAGCATAGCAAGTCGATAGAGACTACTTATCACTAGATGTCATAGTCTAAACCGGTTTAGGGAAAAAGAAACTTGATTTGTATTATCAATCTGTCGCGAAATATTTCTCGAACATTTATGCGAGTTCTACAATCTCGTTTCAAATAAAAATACAAAGTAAAAACTAAAAACTAATAAATGGTGTGTTTAGACCTAATGCTAAAGGTCCTATTTATAGCCTTGGTCATCCGTTTTCATTAACCCTGGGTTTGTTATCGTTCTTTGTGTTTAAGTGGCATTGTAAAGACCGAAACACCCTTCACTTGGTGTAGATTTTGCTTCAAGGGATCGATGTCGTGACACACCAGAACCTGTGTCGCAACGAAGCCATCAGTCTCCATTTTAAGTGTCAACCTGCAAGCGTTGTCGCGACATAGCCCATTATATCGTGACAAAGAAGTCAGTCTCTGAAATCTCCAAGTCTGGTCCCTTTGTTGTGACATAGATCATCATATGTCGTGATAAAGTGATCAGGTTCATATTTGTTCTAGTTCTTATGGTCTCTTGCACACTCACAACGTACGTTAGCTAACCTTTAGGCCTCAATCAACCTTAAAGACAATAAAACAACATTTTAGCACTTAGGTTACACAATTTATTTAAAAGAAGAATCCAAGTTAAATCCTATGGAAACAAAAAGAAAATACTTGATTTCAAACTCTTCAAATGTGAAAACTAGTTCAATCTGTTGGGTATAAAACCGGTAGATCAGAAGGGGTTCAGTCACTTTAAAATAAGGAGAGGAGAAAAAGAAGAGAAAAGAAAAAAATCAAAGAAAAGGGGAGGTGTTCACGAAAAAGGATCAGTCCCCTTAATTGGTATCATCATGCAGGCATTGTCGCAACATAGCTTAAGTATGTCGCGAAAAAAAAGTTAGTCCCACGTTTCTTCAAGTCTAATCCCTTTGTTACGATGTAGACCAGCCTATGTTGCAACATAGTGATCAGCTTCTCGTTTGTTCGACTTCTAAAGGTTTCCTGCACACTCACGAAGAAAGTCAGCTAACCTTTAGGCCTCAACTAGCCTTAAAGACAATAAAAAAACTTTTTTGCACTTTTCTACACAATTTATTCAAAGATGAAACTGTGTTAAATCCTACAAAAATATAAGAAAAATACTAATTTCAAGCTCTTCCAGTGTGAAAAATAGTTCAATCTTCTAGGTACAAAACCAACAGATCAAACTCCCCCACACTTAAGTCGTTGCTTGTTCTCAAGCAAACAAAACAAGAAAAGGAAATAAAGCAAGAAAAACAAACAAAGGAGCTTGAGTTTATATCTTACAAAGATTAGGTTTGTAGCATCTACTCATATTTCTTAATAATTCTAACATGATGAGTGAGTAATCTTACCATTCTTATTTAGGAAAATATAAGGTCAGTAAGTTACAAGAAATACAAATATCAAAGTCTTATCGATAAAATTTCATCAATGCCTAATACAAGTACTTTAATTATCCTAGTACAATATAGATAGTCATAATGAGATCATGCAATTCCACATACATCCAAACATAGAGTTGTTTAAGTCACATAAAGCTTTTCGAATTGTAACGTGTTGAGCCTTAGGATAGGCATGAAATTCAAACAATAGTTAAATAGAAAGAGTTACAAACACGAAAACAGATTGACACATTGTATTGTTCCCTATTCTCCCACTTTAATGTCCCATTCTTTCTCACCTCCTTATTTATCCTTCTCTCGCCTTTCTTTTCTCTCCAATTAGGAAATCTCAATATAGTCTAATCCCTTTAGCTAGCTGATCATGCTACGAACGTCACAGCAAATATGTGCAAGCGTACACTGTCGATGCAAGTATAGTAGATAAATGCATAACCTGTCGGATATCGATCCCACGAGGATGAATTTTTATTGTTTATAATTGTCGGTGCAATGAACAAGTAAATGAAATAAAATTGTGAGATTGAATTGTTGAAGCAATAATGTAAAATTAAAAATGAAATGGAATAATAATGAAATGGGGTCCCCAACGTGATTAGTCAGCAGAAAACTAAGTGTGGCTCACAAGGTTTAAAATAACAGGTAATTGTTGTTGCAATAAGGCACAATGAATGTCTTACCAAGCTTGGCTTTCCTATTAGATCTAAGACTTAAACATGCGCACTAGCCACACCTTCCAATGCTCGCAATGCAACACATTCAAGAACAAGTGGATTAAATTCTTTCAATCCTTAAGCAACTTTCGTTGTCTTGCTTGTTAATTTAATTTGTCATTGCACCTTTCTATGACAGTGACTACAATCACACTTTCGTGGTCAAAACAATCAAACCGAAAGAATTAACAGTAAAAGCAAGCTTGAATAAGATATCATTTTGGCTAAAAACCAAGAGTACTTCCATACAAACTTGAAATGAACATGAATCACCAGCGTTTAAGTAAAGAAATGTAAAAGAGACAAATGGAGAATACTATTCCTAGGCTACTTAACTTGCTCCCTTACTTCCCTCTTGCATCGCACTTAGGGCTCCTTGTCAGGAGAAAATTTTCACCCCTTCATGTTAGTTCACCCATGGCGGCCTCAAGCCTCCCCTAATCGAAAAGCTTTAAAAGTTTGGTTGAAAAAGAATATGCACCAAAGGAGACTAAAGGAGAGAGAGAGAGAGATTTTCTCTTTCCTTGTGAGTATTTATGTCCCTCCAAATTGTACAGGTATCTCTTCTGTAGAATTAATCTGTCTATGGTCATACCAATTGGTTATATCAGACTGGATAGCTCATGCGATTGTTGTTCTTATCCGGACAGCTGTTAAGTGCGGCGACAATTTTGGGTGCAATTCTGGACATGCTTACACAACAACAACTCTAGACATATTCACACAGCAATAATTTTGAATGAGTTCCTGCAGTGACAACTTTGGGCATTCTCATGTAGCGACATTTCTGAACATCGTCACGTAGTAACAATTTTGGGCGCAATATTGGACATTGTCATACAGTGACAATTTTGGGTTCAATTCTGAATAGACTCATGCAGCGACATTAGTAGTAAAATATGAAAAAATTAAGAGCAACTAAGATAAAGTCCATTGAGTTAGAAAATGCAATAAACTAAACTAAAAAATGCTAATATATGTGCGAAGGATGACTAAATGGGAACAACTTAAACAATATAGGGAGAAATCAATGGTTCTCTCTAGTACTATCACCAGCCTATGAGTATTCTTTTGTTTTTTGAGCAAGATTTTTTTATTCTTTTTGGTATTTTTGTGACTTTGTCACTTTACATATTCTTTCTCACTCATGAATTTTCTCTTTTGTTTCTACTCACTTCTTTTCTTTTTGATTTGTCACTATTTTTCTCTTTCTGGCTATATCAAAGTTCATATTTCATATTGATTTTCCTATTTCTCTCTTTGTTTTACAACCTTCACCGTAATGTGTCTACTTACCCTCAATACATATGGTCATATATCTATTTTCGTGCAAAATAGGACCAATGAAAAGAGTACACACAAATCATCTTTTTAGGTTGTAGAGGCTTGTAATGTAGTTCATCAAGAAAGGTCATAAGGCTTAAAGATGGATACTAATTGGAAATTCAAAATAAGGTTTAACTTTTTAGCTTTAGATGCAACCAAACAAAACCTGAGGTCATCTTTAAACACCTTAACATGCACAAATATCAATTTAGTCACATAATCCCAAGATTACTATCTATCATATATATTAGCATACTGATCGCGCTATGAACATCACAGTAATAATGTGCAAGCGTACACTATCGATGCAAGTATAGTAGACAGATGTAAATCTGTTGGATATTGATCCCATGAGGATGGCTGTCTTTTGTTTATTAATGTTAATGCAATGAACAGATGAACCAAGATAAATTGTGATAATAGTTGTTGGAGCATTAATTTGAAAATAAAGATGAAATATGATAATGATAAAATGGGGTCTCCAACATGAATAGTCAGTAGAATACTAAGTGACTCACAAGGTTTTAAAGAATAGGTGATTGTCGCTGTAATAAGGTATAATGAATAGGGGTGAGCAAAACTCGATTTGAATCGAAAAATTCAAAAAAAATTTTGAATTTTGAATTATTCGAATTCGAGTTAAACAAATCGAGTTGAATTTTTTTTTCGAATTTCAAGTTTGAATCGAGTTTAATTTTCGAATTCGAATTTTTCGAATAATTCAAATAAACCGAATAAAACTATATTATTTTTAATTTTAAATTTATATTACCCAAACCCAATACCCAAGCCCAATTTACTATACACAGTTTCCCTCAAAACCCAAACCATTTATCTTACCCAATTTTTTCCCCTAATATTTAAAACCCATCAACAAACTAAATCCAAATATTTTTAAACCCAAATATAATTTGATTCTTCAAAAACACTCATAAACTAAACCCAAATATTTTTAAACCCAAATATAATTTTATTCCTAAATAATGCTCATAAACAACTCATTTTCGTGTCTAAATTTATTGTTCCTTTTTGTTTATTATTGTTATGGTTAGGTGTATTTATTTGGAAAAGAAATTGAATATATTAACTTTGTAAACCCAAAATCTATTTTTTCTTCCTAAAAAACCCTAAATTAAAACCCTCAAAAGAAGAAGCTTAAGCTTCTACAATGGTTTTGTGTTATTACTGTTCGTTTATTTTACTTTTGTTGTGTTGTTTTTATTTTTTGTGTTGTTGTTTGGAATGGTGTTGTCGTGTAGGTTTTTACTGTATTTTGGACTGTTGCTTATGTTTTTCTATAATCTTGTTGTGTTATTGATGTTACTTGGATTTATGTTGTTTACTTGAACTTTTGCTTATTTTTTTATTATAATCTTGTTGTGTTGTCATTGTTTACTTGGATTTTTTCACATATTTATTTCAATTTTTCGTTGTATAGTCATGTTTAAAAACTTTAAATAAAAATATATTTTTTTTAAATTACATAAAATTAAACAACACCAAGTTAATTTTTTTAATTTAACTCTAACAAATATATTTGATTTGATTCGAATTCTATCTCACTCGACTCGACTCGTTTCGTAAAAATTTCAAATCGAGTTAGGATGATGAAATAGGATACGAAAACTCGATTAACTCGAAAATTTTTCATTCCATTCGATTCGATTGAATGCTCACCCCTAATAATGAATGACTTACCAAACTTGGTTTCTCTATTCGATCTAAGACTTAAATATGCACACTAACCACACCTTCCGATGATGGCAATGTAACACATTCAAGAACAAGTGGATTAAATTCCTTCAATCCCTAAGTAACTTCCTTTGTGTTGCTTGTTAGTTTAAACTATTGCTGCACCTTTCAGTGACAGTGACTGCAATAACACTTCCGTGGTCAAAACATTCAAACCCAAAGATTAAACCATAAAAGCAAGCTTGGATAAAATATCATTTAGTCTAGAAATCAAGTGTACTTCCCTACAAACATGAAATAAAAATTAATCACCAGTGTTTAAGAAAAGAAATGTAAAAGAACAAATGAGAATACTATTCCTAGGTTACTCGACTTGCTCTCTTACTTCCCTCTTTCGTCGTAGTTAGGGGCTCCTCGTTAGGAGCTGTTCTGCCTCCCCTTCACATCGGATCACCCGTGGGAAGCTTAGGCCTCAATAGCCGAAAAGCTCAAAAGCTAGGTTCTAGAAGATTATGCACAAACGAGACTAAAAAGACCCTTTTTCTCTTTCCTTGTGAGTATTTATATCCCTCCAAACTGTACAGGTGTCTCTTCTGTAGAATTGATCTATCTATGGTCATACTAGTTGGTTATACCAGGTTGGATAGCTCATGCAATTTCTGTTCTTATCCGGACAGCTGTTAGATGCGACGACAATTTTGGGTGCAATTCTAGATATGCACATACAGTGAGCTATCAAATGCGGTGATAATTCTGGGCGCAATTCTAGCTCAGCACAATTTAGGATATGCTCATACAGCGAGCTGTCAAATGCAACAACAATTCTGGGCGTAATTCTTGATATGCTCATGCAATGACATTAGTGGTAAAATATGCCAAAAATTAAGGGCAACTAGGCTAAAGTCCATTGAGCTAGAAAATGCAATAAACTAAAGTAAAAAATGCTAAAAAATATGTGCTAAAGACAACTAAATGTGAACAACTTAACCAATAAACAGGGAGAAACAATGGTTCTTTCTAGCACTATCACACCCCCAAAATTGAGTTTTTACTTGTCCTTAAGTAAAACAGAAACTAGCAAGGCTACACAAAAAATTCACCAAGGCAAATGATCATTCTAGCAACTTGATTCATCTAAAATCCAAATGAATGAATCACATTTAGATGACAGAATATTGTGCCGACAACTCATAAGTATTAATAACTAAAATTGCAACTTCATCAAAGCCCGCATCATGCCTCAAATACTAAATTCCATCTACCAATATAGCATTTATTGTACAATAATATATACATATATCTTTTTCTTTTCCCCTTTTTTTTTATGTGACTGAGGGATGTCGTTGCATTACTATACCCTTTGTTCCTGAGAAGTAATGATGGAGTGCAACAAACCCCCAGGGAGCAAGTAATTGAGCAGACACACACTCTTGCAACGACAACCTTTGGCTAGATTCATTTTTCTAACACTTGCATTGGAGTGTTTCCCCTTAAACAGTTCACAATACACCCACATTGCAGTGTCTCCTATTTATAACTATATATAAGCAGTTGTAAAGGACATATTCATTCAAGATTCAAGGAATGATGCTAGTCATTCATTACTAATGCAATCTAAATCATTCATCAAAGAATTGAAGATACAAAATTCAGCCAAATTTATCCAACTCATTCATTGATAGCTCGCATGATTCAAGAATTAAGCATCGAATGTAACGAAAATTTTCAAACACATTTGCATTAACCATTCATAAACCTTGCATGTTTCATTAAACTAAAAAAAATTTGAAATGTTGGTGCATCTCCAAATGTGGTTTATCCTATTGCAATTTTGGCTTGCACGGATCCCTCTCATGAAACCTACATTTTGAGCATTGATCAATAATCGAGATAAGAGTCCATATAAAATAAGAAAAGATAGGGAGATATGGGGTCTCCCTATCGAAGGCCATACTCCGGATAAAAGGTCTCCTAGAGCCTAGAATTGCATTTCACCATATAACGCACTGATTGGACGCATTCCATGATTTTGAAGACCCACGATGTGTCAAAGCCCATGCGAAGCAAGATCTTCTCAAGGTAACTCCATTCCACGCGATCATACGCCTTGCTCATGTCAAGCTTGGCTATGAACCCTTTGTTGGGGCCATTCTTTGCATTCTGCAAGTAATGAGTTAACTCATGAGCAATAATAAAATTGTCATAAATCATCTTACCTGGTACAAAGGCATTTTGATTAGGGGAGATGAAGCACGGGAGGAGCACTTTGAGACGGTTGGCCCACACCTTGACCACCATTTTGTAAATCACCCGACACAGGCTTATAGGTCTATACTTAGACATATCATTGGATTTTTTGCCTTTGGGAATAAGCATCACAATTGTATCATTTATATCCTTGACGCTACGTTCATCCACCAGTAGCTGCTTACAATATTTCAAGACATCTTGGCCAACGATCTCCCAATTCTCCTTGAAAAAAAGGCCAGACAAACCACCACAACCAGGAGATTTCTTGGGATTTATATGGTTGAAAGCTTTGATAATCTCCTTGTCCTCAATAGGTCTCGTAAGAGTGTCGTTCATCTCCTGGTGACACATCTAGGAATGGCCGACAGAATGTGCTCCATATTCGAGCTACCAACAATCTTAAAGAGGTCAATGAAATAATCCTTAGCCACTTTGCAAACACCCTATTGGTCAATGATCCACCTACCCTCCTCATCCTCGTCTAATAAACCTTCAATCTTGTTTTCTTTATTTCTGTCGGAAGCTCGAATGTGAAAGAAACGAGTATTTCTATCCCTCTTCTTAAGCCACCTAACACGAGAACACTGGGCTTAATAAGTTCCCTCAGCGTTGTCCAAACCAACAAGCTCCTCCTTAGCAATGCACAGCCTTTTGGTGCTACCCTCGGTTCCATTCCCTTCTATAATCTCATTAATCTCCACAACGAGATCTTTAATACGCTACTTATTGCCTCTGAACCTACTTCACTGCCAGCTTCCTAAGGAAGAACGAATTATATTACAACCATGCAAGACATCACCACTCTTTTTTTCCCAAGCCTCTCTAATGAAATCTTTGGCCTCCCTATCTTTGGCCTAGCAAGCTTCAAACCGAAAGCTCAGCCTTGGGTCCCTAAACATTTCCTTGGAGTTCCTTTCAAGAGTATCCATTAATATCGCATCATGGTTTGAATGAGCCTATCGAAGCACATGCGAATAAAGGAAATGACACAGCCTGAACCACCCAAGGGAAACCATAAATCTGTATAATCTCTCTTTGACCATCCCACCTCCTCTACAATTGTTAGTCCAAGTAAACCAGTCATTGTCTGGTTTCACGTCCACCAATGTCATATCAACCAATGTTTTGCTAAAATCATCCGTCACAGTACGTGCCTTACACCTTCGTTTCTCAGAGTCATCTAATATTTCATTGAAATCCCCCTATGACCCACTCCTCATTGACTTGGCTACCAATATCTCAAATCAATCTCCAGGTAAGGTGAAGTTGCCCTAGCTCAGGATAGTCATATATCCCTGTGAACTGAAATTTATCAAGGCTCCTAGCTTTGACGATCATGTCCACATGGTTAGAGGAATAGCTTTGAATGTCCATGCATGTATCATCATCCCACATGATAGCCAAACCACCATAGCTTTTGTTCGAGTCCATAACGAAACATCCTGACATGTTGCACCTTCTTTGAATCCTATCAAAATCACAGCTTCTAATTTTAGTTTCACTTAGAAAAATAATGTTAGGACGATTGGCAGCAAGGAGATGCCTCAACTCAGCCACTGTCACGAGGTTCCTCAACCCACGATAGTTTCAGCAAAGAAGCTTCACGGCTCCCGGCGGGGCTGGTCACTAGCCTCGCCTTTGAAGGGGCTATACCCTCTATTAACTTTCTTCATACAACAAGTACAAGACTCCCCTCATTTCCTTCACCTGAATCGCGAGATTTGGGCTGTACCCTCCATCAACTTTCTTCATACAACACGTACAAGACTCCCTTCATTTCCTTCACCTGAACCGTGATATTTCTTCCTCTTCCCCTTACTCCTAGTATCCTTATCCTTTAAGCATAACAGAGATCTCTTAAGAACTTGATAGGATGAGGCTGAAGCTTCCTCGGAGGACTTAACTGTATCTCTCCCGCATTCCTCGGTCCCCTTTCCTGATTCTCAATAGGCAACACCCACATCCTTACACCCTATTGTTCAGATTCTTCAGTCACCAGCTCGACTCCATTTCTCATCCGTCCACCACCTTGACCCACAGGAAGAAGTTGCGCCCTCAACCATATACCATATTGGTAGGAAGCAGGGTTATCATCTTGCTAATATAACGAACATTTCTTAGTCCCATGTCCTATCAGCCCTTAGATATAGCAAAATATGGGCAGTCTTTGAAATTTCAGAAAATAGGTAATCTCGTGACCCTCTTTATCTACCAGACAAGCCACCCTTCTAAGAGGTTTTGTCATATCCACAAGAACACAAACTCTAATAAAGTTAACCCATCCCCCCTTAATACCTCCAATCAATAGCCAAAACCTTTCCCACAACCCCCACTTCCATAGCAATTTTCCTATCCATTAATTCCAACGGAATGTTGTGGATTCTCATTCGAAAGGGGACCATAAAAAATACATAGGAACCCCAAGTATTGTCTTAAACAAAAGGGACCATGGACAGATCATGTTGATCAAAGAGCCAAGGTGCTAGGTTGAATATCCTCCCCCGATCATTCATTGAGCCAAATTTTATCAAGAAACACCCATCACTAACCTCTACGAAGTTTACCCACTCAGAGGTATACCACAGTGAATGAAGGACCCTATACATGGCCTATTTGTTCACCTGTTCAGAGGTCAAGAGTTCTCCAACTGCCCAAGATTTTCGTCCCTTCATGTCAATGATAGAAGAACCCTAGATAAAAATCTTTTTGGATTCCTCCTCCTAGAATTTCAATCTTGCCATCATTTCCCGAACTTCCTCGTCCATATTGCTCGCCCACCGTCTTTTACTCGGGGAGCCATAACACTCAGTTCCAACGCCAAACAAAAAAGAGGGATCACGAGCAAAAGCAAGCACCACAGAATCTTCGAACTTGAGAAGAACAAAAAGAAGAACACATAACCCAAAACCTACTAAAACAAAAAAAAACAGAGTAAAAAGTATCAAACAATGATCTTTTCCATAAACGTAAAAAGAAAATAAAGAAACAAAAACTATCTGATTTAAAGAAGAAAACTTCCTGGAAGAAAGACGTGAAAAATCACTGTTTACAAGCAAAAACATGTAAAGCCATGTAAAAAATAAGAGTGGGACCCATGATCTAAACGGAAAGAAAGAGAAAATAACGAAAATAACACCGACGAATATTCTTTTGACATACTGATGCTTCTGACCCCACCAAAGCTTCTCATTCAAGAACCTTGACCAAAGCGCCCAATGCTTCCACAGTCTCACCGTACCACAGCACAATGGCATGTCTCATCAAGATTGATAGAATCCAGAGACCTACCACGAAAAATCATAAAATATTCCCCACAACAGCAGAATATTCTCAGAAACGTGGATCAAGACTATCCATACAATTTAACACCTACAATATTGGTTATAATAAGAAAAGATAATATCAAGAAATACAAAAAAGAATGATGTCACCTGATTTAGGCCATGAAACAGAAAGTCATTCGCCTTCGAAAGTATTCAACACAAACGCACCAATATGAGATCCCTTAGTAACACCCAAGATCAATATGAACCAACTAGAGATAAAAAATTCTCTCCAAGATTAAATGATTCGAGAAGGTAATCAGCAATAACAAGCATGAGATAGCACCGAAAGAAGCAAAAGACCACCGCCACAAAATAAAGTGGACACCTTACACCCACCATTCAATCTCAAGGGAGAACGGACACAAAGGCTAGAAAAGAATCGCAAGAATCTTGGAGGATTTTTTTGCTACATTGAGTTTTGAGGGATTTTGGAGAAAATAAATGGGGGAGTAAAATTTTGGAGAAAAAATATTAAAAATGGGGGGAAATGGGTTTGGGGTATATGAAGGGTGAGATGGGAGGAGAGTAAAAGTTTTGGGGAAAGTAAAAAGGTTTGAAATTTAGGGTAAAAATGTAAAATATTATAGTTTGATATTCGATTTATTCAAATTCGAAAACTCAACTCGATTTGAACTCGAAATTTGAAAAAAAATTTGATTTTTTCGAGTCGAATCGAGTTTTGCTCGCCCCTAATTTTACACATTTAAATAAACAAATACATATATTTATTTTTTTAATAATACATATATTTATTTTTCATATTGGATTAATATAATTGTTTCTATATGCAATATATCAAATGTAAAATGGTGTTAATTATGTAATGTTGTTAGTGATTTGTGAAATTTTAATCAAATTAAGATTTCATATATAAAGTCACACAAAACCAAAATTCATGCATAACATTCCACATTGCATTAAGGTTCATATATAATTTTGATATTTATCTTTTTTAATTTGATAAAAATAATTATATATATATTTATAATGGGTAATGATAAAAGTTGTGGGAATGAGATAAAAAAGATATCTTTTTATAAAAGAGATAAAAAAAATTAATTATTGTACTATTGAAAAAAATTATAAGATCATTAGAAAGAATTAACATTTTTTATTTAAAACTCGAGCAATAACCATCGATTAAAGTGAATTCATTCATGTTTGAAATTAAAATTTGATTTACATATTAACTTATGTGGTGAAATAGTATCTGCGCTTGTGTGAATTTGAAATTGATAAAAAGAACTAATTTGATTTGATTTTTTCACCCTTCAACTTTAAAAAAAAAATTATTTTAATCTTCAATTTAATTTTTTATCTTTTTAGTTTTTGAACATGCATTGTTTATTAAACTATCCAAAACATTAACTTTACCAGCATGTTATATACGTGGATTGTTATGTAAGCAATTAATTAATTTTTAAAATTAAAAAAATTTAAAAAAACTTTTATAATTTTAAATTTTTTAAAAAATATATTTTTTAGTTTTAAATTTTAAAAAAATTAATTAATTGTTAACATGACATCTACATGACAATCCACATGAATGCCATGTTAACAAACGTAAAAAACATTAGCTTTTTCATTATTTTGAGAGGATTTAATAAACAACACAAATTTAAAAAAAAAAGATAAAAAGATTAAATGTAAAACTAAAATGATTTTTTTTATAAAGTATAAAAAAATTTACTGGTGGAATTAGTTACACCATGTTTAGTTGGGAGGAATGGAATAACACTTTTCTCTTATTCATTGAATGGTAAATCATTCTTTTATTTGGTTGAATGTAATATTCATCAAATGTTTCAATGGAATAGTAAAACATTTCTTGTCCTTTGTAATAACTATTATTTAGTATCACCAAAAATGACTATTTTATATAACCTAGAATAATAAAACAAAATTAATTTCTAGATTAGTCCTTTAAAATTTGGAGTCAAAAAATATAAAATAAAATATTTAAAATATTTCAATATAATTTAATATAAAATATTTTTTTCCAAAATATAATTTAAAATAAAAATAAAAAATTCTTTTAATATAATTTAATATAAAAATAATTAAGAATGTTATTATATTGTATATTAGTATTTTTATTAAATTATATTTAATAATAATCTTATTAAAATTTAATAACAATAATAATAATAATTTATCTAAAAAAATTCTGTTAAAGGTATTATTATCATTTCAATTTTTTCTTTATACTAGTATAATGTCTATTCTATTCAATCAAAAACAAAAATATTATTATAGTTGTATTTTATTGGTTTAAGGATGTAAAAAACCCTCAAACTTTTTAGAAACAACAATTAAGTCCCTATTTTTTTTGTGCATTCACTTGGATACTTAAACTTTCAAAATGCATAAAAAAAACCCTCAAACTTTTTAAAAAAATCAATTAAGCCCCCGATTATTTTTGCACTCAATTGGGTATTTGAACTATTATATTATATACATCAAAAAGAACCTTTGACCATTAACTTTAACAGTTGACTATTAAAGTTAACTGCCTTAATTTTTTTGGTTAAAGCCACCCAATCTCACAACTACGACGTGACATGAGACAAAAGAATTATAAAGAATATTAAATATTAATAAAAATATAAAAATTAAAATTAGAAAAAAATTATACAATGCATCAAAAAGGTTCTTTAACCATTTTTGCCACATGTCACGTTGTGGTTGTGACACGTGGTGACTTTAACTGAAAAAAAATTAGGGATGATTCAAGTATCTAATTAAGTGAAAAAAATCAGATGTCGAAACCATCTTTTTTTGGCGAACGACGTGTCTCAAAAAAAAATCATTTAAAATTGATAAATAATGGGAGTCGCCACCAATCCTTTATTTGGTGTGATTGGATCACCACAAAACGTTTTAAAAGCCGTTTTGAAAACATGTAGATCTTCGAAATCCAAAAAAATAAGTTCGGGAGTCGATTACGCATGAGGAAGGGTTAGCACCCTCATTGGTACCGTATTGATTATTTTCGGGTCTTAATCTGTGACATTTAAAAGTTCAAATAAAGCTTAAAATACGATCCTTGAATGCACGTGTTAAGTTTAAAAGAAATTGAGTTTGTTTGAAAATCTCGCTATTTCAGAGTGATCGAGGAAGAAAAGCTACGTCCAGTGAGTTAGGACACGACATTTCAAGATCCAGAAATAATGAGCTTTCCTTTGTAAAACCTTTTGAAACTTTTGCGAAAAGGATATTTGATTATCTCAATTTGAAGAAAGGTTGAACCTAGTGAGTTAAGGCGCAATATTTCGAAATCAGAGATAAGGAAACATTGCCTCGATTAAGGGTATTCAATTATTTCGATTTGAAGAAAAATTGCACCTAGTGAGTTAAGGCGCAAAGTTTCGAAACCCGAAATAAAAGAATATTGCCTCGATGTTAAAGTTTTTATGAAAAAAGACAAATTCGAAAACAAGCATGCGAATTTAACAAGAATAAGCAATTAATGATGGATACGAAGCAAAATAAATGAGAGGATAAGTTATTCACGAAAGAAAACCAAGATACAAAATGCGAGCGCAAAAAGTTAATGACAGAGAAGAATGATGTAATCGGAGTTCAAAACGAGACTTTTTGGATGCACGGGGGGGCAAAATGGTAGTTTTGGAAGGTTCGGAATCAAAAATGGGATTTTTGGAAGTTCAAGGGTAAAATGGTAATTTTCGAAAGGTTCGGATCAAAAATGAGATTTTTGGATGTTCGGGGGTAAAATGGTAATTTTAGAAGGTTCGGGGGTCAAAAATGGGATTTGTGGAAGTTCGGGGGGTAAAATGGAAAATTTTGGAAAGTTTAGGGTCAAAAATGAGATTTTTGGAAGTTTAGGGGTAAAATGGTAATTTTTAGAAGGTTCAAGGTTAAAATTGGGATTTTTGGGAGTTCGAGGGTAAAATGGTAATTTTTGGAAAGTTTAAGGTCAAAAATGGGATTTTTGGAAGTTCAGGGGTAAAATGGTAATTTTGGAAAGTTCGGGGTCAAAAATGAGATTTTTGGAAGTTCGAGGGTAAAATGGTAATTTTTAGAAGGTTCGAGGTTAAAAATGGGATTTTTGGGAGTTCGGGTGTAAAATGGTAATTTTTGGAAAGTTTAAGGTCAAAAATGGGATTTTTGGAAGTTCGGGGTAAAATGGTAATTTTTGGTAAGTTTAAGGACCTTCGGGTAATAAAACCAAAGACGGGTGACACGTGGTAACCCCTCAGGCATCCTGAAGTCAGAGGACTATTTTGAAAATCGTGGAAAATTTATGGGGCAATTTTGAAATTAAAGCGAACCTGATTTAAGGATCAAATTAGAACAAATTAGAAATAAAGGGGACCATTTGCGAAAATAAACCAAAATCATGACACGTGACAGCTCCTCGTGCTTTTGAAAGATCAAGGGACTAAATTAAAAAAACATGAAAATCGTTGGGCCAATTTAAAAGTAATTAAAAGTACGAGAATAACCTGATTGAAAATTTGGAAAAAAGCGGAATGACCAAATGCATAAATATACCATTAATCAAAAACACGTGGATCCTGAGTCGGGTCGAATCGGATCCGGGCCGATTTTAGGGAAACTGCGTCGTTTTCATGCCGAATACCCTCACTGAAACGCTGTCGTTTCGGTGAGGGTATTTAAGGCCTGAACCCTTTGAAAAAAAAAGTCTTTCTTTCATTTTCTTCAATTTTCAGAAAAAAAAATGAAAACCCCCTCTTCTGTTTTCTCTCAAGTCTCCTTCGTGGCCAGCCAAGCTCCGGCTTCAGGCTTGACGCCGTCCGTCGCGCGTAGGGCCACACGCGCATCGTCGAACTCGGCGCGTGGCCAATGCGCGTCGCCGCCCGGGTTTCTCCGGGGAGCCGTCGAGACCCCGTCGCACACGCTTCACCAACCGCCGCGCGTGGTCGACGCGCCACGATCCTACCCCCATCGATCGACGTCCGATGTCTTCCCCGCCCGTCACGCGCTATCCCTGGAGGCCGTCCGGTCATCGTCCGACATGAATCGAGGTAAAGACGTCTCTCTGTTCTTCCTTTCTTCCTTTTTTTAGAAAACAACATAGGTCTGGACTGAAATCCAGATCTTAGAAGATTCCAGTCCCATTTTAAAAAAAAAAACCTTTTAATCCTTACCCCTTTTGTTTTAAATCGAAACTTAAAACCGGTTTTTGTGTTTTTAACCTGAGTTAGTATTTTCTTTGCAGATTCGTGCATGACGGGGCGCGAGTGACGTTCGGGGTCGAACTTTCGGCAACGGCGATCAACGGCGGCAGGCCGACCGCAGATAAGTCTTCTGACTTTTCGGTTTTTTATTATTAATTAATAATTAATAATATTATTAATAAATCAAAACATTTATTACTATTAAAACTTATTTAATAATAATGGGTCACTAACAATAATTATTAATATTAACAGTTACTAATATTATTAATAATTGTTGAAACGTTTCGGGAAATAAGATAAAACTAAGTGACAGCAGTGGATAGTAAATGCATGCATTGAAACTAAATAAGTCGTTGAATAATGGTGAACATTTATTGAGGATACCTGGATGCTTTAATGCTTAAGTGCTGTGATCTGATTTGTCTTTTGTTGCCTTTGTGACTATTCGAGTTACCCTGCCCCGAATTGATCTCTGAAAATATCAGTGTATACTGTATATTAATTTCTTAATATTCAAAATCCAACCTCTACAACTGATAATTCATTTGGCTTTTATAGCCTGTTTTACAATCATTTTGTTTTGTTTCGTGTAACTAAATACATATCTAATCTGCTTTCTCTTCTTGCAGGTTCGGCAGTGGCGGTGGCAGCCGATGGCAGTACAAATTGGTGCTAAAGATGGTGACCAGCTACTGATGACGTGGCGGCCCCTGGTTGGCTGAAGGGGAGGCAACAGCAGCATCACTTTAGTAAATTCGGGCCAAAACTGTAGTTTGGGCTTTTGGGTAGTTTGTAATTGGGCCATTTATATTCGGGCCATCAGTAATTGGGCCATTTGTAATTGGACTTTGTTTTGGACTTTTTAATTGGACTTTCTAAATTTAATTTTATAATAAATTTAAATTTCAAATAAATTTAAATTTAAAATAAACTTAAATTTAAATAAATTTAATTTCCAATAAGTCCAGACAAATTTGGGCTTCAACAAGAAACTTAATTGCTTTTTTTTTGAAAAAAATTAAAATTTTTTTATACATTTTGAAAATTTAAGTGCCCAATTGAGGACAAAATAAAAACAAAAACTTAATTAGTTTTTTTTGAAAAATTTAAGAGCTTTTTTATATATTTTAAAATTTTAAGTATCTAAATAAATGCAAAATAAAAATAAAAACTTAATTATTTTTTCAAAAATAATTTTAGGCACTAAAATTTATTTTATTATGTATTCCATTACAATTTTAATCAATTACAACTCTATTCTATTTCAAATAACCAGCGGATAATGATTAGAGAGTCGCGTAAGATTAAAATTTTTAACTTTAGTTTATATTAACAAGGATTATACTGTGAGTTTAAGACTAATTTGCTGTAGTTGATGTTGTAAACAGATCCATGTATTTTACTTGAAGGAAAAACTGAAAACAGAGATCTTTCTTCTTCAGAGTCTATAACGAAAATCTTGATGTTGTGGAATTTTAATTTGATTATTTTCTGAAAAGAAATGAATTCTCTCTCTACATCTGCTTCGTCTAACTCTTCCGCATCTTCTTCCACTTCTTGGTTTTCCGGCATTGTTAGGGGCCGCCTAGATAAGTCCTCTTCCCTGAAGATGTCTGGCAGCTCCTCCTCAGGTGGCGGCCTTGCCTCCAATAACGAAGGACTCATCAAGGGCAAGAACCAGTTCCGTGGTGTGCTCTTCAAGTATGGGCCTAAGTCCATCCAGGTTCGTCCAATTCAACATTTTAATTCCTTTTTTTATCTTTTAAAAAATTTTGCATGGCTTGAAATTGATTTAAAGGTCAGGCTTTCTATTGAAATTGGAGGGATCTTATTGCTGGGTAGCTTTCAATTGATTCATTCGTGTTAAATTGGGTTAGTAAGTGATTTTGGATGTTGATTTGTAGGATTATATTATTATCTTTTTTATTATATGCTGATGGTCAGTCCAAAGTTTGAGCATAATTTTGTTGTTTTAAAATGATAATTTTAGCTCTAGTGATACAGCTATTTGTTTCTTAATATTGAGAAGATTCATTAAGATTTAGTGGTTTGATTTCCCTGTATTCATTTTGAGAAAGCATATTCTTATCTATTCTGGTTACTAGTTGGCCGTTTATTGAAGTATACCATGTTGCCAATCTCAATGAACTACTATATTGAAGACATTGAAGTTAAATCTTTTGGTCTGGCTTTTTTATCCTGTGAATACAGGGACAATTTGGTTGTCCTGGACTACACTTCAGCACGTTGGTGGTACTTAAAGTGGCTGCAATATGTTCCATTCATCTTTTAATGGTTAAATCGACTATTGAGCTGCCATTTTAGATTGCTGCTCATATTTGCAGTCTATAATGGGGAATTAGTTTTATGCCTTCTGAGAACAGTTGTCATTCCTTTGATAGTTTTACTTATCACTTATTGGAATTGTAAATGCAACATAATTTTTTAAGAACTAGATTTTAGTAAAATGTCAAATTGTCTAGATGATTATACTATTTAGCTGGATTTAGCAGCTGAATTGAAAGCATCTTATTTGTTTGGCTTCTTGGTAATGTGATAATGTTGGAACAGTATTGACAAGCAGGTATTTTTTGCATGTGTGGTTTGGTTTTCAGATTGTAAGATGAAATTGTAGGCTGTTGGTTAATATTGTTGTCTATGGCTCAGATGCCAAGATGATGCCCTCTTATTGGAACTGATATTTCTGGTGGCCTAATTATATTTTGAAATTAGATATTTCTTATATAATCTTTTACCTTTTTAGGTTGCATTCAAAACCGGTGATTATAAGCAACAAGTTATTTTCATTGGTGGACTGACTGATGGACTTCTAGCAACTGAGTATGTTTTCTATCCCATTACCTTCATGAAAGAAATGACTCTCTGTTTATAGGAATGAAATCAACCATATTGGTGGATATCACTGCTGTGCACTTTCTTTAGTTACACAGTCCATGTTATGAAGGGTTTAATTTCTTTAAAGATGAACATTTTTAAGGTTTTGGTGCCACTGTAGACTAATCTCCATAATGTTAAAAGCCTTAAAGTTGTAACTATTTTGTCTTGGCATTTTGAGAAGTGAGATATCCAAGGAGTGACTTTTTTCTTTTTGTAAAGTTCTTTTGTCCGTAATCTCTATAAATGTTAAAATCCTTAAAACAAAGTTGTCACTAAATATTGTCTTGGCAAATTGAGAAGCGAGATATCCGAAGAATGACTTTTGAGGACGCACAAACCTTTCTTGCTTGTCTAAAGTATATAAGAGAGATTGAACATGTAAGATAAATGTTTTTCTATTGCTTGGTTGAATATACTTTGAGTATTTCAATCTTTTGATTCATAAATGTAACCCTTCGATTTGATTTTCAGTTACTTGGAACCTCTTGCAATTGCTTTGGATAATGAAAAATGGTCACTTGTTCAACTACTTATGTCATCTTCATACTCTGGATATGGAACCTCCAGCTTGGAACAAGTAAGATGTATTTTCCATGTAGACATTGATGATTCTGCATGAATCTAGTTTTTTTTTCTCTTTTTCATTTTTGTTGCATTCATCATAACATGAGTTGGGTAATCCCTGATCTTGCCATGTTAAATATGTATTTAGCGATGATGCCACTCTGAAAAGAGAGTGTGGGATCTAAATTCTGGTAAACTTCCAGCTTAGAATGTTCTTCCTTTCAAATCAGTGAAGTGATTAGCTTTGTTCATTCAAGCTTCCGTAGTATTTCTTAATAAATTTCACAAGGTCTGTGGGGAAAAATATCCTGTTTTGAGCAGGGGGGTGAAACTATGGGGGCAGGCACCCCCCCTAAAATGGGAAAATTTTCATTTAGGCCCTTTAATATTTTTAAAATTTTAAATTAGTAAAGGTAATATTGCACTTTGGCCCCCCTAAAAATTTAAAAATTTGATTTAATCCTTTAAAAATTACAAAGCTATAGGCTATTAAAATGATGAAGTTGCATTTTTACCATTGTAAAAATTAAAATTTAATTTTGCCCCCCCCCCCCAAAAAAAAAAAAAATTCTGGTTTCATCCCTGGTTTTAAGGAAATTTTAATTTTCTGATTTGAACATCATGCCTTCTTATTGAAGTTATCTAAAATATTGCTCCTAGAATTTATCAAGCTATTTCACCTATTTGATTGGACCATCTAAGAATTACTTTAAAAAATGTGGGAAGAGTAGTGAGCTAACTAAGTTTGCTGCTTACTCTCTTGCTTCTTCCCTTTCTTTTGGTTGGTGTTGGAGATAAATATTTTTTTGTGTTTCAGAAGTTGGCTATTTGTTACCTGCCAATATTTTCAATAACTTAACCTTCTGTCCAAAATTTTATGGTTTTTAAGCTATTACTATTTTCTTGATTTTACATATTTTTAGCTGTTGAACTTGAAACAAGTTTATGGCGTCCTTCAATGTTTCTCAAACTTCATGTTATTCTGCTCCTTTTTTTAACATGTTCTTTCACTATTTTTCTTGAAGGATGCCATGGAGATCGATCAGCTTATTAGTTACTTAATCAACAAGGAAAATTCTGAGGGTGTGGTCCTTCTTGGTCATAGCACTGGCTGTCAGGTAGTCGCTGATTTTGTGTTAAATTTGTTCTGTATCCAAAGTTTGTGTGGCTGCTCATCTATGCATTTTTCTGAGGTAATAAGGGTGATTGTTTACTTGTCTGTGCATGAAACTAGGATATTGTGCATTACATGCGCACAAATGCAGCTTGTTCCCGAGCTGTCCGTGCTGCCATTTTGCAGGTAGCTTTTATTCCTTTGATCAACTTGTTTTCTTCAAGTATGCTTTATCCACTGTTCATGTACTTGACTATACAGGAGTGAGAAAGGGAGTTTTGCTAGATCATTTTAGCAGAATCCTGCTAAGATCCACTTGAAGTGGAGGAACAGCTTATTACTGTTTGGATTTTTTTTTGTTGTTGTTTCAATTGCGTGTACATTGCTTCCACTTGCTGCTTTAGTCATATTGCCTAATTTGAATGTTTAGGCTCCAGTTAGTGATCGAGAATACAGGGCAACTCTTCCTGAAACAGCTGCCATGATTGACTTGGCTACAAGCATGATAAAGGAAGGTCGGGGTTCAGACTTAATGCCTAAGGAAGCAGAGCCATCTCCTATAACTGCCTATAGGTAGGTACACTATCATTGTGTTTCATCTTGAAATGACCGTATGCTTTTACCATTCCTCATTTTATAAAAGCGTCCTCCTTTGTCCAATGAAGTCAATACCTGTTTAGGTATAGTTTATTCTATGTATAAATATAACAATAGTGGCATAATAATATAACCAATGAGATCAAGAAACTTTTGGATATTTTTACAGGAAACTTGAGGTCACATTAGTCTTCTTGTGATTGATGTCACTATATGATCCTCCTTTTTTACTGTTCTTATGCTACTGCCTTTTCTTCTTTATTGGGAATTCCAATGTCTTGCAGATATAACTCCCTTTGTGCCTACATGGGGGATGATGACATGTTCAGTTCAGACCTTAATGAGCACCAGCTTAAAATGAGACTTGGACACATGTCTAGCACTCCTTGCCAGGTACCATACACCTTTCATATTCGCAGCCCTGGCAGCCAACAACTTTTTATGTCATTTTGTAGTATATATCTTAGTGATTTGCTTAATGAGTATGATTCTCAGTGGTATAATTTCATAAAAATTTTGCATGTGGTTGTTTTCTTCTAGGTTATCTTTTCCATGGATGATGAATATGTGCCAGAGTATGTTGATAAGAAAGCCTTGGTTGAAAGGTGAGACCAGAAACTCTCTTCCCATTGAAGTTTTCCAGGCAACAGTGTGCATTTACTTCAGCATTGTATTAGATCATCTCTTTATTGCATCCAACAGTGTGCATTACCTGATAATATGATCTAGTTGGTTTCTCCGGGAAACAAATGAACATTCAATTCAGCATATCTTGTTCGTACCCATAATGTCCTTATTGCTTGCATGTCTATGCTATGTGGTCCTAAGAGAGTACGTGTGTTTCCTTATCCCCATTGTGCTGATTCGTTAACTCCTACAGAATGTGCAGAGCTATGGGGGGTGCAGAGAAAGTTGAAATAGAGTATGGGAATCACTCCCTCTCTAACCGAGTCCAAGAAGCTGTGCAGGCCATTATTGATTTTGTTAAAAGAGAAGGACCCAAAGGCTGGGATGACCCATGGAGCTAATGCTCTGATATTCTGTCCTTCGTTTTATTTTTTCCCTCTTATTCTCTCCTTCCTGTATCATTCTCAGTGATTTTGATTATTCATAACATATTTAACAAAGGTGTTGGGTGAATTTCATATGAAAGAAGTTTTATATTTGTATGGATAACGTTGTATTATTTAGAGGCTGGCTTTTATTTAGAGTCTTAAGTTTCTTATTCCATTCATTGTTGTAATATTTAGAGGCTGGTTAACTGAACATACCCAAGAAAAACTACAAATTTGCTGAGTGCTAGAACGGTAAGAATGGAAAGTTGTGATTGCCATTCTCTCTCTCTCTCTCTCTCTTTGTTGATAAACAGGATAGTTTAATTACAAACTAACATTATTGCCATTTGAATTGAGACAAAAAGATTGGAAGTGAAAACGAATCTGATCAGTAACTTTAATCGGAGAAACATGAAAAATTTGTGGATCACTCAGATGATCTTTCATTGAGCTTGTTAGAAAGTGCGGGATTACCATTCTCTTTAAGGTGGGTATTTATATAAAGTATTACATTTAGTGAGGAATGAGTATAATATGTGAACTATGAATTTATCAATATAGTTACAGGCTGTTTACTTTTAAAGTCGGAATTAATCATGTCAATTTATTACATAAATATTGAACTCGAGTCTGAAAAAAGCTTGGTTATTAATTTTTAGGTAACCGATAGATATTTGTTCTTGAATATTTTTCACTAACAAAATGACAAACTTCGATGTCTTTTCTTTGTTCATGAAATATTAGATTCGAGGCAATATGAAGGGCAACTAATTTATGAGATCATGATTTATTGAAAATGAAGACTTCAAGCCTACTTCAATCACAACATAATTTCATAAACAGCCATAACTCTATATTCTAGTTCTACAATAGATCTGGAAGCAACATTTTGTTGCTTAATCTTCCATGACAATTAGTTTCCTCCAACAAATACACAATCTTCTGTGGTGAATCTTTTGTTAGGTTTAGACCAGTCTGCATTTTTAAAATACTCGAGATACTAGTCTGTCCATACTTACTGTTTAGTATACCTTGTCTAGGAGCTCTGTGAAGTAGTGCAAAATCTTCTCCAAAGCTACACAATAATGAATTGTTGGAGATGGGATAATTTGACTACCAACACTAATTGCATATGCAATATTAAAACGAGTCACAATGAGATAGTTCAACTTTCTAACCAATCTCTTATACTTCCTTAGGGTCTCTAAATAGTCTACCATTATCCTTTGTGAAATGCAAATTAGGAATCATAAGAGTGTTGCATGGTTTGGCTCCTATTTTACTTGTTTCTATTAACAAGTCAAGCACACATTTTTTTTTCATATAAGAATATCCCTTTCTTACTCCTTGTTCATTGGACCGTATGAGATCGTAGAACGAGTGGGTCTTTTAGCCTATCGACACAAGTTACCCCTTGAACATGAGATGATCCATGATGTGTTCCATGTGTCAATGTTGAGGAAGTATTGAGCTGACCCATCTCATGTTGTAGCAACAGATGACATTGAGGTGCGACCTGATTTGACTTATGAGGAAGAACCAGTAAATATTGTGGCTCTAGAGGTAAAGGTCTTGTGAAGCAAACAGATTCCTTTGGTTAAAGTGTTGTGGCATAACCACAAGACCAATGAAGCTACATGGCAAACTGAAGAAGCTATGAGGCAACAATATCCTCATCTATTTGAAAATGAACATTTTGGGGACGAAATGTCCTAAGTGGGAGAGAATTGTCACATCCAGAGATCGGGGTCAGAAGTTTTGGCCGTGCGAAGTAAGGTTTGTCAATGTTTTGGCGAACTGGGTGTTCACCATGGAAGTTTCAACAAGGGTGTTCGCTAGCAACAATGTATGTCAAATGAAGTGGTAAGGGGTTCACTAGTTTCACTAGGAGGCAGGTTCACTACAAGTACAAGTTTGCAAAAAAAAAAAGGTGCTTAACTACCAGCCAAATCTCATATTCAAGGGCCACAAATGAGGATATTGGTAAATGGGTCTTCCATAAAAAGAAGGGCATATGCACAAGCTAAGTCATAAGAGGGAAATTTCTAGGATAATATGGTAAGTCTATATTGAGTTTGGTGTGGAATAAACGAATCAAGGTGAGAATCTGTCGTTGTGGCGAGATACCTGTAAGTCCACCAATAGTAGATGTCAATCCGCATAATTGTGTATATGGTTATCTTGTGATAAGTAAAACCAAGAAGGTAAAATAGAAGTCTAAGATGAAGCTAGACAAGGTTAAGTCCCAAAAAAGGTTTCTTTAAAATAGTACTCCTACGACTAAATTAGTTGATATGTCCACCAATGATTAGTTCAGAAGAATGCATGGACGTCGACTATGCCAATTAAACTACGAAATCTCCTAAGACACTTAGGTAGTTTTAATTCTATGCACTAATTCTTATTTACCCGAAAGTTTAAGAGTCTTCTATGATTGCTGCTGTACAGGATCTCACTAAGTTCTTTCGAACTTACGAGTAAGTTCTACCTTGAATACAAGGTCAATTAATGACTCGAGGATTGTGTGGAGGGCTCAAGCCAAACATCGTCAAGCCCACGTGAATGGTGTAGTAGTTGTACCATACATATAGGGGGCACACTTAGAGGCTATGCCTCAGGATTCAAATAAGTGAAATTTTATTGAAGTTTTAAATTCCAATTCATTGTACATATATATATGTATATGCATGCTCGCTAAGGCAAATCGATTGTAAGAACCTTAGAAATTGTAGAAAGTTTAATTGATGTTATATTTTGAAACCTGTTGTTAATTAAAGAGATTTGAGTAAGTTATGTGGTTATATGGATAAATGATTAAACTCTAGAGTCATTTAAGTTGTAAATAAATCATATTAAAATTGTTGTTAAGTAAATCTGGTTAATTGTGACACTTGGTACTTGGACCCGACGATCGAGTCGAGTAAAGGGCGTTACAAGTTGCATGTTACATATGTTTATTTACTTTTTGAATCATAGATTTATCGCTGAGTTTATTACTCAGCGTACGATTTTGTTTTCTGTGCGTGGGTTAGGTTTATACGAGATGACGAGACCAATATCAACATCCATATGTATCTCGGACTTAACAAAGTTGGTGAAGTTCTTTTGTTAGTTAATTGCCATGTACTTAATAGAGTCCTTTTTGTATCTTGATATGTTTGGAATGTTTAATTTAGAAGTTGATATGTGTATATATATGTATTAAGTATTAGCAAGTTGGCGGAAATGTGATATAAATGGATAATGACTTGTTGGTAATGGCATGTTTTGGTAATGATTGAAATGCATATATGGTATGTGAGATGGTACCCTAAAGGTTATGAATTAGTATTTGATAAGTGAATTGGTATGGAACCATTTAGTAGTTGGTGAAGTCTTACATGTATTTTTGACAAGGAAATTGTATGATTGAATGTTAAAGTTGATAGATAGGATGCATAAGATTAGTGATGTATGTTTCGAACATGTTTTTGGTATGTTTCATGTAGGTAAGATTAGCTTAAGTGCTAGAAAAATTGATTTTCTCGACTTTAAGTACGAATTGGTACATTTTGGCCAAAGTAGTATGTGATGTCGTGACATTGTTCGAACATCGTTGCGACAAGGAATGACCCATAGGGTCACAGTGTGACGAGAGATTCATCATCTCAACGAGGCCATTACAATAAGCGATGTTGCGACGTCAAGTGGCTTGACATCGAGACATGACAAATTGTTTGTCGATGTCACGACATGGAAAGGAGAATGTCACAACATCAATCTTGCATTTTGAATTCTTTACAATTAGGTTCTATTTCTATCTCGGGTTAGCTTTAAAGCTTACGTAAGCTTGTGTAAGACCCGAAATTAACTGTATTTCATGTTGAATGTATGTTTCAATTGAATTTTAATTATTGATTGCTATGAATTGTTTGGGTTCTAATCGTAATTACTTCAGCAATAAATGTGACATCTCGTAACTCAAAACGAACAATTGAATCGGGTATCGTGGTGTTAAATTTAATCTTTTCAATCTCTATCTATTTAATAGACAAGATAAGCTCACTTCCCCTTAAGATTTTCTACCTAAAACCTTAAGTAAATCCACACAAAAATGAGAAATAAAATTGAGAATGGTTTATCACTTCTAGAAGGTGCATATACAACAATTAAGCAACCTCAAAATACACAACACTTGAAAAAATGAATCACAATTAAACCCACAAGTATGTGCAAGTCAAAATAATAATTATGAGAATTAATTAAATTTTAGCTCTAAATCTTTGTCAACTTATTTCTTGTTTTCATATGAGTGTCCTTAAATGATATCTATATCCTCTCATTGATTTATTGGTGTTTGGAGTTGTTGGAGGGAGTTTTTCACCTTTAATAGCATTTATTTCATGCATTAAATGCAATTTTGCAAGTCTATGTCTTGAGATATAGAATCCTTGTCTCAAGACAAGAAGAAGAAAATATGACCATTGGAGCATGCTATCTCAAGACACAATAGGTATGTCTCGAGACAATTACACAATTGTCTCTTGAGATAGGGCTCCCTTAAAGTAAACCTTAACTTCGATGTTTGCTTGTCTCGTGTGTTAAGATAAAACATAAATTATGTCGAGAAAAAGCTCCCCCTAAACAATTTTACATTCAAAGTTTGTGTCTCTCGAGACACATGGCTTTGTGCCTCGAGACACTGCTGGAGAAACTTGAAAATAAGGCTTAGAAACATTTATAAAAAGATTTAGGGGTACTCAAAAACTTTTGTACAAAGTTTAAATCATTCATAAACTGTACTTTTAAGTTTATAACACTTGAATACATATTTGAAATTGATCAAAATAATATTTGCAAACTTAATTAAGGGAATTTAGAATTAAATTTGTTATATCAAAACATTTGAATATCAAAGCTAACAAAAACATATCTAGAATTCAATTATTAAAGTTATTAATTTTATTTAGTCAACTTATCAAGTATATATATTTTAATTTTTAACTTATCACATATATTCAAAAAAGTATTTTTCATATTCAAAAATATTTATTTTGTAAATATAGATACTTTTAAAAAAAATTTAATGGTTACTCTTATCACATTTTATTCTCTGAGCTTATCACTTAAATGAAATTATTATTTTTAACTAATCACAATTTTTCTTAAAATATTAATTAACTTACAATATGAATAATCTGCATGGCATAAAAAATTAGGCTATTCACGACAGCTAGGAGCTTTAGACATTGTAATATAATATATATGATTAGATTAGGTTATAATTAGAATTTTTATATGTAATTATAATCACATTTTTTTTGGTGAATTGCAAAAGGAGAGTAAAACTTTAACAATAATACGATTTAAACTCAGGCTACACTTAGAACGGTAAACACCCTGACCATCAGGTCAATACAATTACATTTTTAACAATGAGGAGCCAAAGAAAAACTTGCACAATTTATTTAAATAAATTTCCATCACAACAATAACATATTGTATTAGATTTGAGTATTGAAGCATTGATATAAACGATTACCAATTAAACCGTTTCTCCCAATTTTGATCATTATTGCTAAAATAAATCCCATATGTTTATACTTTCCGGAAGCAGTTCCCTGTCTCTGTACATGTATGAGTTTCAACCCTGTTCACGAAAACAGTAATACCATTCAAGGACTTGGATCCCCAACTGAAGTCGCACACGAAATGAATTTTCTTCCAAAAGTTCATGATAAACTTGAATTGAAATTCTTGGTCCTTCCAAAGAGTATGGTATCCGAGATCGTCGTCGTTCGAATGGCAACTAAGCCCTAATGGCTTAGCATTGAAGGCCATTTATAATGTGAACCTTATAATGGAAACGAATAATTATATTATCTACTGATTTTGCATATGAAACTAGTGTTTTTTTTTTTTTATGAATTACAATAATAGGGTAAAACCCGAATAACAAATGCGACTAACGTGATTCGAATTTAAATAACATCTGAAACGATGAATACTCTTAATCATCACGCCATCACATGGGATTCATATGAAACTGGTGTTTGAGAAATGCAACTTGCAAGCATAAGCATGCAAAGGAAGGGAGTTAGAGTCTTGTAATTATTGTAAGGCATTCTTGCTTTGCTTTTCTTTTTGGATTTTGTGTGAGATATTTACGAGAGGATTTGTATGAATGAAAAAGGGACAAATTAAGGAAACAAATCAAGAAAAAAAGGAATACTAGTTGGCAAATTAAGAAACATGTCACTCATTACCTTATTTATGCAAGGGAATGATTTTATTTTCCCCTTTTGAAAGATACGCAAGAGAAATACTTAGGAAATATAATTAAGGTATACTAAAAATGGTGAAGTGCCGATGATCATTTCTTTTCTTAAATATGTGCATTTCATATTCACGTATAAGGTTATAAATGAATTGAGCTTAAATGAATAAATTTTTATTTATGTTCGTTTGTTTATTTTTAAGCTTATTCGTTTTCCATTTATGTTCATTAATAATTTCAATTTTTTTGTTCATGTTCGTTTATTTAAAATTATGTGTGTTCATGTTCGTTTGTTTAATGTTCACGAACATGTTCATTTAACTTAATCGAACATGTTCACGAACATTAAACGAACATGTTCATAAACATATAATTGAACATGTTCACATACAATGTTAATGAATAATAAACAAACAAGCAAACAATAAATACATACACACAAATATTATTTTAATATTTTTATAAGAAAATATCATTAATAAATAAACGAGTCATAAGCGAGCCTTTAAACGAGCTTGTTCGTGAACATAAACGAACCGAACACACCTCTATTCGTGTTCGTTCGTTTATTAAACGAGCATAAAAATTTTGTTCATACTCATTTATTTAGCTTAGTACACAAACGTTATACGAACAATTCACAAACAGTTTCTATTTATTTACACCCCTATCCACGTCGTGAAATTGAATCACACGAATTATCTATTAATAATGTATTTGGTAGTGATTTGCTCAAGTTCTAAAAAAAATGATGAAGTGATGATTAAATTAATATCTATACAATGAAATATTTAATTAATAAATAATTTGTTCTTTAATTAAATAAAAGTTTCATCTCATACCTTCAATCTATAACATAATTTTTCAATAATTTTAATTATATTCAATTTCGTCTCTAATATTTTAAATTTAACTATATAACTTAACTCACTTTCAACTTTAATACAACACTTTCCACTATGCTACTAATTATATAATTTTTTTTCTAACTAATCATAAAACTTTTAGAAATATATTAATTAACTTAAAACATGAATAATCCGGGTGGAAAAACGGTTTCCCCACAATAGGTGGGTCTGGAACCGCAGAAAAACTTGCGCAATTTATTTAAATAAATTTCCATGACAACAATAACATAGGCTTAATAGATTGATATAAATGGTTACCAACTAAGGCTTTTTTCCCAATATTCGTAATCATTGCTAAAATAAATCCCATCCGTGGCTACTTTCCAGAAGCAGTTCCCAGTACTTCTGCATGTACGAGTTTCAACGTCGTTCACAAAAACAGTGAAATCATTCACGGCTTTGGATCCCCAACTGAAGTCGCAAACGAAATGAGTTTTCCTCCAAAAGTGTGTGCCAAACTTGAACAGAAATTCTTGGTCCTTCCAAAGAGTATGGTGTCCGAGATCGTCGTCGTTCGAATGGCAACTAAGCTCTAATGGCTTAGCATTGTCCGGAAGGCCATTGATAATGTGAACCTTAAATCGGAAACGAATAACTATTTTATCTACTGATTCTGCATATGAAATCGGTGTTTGAGAAATGCAACATGCAAGCACAAGCATGCAAAGGAAAGGAGTCTTGTGATTATTGTAAGACATTATTGCTTTGCTTTGGGTTTTGGGTTTTGTGTGAGATAAAGACTAGAGGATTTATATGGATGAAAAAGGAACAAATTAAGGAAAGAAATCAAGAAAAAAAGGAATAATGGTTGGCAAATTAAAAAACATGTCACTCATTACCTTATTTATGTAGGGGAATGATTTTCTCTTTTTTGAAAGATAAGTGAAGTCTGTTCAACAATGTTTATTAAGTTATTTGATCAATAAAAAATTTGATTCATTCCAAGTGCATGGCCAAAATGCCAAAGAAACATATTCTACAGGTCTCATTCTCCAGAGAATGATAAGATGGACCAGTGAACTAGCAAATCTTATACCCCTAAAGTTGTGAAGGGGTAGATTGAAGCTGCAAAGTCAAATCTTATTCCTCTAGAGCTGTAGAGGGGCAAATTAAAGCTGCAAAATCAAATCTTATATCCCTAAAGCTATAGAGGGGCAGATTGAAGCTGTAGAGGCAAATCTTATACCTCTAAAGCTGTAGAGGGGCAGATTGAAGTTATAAAATCAAATTTTATACCCCTAAAGCTTTGGTGGGTCAAATTGAAGCTACAGAAGCAAATCTTATACCCCTAAAGCTATAAAGGGGCAGACTGAAGCTACTGAGGTAAATTTTATACACCTAAAGCTGTAGAGGGGCAAATTGAAGTTGCAGAAGCAAATCTTATACCCCTAAAGCTATAGAGAGGCAAATTGAAACTGTAGAAGCAAATCTTATACCCCTAAAGCTGTAGAGGGGCTTGAAGCTGCAAAGGCAAATCTTGTACCCCTAAAGTTGTAGAGGGACAGATTGAAGTTGCGAAATCAAATCTTACACCTCTAAAGCTATAGAGGGGCAGAGAAAAAAAACTACAAGCGCATGAAATAAAAGGAAATAAAATGGAATAATTGCATTAAATTCCAATCAATTTAAGTGTGTTCTCAAGATTACCATACATACCTTATTTATATACAAACTATATACTAAATTTGGACTAACTCCTTAACAACCCACTACATAAAATTAGAATAATATCAGTCTTTTTATCTAATTTTGGCTTTTACAAGGTCAAAATAAATCTAATAAGTCCTTGAACATTTCCAAGTTTTTGATTCGAACTCTTTTTTATATTGCTTATGTTGCAAATTAGTCTTTATTTTGCTTATTTTTTTTACTTATAGCTTCCCAATTGCTTTCTTGACAAGATTAAAATATAAAATCGTTAATTTAGCAAGGATCAATTCAAGAATTAACTGATTTAAACATAAAAATCACGAAAAATTAACATGCTATCAACTATCAACCCCCCTTTTTATCCAAAACCCTAACTACATAAATATCTTCCAAGCTTCTTTAGGTGCAGGCAAAGGTGTATTTAGGGGGCTAACAGGGGCCCCGACCCACCTAAAATGATTATTTTTCCATTTTGGCGCTTTAAATTTATAAATTTTAAATTAGTAAAGGGAAAATTGCATTTCCCACCTAAAAATGATACAAATTTGATTTAATCTTTTAAAAATTATAAAGATATAGATAATTTAATTTTGCTCTCCCTAAATTTTTTCTTAGCTTCGCCCTTGGGTGCAGGAATTGTTGAACGCTTGGAGAACAACATCAAGAGTTTGAAAAAGTTGAGGTTAAGTGTTATTGCCATATTTTAATGTTACATTAAGATTATTGCATGATATCTCATTAGTTCATAGCATAAGAATAGTGGTGACAATGCCTCCTAGAAAGGTTCGAAGAACTAATGATTGCTATGAATTTTAATTGAATGTATGTTTTAATTGAATTTTAATTATTGATTGTTATGAATTGTTTGTGTCTTAATCATAGTTACTTCGGCAATGAACGTGACATATCGTAACTCGGATCCGACGATCAGATCGGGTATTGTGGTGTTACATTTAATTTTTACAATCTTTATCTTTTTAATAGGCAAGATAGGGTCACTTCTTCTTAAGGTTTTCTACCAAAAAATTTAGGTAAATCCTCACAAAAATGAGAAATAAAATTAAGAATGGTTGATCACTTCTAGAAGGTAGATATACAACAATTAAGCAACCTCAAAATACACGACAACACTTGAAAGAATGAAGCACAACTAAACCCACAATTATGTGCAAGTGAAAAAAATAGTTAAGAGAATTAATTAAGTTTTAGCTCTAAATCTTTGTAAACTTGTTTCTCATCTTCATATGAGTGTCCTTGAATGATATTTATATCTTCTCGTTGATTTATGGGTGTTTTGGAGCTGTTGGAGGGAATTCTTGTCTTTAATAGCATTTATTTCACAAATTAAATGCAACTTTGCAAGTATATGTCTTGAGACATAGAATGTCTCAAGACAAGAAGAAGAAAATATGACCATTTGAGTATGCTATCTCAAGACACAATAGGTATGTCTCGAGACAATTACACAATTGTCTTAAGACAGGGCTCCCTTAAAGTAAATCTTAACTGTGATAATTGCTTGTCTCGTGTCTTAAGACAAAACACAAATTGTGTCGAGAAAAAGCTCCTCCTGAGCAATTTTACACTCAAGGTTTCTGTCTCTCGAGACACATGGCCTTGTGCCTCGAGACATTGTTGGGAAACATGAAAATAAGACTTAGAAACATTTTTAAAGGACTTCTGAGTACTCAAAAACTTTTGTAGAAACTTTAAGTCATTTATAAATTTTACTTTTGAGTTTGTAACACTTGAAAATATATTTGAAATTTATCAAAGTAATATTTACAAATTTGATTAAGGAATTTAAAATTAAATTTATTATATCAAAACATTTGAAAATTAAAGCTACTAAAACATATCAAAATTCAACTATTAAAGTTATTATCTTTATTTAGTGAACTTATTAAGTATAGATATTTTAATTTTGAACTCATCTCATATATTCAAAAAAGTATTTATCATATTAAAATATATTTATTTTGTAAATATAGATATTTCTAAGAAATTTTGAATGGTTAATCATGTAGATGCCCATTTTCATACGGCCCAAACAGAACAAAAATAAATAAATAAAATAAAACACAAAACTATTAAAAAACCCATAAAAGGTCCAAGTCCATTTTACATACCCAAATCCAATCCAAACTAACTCACAACCCAAATACAAACCAACCTAAACCCTAGTGATCCAAGTCCAATTACTGAAAAGCCCCATAAGCTCAAACCCTAAAAGACTACCAAAAACCCTAATTTTTCCCCTTAGCCTCCAACTGCCATGTCAGTAGGCACATCGACCAAGAATCTGACACCTCTTTTGCCATCCCTTGCATCGAAATGGCAAGGTTCACGAAAAATAAACGAACTTCATACGAACATAAACAAACGTTATACGAACAGTTCATCGAGCATTCTATTCATTTACACCCCTATCCATGTCGTGGAATCGAATCACACGAATTATCTATTAATAGTGTTTTTGGTAGTAATTTGCTCAAGGTATGTGAGTTCTAAAAAAAATGGTGAAGCGATAATGAAGTTAATATTTCTACAATTAAATATTTAATTAATAAATATTTTTTTAATTAAATAGAAGTTTAATATTCAGGACTTTATACTTTCAATTTATAACATAAATTTTCAATCACTTTCATTCTATTCAATTTGATCCTTAAATTCATAAATTTAACTATATAACTTAACTCACTTTCAACTTTAATACAACACTTTCCACTATGCTACTAACATGTTCTTTACATATTTAAACTAATTCAACCAAATACTTCATACTTCTAAGCTCGAAAATCACTAAACTTAACAATAGAAATTTGATATAAACTCAACTATTGAAAAATCTAATACTTGGGTTGGCTTAATCTAGTTTAAAAGCTTACGAATCTAAAAGAATTACAAAGAAAAGTCCCACTTACCTTAGTTAATTTGAACCGAAAATGGCTAAGGGTTTAGTAAATTGTTATTATTTAATTAATATTTAATAGTCACAATCATAAAAATATTACTTTAAATTTGTATAATTTACTTCCATAGTCACAACATATAAAGGAAATAAATGAGACTACAAATAAAATTAAAGAAAATTAAAAAGTTACAATTGTCATTAAAGTAACATAATAATAGAATTGCTAAATATTTTCTTAAAGTAATAAAATGACTCTTATGTAAAAATATTTGAACCAACACAAATATTTTTATAAAAAAATTGGGCATGTGACATATATTTTATAAGAAAAAATTAAATTATAATAAAGTTATATACAATTAATATAAAACACGATAAAAAAACCAACAAGTGATTGGATGCAATAGTAAAGCACATTGCATTCTCAAAAAAAATATTTATGTTCGAACTTTGAAAATAACATTGTTGAAAGAGACAACCATGCATCTCGAACATGAACTGTAAAATGATAAATTTTTTAATGGTTAATCTTATCGCATTTTATTTTATGTTCCTATCACTTATATGAAATTTTTTTTTTAACTAATCGTATAACTTTTAAAAATATATTAATTAACTTAAAACATGAATAATCCAGGTGGAAAAAAAGTTCCCCACAATAGCTGGGTCTGGAACTGCAGAAAAACTTGCGCAATTTATTTAAATAAATTTCCATGACAACAATATCATAGCTTTAATAGATTGATCTAAATGGTTACCAACCAAGGCTTTTTCCCCAATTTTCATAATTATTGCTAAAATAAATCCCATCCGTTGCTACTTTCCAGAAGCAGTTCCCAGTACTTCTGCATGTACGAGTTTCAACGTCGTTCACAAAAACAGTGAAATCATTCACGGCTTTGGATCCCCAACTGAAGTCGCAAACGAAATGAGTTTTCCTCCAAAAGTGTGTACCAAACTTGAACAGAAATTCTTGGTCCTTCCAAAGAGTATGGTGTCCGAGATCGTCGTCGTTCGAATGGCAACTAAGCTCTAATGGCTTAGCATTGTCCGGAAGGCCATTGATAATGTGAACCTTAAATCGGAAACGAATAACTATTTTATCTACTGATTCTGCATATGAAATCGGTGTTTGAGAAATGCAACATGCAAGCACAAGCATGCAAAGGAAAGGAGTCATGTGATTATTGTAAGACATTATTGCTTTGCTTTGGGTTTTGGGTTTTGTGTGAGATAAAGACTAGAGGATTTATATGGATGAAAAAGGAACAAATTAAGGAAAGAAATCAAGAAAAAAAGGAATAATGGTTGGCAAATTAAAAAACATGTCACTCATTACCTTATTTATGTAGGGGAATGATTTTCTCTTTTTTGAAAGATATGCAAGAGAAATAATTAAGACAAATGTGTGCACTCATCTAGTGTCTGTTAAAGTGAAGGCTGTTCAACAATGTTTATTAAGTTATTTGATCAATAAAAAAATTGGTCAGTCAAGACATAAGACAGTTAGGGTATATTTATATGTTGGACTTTTTTATGTGAGTTTTATTTGATTGTTGGAAAATAATGATTGATTAGAGAATTTTGAGGCATATTATTTATGGGTAAAATTGAAGATTTAAATAATAAATTTTATTATTTATATTCTATTCCATGATACTTTTAAAACGGTATATAATATGTTCAAAATGATTGAGTAATAAATGAGAAATTGATAGTCAAAGTAAGCTACATGAAAATGTATTGTTTTCCAGTTGTGCGAAAAATGAGTAGAGAAGCAGTTATTTATAGTGGGAGAATAGTTGAACGTTTTAGGTAAATTAAAACAAAAATAATGGTTGAAGAGTTACAAAAATTAAAGATTACAAAAATTAAAGAAATGAAAGTTATAGTAACTGCCTTTAGAACACCAAGGGACAGTTCTGTTGAAGAGAAAAAAAAATTAAATGGGCAAAAATTTGGCAAGCCCACTAAAACTTGACCAGTTTGATAATTTCGCGTCACCCACATCGTGCGGGTGCGCCCCCAACCCATTTTGTTTTGATCCGCACTCCTTGCACATGAGGGGGAGCATTGATTTAGTCATTTACTAACTAACATATTGCTTCTAGCTTATAAACCCTTCCCATAGACCACACTTTTAACAATGTGAGATGTGAGGTTTTAAGCGTCACTTTTACTCAACAACAATTTTCATGTAGCTTACTTTGTGTATAAATTTTTCATTCATTACTCAACAATTTTGAGCATATTATATATTGTTTTAAAGGTCCCATGGAGTATAATATAAATAATAAAATTTATTATTCAAATCTCCAATTTTACCCATAAATAATATGCCTCAAAGTTCCCTAGTTAATCATTATTTTCCAACAATCCCTCACATGAATGAAATTGAAAGATCAACGAAATTCAATGACACGGAGTAGTGATAGAGTCTACATTAGATATTTGCATAGGATAGGTAGGCATCAACCCTTAAACCTTCCATTGTGAAAGTATATTTACTTTACTGGCTGACCTGTAGACACGATGTCCTTGAACTATTTTTCATTTTGTGTAAATGATGATATACCTCACTCAAAAACCTCCCTAGCAAGGTTTTGATTCTCATCAGAATGTTCATCCAGTCGTGAATATATCCTGGTTCTGCAAGAGTTTTAGAGAACTATGCCCTAGTAGTCTCCTTGAAGCCACCCTACTTCACTCTCACAAAGATGACTTATGTTGTTCGGCTCATCGAAACAAACAATGGTCATTAAAAGCATTTGCTTAACCTTTTCCAGATTTTTAATCACTGTTATCATCATAAGAATGGACTTAGGGTATTAACCCCCATAGTGACCTTACAAGGTCTATGCAAGCAAGTTGTCCCTTTGAACCTAAATCTTGGGGTCTAGATTGGGTTTTCCTTCACATAGCACCTTTAAATATTCATGGGCTTCAATCACATTCCTTTCGATGTTTTATCAACTTGATCTCGGTTTAACCCTTTGGTTAGTAGATCCGCAATGTTATATTTTGATTTTATAAAATCAATACAGATAACCCCAGTTGAGATAAATTGTCTAACGATATTATTTCGATGACACGTGTCTCGACTTACCATATACATCACATTCTGTGCTCTACTAATTATAGCTTGGTTATCACAATATATGCATATTGTGGGCACAGGCTTTGGCAATTCACAATATCTTCCAAGAGATTTCATAGTCATTCAGCCTCTTCTCCTGCTTTGTCTAGAGCTAAAAAGTCAAATTCCACTGTGGATTTTGTTATAATTGTTTGCCTTGAGGATCTCCATGACACAACTCCCCTCCCAATGTGAAAACATATCCACTTGTGCCTTTAGTATCTTGAATATCAAATATCCAACTAGCATCAGAGAATCCTTCTAACACAGTAGGATTTTCAGAATAATGCAGTCCACAGTCCCGAGTATATCTGAGATATCTCAGTACCCTCACAATCGCTTTCCAGTGGTTCTCCCCAAGATTACTTGTGAATCTGCTTAAATTGCTCATAGTGAAAGCAATATCCGGTCTAGTACAACTCATAAGGTAAATTAGGCTGCCTATGACCCTTCTATATTCCACTTGGTCAACACTTTCACCTTTGTTTTTTGACAAATGTTGGCTCGTATCTACATAATGTGCCTGAGTCAATATGAGACCTTTAGGTGATCTCTTGATTTTGATGCCCAAAATCACATCAGCTAGTCCTATATCTTTCATGTCAAATCTTGAATTTAACATGTGTTTGTTACATTTTACCATGTCATCATTACTTCCAATAATGAGTATGTCATCAACATATAAGCACAAGATTACATATCCATTGATAGTGGTTTTGACATACACACATTTGTCACACTGATTAATTTTAAATCCATTTGTCATCATGACTCTGTCAATTTTTTCATGCCACTTCTTTGGTGCTTATTTAAGTCCATATAAAGACTTCATCAATTTACAAACTTTCCTTTCTTGCCCTGGAGTTACATGACCCTCAAGTTGTTTCATGTAAATCTCCTCATCGAGATCTCCATTTAGAAAAGCAGTCTTAACATCCATTTGTTGTACTTCTAGATTCCGTAAAGCGGCAATTGCGAGTATCATTCTTATAGATATTATTCTTGATACATGAGAGAATGTATCAAAGTAATCAAGGTCTTCCTTTTTTCTATAACCTTTTATCACCAATCTAGCCTTGTACTTATCAATTGTTCCATCTACTTTCATTTTCCGTTTGAAAATCCATTTAGAATTTTATGGTTAATTTCTAAAGGAAGACCCACTAATTCTCACGTATGATTTCGCATGATGGAACCAATTTCACTTTTAATAGCATCTTTCCACAAAGTGCTTTCAAAAGAGCATATAGCTTCACTATACGTTTGATGTTCAACCTTTTATTGAACATCTTGACTATTTTCATTAATAGTCTCTGAGGTTCGTTTCATTGAACTTGAACCAATATCCCTAGTCTTACAAGAGAATATATTTTCAAAGAATGAGGCATTCTTTGATTCCAATATCGTATTCTTGTGAATTTTAGGATTCTTTGATTCATGTACAAGAAAGCAATATGCATTGCTATGGTGTGCATGACCAATGAAAATAAAATTCACCATTTTAAGACTTATTTTCATTTGCTTTGGTAACGGAGCCATTACTTTTGCAAGACACCCCTACACTTTCAAGTTGTTATAGGAAGGTTTTCTGCCTTTCCATAACTCATATGGTGTATTGTGCTTTTTCTTGCGGGGCACTTTATTTAAAAGATAATTAGCTGACAGAACAGCTTCCCCCTCACATGTTCTGTGATAACCCAGAGTTTACTAGCATTGCGTTCATCATTTCCTTTAAGGTCCTATTTTTGCGCTCTGTTACTCCATTTGATTAAGGAGAGTATGGTGGTGTCACTTTATGAATAATACCATGTTGTGCACAATATTCACCACCACAGTCACTTCTTACCATCATAATTCTTTTATTAAGTTGAGTTTCAACTTCTTGCTTATAGAGAATGAATTGCTCTATAGCTTCATTTTTGCTTTTAAGCAAATATACATAACAATATTTTGTGCTATCATCAGTGAAGGTAATAAAATATTTATTCCCTTCTCTAGTTTGAACAAACTTTAACAATTGCTTTAGTCATTTACTAACTAACATATTGCTTCTAGCTTATAAACCCTTCCCATAGACCACACTTTTAACAATGTGAGATATGAGGTTTTAAGCATCACTTTTCCTCAACAACAATTTTCATGTAGCTTACTTTGTGTATAAATTTTTTATTCATTACTCAACAATTTTGAGCATATTATGTATCGTTTTAAAGGTCCCATGGAGTATAATATCTAACTATTTCCATTTTTTTTATACTAAACTATGTGACATATCTAACTGAGGCATTTTGTTTTGGTAAATGTTTTTCTAAAGTGAAAATGGTAAGAAAGTTCTCTATCAAACTAACATATTCTAAAGGAATCAAAATTATTAAATAACTAAATCAAAAGAATGAGATAATGGACGAGTATGGAGCACTTGCTGAAATGGTCACCTCCTAGTACTGGTTGGTTTAAATTGAATGCTGATGGGGCGGTTTCAAAGGATGGGAATTGGGCATCTACAGGAGTGCTTCGAGATTCGTATGCACAATGGTTATGGGATACACTACGAGTTTTGGGGCTGAGTCGATTTTACAGTTGAATCTCGTGCGTTGTTAGAAGGATTGTTTTTGATTTGGGATAAAGGGTATCGCAGAATTGAAGTTGAGAGTGACGACAATTTGCTAGTGGAATTACTCTTGTCTGGTGGTGGAGCGAACAACACTATAGCAGAGGTACGCATGCTTCAACTAGTCTTACGTACACAATGGGAGATTCGGCTTTGTCATATTCCAAAAATTATTAATGGTGTTGCTGACCATTTGGCTAAATATGCTACTGTTGAGAGTCCACAACTCTAGCTATTACGTATACCACCATATTTGGTGAGACACTTGTTACTGAGGGATTGCCATGAGTTTTTTTCTTCTTGCTCTTCTTCATGATTATGCTTTTGTAATCGCTTAAATACTGTCATTTTTCTACTAAAAAAAAATAAATTTCCGTTTTTAATTTTGTTTGTTTGAACTTTTGTTCTAAAAATTTGATTTTTGTTATAATTTTGCTATTCAATTTCAATTTAAAATATTTTTGAAGATAAAGTTAATTTAAGAATTATTTAAATATTTTATTTTAATAGTTATATATAATAAATTAAGTAATATAATATAAAAATTACAATGATTTTATTAAAACTTATTTTATTCTAATTTGAGTTATTTTTTCAAATTTTTAAATGGAATATAATATTAATTACAGTTATTTTGTTTATTATTATCAAAATAAAATGTGTAGAAGAGACTTAATAATAAGAAGAATGAATATTATTATAATATGATTAATTATTTAGAACCACTTTTGAAAAAATAAATTTAAGGTTTAATATAATATTTGGTATCTGAACTTGATATTTTTTTCTAAGTTGGTACTTAAATTTTTTGGGTCCAATTTGGTACTCAAACTTGACACTTTTATCCTAATTTGGTACCTAAACTTGACACTTTTTTAAGTTAGTACTTAAAATTTTTGCGATCCAATTTGGTACCTAAACTTAGAATCTTTTTACTAATTTGATATCTGTTTTTTTTAATATTAATTCGTTAAGCATAGCTCAATACCTACTTTTAACGTGAATTTTCTCTAAAACTAATAATTTTTTGTAGCATAAAAAAAATTTCAACACCGTTATTATTTTGTGTAATTTTTATAATATTTAATAAATTTAGGTATTGGAACGATGAAAATATATAGACTTTTTCATGCCCTTTTTTAACTCAAATTCATGCAAATTCTTAATAATTAATGTCAAAAAATACAATATAATTATAAATTAATTAATTTATGCTAAAATTTTCAACATATTGATTTTTAATTATTTTTAAAAATTTTAAGCATGAATTTGATAATTTTTTGATAGTTTTGGACAATCGACGAAAATCGACTCGACAGACACTATAGAAGGCCTGAACCGTTGAGGGAATTTTTACACCAAGTGAATTAAGAGCTAAGATGATTATTTTTCCAGCAAAGGTCGATCCAATATGAAGCATAATTATACTTTATAATTATATTTTTAATTCAACTAATTTGGATTAAAAATAAATTCTAAAACCTGAAGCAAAGTGGCTCGATGTGCATACAGCCGAGGACCGAACCACCATGAATTTGGCAAGCTCAAGTGCCATCCATTGGCTAACACAATCAGAAAATTTAGCTGATTTTTCATTTTTGCAAATTAGCCCCCAAAGTCTCCCTAAATCACATTCAAACCCCTCCACTTTTGGTGATTTTAGGGATATGCACCAATTTTCCCTCTTGAGAAAGAGTGCTCTTCAGCCTTGAAATAGCCTCATTGAGTGTTCATCAGAGACCTCAATCTGGAAAGAATCGAGCAAGAATGATGAAGAACAAGATATCAATACTTGAGAAATTGTCGGATTTAATGCTATTCTTTTTCTCTCTTTTAAATTCTTGTTGTTATTATGATGAATACTATTATGATTGCTATTGTTTATTTAATTAAAATGACTTAAATTTCTTTAAGTGTTGGGTTGATTGTGTTGATTGCTTGATTATTCATGAATCATGTTTATATTGTTATAGGTCATGAATGTTTTGTTTAATTAAATATTAAAATTATTGGCGCCGTTGCTGGGGATTGTTAAAATTATTTGTGAAATTATTTGTTTTACATTTTGGTTTATTTATTTTCCTATTTAATTTTTAACTTAATTTTTTCTATTTCATGTATTTATGAGTATTGACCAAATTATCGACTTACTCCCAGTAGACCTTGAAATTGAATGAATATTCCGAGAAAGAAGAAGACAAGCATCTCAACGAAGAACCGAAGAGATGAATTTTGAGAATCAAAATCAAGGAAATGGAGCAAATTATGCTCGGATTCCTATCCTTATTGCTGATGATAGGGATAGAGCATTGAGACAGTATCCGGTGCCATTGTTCTATGAACTTAATTTAGGAATTAAGAGACCCGAAATCAAGGCACAACAATTCAAACTAAAGCCAATGATGTTTCAGATGCTTCAAACAGTGTGCCAATTCAGTGGAATGCTTATCGACAATCCTCATCTTCATTTAAGATTGTTCATGGAGGTGAGCGACTCTTTCAAGTTAGCAGAAGTATCAGAAGATGCGCTTCGATTGAAGTTGTTCCCATTTTCACTAAGGGACAGAGCTTGAGCCTGGTTGAACTCGTTGCCATAAAATTCTGTTACAACATGGACAGAGTTAACAGAACGATTCCTTAGGAAGTATTTCCCTCCTAGCAAGAATGTTAAGTTGAGGAGTGAAATTACTACTTTCCAATAGATGGATGACGAATCCTTGTATGAGGCATGGGAAAGATTCAAAGAGTTGTTAAGGAAATGCCCTTATCATGGAATCCCACATTGCATCCAACTAGAGATATTTTATAATGGTCTTAATTCTCACACAAGGATGGTAGTAGATGCTTTCGCCAATGGTGCTATTCTTTCTAAGTCTTACAATGAGGCTTATGAAATTATAAAAAGGATCGCAAGCAACAATTATCAATGGCCAACTAATCGAGCAAATTCAGGAAGAATAGTTGTAGGAATTCCTGAAGTGGATCCACTCACTTCATTTGGAGTTCAGGTATCATCGATTTCCTCAATGCTTAAAAATTTTACTATTAATGGGTTTAATAATGTTGCAGCTTAACCACATAACCATTTTGAAAATGTAGCCTGCGTCTATTATGGAGCAGGGCACTTGTTCGAAAAGTGCCCATCAAACCTAGAATCCGTGTATTTGGGCAATCAGAACCAAAACCGAGGCAGGCAGGGACTGTAGTCAAATTTTTACAACCCATCTTGGCGAAATCACCTTAATTTCTCATGGAGTAATCAAGGGGCTGGACCCAATAATTCTTATTCTCAACCAAGACCGACCCAACCACAAGGATTTACCCAGCAAGTTCAAAAGCCACAACAAGTCGAACCTTCCAATATCTTAGAGAACTTATTGAAGGCATATATGGCAAAGAATGATGTCACTCTAAGGAATTTGGAGAATCAAGTGGGGCAACTTGCCACTGAACTAAAAAACCGTCCACAAGGTGCTTTGACGAGAATCCTAGGAAAGAGCATTGTAAAACATTAACATTGAGGAGTGGAAAGACGTTGCAGCCCAATATGGTTGAAGTAGAAGAAGAGCAAGCTGATGCTCAGGATATAGTGGAAGTTCAACCAAGTGTTGAAACTCCAATTTTGCTAGAACCAGAGCCAAAACCAGAACTAGTGAATATTGTGAAAGAGACTTCTAAACCAGTAAAGTCTGATGATCTAACAACTTTGTTAGATGCAGAAGTGCCACAGAAGACAAAGCAACCAGTTCAAGTTAGAAATCTTTCACCACCTTACCCTTAAAGACTTCAAAAGCAAAAGCAAGAAGTCTAGTTCAAGAAGTTCCTAGACGTACTCAAGCAACTTCATATCAACATTATGTTGGTAGAAGCACTTGAATAGTTGTTGAATTACGTCAAATTTATGAAGGATATCCTGTCAAAGAAATAAAAATTTGGAGAATTTGAGACAGTAACCCTAACAAAGGAATGCAGTGCATATCTTCAAGACAAATTACCCCCAAAGTTGATGGATCCTAGATGTTTTACCATACCTTGCAACATTGGAGCAACTTATTCTGGTAAAGCATTATGCGGTTTAGGTGCGAGCATTAATTTAGTGCCCATGTCAATATTAAGAAAGTTGAGGATAGGTGAAGTTAGACCAACTATGGTTACACTTCAGTTAGCAGATCGATCTATAGCACATCCTGAAGGAAAAATTGAGGATGTATTGGTTCGTGTAGATAAGTTTATTTTTCCTACTAATTTTGTCATTTTAGACTTTGAAGTAGATAAAGAAGTGCCAATCATCCTAGGAAGTTTGTTCCTAGCAACTGGAAGGACCCTTATTGATGTGTCGAAGGGCGAGCTAACTATGCGTCTTCAGGACGATCAAGTAACATTTGATGTTTTTAAGTCCATACGATTTCCTAATGTAGTTGATGATTGTTCTGTAGTGTCCAAGTTAGAAGAGTTAATCATTGAAGAGAAATTCAACTTTGTTGAAGATCCTTTAGAAAGAATCTTACTGATAGACCCTCTAAGTAATGAAGAAGGGAAGGAAAACTTACCTTTACTAGGAGCTGATTCGAAGGAATTTAATTCAAAAAATCGTTTTGAATATTTGGAATTAAAAAGTAGAGATTACGTTCAATCAAAAGTGTCAATTGAAGCCACCTAGATTAGAGCTTAAGGTATTACCTTCACATTTAAGATATGTTTATTTAGGTGACGCCTCTACCTTGCTTGTGATTATTTCAGCACAACTAACTTAAGAGTAGGAACAAAATCTAATTGAAGTGTTGAAACAATCCAAAAAGGCTATTGGATGGACTATAGCTGACATTTGTGGTATAAGTCCATCTGTATGCATGCATAAGACCTTTCTTGAAGATGACAAGAAAGAGACAATTGATGGACAATAGAGACTGAACCCCATTATGAAGGATGTAGTCAAGAAAAAAATCACCAAGTGGTTAGATGCGGGTATAATTTATCCCATCTCAGATAGCTTATGGGTTAGTTCGGTCCAATACGTGCCAAAGAAACGAGGTATTACGATTGTAAAAAAATGAAAACAATGAGTTAATACTAACTAGAACGGTTATAGGATGGCGAATTTGCATAGACTACCGGAAATAGAACAAAGCGACTAGGAAAGATCACTTTCCTTTGTTGTTCTTGGATCAGATGCTGGATAGACTTGCGGGGTGAGACTATTATTGTTTTCTAGATGGGTACTCGAGGTACAATCAGATTATAGTCGCACCGAAATATCAACACAAAACAACATTCACATGCCCGTATGGTACGTTTGCATTTAGACGCATGTCATTTGATTTATGTAATGCACTTGCTACGTTTCAAAGATGTATGATGACCATTTTCACTGATATGGTCAAGAAGTATTTGGAAGTGTTCATGGATGACTTTTCATTGTTCAGAGACACTTATGATGATTACTTAGCCAATCTAGCTAAGGTGTTAAAGCATTGCGAAGAAACAAACCTTTTCTCAACTGGGAAAAGTGTCATTTTATGGTACAAGAAGGTACTGTTTTGGGGCACTGGAACGATGAAAATAAATAGTCTTTTTTCATACCCTTTTTAACTCAAATTCAAGCAAATTCTTAGTAATTAATGTCGAAAAATACAATTTAATTATAAAATAATTAATTTGTGCTAAAATTTCCAAAATATTGATTTTTAATTATTGTTATAAATATTAAGCATGAATTTGGTGATTTTTTGATAGTTTTGCATAATTGGTGAAAATTGGCCTGGCAAACACTACAGAAGGCTTGAACCGTTAAGGAAATTTTTACACCGAGTCAATGAAGACCTAAGAAAAATATTTTTCCAACCAAGGTCGGTCCAATATGGAGAAAAACTATGCTTTATAATTATATTTTTAATTCAATTAATTTGGGTTAAAAATAAATTATAAAAACTGAAGCAAAGTGGCTCGAAATGCATGCAATAGAGGATCGAACCACCCTAACTTGAGCTAGCCCATGTGCCGTCCAATTCTGACCCAAATCAGTTGATTAAGTTGACTTTTCAACCTTGCAAAATAGCCCCTAAAGTTTTCGTATATCCTACTCAAACCCCTTCACTTTTGGTGGTTTCAAATATTTGCCCCAAGCCAAATTTAGCAAAGTTTGAACTTATCAAACTTTTCACATGCATGGCCAACCAAGGGATGTTGGTGGCTGATATTTATTTACTAAATATAGTCCCCAACTCTCACCTATAAATACTAGCCTCATTCCCCTCATTTTCCACACCAATTCACTTCATTCTCTCTTCTTTCTCTCATTTACTCTATAAACCTTCCATCCCATTTTCCCTTCCTTTCCCTTGCCGATTTCCTCTTTAGGAAAAGGGTTGTTCTTTTGCCCTTTAAATAGCTTTGTTAAGTATTCTTCAAAGACCTCAATTTGGGAAGAATCAAGCAAGAATGACGAAGAATGCAGAAGCAGTTTTTGAAAAATCGTCGAATTTAATGCTATTCTTTTTCTCTCTTTTAGATTCTTGATTGTTATTATGATGAATGCTATTATGAATGCTATTCTTTCTTTAATTAAAATAATTTAAATTTCTTAAAGTGTTGGGTTGATTGTGTTGATTGCTTGATTTATTCTTAATCATGTTTATATTGTTATAGGCCTTGAATATTTTGTTTAATTACATATTATCATGCCTAAGTTATTATTGCATTACCTTTGTTATATAACTATTGAATTAATAATTGGCATAATGAAAAAATTAGCCCTTAACATTTGGGTGTTTTGTCACTTTGGCCCTTTTCGTTTTTTTTTGGCTCACATTCATCATCTTGAATTTTCTTTTTCTGTTCCCCTTCCCCCCTTCCCCTTCCCCTTCCCCTTCCATTGTGTCTCCACAAAAAACCGGTGTTTTCCATCATATTCTCAAAACACCAAACTAGTTTTCCGAGGATATGATCAAGATTGTTTCAAACATATATTTCGAACTTGCAGACCTACCATTGAATAACCATGATTTCTTTTCTTCTCCTATTTTATATCCATCAACAGTTAATGATACATAGAGCACCCCACAATGTTTCCATGTTGATAATAACAGAGGATCTTATTGCAAAATTGTTAAGGTTCAAGGGATTTATAGAGACAGCAGTAAGTTACAGGACATTGAACATAAGTTGCAATATTACAGGTCACCCTTCTTACCAAATCCCAGAAATATTTCATGCATTTTTTTGTTTGTTTTTAATTTAATTGAAACAAATAATTAGTGGTTGGAGCGTCAGCAGCCAACGCTAGAGGCTTTACTTGGTCCCTTTCCACCATGGCTATAGCATGGGGAAGGAAAATGGTGGAATGATTTCGAGAGATCTGATTTGGGGTTTTATGGAAAATGGTGGAATGGCTACAGTTGAGGGTCAGTGACAAGAAGTTCAAAGAGTTCATGGAATTACAGATGAGGAAGCATGGGATTATGTAAGAAAAACAATTTTTTTGGGTGTTTGGTTGATGGGAAAATGTAAGAAAATCTGAAATTTCTTGTTGTTGTTAAAGGGGAAGGGGAAAAAACCCATGATGATGATGATTATAATTTTAAAATAATTTTAATAATTTTATATTTTAAAAAATAAATAAATTTTAAAATAATTTAAATTTTTTTTTATTTTAGAAAATAATTTTAATAATTTTTAAATTATTTGCTAACGTGGTCAACAGATGCTTACGCGTCAGCACCGTTAGTCCAATAACGACCATGTCAGCAAGACCATTAAAAAATGATTAATTTGACCAAAAAATAAAAGGTTATGTATGAAAGTGAGCCAAAAAAAAAGATAAGGGCCAAAGTGACAAAACACCCAAACGTTAGGGGCTAATTTTGTCATTATGCCTTAATAATTTAAACGCGTTAAAATTGTGATTAATGGACACGCTATTTAATTTGTGCATTTTTAATCTTCCTGAGGGTTAAAATTGCAATGGTATTGGAGAATACACAGCCTTGCATAACTTGCAAGATTTTTGTGATTAAATTGTTTCAATATAGTTGTATATTGTTACTTCACTTGATCCTTTACTTAGGAATTTAATTTAGTTGGTCGTATTGCCATAGGTGTATGTTCAAGAGATAAATTGAGTTCACAAAGAATGTATGTGCCATAACACATTTATTTATCAAAGATTAGTTTAGTCGATCGTATTGACATAGGTGTATGTTCAATAGATAAACTGATTTTTGTAAGTAATGTTGTTCATAATTTAGCAAGATGTCGGGTTGCCGTGAATTTTATTTCGTAACAAGTATGAACATGATTTAGATTTAATTAAGTAATTAAATTAATTAACCTGACACATTTATGTCATATTGATTAAATCTTAGAAATCGTGCATTGGAATTTAATTTTATCTTTTATTTTTATTTTAACTTAGATTAATTTAGTTTAGATTAATACTCTTCACAAATATTATCTTTTCATTAACCAATTTGTTGATTAAATATTTTGTAAATACTTTTCCTGGCATAACCCTTGTGGGTACGATACTCGACATTTACTTGTGACTTTATTACTTGAATACGATTGTGCACACTTGCACATTTTCATTGTTCAACGCACCGAATAACAAGACAAGGAATCGAGGTTGATAAAGCTAAAGTAAATGTTATCGAGAAGCTTCCACCTCCAACATCAGTAAAGGGTGTCAGGAGCTTTTTGGGACATGTTGGATTCTATTGAAGGTTCATCAAGGACTTGTCTAAGATTGCTAAACTCTTAAGCAAGTTGTTAGAGAAGGAATCAACATTCAACTTTGATGAAGAATGTTTGATAGCATTTAATGATATGAAGAAGTGACTAGTTTCAGCACCGATTATCGTCACACTAGATTGGGAATTGTCATTCGAGCTAATGTTTGATGCAAGTGACTTGGCAATTGGAGCTGTGATGGGCCAGCGAAGGAACAAAGCTTTTTTTCCATCTACTATGCAAGTCGGACTTTTTCAGGAGCTTAGCTAAATTATACGGTAACCGAGAAAGAATTACTTGTAGTTGTGTTTGCTTTTGACAAGTTTAGATCTTATCTTGTAGGTACGAAAGTGACGGTCTTTATGGATCATTTGGCAATTAAATACTTACTTGCCAAAAAAGATGCTAAGCCGAGACTAATTTTTGGGTGCTATTACTTCAAGAGTTCAATCTAGAAATTCAAGATCGAAGAGGCGTAAAGAACCTAGTAGCTGATCACTTGTCTAGTTTGGAGCCACGAGAAGAAAATTCAACTCTTGTACCCATACAAGAAACGTTCCCTGATGAACATATACTCGAGGCAAGTCATAACACCCTTTGATTTGCTGATTTTGCTAACTACTTAGCTTGTGGTTTGATTCCCTATGATAAGACGTTTCAACAAAGAAGAAGTTCTTTCATGATGCTAAGTATTACTTTTGAGAAGAGTCGTATTTGTTTAAGAAGTATGCAGATTAGATGATTAGGAGATCTGTGGCAAAAATTGAAGTGTAAGCGATATTATATTAGTGTCACATAACCCCTAGTGAGGGACACTTCAGAGGATCACGTACTGCAGCTATAGTATTGCAAGTTCTTTTTGTCGACATTGTTCAAAGATGCGTACGCCTATGTTAGAAGTTGTGACCGATGTCAAAGGATTGAAAATGTTACTAACATAAATGAAATACCTCGAACAAACACTATGGAAGTGAAACTATTTGATATTTGGGGTATTGACTTTCTTGGTCCATTCCCTCCATCATTTTGTAACAAGTATATTTTGGTAGTAGTCGACTATGTATCTAAGTGGATTGAGGTCGAGGCATATCCGACAAACAGTACCAAGGTACTGATGAAGTTTTTACAGAAGCATGTGTTCACAAGGTTTGGAACTCTAGGGCTATCATCAGTGATGAGGGGTCCAATTTTGTGAACAAGTGGTTGAAGTGGTTACTCGATAAACACGGAGTAAGGCACAGGGTTGCCACAACTTACCATCCACAGACGAATGGGCAAGATGAGCTGGCGAATAAAGAAATAAAAGGCGTACTTGAGAAGGTAGTGTGTCTGGACCGATGAGATTGGTCCAAGAGACTAGATGATGCTTTTTGGGCCTACAGGACAGCATTCAAGAAACCTTTAGGGATGTCTCCCTTTAGATTAATATTTGGAAAAGCCTACCATCTGCCCTTAAAACTAGAACACAAAGCTTACTGGGTTCTTCAGCAGCTCAATTTGGATCCTAAGCTTGCTAAAGAGAAATGAATGCTTTAACTCAATGACTTAGAAGAATTTCGAACATTCTCTTATGACAATGCCAAGCTATGCAAAGAAAGATTAAAAAGATGACATGACAAGCACATTTGAGTCAGAGAGTTCGAAGTAGGTCAACAAGTCTTACTATTTAATTCTAGATTAAAGGTTTTTCCAGGTAAGTTGAAATCACGTTGGTCTGGTCCATTTACTATCCATCAATTATTTCCATATAGAGTTGTGGAACTCCACAATAATAAAGGTAATTTTTGAGTCAATGCTCAATGGTTGAAACATTATTAGGGAAGTAAAATTGAGCGGGATAAATCATCGCTCATTTTATTTGATGATTAATTTTTCTTGTTTATATTTTAATAAAGAACTTAGGTTATATTTTCTGGATTAGTATGTTGAAATGGATTCTATCTAAGAGTTTGGAACTTAAGCGGGACCGTTTGTGATCCCTCCAATCTTTCCTAGAATTAATTTTAACATAATTTTTCGAGAAATTATTTCCTAAGTCAGAAAATAAATTTTTGATTTTGAATTTTTGCAAAAAAAAAAGGATAATTTTTTATCAAAATTTTAATTGCAACCTAATTTTCAAATTATTTTGAGTTCAAGGACTTAATTGAATTTTTTGTAAAATTTGGTTGTTCTTTTTGTAAATACTAAAATTTGTTGTCTTTTTCTGTAAATATTTTAAAACATCTAAAATAAAAAATTCTATTTTATGTTATTTATTTTAAAATTGATAATATTTAATATAAAATTATAAATTCATTTTTATAATTTGTATTATTTATTATCAATGTTTAATTAGGATTTATTTTAGAGTTTTAATTTAAATAAATTAAGCAATAACAACTAATATATTTTTATGTTAATTGTTATTAAATTAAAGTAGTACTTAGGTTATTTTATAATTTAATTTGTGTGAGAATTTGAATGAAATTTTCATTCCATGCATTATAAATACCACCCTCACCATTAGTCAACCATTCAAACTATCCCACACATAGTAGCAAGTGACGATAGCAGCCACCATTGGAGATCATCGGCATTCGTCAGGCATCGTCCGGCACCATCTCTGTAAGCTTCTACACACTCCCACAAGCGCTTACACAAGTCGTCCCTCACTTCAGCAAGCTCGCGCACATCCCAGGCTTGCTATACGCTATTGTTGTTGTTGAGCTAGACGCCCACCTGCTGTTGCCGAGTCACGCCTGTTGCTGTCACCCACGCCTATTGCTGCTGGAATGTGCGTGCCAATGGTAACCTCCCTTGCGCACCAACATGCCTCGAGCCTAGGTCGTGCACACTTTTGCCTCTCACACAACTCCTCACTAAAACCCTTCAACCAACCCTCAACTAAAACCTTTCTTTTTTAAATACCCTATTTATTTTATTTGGATTTTATTCATACAAAGATGGTAAGAAATTATTTTCTAATTTTTAATTTATTTTAAATTTTTATTATTTTAGACTAATTAATTTTTAGAAAAATATTATTTGTATCCATCTTATTTTTGGATCAGGTTAAAATCATGCCTCGTAAGAGAACTCGTGCCACAATTGAAGAAGCACAAAAATTCCACAGTGCAGAAGCCAAGGTAAGATACGACACCATGTTCAAAAATCATCAGATGCTACTAGAGAAAGGGTTTACTTGGAAAGAAACCAATTATGCAGACTTCATGGCGAGCATTCGACAAGTTTTTGAAGCTTTGAACTGGGGAGTGTTTTATGAAAAGGGATCGAGTGCAAATAAGGAATTTGTTCGAGAATTCTATGCAAATTTGACCTTGAGTGAACTTACAGAAGTTCCCGTCCGAGGAATCAAGGTACTGTTAAAGTCAAGCACCATCAATGAGTACTTTGGCATACCTGATTTTGAAGAAGACGAGTACTCTATTCTGATGAAAAAGTTAGAGGTTGAAAAATTGCAAGAGATTCTTCGAGAACTTACAGTTGTAGAGTTTGAATGGAAGGTGTTGAAGAGTGAAATTCGTACTTGTCGCAAAGATTATGACATCGTTAGCGAAAGTATGGTTTTATTTTATTCGATTTAATCTCATGCCTATCTTACAAGGAACTATTGTTTCAGTGGAAGAAATGGTGTTGCTATATTCAATCATGACGGCAAAGACCATAGACTTGGGAAAGATCATTATCAGAGAAATTCGAAACTGTGCCGCAAGACATTCTATTCAAGCTTATTTCCCATTCAAGATCACAATTCTGTGCCTAAAAGTTGAAATCCTTGGGAATGTGAAGAAAACGGGATATAGCCAAGGAGCAATCACTGATTGGGACCTTGTTTGAGTAGTAGGAAATTTCATTCTTCAATAGCAAGCTGAAGAAGATGAGGAAGATCTTTCGGTGACAAAACCAATTGGAATTCATGATAAGGCAGAGTCTACTGAACGAATGTCTGAACCTGACATATCCATACCGAGACCTCAGTCACTTCAATCAGAAATTCCAAATGAGCTGTCAAAGATTATGGATTGCATGCAACACATGCAATGGTAGTAACAATCTTGTTGGAGATACACGAAGATACGAGATGATGAATTTAAATGTGCACTTGAAAAAGTATTTCGTGACCCATTTATCTTTTTATCTGAATTTCTAGATTATATATATATAAAAATGGACTCTAATGGCGATGAGGGAGCACGGTGACTCAAGCAATAATAGGGACTATGAAGCAAAAGAAGAGTCAAAGTCTAGTTGGTCTGAACATAAATAAAAGGTGGGAACTTGTCTTTATTTAATTTCTATTATTTTATTTTCTTAGGTTATTTTAAGTTTTAAATTCTAAAATGAATTTAGGATTAGGTCATTAGATTAGTTTTTAATTCCTGCATAATAAATTAAGAGGTTGAAGATAATAATTGAACAACCTAGAAAAATAATAGTGTGATAATAAATATGCACATGTCTAGGATTGGACATTGAAAGAGATTGGTACTTAAGAAGTCAAGTTGACTCACCTTCTCTTCCTTGATCCTACCTGGTGTACAGTATTTAGTCAGTTTTATTTTTACATTCTCTGTTGTTTTTAACAATGGGGACATTGTTCATCTTAAGTAGGGTGATCGAAAATCGAAAAGTTCTTAATAAGTATTATTTCTTCTTATTTTATGAATTTAGTTATAATTTTGCTAAAAAATTTGAATTTATGTTAATTATATTAAGCTTTACTATAAATAAAATTCAATTATCTAAATGGTTATGATGTTAAGATGAACCATGATATGAATGCTACTCTTAATAAAATATGTGAATTATATCATAAATTTTTTTATTCCTTATAGAAACTAGATATGCATGAAAGTTTAAGTCTCTAGAATTGACTTAGTAATTTCTTGAAGCGAAATCCTAGGAACCATGAAATTTTGAAAATAATTTATGCAACATTTGTTTGGACCGTTTGAGCCTTTCAAGCTAACCTTAATAAATGTTATCCCTTGAAGCCAACTTTGATACTATATGGCTTGATTTTCTTTGTACCTTACAATTATAAGTCATCCTATCTCTCGTACTGATCTCTAAATTGTCCCAACTACTAGACTCAGTCTATCAAGAATATGTTCCAAAAATAAGTTTGGTTGAGTTGAGAAGAAGTACCAAAATGCTCAAAAAAATGTAGTACATACAAGAATGATGCTAAAAAAATGAATGAAAAAGAAAAATAAAAAAAAGAATGAATTTTTGATAGTTTTGCACAATCGGTGAAAATCGACTCGACAGACACTGTAGAAGGACTGAATCGTTGAGGAAATTTTTTACATCGAGTGAATTAAGAGCTAAGAAAATTATTTTTCCAGCCAAGGTCTATCCAATATGAAACATAATTATACTTTATAATTATATTTTTAATTCAATTAATTTGGGTTAAAAATAAATTATAAACAAAGTGGCTCGATGTGCATGCAACCAAGGATTGAACCACCATGAATTGGTCAAGCCCAATTACCGTCCATTGGCTGACCCAATCACCTAATTTAGCTGATTTTTTATCTTTGAAAATCAGCCCCCAAAGCCTCCCTAAATCCCATTCAAACCCCTCCACTTTCTGTGATTTTATGGATATGCCTCAAGCCAAATTAGGTAAAAGTTTGAACTAGTCAAACTTGCTCCATGCATGGCCAGCAAAGGGAGTTGGGTGGCTGATATTTATTTACTAAATATAGCCCTCAATTCTCACCTATAAAATCCCACTCATACCTCTCATTTCAACACCAATTCAATCACCATTCTCTCTTTTTTCTCTGATTTGCTCTCTAACTTTCCCTTCCATTTTCCCTTCCATTCCTTTGCCAATTTTCCCTCTTGGGAAAGAGTGGTCTTCAGCCTTGAAATAGTTTCATTGAGTGATCATCAGAGACCTCAATCTGAGAAGAATCAAGTAAGAACGACAAAGAACGCGACAGCAGTTCTTGAGAAATTGTCGGATTTAATCCTATTTTTTTCTCCCTTTTAAATTCTTGTTGTTATTATGATGAATACTATTATGATTTCTATTTTTTATTTAATTAAAATGACTTAAATTTCTTTAAGTGTTGGGTTGATTGTGTTGATTGCTTAATTATTCATGAATCATGTTTATATTGTTATGGGCTCTGAGTGTTTTGTTTAATTAAATATTATCATGCCTAAATTATAATTGCATTACCCTTGTGATATAACTATTGAATTAATCATTTAAGAGCGTTGAAATTGTGATTAATGGACACACTATTTCATTTGTGCATGTTTAATCTTCTAAGGAAGCTGAAGGTTAAATTTATTGATGGTATTGAATGATACTTAGCCTTGCATAACTTGCAAGATTTTTGTGATTAAATTGTTTCAATTTATTGATGTTGTTACTTCACTTGATCCTTTACTTACTTGTGAATTTTAATTTAATTGTTTGAATTGGCGTAGGTATATGTTCAAGAGATTACTTTAAAAATTAGTTTAGTCAGTTGAATTGACATAAGAATATCATCAAGAGATAAATTGATTTTTGTAAGTAATGTTGTTCATAAGTTAGTAACATATCATGTTGCCGTGAATTCATTTCGTAACAAGCATGAACATGATTTAGATTTAATTAAGTAATTGAAGCAACTAACCTAACACATTTATGTCATATTGGTTAAAACTTAGAAATCGTGCATTGGAATTAAACTTTTTTTATTTTTTTATTTAACTTAGATTAATTTTAGTTTAGTTTGATACTCTTCCAAATTATTATCTTTACTGTAACACCCCAATTTCACTCGGCCCAATAAATAAAGCCCAAACCAAATAAAAATAATATTAAAAAATCCATTTCATTTATAATACCAATGTCCAAAATTACAAAAACCCAAGTTAAAAACCCAACAAACCCAAAGCCCGAATACATCAAAAAACCAAACCTACTAAACCTTGATCCAAACTCAAGAAGCCCAAACAAGAGGCCCACAACCTTTATTCCTTTTGGTAAAAAACAAAAACCCTAACCACCAACCGTCGATGCCACGTCAGCAAGCGCCACATCAGTAGCTACCACGTCAACCATGTGACCCTTCGGCTTCTGATTCTTCAACTTTTGACCCTTGGGCTTTTGACTTCTCGGCTTCCAAGGTCTCCTCTGCCAGACTTGCACCAAAATTACAAGTGGTACGGCTCCCCAATGCCGTTGACCCTGACGAATACCCTCTCACCATCACGATAGAAGACCTACAAAAGAAAAGGCAGAACAAAGAGCAAAACAGAACATAGAAAAGAAAAAAAATAAATTGTATTTTATTTTCGGCTATAAATAGCCCTAACTACCTCTGTAATTTTTTTTACGGATACTAAGCAATAGAAATCAGAAAAAGGTTCTAAGGTAACATATTTTGGTTCATTTCATTTTTTATTTCAAAAGTATATATAAATAAATAAAAGCAAAGAAGGGGGTTAGGAACTTGCTTGAACGACACCACTATCGAAACCATTTTTTGAAAAAAACAAAATAAGTCTCGATTTATTTTTTGGAAAATGAAAATGGAGTTGTCACTAAAAATTTTAAAGCAGGTGTAATTGGGTCACCTTTCGAGATTTAAAAAAAATCATTAAAATAATTTTGGTTTTTGAAACCATAAAACGAGTTTGGAAGTTGGTTACGCATAAGGAAGGATTAGCACCATTACACGCCCAAAATTGATACCTAATTGATTATTCAAAATCTTATTTGTTGAAAATTAAAAGTTCGAGAAAAATTTAAATTGCGATCCTTAAATGCATGAATGTCATATTTATTTTATTTTGCAAAAATTTTTTTTTTCGAAGAAAGCTCGTTATTTCGAATTAATCGAGAAAAATTACATCCATTAAGTTAGGATATAACAATTTTTAATATTAAAAAATAACGAACTTTTCAAAAAAAAATATTGTATTTAAATTTTTAAAAGGATATTCAATTATCCCAGTTCAAAAAAAACCGACACCCAATGAGTTAGGGCATGATTTTTCAAATTCCCTAGACAAAGGACACTGCCTTGATTTTTAAAAACAATTTATGTATTTTTAAAAAAAATGAATTATCATGTTATGCAAACATAAATATACACAACTTACAAATATAAATAAAAGATTAAAAATGTAATAAATGCAATTAATAGTACAATTTCTCAAGAACTACTGTCACGTTCTTCGTCTTTCTTGCTCGATTCTTCCCAGATCGATGTCTTTGATGAACACCCAATGAAGCTATTTCCAAGGCGGAAGACCACTCTTTTTCAAGAGGGAGAAACCAGCAAAAGCTAGAGAAAAAATGAGATAAAGAAAAGAATGTGCTGGTGAATTCCTCCCTATAATAGGTAGCTTAAGGGGGTATTTATAGGTGGGAGTTGGAGGCTATTTTTAGAAAATGAATTTCAACCACTCAATCCCATGACCGATCACTCTTTGAGCACTTTGACTAGTTCAAAGTTTGCTTGAAACTAGTTTGGGACAAATCCATAAAGGTACCAAAAGTGGAGGGGTTTGAATGGGATTTGAGAGGACTTTGTGGATTGATTTTCAAGGATTTGAGGACTTTGACTTTTGGTTTATTATTTGGGTTTGTTATTTATTTATTTATTTATCTATATTCATAAAATAATAAATAAATAATAAAACAAAATTAATATTATTTTACATTTATTTTTTATATTCATATAATAATAAATAAAAAAAAAAAAAAATTAATACTATTTTATATTTATTTATTTATATTCATAAAAATAATAAATAAATAAATAAAAATAATAAGAAAAATGGAATTATGTTTTGAGGCACGGACGAAATTGGGCTTGTACAACTGCCCCTCTTTACTCGTTGTCATGAAACGGGAATGGAGCAAAGAAAAAGAAGACCAGTTTCGTTCGATCTTATTGAATTTCAACTTTTGATGTTTCTTATTTTCAGCCATCCGTCCTTTCACTTTATTAACTGCCCTATTCCACGATATTCGCTTCACTGCAACCTCAAGAAGATAAGATTTAATGTTGTAGCCTTATCCTACTCCACTCCATCTTTAGGGAGATAGGATTTGCTAATGACTTTATCCGACCCACTTCAACTTCAAGGATATATGATTTGTTCTTGTAGCTTCATCCTGCTCTACTGCAACTTTAGAGAGATAAGGATTCACCTTCGTAGCTTCACTCTATTTCTCTGTAACTTCAGTGAATATCAAGGTATACTATTATGAGTTTTAATCTGCCCCTTTACAACTTTAGGGGTATAGGATTTGCTTTCGTAGCTTTAATTTGTCCTTTTATAGTTTTAAAGGTAAAAGATTAGATTGCTTCAATCTGCCCCATGGTCGAGGTAAGAGATCGAATGGTCTTCAATCTGCCTTCTGGTTAGGGTAAAAGATTGGATTGCTTCAATCTGCCCAATGGTCGGGGTAAGAGATCAGATGGTCTTCAATCTGCCCTCTGGTTAGGGTAAAAGATTGGATTGTTTCAATTTGCCCCATGGTCGGGGTAAGAGATCGTATGGTCTTCAATCTGCCCTCTGGTTAGGGTAAAAGATTGGATTGCTTCAATCTGCCCCATGGTCTGGGTAAGAGATCTGATGGTCTTTAATCTGCCCTCTAGTTAGGGTAAAAGATTGGATTGTTTCAATTTGCCCCATGGTTGGGGTAAGAGATTGGATGGTCTTCAATCTACCCTCTCTACAGCTTTAGGTATATGAGATTCGCCATCGTGACTTCAATCTGCCCTCTCTATAGCTTTAGGTATATGAGATTCGCCATCATGGCTTCAATTTGTTCCTCTAAACCTTTAGAGGGTATAGGATTCAATTTGTCACGCCATTCTCTGAGGATATGACCTGTAGAACCTGTTTTATAGGCCTATATCTAGGCCATGTAACTAGGATGCCATGATTTGAATGAATCAAATGCTCATATCTAAATGCACATGAATGATTATGCATGCAAAGATGTCAAAAGTGGTTTTTATTATCTTAGTCCTTAGGTTGTCACTGATTGTCTTTTGCCTAAGTTCTAACATTGATGTGCAGCCGTGTCTTTCCTTCAAGTCTGGTGTTCCTGATACGAAATCCGAAAAGGTAAACATAAGCTGAACTTTTTTGTTTCAGGATTCCTTCAACCCTCGAATTTGGTTATTTTTGACTAATGGTCATGTTTTAGTTCCTTGTACTATTTAAAATTTCCCAAAGTAATACGTAAAAATCTTTTTATACCTTATAGCATCAAGTCCATTAACCATTATTTCAATGCAAAGAATGCTATAAGCAGGTTTACAAAAATGGATAAGATTGAATTTATTGGCGATAACGCTTGAATGAAGATAAATGAGAAAACATCAAACATTAATCAAAAACATCAACCAAGATAACAAATATTGGTCAAAAACTAGCAAACATTGATCAAGAATTGCTAAAGTGAGGAACAAGAAATAAAACTAGATGCGCCATATTTCAACGTATGAACTTCTTCGAGTAAACTTGATGAGGACCACTTTGAGCTTGATGTGTACCCATGAAAACTATTACACTTTTTCGTTGCCCAAGATACGATGTCTCTCCATCTTGCTACTTTTGAGAAAGAAGCTCATTTCATGCTCGAACCTTGATCCAAATTTGAACCGCCCTTTCGAGTTTTCGACTCAAATTTCCTTAGGCTTCGAGACGCCCCTTGCAGGTTTTCATCTCGACCCCACCTTTTTTTTTCTTTTTTAGGTTTGAGCCACCCTTTACGAGTTTTCAACTCAACCTTTTTCTCTTTTTTTTAGGTGAAGTATCTCTTCACTAAATTTGAGTTTACGGGGTTTGACAAATCTTTGCCATCCATCTCAGCTAGAATCAAAGCTCCTCCAGAGAAAGTCTTCTTTACCACATATGGGCCTTCCCAATTTGGCATCCATTTGCCTCAGAAGTCTTTTTGCATAGGAAGAATCTTTTTCAACACTAGATCTCCCTCATGAAATTCTCTAGGGCAAACTTTTTTTATCATAAGCCCTCATCATCCATTTTTGCTACATCTAGCCATGTTGGATAGCTTTCAACTTCTTCTTGTCAATTAGGTTTAGCTGGTCATATATTGATTGGATCCATCCTGCCTCATCCAACTTCACTTCTAATGAGACTCAGAGGGAAGAAATTTCGACCTCAATGGGAAAGATTGCCTCCATTCCATATACTAATGAGAAAGGTGTTGCCCCGATAGAAGTTCTGACAGATGTACGATAAGCGTAGAAAGCAAATGGTAACTTTTCATTCCAATCTTTGTAGGTCTCAGTCATTTTCCCCATGATTTTCTTGATGTTTTTATTAGCTGCTTCCACTGCTCCGTTCATTTTTTAGCGATACGATGCTGAATTGTGGTGCTTGATCTTGAACTGACTGCAGACTTCTGCTATTGTGCTATTGTTCAGGTTCAAAGCATTTCAGATATGACTTTGTCTGGCATTCCATACTGACATATGATTTCTTTCTTCAAGAATTTACTAACCATTGATCTCATAACACTAGCATAGGAAGTAGCTTCCACCCACTTAGTAAAGTAATCGATGACCACAAAAAGGAACCTATGCTCATTAGAAGCTTCTGGCAAGATTGGCCGGATGACATTCATGCCCCACATAGAAAAAGGCCATGGGGAAGTCATGACATGAAGAGGTGAAGGAGGTACATGAATTTTGTCTCCGTAAATTTGACACTTGTGACATTTCTTAGCGTATTTAATGCAATCTCCTTCCATGGTTGACCAGTAATACCCGAATCTCATAATTTGTTCGGCCATCGTGAAACTATTGACATGTATTCCACAAACACCCTCATGAACTTCCTCTAAGATCTTCTTAGCCTTAATAGAATAAACACACCTCAACGAGATTTGATCTTTTCTCTTTTATACAGAATATCCCCATAAAGAACATAGTCAATTGCGAGCCTTTTCAATGTTGTTTTGTCATTCTCGGTGACTTGCTCAAGCATCCGTAGCAAATCAGGAGATAAACTACAATCTTGGGCTTCTTTAAAATCCTGAGAGTCCTCTGAACACACATCCTACTCAAAATGATGCTCTAAGTCGGTAACGATGTTACTCATATCATTGATATCTAGGGACCTGTCATATAGGCCAAAAAGATCTGAAAGATAAATGATTTTAAGCATGTTTATTGCGGTATGAGATGGATGAAAAGAATAATGAGAATTTTTACCAATTTGGGTGAAAGAAAGTGCATCTTTTTTATTGAAAATAAAAAGCAAATGAACTTGTGCCCTTTACAAAAAGATCTCAATTGCTCTCGGGCTTAAAGTAACAAGGGTGTTCTGAACATTACTCTGGAAAAGACTTAAAAGTTACAGTGAACTCTTCCGCAGTCCAGTTGTCTAGAATGCTTCTGAGGGTGTAAGGGTGAAGTCTTGACAAATTTCTTTTTTCACTCATCCCTTCAAAAATAGTGCTGTTGTTAAGGTTCTCCATTATTCCTGCCAACCTATCTTCTGTCAACTTTCGCTCGAGGTTAATAATACCTCCTGATACGAATGACTTTGAAATATGAGGAATGACCATTGACTTGCTTTCGATCTCTTCCCCACTTATTCTTTCCCTTCTCTTGTCTTTTTTTTTCTGTAGATCTTCTTTTTTTTTTTCATATTTGGCTTAAATCCTAAGCCAAACTTATCACATTTCTCTACCAGTATTGGCGCTATAATCCTCCCTTGGAGATACCTCCCCAATCCTCTTCCAGTGAAGCACCTTTTCCAATCGTTATTTTCAGCCACATCTAGGTGGTCGCTAAAATCCTCGATGTGAGGATCTTATCTCCTTCAACCACAAAGGTAGCATTCACAAACTCCAACGACCTAAAGGAGCACTCCATGGCCTTCTCATCTATACTTACGTAAGGTGCATCTCTAGTCACTAATACAATGATGTCATCCTCAACATTAATGGTGACTAATCAACCTTCTATCACCAATTTTCACTTTTGATGTAGGGATGACAGAATTGCCCCTACCAAATGAATCCACGATCTTCCCAATAGGCAATTGTAGGTGGGTCTAATATCCATCACTAAAAAGTCCATCTCATACATGTTTGGACCAATTAAGAGTGGAATCTCAATTTTGCCCACCACTCGTCTCTTCATTCCATCAAAGGCCCTCACTATGCTGTGGCATGATTTCAAGTGAGAGCTGTCTATCAGCAACCTATTCAGTGTTGTCAATGGTAGCACATTCAAGGCTGAGCCATTATCTATCAATATACCTGGTAAAGTGTACCCTTTGCATCAGGTCGTAATGTGAAGAGCTTTTGTTGAGTCTATGCCCCTTGGAGGTATTTCATCATCATTGAAGAAAATGAAATTATCTGCACTTAGGTTGTTAACTAGCCGATCCAACTTGTTTACTGAGATATCTTTCACCACTTATGTTTCACTAAACACTTTCAATAGCACGTTACGGTGGACTTCTGAACTTGATAGTAAGGCTAAAATTGATACTCAATCAGACTGCTTATTTAATTGTTCTACCACATTATACTCGCTATGCTTTAGGAATTTCAAAAATTCTCTGGCCTTCTCTTCAGTTTTGGCTCATTTACTCGTGCCTCGAGTTTTTTGTTCTTTCCCTTCTCATGCCCATCCATCAAGGTTTTTTTATTAACCTCCTTCTCTGCATCTGTAAAACTTGAATCCTCATTTGATCCTCCTTCATTTGGTATCATTACGCTACAGTCATAGCTCCACGGTACCCTTTTATTGTCCTTATAAGGAAATGCCACGAGTTTCTAAATGATGACCCGTGGTGTCATTTAACCTCCAACCTTACCCATTGGCTAGAATATAATTACCACTGGTAAGTTGTCATCATCAGTCTTTCCTAGTGCCCCTTTCTTAGAAGCAAAAACATCATTTGTTCCTTCATCTTCCCTCTCCTCAAAGAACTCCAGCTCTTTATTATTCATCAATTTCTATACCAAGGTTCGAATTTCAAAACACCCTTCGATTTTATGCCCCTCCATTGCATGGAACTCGTAGTAATTTTCAGTTGTTGTCACTATGTCCTCTCTCTTTTGTATGATCAAACCCCTGTTGACCATCTGTTGCCAAACTGACTTTAATGGAGACTTGACTTCCTCTACATCATCCTTAATCCTCTAGCTCATTTCTTCGGTTATTGCGTTTACCCTTTGATCAGGATGATTTGGCAAGAGATTCCCAGCCACATTAGGTCCTGCGAATTGATTGAACCTTATTATCCCCATCTTAATAAATCTTTAAACTAGTTTCTTAAAAGCAGTGCAATTCTCGATAGAGTGACTCGTTATTCCTGTATGATAGCTACATTGAGTGTTTGTGTCGTACCAATCTAGGAATGGGGGTTGCATTGGCTTCAAGTAATAGGGGACACTACCCGACATCATAAACTCTTGTAAAGCTCCTTGTAGGTCATCGGGATGGGAGTGAATTGGATTCTTTCAATGTTCAACCTCGAGCCAGATTCTTGTCTTGGTTTATTTTGAAAATTGGTTGTTGGGGCTTTAGACTGGGTCACCATGACTGGGTTTTAACATTCGTCTGATATAAGCTTACTAGTCACCTCATTGTCCTTCCTTTTAGGAGCAGACCTTTTGGTACTTTCTCCGGCATCAATTTTTCAGCTTCGAATTGCATTTTTAATCATTTCTCCTTACATTATCATGTCGGTGAAACTTTTACTAGTGTTTCCCAGTAGATGATTGATATATGGCGCTTTCAAAGTACTGACAAAGAGCATGGTTGTCTCTTTTCCAAAAAGTGGTGGTTGTACTTGGGTGGCCATATCTCTCCACTTTTGAGCATACTGCCTGAAGCTTTCACCTGGTCTTTTCTCAGTATTTCGTAACGTGATCTGTCAGGAGCCATGTCGATAACATGACCGTATTGTCTCATGAAAGCTTGTGCCAAATCCTTCCAATAATTGATCTTGGCACGACTCAATTGATTATACCACCTTGAAGCTGATCCCGTCAGACTGTCTTGAAAATAGTGGATTAACAGCTCATCATTATTGACATACCCGATCATCTTTTTGTAAAAAATGGTGATATGTGCCTTTAGGTAGCTCGTCCCGTTATATTTCTCAAACTCCGAAACTTTAAACTTGGGGGACAGAACCAGGTTGGGAACCAAACTCAGTTCTTTAGCATCAATTCCAACACACCCCTCGGCTCCTTCTAAAGCTTTAAACCTTTCCTCTAGCCATTTACAATGCTCCTCTAACTGGTTAGGAAGTTCGACTCTTGCTTTTTCTATTTCCATCATCTCATTTAAATCCAGTATGATGAAGTCGACCGGGTTATTTCCTGGGTTAGAACTAGAACTTGTTTGGTAATTTGCTGGTTTTGGTGTGCCAAACAAACACGATTGCGGGTTAATTATGACAGATGCTCCTCGACCACTCGTTTCTTGCGAAACTGAGCCGGCGTGGGGGTAACATTTGGTGGACAAGGAGGAACACCACTCCCTTCCTTTGGGTCTATTACAATACCCTTTCCCCTTTCAGCTCTCTCAACCAGTAATTGAGTGAACTTATTGATAAGTTCATTTTGGGACTCGATAATCTGGTCCTTCAATCTTGTTGCACCTTCACTAACTATTCATGCAGCTGATCTTGTATTTCTTTTTGCATTTGCTCCAACCTTTCCAATCGCTGATCCATCGCTCTTGTCTTGGCACGAGTGTAGTAACGGTATGGTTTTTCTAGAGTAAATTTTAAAGGAAAAATTTTAATTAATTAGAAATGTTTTTCTTGAAATTCTAATGCATGAAAATGTAATGCAAAATTTTATGAATGCATGAAAGGTATTGACTCTCAATCAAATTCTGATAGAATAACCTTACTAGAAAATGAATGTCTTTACATAAGATAATTACAAATAAGGTCTTGCCTTAATGCTCAAAGTCTTAATCTTTTGAAGGAGACATGCTAACTTTTGGCCTTTATCAGACATTGATTCATACTCTATGCTCAAAGTATCTGCTTGAACTGTTAACTTCTGCAAGTATTCTGCCACTTCTCTCACTTGTGTTAATGCTTCCCCCATGACATGGTATTGATCTCTAACCTGCCTCTGAGAGTGTTGAAGTTGCCTATTACTTGTCTCTAGAGTTCTTTCGAGGAACTCAATTCGAATCTCACAGTTCTGCAGTGAAGCTTCAAGTTCTCTAACCCTTCTTTTTAATCCTTCATTCTCAGCCTGGCTTGCTCTCAATTCTGTTGCAGAGTTGCGACTGTGGTGCCTACGCAAAGACTCCTATAACTCAATTATTCGGGCCTTCATCTTGGCTTTCTCAACCTGACTCTCTAACAACTCGCTTTTTATAGCATCTCCTTGGAATTGAGCATCTTGAAATTTTCTCTTCCATTGATCCACTCGAACCCTTCCTCTTGGAGTTATTCTGAGTCACACTAATCCGAGTGAAATCCCAGTAATCCAATACATGGCCTTTAGCTAGACTATCACCCTTCTCACGTTGTCTATCCTCTAACTACATACACACGGCCACATTGTCTTCTACCTCATCAAGATACCCTTTTTCCATGACCAGTTCTCTACTAGTAATCGAAATCAAGTCAATATTTTTCCTAATATGAGGATGCAATGCAAAATAAGATAAAAAAACAAATCAGTACTACAAATTTATCACCGAGTAAAAGCATACAACATAGAACCTACGCATTTTATTTTAGGTAGTTCCTAAAATTTTGACATAATTTCTACCTAGGTGGGCACTTAGGGCTCATTATATGTGGTTTTGATTCTAAAGTAATGGTACTCAAACCAGCAAATTCCTCTGTCCTCACCCATTATAGGCTCATACGGACGAGTTTGATTTAGGGGGACACATTTCCCTTATGTTCGAACGGAAGTGAAAACTTCACGAAAACATAGGTACGGATGTATCCCTTAAGTAATTCACTATCTTACACGGAGGTGAAAACCATACGAAGGAGTAACTTCTCACTTCCACTTCAGAGTTGTAGTAACAAATGTATGTATGCAAAAAACCTAGGCATATAATATTAGCATGCTATTATCACAACAAACATATAAAACACAAAAATAAAATGCAAAGGATCACAAATTAAATTTAATCTAATTTGAAATTTTCAACAAAAAAGATAAAAAATAATCAACTTACAACTTGACTCTCTTATTGTCCCCAGCTGAGTCGTCAAGCTGTCGAAACTATTTTTTGAAAAAAACAGAAATAAGTCTCGATTTATATTTTGGAAAATGAAAATGGAGTCGCCACCAATAATTTTTAAAGTAAGTGTAATTGGGTCACCTTTCGAGATTTTTTTTTTAAAAATAATTAAAATAATTTTGATCTTTGAAACCATAAAATGAGTTCGGGAGTCGGTTACGCATAAGGAAGGATTAGCACCCTTACACGCCCAAAATTGGTACCTAATCGATTATTCAAAATCTTATTTGTTGAAAATTAAAAGTTCGAGAAAAATTTAAATTGCGATCCTTAAATGCATGAATGTCATATTTATTTTATTTTGAAAACAAATTTTGTTTCTGAAGAAGACTCGTTATTTCGAATTAATCAAGAAAAAGTTACATCCAGTAAGTTAGGATATAACAATTTGAATATTCAAAAATAACGAACTTTTCAGAAAAAAATCTCGTATTTAAATTTTTAAAAGGATATTCAATTATCCCGGTTAAAAAAAAAACTGACACCCAGTGGGTTAGGGTATGATTTTTCAAATTCTCAAGATAAAGGACATTTCCTTGATTTTTAAAAACAATTTATGTATTTAAAAAAAAAATGAAAATTACTATATTATGCAAACATAAATATGCACATAACTTACAAATATAAATAAAAGAATAAAAATGTAATAAATGCAATTAATAGTACAATTTCTCAAGAATTGCTGTCACGTTCTTTGTCTTTCTTACTTGATTCTTCCTAGATCAAGGTCTCTAATGAACACCCAATGAAGCTATTTCCAAGGCTAAACACCACTCTTTCCCAAGAGGGAAAAATCGGCAAAGGAATGGAAGGGAAATGGAAGAGAAAAGCCAGAGAGAAAATGAGATAAAGAAGAGAATGTGCTGGTGAAGTCCTCCCTAGAATGGGTAGCTTAGGGGGGTATTTATAGGTGAGAGTTGGAGGCTATTTTTAGAAAATGAATTTCAGCCACTCAATCCCATGGTCGGGTACCCTTTGAGCACTTTGACTAGTTCAAAGTTTGCTTGAAACTAGCTTGGGGCAAATCAATAAAGGCACCAAAAGTTGAGGGGTTTGAATGGGATTTGAGAGGACTTTGAGGATTGATTTTCAAGGATTTGAGGACTTTGACTTTGGGTTTATTATTTGGGTTTGTCATTTATTTATTTATTTATCTATATTCATCAAATAATAAATAAATAATAAAACAAAATTAATATTATTTTATATTTATTTATTTATATTCATAAAAATAATAAATAAATAAAAGTAATAAGAAAAATGGAATTGGGTTTCAAGGCCCGGATGAAATTGGACTTGTACTACCACCGTCATAGGCGTCGAGGCAACCACCTTCGATGAAGGGTGGTACATCTTTTCGAAAACAGACTCTCAAATACCCTTCATATTCATATGAGATCTTTTTAAAAAAAATGACAAATCTCCTAAAAACCCTGAAAGCCGAACTTATTTTTTGTATTTTTAGAGGCTTTAGAGTTAGATTTGGAGGTTTTTTGACCTTAGATTCGGTTTTATTGGAAAAAATAACAAAAAAGGGGTATATTTTCCGATTTCTAGCCACCAGAGACGGTGGTCACCGACATCGACGATCGATGGCCACGGAGGAAGATGGTAGATTAAAAAGAGCGGCCTTAGGTTTTAGTTGAGAGAAAAAGAGGGTTTCAAAGTGTTTTTTGGAAGGGTGCTAAAAATGAATTTTAAAACTAGTTTTTTAGTTATAAAGTGATGCCAAAACGACGTCGTTTTGGCCTTGTTCCCATGACTTCAAAACGGCGTCATTTAGTCTATACCCGGATCTGACCTGCTCCAAGCCCTGGGATCCACATGTTTTCAATAAATGGTGAAATTATTTGCACAATCCTTCCGCATTTTTCAAAAGTTTAAATCTCGTCCCTTTCTTGCATTTTTAATTTAGTTAAAATCAGCCTTCAAATTTCATTCCATTTTCAATTTAGTCCCCTGATTCTAGGTGCATGTAAGGCTACCACATGTCAGATTTTTTGGGAAAATTACCCACACAACCTTATTTTTTAAAAAAATTCGAGTTTAACCCCATTTTTCTAGTTTTCTTTTTTCTTAAAACTTTATTTTCATATTAATTTAGTCCACTATTTTCTTTTAAATTGACGCCTGAACTTTACATTTATTTTTTAAAATTACCCTTTTTAAAAAAATTAACATCTTTTTGTGTTAATTTTTTTTTAAAAAAAGTCCTTTCACGTCTAAAAAATTGATTCGTTTATTTTTATATACTTTTAAAAATATTTTATTCTTTTTAATTTTAATCCCTTACCTAATTATTCATCTTTTTTAGCCTCGATTTATTTGTATGTTCATGCATTATTTATTCATCTAAATTTAATTATTGACATCGAATTTGTGTTATGTATGTATTTTATTTATTTTTTTCATTTTAACTAACAAATTGCAAATGTATTAATTCAAGCTTTTTAAAATATTTAAGAAAATAAATTATGCATTGTTGTATAAAGTAAAAATAACTTTAAAAATCAAGGCAATGTTCGTTACTTAAGGATTTGATAAAAATTGTATCTGAATTTACGGGATGCAGTTTTATCTTTGAACTTGAGCAATTGAACACCCCATTTAAAATTAAAATGTGTAGATTTTAATTAATCAATAAATTATCTTTTTTTTAGTACCCGAGATGTCGTGTTCCTAGATTACGAGATGTGACGTTATTCTCAACAAATTTGAGACAAAATATCGTTTTCGTAAGATTTAATTTTTAAACAATACCTAATATATGATTTTTGTCTTTAAACGACTTTATTCTCAACTATGTACTGAATTTTCTTTAATCAATCGATGAATAGTTTCTATTTTTCGAGTACATGAAACATTGTGTCCTTAACTCATGGGGTGTGATTTTTCTCAATTGACTCGAGATAAAAGATTATTTTTTCGTAAGATTCAAGTTGCTTTAAAACACATTTTGTCAAATTTTATTATTTTATACGTTCAAGGATCGCATATTAAATTCTTTCCGAGTATTCCAATTTCAACAGCTAAGACCATAAATAATTGACTAGGTATCAATTTTAGGCGTGTGAAGATGCTAATCCTTCTTTACACATAACAGACTCTCGAACCTATTTTCTGGATTTCGAAGACCAAATTATTTTCTAAAATAAATTCAAACTTTTAGGTGCTCCAATAACACAAAATTAATTAAGATTGGTGGCGACTCTACTTTTCGTGTTTTAAACTAAAAGTCGAGACTCTTTTCAAAAATGGTTTCAATAGCTTGGCGGCTCCGCTGGGGACAAATAAGAAAGTCAAGCCGCGAGTCGATTATTTTTTTATCTTCTTGATGAAAATTTAGAACTTGGTTTAAATTTAATTTGCGATCCTTTCTTGCATTTTTGTGTGCACATGTTTGATTTAAATTAATTTTCCATTTGATTCATTTTTGGGTCGAAAGTGAGGGTTTATGCATTGTATTGATCAGTTACTTTACCCTTTTAAGTGAAAGTGAGAAACTACTCCTTCGTGAGGTCTTCACCTCCACGCAGGATAGTGAATCGCTTTCGGGAATACGTCTGTACCTATGTTTTCGTGAAATTTTCACTTCCATCCAAACATATGGGAAATGTATCCCTCTGAACTGAACTTGTCCGTATGAGTCTATAATGGGTGAGGATAGAGGAATCTACCGATTCAGGTACCCGCACTTTGGAACTCAAACCGCATATAGTCGACCCTAAGAGCTTACCCTAAGAAGCATCATGCCAAACCTTTAGCGGTCACCCAAATAAAGGAGAGACGCGTTTTTATGCCATGATTTTTTCTTTTAATTGCAATTTTATTGTTATATTTTATTTCTATGTTTATTATACTAACTCGCTTTATTTTGTCTTTGTTTTTATGTTCGCATTGCAATTTCATCATAGTAAAGACATTGATTCATACTCGATTACCAAATAGAGAGCTTGTCATGGAAAATGAGTTTCTTAATAGAGTGGAAGATAATATGGTTATGCGCATATGGTCGGAGGAAAGATAGCGTGAAAAAGGAGACAGTTTGTTCACGGGGCACTTATTAGAATTTTGGGATCAGACTAGAGTAAATATGACACAAAATAGTTTGTAAGAGTTGAATGACATTTGGGGTCAGTGAAATGACGAGATGAAACAAACATTTTATAAGGAATATGAAGATCTACCCTACTTTCTTGAGGTGAAGATAGATAAGCACCTCTTTCGAGCTCTCATCCAATATTAGAATCCCGCATATAGCTACTTTACCTTCGAGAATTTCGACTTGACACCCACGGTGGAAGAATACACTACATTGGTCTGTTGCCCAAGAATTCAAGTTGACAAGGCTTATTCAAGGGCTGCATGTGTCCTGACCTTTTTGAAAAGGTTGATGAATATAACCGAAATGAGTGAACAATGGGTAGCATCTCAGATCAAAGTAAAAGGAGATAACAAGTGTATTACTTGGAAAAGTTTACGAGATCTGATACTAGCACATCCGGATATGAAGAAACGCGTCGACATTTTTGCTTTGAGCGTGTATGGGTTGGTCATCTTCCCTAAAGCATTAGGGCACGTAAAAGATGTAGTTACTGACCTTGTCGATCAACTTAGTAAGAGAGTCACGCCAATCCCAGCAATCCTAGCCGAAACTTTCAAATCGCTAAACGTTTGTCGAAGAGAAGGAGAGGGGAGGTTCATCGGTTGTGCATCGCTTTTAATGGCTTGGTTTCACAGGCATTTTTGGAAGGTAGAAAAGTTTTCCTACAAGGTATTCTCAGCAGATTATTCACCTTTGAAGGAATTCATAGCCACACAAATGCAGCAGAATATATCTAAGGAAAAGTGGATGGCTATCCTTCAAAATATTTGGGATGAGGACATTGAATGGCGGACACCTTGGTTTATCCCTAATGAGATTCTCTACCGTTGTGGCAGTTTCGACTAGGTTCCCTTACTCGGAGTATGAAGAGCTATAGGATACGCCTCTACTCGTGTTAAGGCAACACAAGACAAGGCAGTTTATGTCGACAACACAGGGTTTGGCCCAGTGCAAGTTCACATACAAAGGAGACAACTATAAGAAAAGGGTCAGAGAAATATCAAATGCGTGGAATCAAGTGCATAGGATGAAATTGTTCACTGCAAACCTAATGACAACACTAGAAATACGATTGGTGGAGAAACAAAAGAGTCAATGATAATACCCCAATACCAAATCCCGAAGATATCCGACTGATAGAAGAGTACTTGCAAGTGGTTTTGTCCGAGTTGGATATTATAAAACAAGACTTTGAAAGAGGAAGCTTAAAATTCGAGAAAAGAATAGAGGTTCTGGAAGAGGAAAAAATGCAATTAGGATTGGATGTGGATATTCATAAACTAGAAGCTAAAAAGTTAAGAAAGGGAAAGAACAGAGCTGAAGAGGACTTAGAAGATTTGAAGAAGGATTACAAGAAACTTCGTCTATATATGAGAATGATCGAACTCGATAAGACGTCAGAGTAATGACAACAAGAGATTCAGGAGCAAAAAGATCGAGTGAATCAATCGAAAAGGAAATTTCAAGATGGCTAAGCTCAAGAGAATGCTATAAAAGGAGAATTGCTGGAAAGTCAAGTTGAGAAAGCTGAATTGAAAGCCGAAATAATCGAGCTAAAAGCTCGAATAGTTAAGCTAGAAGAATCTCTACGTAGACATTGCAGCCGAAACTCTGTAACAGAACCTAACCGTCGGGCCGAAAATAAAGAGTTAAGGAAAAGAGTGGAAGAACTTGAGGCCTCACTGCAGGATAACGAGATACGAATCGAGATTCTCGAAAGGACCCTGGAAACAGATGATTGACACCTTCAACAGGCTCAGAGGCAAATTCAAGATAGAGATTATGTTATGGGCGAAGCACTTACCCAAATGCGAGAAGTGGCCGAATACATGCAAATGTTAGCCGCTAAAGCTGATATTTTGAGCGTGTATTACAAATCAAAATCAGATCGGAGTCAAAAACTAGCCGGGCTTCTTAAGAAAATCAAGACTTTAGGCACTTCTTATAAACGTTTTAACTCATGCATTCAAGGATCGTATTTTAAACTTTATTCGAGTTTTCAAAATTTTACAAATAAGACCCTAAGATAATCAATGTGGTACCAATTTTGAGCGTATGAGGGTGCTAACCCTTCCTCATGCATAACCGACTCCCGAACTCGTTTTCTGGATTACGAAGACCGAAATATTTTTCAAAACGGATTTTAAACGTTTTGAGGTGATCCAATCACACCGTAAAAAAGGATTGGTGGCGACTCCCATTTTCCAACATTAAAATAATTTTCGAAACACGTCGTTTTCCAAAAATAAGATGGTTTCGACAACGATTTTTCCTCGCAATTTTTTTTTTGAAATAATCACGCTAAATTAATTATGCATGCAAGGATCGTATTTTAAATTTTATTCGAGTTTTTAAATTTTACAAATCAAGACCCGAAAGTAATCAATGTTGTACCAATTTTGGACGTATAAGAATGCTAACCTTTCCTCATGCGTAACCGACTCCCGAACTTGTTTTCTGGATTGCGAAGACCAAAATGTTTTTCAAAACGAATTTTAAACGTTTTGTGGTGATCCAATCACACCAAATAAAGGATTGGTGGCGACTCCTATTTTCCAATTTAAAATAATTTTCGAAACACGTCGTTTTCAAGAAAGAATGGTTTCGACATCTACTTTTACAGGTTTCTCTCTTTAGACTCTTTTTGAGTTACATATCTTGAACCCTAAACCTTAAAATAATCAAATATTTAAATATTAAATTTATCAAGAATTCAAATGTTCAATTTATTATATTTTACTTAGAGAACAAATCAAATATATTTATTTTTTAATTTAAACTTATCACATATATTAAAAATAATTATTTTGTAAATATATATAATTTTAAAAAATGATGAATTTTTTAATGGTCAATATTATCATATTTTATTTTACGTACTTATCACTTATATGAATTTTTTTAACTAAACATAAAATTTTTAAAAATATATGAACTTAAAACATGAATAATCCACGTGGAAAAAAAATAAGTTCCCCACAATAGTTGGGTCTGGAACATCGTAATATAATATATATTTATAACAAATGAGGAACTTCAGAAAAATTTGCGCAATTTATTTAAATAAATTTCCATGACAACAATAAAGATTGATATAAATGGTTACCAACTAAGGCTTTTTTCCCAATTTTGATTATTATTGCTAAAGTAAATCCCATCCGTTTCTACTTTCCAGAAGCAGTTCCCCGTGCTTCTGCATGTATTAGTTTGAACATTGTTCAAGAAAACAGTGAAATCATTCACGGTTTTGGATCCCCAACTGAAGTCGCAAACGAAATGAGTTTTCCTCCAAAAGTGTATGCCAAACTTGAACAGAAATTCTTGGTCCTTCCAAAGAGTATGGTGTCCAAGATCGTCGTCGTTCGAATGGCAACTAAGCTCTAATGGCTTGGCATTGTCTGGAAGGCCATTGATAATGTGAACCTTATATCGGAAACGAATAACTATTTTATCTACTGATTCTGCATATGAAACTGGTGTTTGAGAAATGCAACAGGCAAGCACAAGCATGCAAAGGAAAGGAGTCTTGTGATTATTGTAAGACATTATTGCCTTGCTTTGGGTTTTGGGTTTTTTGTGTTAGATAAAGATTAGAGGGTTTATATGAATGAAAAAGGAACAAACTAAGGAAAGAAATCAAGAAAAAAAAGGAATACTAGTTGGCAAATTAAAAAACATGTCACTCGTTACCTTATTTATGCAGGGGAATGATTTTCTTTCCTTTTTGAAAGATATGGAAGAGAAATAATTAGGAAATGTATTTTAACGTATACTAAATGTGTGCAATCATATCCACATTGTTGGACTGAATTATAGGAATTATTTGCTAGTGGTGTCTTTAGCATTTATGTGTTACAGTCAAGGCTGTCTAGCAATATTTATTCAAATTATTTGATTTAGATTTGGCCCATCAAGAAATAAGATAGTTTGGGCATATTTATATGGCTTTTTTTATTTGGGCTTTATTCAATGTTGTTTTAACAAGTAAATCGGTACTTTAAAAGTTTTCATTCTAATATTCAAAGTTAAAATTAAAATATTAGTATTTCTGAAGAGTTTGAGAATGTAAAAGAGATTGAGTTCAATTTGTGTTTATGATGAGAATTTTTCTCAATTTCAAAAAAATGTTTTTTTTACTATTTTCAAGGAGGTTTCTTCTATTTAATTTGGGACTTCATTAATAACTATTGTTTAATGTGTGGCCTAGACCAGTTTATGGGTTGAACTATTCGTTTAGACCCGAAGGTTCGTTCGAAATTTGGGAGGATTTGAGTAAAAATATTAGGTACGAAAAATAAGCTTGGGCAAAAAAATTAAGCCCGTTTAAATATGGGTTAGGTTCAGGCTTGAATGTTCAAGCCCGAACCCAGTCTTGCCCGACCTGTTTTAAATTTATAACATTTTATATCATGTTATTCTTATATATTATATAATTTAGAACACATTAAAAAATAAGCATACACTAAATATATAATACTACTCTAATGTAAACATTAAAATAATATTAAGATACTAAATAAAAAATTCAATAAATAAAAAATGTATAAAATTATTAAATATTAAAATAAAATAAAAAATATTTTAAAAAAATTAAAAATAATAGGGGTGGACCTAAAATGGGCTTGGGTTATTCTTTTATAAATATAGGTAAGTTTGAGCAAAACTTTATGCTCAGATTTCGGGTCGGGTCGGGCTTTGGCAAACATAAAGTATTTTAATATCATGCTTAGGTCCACCCATGAACACCTCTAATGTGACCTACAAGAAGTCAATTTAATCTAGATATATTTTGCACTTATGCTTCATGCTCGTGAAGTCTATAAATAGGTTATTATGCTACACATTTGAAGGTATTTGTTGGAGTGCTTTTGGCTAGTTATTTGTGTTCTATTACTTGAATTTTTGCACTCTTGTGTTAGCCTTTTATTGAAGAGTTTATATTTGGTGTAAGTGAGGTTATTGGGGTGAGTTATTTGTAACAATTAAGATCAATGTTGAGACTGCAATTACTTCTTTTTATAATAGTAGATTAGGCTTGAACTAATAGGTGATCCGAAAGATTGTTGAATAAGAATCATTCACTTAGTGAGTCTCCACAAAGGAGGATTGTTTCTAAACTGCGTTAACAGATGATTGTGCCTCTCTTTACCTTCTTTAATTTTCGAATATGTTTCATTTCTCGTTCAATCCTATGATTGAATATGTACTTGGATAGTCAAGTTAAGATTATATCAAACTGATGTATTTTTCAAGTGGTATCAGAATAAGAGGCTTCAAGAGTTATTTGAAGGCGAACATATGTTTAGTTTGCAACTATGGAATTCATGGAAGAAGATAGTTCAATTGCTCGACTCCCCTAATAATTTGGTTTAGAAAATTATACATATTGAAAAGTTCAACGAGGGCGTTCATCATGTCTAGTAACGAACCTGCTTGATGACACCAACCCATTGTGATTAGTGCTAATGACATCACATATCTCAAATATAAAAGCAAATACACTATTAAAGAAAGAAAGGTTGCTATCAAAATGTCTAAATTACAAATCTTGACCACTAAATTTGAAAATCTTAAATGAATGAAGATGAAACTATTTCAAATTTTTATACTAGACTGCATGACCTATCTAAGGAGGCATTAATCAATATTTGTCATTATACTTTTGAACTAAAGTTAAATTACCACTACACTTTGAATCTATATTGAATTTTCCGTTTTTACTTTTTTTTATTGAACTTTTGTACTAAAATTTTGATTTTTGTTAAAATTTTGCTACTCAATTTCAATTTAAAATATTTTTGAAGATAAAATTTCTTGAAGCCCAATTTGTCTGGGCCCAACAGAATTTAAAATTAAGTTTATTTTAAATTTAAATTTATTTGAAATTTAAATTTATTATAAATTTAAATTTAAATTTATCTAAATAATGTCCAATTACAAAGTCCAATTACAAGCCCAAATTGGGGCCCAATTTCAAATTGACCCAAACCAGACACTAAAATACAAGTTGGCCCAACTAATCTGCTGCAAATGAATGCTGCAGCCACCTCCCTCTCAGCCAACCAGGACACGCCACATCAGCATTGACCAGACCCAAGTTGCAAAGAAGAAAGAAGACTTGCATTTAATTGCAAGGAACAAATTATAATCACTGTGAACCTGGTTATAAAAACCAGATTCAAACATAAGTTGAAGGACTTTTTTTTTCTTTTCAAAAAAAAACTTACGAATCAGTAAAAAGATAGATTTGGAAGCATTCGTAAATCAAAGATAAAAGCAGTTAATACCCAGAGAAGTCATAATATCAAGCATTCAATATCTTCTTTGTAAGGTAATAAATACTTATCAGTGTATTTATTTATATATTTATTTCATTAATGCACCCACTGTTTCTTTCATTACTACCATTTATTGTTCATAAAAAACGATTAATAATAATAATAATAATTTATTATTATTATTATTATTAACATTAATAATAAATGGTGGTAATAAATGACATTAATAATTATTTAATAATAATAAATAAATAAATAAGAAATTGAAAGGACAGGAAAGTTACACCCCTTGGATGCAACCATCGCTGGGGCCACGCTGTGCCCACTTCCGAGCTACCCCGCACTCCATCGCATGCTAATCTGCAAAGGGAAACAAAAAGGGATAGAATCGGGTTTCAAACAATAATAGATTCAAGAATAAAAATGGATTACAAGTCAAATCAGCACCGATTTCTAAAGAGTTTTTCGAAATATGTCACAGATCTAAAAGGATTTCATGTTTTAAAACAAATTTTTCACAGAACTAAAAGAGAAAATGAGTTTTAAATAATGAAAATGGAAAACCTTACCTGAAAGAGGCAGTGGACGACGGTGCGTGAACGGAGCATGTGGCTTGGGGCGTCGATTGGCGGCAACGGATGAAGGCACGTGCCGACGACGCGCGTCGGACGGTGAGGTGAGGCCGGGCCAGGGTTTGGCCGGCGTGAAGGGAGTGAGAGAGAGTTTTGAGAGCTTTTTCTAAGTTTTTTTTTTAAAAAGCAAGTGAAAATGAAAAAAAAAGGGGTGGAAAATGGTATTTATAAGTGATCAAAACGACGTTGTTTTGGTCTAGGCTGTTAAGCCCCAAAACGACGTCATTTCGACCTTTAACCCATTGATCGACCCGACCCGACCTAACCTAGGATCCGCGTGTTTTTAAAAAGGGGTTATTTATTCATTTGGTCCTTCCGCTTTTTCTCAAATTTTCAATCAAGTCCTTTTCGCACTTTTAATTAATTTTAAATTGGCCTAATGATTTTCATGGTTTTTCAATTTAGTCCCTCGACCTTTTGAAAGCATCAAGAGCTACCACGTGTCATTGTTCTGGTTCATTTATGCAAACAGTCCCTCTTATTTTCAATTTGTTTTAATTTAATCCTGAAATCAAGTTCTGTTTAATTACAAAATTGACCCAAGAATTTTTCATGGTTTTCAAATTAGTCCTTTCACTTTAGGATGCCCGAGGGGCTGCCACGTGTCACTTGTTTTTGGTTTTATTGCCCTGAAGGTCCCTAAACTTCCAAAAATTCCATTTTTACCCCCGAACTTCCAAAAATTCCATTTTACCATCGAACTTCCAAAAATTCCATTTTTACCCTCAAACTTCCAAAAAATCCATTTTTGACCCTAAAACTTCAAAAAATTCCATTTTTGACCCCAAAACTTCCAAAAAATCCAATTTTACCCTCGAATGTCCAAAAACTCCATTTTCGACCTCGAAACTCTTAAAATTACCATTTTACCCCCAAATGTCTAAAAATTCCCTTTTTAACCCTGAATTTTCCCAAAATTACCATTTTGCCCCCTAGGTATCCAAAAATTCTCATTTTCAACTCCGATTGCATCATTTCTTTCTTCATCATCAATATTTGCAGTTGAATTTAACTATTATGCACTCATATTTTGCTTTTTTTATTTTTACCATTTATCTTCTTATTTATCTTACTTCGTGTTATTTAATATCCATTATTAACTGCTTATTCATATTTAACATGCATGTTTGTTTCCAAAATTGTTTTCATAAAAACTTTAAAATCGAGGCAATATTCTTTTATTTCGAGTTTCGAAAATTTACGCCTTAACTTACTAGGTGCAATTTTTTCTTCAAATCGAAATAATCGATACCCTTAATCGAGGTAATGTTTCCTTATCTTCGATTCTGAAAATTTACGCCTTAACTTACTAGGTGCACCCTTTCCTCAAATCGAGATAATCGAACATCCTTTCCTAAAATTTAAAAAGTTTTACGAAGGAAAGCTCGTTATTTCTAGGTCTTGAAATGTCATATCCTAACTCATTGGACGTAACTTTCCTCCTCGATCACTTTGAAATAACGAGATTTCCAAACTAACCCGATTCTTGTTAAGCTTAATTCATGCATTCAAGGATCATATTTTAAACTTTATTCGAGTTTTTAAATGTTACAAATTAAGACTCAAAATAATCAATACGTTACCAATTTTGGGCGTATGAGGGTGCTAATCCTTCCTCATGCGTAACCGACTCTCGAACCTATTTTTCTAGATTTCGAAGACCTACATGTTTTCAAAATGGTTTTTTAAAATGTTTTGTGGTGATCTAATCACATCGAATAAAGGATTGATGGCGACTCCCATTTTCCAACATCAAAGTAATTTTCGAAACTCGTCGTTTTCAAAAAGAGGGATGTTTTCGACAGTTGACGACTCCACTGGGGAATTTTTTTTAAATAAATGAGAGTCAAGCCAAAATTGATTATTTTCGAGTCTTCTTTAGAAACTTTTAAGCTTCAGTTTTGTTTAATATGCGATCCTCGACATCTTTTGTGACATTATATTATGTGATATTGCTAGTGTAAGTTTGCATACATATGCATATGATATTACCTTTTTAAGCGAAAGTCGAAAACTACTCCTTCGTGAGGTCTTCATCTCCGTGCAGGATAATGGATCGCTTTCAGGATTACAAAGCACCCTTGTTTTCGTGAAGTTCTCACTTCCGTGCAAACATGTGGGAAATGCGTCCCCCTAAATCGAACTCGTCCGTGTAAGCCTGTAGTGGGTGAGGACCGAGGAATCTACTGGTTTGAGTACCCCTACTTTAGAACCTAAAGCAACATATAGTAAGCCGTAGGAACTTGCTTTAGAAGGAGTTGTACTAAACCATTTAGCAACCTTCCAAGACAAACTCTCAGGTTCTATGCTATACTTGTATATTGATATTGTTGTGTTTCACTAACTTGTTTATTTTGTCTCTTTTTGTATTGCATTTCATCATCATATAAAGGAAAGGTATAAACTCAAAAGTTCAGTTACCGATAAGAGAATTAATCATGAAAAACAAGTACTTTGATAAAGTAGAGGACAATATGGTCGTACACATGTGGTCGGAGGAGACTCAGCGCCAAAAGGGGGACAGCTTAGTAGAAGGATATGAGTCAAAGCTTTGGGATTATACCAGGATCAGTACGGCTCAAAACAATGAGCTAGAATTAAAAGAGATATGGGACAGTTGGGACAACAACATGAAACAGACATTTTACCAAGAATACGAAGATTTACCATACTTGTGCGAAGTTAAGGTAGAAAAATCCCTCTTTAGAGCCTTAACACAGTATTGGAACCCAGCCTACAATTGCTTCACCTTCGGGAATATAGACATGACACCGACGATAGAAAAATACACCACTCTGCTCCGTTGTCCAAAGATTTTGGTAGATAAGGCTTATTCTAGAGCTCCAAATCTCCCGACCATTGTTAAAAGATTAATAAACATCACCGGCATGAGCGAACAGTGGGTTGTAGCTCGAGTTAAGGTCAAAGGCGATAACAAGTGCATCACGTGGAAAAGTCTGTGAGATTTGATACTGTCTCATCTAGATGCAAAGAAAAAGATCGACATTTTAGCCCTAAGTATCTACGGGTTGGTCGTTTTTCCAAAGGCTTTGGGGCACATAAAAGACGCGGTGATAAATTTGTTTGATAGATTGAGTAAAAGAGTGACACCTATCCCGACCTTATTGGCTAAAACTTTCAGATCCTTAAATGCGTGTAAAAAGGAGGGAGAAGGTCGATTTATTACTTGCGCACCGCTATTGATGGTATGGTTTCATAATCACTTTTGGAAAACGGAAAAAATCTCCTATCAGTACTTGTCTAAAGATTACTCCCCTTTGAAAGAGTTCGTGGCTACGCAAAGATAAGAAAACTTCTCAGAAGAAAAGTGGATAGCCATACTCCAAAGCCTCAAAGATGAAGACATAGAGTGGCGAGCACCATGGTTTGTTCCTGATGAAATATTGTATCGGTGCGGAGATCTCGACTGGGTCCTATTAGCAAGAATATGGGGAGCAACAGGATATACACCTTTATTGGTTTCAAGACAATACTGATCAAGATAATTCATACCCGCGACTCAGGGGTTAGCTCAGTGTGAATTCGCGTACCGGAGAGAAAACAATAAGAAAAGGATTCGGGAAATTCAAATGCATGGAACCAGGTTCAAAAAATGAAAGCATTCGGCGCCAATCCTATGAGAACTGCAAAATATGATTGGTGGAGAAACAGAAGGATCAACGACAATATTCCTGTGCCAAACCCGGAGATTGTCTGCCCAATTGAAGAACACTTGCAGGTTGTCCCGACTGAATTAGAAATAATTAAACAGGATTTCAAAAAGAGAAATGCTGAGATGGAGAAAATGATAGAAAGGCTGGAAGAAGAGAAGGTGCTTTTAGTATTGGACGTTGATGTTCAGAAGCTAGAAGCGGAAAAATTGAGAAAAGGGAAGAATAAGGCTGAAGAAGATCTTAGTAGCCTAAAAAAGGACTATAAAAAGCTTTGATTGTCAATGAGAACTGTCGGTTTAGGTAAGACGTCAGAGCAATGGCAGCAGGAAATCCGCGAAGAGAAAAATAAAACAAGTCACTGGAAAAACAAATTTCAAGATGCCCAAGTTCAGGAAAATGCTATGAAGAGTAGCCTTCTGGAAAGCCAAGCCGAAGTGACCGAATTAAAAGCTCGAGTAGGAGAATTGGAGGAATCCTTGTATAGGCATCGTAGCCGAAATTCAGTAATGAAGTTGAAGGCAAGCCGAGCTGAGATCGAGAGACTGAATAAGAGGGTGGAAGAATTAGAAGCCTCTTTGCAGAATAGTGAAATACGAACTGAAATTTTGGAAAGGATGTTAGAGACAAATGATTGACATCTTCAGCAAACCCAAAAAGAAGTCAGAGAGAGGGATTATGTTATGGGTGAGGCTTTAAATCAAATCCGCGAAGTAGCTGATCATGTGCAGACACTGGCAGTTGAAGCAGAAGAGCTAAGCATATAGTACGAGACGAAGTCAAAACGAGGTCAAAAGCTATCAAAACTCCTTAAGAAAGTCAAGGCTCTGAGCATCAAAGCAAAACGTTTATGTAATTTGCTTTATGTTAAGAAACTTGTTATCCAAATGAAGTTTTCTAAATGGAAAATGAATTGTAAGTCAATACCTTTCTCTTGCATGCATGCATCTTATTCGCATCACATTTTTGCATATTTCTGCATAACAATCCTAACTTATTAAAAACTTACCATCCAGCACATCAGTAATCGTTGAAAACTCACATCGCTATAATACTCAAAAGAAAACTAAGGCTATGGAGCAAAGACTTGAACAAATCCAAAAAGAATTACAAGACCAGATGCAAGAGCGCATCCAAGAGCAAATGATCATGATGTGCAGAGAAATGAAAAATCAATTCATGGAGGTACAAAAGAACTTAATGAATGAATTAGTGCAAGTAAAACAAAGCATGACCAATAAGGGAAAGAGCGCTGCTATTGAGGAAGAAGAGGACCCAATGATCCCCCTAGGCTTTACACCTTGCCATAACCCGGCTTCACATGAAATGCCGGCACGGGAGCCCACCATTACTATAAGGGCACAGCAACAGGCCACAGGCACGTCGAGACCAGCCAATTATCCAATTGGATTCAGGTCAAACCCAAGGGATAATGCTGCGAATCTAGGTGTCCCAGACTTTGACGAGATGATAAGAGAGGATCTCCCTAGACAAATAGAGGAAAAATATAGGCGATTAGAGGAGAAAATCGACGCGATGCAAGGAATTGAAATTTCCTATGGGGTAGACGCCAAAGAGTTAAGTCTGGTTCCGGATCTGGTTCTCCCTCCCAAATTCAAAGTTCCAGAATTTGAAAATTTTAATGGGACGAGCTACCCTGAAGCCCACCTGACCATGTTCTGTAGGAGGATGGCGGGGCACGTGCATAATGACCAATTGTTAATTCATTGCTTTCAAGACAGCCTGGTTGGGTCCGCAATCAGATGGTACAATCAATTGAGACGATCAAAAATTCATTCATAGAAAGATTTGGCACAAGCTTTCTTAAGCAATACGGTCATGTGATAGAAATAGCACCTGATCGACTTACACTACAGAATTTGGAGAAGAAGTCAAACAAGAGTTTTAGACAATATGCGTAGAGATGGGCGAGGTGGCAACCCAAGTACAGCCATCACTGACAAAAAAGGAGACAACAATGTTGTTTGTCAATACCCTCAAAGCTCCTTACCTGAATCACCTATTAGGAAACGTCACCAAGAGTTTCTCTTATATGGTCATATAGGGGGAGATGATCGAAAATGCGATCAAGGCCGACAAGATTTAAACTGGAGAAAGCCCCTAAAAGGCCTACCCCTAGAAGAAGGGATAATAAGGTCAATGCAAGCATATACAGACCTAGCTACACCAAACTCTTCGTGACAGGTCAGCCCAAAGCTCTAATGGGCAATTACCAAAATGCCTCGCGACAGGAACCGGGCATCAGACTAAATAGAGGAAGAGTTCAATACACTCCCCTTCCGATGTCATATGGAGAACTCTACAAGATACTGTATGACGCGCATGAGGTAGCTCCTCAACGTGTAAGACCATATAAACACCCATTCCTGACTTGCTACGATGCGAATGCTCACTGTGAATACCATGCAGGGGTAGAAGGACACTCGATTGAAAACTGCCCTACTTTTAAAAGACGAGTCGAAAGACTCATAGAGCATGGAGTCGTAAAGTTAGAAGAGCCAGCAAAGCCTAATATAGCTGGGAATCCTCTGGCTAATCACCTAGAGCAAGTGGTGAGCTGGAAGAAGGAGCTCGAAAAATTAAGAGAAGTGTTGAAGAAATTAAGTCTCCACTAATGTGGGTATGGCAAGAGATGGTCAAAGAAGGGATAATCGTGAAAGATAAAAAGAGTATGATAATCGGGGATGATAACCATTGCAAGTTTCATGCCGTTAAGGGGCATGAAATTCAATGCTGCGTCGAGTTCAAAGCCGTGGTCCAGATGTTGATAGATAATCGAGAGTTGGAATTTTTTGAAGAATGAGGGGAAGCTAATGATGTTTGTGCCTCCGAGGACAGAACAGCTAAGGTTTATGGAAGCAATCGCCTCAAGGTGATTATTTGTGGCACGGCAAGAGAACAGACAACCCCTCGCATCATCAAACAAAAGCATGTTAACGTTTAGTAAGAAGGTCTCATGAAGTTACAATTGCAACGTGACCATACCAAGAGAAGGGTAACCGAGGAAGGATGTGAATCTTGTTACCCGTAGTGATAAAAATTATGACCCTGTAAATAAAGAAAAAGAGGTCAGTAAAGGGAAAGCAAGAATGCATGAGCCTGAAAAAGAAATAACTAGCGAGCCCGAAGTACCCATGAACGAGCCTGTATCCGAGAATGAGGCGAAGGAGTTTTTAAAGTTTTTAAGGCATAGTGAATATGGTGTAGTAGAACAACTACACAAACAGCTTGCTCGGATATCAATCCTGTCATTGCTCTTAAGCTCGGAAGCCCATCGAAGCACACTAATGAAGGTGCTGAATGAAACATATGTAGCAAATGACATCTCCGTCAGTAAGCTAGATCGATTGGTTAATAACGTGAGTGCTGATAACTTCATTTTCTTCAGCGATGATGAAATACGACGAATGGAATAGGGTCCACCAAGGCTTTACATATCAATACCCGTTGTAAAGGGTATACACTACCTGGAGTACTCATAGACAATGGTTCAGCCCTGAATGTGCTACTGCTAGCTACACTACAAAGATTGTCAATTGATAGCTCTCACATGAAAGGATGTAATAACATAGTGAGAGCATTTGACGGGACAGAAAGAAAGTAATGGGAAAGATTGAAATACCTCTTCAAATTGGACCGAATACATATGAAGTGAATTTTCTAGTAATGGATATTAGGCCCACTTATAACTGTCTGCTGGGAAGACCATGGATCCACTCAGCTAGGGTAGTACCTTTCTCTTAGCACCAGAAAGTGAAGCTAATAAATGAAGGGCTGCTAATCACGATTAATGTTAAGGAGGAAATAATCGCGTCCATAACAAGCGATTCACCCTACGTGGGAATAGACGATGAGGCTATGGAATGCTCGTTTCGCTCACTAGAATTTGTCAATGCAACTTTCATTTCGGAAGGGAGCAAGATACCTGTGCCTACAATATCATCGACCACCAGGATGGGTTTGTAATTAACAGTCGGAAAGGAAGTTATACTTGGGAAAGGACTAGGAAAATACCTCCAAGGAAGAGTTAATGTGCCAATACTGATAGAAAAGCGGGACCGTTATGGCCTGGGGTACAAGCCAGACGCGAGACAAAAGAGGAAAGAGCTTGAGAAAAGATAAGAAAGAAGGAGGGCCAGACTGTTTGGAAAGGACATCTCGTGGGAACCCATAGTCTTCCCGCACATCTATGAGACTTTCGTCTCAGGAGGGATGATCAACCAGCAAGAAAAGGAGCGAGTGACAATTGGAACCAAAGAGGGCATCATAAAAGATCTAGGCATTAATGCTATATCAGATGAAGGAAAGGAATGGAATCCATCAAGAATTGGTCCGTGTGCACTTGGAAGCACCTTGAATAATTGGACCGTGGAGGAACTCTTTGTAATTTTTAAGATTTCTTCAGAGTAATGCTCAAAAACACCTATTGCTTTGGGCTCGAAAACAATATTGATCTTTTTGTAAAAGGGCCCATGGTCATTATTCAGTTATTTTGAATGAAGTGCACTTTCCATCTTATATTCTTCTCCATAATTATTCTTTCATTTCTTAATTCAACTTAATAAGCCATTCGTACATATCTAACAAACAAGATTAATTATTCTTTAATATATACATACTCATACATATATCACATAATCATTCGTTCGTAAATTTATTTTGCTCATTAGACCTTCCTTTCATCCCTTGACAGATTGTCGAATATTAATAATATGAGCAACCCTGACGCTAACTTAGAACCTCACTTCGAGCAAGATACATGTTTGGAAGAGCTTCAGGACCTTGAAGATAATCAAGATTGTAATCTGCCTCTAGATCTGTTAAGAATGATGGAACAGAAAGAAAAACAGATCCTGCCTCATTCAGACCCAGCAGAAGTTATTAATCTGGGGCACAAAGATGAAAAGAAAGAGGTGAAAATTGGGACAAGCATCTCCGTAGAAACCAGAAGGAATCTTATCGAGTTGCTTCAAGAGTTTCAAGATATCTTTGCATGGTCCTACCAAGATATGCCCTGCTTGAGCACTGACATTATGGTGCACAAATTCCATATAAAGGAAGAAAGTAGACCCGTGCAGCAAAAACTCCGAAGGATGAGACCGGATGTGTTGTTAAAAATAAAAGAAGAAGTCAAGAAACAATTTGACGCCGGTTTTCTCTAGGTAGTTAAATACTCTGAATGGGTAGCTAATATAGTCCCCGCTCCTAAAAAAGACGAAAAGGTGCGCATGTGTGTGGACTACCGAGATTTAAATAAAGCTAGCCCAAAGGATAATTTCCCCTTACCCCACATTGACACTTTAGTCGATAACACGGCAGGACATTCTTTGTTTTCCTTTATGGATGGTTTCTTTAGGTATAATCAGATAAGGATGGACCCTGAAGATATGATCAAAACCACATTTGTCACGCTATGGGGAACATTTTGCTACAAGGTGATGCCCTTCGGACTCAAAAATGCAGGGGCAACTTATCAAAGGGCCATGGTGACCCTGTTCCACGACATGATGCATAAGGAGATTGAAGTTTACGTCGATGACATGATTGCGAAATCCCAAACGGAGGAAGAACATGTGAGAATCCTGAGAAAGTTATTTGGAAGGCTTAGGAAATATCAATTAAAGCTAAACCCAGCAAAATGCACTTTCGGGGCCACATCAAGAAAATTATTAAGCTTTGTAATCAGCAAAAGAGGAATTGAAATTGATCCGAATAAAGTCAAAGCCATACAGGAGCTACCACCACCCAGAATGTAAAAAGAAGTTTGGGGGTTCTTAGGAAGACTAAATTACATTGCTCGGTTCATTTCACAGTTGACTGAGAAATACGATCCCATCCTCCACCTGCTTAGAAAGCGCAAACCAGGTGTATGGGATGATGAATGTCAAGAAACCTTTAACAAGGTCAAAGACTATTTATCCAAAGCTACCATCTTGGCACCTCCAATTCCTAATAAGCCATTGATCCTGTACTTGACGGTCTTTGAAAATTTCATGGGATGCGTACTAGGCCAACACGATGAATCCGAAAAGAAGGAAAGGGCGATATATTATCTTAGTAAGAAATTCACTGATTGTGAGACGCGATATTCGTCGATTGAAAAATTATGTTGTGCACTAGTCTGGGCTACACGCAGATTAAGACAATACATGTTATACCATACCACTTGGTTGATCTCGAAATTAGATCCTCTGAAGTACCTAATGGAGTCAGCTGCATTGAACGGGAGATTGGCTCGATGGCAAATCTTGCTCTCAAAATTTGACATAGTCTACGTCAATCAGAAAGTAGTAAAAGAGAGTGCGATAGCAGACTTCCTAGCCAGTAGAGCTTTAGAGGACTATGAGCCAATAAACTTCGATTTCCCGAATGAAGATTTAATGTATATTGCGACCACTGAAGAGGCAATCACGGTAGAACGACCTTGGAAATTGAATTTTGATGGAGCTTCAAATGCCACAGGTAATGGGGTCGGGGCAGTATTGGTATCACTTGAAGGAGATCACTACCCTTTTACCAGCAAACTTGATTTTGATTGCACAAACAATATAGCTGAATATGAACCATGTATCATGGGAATCCATGTTGCCATAGAGCGAGGAATCAAAATTTTGGAGGTTTATGGAGACTTCGCACTGGTAATCTATCAACTCAAAAGAGAATGGGAAACAAGGGATTCTAAGCTAGTGGATTACCGCAGATTAGTCCTCGAGTTGATCACGGAGTTCGATGACGTCACATTCCATTATCTCCCACGAGAAGAAAACTAGATGGCCGATGCTCTTGCTACTTTAGCCTCGATGATTAAGGTGAGTAGGACAGAAGATGTAAAACCCATTCAGATGAGTATCTATGAAGCTTCTGCTCATTGTTATGATGTTGAGGCAGAGCAAGAAGAAGAAAAGGATGGTCGCCCGTGGTACCAGAATATTCTTCAATTTGTGAGAGATCGAAAGTACCCCGAGCAAGCCTCAGAAAATGAAAAGAGGACATTAAGAAGACTGGTTAGTGAATATGTCCTAAACGGGGAAATCTTGTACAAGAGGAGAAAAGATCAAGTGTTGCTGACATGTGTCGACGCAATTAAAGCTAAGAAGATCTTAGAAGAAGTTCACGAAGGCATTTATGGGACACACGCCAACACTTTCACGATGGCCCGAAAAATAATGAGATTTGGGTATTATTGGTCTACTATAGAGGGAGATTGCATTAATTATGCCAAGAAGTGCCGTACCAGATCTATGGAGACAAGATTCATGTACCTCCATTACACCTTCATGTCATGACCTCTCCCTGGCCTTTTCTATGTGGGGCATGGATGTCATCGGGCCAATTTCTCCAAAGGCTTCCAATGGTCATAGATTCATCTTTGTGGTGATTGACTACTTCACTAAATGGGTAGAGGCAACCTCTTATGCAAATGTTACCAAGTCTACGGTTAGCAAGTTCCTGAAAAAAGAAATTATTTGTCGATACGGGATGCCTGAAAGGATCATATCCGACAATGCCCTGAATTTGAACAATAGCACGATAGCAGAAGTTTGCAAACAGTTCAAAATCAAGCATCATAATTCTTCTCCTTATTGCCCAAAAATGGATGGAGCTGTGGAGGAAGCTAATAAGAACATCAAGAAGATCGTGGCAAAAATGACTGAGACTTACAAAGACTGGCACAAAAAACTATCATTTGCCCTCTTTGCCTACAGAACTTCAGTCAGGACTTCTACTGGGGCAACACCATTCTCATTGGCATACAGTATGGAAGCAGTCTTGCCTATCGAGGTTGAAATACCTTCCTTTCAATTCTTAATCGAGCTTCAACTAGACGAGGCTGAATGGATCCAAGCTCGATATAAACAGTTGAATTTAATCGAGGAAAAGAGGTTAAAAGTCATTCGCCATGGCCAGATGTACCAGAAAAGAATGATGCGAGCTTACGACAAAAAGGTTCGTCCCAAGGAATTCTATGAGGGAGAACTAGTTTTGAAAAAGATATTTCTCATACATAAAGAATTCCATGGGAAATGGATGCCCAATTAGGAAGGACCTTATGTGGTAAAGAAAGTTTTCTCAAGAGGAGCTCTCATCCTAATAGAAATGGACGGCAAGGATCTGTAGAACCCCGTCAATTCAGACTCGGTGAAAAAATACTTCGCCTAAAAACAAAAGGGGAATTAAGATGAAAACCCGTAAAAGGCATCTCGGAAAAAAAAAGGGGTTCAAGATGAAAACCCACAAAGGGCGTCCTGGAACCAAGGAAATTTTGAGTTGAAAACCCGCAAAGGGCGGCTCAGATCCAAGAATGGGTTGACGAGATGGAGGAAGGTTACAACTTGAAACATCAACAAAGCACTCTAGATCTTCTAGACACACATCTGAGCTAGGAATGATTCTCAAGCAAGTTGGCGTAGAGTAGCTCATTTTGCAATATCTGGGGCAACTAATTATTCTTTATTGTATACTTGGTAATTTTCGACTAATGATTGTTTCCTTTAATCCTCTTTTTAATAGAATTTTCAAAATACGACTTTGTTTCTGCACAATTTTGTCCAAACATTTCGCATCTAAATAACGGGTAATGAACTAATAAATCATACAAAAAGTTATGAGCATTATTTTGGAGTTTTCAGAAATTACAAGAAGTTCGAAACAAGACCACCAATGGGAAGACAAACTTAAAAACAAGCAGTTCCAGAACAGCCTAGAAAAGATGGAGCAACACATCAAAGACAGAATTTGGACGGGCGACAGACCATGCCGACCCGAATAATAATAAATAAATATGACATTAATCATACACATTCATACAAGTTAGGAGCATTTAATTCATTCTAATCATAACTTTCTAATTTAGGTCTGCATAGAGACCCATAGAAGCATATTTCACAGGTCACATTCCCGCCACATGGCAAGATGAATCATTAAGATCACGAAGGAAAAGTTGAAGAGATGCAGGAATCCAAAACCTTACCCCGATCATGGGGCAGATTGTAACCATCCACAAACAGCGATGCGATCATCTTCCTGATGAGATACTGAGAAGAAGACCAAATCAATGAAACGAGGCTTAAAGCGAGCAAATCTTCGAACCCCAGCTTCCTGATGAGATACTGAGAAGTAGGTCGAAATAATAAAAGGGTTAGCTTCCTGATGAGGTATAGAGAAGTATATAAACTCAGGGCTCGATGTGATCAAGTCTTCGAATCCCAACTTCCTGATGAGATATAGAGAAGCGGATTGAAACAAGCGATGCAGTCATCTTCCTATTGAGATACTGAGAAGAAGACCAAATCAAATCCACGTGATGTGAGCAAATCCTCGAACCCCAGCTTCCTGACGAGATACTGAGAAGCAGGTTGAAGCAATAAAAGGTTAGCTTCCTGATGAGATACTGAGAAGTGGACCAAATTCGTCTTCCTGATGAGGTACAGAGAAGTGGATTGAAGTGAACGACGCGGTCATCTTCCTGATGAGATACCAAGAAGAAGACCAAATCAAACCCACGCTCAATGTGAGTAAATCTTCGAATCACAGCTTCTTGATGAGATACTGAGAAGCAGGTCGAAGCAATAAAAGGTTAGCTTCCTAATGAGATACTGAGAAGTGGACCAAATTCGTCTTCCTGATGAGGTGCAGAGAAGCGGATTGAAGCGAAGGACGCGGTCATCTTCCTGATGAGATACCGAGAAGAAGACTAAATCAAACCCACGCTCGATGTGAGTAAATCTTCGAATCCCATCTTCTTGATGAGATACTGAGAAGCAGGTCGAAGTAATAAAATGGTTAGCTTCCTGACGAAATACGGGGAAGTGAACCAAAACCATCTTCCAGATGAAACACAGAGAAGTTGATCAAAACAAGTGATATGGTCGTCTTTTTGATGAGATACTGAGAAGAAGGCCAAGTCAATGAAGCCAGACTCAAAGACTACGATGATGAATTTCAATCTCCTTGAAAGGAATGGGGTAAAATTACAGTAGCAAATTTTGTCTTTTTGAAGATTACCTTAGGGCGAGATGGAGTCATGATAAATAAAATGCAGAGGTAGATGCGGCAAGATCAAACGGTCAATAGAATGAAGGTGGACCAATTGAAGAAAGAACGTTAAAGAGATGAGACCTGACAAAGTGGGCATCCTTTTGGGTCTTGCTCCATTCCTGTTACACAAAAACGAGCAAAGAGGGGCAGCTGTTGAAGCCCAATTTGTCTGGGCCCAACAGAATTTAAAATTAAATCTAAATAATGTCCAATTACAAAGTCCAATTACAAGCCCAAATTGGGGCCCAATTTCAAATTGACCCAAACCAAACCCTAAAATACAAGTTGGCCCAACTAATCTGCTACAAATGAATGCTGCAGCCACCTCCCTCTCAGCTAACCAGGGCACGCCACGTCAGCATTGACTAGAACCAAGTTGCTATCCCCAGCACTTGCACCGCTACTACCGCCACTGCTACAAGCTGCCATAGCCGAACCTGCAAATAAGAAAGAAGACTTGCATTTAATTGCAAGTGTCACGTCCTTATAACTCGAATATTGGAGCGTGCAGCCTTAGACGCTTCTTGATCAAACAACGCCTAAGTAAGCCTAGAACTCGATCAAAGCTAAAGTGCTTAGATCTTAGCGGAATCAAAGGAACTCTGAAAGAAAAAAGCAAAACAAAAGACAAGGAAGAAATTGAGTAAATACTCTGTGTATTGAAGTGTGTAAATGAGGTGAGGGTAAGCCTCTATTTATAGTTGAAGCCCCCTACATCCAACGGTCAAAATTAGAGTACATCGACGATTGAGATACAATGGTAAGAGTTTACAAAGATATGGAAAGAATCAAAAAGGAATATTCCTGATTATATGCCACTTGCCATATCTTCTTTGGAAGGCTCTTCAATCCCAAGTGTTGGGCTAAGTGGTGATAGGCCCAAAATGCTACGGAGTGCTTCTTAGGCAGCTTGATGTGTGCTGGTCTCGGGCCTCAGTGCGCGGTCCGTGACATTCTCCCCCACTGAATCTAGTAACGCCCTCGTCACTCGGCTAGCATGGTATCTGTCCACTTGGTCTTTGAATTGCCATAGACCCTCGACTAGTTCCCAACTACCCTCACTGTCGGGAAGTCCCTTCCATTGAACGAAATATCCGTGCCTTGGTCGGTAACCTGGTCGTCATATAACTCTCTCTACTTGGATTTCTCGAACCTCATTCTCATATGAGATCTTCACTCTGACTGGCGCTCGATGTGATTTGCCTCGATCCGGATCTAACTCATCTTGATGGTAAGGCTTGACTAAGCTAACATGGAACACTGGATGAGCTCGGATGGTCAGTGGCAACTCCAATCTATAGGCCATTATGCCTACCCGCTTCACAACTTGGAATAGACCCTCGTATCTTCGCACAAGCCCTTTGTGCACGGTTGGGTTGCGCAAGATTCCTGTCAATTTGGCAAGGACTAGATCACCAACTTGGAAATTCACGTCCCTACGCTTTCGATCTGCCCACTTCTTAGTCCGCTTCCCTGCCTTGTGTAAACAAGCTCAGGCTAAGTCGTGATGCTCTTGCCACTCCGTGGAAAACTTCTGTGCTGCTGGATTTGGCCCTTCATACTTGGTAACAACCGTGTTGGGTGTGAGTGGTTGTTGCCCGATCACGATCTCGAATGGACTTTGGTTTGTTGCCTCACTCCGTTGCAAGTTGTAGGAAAACTGAGCCACATCCAACAGTTTTGGCCAGTCGCGCTGTGTTGCACTCACATAGTGCCTCAAATAAATCTCCAAAAGTGCATTCACTCATTCAGTTTGTCCGTCGGTTTGGGGATGAACACTTGTTCAAAAGTTCAAGCTTGATCCCATGAGCTTGAATAATTCGGTCCAAAATCTCCCCGTGAATCATGTGTCCCGATCACTGATAATCGTCTTTGGCACTCCCTAATATTTGACCACGTGCTTGAGGAAAAGACGAGCTGCCTCCTCGGCTGGACACACCTTGGACGCTGGAATGAACGTCCCATACTTCGAAAACCTATCAACAACAACCATAATACTTGACAAGCCATCAGTGTTGGGCAAACCGACAATAAAGTCCATGAAAACACTTTCCCATGGTCACTCGGGAATAGGCAATGGCTGCAACAATCTCGTCGGTTTCTTCATCTCTATCTTGTCTTGTTGGCACACAAGACAAGTCTTCACATAGGCTTCAACATCTGTGCCCATGTGCGGCCAGTAATAATTTTCTACAGTCAGTGCCAATGTCCTGTTCATCCTCGGATGTCCCGCCCACTTGGAATCATGGCATTCCCTCATGAGCCCCTTGCGTAATTCTCCAACTGAGGCACATAGAGGCGATGTCCTCGAGCATAATGCAAGTCCCCTTCGAGCCAAAACTTTCTGGTTCTCCCTTCTTTGGCATAGTCAATGAGCATTTTGGCTGTTGAGTCATGTGATAACCCCTCTTTGATACGCTCCAATAGTTGTCCCTTCGGCAAGCTAACAAACTCCATGTTGTACCTTCGGCTTAGGGCATCAGTAACGGAATTCACCTTTCCTGGTTTGTACTCCATGGAAAAATCAAATTCTGCAAGGAATTCCTGCCATTGGACCTTCTTTGGAGACAACTTCTTTTGGGTTAGAAAATAACTATTGGCAACATTGTCTATGTATACCACAAACCTGGACCCAAGTATGTGGTGTCGCCAAGTGCGCAAGTAGTGCACTACTACAGTCATTTCCTTATCATGGACCGTGTACCTCCTCTTGGTCTCATTGAGCTTCCGGCTTTCAAAGGCAACCGGATGTCCCTCTTGTATAAGAACTCCACCAATGGTAACATCGGACGCATCGGTGTAAATCTCAAATGGCTTGGTGTAATTAGGTAACACCAACACTGGTTCATTGACCATGGCCTTCTTCAATTCTGCAAAGGCTTGATGGCACTCGATACTCCAATCCCACTCCTTGTCCTTCTTTAGTAACTCAGTCAAGGGTGCGGCTATTTTGGAGAAGCCTTTGACGAACCTTCGATAATAATTGGCTAGCCCCAAGAAGGATCTCAACTCTGTCACCTTCGTTGGCGGTTCTCAATCTTCAATGGCTCAAACTTTGGCCCCATCCATTCGAATCTTGCCACCTCCCATAATGTGGCCTAGGAAAGGGACCTCCTGTTGGGCAAACGAGCACTTCTCTTCTTTGACGTAGAGCTCATTCTCTCGCAAGACTTTGAACACCTTTCTCAAATGCCCCAAATGCTCCTCAAGTGTCTTACTATAAATCACAATATCGTCAAGGTAAACAACAACAAATTGATCAAGAAAGGGTTGTAATATCTTGTTCATGAGATTACAGAAAGTGGCGGGAGCATTCGTGAGATCGAAGGGCATTACTAAGAATTCATACGAACCATAGCGCGTCACACATGCAGTCTTTGGTTCATCCGTTGGCTATTCGAACTTGATAATATCCAGACCTCAATCCAACTTGGTGAATCACCTTGCACCACCAAGTTGATCGAACAAGTCGGCAATGAGCGGGATCGGGTACTTGTTCTTCACAATGAGCTTGTTCAAAGCTCGATAGTCGATACACATTCGAAGCGTCCCATCATGCTTCTTCTGAAAGAGTACCGGCGCACCATAGGGTGCCTTGGACGGTCGGATATAACTCGCATCAAGGAGTTCCTTCTACTGTTTGCGCAACTCCTCTAACTCGGGTGGAGCCATTCGGTAAGGGGCTCTAGCGGGTGGCTCCGCAGTTGGCACGAGTTCATCTTGTGATTCACCTCTCTCTTTGGTGGCAAGCTTTTAGGCAATTCAGTAGGCATCACATCTCTGAATTTTGTCAACACTTGTCCCACCTCTTTTGGGATCTCGACGGACTTGGTAGGTTGCTCATCAACCAACGTAGCTAAGTAAGTTGGTTCCTCCTTGCGCACCCCCTTGCTAAGCTGGATGGCTGATAACATCTTGGCTTCAAATCCGGCCTTTCGTGTTGTCGGAACAATGCATTTATGTTTCGGATCCAAAATGCACAAACAATCGGCAAAAGGAATAAGGAACGCATTAACCTGGTCAAGGAAATTAAGTCCAATCACGAAATCAAAGTCATCTAAAGGGATTACCTTGATATTTTCCTTACCGATCCAACCTCCAAGGTTTAGCATGACTCCTTTTGCCACCCCTGCAATCGGAGCCTCTTTGGAATTGACGGTTTTAATAAACCCACTTGCCTTCTCAACACGAAGGTCAAGTCTCTTGGCAGCTTGCTCGGACACAAACAATTTTGATGCACCGGTGTCCACTAGTGCACTCATCTTTTGGCCTACCACGGTGATGTCGACGAACATCAGTCCCTTCTTATGACCCTTCTTAACCTCCATGGAGCTAATAATGGAGTTAAGCTTAAGAGTCTCATTCTCTTCAACATCCTTCCCTTGGATGGCAGCGGCTTTCTCATTTTGAGGACAGTTCCTCGCCAAGTGCTTTCCTCCACAATTGTAGCACTTGAAAGGCTCATTGTTCTTCTCTCAAGGCTTGCGAAACTTGATATTACTACCTGCCGGCTTCTCAGACCCCTTCTTGGCTGGTCTTTCCTTGTCTCCCCTACCATTGCCTTTGGATTTTGGCTTTGGTTTGGTAGACTCAGACTTTTTGAACTCGAACCCGGTAATGGACTCAGCTGCGGAAAAAGCTTTGGAAAGTTCTTGGACCCCCATACGCTTCAACTCCATTTTGGCCCATCGTTGGAGTCCGTCCATGAAGGCAAAGAATCCTTCTTCCTCACCCAACTTTGGGATCTGAAGCTTGAGCTCGGTGAATTGCTTCACATAGTCTTGAATTGAGCTAGTATGCTTGATTTGTCGCAACTTTGCTCGGGCTTCTAGTTGCGCATTTTTGGGATAGAACTGTTCCTTGGGCTCGGACTGAAACTCACTCCATGTTGTAATGGGAATTTCCCATTCTCCTTCTCGAAACACCTATGTCGCCACCATAAAAGAGCTATATCAGTCAAATAGACAGAAGCAGTGTTTACCTTTGTTACTTCGTCCTTGACCCCCATGGCTCGGAAGTGTTGTTCCATGGCCCAAATGAAATTCTCAACATCTTGGGCTAATTGTGTCCCTGCATACATCTTTGGCTTTGGGACATCGATCTTAGGTGTGGGTGCCACTGTTTCTGACATCATGTCATTCTTTACGGCTTTCTTGTAAATGACAAGCTCACTTCGAAGATCCTTGATCTCCTCCACCAACTCGGCTTTGGTAGCTTCCCTTGCTACTTCAAGGGAATTGTCTCGTTGGTCTAACTTCTCATACATGTCGTCGAGAAGTCCTTGAACCACAATCATGACGTCTTCTTTAAGAGAATCCACTCTCTCAAAATACGGTTTTGTCTCTTCTTGGGCCTCCTTGACTTCCTTCATGGAATCTTCAAGTCTAGCGACCCTCCTCTCCAAGGCTGAAATGATGTCCCTGAAACTCTCTCTCTTCTTCTTCTCAGCAGCAGCACGGGTCTCTCGTTCAACTGCTGGAACCTCGCTTGAGTTTTGTGGTGCCATTTCTCTCACTCGAACAGGCTCGAATACCACTTGTCACGTCCTTAGAACTCGAATCTTGGAGCGTGCGGCCTTAGACGCTTCTTGATCAAATAACGCCTAAGTAAGCCTGGAACTCAATCAAAGCTAAAGTGCTTAGATCCTAGCGGAAGCGAAGGAACTCTGAAAGAAAAAGCCAAAACAAAAGACAAGGAAGAAATTGAGTGAATGCTCTGTGTATTGAAGTGTGTAAATGAGGTGGGGGTAAGCCTCTATTTATAGTTGAAGCCCTCTACATACAACGGTCAAAATTAGAGTACATCGACGGTTGAGATACAATGGTAAGAGTTTACAAAGATATGGAAAGAATCAAAAAGGAATATTCCTGATTATATGCCACTTGCCATATCTTCTTTGAAAGGCTCTTCAATCCCAAGTGTTGGGCTAAGTGGTGATAGGCCCAAAATGCTACGGAGTGCTTCTTTGGCAGCTTGATGTGTGCTGGTCTCGGGCCTCAGTGCGCAGTCCGTGACACAAGGAACAAATTATAATCATTGTCAACCTGGTTATAAAAACCAGATTCAAACATAAGTTGAAGGACTTTTTTTTCTTTTCAAAAAAAAACTTACGAATCAGTAAAAAGATAGATTTAGAAGCATTCGCAAATCAAAGATAGAAGCAGTTAATACCCAGAGAAGTCATAATATCAAGCATTCAATATCTTCTTTGTAAGGTAATAAATACTTATCAGTATATTTATTTATATATTTATTTCATTAATGCACCCATTGTTTCCTTCATTACTACCATTTATTGTTCATAAAAAACGATTAATAATAATAACATTAATAATAAACGGTGGTAATAAATGACATTAATAATTATTTAATAATAATAAATAAATAAAATTGAAAGGATAGGAAAGTTACACCCCTTGGATGCTACTGTCGCCGGGGCCACGCCCTACCCACCTCCGAGCTGCCCGCGCTCTGTCGCATGCAAATCTGCAAAGGGAAACAAAAAGGGACAGAATTGGGTTTCAAACAATAATAGATTCAAGAATAAAAATGGATTACAACTCAAATCAACAACGATTTCTAAAGAGTTTTTCGAAATATGTCACAGATCTAAAAGGATTTCATGTTTTAAAACAAGTTTTTCACAGAACTAAAAGAGAAAATGGGTTTTAAATAACGAAAATGGAAAACCTTACTTGAAAGAGGCCATGGACGACGGCGCGTGAACAGAGCAGGTGGCCTGCGGCGTCGATTGGCGGCAGCGGATGAAGGCGCGTGCCGACAACGAGCGTTGGACGGCGAGGCGAGGTCGGGCCAGGGTTTGACAGACGTGGAGGGAGTGAGAGAGAGTTTTGAGAGCTTTTTCTAAGAGTTTTGAGAGCTTTTTCTAAGTTTTTTTTTAAAAAACCAGGTGAAAATGAAAAAAAACGGGTGGAAAAAGTTATTTATAAGTGATCAAAACGACGTCATTTCGAGCTTTAACCTATTTATCGACCCGACCCGACCTAGGATCCGCGTGTTTTTAAAAAGGGATTATTTATGCATTTGGTCCTTCCATTTTTTCTCAAATTTTCAATCAGGTCCTTTTTGCACTTTTAAGTAATTTTAAATTGGCCCAATGATTTTCATGGTTTTTCTATTTAGTCCCTCGACCTTTTGAAAGCATCAGGAGCTGCCACGTGTCATTGTTCTGGTTCATTTATGCAAACAGTCCCTCTTATTTTCAATTTGTTTTAATTTAATCCTGAAATTAAGTTCTGTTTAATTACAAAATTGACCCAAGAATTTTTCATGGTTTTCAAATTAGTCCTTTCACTTCAGGATGCTCGAGGGGCTACCACGTGTCACTTGTTTTTGGTTTTATTGCCCTGAAGGTCCCTAAACTTCCAAAAATTCAATTTTTACCCTCGAACTTCCAAAAATTCTATTTTACCCCCGAACTTCCAAAAATTCCATTTTTACCCCTGAACTTCCAAAAATTCCATTTTTGACCCTAAAACTTCAAAAAATTCCATTTTGACCCCGAAACTTCAAAAAAATCCATTTTTACCCTCGAATATCCAAAAACTCCATTTTCGACCTCGAAACTCTCAAAATTACCCTTTTACCCCTAAATGTCTAAAAATTCCCTTTTTAACCTCGAATTTTCCCAAAATTACAATTTTGCACCCGAAAATCCAAAATTACCATTTTACCCCTCGGGTATCCAAAAAGTCTCATTTTCAACTCCGATTGCATCATTTCTTTCTTCATCATCAATATTTTCATTTGAATTTAACTATTATGCACTCGTATTTTGCATTTTTTATTTTTACCATTTATCTTCTTATTTATCTTACTTCGTGTTATTTAATATCCATTATTAACTGCTTATTCATATTTAACTCGCATGTTTGTTTTCAAAATTGTTTTCATAAAAACTTTAAAATCGAGGCAATATTCTTTTATTTCGAGTTTCGAAAATTTGCGCCTTAACTTACTAGGTGCAATTTTTTCTTCAAATCGAAATAATCAAATACCCTTAATCGAGGCAATGTTTCCTTATCTTCGATTCTGAAAATTTGCGCCTTAACTTACTAGGTGCACCCTTTCCTCAAATCGAGATAATCGAACATCCTTTTCCAAAATTTAAAAAGTTTTACGAAGGAAAGCTCGTTATTTCTGGGTCTTGAAATGTCATATCCTAACTCATTGGACGTAACTCTCCTCCTCGATCACTTTGAAATAACGGGATTTCCAAACAAACCTGATTCATGTTAAGCTTAATTCATGCATTCAAGGATCGTATTTTAAACTTTATTCGAGTTTTTAAATGTTACAAATTAAGACCCGAAAATAATCAATACGGTACCAATTTTGGGCGTATGAGGGTGCTAATCCTTCCTCATGCGTAACCGACTCTCGAACCTGTTTTTCTGGATTTCGAAGACCTACAAGTTTTCAAAACGGTTTTTTAAAACGTTTTGTGGTGATCCAATCACACCGAATAAAGGATTGGTGGCGACTCTCATTTTCCAACATCAAAGTAATTTTCGAAACTCGTCGTTTTCCAAAAAAGGGATGGTTTCGACAAAATTAAATTAACAATTATTTAAATATTTTATTTTAATAGCTCTATATAATAAATTAAGTAATATAATATAAAAATTACAATGATTTTATAAAAACTTATTTTAATCTAATTTAAATTATTTTTTTCAAATTATTAAATGGGATATAATATTAGTTACAATTATTTTGTTTATTATTAACAAAATACAATGTGTAGAAGAGACTTAATAATAAGAAGAATGAATATTATTTTAATATGATTAATTATTTAGAACCACTTTTGAAAAATTAAATTTAATGGAAAATGAAACATTGTAGAAATTTATTTAAAATAGAGAAATTAAATAGAAAAAAGATAAATGTGCCACTTGTTAGTAACTTAAGTTCCCATGTCAACTTTCTTTCATAGACCTTGTAATATATAATACCATATCAACATTTTATTTTTTAATAAAATCATTTATCTATCAATTAAATTTTAAGTAATAAATAATTAGTAAATTAAATTTAAATTATAAATCAAATTAATGTATAAAAGTGTATAATGTGTACCAACAAGTGATTAAGTGTAATGATAAGACATATTGCACTTTCAAAAAAAAGAACATAAGTTGAAACCTTGAAATAACATTAACAAAAATGACAACCACAAACTTCAAATATTAACAGTAAAACGAACATAAAAAAATGTGTATGATGTGTATGCTTTTATAAAGAAATTAAAACAACAAATTATTATTTTAAAAATATAACTACTTTAAAATAAATTTTTAAAGACAATTAAAAGGTAAAAAAAATATTTTTAAATTAAATAGAGTTCTAAAAAAAGTATTTGTATGTAATTAAAATACTATTTTTAGAATAGTTAAAACAATATTAAAATAGAATTTAAAAAGTATCTAGAAATAATACTATTGGAAATAGTATTTGTAAAGATTACTTTACTATTTATATATATTATTACAAGATATTAGGCTCCCAGCTGATATGGTAACTTAATATTTAACACATGACATACTCATTTTGTTGACATGTGATAATTTTTTATACAATCAATTTTTTAAAATATAATTATGTGATTATATAATAATATCTGTTTATATTTTTTTAATCTTTTGACAACATACACACCTTGCACACACATGTGCTCGAACCCGATACCTCTAAAATGAACAACACCTTGCACACACATATGCTCGAACCCGATACCTCTAAAATGAACAACATCCTTTTTTTCATTGAAACCACCTGTTGGATTCTTATACAATCAATTTTTAATTTCACATAGATTAGAAAACACTCATGTACTAATAAAATAAAAAGATGCCTATTTAAGTTTCGCTAAACATTCTTTAACAGAATTGTTTTTAGTTTACAAATAAATTAATAAAGATAAAAAGATACATACTTTTAAATATAATTTAAAAAATTAAAAAGTTAGTTTTTAATCCCATATTGACTAGAAAATACTCTCAAACTTACTCTTACCCTATAAATAAGTGTCAATTTCTTCACTATTTTCACTAAAAAGTTAATTTTAATTCACGTTGACTAGATAACACTCTCATAACTACAATTTCATTAAAAAGTTTTCTATCGCACATTGACTAGTGAATACTCCCATACTCTTTAAAAATTAATTTTAATACCTCAAAAACTTAATTTTAATCCTACATTGGCTAGAGAACACTCTCATGCTCACATTTACCCTAAGTGTTAATTTCTTCACTATTTTCATTCAAAAAATAATTTTAATCCCACAACGACTAGAGAATACTCCCATATCTCACATTTATCATATAAATAAGTGACATCTTCATTATTTTCATTGAAATGTTAAATTTAATCCCAAATTCACTAGAGAATACTTTATAGTTCACTTCGTCATTATTTTTTATTACAAATTAATTAATTTTGATCCCTTGAAAAGTTAATGTTAATCGCATTGACGAACGTTATACGAACGGTTCATGAACAGTTCATCGAACATTATATTCATTTACATTCTATCCATGTCGTGGAATCAAATCACACGAATTATCTGTAATACTGTCTTTAGTAGTAACTTGCTCAAGATATATGAGTTCTAAAAAAATGACGAAGTGATGATTAAGTTAATATCTATACAATGAAATATTTAATTAATAAATCATTTTTTTCTTTAACTAAATAGAAGTTTATATCCAGGACCTCATACTTTCAATCTATAATATAATTTTTCAATAATTTTTATTCTATTCAATTTAATCCTTAATGTGATAAATTTAACTATATAACTTAACTCACTTTCAACTTTAATACAACACTTTCCACTATGCTACTAACATGTTCTTTACATATTTAAACTAATTCAATCAAATACTTGATACTTCTAAGCTCCAAAGTTACTAAAGTCAACTATAGAAATTTAATATAAACTCAACAATTGTCATTGAGTAACATATTAATAGAATTGCTAAAGATTTTCTTAAAGTAATAAAATGACTTATGTAAAAATATTTGAAGGAACAAAAATATTTTTATATAAAAAATTGGGCATATAACATATATTTTATAAGAAAAAAAATTAAATTATAATAAAATTATATCAATGTATACAGTCAATACCATTATAAAACACCAAGCAAAGCTTGGTAAAAAAAACCAAGTAAATCGAAAGAAGAGCATCGATAAATCTATTAATCTCTCAGGATACATAATTAAAGTTATATATATATATATATTGATGAATTATAAAGAGAGGATAAAACTCTAACAGCAACGCGACTAACGCAATTCAAATTCAAATTACATTTGAAACAATGAACATCTTTTAATATTAGACCAACACATGAAATTTTTAAAATATATTGATCTCACTCACTATTACATCAATTTTGAAAAAAGAAAACAATAAATTCCTATCGACGAAGAATAATTGTTTAATGTGCGTCGAGATGATATATCTATTTTTGCAGGCTTCTACCTTATCTATTTTTGCAAGCTTCTGCCTTTAGGTTGTTTTGAATTACGTACCCTAAGCTTTAAACTTTAAAATAATCAAATAATCAAATATTAAACTTATCAAATATATTTTTTATTTTAATTTGAACTTATCACATATATTAAAAAATATTTATTTTGTAAATATAAATATTTTTAAGAAAAATGATGAATTTTTGAATGGTTAATATGATCAGATTTTATTTTACGTCCTTCTCACTTATATGAAATTCTTTTTTCTTAATAATCATAAAACTTTTAAAATAATATTAATTAACTTAAAACATGAATACTCCACGTAGGAAAAAAATTCCCCACAATAGTTGGGTCTGGAACATCGTAATATAATATAAATTATTAGATTAGGTTGTAATTAGAATTATTTTATGTAAGTATAATCTCATTTATAACAAATGAGGAACTTCAGAAAAACTTGCGCAATTTATTTAAATAAATTTCCATGACAACAATAACATAGTTTTAATAGATTGATCTAAATGGTTACCAACTAATTCTTTTTTCCCAATATTGATAATCATTGCTAAAATAAATCCCATCCGTTGCTACTTTCCAGAAGCAGTTCCCAGTACTTTTGCATGTACGAGTTTCAACGTATTTCTCGAAAACAGAGAAATCATTTGCGGTTTTGGATCCCCAACTGAAGTCACAAACGAAATGAGTTTTCTTCCAAAAGTGTGTGCCAAACTCGAACCGAAATTCTTGGTCCTTCCAAAGAGTATGGTGTCCGAGATCGTCGTCGTTCGAATGTCAACTAAGCTCTAATGGCTTAGCATTGTCTGGAAGGCCATTGATAATGTGAACCTTAAATCGAAAACGAAAAAGTACTTTCTCTTCAGATTCTGCATATGAAATCGGTGTTTGAGAAATGCAACATGCAAGCAGAAGCATTCAAAGGAAAGGAGTCTTGTGATTATTGTAAGACATTATTGCTTTGCTTTGGGTTTTGGGTTTAGTGTGAGATGAAGACTAGAGGATTTATATGGATGAAAAAGGAACAAATTAAGGAAAGAAATCAAGAAAAAAGGGAATACTAGTTGGCAAATTAAAAAACATGTCACTCGTTACCTTATTTATGCAGGAGAATGATTCTTTTTTTCCTTTTTGAAAGATATGCAAGAGAAATACTTAGGAAATGTATTTTAACGTATACTAAATGTGTGCAATTATATCCACATTGTTGGACGGAATCATAGGAATTATTTGCTAGTGGTGTCTTTGGCATTGATTTGCTCAAGGTATGTGTTAGAGTCAAGTAGACTGTTCATGATCTGGGTAACTCGGTCCGATCCGGAAGTTCGTCAAAAAAGTGAAAGGGTTTAGGTAAAAAAAATAAGTTCAAAAAATTGGGTTTGAGAAAAAATATGACCCGTTTAAAAAATGGACTGAGCCTCGGGTAAGACATTTTTTATCCAGACCCGGCTCAGCTCGGATTCACAAAAGGAAAAAAATCTGTTTTTTTTTTGTTGTTTTAATGCTATTTTCTTATTGTTTTCTCTTTATTTTGATATCATTTCATTATTATGTTGTTACTATTTTGTTTTCATTGTTTTAATATTGTATAACACTTGTTTTATTATTAATTTTATTATTTCTTTAGAGGTATTTACTTGTTAAGTAGCATTTATTTTAGTGTTATTTAAGTATATATATTTTTTAAAATTTATTTGCAATTTATTGGGAAATATTTATTTTAATGTTTTTAGTATTTTTAATGTATTATATATTTAAAAATTATATAAAATAATATAAAAATTAATAAGACGGGTCAAGTCGAGCCTGAATTTTAGCATTTTTATTCTGGTCAGACTTGGACAAAATTTTAAGCCCATTTTTTAAGCCGAGCATGGACTTAAATTTTTAATTGGGCTCCTCCCAAACTCGACTTGACTCAGCCCATGAACACCTCTAGAGTCAAAGTTGTCTAACAATGTTTATTCAATTATTTGATCAATCAAGACACAAGATAATCTAGGCATATTTATATTTTGGCCTTTTTTAGGTGGGCCTTATTGGATGTTTTAACAAGCATATGGGCTCCTTAAACGTTTTCATTCCAATATTCAAAGTTAAATTAAAGTATTTGTATTTATGAAGAGATTAAACGTTTTCATTCCAATATTCAAAGTTAAATTAAAGTATTTGCATTTATGAAGAGGTTGAATTCAACTTGCGTTTATGGTGGGAATTTTTCTCAATCTCAAAAACATATTTTCTTTTGGCTATTTTTAAGGAGGTTTCTTTTATTTAACTTGGAAGTTCACTAATAAATATTTTTCAGTGTGGTCTACAATAAAGCTGATCGTGGGTTGGGCCGGGTTGGGTTCGGGTCGAGTTTCAATAAAATTTTAGATCCAATTGCTAAGTCCAAGCTTGGCTCGATCCGAAAAATGGGTCTAAAATTTTGTCCAAACTTGACCCAAATTATAATAGTCAAACCCGAGTTCGACCCGACCCATATTAATTTTTTATATTATTTTATTACATACAACAAATTTAAAAAATATATAATATATCAAATACACTTACAAACATTAAAAAATAAATAAATTTAAAATACATTAAAAAATTATATTAAGATAGTTGTAACTAAATTAATAAAAAAATTAACAATAAAACATAAGTTCTACAATATTCAAATAATATTGAAAAAGACAGTGAAACAATAGTAAAAACACATAAAAAATAACATCCAAACAATAAAAATAACAACCAAAACAACAGCAAAAATAACATTAAAAACAACAATAAAAACAGCAACAAAAATAACAGCAAAAATAACACGACAATAGCAATCAAAACAATAAAAAACAACTCAAAAATAGCAAAAAAAAACATCAACCAAAACAATAAAAAAAACACCAAAACAACAATATAAATTTTTTTATTAAAAATGGTTAATTTATTCGGGTCGGGTTGGGTTCAGGCCAAAAAATCATACCCGAGGCCCGATCCGTTTAGAAAATGAGTCTCATTTTTTGTCCAAGCCTATTTTTCGAGCTTATATTTTTGTCCAAACCCTCCCATTTTTTGGGCGGGCCTTTGGGTAGAGGCAGGTGGCTCGACCCATGATCAGGTCTAGTCTACAAGAAGTCAATTTAATCTCGATTTATTTGAGCTTATGCTTGCTAACCGTGAAGCTTATAAATAGATTGTTATGTCGCACATTTGAAGGTGTCTGTTGGAGTGCTTTTGGCTAGTCATTTGTGTATTTGTTACTAGAATTTTTGCACTCGTGTTAGGTTTTTATTGGATAGTTTATATTTGGAGTAAGTGAGGTTATTGGGGTGAGTTATTGGTAACAATTAAGGCCGATGTTAAGGTTGCAGTTACTTCTTTGTATAATGGTAGATTAGGCTTGAACCAATAGGTGAGTTGAAAGATTATTGAATAAGAATCATTCATTAAGCGAGTCTCCACAAAGTATGATTGTTTCTAAACTACGTTAATAGATGATTGTGTACAAATCTCTCTTTTTCTTCTCTAATTTTCGTATATGTTTCATAGTTCGTTCAATCCTATATTGAACACGTACTTGGATAGTCAAGTTAAACTTATAGCAAATTAATGTGTTTTTCAAATGGTATCAGAGTAGGCTTCAAAAGTTATTTGAAAGTGATCCTGTGTTCAGTTTGAAACTATGGAATTCATGTGGGAAGATAGTTTGATTGCTCAACTTCCTTTGTAACTTGGTTTAAAAATTATGCATATTGGAAAGCTCAATGAAGGCGTTCATTATGTCTAGTAATGAATCTGCTTGATGACACCAATCCATTGTGATTACTGCTAACGACACCACACATCCCAAATATAGAAACAAATACACTACTAAAAAAAAAGAAAAATTACTATTAAAATGTCTAAATTACAAATCTTGACCACCAAATTTGAGATCGATGAAACTATTTCAAATTTTCATACTAAACTATATGACATATCTAATGAGGCATTAATCAATATTTGTCATCATACTTTTGAACCGAAGTTAAATCACCACTACACTTTGAATTTATATTGAATTTTCCATTTTTACTTTTGTTTTATTGAACTTTTGTACGAAAAATTTGATTTTTGTTAAAATTTTGCTATTCAATTTCAATTTAAAATATTTTTGACGACAATTAAATTAACAATAATTTAAATATTTTATTTTAATAGATATATATAATAAATTAAGTAATTAATATAAAAATTACAATGATTTTATAAAAACTTATTTTAATCTAGTTTAAGTTATTTTTTTGAAATTATTAAATGGAGTATAATATCAGTTACAATTATTTTGTTTATTATTAACAAAATACAATGTGTAGAAGAGACACAATAATAAGAATGAATATTATAATATGAGTAATTATTTAGAACCACTTTTGAAAAAATAAATTTAATGGAAAATGAAAAATTGTAGAAATTATTTTTTAAAAAGAAAAAATAGAGAAATTAAATAGAAAAAAGATAGATGTGCCACTTGTCAATATTTAAGCTGTCCATGTCAACTTTCTTTCATAGACCTTATAATATATAATATTAGGTTTCTAACTTGTACAATGCACGAATTTTTCCTATTTGAAAAAAACATTATTCTTTTTTTAGAAATATAATTTATAATATATTTATTGATTCATTTTGTAAATTTAATTAATTAATTTTATTAACAAAAAGTTAGTCTTCAAAAAAATATAATTTCATTATAAATACAATATAAATTAATTATAAAAATATGGAAGCTATTAAGTGTAAACAAATGTATTTTAATCGTATATTTAATTTTTTAAATATATAATTTAAGGAATTAGTTAGACTAATTCATATAATAAATATGGAATTAAAATAGGTATAGGTTAGTAATTTTGATATAAAATAATATTATTTTATTTTTTGAATGAAAATTCAGTAAATAATTAGTAGCTAGATTTGAGTAACATTTTATTTTTTTAATAAAACCATTTATCTACCAATTAAAATTTAAGTAGTAAATAATTAGTAAATTAAATTTAAATTATAAATTAAATTAATTTACAAAAGTGTATAATGTGTACCAACAAGTGGTTGGGTGCATAGTAAGGTATCAGTGGCGAATCCATGGGGTTGGCAGGGGCCCCAGCCTCCCTTAAAATGAAAAATTTTCATTTAGGTCCCTTAAATTTTTAAATTTTTAATGATAAAATTACACTTTTCTTCTCTCAAAATGATAAAATTTTGATTTAACCTTTTAAAAAATATATAAATATATAAGCTATTAAAATTGTAAAATTGAATTTTTACTATCATAAAAATACAATTTAATTTTAGCCCTCCTTAAAAATTTTTTGGCTTCACCCCTGTAAGGCACATTGCACTCTCAAGGAAGAACATAAGTTTGAATCTTGGAGACAACATTGATGAGATGGACAATCACGAACTCCAAACATGAACCATAGAACGAACATGCATAATATAAAAAAAATGTGTATGATGTGTATGCTTTTATAAAGCAGTTAAAACAATAAAATTATTATTTAAAAAACATAACTACTTTAAATAAAATTTTTGAATACAATTAAAAGTTAAAAAAAGTATTTTTAAATTAAATAGAGTTCTAAAAAGTATTTATATATAGTTAAAATATTATTTTTAAAATAATTAAAAAAACATTAAAATAGTATTTAAAAAGTACCTAGAAATAATACTATTGGAAATAATATTTGTAAAGATTACTTTACTAATTATATATATTATTACAAGATATTAAGCTACCAACTGATATGGTAACTTAATATTTGACCAACTTAATATTTGACATATGACATTTCCATTTTATTGACATGTAATAATTCTTTATATAACTAATTTTTAATCAAATTTTTAATTTTACATCGATTAGAGAACACTTACATAACTCATATTTATTCTATAAATAAATGTAATTTTTTCACTATTTTCTTGAACTCTTGGTAGCTTCTTCATTTAAAGAAATTTATGAGAAAAGGGTTTATGGTTTAAAATGATTTATTATTTATATATAATAATATATTATACAAAACAGAGAAATTATTTTTCTTGGTAGTTAAAAGAAAGAAGACCTCCTAACTAGCAGGAGGCCAAATCATCTTATTCTTCAGCAGAAGTTTGGGCAATTTATCCTCTTCAAGTTGTTATAGCAGCTACTATAGCGGTCGTCGTAAAATCATCATACTGTCCATAGCTCCAATTGCTGACCTTGCCAAATTATCGGCCACTCGATTGCTATCCCTGCACACATGTCTGAATATGATCTTCCAGTCCATAATGCACCACGAATGAATTTGTTGAATTTCAGCAACCTGACTTACTACAACAAAACCATTGCCAATGATATTAACGAGATACGCGTTATTGTAATCTATCTCCACTTGTCTATAACCAGAATGCCATGCTAGCTTTAACCCTTCCACGATTGCATGAGTCAACTTGAAGAACCTCAGCCCTCCCCACAATCATGGAAAAACCTATGTTCCACTTCCCCCAACTGTCCCTAAAGACTCCCCCAGTAGCAGCCTACCTTTTACCCTCCGAAACAGAGCCATCTACATTGAGCTTCATCCAGCCTTGCTTAGGTTTTTGCTAGTGCTTCATTGTTCGAGTAACACAGGCTAGAGAGTCCAGCGACTCTCTTCTTCCATAACCTTTGGACCAGATGAAAGCTGTAGCAATTAAATCCTGGTTGCTCTTGCTAACTTGGTTAAACACAAATTCATTTCAAGACTTACGGAGTAACCAAGCAATGATGGAAAACAGAACACACCAATCGGTGCCCTCCCACTCCAACTGCCCTTCATTCCCTAAATTCCAACATAACCAAGCCTGAAACTCCATTGAGAAAAAGACATCATGATGTTGCCTAGGAATCAAAATATTCCAGACATTTCGTGCATTACCACAATCTTGCACCACATGTAACATTGACTCAAGTACACAACCACAAAGATTGCAAATAGCAAATGAAGCCATGCCACGCCTCACCCGTTCCTCATTAGGCAACAGCTTCTTTCTCGCAAGTAACCATAAAAACATTCTAACCCATTCCAGTGCTCTAAGCTTCCAAATGATCACATCCAAAGAGTGAGGGACTTGATCAATAGAGCAACACAAATTATTGTATGACTTGCGTAGAGAAAAAAGACCAGCCTCCACCCACCGCCAAGATAACAGGTCTATACCACCATCCTGTAAGGGAGAGTTATAAGAACAAACCTGACTCACAATACTTTGTGGTAAAACAGATGAAATCCGTTGATAATTCCAACCCCCATAATCATTTACAACATCACAGACTTGGATTGCTTCATTGAGAACTTCTATGCCAGTGTAATACTACTTTAAAGGACCTAAATCACCAACCTAACAATCATTCCAGAAATTTACAAATGTGCCATTACGAACCCTCCAAATCTACCTCGCTTTTACAGTTTCCCTCATATTAGCAATCGCTCTCCACACATGTGAATAGTTAGCTTGTTGTAAGGACCCTGGAATAATGCCCTGTATATTGTATTTATTCCTCAACAATTTTACCCAAATCACATCTAGTTCAGACACCAACTTAAAGCCTAATTTTAACAGGAATAAAAAATTCTAATTAGTAAGGGACTTTATGCCAAGCTCGCCTCTATCCATTGGTCTACAAATATCAATCCATTTGACTATAGCAGCCTTGCGTACAGAGCCAACAACACCCCACAAGAAATTTCGAGCAATCTTTGCAATTTCATTACAAATTGTAATAGGTACCTTAGTAGGGTCATAAAATAATTAGGAATGGACAAAAGAACCGATTTAACCAGAGTTAATCGACCAGCAAATGATACCTTACACACATTCCATGCACTTAGTCGTTCCCGTACCTTATCCACAATAAAAGAGAATGTGCTCTGCCCAACTTTATCGTGAAACAGAGGCATGCTCAAGTATTTTCCCAAACTATCAACTCTTACAAATCCTGAAGTCGAAACAACCTCGATCACTAATCTATCCGCAACATTATTTGAGAAATAGACCTGTGTTTTTTGCTCACTAACTTTATGACCAGAGAAAGAGCAGAAAAGATCAAGTACCTGACGCATGCAAGTAGCTTCTTCCACTGTAGCCCGACCAAACAACAATAAATCATCCGCGAAAAATAGATGCGATAAACCTGAACCTCGTCTCGAAAGCATCATTGGTTCCCAACACCCCTCATCAATGGCATTTTCAATAAGGTGACCCAATTTTTCCATCCCTAAGACAAACAAGTATGGAGACAAAGGATCTTCTTATCGAAGTCCTCTAGAAGGAATAAATTCTTCCGACAAGCTACCATTCCACAACAATTGCATCGATGATGGCGTAACACACCGTATAGTAGTATTAGTGAGTGATGATGAAAGACTCGTATCAGTCAAGACATCATGAAGGAAATTCCATCTCACCCTATCGTAGGCTTTCTCTCGATCGACCTTAACAACCATCCACCCTTTCTTACTCTTAGTCGTCCATATGGTATTGAATTGCCTCTTGTGCGATAATAATATTATCCACAATATTTCTAGAAGCAGCAAAACTCGCCTGGTTCTGCTTGACCAAAACCTGCATGGCATAGCATAATCTCATCACAATAGTCTTTGTAACGATTTTATATAAGATGTTACAAAGACTAATTGGCCGAAATTACGGTATAGTATCAGCCCCTACTAACTTAGGAATCAAAACAAGGAGCGTCTTATTAACCCTTTGATCAACATGTTCACCAGCAAAAATATGCCGAATGAGGTGAAAAACACTAGGACCTACAGTATCCCAATGTGCCTGATAAAACTTATCATGCAGACCATCAATCCAGAGGCTTTTAGCGGGCTCATACTAAATACTAAACGACGAACTTCCTTCATAGTCACCTCCAACCCTGGTTCCCTCATCATCATTTCATTAAGTACCGAGAAACCCCAAAAATAATATTACCTATCGACCGCGAAGTATCAACCTTATAGAGCGAGGAGAAATACTCAATAGCATGATTCTTTAAAACCTCGGTATCAAAAACCCAACCTTGCCCCTCGATCTGTAAGGCTGCAATCTTATTCTGTCATCGTTGTTGACTATGAAAAAATGACGTATTCCTATCCCCTTTCCGTATCCATTCCCTACGAGACTTCTAAAACCACAACATTTCTTCCTGACTCAGAATCTGATCCAGCTCCAAACGAACTTCAAATTCCCTCCTACTGAGATTAGTAGAGAACCTTCAATCTAGAGCACGTAAAATTCTTTCTAACTCATGCATTTTCTGATTCTTTCTCGTAAAAATGTTTTCAAAAACATCTTTATTCCATTCCTGTACATTGGTCCGGAAAGTGCTCACATTCTGCAACACCTCCCTACCTTGACTCCAAGACTCACGAACTACGTCCTTAAACTGTGGATGTTGGAGCTAGCTTGCTAAAAAACGAAACGGTGAGATCCTCTTTTACTAGTACCCGGATCAGTTGCTACCAAAAAGGGACGATGGTCAGATTTGATTTTAAACAAATGGCTAACGAAAGTGTTAGGTGCAAAAACCATTGCTAATGGTCATTGTAAATAGCACGATCGAGCCTTTGATGTAAATTGTGATCCATTATAACCCAAATTCAACAACTGATTTTGATAAAAGAATGACAGAAACAACTTACAAGTAGCGCGTAGATTAGTCGCTCCACCCGTTCTCTCATCATCTTTTAAAATAACATTAAAATCCTCGGCAAGCATCCAAGGCTCAAAAACTCTAGTTGCTAAAAAGCCCAAGTTATCCCATAAGCTTCTTTGTATCACTCGTTACAAACTTGCATAAATAGTCCTACAAAGAAAAGGACCACGACTCTTCTAATCTAAAATTCATACATGAATAAATTGAGAATCTATTTGTAGAACCTCAACTTTTGTCCCATCCCTCCACAAAAGCCATATTCCACCATTAAATCCTTCTGCCTCCACCTTAAAAGAAAATTCAAAACCAAGCTTTTCTATGACGTTATCAGCCCTCCCCCCACTCAATCTCGTTTTAAGAAGAACAAGAAAATCCAAATTAAAATCCCTATGATACTCATGAACCATCTTATGAAATCATGATAACCATATCCTTGACTATTCCAGAATAAAAGTTTAAAATTGCTCCCATAAAAAATAATTTAAAATTGAAATAGAGGTAAACCAACCAAGCAATGTCATAATTCCTTAGCATCCGACAGCAGCTCCCCCTCTGATTCATCACTTTCTTCCTCGTCTTCCATCATATTAGAAGCGTCACTCGTAGCATGCAAACCCCGAATAATACCAGTCATTGCATATGCTATATGAGAGACGAACCTTCCTTCTCCAAGCTAGGTTTCGGCGCTTGATCAAAATGCTCCCCTACTTTCTCCCCCACCATGTCAGAAACCACATTACCAAGAGGTAAAGAAACCATATTGTTATCAGCAATTGCAATAGGAGAAATTCGAGCAGTAGAACTTCTTGAAGCTTCGTCCTTCCTACCAGAACGACTAACAGCAACATGATTCTGTCCATTTAATTTTGGGTCAATAGCTTTAAAGCTAAACTCACCACTATTATCTCCAAATTTAAGTTGCAACAGGCTTATCTTAGCCCAATCATCAAATGATTTCTTAGCCATAGTCCAAACAGACCCAATGTTAGGATGCAAAGGCCTAAGAATTTTCCTTGTCACTTTCGGCCCTTTACTCTATTTGTTCTTATCCATAAGTCTCTCTATGCTGTGTCATTTATTAAAAGACAAGGACCCCTTTATATTAGCCATACGTTCACCAAAAATCTCTCCCACAATCCTATCCCCATTAATGAGAGAATCACTTTCTCTTTGAACCAAGCCTTGATTTTCGCCTAGCAAATTAAATCTTGAACCTGATCTATTCCTCACCACCAGATTGTCTCCTTGCTTCACCACCGTCAACCAGTTAGATCTCTTTTACCGTCTAACCACAACCATCCACAGCTCATACCGATCCTCTATAGTAACCGTTGAAACTTCCCCTCTTCCATTTGTAGTCGACTCAACACCAGCTTTATTTGAAGTAGGAGACTGAGATTTATATTCGTAAATCTCCTGGTTATACCCATATCGACCACATCCAAAGCATATCAAAGGGAGTGACTCATACTCCACCTTTTGAAGCAGTCCATCAATTCTGATCATTGAGATCAATGGCTTATTCAAATCCACAAAGACAGCAAGTCGGGCAAATTGCCCTCTAGATCTAGTATTCGTATTCCGGTTAATTTTTGCCATCGGCCCAGTTGTTCCACCAATAAACTTTAGCAAACTTTGATGATACATCCCTTCGAAAAGTCTAGGTAAGCGAATCCATACTAGAACATTCGAGGAATGAGCATCCTCCGTCTTAAAGTTTGGCGTCCATGGATGTACCATCAAATAATGCCTGAAAATTATCCATGGCCCCCCGATATTGCTTCTCGATACTTAATATCCTTTGAAACGGACAGAAAAATAATCATTCTCCAGGTCTAGAAACTGTAACGGCTGATTAGTTCTCCATATCGCTTGTAACCTAGTAGACAAGGCTTGGTACACGCTCGAAAAACACAATCGTTGGCACCCCATCAATCAATTCATTTCTTGCATCATCATCCAGCAACTTGAACTCCTCCTCTATCGCCTCTGATTTTTTCCTCTTTGACTGTCCCAACAACTTATCTTTCCATGAAACAGGGCTCTTAACACCCTGCTCAACAGATATTGTAGCGCCATTCACCACCGGATCCACCGGGTCCGACGGCTCCATTACCCGTTTTCGAACCTTCTTGACCGCTCACCCAGAGATGTCACTCATATCATTTATTTATTTTTTATGTTGTCAGTCTAAAAAGTTATAATGAACATCCTGAGCAGAATTTTTTTGACTTACACATAAATTAATAAAATAAAAAAGATGCCTATTTAAGTTTTGATAAACATTCTTAACAGTTACAAATAAATTAATAAAGATAAAAAGATACATACTTTTAGATATAATTTAAAAATTAAAAAGTTAATTTTTAATCTCATATTTGTTAAACAACTCTCTCAAGCTAACATTTATCCTATAAATAAGTGTCAATTCATACATTTTTTTAATTAAAAAGTTAGCTTTACTCCTACGTTGACTAGAGAATACTCTCACAGCTCAATTTTGTACTATTTTCACTAAAAACTAATTTTAATCCCTTAAAAGATTAATAAATTAATTTTAATCCCACACATTGACTAGAGAACACTCTCATTGTAATACCCTAAACACGACCTAGAAGAACAGCTAAGTATAAGATGCCACACAATGTCAAAACAACACCATAACTGCAACCAGACGATAATATTATAAAAACTAACCGGCGCATGATCAATATCATCTTAACAGAATTAAAGTAACATGATAATGTTATGAAAGCTAAATAGCACAAATCCAACCTCGTTTTAACAATATTAAAGTAAGTTCAAACATCCCCCAAAGTTATATTCCTAAGTAGCATAGTATAGCCCTATGATTCCTAGATGATTGAGCTCCTCGTCCGTCGACTGCTAAATCTAAGAAGATCCTGTAACAACATTCACATAATCAATATAAAGTATATTGATAAGAATTACAGTACGTAACATAAGCAACCATTAGAAACACTTATTTCATAATTGGATAATGTTTTAGTAGTGTTCACAGTGTCGCTTTTATTTAGTTAAGTCGTGCGATGTTTACAGTCTCACCACCGATTCAGAAGAGCAATCACAGTGTTTATAGTGTTAATGCCAGTTTAACATAGCTACGCAGTGTTTACAGTGTCACTGCCAGCTCAGTACAGTATTACGGTGTTTACGGTGTCACCGTCAATTCAGTATTAGTTTGTAGTGTTTACAGTGTCACTGTTGGTTCGATATAGTATTACGATGTTTACAGTGTCACTATCAATTCATTATTGGTTTGCAGTGTTTAAAGTGTCACTGCTAGTTCGATATAGTATTACGGTGTTTACAGGCCAGTTCAATATTGCACTTCAAAGTACGAATGAATACACGAATGTACACGACACATGGTTTGGCACACGGTCGTGTAATAGACCGTATGGGTCACACGATCCTGGACACGCTCGTGTGTCTGGACCATGTAACTCATTGTTTCCATTTCCATATTCCAGGATGGTCACACGTGCGTATGCTAGACTGTGTAACTCACTATTTCTAGAGTCACCAGCCAACCATTCACTCGACCTAGCACACACGCCTATGTCCACAGATCGTGTAACTCACTATTTGTAAATTATAGTACACATGGCCTAGGCACATGCTCGTGTCCCCTGACCGTGTAACTCATTATTTGTTGTTTTTGTAGCACACAGCCTAGACACACGATCGTGAGTCCGCCCGTGTACCGTCAAGCAGTGATAAACCTGTACAATTTCTGCATAAAATGATTGAAAGAACAGGAGGGAAATCGATACCCTACCTGATTCGGAGTTGGCGTCGAGCAACACAGAACACCATCAACCTACATTAGCATAATTACACATTTCTATACAATCAATTCCCAATTACGCAGTGAATATTTCCCTTCCAATAATCAATAACTCTAACAACTTCTTTAAGAAAACTTAACAATACCTTCGTACAAGTGAAGTTCATGAAATATGCACACCTACACGACTGTCGTCAACAGTATGTTCTCCTGAATCAACGCAATTGCAACCAAATTTTAGATTTCATACAACTTATTCCAATTTCACTAATTATCCCAAAAAGAAGGAAGTTAGTTCATCAATGAACCCGAATAACCAGTGATTCATCATACTTACCACTGACGCCTTACAACACCCACAACCTTGAACAATAACGACTAACAACACTATCGCAACGACCAGGAACAAAAATAAAAGCACCAACTTTTAGTTCCAAATAGGCTTTCTTCTTTGCGAAGAAGAAGACAGTTCCCGTTAGTTTTTGTACTTAAACTAAACGATCAAAATAATTAAAATAAAATAAAATAAAATAAAATAAATACTTCCCAGTCACCTCAAAATATAAATATCCACTATAGCTTTTGCGGAGATTTGAACACACGACCTTAAGTGCAGATAAACAGATGCATGACCTCTGAACCATTAATCTCATCGTTGACATAAATCAGACAGAAAAGATCAAATTTTTGGGCTGTTACAACTCTCTCCCTTAAAGGAAATTTCATCCTCGAAATTTACCTAAATCAAATAATTGCAGGTACTGTTGACGAATTAACTCTTCGGGTTCCCATGTAGCCTCCTCTCTTCCGTGATTCCACCACCCTTGATCAGTGGTACAATCTTCCTTCACAAGACCTTAACGTCTCGCTCAAGCACCTGAACGAGCTCCTCTTCGAAGGTCAAATCAGGTTACACCTCTATTTCTTCCTTCGAAACGTTGTGAGAAGATCGGAATAGTACCTTCGCAACATCAAAACGTGAAACACATTATGAATACGATTGAGCTCGAGAGGAAGCTCAAGTTGATATGGCACGGGTCCTACGCATTTCAAAATCTGGTAAGGCTTGATAAAACATGGACTCAATTTTCCCTTCCGCTCAAACTGCAGTACCTTTTTTCACAGTGATACCTTCAGGAACACTTACTCACCAACGTCATATTCCATTTCCTTTCTCTTTAAGTCTGCATAAGACTTTTTCCAATTGGAGGCCGCCTTCAAGTGCTCCCAGATCAGTTTAACAGTGTTCTCGATTTTCGATACTAACTCGAGACCTAGCACCCATCTCTTACTCAACTCCATTTAACACAATGGAGTGACACTTACGACCATATAGAGCTTCGCAAGGTGTCATCTAGATACTAGATTAAAAACTTTTGTTATAGATAAACTCAACTAATGGTAGATGGTCCTCCCAACTACCCCTAAAATCGATTACACAACTTCGGAGCAAATCCTCCAAAATCTGAATGACCCGCTCTGAGTGTCCATCCGTCTAGGGATGATATGCTGTACTAAAGTCCAACTGTGTACTCGTACCTCATGTAGTTTTTTCCAAAATCGTGAGATGAAACGTGGGTCCCGATCTGAAATGAACGAAACAGGAACTCCGTGCAACCTTATGATCTCGAACACATACAGTTTGGCAAGTTTCTGCAGAGAGTAGTCAGTTCGGATCTATAAGAAGTGGGCGAACTTGGTTAACCGGTCAACGATAACCCATACAGAGTCTTTCTTAGTAGGAGTTAGGGGTAGCCCACTAACGAAGTCCATCGTTACCCATTCCTATTTTCATTGGAGAATCTTAATCGGTTGCATCAACCCTGAGGGTAACTGATGTTCAGGTTTTACCTTCTGACTGGTTAGGCAATGTGAAAAGAAGGTCGTCACTTCTCCTTTCAACCTAGGCCACCAGTACATTTCCTGTAAGTCTCGATACATCTTGTTTCCTTCTGGATGCATAGCAAACTGACTATTGTGCTCCTCCTGTAGTATCAACAACCTCAAATCTGGGTCCTTAGGCACACAAATATGGCCCTTAAAGCAAAAGACCCAATCCTCATTCACTCTACGTGTCTAACTTACTCAACCGCTAAGCTAAAGTTTCATCCTGCAACTGTTTCGCTCAAATCTGATCAACTTCGGTCGGTCTCAATTAAAGTTCAACTAGCAGATTGCCATCGCTACACAAACTCAGTCGAGCAAACATTTCTCGTAAATCCATCATCACTTGACGACTGAGAGCGTCAGCTATAACGTTGGCCTTACTTAGGTGATATTCTATGGTGCAGTCGTAATCCTTGAACAATTCGACCCACCTGTGTTGCCTCATATTCAATTCTTTCTGAGTTAACAAGTACTTGAGACTTTTGTGATCAATATAGATTACACACCTTTCACCATACAGATGATGTCTCCAAATTTTCAACGCAAACATTACCACAGCTAACTCAAGATCGTGAGTAGGGTAATTACCCTTGTGTGACTTAAGTTAGCGAGACACGTATGCTATCACCTTGTCATCCTACATCAATACATAACCTAAGCCACATGCGACGCATCAGTGTAGACAATAAATTCCTTACTTGATTCTGGCTGAACTAACACTAGAGGTTGAGGCAAGATAGACTTAAGCTTCTCCAAGCTCGACTGGTGCTCCTCTAACCATCTAAAGAGAACACCCTTACGTAACAAATTAGTCAGGGGTGAAGCTATGAGAGAAAAGCTCTTGACAAACCTTCGATAATAACTTGCTAACCCGAGGAAACTTCGTAGTTCAAAAACGTTCCTCGGTTGCTTCCACCCCACTACTGCTTCAATTTTCTTGAGATCGACTTAGATCCCCTCGACAATAACCACATGTCCTCAAAAAAGTTAATTTTAATCCACATTGATTAGAGAACAATCAAATATCTCACATTTACCATTGAAATGTTAATTTCATTTCCAAATTCACTAGAGAATGCTCTATAGCTCTCTTTATCATTATTTTTCATTAAAAATTAATTAACTTTAATCCCTTGAAAAGTTAATTTTAATTGCATTTGTTAAAGAAAACTCCCATCCTCACACTTACTTCTTCACTATTTTCATAAGTTGTTTATAGTTTAAAGTTATTTATATATTATTGATATTGCTTATAAATTTAATTTTATTGATGTAAATGGTGGTGATTCTAATACAATACTAATACTAAGATTTTGCAAATAATGATGGTGATTTCAATGCAGTGTACTTAGCCAGTAAAAGTTAGCAAATGATAATTCTAATACAATGCACTTAATTACCAAAAGTCAACAAATGATTATATGCAAATATTTGAAATATAAAAATATAAATTAATTAAATGTATATTTTAATTTAAATACAATAAACTTGTACGTCTATATATAAATACTAATTTACACTATTATTAAATAAAAGCACATTCACTATTTTATAATTATAATTAATATTACTATTTGCACACACTACAACAAAATAGGTCTACCGCGACACTTTTTTTGACTTAAGATAACGCAAAAAAGGTTGGCATAGGTATCACGACGCTTCCAAAAAGGTTGTCTTCAGTACAGTTGGAGTAGGTTCTGTGACGCTTTTGAAAAAACGTTGGCATAAGTCAACATAAGTCGACATTTATTGAAGGGTTGGCAAAAACCGAGTTAAGGCCAACCTTTAAAAAAGGTTGGGATAGGTCTTGTCTAAGGCAACAATTTAAAAAAGGTTGGGATAGACCGGTCTAAGGCAACCTTAAGAAGGTTGGGATAGATTTAAAAAGGTTGGGATAGACCTTGTCTAAAGCAACCTTAAAAAGGTTGTGATAGACCTTGTCTAAGGCAACCTTTTAACAAGGTTGGGATAGACCTTGTCTAAGGCAACCTTTAAAAAGGTTAGGATAAACCTTGTCTAAAGCAACCTTAAAAAGGTTGGAATATACCTTTTTTAAGGCAACCTTTAAAAAGGTTGTAGTAGACCGTATAAAGTGACCTTAAAAAGGTTGGATAGATCCGTTTAAAACAAATTTAAAAAGGTTGGGATAAATCTTTTCTCAGGTTCCATGTTTTTTATGATGTATTTCCCTTATTTTGAAAAGCCTATTTTGGTGAAATATGAGCAAATTTGTATGTGTTGGGTTTGGACAAGTTTGAGACGATATTAATTGAACAAATAATTAACATAAATTGATCATATAAATACAAAATTACCATTGAATAATGCAGATATTAGTTTATATACAAAATCCTAATAGAAGCAGTCAACATGTTACGAACATGTTGTCAACTTGTTCCCCACGACATCAAAAAACTACGGGACAACTGCATTCGTCAACTACTATAACATATTTATATAAATATGCAGCATGCCTCATTCATCATCATCTGAACTGAAGGCTTTATCATCAAGTCTCTACTTTGAAATTCAACTGCAAAAATAGCAATGTACATTTTCTATTTATATGAGTTAGATGAGAAACAACATGAACACGTAAGAATATTTCAATATTAGCCAAATAACCATAAATTGAAGCTAATCTAAAATTTTCATCTGTACATCCCTAACAATGAAGACATCAAATAAGAATCTAACATTCAGTTACAAACACAATGAAATAGCTAAATAAAAACAATCAATGTCTAGTAAATCATCAACAAACAATGAAGACATCAAATAAGAACCTAATAGTCAGTTACAAACATAATGAAATAGCCAAATAACAACAATTAATGTCTAGTAAACCATCAACAAACTTATTGACAATCTACTTATAAAATAGTCACCTTAATATTAAAAGCCTTGTACTTACTTGACATTCCCTTTGCCATACACTAGTTAAGGAGAGCCTTGTACTTCTTCTCATGAGCATCCATCATATCTATGAACTTTGCCTCTCGAATTTCAACTAATTTCATAAATCTTTCTTCTGCCTCGACTATCAAACGAGCTTCTCGCTCTGCGGCCTCCATATGAAATCGAGATTCTGCTTCCTCTCGTAAAGCCTTCTCTCGAACTGCTTGTTCGGCTTGAATTGTTTGTATTTTCTCAACATGTTTAACGCTCATCCCTTCAATCAATGTACTAATGGCCGATGTAGATTGACTTGCTCGGGTGATTGAACCATATCCAAACAACTTGGATTTGGTCATCCCACGTCCATATCCCAACACTTTTCCATTCTTGTCAGGGCCAAACACTTGTGTATATACCTTGTTTTCCAATGCAATATTATCTCGAGGTGCGAAAAAAGTCTCAGGTGTTGGCATTGAGTCTTTAACCCGCTTGCATGCTTCATCTTACAGTTCTCTGTCATTAGAAAAATCTATTTTGAAAAAAAAGTAAAACTGATATCAAAATAAATAAATAATACAAATTATTTCTTACATAAACTTGTTTTGCTACCTCACTGCTAAATTTGTCACTCCTATCTTTCCACAAATGTTGAAATCTACATTGCTCCAAACGAGGGTTCACGACCTTCCTTCTCAGCCTATTATACAATGAAACCATAATTGTTAACATTATTCACCAATGAGTGTAGAATAATTAATATAGGTTACATATTGATTAATATGTAATACTTACAAATTGTGCATTAAGGGTTGCATATCCTATGTTACCCACGGTGTGTGCATAACGCACCTTTGTTCGGGATTATTTCATCTTTTTTTATTGTACTTGTTGTTTAAATTGATGAGAAAAAACTTTTAAGTAATAGGAAAGCTAAGTTTATTGTGCCTCATTCATCAAATCACACATATATGCACCTCCTACTTTGATCATATCGTAAGTGAAAACAAAAAAAAATGGAACATTTAGTCTAATAAAATTGTAGACAGCAGCTTGTGGCGTTCCCCATCTCTCCACCAGCCATATCCATTGATCATCATGAACATCAGGAGGATTGTTTTCATATATTTATTCAATTGGTCGACCTTCTTGGACCATCTCTTTGTAGTATCTAGTCTTCAAAGTCGATTTAAACTCCTTACGAAGTTTTCCAACATGTGAGAGGATGTCGGAGTCCTCCACCTTACCTTGGAGATCGAACTTTTCCTGCACATATAACAATTTAATTAATGTAACAAATACTCAAAACATACAATTTCAAATAATACAAAATTATTGCAATACATTAAATTAGAAAATGATTATGTAGCACATACATAATTATATATGAAGCAATATTATTTAATCTTCAAAAAAAATTAAATTCTTATAAATTATTTTTAATTAGAATTTATAATAGTAAAATTTATAATTAAAGCAGGAAAGAAATTAATAATAAAAATGAACTTTATTTTTTAATTTTTTTATCTTCTAGTTCAACTAATTAAAATGCCTAAATATTTTAAGCTAATACATACATTTATTTTATAAGAAAAATATATTTAATACATTATTAGTGAATTTTTTGGACTTTATAAGTAGGGTTAGGGGTTGATAATTGTCATATAGAGATATTGTAAAATATAAAAAAAAAAACCCAAAAGAATTTTTGTTAAACATCGCATCAAAATATAGTAAATTTTTTATGTGAAAAGAGATTAAAAACAAAGGAAATTACTATATTCTGATGAATTAAAAGTTCAAGATAAAGAAATTTTAGGTAAACGAATCAGTACAACTCTAAATTATAAGATAAATATAGTTCCCAACAAATAACTAAAAAAAGTGTCTTTTAGGTAAACGAATCAGTACAACTCTAAATTATAAGATAAATATAGTTCCCAACAAATAACTAAAAAAAGTGTCGTGACACCTATGCCAACAAATTTTAAGTGTCACGACACTTTTTTTTTGCGTCATATTAAGTCAATAAAGCGTTGGCATAATTCAACATAAGCCGACCTTTATTGAAGGTTTGGGATAGACTTGTCTAAGGCAACTTTAAAAAGGTTGGGGTAGGCTTTGTCCAAGGCAACTTTTAAAAAAGGTTGGGATAGACTTGTCTAAGGCAACTTTAAAAAGGTTAGGATAAACCATGTCTAAGACAACCTTAAAAAGGTTGGGATAGACTTTGTTTGAGGCAACCTTTAACAAAGGTTGAGATAGACCTTGTTTGAGGCAACCTTTCAAAAAGGTTGGGATAGACATTGTTTAAGGCAACCTTAAAAAGGTTGGGATAGACCTTGTCTAAGGCAACCTTTTTAAAAGATTGGGATAGTGTAACAGCTCGTTTTTCAGTGGTGTCGAAAATAGTGGTTTTGAGACCGCAAACACGACGGGAAAATTTTTATAATAAGTGTTTAAATTAAGTAAATCAATAATAATTTTATATGGAATTTGGAATTAAAGAATTTTAAATATTGAATTAAAATTTAGTATAAGTGGTTTGGTTCAAAAGTCAAGTGGTTTAGAAAATGAGGTATCGGGACCTCGTTTTTGAAATTAAGTACCGCAAATATTTTTTATTAAATATTTACAGAGTCTTATTATATGTGAATTGAAGTTCGGTTGGATAATTTTGATGATTAATTGCTTAATTAAGGAAAAAATAGTAAATTGTAAAAGAGGTAAAACTTAATTGCTATTGATTAAAAATAAAAGGGACCAAAGTGGTATTTACACCATGGTCAAAAAGTCCAAGCGGTGGTGGATATGATTACCATCCACTAACTTTTGGGTTATTTATTCATTAAGTCCTAATTAGTTTAGGACTAAATTTAAAACAAGTTTGTTTAATTAAAATTTAATATAATTGAAAGACCAATTATGAAATTGGACCCTCTTTAATTCGCCAAATAATAGAAATGATATGAAACTCGTTAGATTTCTTGTAAATTGCAATTAAATCCTAATAAAATGAGGATTTACTAATTAGTTTAATTTAATATGATCGGAACGGTGGTTTTGAGGCCACAAATTGGTTGTGTCAGATCGTAAATATTAATTAATTAATATTTACAAAGTCATTAGTATCATATTAAAATTTGGTTATGAAATTTTATTGTAGAGATAGTTAATTAAGTAAAAAGGATTAAATTGAAAAGGTTGCAAAATGTGGTTATCATTGATTAAATGTGTAAATTGATAAAGGAAAGGCATAGTTAAGTCCTTAAAGGGAAATTAGACCATTATTAAGGTGAGTGGATGGTTTTAACTTCCTTTTTGGCTAAATTTTAAGTGTTATTAAAAAAGGGTAATTTGGTAATTACTTAAATTAGGTTATTATTAATTAAACAAAAGGGAATGAAATTCATTATCTTCTTCTTTACACCTTGTTTTGCCGAAACTCCATTGCCAAAGGGAGAAGCAAGCTTCGGTCACTTGAGTTCTTAGATTGGATAGGAAAATATTGCTCGTTTTTAGTAATTTTTATGTTTTTGAATCTGTATTAGTTTAATTTAGATAGCTCAAGGACTAATTTGTGATTATGTCAAATATTATAAATTTTTCCATTGATGAATAAGTTTTTTCTTGAAAGATTATGGAAGATTTATAAGCTTGGTTTGTTAGATTTGATTATTTTGTAAAGTAGTTTTTGATGATTTTAATGTTTAAGGACTAAAATGTTAAAGTGATAAATTTGCGAGAACTAAAGTTGAAATAATTACAAAAGTGGGCTGTATTGAAATACTATAATATTCAACTAGACTTGATTTTGTTTAAAAATGGTTAATTTGCAAGTTTGATGCTAAAGGACTAAATTGAATAAAAGGAAAGTATTAGAGGTAAAATTATAATTTTCCCAAAAAGGACCAAATTGTGTTAAATGCTTTGATTATGTGTTTTGATGTGAAATTTGGATGAATTGTTGATTTAGATTACGATTGTGCCACGGATCGCGGAAAAGGGAAATTAGTAGAATAATCCCTAAAGTTTAGTCAAACTGCAATTTCATCCAGTAAGTTCGTACTATTAACTTTCAAATTTGATATTTGCAATCATATATTTATTTTGAATATATTCCTAATGGTGGATCGAGATTGAAGGCTCGAAAAAGCATTAATCTGATTCTGGCTTAAAAGAGCGTTAATCTGATTCTGGCTCGAAAGAGCGTTATTCTAATTCTGGCTCGAAAGAGCATTATTCTGATTCTGGGCTGGTAAGAGCTAACCATTCTGGGCTCGTAAGAGTTAACCTATCTAGGCTCGTATGAGCTAATTTTGTCTGGGCTCGTATGAGCTAAATTTCTGAAAGACTCAGTGAGATCAACCTGATGCTAATGACACGAGATACGAAGATATTTCATTACTCTTTCCGTAACCGAATATGTTATTCTGTAAGTTAATTGTTCTTACGAACTTACTAAGCTTTGTAAGCTTACCTGTGTATCTGTTTACTGTTTTATAGATTCATCTGCTATTGAAGATCGGATCCTAAAGAAAAATCACACTATCCCGAGAGCTCGTTCGGTAGTCTTTATATCACTTGACTTATATGGCACGTATTAGGATTTTGTTACTTGAATTGTTTTGGGGTAATGGTTAAATAGCATGGTAACATTTTGATGAATGTTTTGATATTTATTCTTTGTTGTTATGTGAAGAATTAGATACCAATATGAAATGTCTATATAGGTATGATTTTGAGAAATTGGTAAATGTTGTGGACTATTGTGCAAACTTAGAAATTTATGTATATAATTTACATATGCATACTTATTTTGGTAGAACCCAGGGTTGTATCGGTAGAAGTACAGGGTAGGAGAGAGGTTGTTTACTGACTTGATTTGTATCGATAAACGGAAGATAGGTATCGGTAGTTATAGTCATAAAAGTATCAATTGCTTGTGAACTTGTACCGATAGAAGTGGTAGGGTAGAACTTCTTAACTCTCTAAAGTTTTTAATATCGGTAGAAGTATGACTTGTATCGGTAGTAGTGTCACATGTATCGATAGAACCATCTTGAGTATCGATAAAACTCTGCACTATTTCTGAACTATTTTCTGACTTAACAACTACCGATACTTGTTCAACAGGTATCGGTAGAAGTCTTCAAAAATCATGAAAATGACTTGTTTGCCTTTGTTGAGTTGTGATTATAATCGATTGATGATTTATGATGTGTTGGGTGCATATCGTTATTAAATAAGATTGTATGAAAAAAAAATATGAACAGTGATAGATGAACAATAAGACATCAGGACCCTAATTGGCGACGGTTTCGAGTTTTGGGTGTTACAGATAGACCTTGTCTAAGGCAACCTTTTTAAAAGGTTCAGATAGACCTTGTTTAAGGCAACCTTAAAATGGTTGGGATAGACCTTATCTAAGGCAACCTTAAAAAGGTTGACATAGTGTTGGACAAAGCCAACTCTTATTTAAGCGTTGCCTTAGGCATGCATATTGCAACCTTTATTTAAAGAGTTGACCAAAGCGTATGTCAGCAAGTCTATCCCAACACTTAGAAAAGTGTTGGCCCAAAAGTGTCGTCATAGTGTTAGACAAAGTCGATTCTTATTTAAGCGTTGCCTTTGACATGCATATCCCAACCCTTATACAAAAAAGAGTTGGCAAAAGTGTATGTTGGCAAGTCTATCCCAACACTTAGGAAAGTGTCGTCCCAAAAGTGTTGGCATAGTGTTAGAAAAAGTTCACTCTTATTTAAGCGTTGTCTTAGGTATGCATATCTCAACCGTTATACAAAGAGTTGGACAAAGCGTATGTTGGCAAGTCTATCCCAATACTTAGAAAAGTGTCACCCAAAAATATCGTCTTAGGACTATTTTGTTGTAGTGACATATTAAATTATTCAATTTATTTGTTAAATAACTTATTATTAGATTAAATTTTTGACAATTTTTATAGTTTTTAGGATTATAACTAATTTATATATTAAATAAGCTCGTACATCAAACGTATAAGAAAACTAGTAATATTTAAAAAAATGTTTTTACAAATAAAAATTTAAAAATCATAAAAACTAAAAAATATTTAAAATAACTTTTAAAAATTTTGGTAACAAATTACATTTTTATGTTATAATTAATTCTTATTTTACTATTTTACTATTTATTAATTTTTGTATAGTTCTTAATTTTTTTTTAATTTTTAAATGTGAATTAAAATCCCTATTTTAAAATTTTTATTTTTAGTTTTTAAAATTTTTTATACTATGTTGAAATTATTAAATCAGTCATAATTTTTTTTTTAAATTCAGTTTTTAAACTTTTTTTAAACATGATATTTTAAATAGTATCAATTATTAAAAACTATATCATATATATTTTTTAAAAATTCTGATTACTTTTGAAATATACTTGTAAATATGTTTTTTTATTAATAATTACTTAAATCTTATTTATTAATAGTTTTTAAAATCATTTTTTCTAATTAATTTTATAGCAATATTTAATTCAAGTTTTAAATCTAGGAGGTGAATGAATCCAACGAGTGACTTCAGTTGAAAAGAAAATGTTGTTCATCTTAGGAGGTCCGGGTTTGAGCACCTGTGACTGCAAAGTGTGTGCGCGTTGTCAAAGAATTAAGAAAGTATAAACAAATACTATCATATAATTACACCGGTATATTAAAAAAAATTTGAATAATTATTAACTAATAAAAAGTAACCAAATCAAGGATTCTTTTTATATATAAAGAAAAGAAAATTAATATATTATGCATTGAAAATAGAAGGCATAAGGGTTTTACTAATAATTTAAAATAAAATTTTAACATCAATCAATATAGAAGTATATGTATATATATAATCAATAATTTGAAAATTTTATAATAATTAAATAAATATTAATATCAAAATTAAAGTCAACCTTTGAGGTTGCTATAAAATGATTGGTGGATTCTCAAAATATAAAAATAATATTAGTGGTTAGATTACATTAATGAGACCTTTAGTTATTTTGTGATAAGGGATAGATTTAGGGGTTGATAAGGGTTTCGATAACTCTTAAAATAAAAATTTTATCAATAAAAAAATTTTAATATTTTAAGTTTTTAAAATTTGTAAATAGTAAAAATAAAATTAAACTTTGGTCTTTTAAAATGATAAAAATTTAATTTTATATTTTAAAAATTATAAAGATATAGACAATTTAATTGCGCTCCACAAAACTTTTCCTAACTTTGCCCCTACTTGTGAATATAAAATTTATATTGCCATTTCTTGCATATTTTTAATTTTTTAAATTTATATATTTCTAAATTTATCTTGTGAAGATATAATTTATATTGACATTTATCTTGAATAATTTTAAATTTTTTTTTAAAATTTTATATATGTTCAAATTTATCTTATGAAGATAAAATTTATATTGACAATCAGGCTCAATCCTGGGGTCATTTGGTAGTGCGGTCACCCAGAGCTTAAGATTGAAAAGGATTTAAATTTTTTTTTTTAGTTTTTAAGGGATTCAAAATTTTATTTTTAGGTTTTAAGAGGTCCAAAAGAAGTTTTTATCAACTTTTAAGGGATTCAAAAAAAAAAAATTTCAACTTTTAAGGGGCCCAAAAATTTTTTTTAACAAATTTTAAAGGGCTTAAAAAAGTTTTCTCAAACTTTTAAGAGATCCAAAAACTCTAATTTATTATTTTATTTAATGCCTTAAAAATATCAAGAACGGCATGTTGACAATTATCTCTTCCATTTTAATTTTTATGTAACCATTTTTTTGACAGGGTGAGTTATCTTCTATGATTTATTTTTAAATAATTGTTATATATATAAGGAAAAGCATATTCAAATTTGGTGGTTTATATTCTATTAGTTTAAAAATAGTGTATTGCATCCACCTTTTAATGAGCTTACAAGATACGGATAATTAATTATTAAATTCGCTCCGATAAATATTTTGTGAAATAAAAAAAACAATAAATTATCTTTTATGATTTTTTTAAATGGTTATATATAGATAATAAACATATTACTAATTTAGATTATATTCTATTTATTTAATAACTGAAACGAGTGGATTATATATTTAAATTATCTTTTATTAAATAAAAACAGAAAATACTGTATTAAAATTTTAAATTATTATATTTTATTAATTGTAAATAAAAAAGGTTATATATAAAGGATTGTCTCATGTCGGTAGAATGAGTATGCCATGCAGGTATGAAACTAGGGGTTGGTAAATGTTCTGGCCTTTTTAAAATAGAAATTTTTTTATTTAGATCTTTCAAAATTTTTAAAATTTTTAATTAGTAAAAGTAATATTACATTTTGATCTCTTAAAAATATAAAAAAATATGATTTAATCCTTTAAAAATTATAACGATATAAACTATTAAAATGGTGAAATTTGATTTAATTATTTAAAAATTGCAATTGAGTTTTGAGTATTTCTGTACAATGTTTTATCAAAATAATAAGTTTAAAATATGATCTTAGTCCTTATATTTTTACAATATTTAATATTTAGTTCATATATTTTAAAAGTTAAAAGTTAAATCCTATTACATTTTCAATTTAATAATTTTAGTCTAATCATTAATATTGCTAGTATTTTTAGTCAATATTTATTAATTTAATATATTTATTTTTTGTCAATCATATGCCATATCATATGTCAAGTGGACAAATTAGATGAAAAACACTAATGATTTTAATAATCAGACTAATATTTTAAATAACAAAAAGCAAAAGGACTTAATTTTACAAATAGCAAAATTTGTTAAAGTACAGGGGCTGGTATCAAATTTTAACCAAATAGTTATAATTTTAAATTTTGTAACTGAAAATAGAAGATTAAATTATAATTCAAATATAACAAATGCACATCCCCAGATAATTTTAATTTACATTGACTTTTCTCTGTTGAAAAGGAGATTTCCATTGATTTGTATATTGTTTACAAAAAAAGGAACATAAGATCAAAGTACTTTATTATAAGGCTAAAGAAAAACAGTATGAATGCTTAACAGTCAAACCATATTGGAGAGACGTCTAACCCTAGGAAATAATGTTAGGTGTTAGCCATTAACTCAGACCTGCAAACGGCAAATTGAATCCGTCACCGGCGAACATATCCATTTTGATATACTACAAACACTCAACAAGCGTTAAATCCCTCAAATTAGATGTAGAACTTGAACTCAAGAAAATGAGTCACAACGGACTCGATGAAACCAGGTCACCATGGACAAAAATAAAACCACCTCACTCAAGGGAGGGCCAAGGGAGAAGCCCTCGGGAAAGATTATTATTCGAGAAGAGTGATCTCCTCTTGTCAGAAAAGGGTGAGTGCCCGACAAGAAGTTTTCAAGGGGAAAAAAGTGAAGATAACGATGGGAAGGTGGGAGAGGGGGATAATGATGGTGGTGGAGGGCTATGAAGCATGGACACAAACATAGACACGTAATATGGGTACAACACAATACGAATACAACGACATGGTAATTTTTAAAAATGATGACATAGATACGACATGATACAACAATAAAAAATATTTTTAATGTTTTTACATATTTTCATTCATATATAATCAATTCTTTTTCATTAAGCTCTCTTGTCATTATATAAAATATGACAAAACATAGTAATACATTTTTCAAGTTCATTACATAAAACGTGTCATATCAAAACTAAAATTGAAGTTCAACCTATATCTCTAAGAAGGTTTGTACAAAAAGAAGCAAAAAGAGAGCAATTTTCTAGTTCAATTCACAACAGTTTTTAACACCCATAACCCGTCTCTATTGTTAGATTAGAGTTTTGAAATATTACAGTACAATTTAGAGCATTCAATATCAAATAACATCAAGTTTACAAATTAATTATCATCATTCGTATATCATTTGGATTAAAGTGAAACATACGCTTATGTGCCTTAAACGAGTCTACAAGGCCTTAAAAATAGTTTACAAACAATTAGGGACCAATTCGAAGCAAATTAGAAAGTTCAAGGAAAAATTTCAAAATTTCAAATTAGGGGTCACACGGTCATGTGATAGAGCCCAGACCGTGTGGCTCAAACAAGGCCGTATGGTTATTCCACACGCCCGTGCAGCTACTCCACACGCTCGTGTTGTTAGGCCGTGGAGCTCACTTGACTTGGATCACACGATCGTGTCCCAGCCCGTGTAACTCATTGACTTGGGTCACAGGGTTGTGTCATAGGCGCTGTGCCAGCTTGTGTGTCTGCCCGTGTAACTCATTGACTAAGGTCACACGGTCGTGTCGTAGGCTGTGTGTCAGCCCATGTGAACCCAACATCTTGCACAATAGGGACACACACCCATGTGGGTTGACCATGTGTGGCACATGACCGTGTGGAAGTCCGTGTGCACCAAAATTTGTCCAAAAATACGTCATTTTTACTCCCAAATGCTTAGGTACCTAAACATACTAAAAGTACATACATACATGCCCTCAAATTACATTCAAAAACACTCAACGCATGTCTAATCAATCAACCTATGTGCCTAACCACTATGCCATCAATGACACCACAACTCAAACACTTAAACAATTCATGACCTTAGCTAGATACTCAAGCCACAAACACACATTCTAAATGACTTGCATTCATTCCCAAAGAACCACTCATGACTTCATGCAAAACTTATCATTTCAACCCATTTAGTCACTCTACTTTAGCTTATAACTATAGTTTTGCCATTCACATGTAGCACAAATCAAAATGACAAACACATTCACACGATTTAGGCCCTATATGGCGTCGTTTCAGGCCTAATTCTAGTGGCCTTGGAACGACGTCGTTTTGCCTGACTTGTGACCCAATATGGACCCGTTTGAGGATCCGTGTGTTTTGTGTGAAAGGGTTATTTGCTATTTTAGCTCTTCCGCATCTTCATGGGTTTTAATCTCGTCCTTTTTGTGTATTTTCAATTTATTTTAATTTGGCCCACTGCTTTTCTTTTATTTGCAATCTGGTCCTTAGACCATTAACCATGAGAATTGACACGTGTAAGGGCCTGGAGAAATTCCCCATATGATCCTCGTGCTTTGCCAATATTCTGAATTGGCCCTTTCTCTTCTGTTTTTTGCTATTTTTGCTAAACTTTATTTTATTTATTCTAGTTTAACCCTCGGATTGTTTTTTTCCCTTTTTATTTTTTTTAAATTAAATATTTTATTCTTTTTTATTTGTTTAATCCTTTTTATTTGTTTTTTTATTTTATTTATTTTTTATTGGATTTGTATTTATTTTTTTATATATTGTTTTTTTTGTAAAGTGAATTTAGTTGGATTCATTTCATTTATTCCGTGCATGTATATTTTTGTTTTGTCATTTTTAAATTGCAAATTAAATACATATTTATTCAAGCTTTGTAAAAATATTTTAATAAAATAGATTACGTGCCATTTTTATTACATAAATTATTTCAAAAACAAGGCAATGTCCTTTTATGCGAGAGATTTGGAAAATTATGCCCTAACTATTGGGTATGATTTTTTTCGTTGAATTTATATAATTGAATATCCTAATTCAAATCAAAATATTTAATGTTTGGTTAACAAATGACCTTTATTTTCAAAAATTCGAGAATGTTGTGCCCCAATGTCTTGGACATGACTTCGTTTTCTCGATTGGTTCGAAATAAAAGGGCATTTTTTCACAAAAATTCGATTTTAAAAATAACATGAAAATATGTCATTCATTTAAGGATCGTATTTTAAATTTTACTCAAAATTTCAAATTTTTAACAATTAAGACATTAAATAATCAACTAGGTATCAATTTTGGGCATGTGACGACATAGAAGTGAATATCTCGATAAGCAGTAACTACAAAAGGGAATTCAAATCAAACATGAGAACAACCATAGTATGCAATAAAAATAAGATAGACAATGAATCTAAAACAATAATACTAGAACTAAAAATGAAATTAAATGAAAATAAATAATAGTAAGAAAAGTAAAAAAATAAAGAAAAGGAAACAACTAAGTAAAAACAATACTAAACTAATAGTATAATAATAATAATAATAATAATAATAATAATAATAATAATAATAAAATAACAAAAAAAAAGAAAAAGGAAAGGGCAAACAGTGGGTTAAATGGCTGCACGACAACAATGAGGGGCGACGGAGGTAGCTACAGAAGGGGAGGCGCACTATGGCCGGACAGATCCAAGTCGAACGAGGGTTAAATTTAAATTTAATTAAATTAATAAACTAAAATTACAACAAAGAATAAATCAAGAAATAACAAATGTTTAATACCAAGAAGTGAAACAATACCTAGGAAAGAATCCACCAAGATTTCATCTGTCATTATCATTCTGAATTAAGCAATTTATTCACTTAGTATCTTGATCCATAGAAATTACTAAATTATGCTAATACCTCATATTCAAGCATAAAAGCAATTGACTTTAGGTTGATTAATTGAAATCTCTTTCTAATTAAAACCCTTATTGTCGCATTAATTCGATCTATGGATTCTCTTATTAGATTTGACTCTAATCCAGTAGATTTATGTCGTCCTATTTCTGGGATTGCATAAAACTTCACTCAATTATGCTAGATCTACTCTTAAATAGGGTCAATTCCTCCTCTAATTTAAGCACATTAAACAAGAATTAATTTTTCGGAAATACTAAATCAAGAATTAAGCGCACACAATTGAGAACAAAATCTAAGTATTTATTGCGTAAAATCATAAATCAAATGATAGAATTCATCATAGGGTTCATCTACTCTAGGTATTTAGAAAATTAGTTTATGCTAACAAATAAAAATATCTCAAAGACAGTATAATCGCAACACGAAGAAAAACTCATAATAAAATCAAAAGAAATTAAAAATAGGTCTTCAATCTTGGTGGAAATCTGCTTCAAAGACGGCTTCAATGGTGTTTTAACATTTGTTTTCTTGAATAATCTTTGACGGTTTGCTCCCCTCTTATCATATATGGTATATATAAGTCCTAGAATGCCTACAAACCCTAAAAATTACGTTTTTCGCATGGTTGAAGTGCAGATTGCGAAATTCGCATGCCTTGGCACATGCCCGTGTGTCAGCCCATATGGCTGAAAAGGTCGTGTGTCCAAACCGTGTGGCATGGGTGCAGCCCATATGGCATTTATTTCTTACGTAAATCTTTTGATTTTCACTCGTTTTTCGCTCCTTTTGCTCCCAAATGCTTTCCTAAGTATAGAAACATGAATTTAAAGGATTAGGAGCATAAAATTCACCAATTTACATCAAATCATCATAAAAAGGCTTAAAATGGGATTAAAACATGTTACTTTTATCACTTATCAATCCGCCCTAGTAACATGTCAGACACACTAAAACAATAACACAATAGTCCTCAACAAATGTTGGACTTCGGTGTATTTAGTGAACAAGAAATAAATAGGAGCCGCCATCTCATTTCATTCAAAACCCGTACAATATGCACTATAACCTATTTACATGTCAATCGTACTCGATCCTATGTTCATACGGCTCAGGAGATATCATTAATAATTAGTGCTATAAACAATTCATTATTTTAGTTCTCATTTACATAGCATCAAATATATTAACCCACATTCAATAATTAAATTTCCATCCAATAAACATGTAGAATGTATTAAATTAAACCGAACAAACTTACCAAACTAAACTGTAGCAATGACAAAAGTTCAAGGACTATTCAACAACTTTCACTTTTCCTCTATTTTCAACTCGTTTTTTTTATCTAGGATAATAATTTCATTCAATTAACTAATTCTAATAGAAAAATTAACTCATTTTATGCTATTAAGTCTTTCTATCCCTCTTTATAAAATTACCCCCAACATTTTACCTTTATGCAATTTAGTCCCTAAGTCCAAAACTTGCAATTTAACTATTTCCAACCAAACCTAAGTTTAATCGAATTACCTAGGACCTCCCTACAACCCATAATTGTTATTATTTCACAACAAGTCTTTGTAATTTTACTACTTTCACATTGTAGTCCTTAAACATTAAAATCCAAAAACTACTTTTCAAAATAGTCTCATTTCACAACCAAGCTTAATAATCTACTGTAAAACTTCAAGGATATACTAAACTCATCAATGACATAATCCATAACAATTGACAGTTTTATAAATTAGTCGCCTAGTTAGCTAGATCAAGGTAATAGGAGCACAAAAACATAAAAATACTAAAAATGAACAAAATTTACCTACCTAATCATAGTGCCCTAGCATGGTCGAAAGCTTCCCTATTTCATCTATAGCTATTTGGTTCTACCACAAGAAGAAGAAAGGAAAAATGTTGATATTATCCTTTAATTCTTTAATTTTACTTACCATTTAACTATTTACAATTTTAACCTTTTAATTATAACTTATAAATCTACTAGAACATGTCCCTAAATATCCACCATAGTTACCTATGGTATAATTACCCTCTAGGTCCATTGATTTACCTTTTTAACTAATAAAAACCATATTTTTAAACCTTTATGATTTAATCCATTTTTAATTAATTAGGACCTAATGGTAATTTACCACAATCTAGAGAATTCCACCACTCCTACTGTTTGGCCCTTTAAGGAGGGTCCAATTACACAATTAATCCTTAAATTATTTTTTAATTATTAATTAATTAAGCTTTATTTCAATTTAACCTTAAAGTATTAGGATCTAATGAATAAATAACTCAAAGGTTAGTGGAACGATTGACATCCACCACCATTTGAACTTTTGGCAATGGTCTAATTGCCATGTTAATCCCTTTGGTAATTTAAAATCTATAATGGGTAATTTTTACCTCTTTTACAACTTAATCCTTTTACCTTAATTAAGCAATCAATCGTCAAAATTATCGAACCAAACTTCAATTCACATATATTACGACTCTGTAAATATTTAGTAAGAAATATTTACGGCCTTAAATTATGGAAAAAAGGTCCTAATACCTCATTTTCAAAAACCACTTGACTTTTTGACTGAACCACTTATACTTATATATTCATTCAATTTATAAAAATTATTAAGCTAGAATCCAATATAATACTATAATTGACTAATAAATATTAAATAACTATACGAACTTAGTCGTTGAAGTTTTGGTCTCGAAACCATTATTTTTGACACCACTGAAAAATGAGATGTTACAATTAACATTTTCCATATATTCTTCATTGGAAAAAAATATCATCTCCATATTCGGTTCGTCAAGAGATAAGCTAGAAACTTCAAGACCTCCAACTCCTTCAAATGAGTCAAATGCATCGCCTCCAATATCCTACATCTTGTTCTCTCCTTCTTTATAAAGAAGAGTATTTCTTGAAAGTAATCAAAGATTAGTATGCAAAAATACTAAATTTTTGGCACGTTGAGGATTAATCTTGTTTCTCCTCATGGAATGGATAAACGAATATGTACTCCAATTCCTCTCACAACAAGATGATGAAGAAGGTTGTCCAAGAAGTTTCAAAGCTAAGTTTTGGAGCAAAGGTATTGAAGCCCCATGAACTCCACCAAGACTTGGGATACAAAAGTCATCTATCTTATAGTGAATCAAATGAACCAAAAGCTTCTAGTGCTCCCGAAAATCTTGCAACCTCTTGAAAAGCCTTCTTCCTTTCTTGGTAGAAGGAAAACATCTTCTAAAGCACTTATTTCTTTCCTTTGAGATTTCTACATCTTTATGTATAGGAAGGCAATTTGGAACCTTATTAAGGGCAATTTGGAGATTTCTACTAAAAAAGCCCTTTTGGCTTTGAAGCACTACTGAACAAGCACCATCTCAGTGCTTTTTTGACTTTTAAAACGTGCATTTCCTCTATTAAAAAAGCTGAGAATTTTAGCCTTTTTCAAGGCAAAAGTGCTTTTGACTGACTAATTACCTTTTTAGCCTCAATTTTTCACGGGGTAATTTCTTCTTCCTTTTTTCTTCCAAAATTTATCTAGTTCTCTTTTATTTCCTTCCCTTCTTCCATTCTTCCATTTTTTTTTTTCATTTTCTTCACTATTTTCAAACAAGCCTACCTTCCTTTCTCTTTCAACCCACAAACTTCTCGGTTAGTTTAGGTTAGGCTTAGCCTTAGGCCCTCTTTTCTACAAAAATCCCTCCCTTTGTTTATTCTTTTGCTTGATCGAATCATACAATATATAGGTGTTGGAAGACCCAAGCCATACCAAAATCAGTATTGTTGCAATCTGCAATAACCCCATCCCAAACAAACAGACCCAAGCCATACCAAAATCATTATTGCTGCAACCCCTTCCTAATCGGTTTCTCTTTGTAATTGTGGGTTTCATACAGGTATTTTTGTTTAATTTCATAATCAGAGTTAGCTAAAGATGATTTAATTTGTATTTGTAAATACATGTTCTAAATTTACATTTTTTTAAGGTTGTTTCTCAAGTTGACAGAGTTCTTATCTGGATTACTCGAGGTATATATTGTTTGCTTATTCATTTTTGTTAGTATTGAAGTTGCTTGTTCTAAATAGTTGGGTTATACCAAATTCGGGTTTCTTTAGTTTCAACCTTGTTCCTTTAAATGCAACTGTGAGAGTTGTTTGTTTCCCTATTCTCTGAGTTTATATGAAGATTGAGTTACATAAGTTTGCTATTCTTAATTGATTTTATTGTTTTAAGAACTTGTTTTTGCTGTATAACTTAGCAAAAGAGAGAATAAGGCTTTGTTATATTATTTCCATCTGCTCCAACAATTACTATTTATTGTTGGAAAAAGAAAAAAAATAGGGGAAACAAAGTGAAAGAAACTTGCTTTTATCATGTTGCTATAATCTAGTTCTTACATATAAATACAACTCTGAATGGTAACAAATAAAAATTTTAAATTAATGGAAAAATAGGCCTAATTCAACTGCTAATAGTTGTTTTGTCCATGGAAAAAAGCAACTTTTGAGCTATTCAAATATTGCCAAAACTTGGCTTAAACTTTAGATTTGGATTAAACATTATTATAAATTGGTAGACATGATTACCATTCTCATTTCATAACTAGTTTACTTAAATAATAAGTGTCTATACTTTGCTTAAGCATTTAGATATTCAGTGTAATGTGATCCTGATTTTGAGCATAACTTAATTTTTAAAAAAAGGTTTTATACATTGTTAAATGAGCAGTCAAAGAAGAATGGCACATAAACAAGTAAAGGCTAACTCATCCCAATGATTCATCTCTCTTTCTAAATTGTTAACAAAATAAAGAAAGTAGTCCAAGTAAGAAGGTATTGGCATCAAATGAATCTATATTTTTTCCCTTAAAATATTATGAAGATTATTTAAACTAGATTTTCTTCTTTTGGATATACAACATTATAAGACAAATATGATATGTTTAATAAATTATTAACTCTTGTTCTCTTTACAACACAGAGTAATTATCTTCATGTTATCTTCAATTGTTGCTTTTAATAGTTTCAAACATGTAAAAAATATACTTATGTGACATTTGATTTTCTTGATTGCTTTACTGGTTGAAATGAATATGTTCATGTACACAATAGATGAGTACTTCGGCGATTAAAGTTAGTGGTGAAAAAGTCAAAGCATGGTGGGATAAGAGATTGACAGAAACAATTTGTGATATTTGTATTAAAGAGGTATCGAAAGGGAATAGGCCTGGTACTCATTTCACAAAAGATTAATGGTTGAGAATAACAAACAACTTTGAAAAAGAAACATTCAAGGTCTATTCACAAAAACAACTTAAAAATAGGTGGGATGCCTTGAAAAAAGAATGGAAGGCTTGGAAGAAACTTAAAGATGGAGATATTGGTTTAGGGTTGAATCCTATAAAAAAATTGCTGATGCATCATTGGTGAGAGAGTAGGTTAAAGGTACATTAATTCTAGATATTTTTGTTTTTTTCTTATTTATGAGGTTATTTATAATTTCTTTTATCAAATTACTATTTTATATGTAGGTTGTGTCTGAAGCTTAAAAATTTAGAACATCGGGAATTGATCCTAACTTGGGAGGGAAGTTGGACCAAATGTTCATGGGGGGTAGTTGCAATAGGTGATAAAGCATGGGCACCTTCTTCTGGTACACTTTGTAGTGAATTTTTTGTGGATGTTGATAATGACATACTTGAAGAGAATGAGGAAGAAAATGCAGGAAATGATGTTAACATTTTAAATGATGTTAACACTTCAAATGATGTTAACATTGATGGAAGCGGTCAGAAAAGGAAAACACCTGAGACATAAACTTCACATTTGAAAACTGGAAGGAAGAAATCCTCAAAGAAAATTGGCGGGGTTGCAAGATTATCTAGTCAAATAGAAAAACTATATAATGTAGCTGACAAGATGAGTCAAGCCACATCTTGTTTGACTCTTGTTATGGATCCATATGGTATTCCACAAGTAGTCAAAGTGCTTGATAGCATGTCGGAGGAAGTTCCAGAAGATAGACTGCTATATTTTTTCTCACTAAGATTATTACTTAACAGGGACAAGCGAAATATGTTTTTATCAATTAATCTCAAGATTAGAGCTTTGTGGCTTAAGACGAAGATGGAGGATAGTTGAAAATTTTCTAGTCTTCTAGGGTCTAAAGATATCTACTATGTGACTAAACAACAATGCTAAACTAGATTTATCAATAGTTGTTTATATTTGGTTTTTGAATATTGAATTTATGTTCTACTTATTTATGTGTAATCTAGTTTTATCAATAGTTGTTTATGTTTGGTTTTTGGTTATTGAATTTATATTCTACTTATTTATGTGTAATTTAGTTTTATCAATAGTTGTTTATGTTTGGTTTTTGGTTATTGAATTTATATTCTACTTATTTATGTGTAATTTAGTTTTATCAATAGTTGTTTATATTTGATTTTGGATATGAAATTTGTTCACAGGTGATAAGAATGGTTGACATTTCTAGCAGTGATGATAAAAGGAAAAAGAAAGAGATTTTACAACGCATGGAATGTTTTAACTGATTATTTGTTGTTGCATCTTCTTCCGTGAAATTATATTATGAGAAGTATATATTGAAGCAATCATGCATGGATTCAAAACAGTCAGGTGAGGCATGGATCCGAGAGATCCTTGAAGGTCATGAATCATGTTGTATGATTAATTTTAGGATGTCTAAAATTGTATTCACAAGTTTGTTGAGAGTTTTGGAGACGAGATACAACCTGCAAACTTCAAGACACGTATCTTCTCGTGAAATGTTGGGTTTTTTTTATACATCTTGGGTATCGATGCAAAAGTTTCCAAATGTTAAGAAAGATTTCAAAGGTCTAGAGCAAAGTCAATACTTTGCAATTGTGCTTGAGAAAGTTTCAAGGATGGCCATTAATCTAATTGCACTCGAAGATCCTTTTTTCAGCTTAATATTCGATCAAATACATAATGATTCTAGATATATAGTAGAATTTAATATTATATTATTATATTTTAATATTTTGATCGATTAAAAATATGCATGGGACTAATATGATTATTAGTTCAAGATTGCATAGTGAAATTGATGGTACTCATATTGTCGCTATTCTTCCACCAAATGAACAAATTCCCTATATTGGAAGAAAATGTGTCTCGATTCAGAATGTTATGGCAGTGTGTGATTTTAATATGTGTTTCACCCTTGTTATCGCTGGATGGGAACGATCGGCGCATGACTGATTGCGTCTGAAACGTCACAGCGATTGTGCAAGTGAACAGACGTCGATGCAAGTATAGTTGATAGACAATTCTATCGGATATCAATCCCACGAGGAAATTGGTTCTTGATGTTTAAATATCGAAGCAACTAATACTGAAATTAAGTAAATTGTGAGTAAGGATGTCAGTGCAATTATGTCAGATCTGCACACTAAAATAGTTAATATTGTCAACACAATCAGAGTTAAATGTTAGAGGTTAAATGTCAATGTACTGAAAGTAAATCAAATGTGTTGAGTGTTTAATGCTGAATATTTAAATGCATGAAATGTAAATATGATCAAGTGAAAAGGATTGGAGTGGATCACTGATTTTGTTAAGTCACAATGCTGGATGTGCTGACAAGGTATTGTATAGATGAAACGTCATAGCAATAACGCATCAATGAACTCTTACCAATAACAATCTTCCATTTACTCGAGACTTAAGTACCCACAATCACTCCACCTCTCGGTACGAGCAACATTGTGCAATCAAGAACAAGTAAGTAGAATCTCTTTTAGTCCCAAGCAACTCTCGTTGTCTTACTTGTTAACCTAACCTATCACTGCATCTCTCGATGTCGGCAGACTACAAAGCCACTCTCGTGTTTGATGCGATTAGATCCAAGAATAAACATATAAAAAGAATTAAATAAGAGTCAAAGTAATCTAACAATGAAAGATACTCTCGTATTCATTCAAATGTCATTAGAATCCATCAGCATAAAAGAAGGATTAAAGAACACAATCGAAGCTTACTATCTCTAGACTACTAGGACTACTCCTTAATCATTCCTCTTGCACAACATCAAGCACCTCTCGTCAGAAGTGGTTGCTCCCTTGCTCTATCAGTTCATCATTTTGGCTAAAATCTCCAAATCACACAGAAATTACAGAATTTAATCCTTTACCACTTGATGATTTCTTCATTCTTCGTTCATCTATTTATAGCCTTCAAAAGTTGCAGGTTTCAGCCTCCCATTTTAAGATCCAGATCTAGATTTTAAAGCTGTCAAAGTTGGTTAGAGTACAACTGTGCACTCATGCAGATTTAATGTTTTCTTTAGAGATCTGCAGGTTGTCACTGCATTGCTGGGTGCAATCTGAAACCGTAATTACGGCAACATCTGTGATGTTCTTGTGTTGGTGCTTCCAGATGTGAATTATACTTGAGTTTACCAATTCGGAGTTCATGTTCAGTGTGGCGACATCACTGGTCGCAACTCCAAGCTGATCTTGTGGCTGCGTTCTTCTTCTAACATTAATCTTCTGAGCTGAGTTCCTACACTGACAATTCTGAGGTATAATATATCAATTGCTTGCGTCGACATTAGTACAAAAAGGTATAAAAATAACAAGAATTTGAACTAACTAGCAATGAGTTGGAAAATATAAAAACTAAGTTGAAATGCTTATGATGTATGCTCAATGGGATACAAAAGGCACAATTAAAACACTAATTTAGGGAGAAAATATATGTCATTTGTAATACCATCATACCCTCAAACTTTAGTTTTTACTTGTCCTCATGTAAACAAAAATTAGTAAAGTCACAAGTAAAAATGTCACCACAATCAATATTCTCACAACTTAAATTTTTTGAAATACTAATGCACAAATTGTATTTACATGATAGACTAATGCACAGACAATTTATAGGCATGAATAATTAAAAGCTGCAACTTCATAAATGTTAATGTCATCCATTGAATCCTAATCTTCCTTGAACCAATACAATTTTTATCAAAAATTTCTTTCTTTTTCTTTTTCTTCCTTTTTCTTCTTTTTTTTTCTTTTTTTTATGACTGAGAGATGCCATTGCATTACTCTACGTTTGTTCTTGGGCAGTAACGATGGGGTGCAACAAACCCCCAGGACGTATGTAATTGCGCCGATACACACTTTTGCAGTGACAGCCTTTAGCTAGATGATTTTTCTAAATCTGCAGCAGAGTGTTCTCCATTGAAAAGTCATAATGCACTCACATTGGAGTGTCTTTTATTCATATAATGCCGCTACAACTGGTCAGTTAGTTCAAGATTCAAACATCAATACTATCCATTCATTACTGAAGCAATTCTAATCATTCATTCAAAAATAGCAGACTCATCATTCATTCATATTCATCCAATTTCCACATTAGCATCCAAACAATTCAAGAATTACGCATAAAAATAAAAAATGTAGGCACATTTCTATTGAAATTTTGCATATTCTCATTAACAAAAGAAACAAGTAGAATTCAAATATGTGGGTGTAATTGCATTTCCATTTTACATTATCTTCTCCCAAACTTAATGTTTGCATTGTCCCCAATGCACTGACAATAATACACAAAAATAATGGAAATGCAACAACTATGCAACTAAGTTAAGAAAAGGAATGCAGTGACAATAAGAATGCATAAAAACTATCTAAAAAGAAATGTACCAACTTATTCATCAGCAGTCGATGCAGATGCTGCATTTGTTTTCTTTTTTTTTTCTTCTTTGGGTGCTCACCCTCGTCTTTGTGCTTCTTCTTCTTCTTGTCTTTGTGCCTCTTCCTCTTTTTATCCTTCTCACCAATCGGCTCGACAGATTACTCCTTCTGGACAGTTTGGGTAGTGGCCTCATCAGTTTTCACTTCTGATGGGTGGATTTCGACAAGCGGTGCCACATAGGGCATGATAGCAAGAGGATTCAGTTCCTCGATTTTGCTCATAACAACCTCAGCCTAGCTTGAATCAGGTCGAGACTCGTCAGAGCTTGATGCCCCCACACTCTCCGGTGTGTCGATAATATCGTCAGCGATCGTTGTCGGGGCATCCATTTCCTTCTCTTCTTGCACCTCAGCAAGGTCCTTTTCTTCATTCTCTTCTTTTTCCTTTTCCTTCAGCTAGTTATCTTCATGGTCCACACCTTCATCCTTTTGCTGCTCTGGTTCTTTTGGGCCAAAGTTAGCACATTCCACTATGTCGACACCTTCATCTATAATAGCCTCACATTCAACCATATTTGCATTCAGACTGTTGGAGAACTCATCCTCGAACAGATTGACAATGGTGCGATAGTAGTCCTCATCAGATTTTGAGTGCCCTTCTTCCTTGTCATCATCTGATATGTGAATCCGTGTTGGTACAGGGGCAGACCTACCATCAGGGGTAGGTTGATCGAATGATGTGTACTGCATCTGGCAGAATATGGATGGAAAGGCTGGAAAGTCTAGCAATAGAGTGGGGCTGATCTGGCGTAATGCGGCGATAAAAGTCTCGTTCCAAGCCTTTGTGTAAGCATAAAATTTATGCAACCTGTAATCCATGTCATTGACTACACCATCAGTGTGGGTTGAGTGCATGTCAATACGGTCAAGATGAATTTACATTAAAGTCAGCTTCTTCACCACTTGTGAATTTGTGGGTGCATCAGATTGTTCTGCCTTCTTTTTCCTTTAGTTTCTATCTTTCTTCTTCGAAGCTTCTTTGACCACCGGTGTCTCTTGGCCACGAGTCATTTGTTCAATAGGGATGTCGTTGATTGGGCCTTTATTCTCTAATATCTCCTCACCATCCTTGGGCACAATGCCCTTATGTTTACATAGAAACATGATCAAGAAGGGAATGGGAGTATACCAGTTTGCTTTCCCGTGGCTTCCGCGATTTGATCGTGGATATCTCTCCGCTGTCGATGTGTCAAAAGTGTAGGATAGAATACAAGATACACATACGGCCTAATGTTGCCGTAGTGTTATGTGTCGAAGGCATGATGCGGCTGTTGATGAAGTGGAATCATACCTTACAGAAGGTTGTGAGATACGTTTTATGCATGGTGTAGTTGTGGAACCCGTTACCAGTCCATGTGGCGCCTTCAACACAAAGGTCCTTCATCTGAGCGATGCTTTCATCATCCAAGCTATGTATAAACAGTGAGTGGTCGTCCACCCTCTTGAGGATTCTTAATAGCATATTGATTTGGGCGACACTCTATGGGATGAGCCCTCCCTTACAAAAATAAACTCTTGCTCAAGATCCACAAGATTGGCGTAGAACTCCCTAACTAGTGTAGGGGAGTAACCAAATGGATGTTCGTAGAAAAACTCCCACCCAAGGAAACTAATGGTACGGGCAACATGTTTCCCCAAGGTCTGATGTAGGGATAATTGCAGACCTTGTTCAGGGTGGAGGTTTCGTTTCAGCATGATATTCTGCTAGCAGTCCTTGATTACAGACGTCAAAAATAAGATCGGGCCTGAAGACGGAGATGGTTTTATGATCGAAGCCACAGTGGTTGAAGTTGTTCGGGTGTTTTTAGAGGGAGTCTTGGAAGGGTTTTTCAATGCTCGGGTTTTAGCCATTGTTACTGAAGAAGAAAGTTAGAGAAGTTTACAGAAAAAGATAGCTTGTGAACGGAAAAATGAATATAGAGGCAATGAAAGGGACGAGATGTAGTAACAATGAGGATATGAGTAGAGAGAAATTTGCAGAAGAGAGGTTTTATAACTTAGACGTGATGATTGAAAAAGTTACGGGGAAACATTGCGTTTGTAGTTATTAATTACCAGGTTGCAGATGGTACTGTTTCATTTGATCGAACGACTAGGAGAGAAGAGAGATCAACCAGCGCAATTATTGCTGGAAAAGCTATGCTGACTCATCACAGAATGCACCGATAATTCGTGCTTCAATGCTTCGATAAAAATACGATTTTTTTATTTTTGCAAGGAATTTGAAACAACAAAAGTAAAAGTGAAACAAATAAAAGTAAATAGAAAAATGCGTCGACATTATTTGAATGTGACCAGATTGATGGCCTCGTTTGGTTCTTTGACATCTAGGCTCACATGGTGCTTTAGATGTTGGCCATTTACTTTGAATTGTTGTCCATCCTTTAGATTTTCAATTGTCACTGCACTAATCTGGAATGGCTCGACAACTTTGAAAGGGTCTGACCATCTTGATCGCAATTTACCTGGATGCAATTTTAAACGCGAGTTAAATAAAAGCACTAACTAACTAAGGCTAAATTGTCGACGCAAAATGATATTGTCATGCCATCTCTTTATCTTTTGCTTGTATATTGCGACATTCTTATAAGCATGTCGGCGTATTTCTTCTAGCTCAGTGATGTCGAACAATCTTTTTCTTCCAGCAGCATCATAATTCATATTCACCTGCTTAATTGCCCACATGGCTCTATGTTCAAGCTCAACTGGCAAGTGACAAGACTTACCAAACACTAAGTGATACGGTGACATTCCCAACGGGGTCTTATATGCAGTGCGAGGTGCCCACAATGCGTCATGTAGTCGCGAACACCAATCCTTTCTAGATGGATTAACCACCTTCTCAAGTATACTTTTAATTTGTCGATTGGATACATCAGTTTGACCGTTGGTTTGTGGGTGGTACGTAGTAGCCATAAGATTATTCACACCATATTTTTTTAATGTAGTCTCCACTTGGTTGTTATTAAAATGAGTTCCTTGGTCACTTATTAATGCTCTTGATGTACCAAACCTTGTATGAATGTATGTGTGAAAGAACTTCAACACCATTCGAGTGTCATCTTTTGGCACCGCAATTGCCTTGATCCACTTCGATACATAGTCAACAACAACTAAGATGTACACATTCCCAAAAGAGTTTGGAAATGGTCCTATGAAATCTATACCCCAAACATCAAAGAGCTCTACCTCTATGATCGATTGTTGAAGCATCTCATTGAGCCGAGATATTGAACCAGTGCGTTGAGAACGATTACATTGTTGTGTGATGTTATGGGTATCTTGAAACAATGTGGGCCAATAAAATCCTGATTGTAAGACCTTAGCAGCAGTCCTTGGACCCCAAAATGTCCTCCATAAGGGGCATCATGGCAATGTCGCAGGATTGAAGTCATTTCTTCTTCAGGTACACAGTGACGAATAATATTGTCAGCGCGTACCTTGAATAGGTATGGCTCGTTCCAGTGGTATTTTACAACACTGCGTATGAACCTGATCTTCTTGTGACTAGTAGCACTCAGTGGTAGCTTCGCATACACTAGGTAATTGACTACATCAGCATATTAGGGTGATGTGTCGATAGAGAATAATTGCTTGTCTGGAAATGCTTCTATAATTTAAGATGTGTCTATCTTGATTTCCAGCTTTCATTCGAGACAAGTGGTCAGCTACTTGATTTTCAGATCGTTTCCTATCCCTAATTTCAATATCAAGCTCTTGATGGAGTAGGATCCATCGTATCAGTCTAGGCTTGGTGTCTTTCTTTGTTGAAAGATATCTCAATGCAGAGTGGTCTGTGTCTACTATAGTCTTTGCGCCGACAAGATATGAATGAAACTTGTCAAATGCGAAGATTACTGCTAGCAACTCCTTTTCAATGGTAGTATAATTAACATCCGCTTCAGTTAGAGTTTTGCTAGCATAGTAAATAGAATGTAATACCTTCTCTTTTTGTTGGCCAAGTACAACTCCCACAGTAAAATCACTCGTCACACATTAGTTCAAATGGTTGCGTCCAGTCCGGTGCAATGGTAATTGGGGCTTGTACTAACTGCTTCTTTATTATCATGAATGTGTTCAGACAATTGTCATTAAACATAAACTTTTTATTCTGCTCTAACAATGAGTATAATGGTTTAGCTATCTTGGAAAAATCTCGGATGAATCTCCTATAAAAGCCAACGTGTCCAAGAAAGCTTCTTATTACTTTAACATTGGTAGGCGGTGGTAGTTTCTCGATGATTTCTACCTTTGCTTTATGAACCTCAATTCCCTGACAAGATATCTAATGCCCGAGGATAATGCCTTCAACTGCCATAAAGTGACACTTCTCTCAATTCAGAACTAGATTTATGTCCTCGCATCTCTTCAAAACTCTTGTCAGATTGTCAATGCATTGGTCGAAATTCTATCCATAGACAGAGAAATCATCCATGAATACCTCTAAGAAATCTTCTATCATGTTCGAGAAAATTGTCATCATACACCTCTGGAATGTTGTTGGTGCATTGCACAACCTAAATGGCATACGTCGAAAAGCAAAGGTTATAAAAGGGCATGTGAATGTGGTCTTTGCTTGATCTTCCGACACAATGGCAATTTGGTTGTATCCAGAGTAGCCATCTAAGAAGCAATAATAGGCTTTACCAACTAGCCTATTCAGCATCTGGTCAATAAAAGGTAGTAGTAAATGGTCCTTCTTTTTAGCTGCATTCAGTCGACGGTAATTCATGCATACTCGCCAACCAGTCACAATGCGAGTAGGGATCAACTCATTCTTGTCGTTTATCACAACTGTGAAACCACTTTTCTTAGAAGCACATTGGACAGGGCTTACCCAATTACTGTCGAAAATAGGGTAAATGATGCCCGTGTCTTGCCACTTGATAATTTCCTTATTCACTACTTCTTTCATCTTTTCATTAAGTCGTCTTTGTTGCTCAATTGATTGCTTCCCTTCATCTTTTAGCCTTATCTTATGCATGCAAAAAGAAAGACTAATGCCTTTGATATCTGCAATGCTCCAAGCTATGACTCTTTTGTGTTCTTTCAAAATGGCGATGAGCTTATCTTCTTGCGTTGCGTTGAGGGATGAGTCGACAATAATAGACAATGTCTCGTTGTCACCAAGAAAGACATATTTCAAATGCGTTGGCAATAGTTTCAACTCCAAGGTAGGAGCTTGCTGAATAGATGGTTTAAACACTGGGATTGTCTTGTTAGATAAATCCAAAGATTCTAATTGCCAATTCTGTCTCAGCTCACAATTGTTAACCTCCTCTTTGTCGACACAATCATCTAAGATTTCATCGGTGGATGTCACTTCAGCCTCATTTGACATTGCTGAACTCCTTGCATTGAACTCTTCCATAATGATCTCGTTCAATACATCAATGTGGTTGCATTGTTTTTTACTTCTGAATGGAGATGCCCCAAACACACTGAAGGTCACATGCTCGTCGTTATGACGCATGATAAGTTCTCCCTTGAAAACGTCAAAAACTGTTCATCCCGTTGCTAGAAATGGTCTCTCCAAGATAATGGGCACCTCTTTATCTACTTCACAGTCTAAGATAATGAAAGCAGCAGGGAACCGAGCTTATCTACTTGTAAAAGGTCGTCTTTAATTTGATCTTCAAGTTATGCTAAGGATCTATCCGCAAGTTGCAATGTTACTGCAGTGGGCTTTATCGAACCTATTCCTAATTTTTTTAAAGTAGATAGAGGCATAAGGTTAATACTTGCTCCCAAATCACATAAAGCCTTACCTAAAAAATGATTCCCAATGGAGCATGGGATTGTGAAGCTGCTAGAATCTTTCATCTTGGTTGACAACTTATTTGTAAGCACGACACTGCATCCCTTTGTGAGCGCAATTATCTTGATTTTGCTCCCTTGCTCCATTAGTTCACCGTTCTGTCTAAAATATCCAAATCACACAGAAAGTGCAGAATTTAATCCACTTCCTCTTGATGATTTCTTCATTCTTCGTTTATCTATTTATAGCCTTCAAAAGTTACAGTTTTCAGTCTCTCATTCTCAGATCCAGATCTAGATTTTGCAACTGTCAAAGTTGGTTAGAGTACAACTGTGCACTCACGCAGATTTAATGTTTTCTTCAGATATCTGCAGGTTGTCGCTACATTTTTAGGTGCAATCTGAAACCGTAATTGTAGCGACACCTGTGACGTTCTGACGCTAGTGCTTCCACATGTTAATTCATCTTGAGTCTACCAATTCGAAGTTCATGTTCAGTGCGGTGACATCGCTGGTCGCAACTCCAAGCTAATCTTGTGGTTGTATTCTTCTTTTAACATTAATATTCTGAGCTGAGTTCCTTCACTGGCAATTCTGAGGTACAATATATCTTCTGATCATTGTTGCTATAATGACGATGCACAATTTTATTTGAAAACATGTTGGTTGAAATGATGAAGATTTTATGGAATACGAAAATATTAACAAGGTATATAAGAATATTATTGATCCAAAAGATGTGCATGACAGCATCACAAATGACACTTATTTTCTCCCTAAATTTGTGTATTAATTGTCTCTTTTGTGTCATATTTAGTATGCGTATTAGGCATTTCATACTTAGTTTTTTATGTTATCTAACTCATTATTGATTGTTTTAAATTATTGTTATTTTTATCTCTTTTATGTACTAATGTCATTAAAAGCAACCTATATATTGCGTCTTAGAATTGTTAGCGCAGGAACTCATTTTAAAAGATCAATGCTGAAAGAAGAATGCAGCCACAAGATCAGCTTGAAAGTGTGACCAGCGATGTTGCCACATAGAAAACTATACTTGGAAGAGTAAAGTCAAGCTGCAAATACAATTGGAAGCACCAGCGCAAGAAATTCACAAGTTGTCGTCACAATTGAGGATTTTAGATAGCGCCCAAAAATGTAGCGACAACCTATAGATCTACGAAGAACACACCAAAGTTGCATGAGTGCATAGCTCGACTGTAACAAACTTTGACAGCTGCAAAACGAATCTGGATCTGAGAATGAAGGGGAGGAAATCTGCAATTCTAAAGCCTATAAATATAAGGGAAAAGATGGAAGAAATCATCAAGAGTTGAAGGAATTAAATTTGCAATTACACAAGAGTGCATTTGCAATCTACCGACATCGAGAGATGCGATGACAAATTAGGTTAACAAGTAAGACAGCAAGAGTTACTTGAGATTAGAAGGGATTTTGATCACTTGTTCTTGAGTGCATAATGTTGCTCACTCCGAGAGGTGAGATAATTAAGGTGCTTAAGTCTTGACTAGACAGAGAATTGATATTGGTAAGATTTCATTGGAACTTAATTGCTACGGCAGTTCATCTATTCAAACCCTTGTCGACACATCCTGCATTGCGACTTAGTGCAATCAATGATCCACTCTTGATCTTCGCACTTGATCACACTTTTACTTTTCTGTATTTAAATTCTTAACACTTCAACAACACTTTGATTTACTTTCAGATGCCTTGACAATTAACCTTGATTGCATTGACAATACTAACTATTTTAATGTCCAGATTGACTTAATTGCGTTGACATCTGTACTCGCATTTCATCTAATTCTAGTATTAGTTACTTCGATATCTGAACATCAATAACCGATTCCTTGTGGGATCGATATCTGATAGAATTAGTCTATCAACTATACTTGCATTGACTTGTGTCTTCTTGCACAACTGCTGTGACGTTACAGGCCGATCAAGTTTTGGTGTCATTACCGGGGAATGGCGTTTGTTTGATGTTAACTATTGTAGTAGAAATTATTTCTTACTTAGCTTTTTGTTTTCACTAATTTGTTTAACTTTCTTTTGTTGATTTCCTTTTATTTCTTTTGAAGTTTCATGTCTACAAGAAGAAATTCTAAGGATATTGTAAGCTTTGACTCAGAACTTGAGAGAACACTTAGAAGGAGAAAGTAAGAACAAAAGGAAATGGCTGGCAACAACAAAAACAATAATCATCCACCATTGCTGCCACAAGATGAAGTTCCTCCAATACTGCCACAACGAATAAATAATTTAGCACCATTGCCTCCATAAGAAGAACAAATGCAAAATAGGACAATCTGATATTTTGTTGTTCCTATCCTTGATGATTTATAACCAGGAGTGGCACGACCAGCTATACAAGTTGGAAATTTCAAGCTGAAGCCAGTTATATTTCAAATGCTCAATTCAAATGGGCAATATGTGGGCCTACCTCATGAAGATGCACGAGAACATTTAAAATCATTTTTGTTTATTTGCGCATCTTTTAGCTAACATGGTTTCCCTGATGATGCCTTGAAAATACAACTATTTCCTTATTCATTGCAGGGTAAAGCGAGAACATGGTTCTGGGATTACCGGTTGGATCCATTACATCTTAGAATGTGTTAGCAACACAGTTTGTTTTGCATTTTAATCCACCAATAATGAACTCAAGGTTATGCAATGACATTACAGCATATCATCAATTGGATGATGAGAACTTACATACAACATGGGAGCATTATAAGACTTCGCTTAGACGTTGCCCAATGCATGAAATTCAACAAGAGACCCAGATAGAGATCTTTTATAATGGATTGAATGCTCAGACAAGGAATCCTGTCGATGCATTTGCTAATGGTCCTCTGTTGGGTTGCACCTACACTGAAGCTGTACGAATTCTAGAGAGAATTGCACAGAATGATTATCAGTATCCAATCTCTCGGTCTGCTCAGGTAAAAACTAATCTTGGTGTTCTTGAATTAGATGCTATTTTTGCTTTGAGTGTGCAGGTATCCTCTTTGGCCAATATTATAGATTATGAAGGGGACAAGTGACGTTTCTCCTATCCAAGTGCCCCAATAGATGGATGTGTTGACATTTTCCTATGAGGTTTACGGTGACAACCACAGTTACGAGGATTACCCTAAGCATGCTAAAAATGCATTTTACGTTAATAATATCACAAGAGGTTCTTATGGTAACTCATACAACAACAGAGCTTAAAAACCTTGGGGAAATTAGAATGCTTCCACATATAGATATGAAAATTCCTCAACCCAAGGGAGTTATAGATAAGGGAGTTACAACAACCATCGATAGTATAATTTTAATCAGAATTCGCAGGTACATTCGCATCCTGATCAATTGCAGGCACATAGCCAAATGCAACCACAAATGTGATTGCAACCACAACAGAATGATTGCCACATATGCAAGGACAGAAGCAGCAACAGTAGTTTTCTCAACAAAGGTCAGATCCTATAGTTGCTCATGAAGCATTGATGTGAGAGCATATCACGAGAACTGAAGCGATAGTGTAAGACAATTCTTCTTCTATCCGAGCATTGGAAGCCTAGTTAGGACAGTTGGCTTCTAATCTGAGTGTATGGTCACCAGGTACTCTACCAAGTGATGTTGAGAATCCAACGCAAAGAGGGAAGGAGCATTGTAAGGCTATCACACTGCGAACTGGAAAACAAACGACTGAACCAAGCAGAAATTTCAACCAAGAACATGTCAATGTATCCAAACCAACGCAACATGGAGAAGTTGCAACTAAAGGAAACTCAGCAGAAATAAATGAGGAAAGGCCAACTTTAGTGACATTTATGCCTACTATTTACCCAACAAAGACGTCGATGCAACTGCCTATGTCGATGCAATCGGTTAACTCACAACAACCCACTGCTACGATACCTTGGCCATTTTCGCAAAGATTTAAAGAAAAAGACTATGATAAGGACTATCAAAAGTTTGTTTCTACTTTGAAACAATTACATATTAATATACCTCTTGTAGATGCTCTGGTCCAAATCCCCAGTTATGGAAAATTTATGAAGGAGCTTTTATCAAAGAAAAAGAAATTATCTGAAATCGAGACGATTGCACTCACAAAGGGGTGCAACATTGTGCTTACAAACAAGTTGCCATCGAAAATGAAAGACTCTGGCAGCTTCACAATCCTTTTCTCCATTGGGAATCATTATTTAGGTAAAGCTTTATATGATTTGGAAGCTAGTATTAATCTCATGCCTTTGTCCACATTTAGAAAATTAAGAATAGGATCAATAAAGCCCATTATGGTGACATTGCAACTTGCGGACAGATCTCTAGTGCAACCTAAATGCCAGATTAAAGATGTCCTTGTGCAAGTTGATAAGCTCGTGTTCCCTATCGATTTCATGATCTTGACTGCGAGGCAGACAAGGAAGTGCCTATCATTTTGGGGTGACCATTCTTAGCAATGGGACACACTCTTATCGACGTTTTCAAGGGTGAGCTTATCATGCGACATAATGATGAGCATGTTACCTTTAATGTATTTGAGGCATCTTCATTCAAGAGTAAAGAGCAATGTCATCATATTGATGTGTTGGATGAAATAATTGTGGAAGAATTTAACGAACGAAATTTAGTAGGTTTAGATGAAGATGCAGTGACATCCGTTGATAAAATCCTAACTGAATGTGACCATAATGCTAAGGTTAATAGTTGTGAGCTGAGGCAGAATTGGTAATTGGAATCTTTGGATTTGTCTAATAGGATGATCCCTGTGTTTAAACCATCGATTGAACAAGCTCCTACCTTAGAGTTGAAGCCATTGCCGATGCATTTGAAATACGTCTTTCTGGGTGACAAGGATACATTACCTGTTATTATCAGCGAAACCCTCGATGTAACACAAGAAGAAAAGTTCATCACGATAGTAAAGGAACACAAAAGAGCCATCGCCTAGAGCATTGCAGATACCAGAGGCATCAGTCCCTCTTTTTGTATGCACAAGATCAGGTTGGGAGATGAAGGAAAGAAATTTATTGAGAAACAGCGATGACTCAATGAGAAGATGAAAGAAGTAGTGAAGAAGGAAATTATCAAGTGGCTAAACACGAGCATCATCTACCCTATTTTTTATAGCAATTGGGTGAGCACTGTCCAATGTGTGCCCAAGAAAAGTGACTTCACAGTTGTGAGCAATGACAAGAACGAGTTGATCCTTACTCGTATTGTGACTGGCTGACGAGTATGCATGGATTATCGTTGACTGAATGTTGCCTCAAAGAAGGATAACTTTCCATTACATTTCATTGACTAGATGCTAGATAGGCTAGTTGGTACCTATTATTGCTTCCTAGATGGCTACTCTGGATTTAACCAAATTGCCATTGCGTCGGAAGATCAAGCAAAGACTACATTCCATGCCCATTTGGGACCTTTGCTTTCTGACGTATGCCATTTTGATTGTGCAACGCACCAGCCACATTCTAGAGATGTATGATGGCTATCTTCTCGGACATGATTGAGTATTCTTTAGAGGTATTCATGGATGATTTTTTGATCTATGTGTAAACTTTTGACCAATGTGCTGACAACCTGGTGAAATTTTTGAAGAGATGCGAGGACACAAATCTAGTTTTGAATTGGAAGAAATGTCATTTCATGACAACTAAAGGCATTGTCCTCGACCATCGCATATCATGTCAGGGCATTGAGGTAGATAAAGCGAAGGTCAAAATCATCGAGAAATTGCCACTACCAATAAATGTTAAGGGAATAAGAAGCTTTCCTAGACATGTTGGTTTCTATAGGAGATTTATCTGTGATTTTTCCAAGATTGCTAAACAGTTATGCTCATTGCTAGAGCAAAATAAAAAGTTTGTGTTTGATGACACCTATTTGGACGCATTTATCACAATAAAGAAGCAGCTAGTACAAGCTCTGATAGTTGTCGCACCAGACTGGACGCAACCGTTTGAACTAATGTGTGACGCAGGTGACTTTGCTATAGAAGCTGTGCCGGGTCAACGCAAAGAAAAGGTATTTCATTCTATTTATTATGCTAGTAAAACTTTGACCGAAGCGCAGGTCAATTACACAACTACTGAGAATGAATTGCTAGCAGTAGATTTTGCATTTGACAAGTTTCGTTCATACCTTATTGGCGCAAAAATTATAGTGTACACAAACCATTTTGCATTGAGGTACCTTTTCACGAAGAAAGATTCCAAACCAAGGTTGATTAGATGGACCCTATTGTTACAAGAGTTTGATGTTGAAATCAGGGATAGAAAAGGATTTGAGAATCAAGTAGCTGACCACTTGTCTTGACTAAAAGTTGGAAGCGAAGATCGAAATAAAGTCCAAATTATCGATGCATTTCCAGATGAGTAGTTGTTCTTTGTTGACGCATCACCCTGGTATGCTGATGTTGTCAACTATCTTGTGTATGGGAAGTTACCTTTGAGTGCTGTTGGTCACAAGAAAGTCAGATTTTTGCGCGAGGCTGCAAAGTATCATTGGAATGAGCCATACTTGTTAAAGGTATGCGCTAACAATATCATCTGTTGGTGCGTTCCTGAAGAAGAAATGACTTCTATCCTGCGATATTGCCATGATGCTCCCTATGGAGGCCATTTTGGTTGTGTAAGAACTGCTGCAAAGGTCCTCCAGTCAAGATTCTATTGGCCCATATTGTTTCAAGATGCCTACAACTTTGCACAACAATGTGATCAATGTCAACGCACTAGCTCAATATCTCGATGGAACGAGATGGTCCAACAGCTTATTATGGAGGTAGAGCTATTTGACGTTTGGGGTATACATTTTATGGGGTCATTCCCAAACTCTTTTGGGAATGTGTACATTTTAGTTGCTGTTGACTATGTATCAAAGTGGATCAAAGCAATTGTAGTGCCAAAAGATAATGCTCGAACGGTGTTGAAGTTATTCCACACTTACATCCTTATGAGATTTGGAACACTTAGAGCCTTAATAAGTGATCAAGGTACTCACTTCCACAATAATCAAGTTGCAACAGCATTGAAAAGATATGCTGTGAAGCATCGAATGGCTACAACATATCATCCACAAACAAATGGCCAAAAGGAGGTGTCCAATCGGCAGATTAAGAGCATCCTTTGGATGGTGGTTAATCCATCTAGGAGGGATTGGTCTTTGCGTTTACATGAAGCACTGTTGGACTTCGCACCATATATAAAACCCTGTTGGGGATGTTTCCATATCAACTAGTGTTTGGTAAGTCATGTCACCTGCCAGTTGAGTTTGAGCACAAAGCCATGTGAGCAATCAAGCAGGTAAATTTGAACTATGATGCTACTAGAAGAAAACGATTGTTGGACATTGCTGAACTAGAAGAAATTCGTTGCAATGCCTATAAGAGTGTCACAATGTATAAAGAAAAGACTAAGAGATGGCACGACAATATCATCTTGTGTCGACAATTTAGCCCTGGTCAGTTAGTACTTTTGTTTAATTCACGTTTAAAACTGCATCCAAGTAAATTGCATTCAAGATGGTCAGACCCTTTTAAGGTTGTTGAAGCATTCTAAAATGGTATGGTGACAATTAAGAATTTGAATGATCGGCAACAGTTCAAAGTGAATGGCCAACGTTTGAAGCATTATACAAGCTCAAAAGTCAAAGAATCAAGTGAGACCATAGATCTGGTTACATTTAAATAATGTTAACGCTTTTTTATATTTCTTTGTATTTGTTTCACTTTTACTTATTTCTTTTCAATTTTATGTAGGAATAAAATTCATCTTTTTGTCGATGCATCCCAAAGCACAACTTGTTGGCGCATTCTGTGATGACTCAGCAAAACTTTTTCAGCAAGAATCGCGCCGATTGATCTTCATATTCTCCCAATCGTTCAATCTAAAGAAAAGGTACGATCTGTAGCCTGGCATTTATTGGCTGCAGACGTAATGTTTCTCTAAGCTTTTTGCAATAATCACGACTTTTGTCATTAAGAGGTTATAAAACCCTTCTCTGACATTTTCTTTTTCCACTAATAATCACCATTGTTGCTGTAACTTATCTTCCTTGTTGTTTTTACTCTTAATCTCACCAGTTTACTATTTTCTCTGCAAATCTATTTTCACCCTTTTCTTGAGTTATTATGGCCAGAACAAGAGGTGTGAAGAAGCCTTCTAAAGCCATCCTTTAAACTTTTGCCACCGTGGTTAGGTTCACAAATCAACCTCCACCAACAGAGTCGATCTTATTTTTGTCAAAAGCAGCCAAAGATTGCTATCATACTGTGATGCTGAAATGAAACTGTCATCCAGAGTAAGGATTGTAGTTGTCTCCACAATAGACATTAGAGAAGCAGATTACATGAACCATCAGTCGGCTAGGCTGGGAATTCTTTTGTGACCATCCAACTGGATTTTCCCTTACAATGGTAAGGGAATTTTACGCAAATCTTGTCCATTCTGAGCAGGAGTTCATTTCTGTAAGAGAGGGTTTAATACCCTGGTGTGATGCCCATATCAACGTTTTCCTTCGGATTCCTGAGAGGGTAGATGACCACACTCCATTTTTAGAAAAACTGGATGATGAAGGAACTGACCAGGTCATGAAGGACCTTTGTGTTGAGGGCATGGTCTGGATGGGTAATGGCCCACACAACTACATCATGCACCGCCAGTATCTGACGACATTCAGCAAGGTGTGATTCCATTTCGTGAATAGTTACATCCTGCCTTCTACACACAGCATCATGGCAACATTAGACCGTATATGAATTATGCATTCAATTTTAAAGGGCCATCATATTAATGTCGACGCAATCCTCCACGACCAAATTGTTGAGGTCACCTCCAAGCAAACAAGCATATTACCTTTCTTTTCCTTAATCATGCTACTCTGCAAACAAAGGGACATTGTACCCCTAGATGGGGAGGAGGTATTAGAGAATAAGGGCCCCATTGACGGTATCTCTGTAGAGAGAATGACTCGAGGCCAAGAGACTTCGATAGTAAAGGAAGCATCAAAGAAGAAGGACAAGTGGAAGGGTAAAAAGAAGGAGAAGTAAGCTGATGTGCTCATAGACGCGCAGTTGGTAAAGCGATTGACTACTATGGAAGCAAATATTAACCGCATCGACATGCGTAATATATGTATTGTCAGCGTATTAGAGGATATGGACTACAGACAACATATCTTCTATGCATATACAAAAGCATGGAATGAGGCGATTGTCGCTGCATTACACAGTATGAGCACAAGTCCACTATCATATTTCCATGTCTTCCCAACCATTTTTTGCCCAATGGCATCATCCTTTGACCAACCTACTCCTTATGGTAGGCCATAAAATGTTCCCTCTCCTACGAGAATCCATATCTCAAATGATGAGGAATACGAAGGGCACTCTATCGATATGGAAGATTGTTACCAAACGAGAGCTAATCTGTTCGACGATGAGTTCTCGAATAGCCTCGACGTAAATATAGCAGAGAGGGCGGTTATGGTTGAGGAGGTGCATACCCCGATTGTATCTGAGGGTGTGGACAAAGCGGATGGAGCTGACATTGCCACAACAAAACTAGAAAGCTTGGGGATAAAGGTGTTGAATAAGTTGAAGGCCAAAAAAAGGAAGAAGAAGAAGAAAAAGAGCGTGTGATGAAAGACCCTGTAGAGGAGCAAGAAGAAAAGAAAGAAGATGCCCTAACAAATATCGTTGAGGATATTCTCGGCACACGCATAAGTGTAGAGGCATCTAGTGACGATATGGCTCCACATGATGCGAGCCAAGCTGAGGTAGTTACTAGTAGTGTGGAGGAGTTTAATCTGTTAGCTATCGTGCCCTATGTGGCCTCGCTTGCTGAGGTTCATCCATCAAATGTGACTACCAATGAGGCCACCACCCAGCTAGCTGAGGAGGAGCAATCCGTCGATCCGATTGGTACAAAGCAAAGAAAAAGGAAGCGTAAGGACAAAAAGAAGAAACACAAGGCAAACGGAGAGCACCTAAGGAAGAAGAAAAAGAAAAGCAAAGCAGCCACGACATCGGCTGCTGAATAAATGAGTTAGTTTACTTTTCTGTAGGTAGCTGCATGCATTTCATTGTCATTGCATTGTTATTTGTCATTGCATCTTTCATAGTAGTTTAACTACATTGTAGTTGCATTTCCATTATTGTTTGTATAGTAATGTCAGTGCATTAGGGACAATATCGACATTAAGTTTAGGGGGATATTGTGTGGAATGGAAATGTGATTGCATCCATATATTTGAATTTTACTTGTTTCTTTAATCAATGAAAGTATGCAGAATTTCAGCAAAAAATGTGACCATAATTTTTATTTGATGCATAAATCTTGAATTGTTTGGAAAGCTAAAGTGTGAATTGCGTGAATATGAATGAATTTTGAATCATCCATTTTTGGATGAATGATTGAAGTTGCTTCAGTAATTAATGGATAGTAGCAATTTTTTGAATCTGGTACTAACTTGCCAAATGCAGCGACATTATATTAATAAAGAACACTCCAATGAGAGTGCATTGTGACTTATCAAGGGAGAACACTCCGTTGCAAGTGTTAGAAAAATCATCTAGTCAAAGGTTGTCACTGCAAGAGTGTGTGTCGGCGCAATTACATACCTCCTAGGGGTTCGTTGCACCCCATCGTTACTACCCAGGAACAAAGGTAGAGTAATGCAATGACATCTCTCGGTCACTTAAAAAAATGAATGAATGAGAAAGAAGAAAAAAAGAAAAGAAAAAGAAATATTGCTCCAAATGTTGTATTGGTTAAAGGAATTCAAGGCATGCTACTAACATTAATGAAGTTGCAGTTTTAAGTATTCATACCTATAAATTGTCGGTGCATTATTCTATCATGTGAATACAATTTGTGCATTAGGATTTCAGAAAATTTCAGCTGTTAAAGTAATGATTGTGGTGACATATTTGTTTATTAGTTTGCTAATTTTCGTTTACTTGAGGACAAGTAAAAACTCAAGTTAGGGGGTGTGATAGCATCACAAATGACACTTATTTTCTCCCTAAATTTGTGTCTTAATTGTCTCTTTTGTGTCATATTTAGTATGCATATTAGGCATTTCATACTTAGTTTTTTATGTTTTCTAACTCATTATTGATTGGTTTAAATTCTTATTATTTTATCTCTTTTATGTATTAATGTCGCTGCAAGTAACCTATATATTGCATCTTAGAATTGTCAGCGCAGGAACTCATCTCGAAAGATCAATTCTAGAAGAAGAATGCAGCCACAAGATCAGCTTGAAAGTACGACCAGCAAATGTCGCCGCATAGAAACCTATAATTGGATGAGTGAAGTCAAGCTGCAAATACAACTGGAAGCACCAGCGTAGGAAATTCACACGTTGTCACCATAATTGAGGATTTCAGATCGTGCCCAGTAATGTAGTGACAACCTGCAGATCTATGAAGAACACACCAAAGTTGCGTGAGTGCACAGTTGTACTGTAACAAACTTTGACAGCTGCAAAATGGATCTGATCTAAGAATGAAGGGGAGGAAATCTGCAATTCTGAAGATTATAAATAGAAGGGAAAAGATGGAAGAAATCATCAAGAGTTAAAGGAATTAAATTTGCAATTACTTTGTGTTTTTGGAGATTTTACGCTGGAGAACAGTGAGATGACTGAGCCAATGAGCAACAACTCCTAACGAGGAGTGCTTGATGTTGTGCAAGTGGAGCAGTTAGGGGATAATCCGAGTAACCTAGAGATAGTATGCTCCGATGTATTTGTTAACTCCTCTCTTCTAATGATGATGAACTATTATTGACATTTGAATGAATACGAGAGTATCTTTCATTGTTAGATTTACTTTAATTCTTAATTAATTCTTTTCATCTGTTTATTCTTGGATCTAATTGAATCAAACACAGGAGTGCATTTGCAGTCTACCGACATCGAGAGATGCGATGACAAATTATGTTAACAAGCAAGACAACGAGAGTTGTGTGAGATTAGAAGAGATTCTGATTACTTGTTCTTGACTACACATGTTGCTCACATCGAGAGGTGGGGTAATTGAGGGTGCTTAAGTCTTGACTAAATAGAGAATTGATATTGGTAAGATTTCATTGGAACTTGATTGCTACGATAGTTCATCTTTTCAAACCCTTGTTGACACATCCTGCATTGCAACCTAGTGAAATTAGTGGCCCACTCCAAATCTTCGCACTTGATCACACTTTTACTTTTCTGTATTTAAATTCACAACACTTCAACAACACTTTGATTTACTTTCAGTTGCTTTGACAATTAACCTTGATTGCATTGATAATACTAACATTTTAGTGTGCAGATTGACTTAATTGCACTGACATTTGTACTCGCATTTCATCTAATTCTAGTATTAGTTGTTTCGACATCTGAATATCAAGAACTTATTCCTCGTGGGATCGATATCCGATAGAATTAGTCTATCAACTATACTTGCATCGACGTGTGTCCGCTTGCACAACTGCTTTGATGTTACAAGTTGATCAAGTTTTGGTGTCATTACCGGGAAATAGTGTTTGTTCCCTTCATATTCTTTATGATATTGGTCAATAAGGATACCTCTGCTGACAAAGCATAAATAGTATCTAACTCAAGAACTCAAAGGTTAGTTTTTACCTGTGCAGAATAAGAGATTGGATATTGATAGTCGTTTTGAGAAATCCTTTATAGAATTCTTACAGCTTCATTATAGGTACAATCCAACAAAGGACCATTAGCTGATGCGTCAACAAGATTCCTTGTCTGAGCATTCAAACTATTGTAAAAAATCTCTATTTGGGTCTCTTGCTGAATTCCATGTATTGGACAATGTCAAAGCAATGTTTTATAACGCTCTCATGTTGTATGTAAGTACTCATCATCTAACTGATGATATGCAGCAATATCGTTACGCAACCTCGTATTCATTATCGGCGGATTGAAATGCAAAACAAACTGCGTTCCTAACACATTCCAAGATGTAATGGATCCTGTCGACAATCTTAAGAGCCATGTTCTTGCTTTACCCTACAACAAATAAGGAAATAATTGTATTTTTAAGGCATCATTAGGAACACTATGTTGACTAAAAGATGCACAAATAAGGAAAAATGATTTTGAGTGTTCTCTTGCATCTTCATGAGGAAAACAAGAATATTGTCCATTTGAATTTAACATCTGAAACATCACTGATTTCAGCTCAAAATTTTCATCTTAGATAACTGGTCTCACAACCCCTGGTTGTAAATCATCAAGTATAAGCACAACAAAATCTCTTATTGTCCTATTTTGCACTTCTTCTTCTTGTGGATGCGATGGTGGTATATTATTAACAATTTGTGGCACTAGAGGAACTCCATTTTGTGGCAGCAATGGTGGTAAATTATTGTTGTTGTTGTTACCAGTCATTTTCCTTTGTTCTTGCCTTCTCCTCCTAAGTGTCCTCTCAAGCTCCGGATCAAAGCTCACAATGTCCTTAGGATTTCTCCTTGTGGACATGCAACAATTAAAGAAATCTAAAAATTATAAAAAATAAAACAAACAAATTTAGTAAAATTAAAAATTAAGTATAAAGAATTAATTGCAACAACAAATATAAACATCAAACAAACGCCAAATTCCATGACAACGGAGCCAAAACCTGATCGCGTCTGAAACGTCACAGCGATTGTGAAAGCGAACACACGTCGATGCAAGTATAGTTGATATACAATTCTATCGGATATCGATCCCATGAGGAAATTGGTTCTTGATGTTTAAATGTCGAAGCAATTAATACTGAAATTAAGTAAATTGTGAGTAAAGATGTCAGTGCAATTATGTCAGATCTGCATACTAAAATAGTTAATATTGTCAACGCAATCAGAGTTAAATGTTAGAGGATAAATGTCAATGTACTGAAATTAAATCAAATGTGTTGAGTATTGAATGTTGAATATTTAAATGCATGAAATGTAAATATGATCAAGTGAAAAGGATTGGAGTGGATCATTGATTCCGCTAAGTTGCAATGTTGGATGTGCCGACAAGGTATTGTATAGATGAAATATCACAACAATAATGCATCAATGAACTCTTACCAATAATAGTCTTCCATTTACTCGAGACTTAAGTACCCATAATCACTCCACCTCTCAGTGCGAGCAACATTGTGCAATCAAGAACAAGTAACTAGAATCTCTTCTAGTCCCAAGCAACTCTCGTTGTTTTACTTGTTAACCTAACCTATCACCACATCTCTCAATGTTGGTAGACTGCAAAGCAAATCTTGTTGTTTTACTTGATAACCTAACCTGTCACCGCATCTCTCGATGTCGGCAGACTGCAAAGCAAATCTCGTGTTTGATGCGATTAGATCCAAGAATAAACAAATAAAAAGCATTAAATAAGAGTCAAAGTAATCTAACAATGAAAGATACTCTCGTATTCATTCAAATGTCATTAGATTTCATCAGCATAAAAGAAGGACAAAAAATACAATCGAAGCTTACTATCTCTAGACTATTAGGACTACTCCTTAATCGTTTCTCTTGCGCAGCATCGAGCACCTATCGTTAAAAGTGGTTACTCCCTTGCTCCATCAGTTTACCATTCTGGCTAAAATCTCCAAATCACACATAAATTTCAGAATTTAATCCTTGTCCTCTTGACGATTTCTTCATTCTCCATTCATCTATTTATAGCCTTCAAAAGTTGCAAGTTTCAGTCTCTCATTCTCAAATCCATATCTAGATTTTGCAGCTATAAAAGTTGGTTAGAGTACAGCTATGCACTCACGTAGATTTAATGTTTTCTTCAGAGATCTGCAGATTGTCACTGCATTGCTAGGTGCAATCTGAAATCGTAATTGTGGCAACACTTGTGATGTTCCGGCGCTGGTGCTTCCAGATGTGAATTCATCTTAAGTCTACCAATTCGGAGTTCATGTTCAGTGTGGCGATATCGTTGGTCGCAACTCCAAGCTAATCTTATGGATGCATTCTTCTTCTAACATTAATCTTCTGAGCTGAGTTCCTGCACTAACAATTCTGAGGTACAATATATCGACTGCTTGCGTCAACATTAGTACAAAAAGATATAAAAATAGTAAGAATTTGAACTAACTAGTAATGAGTTGGAAAATATAAAAAATAAGTATGAAATGCTTATGATGTATGCTGAATGGGATACAAAAGAGACTATTAAAACATTAATTTAGGGAGAAAATATATGTCATTTGTAATACCATCAATGACACTAGAATATTTCTTGATGCAATTCAAGATCCAAAATACAAATTTTCGTACCCACCAAATGGTAAGATATTTCATTTATTTCTTTTTTTAAATAATAAAGTATAAGTTCTTTAATTGATAATTTAAAAAATAAAGAATTCTTGAATTAATTGTTTGTTATATTATGACATGTAGGAAAATATTATCTTGTTGATTCTGGATATCCTCAAATGAAAGGTTATCTTGGACCATATAGAGGTCAGCGATATCATTTACCTGACTTTCATAGAGGTAGATCAATATTTGGTAAAGAAGAGATATACAATCATTCACATTCATCATTACGTAGTGTGATTGAACGAACTTTTGGTGTTTTGAAAAAAAAATGGGTCATTTTAAGGGATATGCCAAGTTATAGTTTTGAAAAGCAAACGATGATCGTTGTTGCTACAATGACGATACACAATTTTATCTGAAAACATGTTGGTTGAAATGATGTAGATTTTGTGGAATACGAAAATATTAACAAGGTATATGAGAATATTATTGATCCAAAAGATGTGCATGATAGCATCACAAATGACACTTATTTTCTCCCTAAATTTGTGTATTAATTATCTCTTTCATGTCTTATTTAGTATGCATATTAGGCATTTCATACTTAGTTTTTTATGTTTTCTAACTCATTATTGATTGTTTTAAATACTTGTTATTTTTATCTCTTTTATGTACTGATGTCGCTGCAAGCAACCTATATATTGTGTCTTAGAATTGTCATCGCAGGAACTCATCTCTAAAGATCAATACTGAAAGAAGAATGCAGACACAAGATCAGCTTGAACGTGCGACTAGCGATGTTGGCATAGAAACCTATACTTGGATGAGTGAAGTCAAGCTGCAAATACAACTGGAAGCACCAGCACAGGAAATTCAAACGTTGTCGCTGCAATTCAGGATTTCAGATCACGCCCAGCAATGTAGCGACAACCTGCAGATCTATGAAGAACACACCAAAGTTGCGTGAGTGCATAGCTGGACTGTAATAAACTTTGACGACTGTAAAACGATCTGGATCTGAGAATGAAGAGGAGGAAATCTGCAATTCTAAAGCCTATAAATAGAAGGAAAAGATGGAAGAAATCATCAAGAGTTGAAGGAATTAAATTTGTAATTACTTTGTGTTTTTGGAGATTTTAGGCTTGAGAATGGTGAGTTGACTGAGTCGACGAGCAACAACACTTGACGAGGAGTGCTTGATGCTGTGCAAGTAGAGCAGTTAGGGGATAATCCGAGCAGCCTAGAGATAGTATGCTTCGTTGTATTTGTTAACTCCTCTCTTCTTTTGATGATGAACTATTATTGACATTTGAATAAGTACGAGAGTATCTTTCATTGTTAGATTTACCTTGATTCTTATTTAATTCTTTTCATCTATTTATTCTTGGATCTAATTGCATCAAACACGAGAGTGCATTTGCAATCTACCGACATCGAGAGATGCGATGACAAATTGGGTTAACAAGCAAGACAGCGAGAGTTGCTTGAGATTAGAAGAGATTCTGATCACTTGTTCTTTAGTGCACAATGTTGCTCACACCGACAGGTGGGGTAATTGAGGGTGCTTAAGTCTTGACTAGACGGAGAATTGATATTGGTAAGATTTCATTGGAACTCGATTACTGCGACAGTTCATCTATTCAAACCCTTGTCGACACATCCTGCATTGCTACTCAGTGAAATTAGTGATCCACTCCAGATCTTCGCACTTGATCACACTTTTACTTTTTTGTATTTAAATTCTCAACACTTCAACAACACTTTGATTTACTTTCAGATGCTTTGACAATTAACCTTGATTGCATTGACAATAATAACTATTTTAGTGTGCAGATTGACTTAATTGCACTGACATCTATACTCGCATTTCATCTAATTCTAGTATTAGTTACTTTGACATCTGAACATCAATAACCCATTCCTCGTGGGATCTATATCCGATAGAATTAGCCTATCAAATATACTTGCATCGACGTGTGTCCGCTGATGTTACATGCCGATCAGTGCATGATGGAGAAAGTGATGATGATGATGATGGTCGTGAATCAAACAAGTCAAGTGGTTTTGAAATGGAATTGACAAGAGATGCTATAACTTCTAGTTTAATGAATTCACTTTGAATTGTAAATGCTAATGTAAAAGTTTTGATGATGTATTTGGTATATAAATATTACCCTTTTTTGAAACTTTAATTCAAATGCATGTAATATTTTAATTTGTTAGGTTTATATTTTCTATATTATGTTAATATCTGATATGGGTTATTTATTCAAATTATATTTTAAAATAAAATAATACAAGTGCGTTAAAATCATTAATTAAAAATTAAAAAATATTTTTTAAAATAATACAACTCTGCTAATATCTAAATATAAATATTTAATGGTTATACTTAAATATTTAAAATATAGTTTATATAATCTAATTAAATTTTATAAATAATTCATATTAATTACTTAGAAATATTTAAAATTAATATTTCATATATTAAAATATTAATAATAAGTTATAATCAATTATTTTTATATTCTTGCTAAAATATCATAATATTAATTAATTTGAACATTATTTAAATACATATTTATCACTTTATAATATCATATTTAAAATGAACATTTTATTTCTCAAAAACATTTTTTATAGCAATACTAAATAGTTAAATATTAAACCAAACTTTTCAAAAGCACTTTTTCATCACACTTTTTAAAAGTACTTTTCAAAATTAATGTTAAATTAATCCTAAGCCAATCACTACAATAAAACCTATGTAAACAAATAAATTTAATTTTTAATTGATAATAAATAAACAAGTATAAAAGAATAAAAACAAGCACAAATGGAATATATGTTATCTAAGTTCACCTTGGATTTAAAGAATGAGTCATACAATGAAGTGGTGTACTATTCTTAGTCCATCGATCAATAAGAATATCATATACCACTTCATAAAATATTGATCTCTCATCTCCTTTCTTCCCTTCATGTCTATAAATGCTTGTCTTCACTTTTTCAATCATTTCATCCCACATCTCATAAACCAAGTGAAGAGTAGGCCTATCCGTGCCTATAATTCGAAGTATATCATATATAAGTCCCGTAAAAGAAAGGATATAATCAACCTTATCCCACCAAAGGTCATCCAAATTTTTTTCCTTCACCAAAGAGACTTTGGGAACGTTCTCTTCTCTATAAGTAGATCATTCATCACTATTAACCATATTTTGGAGACCCTGTTTAATCAACTTGAATCTTTTTAACATCAAAATCATAAAAGCAAATCGAGTATCCGCAACGACAAATAATTTCAAAGGCGCAAAAGAATTAAACATTTCCAACTTCATAGAGTGATTCATTATGAAGTTTCTTATAAAGATATCATCATCACCAACTTTATTTATCCAACACAAAACATCATATGTAATCTCATTCTTTTCGATGTTTTTTGTAGCACATATATTTTTAAGAGCAAGATTACGAGTATGTACCACACTAGGTGTCTAAAAAATATGAGGATGTTGTGTATCTACTAATGATCCCGCAACTTTACAAATTAGTGCATTGTCAGTTATCACTTGAACAACATTTTGTGCCCCAACCTCACTTATGGCATCTTTAATTAAAGTTGTCACATAAAACTTATTATTGTACTCATTTTCACAATTAAGGGCTTTCAAGAAAATAACTTCACCTTAAAAAACGACCATAAAGTTAATCAATGGTCATTTTTTTGCATCCATCCATCCATCACATACAAGACTAATACCTTTTTTCCTCCACATTTCCTTTATCTGTTGTAACAACCTCTCTATGTTTGATCGTTCTTTTTGCAACAATGTAGTCTTAAAGCATTATACCTCAGAGGTATGTAACTCGGAATCAAATTCTTACTAGCTAAGGTGAATGCATTCACATAATGAGGGTTCCTAGCTAGATGAAAAGACAATTCATATGAATAAAACATTCAAGAAATTTCACTATCTAAATTCTCTTGAGCAACAAGGTTTAACGATTGATCTAAAGGACCTTTTCTTCTTTTAGAACCTAAACTATGCCTTTGAAATGAGGTTGTATTTAGCCCAAAGGAAGATGCTAGTGTTTGAAAACTAAGTGGCAATGAGACTATTTTTGTTGCAAGTTGAGTTTCGCATCTTCAACTATTTTTTGCATTTCAACAAAATGTTGTAGTGTTACTTTAGGACACACTCGACCATTTAGTTTCAATAAGTGTGTTTTAACGCTAAAGTATGACCCCTTAATTGTAGCATTGCAAAAATTACACACAAAACTAACATTCCCGCCTCATTCAATAGTTTTCGGTAATTTAATAACATATCTCCAAATAGGAGTGTTACTAATATCATCTTGAGACACATTAGCATTAGTAACATTATTTGATAAGTCAACACTTCCACTACACTTTGAGATGTCGTAATTAAAAACCTAAAGTATTAAAAAAAATAAAAACATCAATGTATACGTCCAGAGTGATCATCACAAATCAATTATTTAACATACAAATATACAAAAAAAATAAATAAAATAAATAATAACTAAACAAATAAAATAATGTAATCCATTCAAATTTGCCCAAAAAAAAATTGTAACCTATTCAGAGTATAAACAAAATAAAATATTAAACTTATCTTCAATTTCTTCGAACTTCAATAAATGTTGAAAGTAGAAAAATGGAAATAAGAATAATGACTGTTTAAAATATTTTTTGAAAGATGAAAAAATGGAAACGTGCAACAAAGCAAGTACAAAGAAAGTTTCTCAAATAAGCTATTTTTTAGCTTTTATTTTTTCTTATTTTTGAAGAAATCTATTAGATTAATAAAATAATACCCAAGGTAGGACATTGGGCTGCCCAAAACACTCCGAAAACAAAAATAATAGACATAAATTAAATCCAGTCCAATATTCTAAACTACTTCATCAAGCATAGAAAAAGGAATTCTAGAAAAATCTAAGGCTCTGTTTGTTTACCTATAAAAGCTTTTTCGTAAAAGCTTTTTAGTGTTTTCCTATGTTTGTTTGGTTGATTTTTCAAAATAAATTATTTTACAAACACGGGAAAATGGGAGACTTTTTTTGTGGAAAACGTCTTACGCTTTTTATTTCCGTAAGACATTATTTTCCAAAGTTTTACCTGCTCCTTCTCTTAGAATCCTACCAGTTGCTAAATGCTTTCTCTTTCTCCTTCTCCTTCCCCTTCCCCTTTCCCTTTCATTGCATCCCTGACCCAGGATTCATCTCTGTATCAACAAAAAGAAAAAAGCCCTAGCCATTTTAATCTTTTCAAAAATGAAACTCTGAACAATTTGGTTATTTGTTCTGTTCAATTTTTGGGTTTATTTCCCTTCAGCGATTTGTCACTTCAAGCGAAATCAACCGATTCAAGTTCGGTGGTTCTTTTTCTTCTTCAGTCCTAACTCTGCCTTCGCCATGTCCGAGATCCCCATCGGAGTATCCGGATTTGTATGGGAAACGAAGGGAAGCAGCTAAAAATATTATAAAGTAGCCTGTATTGCTTGCCCAACTCTCTATGCCTATCTTAAGGTAATTTTATCAAAACCATTTGCCCATTTTACTTTTAGTTTTGACAAGAATGTTCAGAAAAATATTATATAGTTCTGGAAATTGATTGAAGGCAATGGAGTTTGTTGATTAACTCTATAACATTTTCATCATCGTTATTGGTCTAATGGGGTTTTGGTGTTAAGGCCATATTGATCATCAGTAGATAGTTAGACCAGAAATGTATGTCTTTGAGTTGAAAGTCTAATTATATGGTTGGAACTTGGAAGATCTGCAAGAAAAGGGGACACTAAAAATTTTCACAAAACAAAGTCGTAATAGTTTGTGTAATTTGTGTTACACAAGGTTTCGAGATTTACAATAATTTGTGTGATTGAGTTATGAATGTCGTAGTAATTGTCTAATTACAGAGAACATTACAAAATTTGTAATAATTTATCTATTTAGATAGTCTTGTGTGTAACTGGAGCCAATGAAAAGCTTATTTTAAAAGGCTCACCCTAGAACTTCTCAACTCATTAAGACCAGGTTATCATACATTTTTCACCTGAGATGGTAAGGGTGAAAGTTGTTGTTGGAGGAGTCAAATAAAGGATACACAATTTGGAAGATTGTTGTTTTGAATACTTTAATTAGAGAAAGAGCTTGAATCCTTAAATTGAGGTATAGTGCCTCGTTAAGGATGAATGAGAAAATTTAACGGCCTGGGTTTAAGTTTACATCATGGTTAAATGCATGATGTCGTTATACTTTTCACATCGAGTGTAGGATGGATTACTGAAATGGCTTTAACATAATTTAGCCTATGTCCTTTAATTATAGGATATACTTGATGTGGTTAAATGCAAACAAATTGTACTATTTTACATAGCACATTTTTGGATGAAGGAACTAGTTTGGCCTGTTAATGTTATTTTTTGATTTTCTAGTAAGGATTGACTGAGGTGGATAGACTCAAATTGACAAAGGGAAGAGGTTTGGTTGATAAATCTTGTTTCATTTGAGATGTGTGGTTCATAACTTTTTTCTTTCGTATGATTTTCAGAAAATTGATCCTAATATCTCTGTGCAACTTTTGGAATATGATAAGCGTTTTGAGCAATATGGAAGTGATTTTACATTTTATGATTACAACCAACCAGAATACCTGCCATTGGAACTAAAGCATAATTACAAAGTTGTAATTGCCGATCCTCCTTATCTGGTGAGATAAAATATTTGTCAATTTCTTATTCTACATATTGTTTCTTAAGCATCGGTTCAACTGCTATAAGGGGTTCATTCCTTTTGCTGGTACAAGAGAAGCTCTATTACGCTATTACATTTTCATTGTTACCCTTAATTGTGGGTCTTGTCTCATAAGCAAAACCTTCTGCTTGCAACCAATCTTGCTATAACCACTAAGGGAAGAACCTATTCTTCTTATCTATTTAACGCTTTTTAAACTAGTATTTTCAAGCAAATATTTTGACATTCTGTTTCTTTGAATTGATTCCAGGTTTTTGAATATGAGGATGAACTTGCTTGTTTTTCTTGATTATAAAGTTTAAAACTTACTTGCCTTAGCTTGTTTATCTTGTGACCTTTAATATGAGACTTTCTTTCTGATGAAAATGAAATCAAAGACTTTGAATTATTAAATACCAGAGATTCGACTATAGACACAGCTCGTAAATGTAGCTCGTGCAACTGCAACCCATGTTAATCAGAGTTCATGCGACTGCAATTCGTGTAAATGTAGCTCGTGCGACTGCAACACGTGTAAATACAGCTCGTGCGACTGTAGTTTATGTAAATGCAACAGTTTATGTAAATGCAGCAGTTTATGCGACTGCAGCTCTTGTAAATGCAGCTTGTGTGACTACAAATCATGTTTTAGCCATAGTCTAATCCTTATCTAGTTGATGTAGGATAGTTCCCTCCCTCCTTTATGTAAGAAGCCTGGCAAAATCTGAATGAGCTGGATGTGGGTTCCTATTTTGTTGTATGAAGTATTGTTTATACAATATCTCAATTTTAAAATGTGTATAATAGTTGATACCCCTCTACATAAGAAAGCCCTGATCATTCTTATTGTTGCTAACATGGTGTGAATTTTTACTTTCACTAAATTCTTATTACGATCCTTGTTATTGTTTCTGTTGAAATACTAACTATTAGATTTTTTCCTGTATATGGCATTAAGGTCTATTTTACTAAACTCATGCTGGATTAAATATAGTGATTATTGATATTCTGTTGTGAGATCCAATCCTCCAATGAATTAACCAAATTCTTTATGCATATCTGCGGAGCACAATGAAACAACAACAATAATTGGTCAATACCTAATTGACACCAACGAGTAAAATCTCCTTGTGCTTCAGGACCCCATAGTAACAACAAAGAATGTGCTAAACTATTAGCATGGGTAGAAACAGCGACGGTTAAGAAATTGCAGCCTTCCAAATTGGAGCTGGCCAATCCATGAGTATACCACGAAGTTACAAAGATTGTACCTGTAAACCAACCCCCTACAGTGAAATAGGCACAAGGAAAGAGCAATAGGCCGGACTAACCTACAAAAACGAAATGGTCCCTACGTAACTAGTCATCCATAATATCAAATAAATCATTTTCATCTTTGGTAAATTTACCAAGGGCTATAGTCATAGCAATCCTCCTATTCAACTACTTCAACCATTTCCAAGCACCTTATGTTATTGGGGCGTTGGGGGATTCGATTTTTTATGTATGATTTGATTTCTCGTGCACTGCCCCTTATAATTAATCGATTTCGAACATAAAAAAATATTTTCTTGTATTGGTCCATAACCTGACTTAGGTAAATCCATGAACTCAATTCGTTTGTTCTTTTCTATTTTTACTAGTCGTCTGGACCATGAATTGTCTTATGGCTCATCAATCAGATAGATGAATTTTTTGAACAAACTCTTCAATTCAAGGAAGAAGCGATCCCCTCTCTCGCTACTGGTTGATTTGTGCTTAATGGTTCTCGATTTTACTCGACATCATATAAGAGCTTGGTATAAGCAGATTTATTGAAGTGATTCATCAACGGTGGCATGTCACAATTCCCTTTTCTTTTTGACTCTACGCCAGTAATTCCACTATTATTAGTGAACAATAATGGAAAATTTTAATTCCTTCATATTTGTTTCATATTCATAGAGATAGGGGACATAATACACATGGATATAGTAAGTCTTGCTTGGGCTGCTTTAATGGTAGTCTTTACATTTTCCCTTTCACTCGTAGTATGGGGAAGAAGTGGGCTCTAGGGGTACTCCTAATTGGGTTGAGGAATCAAACCGTATCAATTGTTTTCTAGATCGTTTTGCAAAGCCTTTTTTTTAACTATTTTATTAGTCTTCATTTCGAAATTCTTGGATTCTAGTGGAGTAATGTATTCTATGAATAACACCTTTTCAATCAAAATCAAACAAACATTTCAATAATCCCCATGTTCGTATTTCGAAAGTAAAAGGAATCTGGAAGATCGGCAATTAAAAAAAAAAGAATTTTTCCTAAATTTTCTATTTTGATGAACCAGCTCTTACCAGAGTTATAAATGGACAATGAGGGACAAGGAACCCCCTTTGTTTTCTATATTTGCTTGTTTTTATTTCCCTCCCTCTTTACTGTTCAAAGAGAAAAAAAAAAGTCTTTTTTCTATTTAATAAGATCTTGCCTTAGTAGTCACATACACTTACCCCCTGTTTTATTTGAATTTCATTTATGAAATGCTTTATTGACTCATTTCATATCATGGATCAAAGAAGTTAAATTCAAAATCGGTAGGGTATACCCTTTTTTCAAAACGAAATACGAAGAAAAGTTACCATAGAACTCTTCGGATCATCCATAATATCAAATAAATCATTTTCATCTTCGGTAAATTTACCAAGGGCTATAGTCATAGCAATCCTCCTATTCAATTACTTCAACCATTTCCGAGCACCTTATGTTATGGGGGCATTGGGGGATTCGATTTTTTATGTATGATTTGATTTCTCGTGCACTGCCCCTTATAATTAATCGGTTTCGAATATAAAAAAATATTTTCTTGTATTGGTCCATAACCTGACTTAGGTAAATATACTCATACAAATTAATTGACATGGATGGACATAATACCTATTTATCTAGCTAGGTATCTGAGAGTAAACCCTCTCTTTATTTATTTTATTTTGTATTTTTTTCTCTTTTTAAAATGAGCAAAGAGTCTATTCTAATGTGTCTATTATAATGTAGTAAAAGACAAAATTTGCTTATATTTCCTCTTCTTTTTTATTTGTTCACACTGCGGCTTCTCACATTCAAAAAGAATGTTAATACTTCATACATATTTAATTAAAAGATTAAAATAGTTTGTTGAAAGGCCCAACAAAAAGTCGGGTCTAGAGGAGTTCAAGGATAGAAATAACCAAGACTCGTCTCAGCTACAGTACAAATAGAATCCGATCCTCTTTTATTTATTTCTTTGTATTCTCTTTCATAGTCCATTTCTTCATTCCCTTCTATGCGACTCTCTAGAGTTCATCTAAGTGATGTGTGCGATACAAAGTTCACGGTACAGAACCCTTGTTGTTCATCCTATTGTCTCGGCTCGCCCGAAATAAAATAAATAAAAGAGTCTCTTGAAAAATTGAGAATCTCAATTATGTATTGTCTTTTATTTATTTTTCTTTATTAGCCTATCCATAAGAATACGAATGAAACCTCAATTCCTCTGTTTGAACTAGAAGAGAATGTACAAATATTCCTTGAATATTCGAAGTTGTAATTAGTTTCTTATCATTCAATGAGCGTCTTGTATTTCATAAAAATTGCGGGCAATGTAATCCTTACGTAAAGGCCACCCTATCCAACTTTCAGGCATTAAGATACGTTTCAATCGTGGATGATTTTCATGAGAGATTCCCAACATGTCATAAGATTCTCGTTCTTGAAAATCTGAACTTTTCCAAACCTAGAAAACAGACGAAATTCTAGGGTTACTCCTTGGAGCAAATACTTTTATAAATACCTCTTCCGATTGATCTACACCATACTCTATTCTTGTAAGATGATACACACTGGCTAACAGTCTGTCTGGTGCTACATCATAGGCACATTGGGAACGTAGATAATTGTAATCATATACATAAAAAATAACAGCAATGGAATGCCAATCCTCAAGGTTTATTTGTAGATGATATCCCACGATCAAGAAAATTGGCTAAATCCCGTGAAACCGTTCCATAGAAGTTCATTGATATCTTCTTTTTATAAAGCAAATCGACTTCGATTCTTGAATAATCCACATCACTTCTGCTTCTATTGTAACAAAAGATTCCCTTTTTATGTGGAAAAGGCACGTATCAATAATTATGATTTTACGTATGGACAATTCCTCAATATCTTGTTCATTCGCAACAAAATATTTTCTTTGTGCGGTGGTAAAAAAAAACATGCTTTTTGGGGGAGAGATACTATTTCACCTTCACCAATCGAGTTGCAGGTATCTAACATATTTATATCTAATGATTTTCCACAAAGTGGTGACGAAAGGTATAACTTGTACAAATCTTTCCAGTTTGCAATTCGATCCGATCCAATAGTTCGTAAAACTATTTACTCGATTGCAGACATTTTTGGAACACCTCTAATAGAGGGACAAATAGTCAATTTTGAAAGAACTTATTGTCAACCTCTTTCAGATATGAATCCATTTGATTCAGAAGAGAAGAACTTTGAAAAGTTACCAGTTGCTATAGTTATACAAAAATCTGTTGTAATCCTTGCTGCCTCTTAAATCATTGCAATATATGTAAAAATAATGTAAAATATAAATTTAATAGATATAAAATAAACTTAATTAAACAATAAAAAAATTTAAAATAGTTTTTATCAAATATTTTCAAGAAATATACCAAACAACATAAAATATTTTACACAGTTTCATCCAAACACCAGAAAATATTAACTTTTCCAGAAAAGTAAGTCATTTTCCAAAAATCATTTTTCGGAAACCATTTTCAGTCAAACAAACGAACCCTAAAACTCAAATGTATATGAGAAAACAAATTTCAGGGGAAAAAAAACCTTTCATTTCCTTTCACGAAATAGATCTTCAGAATTTTGCTTCCATTTTCATTCTCTGGAGTTTTTCAATCCGAGACCTCTATTCATTGTGACCGTATCTCTTTTTAAAAACTAGTGTCGTGATCATGTTTGACATCTTTTTTTATGTAGTCCGACATGTTCTATATGTATTTTGGGAATGTCCGAAAAGTGTCTGTGTCGAACACACATATGACACTGGTATAAAGAGAGATGAGTTGTATTCGTGCTTCCTAGGTGGAGAGAGAGGAGAACGATAAAGCAAACATCGAGAGAAAAGGAAATGACCTAGTGAGAAGCGACAATGAGGAAAGGAAAAGGAAAATGGAGAAAAAAAAAAGAAAAAAACTGAGGGAGAAAAGCTGGAAGCATCGATGAGGAGAAAAGAGGAAGAGAGAACAAATAGAGGGGAGCCACCAGTCAATCTGGAGGCCAATTCCACTACTGATAAGAACAAGTTTTAGTTTGAGAAAGGTTGAGCTAATAAGGTTTGAAAAAAAAAAAGGCATTTGAAAATATTTTTCTCCAACTTCTTTCTTAGGTTCTTTTAATAAGTAGCTTGAATAATTGTGTTGTTTGATTTTATTGTTTATAATTTTTTATTTAATTTAAACTTTGAATTTAGACAATTATTATTATATTAGGATTTAATTTTTTTATTGAGTTAAGATATTTTTTTGAAAAAATTAGATAAAAAAATTTAAATTCTGATGAGAATAATTGTCAAATTCAAAAATTAAATTAGAGTAAAAAATTTAAACCTAATAAAAAAATAATTATTAAATTTAAGAATTAACTTAAAAAAAATATTTATACCACAATGCAAAAACCATTGGAGCAAAAAATAAGTGAGAGGATTAGACCTTGACAATTTATCATATTTTCGATTAAAAAAACATTTACTTTCTTTCTAACTTTTAGCATAAATAAATGAGTTGCAAGATATAATGGACATAGGGTATAGCAAGAAATTATTTTATGGATTTTTTTCACTACATCATATATGATTTCATTTGTTAAAAGAAAATATATTATTTTTTATTTGAAAATTTAGTCTAAATATATGTATATTATGAAAAAAAAAAAGATGTATTTTTTTAATTAGACAAAACTATAAATGATATAGTAAAAATTTCATAAAATAATTTCACTATCTAACATATCAAGAGTTCCTAAGTGGACCAAATTCTTGAGTGCCCATCATTCAGTAATAAATAATTAATTTGTTAGTCGGCACTTCCTTGAAGCAATAGCTGAAGCTTTTCTTTGTTGATACCCCAAAACAAAAGTTCAGATCTCTTGTAGCTATTAAAAAAGCTGATTAATAATTAATGTCACATTAAACCAGAAGAGATAGGGAAAGAGAAGTAAGATGAAAAGAACAATTATTGGTATTGTGCTACAAAGTTTCTTAAAGAAGTGGAACCATATCCAAACTAAATTAGCCTCATCTTCCTTTTAAATTCATAAATCTGATTTGTTTTTCTTGAGGAGAGGGCTACTGAGAACAAAAAAGAGAAGAAAAATTGTAGTATTTCAGAAGTGGGAAATGCATCTCCTATGCCTTGCAGCAATAGATTTTTTCTTCTGCTTAGTTTCATTTTTCCAGGTTTTGGCAATGTCAAGTGCTACACTAATGGCATCCAAAGATGCACCCGAGAGACCTCTCCTTGTGAACCCAACTGCATACAGCCCTCCCTTGCTTTTCCACCCATTAGGGAATGGATTCTTTGGCACCCCATCATTTGAAAATAATTCATTTTCCTGCATTCCAAGTACATAAAATGTCACTTATTTCATCCATCCATCCTTTATAAGTTTGAATTTAAATATTCCATATAATGAATGCTGGTGCAATGAATTATGATGAATAATATATAGGAGGAAAAGAAAAGTCAACTCTAAAGTATATATATTTTTCAATCAGGGAAGAAAAATTCAAGTAGATACAACTGAAATTTCTGATGAAAAAAAAACATGTGAATGCATATGTCTTAATCAGTTTGAGTACTAAAAATATATAAAAAATGGGGAGGAGAATCTAAAAATGGAGTCAAAGACTTCCATAACTGTCAACTGTCACATGAATCACAGAACAGAAGAAAATAGAATAAAAACAAAGTCAATGGGACAAAGGGAAGCTTTTTCACCTTAAGCCATGAAGGAACATTGCTTCTATAGCCAGTTGCAAGGACAACAGAGTCGATATCAAGAGTTTGGCCATTGACAAGCTCAACTTTTCCCTTTGAGAACTTTTTGATCCCTGGGACAATCTTGATTTTCCCAGATTTAATCTTCTGCAATGCACCAATGTCCAATACTGGTGTCTTCCCTGCACTGTTTTTGAGCTCTAGAGGTCCCAAACAAGGCCTTTTCAGACCATATTTTTCAATATTTCCAAGTATTAGATAGGCTAAAATGATCAGTATCTTATCAACAAGCCAAAGGGGTAGCCATTTCAGCAATGAGATGGCAAATTCAAAAGTTGATGTACCAAAAACTTCCCTCGGCAGCACATGGACCTGTTGATCAAATCAAAGCAACATGGTTAATTATACTTTGAAATATCATTCCTTTATATTCATGGCAGAACCTTATGTCCGCTTACCGAGCTTCGAAGAACCATCGATGGATTCGCATTGTGGTTGCAGAGGTCCAGAGAAACTTCCATGCCTGAATTCCCACATCCAACTACTAGAACACGTTCTCCAAAATAACTTTTACCAGATTTGTAGTCGCAAGCATGTGTAACATGGCCACCAAAATCTTGCAAGCCTACGAATTCCGGAACTACTTTCTCTGCATTCTCTCCTGTGGCTACTGCAAGCCACCGGCAAATATATTCGACTTCCACCGGAATCGGACCGCCCGTTGAGATAGTTTTGACTCGCCATAAACCGAAAGTTTCATCGTACTTAGCCGACTGCACTGTCTCATTGAAATTTGGGTTTATATCAAAGTGTTTTGCATATGATTCAAGATATTTTATGAACTGGCTTTTTGTAGGGTACTCGGGGAAGTCATCTGGGAATGGGAAGTAGGGTAACTGGCAAAATTGCTTAGGAAGATGAAGCTTCAGCCGATCATAAGTCCTTTTCTGCCAAAGAGAAGCAATGCAGTCGGCTCGTTCAAGGATTATGAAGGGCACACCTTGGTTTTTAAGGCCTGCACCAACGGCCAGACCTGAGGGACCAGCCCCAACTATCACTGGTCCATTCACCCATATGCACCGTCGAGAAAACATATGTATATTAAAACAAAAGCAAAAACAAGGTTTTGAAAGTGGTGATTAAGATGGAGAAGGAAATGAAATGGATTGTTGTGTTTGAAATGATGTGTGGGGGAGGGGGAGGTGAAGGTGAAGGATTTAAATAGAGAGGGTGTGGGCAGTGGTGCCAATGGCCATGAGATAGCATGTGATTATGAAAATGATTCTTTTTGGTGGTCAGTTCTCCAATGATAAGCACCTTCTACTATAATTATAATTATTTTATTAGTTTTGATACCATGCATCAATAATCTCCAACTCTTATATTTTATGTCAACTATACATCAAGTAAACATTATATTATACTCATTTAAGGCTATTTGTGGAGTTTATAATAATATAAATTACTTTTGAATTTTAAATTGTGATTTATTAATTGGATGTTGATTTATTTTATAAATAATTTAGATTTGAATTATTTTAAATATCAAAATAATATTTTAATATTATTATTTATTAAAATGGTATATTATGAACCGTATTTAAGGGTGAAGGGTTTGAAGGTGGCATCACTATCATTATTTTTGGTGTCAATCATAATCCCTATCATTAACCCATGATTTGATTGGAAAAAAAATTATTTTAATGGTGAAAGGAATAAGAGAGATGGCACTTGTATGTAGATTATATTGATTCAAATATGAGTAAAATATAGGTTGAGAAAAATAATTTTTAAAGACTAGAGGAGGAAACCTGTCAGGCGACACCTCTTTGCGGCGGAGATAACCACACAATCACGGGGTTTGACTGCTTGAACTAACCGGTTTAGGCTTGATAGGTGAAAAAAATGAAGTTTAAGAGTGGCCATGGTCCCCTCAACTGTAAAAAGAAAACAGAAAGAAACTAACAATTTAGGAGAAGAGAAGAGAAGAAAAGAACGGAAGGGAAGAGAAGAGACAATAGAGAAGAGAAGGGTTTTGAAAAGTAAAATTTTATTTTTATAATTTTTTTGTTTAGGGTTTTAAAAGGTGGATACAACATATTATTTTGTGGTTTTAATATTTATTATATGTTTGGGCAATCACAATTTTTTGAAAGGAAATTTTTTTAATTATAATTTATTTGTTTAATATTTTTAATACTTATTATTTGTTTGATTTTGTGGTTTTGGAAGGACGGGAGGTAGCAGTAAATATTATTTTAAAGGTACACTTTTGTTTTGTAATTATTATTTACCTATTTAAGGTTTTTATAATTCATATTATTTCTTTTGTAATTCAAATTAGTTGGATTTGTATTATTTATTTGATTTTATCATAATAATTCAAAAAAATAATTAAATGTTAAAATGGGTGTCTCTTGTCAGATACCCTCCACTTTGGGTGTTGCTTGGCACGTGCCTTCCACCCTTCCAATTCGTATTTTAATCCGATTCTCACCTGTTTATATGTATAAAATACTAGTGTCGTCATTCATACGCCCTCCACCATTTAAATATATATATTTTTTCAACACCAATCATGGGCTTATGATGAAGTTATGATTGACAACAAAAACAATGGTGGTGTCGCCACCTTATCACCCTTCACCCCTCAATATTATTCATAATATATCATTTTGATAAATAATAACATTGAAATATCATTTTAGTATTTAAATAATTTTTTGTATTATCTAAAAAAAAGCCTACCTTCACTAAATAAATTATCAATTTTTATTTTCGATTTTTTATGGTCAAATTTTTTTATTTTTACATTAATTGTTTCAAATTTTACTGATAAAATTTGAAAGTAAAATATTACAATTTTTTTTATATAAAGTAGCTTTTAAAGATATTTTTTATAAAATTTAATTGACGAAAGTATTTCACAAATAAATATTAATTGAACATAATAAATTAAAAAAAAATGTTTGTGATAGCTTAATTGGGGCAAAAGAAGTAAAAGAGAAAATAGTGTATAAAAATTCAAGTGCAAACAAGCATTAGGGATAAAAATTCCAAGCATATTCATTTTACATGAAAGTTTAAAATTTTTTGGTTCCACTCTAAGAAATGACATCACTGAAAATTTTACTAGAAATAAAAATATATTATTATAACTATAAGTTTGCATTTATTCATTTATATAAATTAGTTCTCATGTCACGTGCTTTATAGGTGTATTATACATGATTTTATGTATTTATTTTTTAAATTTATTAAATAATATATTTTTATAATATTAAAAGTATATGATAATTAAATAAAAATGATCTAATTTATAATAAAGATTATTAATTTTGAAAAATGATTAAGAGAATAAAATAATATTTTAAAAATAATGAAAAAAGCAACAATCGATAGTAAAATATTATGTAATTAGATAAAATAACTTGTTATTTGAATTTGAGTTAAAATTTCACCTCCAAAAAACCATTATTTTAACACTCTATTGTCCCTTGGCATAATATTTCACAACACAATGATAAACAAACTTCACAATTATGTAAATATTATTAAAATCAAATAATAATAAAACAATTAATTATCAAATAATAATAACTAAACATTTCAAATAATAATAATAAAACATACATTTTTATGATGGAAACAAAATTTGTTAAATAATGTTAAAATATGATTTTTCTAATAAATGTTTGGATGTTATTTTAATGAAAATGTCTAGCTATTGCATGTATTTATAGTGTTAAATGATAATTATAATTATGATTATAATTATTATATATTATTAATTTGTTATGAATGTAAATTTTATATACAAGATTTAATAGAAAAATTATTAACAAAATAATTATAATTATTTTTATATCACATTACTGATTTTATAGATTAAAAAAACAAAAACATAAACAAATTCCCTTTTGCCCGGGACGATTAGAAACCCCCAAAAAACATCTTCCCTATCCATAATGTAAAAACCTAGTTTCCTAAAGCAATTAAAGAAAACAGGTCTGAAAAAAAAAATGGGGAGATCTGCAGCCGAAACGGTCTGACGAACTCCGGCTCAGTCCGACCAAGTATGAACCAGACTCATTCTTGAGAGCTTCCTTAGCTAATGCATCAACCACTTTGTTTGCCGACCTATTTGCATGCCTGAACTGTAAACCATGAAATTCTCTGCTATAGTTCTTAATATCTTTATGATAGGGCTAAATTCTGAAATCTGAGAGGCATTTCTTTATGACAGTTAAAGAATCTCCTTTCAAAACTGACTGATAAAACCCAGTAACTAACCCAATCTTTACTGCATCCAATGCTGCGAGAGCCTCTGTAAACGCTGAAGCCACATTCTGGTGGAAGAAAGAAGCCGTCAACAGGATACTGCCACTGCTATCACCGGCAATTATCCTCTGTAAACACCCTAAATTCTAACGTAATGAAGCAACAGAGAAATGAATAAAATATTTCTGAGCTTAATTTTCTCAATTTGATTACTGTCAAAACCACGTACATTGAACCTTGACCACTCTCCTATTTATAGGACTAAATACCTGATTAACCTCTACTAACTAATTGCTAACAACCTCCTATTCTGTTTTCCAACTCACAGTGCTTAGCTTAATAACCAATAACCACAATATTATATTTGCTAATATCCTCGTACCTGCTGTCAATTGAGTGGTACAAAATGCTGCATCGCAGTTCAACTTGACCCATCCATCGTACGGTGCCTTCCATTTCTGCAGACTCACCAAACAGGTACTTTTATGCCCACTTACCGCATCTATTTCACTCAAAAAATGCTTAACAAACTCTGGAATTTCTTTTCCAGTACCGGTCTGGCCTTCATGAATAGATCTATTTCTATGAAACCAAATTGCCCATACGGCACAACAAAAGAATCATCTCTGATATACCGAACATCGATTAAAATACCAGGTCAACCAATCTTCTCTAACAGCCTCTATATCACTGTCTAACATTGTAAACCCACTAATCCCCATATTTCTCTTGATGCAGGACACCCCCCGTAGATATGTCCCAAAGACTCAGGAACTCGTTTGCACCTTGGGCACAACCCATTACCCGCGAACCGCTTGTTAAACAGGTTGGGCGTTGTTGGGATTATGTTTTTCGAGAATCGCCAGATGAATTTTTTTTTAATGGAAGTTTTAATTCCTACAACTTTTTTGTAAAAATTTCTAGATTCGGGTTATATAGGATTAGAATTAGGAGACAAGTAATTTGTTTGTAAAACCTGTAAGCACTCCGGACCGTGAAATCGCCAGAGCCTTCACCACTCCATACTGGAATGTCGTCCTGCGGATTACTAGCAAGGGGCACACATAAAATCTGACGGGCCTCCTCTTTCCTCAAACGCAAAGGTAATCAGCTCCCTATTCCACTGTTTAGTTTCTGCATTAATTAAATCGACAACCATCTCCAAATGAGCATTATTAACAGACCCCGTAAACTGAAAACAATCACAACCCGATAACCATTAATGATTAAAAATTGATATGCTAGTACCATTACCTAATACCATTATTTAATACCTTACGAGAGGCTCAAATGCTTCTCCAAGCATAAGAAGAACCATACTTTAAACTCGAATTAAGAAAATCACCATTAGGATAATATTTAGCTTTCATTACCCTTGCTAATAACAGATTAGGGTACCTAAAGAGACGCCACCCTTGTTTTGCCAAAAGTGCAGCATTAAAACTACCAAAACTACAAAAACCAAGGCCGCCAGTCTCCTTTTGTTCACACATTTTCTTCCATTCACACCAATGTAGTCCCCGCTGTCCTTTTCCTTTCTATCACCAAAATCGAGCTACAATCCTTTCCAAATTATCATAAAACGTTCGAGGAAACAGAAAACATGAAATAGAAAAGGATGGTATAGCTTGTAAAACAGATTTGATAAAAACTTCCTTACCACCTTACGAAAGGAACCTGGCTCCCCAACCATCCACCTTCTTTTGCATGCGCACCTTTAAGCTTAAGAATGAGGCCTTTTTACTTCTCCCTATAACGTTTGGTAAACGCAAATACTTCTCCAAGTTCCTAGAATGTCGCATACCCAACTCTGTAGATAACGACAAACATAAATGACTAGGGACATTTGAACTGAAAAAGACAAAGGACTTTTCAAAGCTCACGCATTGCCCAGAATCACCAAGAATAACCTTTAACCTTTGAACCTCATGCAACTTTGCGTCAGCAAACAAAATACAATTATCTACAAAGAGTAAATGGGAAATTATCGGATCATCCCTACTAGCTCTGGCTCCACTAATCCTCCCTTCTTGCTTGGGTAGTTGTAATAGGGATGAAAACCTCTCACTGCAAATAAGAAACAATATGGGCTGAGAGGATCCCCTTAACGAAGGCCTCTAGTTGGTTGAAAAAGTCGGCCCCAATTGACCATTTAAACACACAGAATACGAAACAATAGAAACACATTGCTTCAATAGCACCACCCACCTTCTACTAAAACCCATACGCTCCATCATTGCCATTGCCCATACAAAGTCCCATTCTACCCTATCATATGCCTTACTCATATCTAACTTTAAGGCCATACAACCTTTGCGACCAGTCCTTTTATTAACCATAGTTTGCATGACTTCATAGGCAACCAATATATTATCAGTAATAAGCCTACTAGGAACGAAAGCGCTTTACGCTCTATCAATGCATTTATCCAGCACCACACTTAACCAATTAACCAACATGCGTGCTATTATTTTGTAGACAACCGAACATAAACTTATTGGTCGAAAATTGACCATATTAATGGGGCTAGGAACTTTCAGCAAAAGAATGATGTTTTCTATATTCATGGGGGACAAATCCCAGTCTTCATTCAACACACCCAAACAAAATCTACTGACATCATGGCCAACAATATGCCAAAATTTTTGAAAGAAAAGAGCCGGGAAACCATCCATACCTGACGCTTTCATTGGCCCCATAACCTTTAAAACTATTACAACTTCCTCCCCTGTATACTGTTTCAACAATAGCACATTATCCTCCTGTGTGATGTATGTTTCTACACTAGAAATTAAATGCTCATTTTCACTTGAACCCTATTCAAATACGAATAACTTCTTAAAAAAAATCCATAACAATCTCCTCCATCTCATGTTTATTCAAAGTTGTTCGACCATCAATAGAGTCCACTCGATGAACTATGTTAGCATGCCTTCTCTTATTGGCATGATTATGGAAGAAGGTAGTATTACAATCACCTGCCTTGAGCCAATTAACTCTAGCTCGTTGTTCTTAATAAACCTCCTCCCTTCCCATTTCCTAATTCAAACGAATTCGAGTATTATGTAAGTCATCCAACACTTCATCTGTGCGATTAACCTCAATCAACATCTCAAGCTTTCTAGCCAACTCATGCTTCAATTTACTCTGATCCACCCTAACACTACGAGCCCAATCCCTAACACCATGACAGAATGTATAAAGTTTAGCAACTAAATCCCCTTCTACCAAATTCCAAAGCCGAGTAACCTCTGCTTCAAATGATTCCTCCAAAACCCATCAAGCTTTAAATCTAAAAACATTATTCCTACTTGGAAATAACCGAGCATCAAGAGTAATCACAATCAGCAAATGATCTGATGCATATGAAGAGACATGCCATACCTCCATATCAATAAAATTTTCTAACCACCTTAATATTTGTTTGAGTTGAATTGCCTCGCTTCCATGTAAATTTTGGTCCTACAAAACCAACGTCAAAAAAATTACAAAAAGACAACACATCCCGAAACATCTTAATCCTCTTTTCCTCCCTCGGTGCACCCCTATCTTTTTACTACTATAGAGAATATCATTGAAATCGCCACAGATACACCATGTCAGCGCATAGTTTTCCCTCAAATGTTTAAGAGAATCCCAGTAATCTCTTTTATCATGTAAAAACGACGTTCCATAAAACCCTGTTAACCACCACCCATCATTACCATTACTACCTTCCACGAACACATCCACAAAATTTCTCGAAAAACAATGTAATAAGATCAATAGAGCCTCTGTCCATGGAAGGCACACTCATCCTTTTGACCCATCAGCGTCAACGTCAATACCATTCACAAAACCAAGTTTACGACGAACACACTCCATTCTTTTTTTATCAACTTTGGTCTCCATAAAAAAGACCACTTGCGGTTTTAAAGCTTCAACACCTATCAAAGCCTTTGAACCACCCGTGAATTCCCTAACCCACGAATGTTCTAACTCAAGATTTTCATTGCACCCGATCGACATGCTCAAAGGCATCCGTCGATCTTAATTGAAATATTAACCCTGAACACTCCTTTAACACAAAATCCCCAATATTCACTTCCTGCATGTCACTATTCAACAGCTCAACTCATCCCTTCTTTCGAACACTACTCTCTACATCACTATCACCATCTCCCGCAGTTGCCATGTCATTAGCTCTCTTCCTTCCATATGGTACCTGAATAGGCGGTCCCTCACTACTCTCCCTCGCCAACCGCTTCCACTTTCTTCTAATTTGGCCTAAAGGATTCGATGAGTCCAGCATATTCCTTAGCCTAATATTTGATAAAGACCCAGTAGACCCATTAATAGAATTAGGCATCGCTTGACCATTAAAATCCATACCAGCATTCTTTTCAACATCAAATACTACCCTAGCCTTATCCCTTAAAAAAACTAATGAGAAACCATATCTAATCCACCCTCTTCCCCTAAAAAATCGATTGAATTTTTGGCAATAGAAAATGCCCCCGCCAACGGATCAAAATCACGTCTTCCTCCAACCAAAAAATTAGCTGGCTCACCCATCGGAACCCCCACATAAGAACTCTGTGGAACACCCCTTCGAACTAACGAATTCAATTGAAAGCTTTCCTTTCCTCGAACATTACTTTTCGCTTTGAGAGCAATCGAATATGGCTACTCATCCTCCGATCGATTTTTCTCCTCCTCTGCAACATTATCGCACTCCTTAAGATTATGCCTTAAATGTTCACAACCAAAACAGAACCTAGGTAGTGACTCATATTTGAAAGGAACCCAGACCTTCTGGAGCCTACCAACATTCACAAAAATACCCCACCGTAATGGATTCTAGACATCCAACCATACCTTAATACGATAGAAATCACTCCCCTCTACCCAAAGTAACCCCCCAAATGTTAACCCAATAGCGTGCATCAAATATTTCCTATCACTTTCACGTGGACAAGGACCCACCTTCATCCAGAACTAGAATGAACTAACCAAATCAGATCTCGATACATCGAACTTGTCAATCTCTCCAACAAAACCAATTGCCCACGAAAAAGCCATGGACAACCTTCCATCACAAACTCCAAATCCTCCCCACAATCAAAAGAAATTAAAAATAAATTCTGACCCGCAAGTCGAATCTCAAACTTCTTCGTCTTCCAGATACTCTTAAATTGCGCATGAAAACTACCAAGATTAAACGTTTTCTTCGTCCACACAGACCCAATCAGATTTGGCTTCTCTGTCGGTACCACCTTCGATCTTTTCACCGTTAATTGGTAACTCATCTGCTAACAACACTACATCGTCCTTCTCCATGATTCTCTTACCGTCACCGTTTCTCCAAACCCTAGTAACATGAGTCCTATCTCACTAGAACTTTCATAGAAAACACTCTTGACTTTTTTATTGTTAAAATATGATTTTCTAGTAAATGTTTAGATGTTATTTTGAATGAAAATGTCTAGCTAATGCATATATTTATAATGTTAAATATTAGTTTTAATTGGTATAAAATTGTAATATTAATTAAATAATAATTAAAATAAATAATAAATGTAATTTAATATGGATACAAAATCTAATTAAGTGATAATAATTATTACATTGATAATGAAAATATTATTATTAAAATAATTATAATTATGTTTATGATTATTATATATTATTAATTTGTTATGAACGTAAATATACAAGATTTAATAGAAACATTATTAACAAAATAATTATAATTATTTTTATATTACATTATTGATTTTATAGATTAAAAAAATAGAAACATAGATAATACAAAATACTAAATCTTAATTGATCAATTTTTTAATCTTAATTTCTCAAATAAATATGAGTCATTCTATTTGTTGAGTTGGGATTTGTGTTGAATCGATGATTGGATGCAATTAATATTTATAAAAATAATATTTTATTTAATTATAAAATATTTTTATTTTCTTTTGAGTTTTGACATAAAAATTAAGAATAAATAAATAAATTTATACATTATAAATTAGATTACCAATGTATTGATATTATCATTATATATAATATTAATCTCACACATTTAATTTTATTATTATAAAAAAATAACTTTAACATTATTAATTATTATCATAATTAAAATATAATCATGTTTATATAAAAAAAGTAATTATGCAATTAAAAATTGAATTTTTATTATTTTTTAAATTATTCAATTATATTCAATGATTTTATAAATTGATAATTTTATTAAGTAATAATATATTATGTTATTACTTAAGAATAACTTATAAAATATATGACCAAATTAATTAATTTCACATTAACATACTATCATATTAATTAATATTTATTTTATTATTATCATGTAATAATACTAAAAAATTATTATGTTAATGTCAATGCAGTAATATAATTAACAATAAATGGTATTTTTCTGTTGAAATAGTACAATCCACATCTAAAAAAATGCAAGGTTCAGAAGTGTTTCTACTATTATAAATAGAGATAATTTCTCCACCTATAAAGCTTCACAAAATTTTCCATTTTCTTCATAAGACAATTTTCTCTTTTCTTATTTATGATTTTTCACTTGTATCTTTTGCACTGAAATATATTTGATAATGTTCGAGGAAGTAGGCATAATTTGCTAAACCTTGTTAATTTTTTGGTGTTCTTTATTGTTTTTATTTATATTTCAATATTTTGTAGGGTACAATTGTAATGATATATTATGCTATTAAAATACATGATAGGGAGATTTTGTCCAAGAGGTTGGCTTTTATGTGGGACTATTTATGACCCTTTCAATCTTTTTTAGGAAATAAACCTAGTGTGATTTTATAGTACAATAATTTACTCGCTTTTACCCTATTCGCACAACAAGTAGTATTAGAGCCAAAACTCATTCGAAGTATGCTATATGGTTGTGGTTTAAACTGAATTTCCACATCAAAAAAATTTACTTAGACATATTGAAACATTATGGCTAAAATGGTAGACAATCCTAGACGTTCCACATCTACAACATAGGTTATGTGGGTGAGACCAAAAGTGAAAAATATGAGGTTGGTAGTGGAGATCTTCGATTGCACGAGACATTTTTACATGTGGCAAAGTGACGTTTTAGATACCCTTTTCCAGCAAGGTCTAAATATTATCATTGATGAAAAGAAACCAGATGATGTGAAGGAGAAATATAGGAAGACTATAAATTGTTTGTCATGTGGTACAATTCAATTGTGCCTTTCTTGAGAGAAGATGTATGCTTTCTCAAAGGAGGCTTTTGCAAATAGGTTGTGGTTGGCACTTGAAGTTCTTTTTGAATAGAAACAATCAAAATAAGGTCAATATGAAGAAAAGGTTGATTCAATTCACTTATGTTCCAGGTACCACTATGAATGATCATGTCACTAGTTTTAATCAATTAGTCATTGATCTGGTGAATATGGATGAGGCTTTCAAAGATGAAGATTTTACTATGATGTTGTTAGGGTCACTTCCTAAAGAGTTTTAGTTCCTTGAAACTACTCTACGCCACGAGAAGGCTGATGTATCTCATAGTGAAGCGTGTGTAGCTTTATACAGTTATGAACTGAGAAAGAAGGAAAAGCAAAGAAATTGAACCGGAGATGCAGAAGCTTTGGTAGTTTGGGGTCGTTTACACATCCATAATAAAGTTCAAAAGGGGAGATCCAAGTCAAGGGGAAAACTAAATGAAGATGAGTGTGCTTTTTATTGAGAAAAAGGACACTTGAAGAATAATGAATCGCTTCGAGTGTGGGCTTGAACAATAATGAATCGAACACATAATCAAAAACAATTTCTTACTTTCAGTAGTAAAGTAATTCCCTCACAATAGAAATCGATAAAATTTTTATTCCTAGAAAATAGAATTTATACTTAGAAATTAAATTCTCACTATTTTCGGGTAGAATAACAATATCTCAAACTTGAATATTTTTAACCCTACTAGTGTCGTTTATCTATAAGGAGAGATAGAAGAATTTTAGTTGAATTAGTAGAATACAAATAATACTTATTTGATAGAAAAACTAGTCCCCTAGTTCTACTTGGAAGGAGGAGTGGAAAACCTAGTTTATTATACTAGGGTTGCCACCCTTCATATGTATTATGAGGGATTTTTGGTCTGTCCTATATCGGGTCCAGTTATATGTGCCTTCTGGACTTTTAATTCAACACTTTACAATTTATTTCAACCTAGTACATGCTTTTCTATTTCCAAAAATAAATATTATTTATTAAATTAATTTTCCAATTAAATAATTCTCTCAACCCAATTCTAATTTCATTAAAGTCATGGCAATTTTATCGTAAAAGATCTACGTAAAAATTTAAATTTCATATTTAACCGATTCATGATGACCAATTAATTTAATTCCATTTTTCAAACATCAATTATTTGATTAAATAATAATTCCAAAAAATAATTAATTATTAGGTCATTACCATACTTAGTGAGAAACCACATTCATTTTCGAATGTAACACATTTCTCTAACTTTATCATTTTTATCCATTTCTCTTTATTTAATTACATATGTAATTCATTTCTAATTTCAACGAGCTAGCGAATGGACCAATTAGTCATATTTAATTAGGGGTCAAATGATTTATAATTAAGTTTCAGTTTTTTGCCTATTAATTATAAACTCATTTAGTTAATAAGTCATTCCACTATAGTATAGGGGCTGAGCTCTCCCCAATTACAACCATTAAGAAAGCTACTCAATCAATGCTCATCTAGTGACCTTGTCATAAGTATGTTACCCTTATATGATATCCTTAATCTCTTTGGAATAAATTCGTTCTCCTAATATGATCCTATTTTATGTCATTGTAATCATTACATCTTCCTTCATGAAAAGTCATTAGTATCAAATAATAATTAAGTCATTTATCACAAAGACAAACGACTCGTGGTCATGTTTATGTTTCATCTATCATGCAATGTCAATGAAAAGATATCATTTACTCATTTCTTGGGCTATCAATTCCATTATTGTGAATGATGCTACATACTACAAAAGTCGTATACCCAACACATCAGCTTTCGGTTCCTTATCTATTTGAACTCGGGTTTTTACTTACATTAAAGTATACGAGTCATACAAACATAGTCCATCATCCACTTAGGATTAAGGTATGCCACTCTTTGAACGTCATAAGTGAATAAATCCATAAACAAATTCAAGGTCTATTTTACTTGGGTCTTGTCCGATGTACTGTTAGTTTGGCAAGTCACATTTATGTTTTTATCTTTTGGGAGTCATCCGCTTCGATGCTTAAGAAAAGAATCTCCCCAATTAGACTTGATAAATGACATATTAGTTTTTGAATCGATTTTCTCATTTCCAATTAGAATAAGGACATGTTTAAGTTCATCTACTAAGACAAGTTTTCTTTCCATAGTAAGATTCGACCACTTAATATCACGTAATATTAGTTAAACATTAAATAACCAATGATCTAATATTTGCTTCCATTTTGTTTGCGTGCAAAAACCATTGAAGACAATATACAAAGGATATTAATGCAACCTGTGGATAATTTTGTTAAACCAATTTGTTCAAAGAAAAAATACAAGTATAGAAACAAATATACTAAACTTAGGGCACCAAATCCAACAGATGAACAATCAGATTTCTCACTTGTTACATTAGTAACTGGCCGTTCTGATGTATGAATGTTGGATTCAGGTTGTAGCTATCATATGTGTCTTCATTTGGAGTGGTTCTTTAATTTTAAAGAACTAAAAGGTGGATATGTCTATACAACAAATAATACTACTCTTATCACTTATGAAATTTGTTCTATTCAATTGAGAAATCATGATGAATCAATAATAAATTTAAATGATGTTCGTTATGTACAGGATTTGATGAAGAATCTCAATTTTTTAGGAACCTTAGAATCAAAAGATTTCGAAGTGAAAGCAAAATTTGGTGTGATGAAGATTATTTCTGATGCATGTGTGGTAATGAAAGGGGTTCACAAAAATAATAACTTGTACCACTATTTTAGTACAGTTAATGGCCAATTTCTATGACATAAACTAAAAATCGAGAGTTAGAAGCACTTAAGCTTGGCATATGTGCTTGGGGCATGCAGATGAAAGAGTTAATAATTCTAACTAATTAAAACGTTAATGATTATCTTATGGTAGAAGGAGACTCTAATATGGAGGATTTAATGGAACAAGGAGACTCTAGTGAAGAGGAGGTTCAGACCCATGAACTTTCACAACAACTTGAATCAATTGCAAGTAATAAGCAAAGAAAAATAATTAGAAAGCTTGCTCGCTTTGGTAATATGGTGGCTTATGCATTCTCAGTTGTAGTTGATGACATCCTACCATGTTTGATGAAGAAATTTAAAGTTTAGAAGAAGAAGAGTTGAGGATTTCCATGAATGAAGAATGTAGTCCCTTCATAAGAATCAAAGTTGGAAACTAGTTAGTCTACCAAAGGGAAAGAAGACAATTGGATGCAAGTTACATGGGTAGTGAATCAAAACCCGTGAAAAATGAACAAATGGTGTCTCATGTAAGTTAATCGATTAAATGGGTCTCATTCGACCCACTTGAACTAACTCGATTCATTGAACATATGGAGAAGCCCATTTACTTGAAGCCTTATGATCTATCGTAATTCGATGTAGCAGATTAAACTAGTTCTCGCATATTAGGAGTTTGAAATTAAGCATTATCATTAAGTTTGTATTATGTTTTAGTAAGTTTCATTCAATTCAATAAAATGTGCAGTTTGAGTCTTTTATTGACCTTAAGGGTCGAATAAGGCCTATGGGTGAGCTAACACACTTTGTGAGTGTGCAAGAGACCATAAGAAGGCATATTAAACCAATACTGATCACTACATCGTAACACAAATGACTCGATGTTGCAAAGAAGGGAACAAAATGAAGAAATTTTGAGACTACCTTCAATGTTGCGACACAGCTTGAAGGTATCTCAACATACCACTGAAGACAACCCAAAGAGGAGCATATCGATCTCAAGTCGCGACATAGATCTCGGCGTCTCATGACATCGACTTTAGATGAGAAATAAATACGAGATAGGGGCATTTTGGTCCTCACAATCAAACTTTAAGCTTAAGACCGTTAGCTGACCTATGGTTGAGGATGATAGTCACCTAAAATCAATAAATAGGCTACTTTGGCACATGTTTTAGGGACCGATTCATTTAGATTAATTTTCCTCTCTTTAATTTAGTATAATTTTTCTCTGTTTCTTAGGTTTTAGTTTATTCCCATTTTTTTTCTTTATTTCGGGAGATCCGATTTGTGAAAGCGATCAGACGTTGTGGATTCATTCCAGCTCTTAGTACAAATTAAGCTCTTTACTAAATCTTATATTTTTTATTCATTCATTATGTTCATCTTTTACATCAATTTTATGTTATTTACGAAAATAGTGAGGAACTAATCTCTCAATGAGGGATTAGCGAGTAAAGGTATGATAAATTAACTGTTTTGTAGGGTTACTCAACAGATCAGCTGTTTGGAAAGGAAGAACATAAAACAAGCCCTAAGCTTCACAACCTTAGAAAGTTATCAAGGTGAGAATTAACTCAAAATTGGTATGGCCTATCCGTGAATACCTTAACCTCGAGCCGATCTAGATAGTGAGGTTGAAAGACAAGAAGTCCTTGTTGACTCATTATTCTAGTGCATGTATCGGAAGATCCTGCTAGGGAAAAGACTAGTTGATTGACGAGGAGTCCGAAGCGACAGTTGACGAAGCATACCGAAGCGAGCTTATCACCCATAACCAGATCTGATAAATTTACTTTCGAAATTCCCATATTATTTTTTTTTCGTATTTCAATATTTTTTTATTCTTATAAAAACCCAAAAGTCCCTTTTATTTATGTTTCATAATATAACCTAATTAAAATACTAATTAGATCTTATTATGCGTAGGTTAAAATTAGTCTAGTGCTAACCTCTCTTGGGTACGATCCTCGAAATACTTGTTAAAATGTTTTGTTGTAAACAAATCTATATTATAACCTGACTCGTATATTTGCGGATACCACCTCAATTCTCCATATTTTATATGCAGTATTCACACTTAGGACATTAGGACATCCAGAGGCAGTCAAGCTGTTGACGCCATTGTCGGGGAGGCAACGTCACTAGTTGATTTTAATTTTTGCATTTCATTATGAATAATAAGGAAATTTTTAGGTTATAGATACGATTTTTAAATTATTTTGTTAAATAATGTCACTAACAAAATGATGCATGCTTTAGGAACATTGTTTGATTTGAACTGACTACAGTCCAACATTACTCGTCATGTTATTCCTAATTCGCATTTTGAACTAGACCCTTCATTGCTAACATGGATCATGAATAATGTCAGATTTTTTGATGCCAAAATTGAGGATCCCATAGCTTTCCTGCAATGATTTTTTTATCCTATCTGCAGCACTATCGCGTATATGGGAGTTTTGCCAGATACTATTAAGTTATTATTAATTTCATTTGCATTGGATGGGGAAGCAAATATGCAGCTAGATACAGTTCCACCAATACTATTACTACAAGGGCTGAGTTTGTACAACTATTTCTTCGTTGAATGATATCTATGCCCAAGGTAATGGGTATTTATAAACAACTATTTTATTTCAAGCAAAGCGCCACAGAAACCTTAGGACAGCATGGGAGAGGTTTAAAACAATCCTCAAATCAATACTAGGTGGGGGTATTTGTACTCCAGATCCAACATTTTTGTGATGAGTTGGATGGTCAAAATAGGTGGAAGTTTGATATCATGATTGAGGGAAGTATTTAGACAAAAACATGGAAGGAAGTAATGAAGATATTGGAGAAATTTAAAATTAATGAATTTACATGGGAGAAAAATTGTGAATTAGAAATTGAGCAATTGGAATAAGGTGACAACTAGGAACAGAAATGTAATCGGTTGGAGCTAATAACAATAAAATCCAATTACTACGAGTCAAAAGAAGAGTAGGATAGTGTTGAGCAAGAGAATGATCACATGCTGTCCTAACTCGATTGGTGGAGGTAGAGTAAGGGGTAATCAGAACAAGTTGTCCCAAATCTAAATCAGATGGTATCATCTGTTATCAAGCCTCCCAAGTGACAATTGAAACCATTATTTGAACACTTAAAATATGGATATCTAGGGGCCAAAAATACATTGCCAATAATTTTCCCTGCTAGTTTGGATAAAGACTATGAGGAATCAATTTTGAATGTTCTGAAATGACACAAAAAGCTATAGGTTGGATGATTGCTGATATCAAAGGGATTAATCTTGCATTTTGTCAGCATAAGATCATATCAGAATAGGGGTAGAAATTTGTAGTTGATGCTCAGCAAAGACTTAATCCAGCCATGGAAAAAGTTGTAAAGAAGGAATTGATTAAATGGTTGGACACAAGTATTGTTTACGCTATTTATGATAGTGAATGAGTTAACCTTACACAGTGCATTTCGAAAAAGGGAGGTCTAATAGTAGTCAAGAATGATATGAATGAGTTAATTCCAACAAGAACAATTACTTGTTTGTATGTATTAATTACAAGAAATGTCACACCCCAAAATTAGGCTTAGAAGTTTCGAGGGTAAAATAGGAATTTTAGCCCAAACATAACCAAAATTTCATAAGTTTGATAATCGATAGTATTTTTGACAATTGCTATTAGAATATCAAATAAATTTCTAAAAATGAGTTTTATATGACTTTAATTTTGAAATAGGACTGATTGTAAAAGTGTCGAAAGCTAAGAGTTTTTGTGAAGTAATTTGACCAAAAGTCCAAAATAAACTTAAAAACCACATTCCCAATAGAATTTCACATCAAAATACTTCCCCCCCATATTTGTGCCTTCTTTTTACTCTTCCAAATGCTTATAAAAACCAAAAGAAACACCTAAACATCTTCATCTTCTTCATCATCTTCTCCAAACGTGAGTTTTTTTGGATTCATATCAAATATTATTTTTCTTCAAGAAAATGTAACCAATCATTTTCCTATGAGTTTTAAATGATATTTAGTCCTTTAAACTAAGCTTTTAGCCATTAAAACACAAGTTTTGAGTAAAAGCCAAAAATAGGGTCTTTAATGGTGAAATTCGGGTTTGTGCATGAAAACTTGATATTAAAGTGTTTTTCAATTTGTTTTAACATGATTAGAGGGTTTCTAAAATTAATTTGAAGTTTTGTTAAGTATTTCTCGAGTTTTAATGAATTTTCATTATTAAAGCCATTGTTTGTCGAAAATATTTGGTATTTTAAAATATGTAGTTTTAAGTGGTTTAAAGGTTGGAAATCAGTTGAGCATAAATATGTAGATGAACGAAATTCATTTCATGCAAAAAGGTTAAGTGTAAACAGTGATATTAAAGTTTAAAGTTCACTAGGTTTAAGGTTTCAATTTAAGAGAACATAGCTTAGGCTATTGTTTATAACTGTATCAGATGTGTGGATTATTGATTTTTTTATTGTTTCTGTGTGGTTGAAGTGTTGGAATCGATAGGACCTTCAACAAGAAAAGACAAAGGCAAATGAAAGCTTGTCTAAGCTTTCGGGTTTTTAAAAAAAAAAACTATATTTGGTGAGTGTTTTGGAATCGCTACTCATAGACGATTCATTGTGTATTTGGAAATTTAGAGATAGCCTAAACCCCTACTCTAAATTTCGAGTGTAAGTTTTCTTATATCTGTGCTTAATATTAATATGATTTGTGCTCAAATATTAATGTGATTCATGCTTAAATATTAGTGTGATTTATGCTTAAATATTAATGGGATTTGTGCTTAAAGAATTAAGATGTTATATTGTGAACAAACATGAGATGTTGTGACATATGCTATAAGCTTATGATGACTGTTGTGAAAGTGGATATGTGGGTATGTTCTTCATGCCATGTGACAGAAAATATGTAGGTATGTTCTTCATGGCATGTGATAGAAAATATCTGGGTATGTTCTTCATGCAATATGACAGAAAATATCTGGGTATGTTTGATCGCGTCTGAAATGTCATAGCGATTATCCAAGCGTACACACATCGATGCAAGTATAGTTGATAGACAATTTTATCAGATATCAATCTCACGAGGAAATGGGTTCTTGATGTTAATTATCAGAGCAATTAATACTAAAAATGAGTAAAATGTGAGTAAGGAAGTCAGTACAATTATATTAGATCTACACACTAAAATAGTTAATATTGTCAATGCAATCAGAGTTAAATGTTAGAGGTTAAATGTCAATGTACTGAAAGTAAATCAAATATGTTGAGTGTTGAGTGCTGAATATTTAAATGCATGAAATGTAAAAGTGATCAAGTGTAAAAGGGTAGGAATGGTTCACTGATTCTGCAAAGCTATAATGCTAAATACGTCGACAAGGTAAAGTTTAGATGAATTGTTGCAGTAATAAATCTCTCTTGAGTTCTTACAAACAACAACTTTCTATTTAATCTAGACTTAAATACCCACAATCACTCCACCTCTCGGTGTAAGCAATGTTGCGCATCTAAGAACAAGTGACTGGAATCTTTCTAATACCAAGCAGCTCTCATCTAACTTACTTGTTAACCTAACTTATCACGGTATCTCTCGATGTCGGTAGACTACAATTTCACTCTCATGCTTAAAGCGGTTAGGTCCAAGAATAAACAGATAAGCAGATTAAATAAGAGTCAAAATAATCTAACACCAAAAGATAGTCTCATATTCATTTAATGTCATTAGAATTCATCATCGTTAAAAGAAAAATTAAAGAGTACAATCGAAGCTTACTATCTCTAGACTACTAAGACTACTCCTTAATCATTCCTCTTGCCTAGCACAAAGCACCTCTCGTCAGAAGCTGCTGTAGACTTGCTTCACAGCTTCCCAATTCCTAGCTCAAATCTCAAAATCACACAGAATTTGTAGAATTTAATCCCTTAGCTCTTGATAATCTCTTCATTCTTTGTTATTCTATTTATAGCCTTCAAAATGTTACAGATTTTAGCCTCCCATTCTCAGATCCAAATCTAGATTTTGCAGCTGTCAAAGTTAGTTAAAGTATTGCTGTGCACTCACACAGATTGAATGTTCTCGACAAAGATCTGCAGGATGTTGCTGCACTGCAGGGCGCAATCTGAGATCGTAATTGCAATGACATTTGTGATGTTCCTGTGCTAATGCTTCCAGAAGTAAATTCAGCTTGAGTTTACTCATTCGAGGTTCAGGTTCTATGCGGCGACATCTCTGTCGCAATTCCAAGCTGATCTTGTGGTAGCATTCTTCCAATATTAATCTTCTGGGCTGAGTTCCTGCGCTGACAATTCTAATGTGCAATATATCTTCTACTTGCGTCGACATTAGTACAAAAATAGATGAAAAACAAAAATAATTTAAACTAACTAGCAATGAGTTTAAAATGTAAAAACTAAGTATGAAATGCTCAATATGCATGCTAAATGAGATACAGAAGAGACAATTAAAACACTAAATTAGGGAGAAAATATATGTCATTTGTAATACCATCATACCCCCAAACTTGAGTTTTTACTTGTCCTCAAGTAAACAAAAATTAACAAAGTCACAAGCAGAAATGTCACCGTAATCATTAATCATACAACTTGAATTCTCTGAAGTCCTAATGTACAAATTGAATTCATATGATAGAATAATACACCGACAATTTATAGGCATGAATAATTAAAAATTGCAACTTCATAAATGTTAGTGACATGCATTGAATCCTAATCTTTCTTAAACCAATACAACATTTATCAAAAATTTCTTTCTTTTTTTTTTTCTTTCTTTTTCTCATTTTGTTTCTTTTTCAAATGACTAAGAGATGTCATTGCATTACTCTACCTTTGTTCCTGGGCAGTAATGATGGGGTGTAACAAGCCCCTAGGAGGTATGTAATTACGCCGACACATACTCTTGCAGTGATAGCCTTTGGCTATATCATTTTTCTAAACCTGCCGCGAAGTGTTCTCCCTTGGAAAGTCATAATGCACTCACATTATAGTGTCTTTTATTCATATAATGTCACTACAATTGGCTAGTTAGCTCAAGACTCAAACATCAACACTATCATTTCATTACTGAAGCAATTCTAATCATTCATTCAAAAATAGCAGATTCATCATTATTCATATTCATCCAATTTCCTCATTATCATCCAAACAGTTCAAGAATTACGCATAAATAAAAATTGTGGGCACATTTCTATTGAAAAATTGTCAATTCTCATTAACCAAAGAAACAAGTAGAATTCAAATATGTGAGTGTAATTGCATTTCCATTTCACATTATCTCCCCAAAATTTAATGTCTGCATTATCCCTAATGCACTGATAATATGTATACATAAATAATGGAAATGCAACTACAATGCAATTAAACTAACCAAAAGGAATGCAGTGACAATGCATGAAAACTAACTAAAAAGAAATGTACTAACTTACTCATCAGCAGTCGATGCAAAGGCTGCCTTTGTTTTCCTTTTCTTCTTCTTTTGGCGCTCACCCTCGTCATGGTGCTTCTTCTTCTTCTTCTTATCCTTGCGCCTTTTCTCTTTTTATCCTTCATGCCCACCGATTTGGCGGATTGCTCCTCCTCAATAGGTTAGGTGGCGGCCTCATCAATTGTTTCCTCGTACCAAGGCTGTTGGAGAACTCATCCTCGAACAGATCGACCATGGTACGATAGCAGTCCTCATCAGCCTTTGATTGCCCTTCCTTCCTTGTCATCATCCGAGATGTGAATCTGTGTTGGCAAAGGGGTAGGCCTACCATCAGAGGTAGGTTGATCGGATGATGAGTATTGCATCAGTCGAAATATGGATGGAAAGGTTAGAAAGTTTGGCAATAGAGTGGGGTTGATTTGGCGTAAAATTTATGCAGTCTAAAATCCATATCCTCCAATATGCCATCAGTGTGGATTGAACGCATATCGATGCGATCCAGGTGTACTTCCATTAAAGCTAACTTTTTCGCCACTTGTGGCTCTATCGACGCATCGGTTTGGTCAACTTTTTTTTTACCCTTACTTCTATCCTTTTTCTTGGAGGCTTGCTTGGCCACTGGTGTCTCTTGGCCACGTGTCATCCGTTCAATGAAAATGTCATTGATCAGGCCTTTGTTGTCTAAGACCTCCTCACTATCCTTGGGCATGATGCCCTTTTATTTACACAGCAGCATATTAGAGAAGGGAATGGTAGTATACCAGTTTGCTTTCCAACAGCCTTTGTGATCTGGGCATGGATGATCTCATCGATGTCGATGTGTTGGTGGTGTAGGATCGAATGCAGGAGACACATACGGTCTAATGTCGCCGTAGTGCTATGTGTTGAAGGCAAGATTCGGCTGTTGATGAAGTGGAACCAAACTTTACTAAAGGTTGTAAGGTACTGTCTATGCATGGTGTAGTTGTGGAACTCATTTCTAGTCTAAGTAGCTCCATTAACACATAAGTCTTGCATCATTAAGCCATACACTCATCGTCCAATCAATGCATAAATGGTGTATGGTCGTCCACCTGCTCGAGAATCCTCAATAGCATGTTTATCTGAGCAGCTCTCCATGGAATGAGCCTCTTCCGAACAAAAACAAACTCTTGCTCTAGATCCACCAAGTTGGCATAAAACTCCCCGACTAGTGTAAGGGAGTAATGAGAGGGATGTTCGCAGAAGAACTCCCAACCAAGGTGGCTAATAGTGCGGACAACATGCTTTCCCAAAGTCTTGTGTGGAGAAAGTTGTAGACCTTGTTTAGGGTGGAGGTTTCTTTTCAGCATGGTATTTTGGTAGCAGTCTTTGGTCGCAGTCGTCAAGAATAAAACCGAGCCTGAGAAGGAGGTGGTGTTGTAGGCGTAGCCCAGTAAAAGTTGTTGGGCTGTTCTTGGAAGGAGTTTTTAAAGGGTTTTTAGAGGCACAAGTTTTAGCCATTGTAATGGAATAAGGAAGTTGGAAAATGTTACAGAAAATGATTGCTCTGTGAATGGAAAAGAAAATGCAGAGGCGATGAAGTAGACGAGTTGTAGCAACATTGGAAGATGTGAGGAGAAAAGAAAATTGCAGGAGAGAGGTTTTATAACCTAGGCGTGATGATTAAAAGAATTATGGGGAAACATTGTGTCTGCAGTCATTAATTGCTAGGCTACAGATTGTACTGTTTCATTTGATTAAACGGTTAGGAGAGAAGAGAAATCAATCGGTGCTATTCTTACTGAAAAAACAATGTTGACTCATCACAGAATGTGCCAACAATTCGTGCTTCAATGCTTTGACAAAAAGATGATTTTTATTTCTGCAAAAGAATTTCAAACAAGACAAGTAAAATTAAAATAATTGGAAGTAAATAGAGAAATGTGTCGACCTTATTTAAATGTGACCAGGTCGATGACTTCGTTTGGTTCTCTATCGTTTAGGCTCACATAATCCTTAAGACGTTGGCCATTTACTTTAAATTGTTGTCCATCCTTTAAATTTTTTATTGTCACCGTACCGCTCTAGAATGCCTCGACAACTTTGAAAAGGTCTGACCATCTTGATCTCAATTTCCTTAGATGCAATTTTAAACATGAGTTAAATAAAAACACTAACTGACCAGGGTGAAATTGTCGACGCAAAATGATGTTGTCGTGCCATCTCTTTGTCTTTTCCTTATATATTGCGATATTCTCATAAGCATGGTGTCAAATTTCTTCTAGCTCCATGATGTCCAACAATCTTTTCTTTCCAACAGCACCATAATCCATACTCACTTGCTTGATTGCCCACATGGCCTTATGTGCAAGCTCAACTGGCAAGTGACAAGACTCACCAAATACTAACTGATATGGCGACATTCCCAGCAGGGTTTTATAAGTAGTACGAAGCGCTCACAACGCATCATGTAACTGCAAAGACCAATCCTTTTTAGATGGTTAACCACCTTCTTAAGTATGCCTTTAATTTGGCGATTGGATACTTCGACTTGACCATTGGTTTGTGGGTGATATGTAGTAGCCAAATGATGCTTCACACCATATCTTTTTAATGTAGTCGCCACTTGGTTATTATAAAAATGAGTCCCTTGGTCACTTATCAATGCTCTCGGTGTTCCAAATCTTGTAATGATGTATGTGTGAAAGAATTTCAACACCGTCCGAGCGTCATCCTTTGGCACCGTAATTGCCTCGATCCACTTCGAGACATAGTCAACAGCCACTAAGATATACATATTTTCAAAAGAGCTTTGAAATGGTCCCATAAAGTCGATACCCCAAACATCAAAGAGCTCTACCTCCATGATCGATTGTTGGAGCATCTCATTGCATCTAGATATTGAATTAGTGCATTGACAATGATCAAATTGTTGTACAAAGTTGTGGGCGTCTCGAAACAATGTAGACCAATAAAATCCTGATTGTAGGACCTTAGCAGTAGTCCTTGGGCCATCAAAATGTCCTCCATAAGGAGCATCATGGCAATGTCGCAGGATTGAAATAATTTCTTCTTCAGGTACACAGCGACAAATGATGTTGTCGGCGCATACCTTGAATAAGTATGGCTCATTCCAATGGTATCTTACAGCACCGCATATGAACCTAATCTTCTTCTGACCAGTATAACTCATGGGTAGCTTTCCACACACAAGGTAATTGACAACATCGGCATACCAGGGTGATGCGTTGACAAAGAATAACTGCTCGTCTAAAAATGCTTCGATAATTTGGGACGTCTGCCCATCTTCACTTTCAACTTCCAGTCGAGAAAAGTGGTCAGCTACTTGATTCTCAAATCTTTTTCTATCTCTGATTTTAATGTCAAATTCTTGAAGGAGTAGGATCCATCTGATAAGTCTAGGTTTGACATCTTTTTTTGTAAGAAGATATTTCAATGCGAAGTGGTCTGTGTATTCTATAATCTTTGAACTGACAAGATAGGAACGAAACTTGTCAAATGCGAAGACTAAACAACTCTTTCTTAGTTGTTGTGCAATTAATCTGCGCTTCAGTCAGAGTTTTACTAGCATAGTAAATAGAATGAAATACCTTCTCTTTTTTTTGGCCTAGTACAACTCCCACAGCGAAATCACTTGCGTCGCACATTAAATCAAACGGTTGCATCCAGTCCGGTGCAACGACAATTGGGGCTTGTACCAGTTGCTCATTTATTGTCATGAATGCATTCAGATAGTTGTGATCAAACACAAACTTTTTATTTTGCTCCAGCAATGAGCATAATGGTTTAGCTATCTTGAAAAAATCTTGGATGAATCTTCTATAAAAGCCAGCATGTCCAAGAAAACTTCTTATTGCTTTGACGTTGGTGGATGGTTGTAGTTTTTCAATGATTTCTACCTTTGCTTTATCAACATCAATGCCCTGACAAGATATCCGATGTTCGAGGACAATGCCTTCAGTTGCCATGAAGTGGCATTTCTCCTAATTCATAATTAGATTTGTGTCCTCGCATCTCTTCAAGGCTCTTGCCAGATTATCAACACATTGGTCGAAATTCTACCCATAGACAGAGAAATCATCCATGAATACCTCTAAAGAATCCTCGATCATGTCCGAAAAAATTGCCATCATGCATCTTTGGAATGTTGCTGGCGTATTACACAACCTAAATGGCATACGTCGGAAAGTAAATGTTCCAAAAGGGCATGTGAACATGGTTTTTGCTTAATCTTCCGGCGCAATGGCAATTTGGTTGTATCTAGAATAGCTATCTAAGAAGCAATAATAGGCTTTACCTACTAGCCTATCTAGCATCTGATCAATGAAAGACAGTAGGAAATGGTCCTTCTTTGTGGCCGCATTTAGTCAACGGTAATCCATGCATACTCGCCAGCCAGTCGTAATACGAGTAGGGATCAACTTGTTCTTGTCGTTTGTCACAATTGTGAAACCACTCTTTTTAGGCACACAATGGATGGGGCTTACCTAATTACTATCAGAAATAGGGTATATGATGCCCGCATCTAACCATTTGATAATTTCCTTCTTTACTACCTCTTTCATCTTCTCATTATGTCATCTTTGTTGCTCAATTAATTGCTTTTTTTCATCTTCCAGCCTAATTTTGTGCATGCAAAAAGAGGGACTGATGCCTCTAATATTAGCAATGCTCCAAGCTATGGCTCTTTTATGCTCTTTCAAAATGGCATTGATCTTATCTTCCTGAGTTGCATCGGTAGATGTGTTAACATAATAGGTAATGTCTTATTGTCACCAAGAAAGACATATTTTAAATGCGTTGGCAATGACTTCATCTCCAAGGTAAGAGCTTACTCAATAGATGGTTTAAACACTGAGATTATCCTATTAGATAAATCCAAAGACTCTAATTGCCAATTCTGTCTCAGCTCACAATTGTTAACCTCTTATTTGTCGACATAGTCATCTAAGATTTCATCGGTGAATGTTGCCGCATCTTTATTTGATATTGCTGAACTCCTTGCATTGAATTCTTCCAAAATGATTTCATTCAGCACGTTGATGTCGTGACATTGCTCTTTAGTTCTTGACGAAGATGCCTCAAACACACTGAAGGTCATATGCTCGTCGTTATGACGCATTATAAGTTCTTCTTTGAAAACGTAGATAAGCGTGCATCCCGTTGCTAGAAATGGTCGCCCCAAGATAATGAGCACCTCTTTATCTGCTTCGTAGTCTAGGATAATGAAATCAGTAAGGAACACGAGTTTATCAACTTGGACAAGGATGTCTTTGATTTGGCCTTTAGGTTGTGCTAAGGATCTGTCCGCAAGTTGTAATGTCACTACGGTAGGCTTCATCGAACCTATTCCTAACTTCTTAAAAGTAGACAAAGGTGAAGTTGCCAGGGTCTTCCATCTTGGTTGGCAACTTATTTGTAAGCATAGCAATGCATCCCTTTGTGAGCGCAATCGTCTCAATTTTTGAACAATTTCTTTTTCTTTGATAACAACTCTTTCATAAATTTCCCATAGTTGGGTATCTGCACAAGAGCATCAACAAGAGGTATGTTAATATGTAATTGTTTCAAAGTATAAACAAACTTTTGATACTCTTTATCATGGATTTTCTCTTTAAATCTTTGCGAAAATGGAAAATGTATTGTAGCAATGGGTTATTGTGGAAAACTCGATGGTGTCGACATTGGTAGTTGTGTTGACATCTTAGTTGGGCAAACTGCAAGTATAGATGGCACTACAGTTGGTTCCTCTTCATTTGCTTTTGCTTGACTTTCTTCAGTTGCCTCCTGTTCCAATTGTTGTGGTTCAAATGCATCGACATGGTCTTCACCAGAACTACTTGGTTCAACCATCGTCTACATGCCACTTTCAGCGTGATTGCTTTGCAATGCTCCTTCCCTCTTCGTGTTGGATTCTCAATGTCACTAGGTAGAGTGCCTGGTGGTCTTGTACTGAGATTAGAAGCCAACTATTATAGCTAGGCTTCCAATTCTCGAATGGAAGAATAGTTGCCTTGCACTATTGCTTCAGTTCGTGTGATATGCTCGCACATCAATGCCTCAAGAGCAGTCATAGGATCTGACTTAGGTTAAGAAAATTACTGCTGTTGATGTTGATGATGTTATCCTTGCATATGTGGTAGCACAGACTGTTGTGGTTGTAATCAAGATTATGGTTGCATTTGGCTATGTGACTGCATCTGTTCAGATCAAGAATTTACCTGCGAATTCTGATATTATTCTGCTGTGGATTACGATTGAAACTCCCTTATCTATTACCCCCTTGATTTGAGGAATTTCCATATCTGAATGTGGAAGCATTTTGATTCCCCCAAGGCTGTTAAGATCAGTTACTGCATGAGTTACCAAATGAACTTCCTCTGATGTTGTTGACGTAGAACGCATTTTCTACATGTGGGCAGTCCTCATAACTATGATTGTCGTCGCAAATTTCACAAGAGAATATCGACACATCTAATTGCTGGGCCACTTGAATAGGAGTAACATCATTTGTTCCTTTCATGTTCTTTATGATATTGGCCAATGAGGAAACCTGCGTTGACAAAGTAGAAATAGCATCTAACTCAAGAACTCCAGGGTCATTTTTTACCTATGCAGAACGAGAGATTGGATATTAATAGTCATTCTGAGCAATTCTCTCTAGAATTTTTACAGCTCCATTGTATGTACAATCCAACAAGGGACCATTAACAGATGCATCGACAAGATTTCTTGTCTGAGCATTCAAACCATTATAAAAAATTTCTATTTGGGTCACTTGCTAAATTCCATGCATTGGGCAACGTCGAAGCAATGTTTTGTAACGCTCCTAGGTTGTATGTAAATTCTCATCATCCAGCTGATGATATGTAGTAATATCATTTCGCAACCTAGCATTCATTGTCGGCAGATTGAAACACAAAACAAACTACGTTGCTAATGCATTCCAAGATGTAACTGATCTTGCCGGCAATCCCAAGAACCATGTTCTCGCTTTACCCTGTAACGAATAAGTAAATAATTGCATTTTCAAGGCATCATTAGGGACACCATGTTGACTAAATGATGCACAAATAAGCAAAAATGATTTTAAATGTTCTCTTGCGTCTTCATGAGAAAAACCGAAATATTGCCAATTTGAATTTAACATCTAAAACATCACCGGTTGTAGCTCAAAATTTCCAGCTTGGATAGTTCGTCTCACAACCCCTGGTTGTAAATCATCAAGTATACGCACAGTAAAATCTCTTATTGTCCTATTTTGTACTTGTTCTTCTTGTGAACATGGTGGTGGTATATCATTAACAATTTGTGAAAGTACTAGAGTTACTTCATCTTGTGGCAGCAATGGTGGTAAATTATTGTTGTTTGTTGTTACCAGCCATTTTCCTTTGTTCTTGCCTTCTCCTCCTTAGTATCCTCTCAAGCTCTAGATCAAAGCTCACAATGTCGTTAGGACTTGTGAACATGCAACAATTAAAAAACTGAAAAAAGAAGATAATAGAAAATAAACAGATTAGTAAAGATTAAAAGTTAGGTAAGTAGAATTAATTGCAACTACAAAAATAAACATCAAATAAACACCAATTTCCCCAGCAACGACGCCAAAACTTTATAGCGTCTGAAACATCACAGCGATTGTGCAAGCGTACACATGTCAATGCAAGTATAGTTGAGAGACAATTCTATCGGATATCGATCCAATGAGGAAATGGGTTCTTGATGTTAACTGTCGGAGCAATTAATACTAAAAATGAGTAAAATGTGAGTAAGGGTGTCAATGCAATTATATTAAGTCTATACACTAAAATAGTTAATATTGTCAATGCAATCAGAGTTAAATATCAGAGGTTAAATGTCAATGTACTGAAAGTAAATCAAATATGTTGAGTGTTGAGTGTTGAATATTTAAATGCATGAAATGTAAAAGTGATCAAGTGTAAAAGGGTAGGAATGGTTCACTGATTCTGCAAAGTTGCAATGCTGAATGTGTCAACAAGGTAAAGTTTAGATGAATTGTTGCAGCAATAAATCTCTCTTGAGTTCTTACCAATAATAGCTTTCTATTTAATCTAGACTTAAATACCCACAATCACTCCACCTCTCGGTGTAAGCAATGTTACGCATCCAAGAACAAGTGAATGGAATCTTTCTAATCCCAAGAAGCTCTCGCCTAACTTACAAATGACGTATATTTTCTCCCTGATTTAGTGCTTTTATTGTCTCTTTTGTATATGATTTAGTATGCATCATAAGCATTTTATAATCAGTTTTCATATTTTCTAATACATTGGTAGTTAGTATAAATTCTTGTTATTTTTTTTTATCTATTTTTGTACTAATGTCGACGCAAGTAGTTGGTATATTGCATCTTAAGATTGCCAGCACAGGAGCTCAGTTCAGAAGATCAACATTGACAGAATGCAGCCACAAGACCAGCTTGGAATTACGACCAGCAATGTCTACGCATTGAAGTTAAACCTCAAATGAGTAGAGTTAAGTTGAATTTACATTGGAAGCACCGACGCAGGAATATCACAAATGTCACTGCAATTTCGATATTAGATTGCGTCTAATAGTACAGTGAAAACCTGTAAATCTTTAAAGAAAACATGTAATCTGCGTGAGTGCACAGCTGTACTCTAACTAACTTTGACAGCTGCAAAAATCTAGATTTGAATCTGAGAATGAAGGCTAAAATCTACAATTATTTAGAGGCTATAAATAGACGAAAAACTGAGGAAAAGAATCATCAAGAGCAAGGGGATTAAAAATTTCGAAATTCTGTGCGAATCAAAGATTTGAGCTGGAATTTTGGGAGCTGATGAACCAAGTCTACAACTGCTTCTGATGAGAGGTGCTTGATGCCGAGCAAGAGGAACAAGTAGAGAGTAGGCCTAGTAGTCTAGAGATAGTAAGCTTCGTTGTACTCTTTATTTCTTCTTAAACGATGATGGATTCTGTTGATATTAAATGAATATGAGAGTATCTTTTAATATTATATCATTTTGATTCATACTTTACATTGCTTATCTGTTTATTCTTGAATTTAACTGCTCTAAACACAAAAGTGAAATTACAGTACACCGACATCGAGAGATTCGGTGACAGGTTAGATTAACAAGTGGGTTAGGTGATAGTTGCTCAGGACTGGGACAAACTCCAGTTACTTGTTCTTGGATACACATCATTGCTCGCACCGAGAGGTAGAGTAGGGCAAAATGGTAATTTTGGATTTTTGAGGGCAAAATAGTAAGTTTGGGAAAGTTTAGGGTTAAAAATTAAATTTTTAAACATTAAGGGGAAAAAGGGTAATTTTGAGAGTTTCGAGGTTGAAAATGGAGTTTTTTTACATCCGAGGGCAAAATGGTAATTTTTGAAAGTTTGGGGTAAAAAATAGAAATTTTGGAGGTTTGGGGGTAAAAATGAAAATTTTGGAAGTTTCGTGGTCAAAAATAGAATTTCTAGAAGTTTTGGGGTCAAAAATGGAATTTTTGGAAGTTCAAGGGTAAAAATGGTATTTTTGGAAGTTTAGGGGTAAAAATGTAATTTTTGAATAATTTAGGGACCTTTAGGGCAATAAAACCAAAAACAAGTGACACGTGGCAGCCCCTCAAGCATACTGAAGTCAAAGGACTAATTTGAAAACCATGAAAAATTTATAGGTCAATTTTGTAATTAAACAGAACTTGATTTGAGGATTAAATTAAAACAAATCAGAAATAAGAGGGACCATCTGCATAAATAAACCAAAATAATGACACGTGGTAGCCCCTGATGCTTTCAAAAGGTCAAAGGATTAAATTAAAAAACATTGAAAATTATTAGGCAAATTTAAAATTAATTAAAAGTACAGAAAGGACTTGATTAAAAAATTGAAAAAAAGCAAAAGGACCGAATGCATAAATATACCTTTCAGCGAAAACACTCAGATCCTAGGGACGGTTCGGGTCGGGTAGGACAGGTTATGGACAGAGGCTTTAAAACGGTGCCATTTTGGCACCAGACAGGGGTGCTCAAAACGACACCGTTTTGTGGATGCTATAAATCTCAATTTTCAAAGAAAAAAAATCATTTCTCCCCTTTCTTTCAAAAAAAAAAACAAACTCCCTTAAAAAAAAACTCTCTCCTTTCCCATGGCCGGTCACCTCGTCACCGTCCCCCGCTCGTTGCCACCACGCGCTATCGTCTTCAGCTGTGCGTCGTCGCCGCGACTGCCAACTGTCCGTCGATGCGCGTTGTCCATCACAGCCACATCTTCGGTCTTCGGTCGTCGTCCGCCACCACATACGGTGGCCAAAAGGTACAAAAAGGTTTCTTTTTTATTATCCCACTTTCAAAACTTAGATCCAAGCATAAATCCAACGGATTTAGCCTAGATTTTCGAGAAACAAAACAAAAATCACATATTTTGAAACATTCGAACAGATCTGACTCGGTTTTCCTTTTAAATTTTTTTTTATAATTCTTGTTTTGATTCTTAGTCATCTTTCTAAAAACTGGAATGGGTTTTTTAATCCCTTTTTTTTAGAAATTATTTGTTGGTTTATACCATTATTAATGAAGTTTATTTGTTTCCATTTTACAGGTCAATCCTCGACGAGGCACGAACAACACTCGGAGTATTTCTTCACGGCTCCGGGCGACGGCGGCACCAGTGAACGCAGATACGCCTTTTCGACTTTTCAATTTTCCTTTTTATTAATACTTTATTATTAATATTATTAATAATTATTATTAATTATTATACTTATGATCATTGAATAATACAAAATAAATGTTAGCAAACAATAATAAAGATTTAATAAATGATATACATCAACCTACATCGAATATGGACGGTTACTTTTGATACATACGAGATAATAAATAAGCAATAAGTGTATATGCCTTTAAAATTAATACCTTGCTAACACTGAATCTGAGATTGCTTGGTATTCTGCTCACAGTTTGATATCAACTGCTTTGTGTTTTCTGATTTACAAAAGCTAATTGTTCTATATTGATTTCTTGGAAAAATTTTGTAACCCCTTACAAATTATTTGATTCGGCTCTTTCTAGCCTATGTTTACAATGATTTCCTTTTGTCTTATGCAACTAAATGTACATCTATTCTTCTTTTTGTAGGTTTGGCGGTGGAGGCTTGTAGCAGTGGCGGTGGCAGTCCCAGCTGCTGGCTGATGACGTGGCGTGCCCTATTTGGCCATGGATGAACGACAGCAGATGCAAGTGGGGTGGCAACAGACCCACTTGTGCTGACTTTGGGTCATTTGTAATTGGGCTTATGTTGAGTATGTATTTGGAATTGGGTAGTTGGGTTAACCTAAATTGGCCTGATTGGGATTGTAAGCTTTGGACATTTTATTGGACTTTGATTTAATTTTTATTTGGGCTTTTAATTTTAATATTAAGTTTTTAAATCCATTCAAATTTGATTAAATTTAAATTTAAAGCAAATTTAAATTTAAAAAGATAAATTTAAATTTAAAAATGAATTTAAACCAATTTAAACCTAATTTTAAAATTAAAGCTTGATCCAAAATCTGGGCCCGGTTAAAATTGGGCTTCAACACCTGTCTAGCATCTGATCAATGAAGGGAAGTGGGAAGTGATCTTTTTTTGTGGCAGCATTCAAATGGTGGTAGTCCATGCAAACTCGCCAACTTATAGCAATGCGAGTAGGAATTAATTCATTCTTGTCATTACTTACCACCGTAATATCGTTCTTCTTTGGAACACATTGGACTGGGCTCACCCATGTACTATCAAAAATTGGGTAAATAATGCCCACATCCAACCATTTGATGATCTCTTTTTTAACAGCTTCCTTCATTTTTTCATTTAATGCCCTTTGCTGCTCAATGGATTGCTTTCCCTCATCCTCCAACCTAATTTTGTGCATGCAGAAAGAGGGACTAATGCCTCTGATATCTGCAATGCTACAGGCGATAACACACTTGTGTTGCTTTAGTATTCGGATCAATTTCTCCTCTTGACTTACATTGAGATTTGCGAAGACAATTACTGGCAGGGTATCTTTGTCACCAAGGAAAACATACTTTAAATGTGTTTGTAATGGTTTCAACTACAAGGTCAGAGCTTCTTCAACAGACGGCTTAAATATAGGGACCTTTCTATTGGTTAGATCTAAGGATTCCATCTGCCAACCATGTCTAAGCTCAACAATATTTGCCTCATCATTGTTGTCGCAATCAGTCAAGAAATTGTCTTAAGTTGTCACCACAAGTTCTTCTAAAGATGATGAACTACGCTAATGAAATTCTTCCGTAATTAATTCATCCAGTACATCAATATGGTGACATTATTCTTTACTATTGTAGGGAATTACTTCAAAAACACTGAACGTAACGTGCTCATCATTGTTTTGCATAATTAACTCGCCTTTGAATACGTCTATAAGAGTACGACCCGTAGCAAGAAATGGGCGTCCCAAGATTATGGGCAACTCCTTATCAGCTTCGCAATCAAGAATAATGAAATCTGCTGGGAACACAAACTTATCTACTTGGAATGATTTGCCCTTCAGTTTGCACCAAAGATCTATCCACCAGCTGCAATGTCACTGCAGTGGGCTTCATGTGATCAATTCCCAATTTCTGAAATGTTGATAGTGGTATAAGGTTGATGCTTACTCCTAAATCATAGAGAACTTTTCCTAAGTAATGATTTCCAATGGAACACGAAATTGTAAAACTGTTAGGATCTTTCATCTTGGGTGGTAATTTATTTGTCAGCACAGCGCTATAGCCTTCTGTGAGCGCAATTATCTCGATATCGGTTAACTTCTTTTTCTTGGATAAGAGCTGCTTCATAAATTTCTCATACCTAAGAATCTGTATAAGAGCAACGACAAGAGGTATATTAACATGTAATTGTTTTAGAGTGGCCAAAAACTTCTGATATTCTCTGTCATTTTCTTTTTCCTTAAATCTTTGTGGAAACGGTAAAGGTATTGAAACTTTAGGTTGTTGTGACATAATCGACTGCGTCGACATTGGCAGTTGCATCGATATTTTTGTAGGTTGAATGGTTGGCATGAGAGTAATAACTGGTGGCTCCTCTTCATTTAACTCTACTACTTCTTCAGGTACAACTTTTCCTCGTTACTCTGCTTCATTTGCGTCGATAGGTTCTGTATTGGAATTCTTACTTTGTTTAACACTTTGCTTTCCACTCTAAAGAGTAATAGCTTTGCAATCCTCCTTCCCCTTTTGAATTGGATTTTCAGTATCACTAGGTAAGGCACCTAGTGGTCTTGTGCTCATATTAGATGCTAGTTGTCCTACTTGTGCTTCCAACGCTCGAATGGAAGAAGAATTTCCTTGCACAATAGTTTCAATTCTTGTGATGTGTTCACGCATCAGAGCTTCAAGGGCAGCTAATGGATCAGTTCGTGGTTGAGAGTACTGCTGTTGCTGTTGTTGATATTGTCCTTGCATATTCAGATTTGGCATTGCAGTCTGTTGTGGCTGTGTACGAGCATGTGGTTGCATCTGATCATGATGTACATGCATCTGAAGACTGTGGTTGTAGTTTTGTTGCTGCTGCTTGTACTCCCTTTTCGAACTTGAGGAATTTTCATATCGAAATGTGGACGCATTTTGATTCCCCCAAGGTTTTTATACCTAGTTGAACTGTTGTAAGAGTTATCATACGAATTTCCTCTAATGTTATTGACAAAAAATGTATTTTTTCATGCTATGGGCAATCCTCGTAGCTATGATTGTCACTGCAAATTTCATAACAAAATGTCGGGACATCCATTTGCTGGGCAACTTGAATGGGAGCAACTTCACTCGTCCCCTTCATGTTTTTAATCATGTTAGCTAACGAAGATACCTGTGCACTCAAAGCTTATGTGGCGTCTAATTCAATAACTCTAAGATTTGTTTTTTACTTGAGTAGCTCGAGAAATTAGGTATTGATAGTCATTTTGAGCGATTATCTCCAAAATTCTCATAGCTTCATCATAGGTGCAGTCCAACAAAGGACCATTTGCAAATGCATCGATAAGATTTCTTGTCTGTGAATTTAATCCATTGTAGAAAATTTCTACGTTTCTTGTTGAATTCCATGCATGGGACAACTTCGAAGCAAAGTCTTGTAATGCTCCCATGTTGTATGTAGATTCTCATCATCTAGCTGGTGATAAGCAGTAATATCATTCCTCAATCGAGCATTCATCATGGGTGGATTAAAACACAAAACAAATTGAGTCACAACTGCATTCCATGATGTAATCGATCCAGCAGGTAATCCAAGGAACCAGGTACGAGCCCTTCCTTACAATGAATAAGGAAATAGTTTCATCTTCAAAGCTTCATCAAGAACATCATGTTGACTAAAAGAAGCACAAATTAGTACAAAAATATTTAAGATGCTCTTTCACATCTTCATGAGGCAAACGAGCATATTGCCCATTCAAATTTAACATTTGAAACATAACCGATTTTAACTAGAAATTTCCAACTTCGATAGCTGGTCTAACAACCCCTAGCTGGAAATCATCTAGCATAGGAACAACAAAGTCTCTAATCATTCTGTTTTGCATTTGTTCTTCTTGTGGCAGGGGTGGGTTGTTTAAATTCTGTGGTTGTATTGAAGGGATAGGATTTTGTTGTGGCAACTGTGGTATGACATCATTTCCAGGCAAAGCCATAGTCCTTTGTTCTTATCTTCTCCTTCGATTGGTTCTTTCGATTTTCGGATCTAAGCCAACAATATTTTTAGGATTTCTCCTAGTTGTCTTAAAACACCTAAAAGAAAATTGGAAAAGAGTTAACAAAAATTGAAACAAATCAGAAACAAATAAAAGTTAAGAAATAAAGAATAATTGCAACTACAAAAATAGACATCAAACAAGCGCCATCCCCGACAACGGTGCCAAAACTTGATCGCGTTATGAACTTCACAACAATTGTGCAAGCGAACACTTGTCGATACAAGTATAGTTGATAGGGTTAAAACTATCAGATATCGATCCCACAAAGATGATTGTTTATGTTTATAATTGTTGATTCAATGAAAGTTAAAATAAGAGAAATTGTATGAATAATGTTAGCACAATTAAAATAATGAGTGCATAAATGAATGAATTAAATTGTCAAAGCAAATATTGCAAGACTATAATAAAATATGTCGAAACAAATTAATAAGAAATGCAGTGAAAGTTTGAAGATAATTTGTCGATTCAATTTAAGAAAATTAAAGAAGTAAAAACAATGATAATGGAATGGGGGATCCTTGACTTGATACGTCGGCAAACCACTAAATGTGACCATAAGGTAAATAATAGATAAATTGTTTCCGCAATTAAGCTTAATGAGATCTTACCAAATTCGACTTTCCTGTTTATCAAAGACCCAAATACTCACATTAACCATACCTTTCAGTACTGGCAATGCTTTGCATTCAAGAACAAGTGGTCAGAATTCCTTCGTTCCCCAAGAAACTTCCATTGTCTTGCTTGTTAATTTAATTTGTCACTGCACTTTCTAGTGCCTGTAACTACAATAGGACTTCTATGATTAAGCAATTAAATCCAAAGATAAACAGATAAGAGAAAATTGAGCAGAAATCAAATTAGATCTAAAATTAAAAGGTACTTCCATACACATTTAACTTCATCAGAATTTATTAACATTTGAGAGGTAATAAAGAGCAAGTTGAAGCATTCTATTCCTAGCCTACTAGAACTCTTTCCTAATGCTCCTCTTGTGTTACACTTAGGAACACTCCTCATTAGGAGCAAAATTTGCCTTCTCATCCCAGTCAGTTCACCCTCCAAGAAACTAAGCTGCCATGGAGGCAAGCTTCCAAAAAAGATGAAAAATCGAATTGATATTTGTCATAAGCTTTTAGATTCCTCCTCCTTTTTTTCTTCTTTTCTTTTTCATTAGTATTTATCTTTAATGCCAAATACAGGTGTCCTTCTACTTCAGATCTAACTTCCTTACAATTGTACAAGTTAGTTAATCCAACTGTACATTCATACAGATCTGGTGCATTCAGCAAGCAATTAAGGGTTGTCGCGATATCTCTGGACGCAAATTTAGATTTTAATTCGCTGCGACAACCTTGATATTCTCAAGCATTGGTACTTCTGGATATGTTCATGCGACGATAGGTTTGGGCGCAATTTTGGATTCTAAATTTCGGTGACAATCGTGAACACCTTCCTACGTTGATCTTTTGGGAAAATCTTATACCCCTAAAGTTATAAAGAGGCGGATTAAAACTCACAGTAGTAGACCTTGATCTTCACTAAAGTTGCAAAGAAATAGAGTGAAGCTACGAAGGCGAATCCTTATCTCTTTAAAGTTGTAGTAGAGCAGGATGAAGCTACAAGAACAAATCCTATATCCTTAAAGTTGAAGTAGGTCGGATTAAAGTCATTAGCAAATCCTATCTCCCTAAAGATGGAGTGGAGCAGGATAAGACTACAACATTAAATCTTATCTTCTTGAGGTTGCAGTGAAGCAAATACCGTGGAATAGAGAAGCTAATAAAGTGAAAGGACAGATGGCTGAAAATAAAAAACATCAAAAGTTTAAATTGAGTAGGATCAGATGAAATTGGTCTTCTTTTTCTTTGCTCCATTCCCGTTACACGACAACGAGCAAAGAGGGGCAGCTGTACAAGCCCAATTTCGTCCGGGCCTCGAAACCCAATTCCATTTTTCTTATTATTTTTATTTATTTATTATTATTTTTATAAATATAAATAATGAATATAAATAAATAAATGTAAAATAATATTAATTTTGTTTTATTATTTTATGAATATAAATAAATAAATAAATAAATAACAAACCAAATAATAAACTCAAAGTCAAAGTCATCAAATCCTTGAAAATTAGTCCTCAAAGTCCTCTCAAATTCTAGTTAAACCCCTCCACTTTTTGTGCCTTTATGAATTTACCCCAAGCTAGTTTTAAGCAAACTTTGAACTAGTCAAAGTGCTCAAAAGGTGGTCGGCCATGGGATTGAGTGGCTGAAATTCATTTTCTAAAAATAGCCTCTAACTCCCACCTATAAATACCTCCCTAAGCTACCCATTCTAATCACGAATTCGCCAACACATTCTCTTCTTTATCTCATTTTCTCTCTAGCTTTTCCCTTCCATTCCTTTGTCGATTTTCCCCTCTTGGGAAAGAGTGGTCTTCAGCCTTGGAAATAGTTTCATTGGGTGTTCATCAGAGACCTCGATCTGGGAAAAATCGAGCAAGAAAAACGAAGAACGTGACATCAGTTCTTGAGAATTGTACTATTAATTGCATTTATTACATTTTTATTCTTTTATTTATATTTGTAAGTCATGTGCATATTTATGTTTGTATAACATGGTAATTCATTTTTTTAAAAATACATAAATTGTTTTTAAAAATCAAGGCAATGTCGGTTTTTTTTTTAACCGGGATAATTGAATATCCTTTTAAAAATTTAAATATGAGATTTTTTTTGAAAAGTTCGTTATTTTTGAATATTCGAATTGTTATATCCTAACTTACTGGATGTAACTTTTTCTCGATTTATTCGAAATAACGAGCTTTCTTCGAAAACAATATAACGAGATTTCTTCGAAAACAATTTTTTTTTCAAAATAAAATAAATATGACATTCATGCATTTAAGGATCACAATTTAAATTCATGCATTTAAGCAATAACATATTGCTTCTTTCGAACTAAATTCTAAGGTCTTGATCGCTTTATTAAACCTTTGATTCTATGAGTGGGATGTTTGCTTAAGTCCATATATGGATCTAACAAGTTGCAAACTTTATGCTCATTATAGATGCTCGCTTTAAGATAGCCATTTAAAAATGTTGTATTAACATTCATTTTCCAAATCTCTTAATCGAGAGCCACTGAAATGGATAACAATATACAAATTTACTTAAGCATGGAAACCAGAGAGAAGATTTCTTCATAATCAATATCTTCTTTGTAACATCCCTCACCTGTCTCCATCATCAGATTAGGGTTATGGGATGGTAGCACACATAACAGAACAAAATCATGCTATATATTGAAAAATTTCACAAAATGATCAGTAATCATCAAGCTTATAATCATCAACATGTTATTCATATAATAATGGGGTTAAATCGAACTTACAGAAGCTCTAAAATAGTTTAAAATGAAATAGGGAAACATTTGCAACATTTCAAAAAGAGAAGGTAAAAATACAAAACAAAGGCCATACAGCCGTGTGGCTAGGCCTTGTGGAGCTATGAGACATGGTTGTGATGTCCAACTGTGTGCAAGGGTTAAAACTATGTAGGTTAAGTCACACAATCGTGTCTCCAGGTCGTAAAATAGACTGTGGCTGTATGTGGACTAAATTGTAAAACAATGCAAATTTTTACACAATCTTGTGGCTAGACTGTGTAACTCATTGATACCTATGTACCAATTGACACCTAAATCACACAAACCACACGATTATGTGTCAAGCCGTGTATCATCCCTATGCACCTAAAAGAACCTTATCAAAAAACCAAAGTGCCCTAGGCTCACTTATGCCATAAGCAACATTGTGCCATCACTCAAACCTATTCAAAAATCATCAAAAAATACTCAAAACAACACTTATCTCAATCATCCTAAGTGCCTAACCAATATGCATTAATTGGCACCTCAATTCAAACATTTGCGAGCTAACATTTATCGTCATTCACGTCACCATTCTCATGCCATAAACATTTCCATATGAACACCATCAAATACCAAAACATTAATAAGCAAAGTTCACCACAAGACCTAAACATAGTTACTAATTCATCTCAAAACATAACGCATAACTAGAACCTAGCCTTCAAGTCATTTCAAAATAAAACTTATATTTTCACACTGTATCCAAAATACCTATTTACATGCCACTTATAACCTATCACAAAATTATAAAAAATCTACTGAGTCATTGAATAGATAGTTTGAGCTACGACTTGACTTCCAACCGGTTGCAAATCTTCCGATAATCTACAAAGAGTCAAACATAACAAACGTAAGCAACTTAATGCTTGGTAAGTTCGTATGAAAATTTAAACAATTCTTTCTAATATTCATTCAACTTAAGCATTGATCACATATATATACACACAATTTCAAACATGGAATTCTTGTCCTATGCACATCACAACCCAAAATGGTTAGCATTTTCACAACCATAACATAATCCTAAGTTATGTTTTCATACAAAATGTCATTTACATTCATATTTTATAACCAATCTTTACTCAAATATAATATCATTTTCATATTGATAACCAATTTCTATTTCAAATAACCATTTGGAATTTCATATATTCATTTTTCGTTTCATATATTTGGTTTCCACCTGATGAACCACAGTGAAATAACATTGGATACGCGGGATAAAAATGCTCACATGAGCTGTGAAAATAATGCTCACACGAACTATGAAAATAATGGTCACACGAGCTGTGAAAATTGGCCTGCTCACAGGAGTTGTAGGTTTGGATGAGAAGGCGACACAATGTTTCTCACATGAGCTAAGAAGAATCTGCAACAAATGCTGGACCTTAGCCATTGGTAGGACATCCAAGACCAACACTTGAAGTGGTAACAACACTAATGACATGTCATTTGTATCCTAGCTGTTCACTAAGTTCATACGGGCATCAATTCATAATCATATCATTTAGTTATTTAAAAATTATCACATTCACATGAATTCAACCATGTGATTTCTATTTTCATTCACATACCTCAATTATGTTATATATCACACTTTTGTCCATATAATTGTCCAAATTGTTATTCCATAATCACACACACTACAAGTTATATACATTATATCAACACAATACATTTATAAATTGATTAAGTATTACACGAACTTACCTAAACCAAAACAGCAACAAACACAACACCAAGCACCACTAATTAATTCGTTTCTTGATCTTTAACATAATTCAATTCAATTAATTATTCCAAATATATTATAATGTTTAATTACAAGTACATGACCCTTTAGTAACATTTTTCATTATTACCTTAAACTTTTACCTTTTATTCAGTTTAGTCCCTAAAACTGAAACTTGCATGATTTTCACAATTCAACCAAAAAAAACTTACTGTTGAATTCAATATAGTCCATTAAAATCCCCTAAGTAACTAAATTTCATAAGAATTCCTCATTAAATTTAATATTTTATCATTTTAGTCCCTAAACACAGAACTAACTAAAATTACTTTACAAAATAATCCTATTTAACAATCAAACTCATAAATCTATCATTTAACCTCATGAAAATCTAGATTAAAATACAAAATAACCTTTGAAATTTTTACAAAATAGTCCCTAGGCTAGCTAGATTAAAATACAAAGATCTCAAAAACATAGAATTTACTAAAACCGAGCTCAATTTTACTTAGATGCAATTGACCGAATAGATAGGATAACTTAAAGCTTTTTTTCCTCCTTCTATGGTGGTTTTTCGGTGGGGGTGAAGAACAAATGAAAAGATTATATGATTTTAGTTTATTTTATTATAACTCTTCTTTTCTTTTAATTTTATTTACATAACATTTATTAAAACCACTTCCGCCAGATTGGAAAAACTCATGCCTACAAGAGACCCTCCTCCCACTGTGACGAAGCACCCAATGTTGCTGATCTTTTTTAGGTCTACTATTAGGAGTTGGTATTGGTACCATTTCTATAGGACTTCTTGAAAGATCCTCGAGTACTTCCTTACTCCTAGTTTTCAATTCATTCATGTAACATTCTTAAAGGAAAGTAGCATGAGTTGACACTATCACACTTTGCTCTTTTGAGTTATAAAACAAACCACCCTTTGTTGCCTTTGGATATTCTACAAACATGTAAAATTTTGTCCATGAGTCTAACTTCCTCACATCTTTATCAAATATATAGGTCGAGCGTCACCAAATCCTTCAATGGTTTAGATTTGGCTTCTTGCCATGCCACAATTCATATGGAGTAGTCGATGTTTCCTTAGTTGGTATATCATTCAAAATATAGCAAGTCATTTGTACCACATATCCTCAAAAAGAGATTAGCAACTTTGAATAACTTCTTAACATCTAATGAACCACATCTAACAATGTTTGAGGAGTGCTTGGCGTAGTTAATTGGGAAATAATTTCATTCTCCGTGAGGTACCTTAAGAACTAATTTGGCAAATATTCTCCACCTCAATCAGACTGAAGTGCCTTTACGAGTAAAACTAGTTGTTTCTCAACTTTTGCATGAAACTCTTTTAATTTATCAAAAGTTTCACTATTGTAGTGCACATACCCATACCAAGAATAATAATCAATAACATAATACTCCTAACCACCTCTTGCACTAAGGCTCATGGGGTCACATACGTTACTGCGCACAAGTTCTAGGAGTTTCACAACTCTCATTCCTTTTGCATTAAAAGATCACATCCTTATCTTACCTTCCAAGCAATATTCACATTGTCAAAGGTTAACTTTTTTTAAGCGAACTTAAAGAGTCATCTTTCATATGTCTAGTGATTCTTTCTTGGTTAATATGACCAAGTTTCAAATGCCAAAGGTATGCCTCATTAAAGCAAGAAGTTTTAAGTCTTTTATTTGATATTTCATTCTCAAGCAGTGTGTATCTTTGATTTGATAAAATAGAGATTATTTGACATTTATCCATTACAGATAAGTTTACAATTTCTAACTATTGCAATACTATTATTAAAAGTCATGGTCAAGTCGTCTTTATATAAACATGCCACAAAAAATAAGTTTCTTTTAAAACTTGGTACATATAAAATGTCTTTCAAAATAATCTTCATAAAATTATCAAAATAAAGATGTACATCTAACACTGCTTCAACTACCATAGTTTTCTCATTTTCGATCCACAACGATAGACTCTTATCTCTAAGATCTTTCATCTCTTCAAACCCCTGTAGAGAAATACATATGTGATTAGTGGATCCCGAATTAATGACCTAGTGATCTATTTAATCCTCCACTAAACAAGCTTCTATGATAAAAAGTTCTATACCTTTGCCTTTGGTGGTCAGGTACTCATTCCACTCTTTATAGTTCACCTTAAAGTACCCTTTCCACTCTTTATAGTTCACCTTAAAGTACCCTTTCTTTCTAATAAAGAAGCATTTAGACTTCGATAAGTCTTTAGGTTTTTTGGCTCTCTTCCTTTCCACTAGTGGTGGCCCATAAACCATAACATTGCTTTTCTTAGCATAATTTCCCTTCCCTTTTTAGGAAAAAGCAATAGTTATATTTGCTTATGCTCTTCAAATCAACTATCTGCCATTCAACATCAACTAATAGGATTCCTTCCACTCTTTATAGTTCACCTTGAAGTACCCTTTCTTACTAAAGAATAAGAATTTATACTTAGATAAGTCTTTAGGTTTTTTTTGGTTCTCTTCCTTTCCACTTATGGTGGCCCGGAGACCTTAACATTGGCTTTCTTAGCACAGTTTCCCTTCCCTTTTTAGGAAAAAGAAATAGTTCTATTTGCTTAGGCTCTTCGAACCGACTGACCATCATTCAACATCAACTCATAGGATTATAACTCCTTCTTGAGTTGTGTAAGTATTAGGGTTTTATTCCCAAGGTTATATGCGACTCAAAAGCCTGCATAATCCTTGGACAAGCTCTTAAACACCATCTCTAATTGCGTAATCTAGTCTAGATTGGTCTTATTATCCATAACCTCGAAAAAGTATCCCATAAGATTAATCATATGGCTTTTGGCTAGAGTGCTAGGATTTTGCTAGGTATTCATCAATCTAGTTGTAGCTGATTGCCAAGCGAAGGTAGCTTGGCCTTTGAACTAGTTTTTCTATAATCATTTTGGTAATCTTACATCTCTCTAGTTTCTTATAAAAGGTGTTGGTCACGCTTGCCACCATATAGCAACGAATTATCTCATCAGACTCCTCCCAATGTTTGCTAGCCTCAACTTGAGCGGTCGGAGGGCATTTATTATCGAGGACTGTTTGTAATTTCTCATAGCACAAGACAATCATGAGGTTCCTTTTCACTTCCTTATAGTTATTCCTGTTCAATTTGTTCTTAGTGATATGCATTACGATGATGCTTGCGTCTTAGATTAAACCTTGAAAACATTTGTAAGTCGTTACAACGATAATGAAACATCTTGTTTCTTAGTAGTGTCGAAAATAGTTTTTCTAAATTTATGACCTAAGTATGATGATACGGTGAAATTTGATCTGATAATTTTGGATTAATTAGATAAATAGTTAGTACAAGTGGTTTGACCTTAAAGTTAGTGGTTTTGAAAAGTAAGGTATTGGGACCTCGCTTCCATTAACTGAGCTCGTAAATATTTTTATTAAATATTTACAGATTTTTATTTAGGTGTGTTAAGCTTTGGTCTGAAAATTTTGATGATTAGATAGTTAATTGAGGTGCAAGGGCTAAATGGTAAAAATCGTAAAGGTTAATCGCTATTGAATTTTAATTGCTAAAATACTTAAGTAGTAATTGTTTAAGGTTTTATATGACAATTAGCCATCTTTCAATGCTTGTGGACGATAATGGCTTAGTAAATAGAAAAGTTTAGTTAAAAAAGGTTAATATTAAGTTGATAACTAAGTTAAAATATAAATATATAAAAAACAAAAGGGTAAAGGTCATTCTCCCTTTTTCCATTGTTTCTCCCTTTTTCCATTGTTTCTCCATTGGAAAGAAAACGAAGCTTTCGACCAAGCTTGTACTTCAAATTGGAAAGTCGATTATAATTTGTTTCTTATATTTTATTTTTCATATCATTGTAATTAGGTCCAATTAATGCGTATCTTTGAATTCAAAATTGTTAAAGATTTTAAAACTTGTCATTGATGAATCTTAGATGTTTTTATAGAAGTAGGTAGATTTGGAAGATATGATTTAAGGACTATTTGATAATGTAAATTTTGTTATTTTTTGCATTTGGGGACTAAATTGTGAATATCTTAAAAGTGACATATGATTTTTATAAATTTGGATTTATGAAGGCTAGAGAGAGACATAATTGATGTTAGAATGAAAAACAAAGCATAGTTGTGAAAGTTATGCTTGTTCGATTTTAAGGACTAAATAGAATAAAAAGTAAAAGTTTAGAGAAATTATGTAAAATGAAATTAAAATATTATAATCACCAATTTGAGTGTTATTATGAGATTGGTATTGATATTTTTAATGTTAACTATCAAATAGTCCCTAGTATGTAAAGTGTTACCATTTTATCAAGTAAGTTCATACAGTGTAATTTAAATTATTTATGCTAATGTATTATATTAGATTCACTAATATTGATTGTTGGGAAATTAGAGTTATGTTATAATGTGAGATAAATCCTGATGAAATTAGTAAAAGTCTTGTATTCGAGGTTATGAGTTCTTGCCTAGGTTTCAAGTTCCTACATGTGTTGTGATTCGAGAATATAAGTATAGGTTCCGAGGTTCAGCATGTGTTGCGGACTCAAGAATACAAGAATATTAAGCCTTGACCAAGCTATTTATCGTGTAGGTTCAACCCTTTCGGGTGACCAGACACTATTACTTTCAGCTGTTTATGGAGTTCTTTTGCATAGTTTCATCGGGTAATATTGTGAATAAAAAGGTGATTTTATGCCATTGATTTTTGGCTAAGTTATGCATATGAGTTTAATATAAGGTATAAGTTGGTTTGAAATGAAAATTAGAACATTTGAGGATATAAGTGATTGAGTTTAAAATCTTATAAGTTGATGTTGTTGTTGGAATCTTGAGAGGTATATTTGAATTACATAATAGATGTTTATGATAAGAGTATATGATGCAAATTGAATGGTCATGTGAGCATAGTAATAAAATAGGAAATGAATTCATGCTAAATATTGGGTTGAGTTTGGAAATTTACTATTTCAAGCTATATATATAAGTGTGTGTGGATTTGGCTTAAATCCTTATGTATTTGATGTTGTTTCGAATGCCATTGAATCATGTTTTTCGTAAGTGGTTAAGGTATGCTAAATGTTTTTATTGTATGATCTCACTATGTATTTTATAATACTTACCATTTTACTACTTATCTATAGATTTTGGACATCTAGAACGTGTCAATCAGATCAACGAGAAGCTCACAACTACAGTCTCTCAATTTAGTAAACTTTTGATATTTCATTTTCTTTACTTGAGGCATGTACTTAGGTTAGATTATCTTATGTATGAAAATGTGAAACTTAGAGTAATATCCTTATATATAAACCTATATTTGTAGTTGGTTATTGGATGTTTGGTATGTGTCAAGTTTGGTAGTTTGAATAGCATTATACATATGTTTATGATAGTGGTATGAAATGGCTATAGACTTTGCTTGTATTAAGCAAATTCTTATGTTTGGTATGATTGAGTTGTGATATGAAATGGTTGATACATGAGTTGGGTTTATTGAATTTATTATACCAATAAGGACATATTAGTTGTATTTTTAAAATGAGTAGGTGAATTGTTGTTTTTACTTGGAAATATACATGCTTTGGTGTTGGTTTGAATAGCATGAAATGGCATTATAGGTCACTTGAGGGAATGGTGTGAAAGCTTTCTCAAATAGGGTATTTTTGCTGCACACAGGTTACCACACAGTCGTGTGTCACTCATGGTTGGATGACACGGTCATGTGTTCAACACATTCAAGGTGATTTTTATTATACATAGCCATAGTGAGTTACATGGCCTGGCGACAAGACCGTGTGACCCTAGATTATGTGACATCAATTTTGTTACACGATTTGGGGACACGGTTGTGTGGTAGCACCACACGACCATGTGACCCCTGTTCTACTATTTTACATAACATTTTGTAAAAGTTTTAAAATGGTCCTGATTTGGTTCTGAGCTGGTTTAAGGGCTCTCATAAGATCGATTAAGATTCGATTTGCTTTGTAATGCATGTTTAATATGGACTTAATTTGTATATACTATTTTAATGAATATTATTGAGTAAATTGTATGTGAATATTTCAGTTTTCGATTGTAGCATCCTGTAGCTCTGGTCCGGTTATTAAACCGGGTTTGGAGTGTTACAGATAATTCCTACACCCATTGAATCAAGCCACCGTGGGGTGATCATGATCATCTAGTAAGAACATTTATTTTCATCCAATTAGTAAATGAACCTAATTTCTTAAGCATTCACACATGCTAATAATTGTGTAACATTTGGCCATCATTTTAACTTAAGTAGAGCTTTGTGGGAAGTTACTTAACTAGAAGATCTTGAGTGTATAACCATCAACTCAACATTTGTCGCATCATGCACCACAAATAAGTCATTGTGGGATAATCTCACAGAGTAACATGCTATGACTAATTGTCCTCTATGAAGACAAAACTTCTTCTTATATTGCATAATAATACCTACCATAGAGGCTGATCCAACTATCATACAATTAGAAGACAGTTCTACTTGCTTTTAGGAAATCTCCTTAATGAGGTCCACATGAAAATCCTACTATTGTGTAGTTAAATTGTCGTGTCATCACAAGAGACCGTTAATGGAGGTCATAGGTCTTGTTTAGAGACCTTCTCCCACTCAATACTTTAAAAAACATGCAAGGTTTTTAATGTTTGGTTTCAATCATGAATGATCAATATATGCATGACAAGTACATGTGACATTCTTCCCTAAACTATATGGCATGCTTATCATACATATGCATGAACATACATTCACATTCATATAAATATCATCATGCTTATCACATATATAAAAGCATAAAACTTTAAATGACTCTGAATAGCAAAAATTTCCATTATTCCATCTTAGAACAATAAAAAAATTACAAAATTAACCCTAAAACATACTTTAAGTCTTCTATTTTGCCAGCATGTACTTCTGTTTTGGTATCGATTCACGTTGCCATCAACATCGTCTTTTTGTCATTGTTTCCATGTTGTCATTATCGTCAGCCACCGTCAGGCTATCTAAGGTAACCTACGAACTACTGTCGACCACCTTCATCGGCCTCCCTCGTCAACCCTCGTTGTCGATCATCACCATCATACCACTGGTAGCCTCTTGTTGTCAAACCATCATCAATCTCATTTCAATTTAGCTAGGTCGAGCTTTCTTTGTCTCGACCAACCTGGATGTGTCACATCCCATATTTTTATTTATTTTCTTGCTTAAATGAAAACAAAAAAGTGAGTGATAGAGTGGTTAAGTGCTTTAATTAAATTCTCAAGGTCCTAGGTTCAAGTCTCCTCACCAACATCTTTTAACTAAATTTTTTTGTGAAATTCCCATGTGCATAAAGGTCCTTGCTATCCAACCTTTCTTGCCTTAGTGGGAGAAGATTCTTTCCATTTCTTTTGGTCAACATGCCTTACTTAGGAGTGTATGATCCCCTCTTCACCCATTTGTCTCCTTCACTTACCAATTCCTCCATTTTCGCCATATGGAAGAAGTATTGAACCTAGACACAGTTGACCACACTCTTTCCATCCATCCTCCCACTCTCCTCTTCTCATTTCTCCACCACCATACATTCCTCCCTATTCTGTCCGTTTTCTCTTTTTGTTTAGCCTTCAACCTTCCATTTTGCTCTCTTTCTTTCACCTCCACCATTTCTTAGCTTTGCACCACAATCATTTCACCATCAAACGACCACCTTGCTACCTCCCTCCTCTTCTTTTTCTCCACCGCTGCATCTAGCACCACCTTGTTGGAAAAGCAGGTTTAAAAATGTAGCGAAAAATAAATTTAGAGAAAACCATATTTCTAAATTTTATTTCCAAAATAAGATTTTAGTTGTGATATCTAAAGTAATAAACACTTAACATAAATTGTACCTATTCGAATTCATCTAGGATGAGCACTTTTACTGAGTAGTCTCCTCCGCTATCCTCAAGCTCACGCCTGCCGAGTGTGGGCTTGCTTCGAATAAAAAAATCACAAAAATTACAAGTGGGGTAATTTCGTAATTTCTTTAAACTTTTGGGTCAAGATGTAAATAAAAAAAATCTTTATTAGAGATTTTTTGAAATTATTTCTTCAGAGAATTTTCTCTGTACAACTTTCACTTGAATTCAAGTGTGTAAAATAATGACCCAAGCCACTCTTTATATAAGGAGAGTTTAGAGAGTTAAATTATGATTAAACATAATCATTTAATATTAAACTAATATAATATTTCTCAAGATAAATATTAGATTAAATTTAATATTAAGATAATAACTTCAATATTAAATTAATAAAATATTATTAAAATAAGTATAAAATTAAATTTAATATTAAACTATTAAAATAATATTATTTTTGAAATAGTTAATCTGACAAGTTCAATTATCCATTGGGTCAATTGTCTGACTTCAAAATTAATTTTAAAAAATACCATATTAATTTTAATTAATTTAATAAATTTAATTTTACGTGATCAAAATTAATTTTTCAAAAACCACTTACATTTTCCAAATTAATTTTTGAAGAAAATTTTGTAATCAAATTTTCTAGTTGAACAATTCTCACGACCACCTAAATTTAATTCCACATCGAATAAATCGACTGAATTAAATTATTTCCAAAGTCGTAGAATTTTTTTTTGATTCAATACAATTCGACCAAGTTTTTGTTGAGCTAGTGGAGGGACCAATCATACTTATACAGTTAGGCTCTAGTAATTGCAATTATGTCCAGAAGCATTGTTTTGATAATTCGCAATTACTTAATCATGGAGTTAGTCCACAAGAAATACCATGACTGAAAACTCCTTATTGTATACTCTTTACGAAAGAAATTTATCCAACGGCTTTGTCCAATGACCTCGTTATGTGTGTGTTACCCTCATATGATACCCTTGATTCTTTTGACTTAAAATCGTTCACTCAATACAATCTTATTTTATCTCATTGTCATCATTGTGTCTTCTTAATGATTAATATGAACACTATCAACAAATAACTGTGATAAATTACTCGTTCGAGAACAAGCAACCCGTGGCCATGTTCCATATTTATCAATCCACACAATGCCAATGAAAGGATATCCTTAACTCTTTAATTGATCTACGAATTCCATAGTTACTAGTAAATCCATGCCATACACAAGTCATGTACCCAAACATACCGGCTATGGGCTCGACCATCTTTAGAGCATAAGCCTTCACTTATATCAAAGCACATGAGTTGTATACACACGGTTACTGACTAACTCAATATTTAGGTAAATCACACCATAAACGTTACAAGTGAATTAATTCACAAATGGATTCAGAATTAATTCATCTTGGGTTCAGTAAAATGTATAATTATACCAATAAATACATCTATGTCTCTACCTGTGAAGTCAACTGCTCTGATAGCCAAGACTAGCCATCTCCTCAATTGGATTGTAGATGACATAATAATCCTTCTCAATATTTGAAACAAATGCTCACTTTGATTCTTTTACGAGATTACAAATTCATTTAGATTATCTACTGATGTAAGTTTTCTTTCTCGCAATGTAAACGTTCTTACAATGCCATTTATCTCTAGTTTGAACTTAGATAATCAATGAGCTTAATATTTGCTTGTCACATTTTCGCTATGCATGCAAAATATGAAAGACAAAAAATACAAAAGACATAATAGTGAAATGTGAAATTAACTTTATTTATTTATTCATCGTTCAAATAAATAGAAAACAGTTACATGTTTACTACAATATGGGCACATTTCCCAACAATCTCCTACTTGCCCTAGTAAAGTAAATGTGTCATGTTTTGCATTCCCATTTCCTCGACATATTTATTAAAACTCCTTGTTATAAGAGCCTTAGTAAACAGATCCACAAGGTTATCTTCAGAAGCTACTTTCATCACATCTACAATTCCTTCCGCTAATGCCTCTCATATAAAGTGATACTTTCAATCAATGTGTTTCGTCCTCTTGTGACTTATCATTTCCTTGGTATTAGTTATTACTGTACTATTATCATAATACAATGTTATAGCTTTTCCATACCAGGAATGACTTCAAGATCAATTAAGAACATTCGAAGCCGTTTTGCTTCTTTCATTGCCTCAAAAGCAGCCACATACTAGGCCTCCATAATAGAGTAAGCTATGCAAGTTTGTTTTACATTTCAATATACTATGTCTCTACTACCTAAAACGAATATATTTCCCTAATCAATTTCCTCAAATCTTTGCAAGTTTGGAAGTCTGAGGCTATGTATCCCTAGTTCTTTTAAGATACCTTAACATATGCTTTACAGCTTGTCAATGCTTGAGACCTGGATTCGCATGATATTGACTAACCACTCCTACTGCAAAACAAATATCTAGACGTGTGCAAAGCATCGCATACATAAGGCTTCCAACTTTCGAAGCATATGGAACCTTACTCATATGCTCTCTTTCTTCCATAGTCTTTAGATAGTCATCTAAAAAAAGATGAAAACCTAATGCAATTGGCTAGGCGCTCAGCTTCGCATCGGTCATTGCAAACCATTTCATTACCTGATCGATGTATGAAGTTGAGATAGAGTTATCATTTTATTCTTTCGATCCCTAAGGATTTGAATTCCAAGAATATAACTAGTTTCACACAAGTCCTTCATGCTAAACTGTTCAGCTAACCACAATTTAACCGATGACAATTCTCTTACATCATTTCTGATAAGTACAATATCATCAACATATAAAACAAGGAGACCACCTTTTTGTCCTTTATACGCTTGTAAACACAAGGTTCATCAGCATTTTGCTCAAATCCAAAAGTCTTGATCATTTGATTAAATATTTTATTCCATGAGTGGGATGCTTGCTTAAGTCCATAAATGGATCTTAGCTGTTTGCAAACTTTTTACTCCTTTCTTTTGACAACATAGCCAATGAGTTGAGCCATTTAAATGGTCTCATCAAGATAGTCATTCTAGAATGTTGTAATGAGAAGTGACGGTAGAACCGATTCGATTCTTGCATCATCATCCCCTCTATCGCGTGTCCATCATTATTGGAGTTTGGTAAGCCATGGAGATCTCATTTTTCTCTTAAAACTCGTGTTGTGGTTGTGTTGGTCCCTTTCCATTCAACCGTCTGTTGTTCGTGCTACTCCGTCGTGGTCCATTTCTCGGTACTGTCAAGAGGATGGTTGAAACCCTAAAACATTATTACAATTAAGTCTTAGGTTAAGCCATCAGATGCATGCCCAAGCCAAGACCACTACAATAAAACAAGTTATTAGCGGCACTTTTAGCGGCGTTTGTATAGAAAACGCTGCAAAAGGTAAAGCAATAGTGGCATTTATAAAAAACGCTGCAAAAGGTAAAGCAATAGCGGCATTTATAAAAAAACGCCGCTAAAGGTTAGAGCATTAGTGGCGCTTGTGAGAAAGCACCGCTAAAGATCAGTGCATTAGCGGCATTTGTGGGAAAGCGTCACTAAAGGTCAGAGCATTAGCGGCGCTTGTGATAAAGCGTCGCTAAAGGTCAGAGCATTAGCAGTGCTTGTGGGAAAGCACCGTTAAAGGTCAGAGCATTAGCGGCGTTTTCTCATAAGCGCCGCAAAAAGTCATTTCATTCATTTTCAAAACCAATGAGAATTTTTTTATAAAAAAAGTGAGCTTGTTTCTCATTAGTTGTTTCAGAATCACACGGATCAGAAAAACTAATTTTGAACCATCGAATAAGTTCCCATCTAACGGCACTTATTCATTGCTCGATCCACACCATCTGACCCAAATCCACCATTGTAAAACACTGATACATCGTCTTCTTCCTTGATCTTCCTTGTACCAATCGATATCCTCTAATTTAAGTTAAGAGTTTTAAGTTAACGAAGCATTTGTGTCGGTTCAAAGTAATGGAATCTTCAGGAAAAGTAAAGAAGGGAGACGGGGGAAGGAAAGGCGGTGCCCAAAAGAGAAACCCCATTTGGATTTTAAGTTCTGGGGGAAATGGCTAGAGTAAGAAAAAAAAACTTCAGCAAAAGGTTACCTATTCGACGGTTTGCGTCTCTGTCGCTGACTTCTTTAATAATTTTGTCCCAAAACACTCCTCTTCTCGTCCGGCTCCATCTCCGATCAGGTTGAAGGTGGTTATATTTTGTCCCAAAACATTTCCAAGCCAGTGTGCGTTTCTCCTTAAGATTCTAGTTTAGCTGCTGAGATCCAAGAACAACAGAGTTTGTTGAAAACCTATCAGGATATGGTTAAGAAATTTTAGTCTGCAATTCAGAACAAGGATTCTCAGATTCGATGGTTGTAGCATCAAATTGAAGATGCAAATACCTTGCCAGCTAAATTATTTTTCTTTTTTTATTTTTCTTTCCAGATTTTAGCAAATTGAATATGCAAATACCTTGCCAGCAAATTGAAGTTGCAGCAGCTAAACCTATGTGGATATGTTTTATTTTTCTTTCCAGATTTTAGCTAAATCATTGCTTTTTTTAACTTGAATTTTTGGCGGTGCAGATGTAAGGGATGAAATATCGAACGTTCATCATTAATGAAGTTGATAACTTACATCAACAAGGTTTCCCTGTGATTTTCCTTTAAGTTTTAGAGAATTTGTTTTCATTTACTTGTTATGTCTCATTTTGTTGTTCATGAATATCTTTTTAAATTTTCAACATTTTCATAAATTATCACATTTCTTTTAACTTTTTAAAGGAAGTCCATTAAGCGTTAATTCGTTGAATTTGTTTGAGATTTTCTAGATTTTAGTTTAATTAACTTAGTAGCCTTTGTTCATTTTTTTTCTGTGGAAAAGTTGAAAGAATTTAATGTGCAAAAGTGTCATTAATTCATGGTGATTTTGAACAACCATATAGCTTTCTCATTTATAGCATCAAAAACCTTATTGGGAGGTTTACATCAATTTCTCCAATCTAATGCATATTTTACATTTAGATCCACTATCCATCTCATTTGAAGTGCATCATATGTTCTAATTCTTACCACTTTGCTACTAATATTGTTATCCACTATCCCAAAAAATATGATGCATTAAACTTAGAATATAATTGGGATAACAGTTTCTAATGGAAAAAATGGCATCCCTGATTCCCTGTATTAATAAAAGAACATTTGTTTACCTTCTTGGTTTGGGTATATTTTCTTTTCTATTACATGCTATTTATTGTTGTAAAGAAATATATATTTATTATTGTAATTAATTTTGGTGCTTCTCTCTTTTGTTACAGATATCGATTGATTGGAAAGATATTGGGGTGGCTATTTCACCATTCTTTAGAACCTGCACAGGAATTTGCACCATGTTAGTTCTTTTATAGAAACTGTTTTGAGTTTTCTTTTTGGTCTTTAATGGGTTAGGTGTTAAGGATTGTTGGATTCTTGCCGAATTGTTTTGCTTTGTGCTGATCTTTAGGCTTGGACCTATTAGTACTGAGTTAAAGTAATTGAAGCTTACGGTTACTAGAAAGCGTGCTGTCAGACCAACTGATACTACTCGGCCTGATGAGGTGAAGTGTGTTCTCTGGTCTTTAGGCTCGTTTCATTTTATTTTTTGGCGTCTTAGATTAAACTTGTTTTTCAAGTTATGATAAAACTATTCAGCTCACTTTAAAGTTCTTGTTATTAAAAATTGAAATATGTTCATGCCATGCCTAACCTAACCAACTTGACTTTTGTTAATCTAAAATTTCAATTTTTTTATGAAATAAAACTAGTATTTGTTCTTTGTCTAACTAGGCGAATTATATTATAGAACTCTTCACTATTTTTAAGTCTAGAAACTGAATAACTAAACAGAACTGTATTCATTTTGTTGTGGCTTACAGAGAGTTTGGTTTAATTTGTTTTCTTCATTTAACTACAATAATTTGATTCGGTAAACTTCTATTAAAACTGTGCTGAATTTAACTGAATACACTAATTTTTAAGAGAACGCATGATCAGGAAGGTGTTTAAGTTGGCAGTGAGTCACTTGGTAATAGCCATCTGTCATGGAGTTGGTGTGTTTTTGAGTTATTCACACATAATATCTTTTGGGAATATTCAAACTTCCCTTTCTTGTTTGGTTTCTATTAATCGATGGTTAGAGATGTTGTGGAAGTAAATGAAATGTGTATCCTAATGTGCAGTGTTTAGTGTTGTGTGGTTGAATGTATACTATTTGGTACCATAAGCTTAGCAATCATATTTTATATTTTGTATTTACTATTTTAACAACCATTGTTGATTTAGAGTTATTGTCGTGTTCAACAGGTTGATGGAACTGGTGCTGAAGAGAAAACTGATATTGACAAGAATATGGCAGTGATGTTTGGAATTTTAAGGAGAAAGAGACAAGCTTTTAATGGAATGCAAGAAGAAAATGGGAACTAAGTCAAACATTGCTACTCCTCTAATAAACCACTAAACATCATTTTAAGATGTTACAGTGGGAGAACATGATCATAAATATTATGTAAAATCCATTTGTATTAATCCTTTGGAGATTCTATCATCCTCTCTTAGTAGCATGTAACTTTTGTTATTCAATGACTAATGAAGTTTAGCTTTCCTTATATTTTATCCAAAAAAAAAATTCATTCAACAAAGAACTTTGAAATCGGAGACAAGATTGTTAGAAGGGATAAGCAAAAATTCAATTGAAAATGGATTTGAATTTATAGGAAAAAATATTGAAAATTCGGGTTCTATAGCGGCGTTTCTACGGATCATGTTCTTTAGCGGCGTTGCGAGAAAAGCGCCACTAAAGAACATGTTTTTTAGTGGCGTTTGTATGAAAAGCTCCACTAAAGATCATGTTCTTTAGCGGCATTTTTAGGAAAAGCGCCGCTAAAGACCATGTTCTATAATGGCGTTTGTTAGGAAAGCGCTGCTAAAGACCATGTTCTTTAGTGGCGTTTGTGGGAAAAGCGCCACTAAAGACCATGTTCTTTGGCGGCGTTTGTGTGAAAGGCGCCGCTAAGATCATGTTCTTTAGCAGCGTTTTTGGGAAAAGCACCGCTAAAGATCGTGTTCTTTAGCGGCGTTTTTGTGACGCCGCGACTTTTAATGTTTTAGCAGCGCTAATAAGCGCCGCTATAGACCTAAAAAAACGCCGCTAAAAACCTGTTTTCTTGTAGTGGACCCAACTAATGGCCAAATTAGTAACCCAATTTGTAAGCCCAAATGTGAGTGACCCAAACCCCATATACCCAAAACCAAGACCCATTTCGGTGAGCCCACTTTTGACAAAATCTAAGCTCACGTCTGTGAGACCCATACCCATTGACCCGACCTGATTTGTGTAATCAACCCGAACTCAAACCCAATCCTGACCCGTTGACAGAACCGATGACTGTTGACTTTGACCATTGATTGTTGACCATTGACTATTGACTGTTGACTTTTTCTTACCACCTTTGACTTGACATTTTTTGACATATTGATTTTGATTTCACAGTCCGTTTCATCAAATTCGAACTCAAAATCCCTATTTTACTATTCACAACTTATTGTACTTAGTAATTTCTGAGAAAGTTGAATAAAAAATTTGACTTGTGATATTTTGTGTTTAGGTGATCATGACTCTAAGGCCGATGAGTTAACACCTTAAATTTTGAGAGTTTCATGCGAAAGTGGAAATGAAATTATGTTTATCCATAAAGAATCTTTCAAGAAAGATTCATATTGTGGAAGACTAACTTCCTCAAGCATACTTAAAGGACCATCTTCAAGAGTCTAGTGATTCTTTCTTGGTTAATATGACCAAGTCTAAAGTGCCATAGGTACTCCTCATTATAGTGAGAAGTTTTAAGCTTTTTATTCACTATTTCAGTTTGAAACATCGAGTTGTTATTTGTTTTGATAAAGTAAAGATGTTTTCTATTCATCCATTATAGACTAAAAATGATTTCTGCGAATAGTAGTCCCTTTATTGAATGCCACGATATAACTATCATAAAATAAACATGATACAGAAATTAAATTCCTCTTAAAATGAGGTACGTAAAATACATTCTTTAAAACAATCTTCCTAATATTATCAAAGTGTAAAATAACTTCTCCCATTGCTTTTGTAAATGAGGTACGTAAAATACATTCTTTAAAACAATCTTCCTAATATTATCAAAGTTTAAAATAACTTCTCCCATTACTTTAGTTGAAACATAGCTCCCATCTTCGGTCTACAACGAGAGGCTCCTATGACGTAGACTTCTTGTTTCGCTGAACCCTGTAAAGAAGCACACACATGGTTAGTGGCTTTAGAATCAATAATCCAATTGTTAATTAATTCTTTCACTAAGCAAGCTTCAACCATAAAGAGTTCCATACCTTTGCCCTTTCGGCTAGGTAATCCAAATACTCCTTACAATTTGATCTGAAAAGCCTTTTCTGTTGCAAAAGAAACATTTGATCTTTTTAAGATCTTTTGACTTCTTAGCCTTCTTCCTATCTACAGAGGTTGAACTAAAGACTTAGTTAGTTTCTTATTTCCCTTACCTTTTTGCTTCCCCTTAGAGGATGAGGGGCTCACACTTAAGTTTGCTTCAAGTTTCTCCTGAACAAACTTACCACCACTCAGCATCAACTCATAGGATTGTAATTCCTTCATGAGTTGAGTCAAGATAAGTGCCTTATTCCCCAAGTTGTAAGCGACCCTAAAACCAACAAACTCCTTGATTAAGGATTTAACACTTTTTCAATTTGAGTGTTCACATCTAGTTCAGCCTCAATGTCCTCCGCTTCCGCAAAGAATCCCTTAAGTTTAAGCATATGTTATTTGATCGGAGTATCAAGTTTCTGTTGAGAGTTCATCAAATTTGTAATAGTGAGTTGCCAAGCCAATACGACTTGGGCTTCGAGCAAATCCTCCAAAGTTGTCATGATTTCCTTGGCGGTACGTAAATTCCCATGTTGCTTTTGCAACATAGTACTCATGCTCTCTAACATATAACATTGAGCAATGGAGTCAAAATCTCTACAGCGATTTCTTGCTTTGGGTTGAGCTTCAGGAGGGCACATTTCATCAAGAACGAATTTGTGTTTCTCACAGCTAATAACTATCAACAAGTTCCATTTCCATTCTAGAAAGTTATCCCCATTTAATTTATTCTTAGTAAGAATGCTAATTAGAGGAGTAGGAGAAATATTTGAACTGAATAAATAAAGATTACTAATTATTATCTTTGTATTAAGAAAATATTTTTCATTTCAACAACATATCAAGAATGTAGTATGATACATGCGTCTTGTATTAAAACCTTGAAAAAACAATTTTTCGTTGCTAGGATCATTCTCACACCCATCAACCATGTTGCCTTAGGGTTCCATGATTAACTAGCAAGAACATGGATTACATCCAATCAGATCGTGAATCTTAATTTCCAAGACTCTTTATGAACTAATGATCATTTAAAATTTGGCCATCATCTCTAGCTTAAATATCGTTTCTTGGGAAACTATTTAATAAGAGATGATCTTGAGTGTGTAACCATTGACTCAACACCCATCATGAATATGCTTTCATTTGTGAGTCATTGATAGCATTAGAAATAACACCTATTTTCTCCCTAAATTTGAATATTATTTGTCTCTTTTGTACCATATTTAAAATGCATGTTAGGCATTTCATACTTAGTATTTATGTTTTCTAACTCATTCATGCTTGGTTTAAATTCTAGTTATTATATTTTTTTTTGCACTAATGTTGTCACATGCAGCATATATATTGTGTCTTAAAATTTTCAGTGCAAGGATCCACTTCAAAAGACCAAAGCTAAAAAGAATCTGAAAATGCAGCCACAAATTCTGCTTGAAATTGTGACTAGAAATGTCACTGCTTAGGAATCTTTACTTGAAAGGAGAGAATTCAAGCTGCAATTACAACTGGAAGCACCAGCATAAGGGAAAACCACATTGTCGCCACAATTGAAGGTTTCAAATTGCGTGTAAAGATGTCGCGACTATCTGCAGACCTATAAAGTTCACACCAGATCTGCGTGAGTGCACAGCTGGACTGTAACAAACTTTTACAACTGCAATTGGATCTAGATTTGAGAAGAGAGAAGATCTTCCATTCTTGAAGCCTATAAATAGAGGAGAAAAGATAAAGAAAGATATCAAGAGGTAGAGGAATTAAATTCTACAAATACTTTGTGTTCTTGGAGGTTTAAGCTAGAGAACGGTGAGCTGATTGATTGAAGGAGTAACCACTACTGACGAGGAGTGCTTGATGCAACGCAAGAGAAACGGTTAAGGAATAGTCCTAGTAGTCTAGAGATAGTAAGCTTCGATGTATTTGTTAACCCTTCTTTTATATTGAAGAATTATTCTTAACACTTGAATGAATATAAGAATATCTTTCAATGTTTAAAAACCGTTGCTGATTAGGGTTTCAGTGTCTTACTATTCATTTATCACTGTTCATTTTCATCATCATGTTATTCAACTTTATTTAATTAAGAATTTCACTCCACACGTCATATATCTTCATTCAATCATAAACATAATTCAACAAGGGCAAAAAGGTCTTTTTAATATTTTTGGAGACTTTTATCGGTACTTGTTGGACAAGTATCAATAGTTGACAAGTTCGTAAACAGTTTAAGAATAGTGCAGACTTCTACCGATACAAGTGATAGTTCTACCGATACAAGTGTCTCTTCTACCGATACAAGTGTCTCTTCTACTGAAACAAGTCTAACTTCTACTGCACTAAAAACTCCAGAGAGCTAAAAGTCTTACCCTGCAACTTTTACCAATACAAGTGTACAAACTACCGATACTTCTAAACACATAACTATTGATACTTGCTATTCAACTACAGATACAACCTAAGTCAGTGAACAACCTCTCTCCTACCCAGTACTTCTATCGATACATCCATGGGTTCTACTGAAACAAGTATACAGAACTCAAGAATCATGTCAAAACACAAGTTTAACAACAAAAACATTCATGACTTGAATATGCATTAAGTCAACAACATAAAATACATAGATTTCAAGTCATTACATAATACTTTTAAGTCAATACTCCAACTTGCACAACATGCTTTACTACATTCAACATTCCATAAACATAACAAGGTTTTCACAATCTCAATTACATAAAGCAAAAGATAACATCATCCTAGTACATGCCATAAGACCGAGTGATGTAAAAACTACCAACGAGTTCAGCAATAGTGTGACTTTGAAGAGCTGATGATGATCCGATCTTCAATCAACAAAACGATATACAAAACAATAACATCTTTGGTAAGTTTCATAGCTTAGTAAGTTTGATAGTATAAAGAGTTACCAAACATTTGTATAAAGCAGCTGTAGCTCAACCGAGCCAGGATAATATCATTGCTTCCTCATGTCAATTATAAATTTTCACTTTTCTGTTAGCAGTACCCGATGCTACTCACATGAGCTGTCGAGGACTCGCAACATATACGGTACCGCAGCCATCGGTACGGTGTTTGTCTGTAAACTGTTCCCTAACGGTGTTGCTCACACGAGCTATCGGGAGCATGCATAAAGCATAAGTCCCAACCATCGAAAGGCCTATAATCCATTTAGGATTCATATCTCTTTTCTGAATCACGATGCTGCTCACACGAGCTATTGAGGACTCGTAACATATAAGGTACCTCAGCCATCGCGTCGATATCTTTCAACGGCTTAAAGCCTACTATCTCTTTCGTTTCATTTCTTTGATTTCTTAAATTTCAAGTGCTTCCAATTGTTAAGCAATGATAATATATATACAATAAATGTTTAAGTACAAATTTACATTACGAACTTATCGGGCTAAATTGCAGTTACAATTAGACTTCAGGGATTACTCCGCTAATTTCCCTTTTCCCCAATTTGAAGCACGATCGTAGTCTACATCCACAAATCTAGACCTTTCAACACAAAACATGTAAAATCACCCATTTCCTTCTAGGTACCTTCTAACCGAACACTCATTATTCAAATAAAATCCTCACCAACCCCTTTATTTCAATAAAATACACCCAATTTCTCTATCTTTGCATTTTAGTCCTTAATCTCTAATTTCATTGAAAATCACTTTACAAAACCCATGAATCTATTCATCAAAAATACAAATCTACTCATAGCTTCCAAGAACAAGTATTTTCAACAATGCCAAGTTCAATAACATTTAACAGATTCACAAATTGATCCTTAAATAAGCTAAATTATGCTAACACGAACTCAAAACATAAAAATTACTAAAAACAATTAACATTTGCTTACTCAAATCAAAGCTCAAACTTTAGGATGAAAACCCTAATTCCTCTTGCCCTAGTCGTGTAGAAGAAGAAGAAACAAGTGAAATTTTCTATTTTTCTTCTTTTAATTTCCTTTATATACTAAAGGGTAATTTTGTAAATAATTAGACTACCTTAATTAGTTTAATTAATCACTTGCTTAACATTAATAAATCCTAACTTTAATCATAATATCCCACGATAATCCACCCACTAACATATTTTAGGTTAATTTACTCATTTGGTCCTTCCAATCACTTAATTCTACTTTTACACCTTTCACGATTTAATTATTTTCATTCAATTAACTATCTAAATATTAGAATTTCCTAACTGAATTTTAATATGATGCTAAAGATGTCGTAAATAATTAAATAAATAAATTAATGACTCAACTTGTCGTTATTGTGATCTCGAAATTACTTTTCTGACACCACTGAAAATCGGGCTGTTACAACTCTCCCCCTTAGGGAAATTTCGTCCCAAAATTTCTTACCAGCATAAAAGTTGGGGTATTGCGGTCTCATGGAAGCCTCTGTTTCCCATGTGGCTTCCTCTAACCCATGACGATTCCACAATACTTTCACCAATGGTACTCTTTTGTTTCGTAGCTCTTTTACCTCGTGAGACAAAATCTTAATCGGTTCTTCTGAGTAAGACAAATCCGGCTGTATCTCAACCTCACAAGGTGTAATTACATGAGAAGGATCTGATTTATACTGTCTTAGCATCGAAACATGGAACACGTTATGGATCTTTTCAAGTTTCAGAGGTAAGGCCAGTTTATAAGCTACAAGACCAACCTGTTCGACTATCTCATACACTCTGATAAATCGGGGACTCAACTTTCCTTTTTTGCCAAACCTTAGCACCTTCTTCCAAGGTGAACTCTCAAGAAGACTCGGTCTCCCACTACAAATTCAATATCTGTCCTTTCAAGATTTGCGTATCACTTCTACTGGTCAGACGATACTTTCAAGCAATCGCGGATCACCCGCACTTTGTCTTCTGTCTCATGAATCAAGTCAGTTTCAACCAACTTAGGTTCGCTCAACTCCGACCAATATAGGGGTGTTCTGCATTTCCTATCGTATAATGCTTCAAACTGTGTCATTTTAATACTAGACTGATAGTTGTTATTATATGCAAACTCTACTAGCAACAGATATTTCTCCCAACTTCCCTTAAACTCAAGTATACAGCACCGTAGCATATCTTGAAGAATCTGTATTACCTTCTCTGATTGTCCATCCATTTGCAGATGATATGCAGTACTGAAATTCAGTTTGGTTCTTAAAGCCTCATGCAACTTTCCCCAAAACCTCGAGGTAAAACGTGGATCGCTGTCAGAGATAATAGACACAAGCACTCCATGTAGTCATACGATCTTGGACACATATAATTTAGCCAACCTCTCAAGTGGATAATCCACCGGGATAGGAATGAAGTGAGCTAACTTAGTAATCTACCTGCAATTACGCAAATCGAATCTTTCTTTCTCGGTGTTACCTGAAGTACTGTAACAAAGTCTATAGTAACCTGCTCCCACTTCCATTCTAGGATGGAAATCGGTTGTAGTAACCCAGATGGTACTTGATGCTTTGCTTTCACTTGCTGACATATAAGGCATCTAGTCACAAACTCTGAAATCTCTCGTTTCATACCCGACCATCAATACATTTTCTTCAGGTCGTTGTACATTTCACACTCCCCGAGTGAATGGAATAAATACTGCTGTGAGCTTCTATTAGAATGTCTCATCTCAAATTTGGATCATCCGGAACACACATCCTATCTTTGTAATACAACATACCCTCTATATCTACTGTAAACCCTATAATGACTTCACTCTGTATCTGCCCCTTTTTAGCAATAACCTTTGGATCATTTCCTTGAAATTTTTGAATCCACTGTAGAAATAATGGTCTCGTCTTAAGTTTAGTAGTAACAAAACCATTATTCTCCAAAGACAACTGAGCGTTCAATGCTCTCAGTGCAAACAATGATTTTCGGCTTAAGGCATCGGCAACAACATTAGCCTTTCTCAGGTGATAGTCAATCACAAGGTCGTAATCTTTTAACAACTCTAACCATCGACGCTGTTGCAAATTCAACTCCTTCTACATCATCAGATATCTCAAACTCTTATGGTCAGTAAACACATGACATCTCTGTCCATAAAGATAGTGACATCAAATCTTTAATGCAAAGACTATAGCAGCTAACTGCAGATCATGAGTCGAATAATTCTTTTCATGTGACTTTAACTAATGAGATGCATAAGCTATCACTTACCCATCTTGCATCAAAACACATCTCAATCCACTCAAAGACGCATCGCTGTAAATAATGAACACCTTTCTCGACTTTGGCTGCGTCACCGAAGCATCAATTAACAACTTTTTCAACTGATAGAAACTTTGCTAGCACTTATCAGACCAAACGAACTGGATATTTTTCTGTAGCAACTTCGTCATCAACAAAGCTATGATAGAGAAATATTTAATGAACCAACGATAATAACCTGCCAATCCCAGGAAACTGCATACCTCGGAGACATTCTTCAATTCTTTCCAATTGAGAATAACTGAGACTTTGCTTGGATCAACCCATATTCCTTTCGAAGATACTACGTGTCCTAAGAACCCAACCTCTTCGAAGCCAAAATTCAAATTTACTGAATTTTGCATACAACTGCTTTTCTTACAAAGTCCGTAACACTTCTCTCAAATGTTAAGTATACTCTGATTCTGTCTTGGAGTAGATCAATATGTCATCAATAAACACAACTACAAACCTATCCAACTGAGGCTGAAATACTCTGTTCATCAAACCCATAAATGTTGTGAGGGTCTTAGTCAACCCAAACGACATACCCAGGAACTCATAATGACCATACTGGGTCCTGAATGTCATTTTCTATATATCACAGTCTTTCACTCGTATCTGGGACTGGAGATCTATCTTGGAAAATACGGTTGCACCTTTTAGTTGATCAAATAACTCATTGATCCGAGGCAACAGGTACTTCTTCTTGATTGTCACCTTATTCAATTGCCTGTAATCTATAAACATCCACATCGATCCATCTTTCTTTTTGATGTGAGCATGGTCACATCATGTTATGATGCAATTCAAAGATATCGAGATTGGCCCGAACACGAGGGGCCCAAGTGCAAAATGAAACATTTCACAGGCCTGATTGATTATTGGGATAATGTTTTTAAGGACTTTTTAATTTTATTTAAGTTTTATTTTAGTTTAATAAGTGTTTGCATCTTTAATTATGTCTTGCACTAAGTGTTTTGCATTTAAATTAAGTCATTCATAAAAGCATCTCCTATGTTTATTAAAATTGTGATTCAATTATGTCATGCATTATTAATCTACATCTTTTAAATATGACATGCATTATGTGATATGCATTTAATAAAGTCGTGCATTATGTAATAACATCCATTAACTCTCATGATTAGTTAAGTTTGCATCATAAATAATGACATGCATTAAGCAACTTAAATGTTAGTTAAATATGCATCATAAATCCTATCATGCATTTTGTAACTCCCATGTTAGTTAAAGTTTGCATCATTAAATCAAGTCATGCATTTAGTAATTCATTAGTTCATTCAGTTTGCATCTTTAAACCATTCATTAAAAACATCTTGTGTGTTTGTTTAGTTTAAAAATGAGTTAGTGTGTTTATTTTTATTATAAATAGGGTGTTTTAAGTTAAATAAGAATTTGAACAGGTTGCAAATGTTTAAATATTCATTTATTCTTATCTAGGTGATTGTTCAATTCATTTTAGCTTATTGGCATGTTTAAATTGTCTTAATTCATGTTTAATATGTTTTAGGAATGATTTTTGGCTGGTAAGAAGATCTAGGGACGTTCACATACAAAGGTTGTTCAGTTTTGGCATGAAAAGCTTTGCATTTGGTCACTTAATTTGCTGGTACAAGAAGAGGACATTTTTGGTGGATTTTGAAGGTGAATAAATGCACAAAATTCATTCAAGAATCAGCTTTCAATATTGATGCATTATGACTATTCAAATGGACCAAGAGTGGCTCTTAAAATCTGATCGGTTTCAAGCACTTAAAGGCCAATTCATGGCATCACAAGCAATAAAGACAACTAGTTATGGAAGATGAAGGGACTACAAACAACACCTTTAAGGACCATTAAGCTTTCATAAAGAAGATGACTTTTAAGCTAACCATGGACTATGAAAAGACAAGACCTCTCATCTACTCAAAGACAAGTGAAAAGACATGACTTTTGGGTTAGCCATCATGAGTTAAATCAAATTTATGGTTTGTTTTTAAGTTAGTTAAATGATCAAATTTTAAATGTTTCATTTTGCATCTAAATGAAACTTAAATAAAATTAAAAAGTCCTTAAAACCATTATCCCAATAATCAATCATGCTTGTGAAATGTTTCATTTTGCACTTGGGCCCCTCGTGTTCGGGCCAATCTTGATATCTTCAAATTGCATCATAACATGATGTGACCATACTCACATCAGACCCTCTTGAAAAATATTTTTCCTCAAATCGGGCCATTTTCTCGTAAAAAATCTTTCACGGTCACGACCCCCTTTGGTCATGAACTTGACAAAATCACTTCCAAAAACCTAGAAATCAAACATAGTTTGAAAAGAAAGAAAGTTAATTGCAATCCCTCCCTCTTTATAATGATTCAATTTCATGTTGTCACCTACACATGTGTGAAACCAATCAGTGACATTAGGAAGTAAAAGCACAGAATATTTTTCCAGAACCCTTTTCAAAGTTTGAATGTGAAATCCAACACTGAATCAAAGACATAAGCTTGCCTTACCTTTTCAAAATAACTAAAAAATTCCATCATTGCCAACATGGAAGAATCATAAAGCATTTAAAAGTTATTCACATAGTCATGCAAACCAAAATTCCAATGCTTAGTTTCCTTCAATAAAATAGACGAACAATCTCTGGGATTGAACACGCGGTTTTGATTACTTATCTCAAGAGGCAACAAAAGTTTTTCTTTGAACAACAATTCACGCATGTTAATTAGAGAAGATTTAGACATAGGCATGTTCCAACATTCAAAACTCTCATAATTCCTTCGAATAGGCAAAGATATCCACAAAACTTTCTCACATTGATTTAAAGAATTCTCATAATAATTAAAATCTAGTAGATTAAGTTTTTTTACGTGAAAATTTTTTATCACACACAATAATCAAATTTTGCAGACATCTAGTTGGACCAAATACATCAATGGCTATATCATCTTCTAATTTAATGTCACTTGAACCAACAGGAAACAAGTCATGAGAAAAAAATTTTAAATCATTACTTGAAATGAACCCATCTACAAGATTCAAAGAATAACAAGACAGATCATTGTAAAGAAATCTTTGGAGAACATAATCATCGAAAGATTTTTCAACAATATTCAAAGAACACTGAATTGATTGGATATCAATAAATGTCTTACCTTGTTTGCCTTCCGTATCTTGTGGATCGATGTCACTTTCAAACTTACCTTTGTCAACCACATGGAATCGTCTTTCGTTAGGAAGGTAATGAAGTCAACACTCGTTTATTGAAACTTTAGAAACCTGAGATGAAGAAATTTCATAATGCAAACTCTTATGTGGGTTAGTTAGGACGTTCCTCACTACTGCTTGATTTTTTCAATCTTACTTTCTTCTTCTTCTCTCTTGCACTCTTTTCCAATTTTGTTTTCAGGCTCACAATTTCTTTCAATCTCTCTTTCTTTTTCATTCTCTTTTCTCACACACTCTCTTTTTATTTCCTTTTCTTTTTCCCTCATTTCTTTTTTTCTTCTCTCAATCTCCTTTATTTTTCTTTCATTTTCTTTCATCAAAAATTCTTCTCTCTCTCTTTTCTCAATTTCTTTTTCTCCACACTTTTACTTTCTTTACCAAATGTGGTGGAAATGATAGAATCCGAACGAATGGACTTTCTTTGCATATGAATGGAATGATTGTCATAGGAAGCACATATTTCCTTTCTTGGTTGCAAATTCACAGATGGATACCTTGGAACGCATGAGGTAACATTTGTGTAATTATTGAGTGCACCTTCATGTTTGTCACCTTAGGAGGTTTCAAACTTGCGATCCACTTTGCTGCGGCTTGAATTCCATGATGAATAGGAATCAAGATGTGGCACTCTCCTAAATGAATCTTTTCGCTCTTTTTGCACAATGGACTCCTTCGATGATCTTACTTCCACACGACCAATTCTTTTATGCACTTTTTCGAATCCAGATCACACAATACTATGCATTTCTTTCATCAAATCTTGAAGTTCTGAATCTAAAAGTTCTTCTTGAAACATGATTGATTGAAAATAAAATTAAAAACAAAAGAATTTGAAATAAAAGATGAATACCTTACCGATACAAATCCTCACGAGTCACTCGGAAAAAAATTTTCACTACACAATTCTTTGTCTTTTTTTCTCTCTCGGATGCTCTCACCACACTCGTGCCTTTTTCCACTCATAATTTCCTTTCGTAAGCTCTTAAGAGAACTAAAAGAACTCTTTCAATCCTTTTGAAAGTTGGCAGCCTGGAAAAATTGCCTTATCGTTTTCACGGGTGCTTGCAACAAGAACAAATGTTAGAAAGCTCACAGAAATGATGGAAGTTACTCGGAATTGCTCGGAATGTTTTCAATAGAAGACAAGAACAGAAATTGATTTTTTTATACTCGAATTTTTTTCTTCTTTCGATTCTTTTTTTTTTCTTTTTTTAATTCAAATTTTTCTTCTTTTTTTCCAAACTTCGAATTTTTTTTATTTTTTTCAATATTTCGATTTTTTTCTTTTTTTTAATTTTTTTCACTTTTTGGAAACACAAAATAACAGTAAAGATAGAATCGAACCTAATTTCAAGATTCTCGAGCTTTGATACCAAATGATGTGAGCTCCAAACTTTGAATGTTCGAAAATAACTTGTTGGAAGAATCGTCTTGAAATGGTTCACAAAGTGAAAGCCTTAATTTGAAGCACTTGAATTCTCTAAGGAATCATAGCTATATTAAAACTACGACCCGCTTAAACTTGACCATATACTCGAATCTTGGTGTATCAAAGTCGCCACACCTCGGGATGGTAAATAGAGTGATAAGACAAATTTTGAACGCCACAAATTTTGAAAAAAGTTTGATAAGTTCGAACAGTTCAATGTAGAACCAAGAGAAAAATATTCTCACAAATGATTTGAATTCAAGCAAAGTTTTCTCCTTTAACATAGTGATTTAGGAAGAAATTTATAATAAAAATAAACACACTAACTCATGTTTAAACTAGATAAACACACATGATGTTTTTAATGAATGGTTTAAAGATGCAAACTGAATGAACTAATGGATTACTAAATGCATGACTTGATTTAATGATGCAAACTTTAACTAACATGGGAGTTACATAATGCATGATAGGATTTATGATGCATATTTAACTAAGATGTAAGTTACTTAATGCATGTCATTATTTATGATATAAACTTAACTAATCATGAGAGTTAATGGATGTCATTACATAATGCACGACTTTATTAAATGTAGATCACATAATGCATGTCATATTTAAAAGATGTAGATTAATAATGCATGACATAATTAAATCACAATCTTAATAAACATAGGAGATGCTTTTATGAATGACTTAATTTAAATGCAAAACACTTAATGCAAGACATAATTAAAGATGCAAACACTTATTAAACTAAAATAAAACTTAAATAAAATTAAAAAGTCCTTAAAAACATTATCCCAATAATCAATCATGCCTATTAAATGTTTCATTTTGCACTTGGGCCCCTCGTGTTCGGGCCAATCTCGATATCTTCGAATTGCATCATAACATGATGTGACCGTGCTGACATCACTTTTTCACGAATAACACGGGCGCACCCTAAGGTGATACACTAGGTCGTATGAACCCTCTATCTAACAATTCTTACAGTTGAGCTTTCAACTCTTTCAATTTGATTGGTGCCATTTTGTATGGTGGAATTGAGATCAAAACGGTACCAGATAGCAAATCAATACCAAACTCTACCTCTCTAGTTGGTGGCAAACCAGGTAATTCTTCTGGAAACACATCTGTATACTCATTAACAACTGGTACCTATTTTAACTCTATTCTCAAACCTTGTGTATCAAGTATGTATGCTAGGAATGCTTTACAGCCTTTACGAACCATCTTCTGTGCTGAAATAGTTGAAATCACCCTAGTTTCACTGTTCAATCTGTCGGACTCAACTGTAATCACTTCACCTGTTAGGCATTTCAAACTTATCTGGATTTGCTTGAAAATTACTACTGCATCATGCTCAGATAACAAATCCATACCTAAGATCACGTCAAAATCGATGAATGACAATAACATTAGATCAGTAGAAAATTCACAGCCCTGGACTTTCAATTGAAATTTACGACAAACCAAATTAACAATGACATTATGACCCAATAGGCTTGTGACTTGCACATCAAATTCAATAGACTCAACAAACAATTTCTTATCAGTAGCTAAGGCAGTGCAAATATATGAATGAGTCGATCCCGGGTCAATCAAAGCACACACAATATCATTAAAAAGATAAAATATACTAGTCATAACATCGGGAGCAGTAGCCTCTTCTCTAGTTCTGATGGCGTAACTCCGTGCAAGTTCTCAAGCTTTCGACCTGCTTACATTATCTTTGTTTTCATTTCGATTTCCACCAACACTACTATCCTGCCCCCGGCATCTACCTTTTTGTACGGTAATTGAAGGATTAACACTCCGATCTTCCTTTGCTTCAGAATTCATCGAGCAATTTCACATGAAGTAATTGGTACCTCCACATCGGAAACAAGCTCCCTTAATTAATCGGTATTCACCTGAATGGATTCTTTTACAATGCTCGTACACCGATTTTGGCTCGTTACATACACTAGCCACACTGTCAACTAGTTGATTCTAAAATCTGGATTCTAGTGGTCCTGATCAGCTCCTACTCATAAAGCCGAAAGAGATTGCTCCTCGGACTTCACTATCTCTGAATTTCTTCGGTGGTGGCATTGAGAAGGTTCTAGTAGGATTCTCCTTCCTAAAATCTTGAAATATCTTCTCTCTCTGTTTCTTTTGGTTGTATACTTCCTCCATTTTCTGTGCTCTGTCTACCAAGATGAAAAATGGTCGTATTTCTGAACCACCAACCATCATCTTTATTTCATCGTTCAAACCGTCCTCAAATCGGACACATATAGCCTCTTCTGTAGGTACAATCTCCCGTGCACATTTTCTAAGAAATATGAATTCTCGTTCATACTTTGCCACCATCTTGTTCCCCTGTCTCAACTTTAGGATTTCATTCTTCTTTTTATCCAAATACCACTTGCTAATGTATTACTTTTTAAACTCTATTTGGAAAAATTCCTTGGTAACATTATTTTCTAGCATCACTGTTATAATCATCACCCACTAATTGTAAGCCTCGTCTTTCAGCAATGAAACGACACACCTCACGTAGTCTTCAGGTGGACAAGTCATTTCATTCAGTACCCTCAGGGTATTTTTCAACCAATACTCAGCCTTGGATAGATCTCCTCAGCATTTTCATGAAATTCTTCTTCCTCATACTTTCTTACCCTATCCGTCGAGATTCGACTCCTCTGTTCTATCACAGGAGGAGGTGGAGGCCTTATAGGAGGTACTTCAGGCCGGGCAACAGGGTATGTAATCAAAGGTGGAGAAGGTGACGCCATAGGATTATTTTGCAAAAATTTTAAGAACAACTGTCCCATTAAGCCGAAGAACATGTTTTTGGCTTCACTTTCTGTCATTGGCAAGATATGTGCCCCATTAATAGTCCCGAAATCACTCGTCTGGTCATTGTTGTTTACCTCGTTGGTCTCGTCTCTTTTAGAATCAGGCATCTCTACTTTTATCTGCAAAAACTATTTTAGATCGGATTCATCTATATCTCACTATCATAGGTTCATATGGCATGTACTATTAGATCATTTAATATAGTCATTACAGTGTAAGAAACGATTAAACCGTAAGCTCTAATACCATTAAATATAACACCCAAAAACTTAAAAATCGTCACTAATTAGGGTTTCGGTGTCTTCCTATTCGTTTATCAGTATTCATTTTTATCGTCATGTTATTCAACTTTATTTAATTAATAATTTCATTCCCCACATCATATATCGTCATTCGATCATAAACACAATTCAATAAGGGTAAAAAGGTCTTTTCTAATTTTTTGGAGACTTTTACCGGTACTTGCTGGATAAGTATCGGTAGTTGACAAGTTAGTAAACAGTTCAAGAATAGTGTAGACTTCTATCGATACAAGTAACAATTCTACCGATACAAGTGTCTCTTCTACCAAAACAAGTCTTACTTTTACCGGTACTAAAAACACTAAAGAGCTAAAAGTCTTACCCTGCAACTTCTACCGATACAAGTATACAAACTACTAATACTTCTAAACACATAACTACCGATACTTACTATTCAACTATCAATATAACCCAAGTCAGTGAACAACCTCTCTCCTACCTTGTACTTCTACCGATACATCCATGGGTTCTATCGGAACAAGTATACAGGATCTCAAGAATCAAGCCAGAACACAAGTTTAACAACACAAAACATTCATGACTTTAATATGCATTAAGCCAACACAAAATACATAGATTTCAAGTCATTACATAATACTTTTAAGTCAATACTCCAACTTGCACAACATGCTTTACTACATTTAACATTCCATCAACATAACAAGGTTTTCACAATCTCAATTACATCAAGCAAAAGATAACATCATCCTAGTACATGCCATAAGACCGAGTGATGTAAAAACTACCAACGAGTTCCGCGATAGTGTGACTTCGAAGAGATGATGGTGGTCGGATCTTGAATCAGCAAAATGATCTGCAAAACAACAACAACATCTTTGGTAAGCTTCAAAGCTTACTAAGTTCAATAGTGTAAAGAGTTACCAAACATTTGTATAAAGCAGCTATAGCTCAATTGAGCCAGGATAATCCTATTGCTTCCTCTAGTCAATTATAAATTTTCACGTTTCTGTCTATTACTTTTATGTTACCAATACCCGATGCAGCTCACACGAGCTGTCGAGGACTCGCAACATATGCGGTACCCCAGCCACCAGTAGGGTGTTTGTCTGTAAACTGTTCCCTAACGATGCTGCTCACACGAGCTATCGGGAGTATGCATAAAGAATAAGTCCCAGCCATCAAAGGGTCTATAATCCATTTATGATTCATATCTCTTTTTCAAATCACGATGCTACTCACACAAGCTATTGAGGACTCGCAACATATATGGTACCCAAGCCATCGCGTCGGTATCTTTCAAAGGCTTAAAGCCTACTATCTCTTTTGTTTCGATTCGTTTCTTTGATTTCTTCAATTCCAAACACTTCCAATTGTCGAACAATGATAATATACATACAATAAATGTTTAAGTAAAAATTTACATTACGAACTTACTAGGCTAAATTGTAGTTACGATTACACTTTAGGAACTACTCCATTAATTTTCCTTTTTGACTATCTGAAGCACGATCGTAGTCTACATCCATAAGTCATCCAATTCTCACATTAATTGAGACATTCAACATAATTTAGTCTTCTTTGGGAAAATTACAATTTTACCCCTAATATTTCTCTTTATTCAATCTAGTCCTTTCAACATAAAACATTTAAAAAGCACCTATTTCCTTCTAGGTACCTTCTAATCGAACACTCATTGTTCAAATAAAATCCTCACCAACCCCTTTATTTCAATCAAATACACCCAATTTCTCTACCTTTTCATTTTAGTCCTTAATCTCTAATTTCATTTAGAATCACTTTACAAAACTCATGAATCTATTCATCAAACATACAAATCTTCTCATAGCTTCCAAGAACAAGCATTGTCAACAATGGCAAGTTTAATAATATTTAACAAATTCACAAATTGATCCTTAAATAAGCTAGATTAAGCTAACACGAACTAAAAAACATAAAAATTACTAAAAACGATTAACATTTGGTTACTCAAATCAAAGCTCAGACTTTGGGGATGAAAGCCCTAATTCCTTTTGACCTAGCCGTGTAGAAGAAGAAGAAGAAACAAATGAAATTTTCTATTTTTCTTCTTTTAATTTCCTTTATATACTAAAGGGTAAATTTGTAAATAATTAGACTTCCTTAATTAGTTTAATTAATCACTTGCTTAACATTAATAAATCCTAATTTTAAACATAATATCCCACGTTAATCCACCCACTAACATACTTTAGGTTAATTTACTCATTTGGCCCTTCTAATCACTTAATTATACTTTTGCACCTTTCACGATTTAATCCTTTCCATTTAATTACCTATCTAAACATTAGAATTTCTTAACCGAATTTTAATACGATGCTAACAGTGTCGTAAATATTTAAATAAATAAATAACGACTTAACTTGTCGGAGTTGTGATCCCGAAATTATTATTTTTTACTCCATTAAAAATCGGGCTGTTACATACAGGTCCCAATCTTCATCTCTCTTTTTCATTTTCATCCCCTAACTCACAACTCCTATTTATTCTTTGTAAGGTAGGATCTTTTTTCCGTCTTGCTCAACCATCCGTAGCAGATCAGGAGATAAATTACAATCTTGAGCATCTTTGAAATCCTGAGATTCTTCTAAACACACATCCTGCTCAAAATGAGGCTCTAGGTCGGTAATAATGTCTCTCATATAATTGATATCAAGGGATCCGACATATGGAAAAAAGGGAATCCAAAGAATAAATGAATTTAGGAATGATTAATTATGTTATGAAACGAATGGAAAGAATAGAAAGATGTTTGCCAAACGGGATGAACAAAATGCATCGTTAATATTGAAATAAAAGATAGTGGTTATGTGCTCTTTACAAAAGGATTCTTATTACTCTAGGACTTAGAGAAACAAGGGTGTTCTGAACATTACTCTAGATATGTTCTCCTTTCCTTTGTCCAAAACACTTTTGAGGGTGTAGGGACGAATTCTCAATAAGTTCCCCTTTCTGTTCCTTTCTTTGTATATAGTTTTAACGCTAAAATATTTTTAACATTCCCCTATTATCTTGATTATCTTGCTTTCTCTTAGTTTTCGTTCAAAGTTGATAACACTCCTCTTGGCACGAATGTTTAAATATGTGAGGATTTTTATTTTTTATATTTTATTTATTTATTTATTATTATTATTATTTTATGAAATTTAATGCATGTAATGAAATGTAACACTAATGAATGCGTGTATGCATATGCAAGAAAGGTATTTATTCTTAATCGAATTATGATAAAATAACTTTACTAGAAATCAAATGTCTTTAATAAGATAAATACAAATCACATATAAAGTCTTGTCCTAATGCTTAGAGTTTTAATCTTTCAAAGGAGTCATGCTAACTTTTGACCCTTATCAGACTCCGATTCGTACTTTAAGCTTAAAATATCGACTTTAACAACTAATGTCTGCAAATGTTCTGCCACTTCTCTCACTTGAGTCAATGTTTCACCCATGACATAGTCTCGATCTGTAACTTGCCTCTAAGAGTGTTGAAGTTGCCTATCACTTGTCTCCAAGGTTCTTTCAAAGAACTCAATCTAAATCCAAGCTTCAAATTCTTCTACCCTCTTCTTTAACTCCTCATTCTCAGCCACAGAGTTACGACTGCGGTGCCTATGCCAAGACTCCTCTAACTCAACTACTCGAGCCCTCAATTCAACTTTCTCGACTTGGCTCTCTAACAACATACTCTTTGTGGCATCTTCTTGAACTCAAGCACCTTGAAATCTTCTTTTCCAATGATCTACTCTATCTCTTTCCTCTTGGATTTCCCACTGCCATTGCTCTGACGTCTTTGCCTAACCCAGCAGTCTTCATTAACAAGCAGAGTTTATTGTAATCTTTCTTTAAACTGTCGAAGTCCTCCTCAGCTTTATTCTTTCCTTTTCAAATCATTTCAGCTTTCAACCTTTGGATATCAACGTCCAACCCCAACTATTTCTTTTCATCTTCCAACATCTCTATCTTCTTCCTTAATTCCAAACTCTTCCTTTCAAAATCTTGCTTTATGAGTTTTAATTCTGATGGGACTACTTGCAAATGTTCCTCGATTTGGCGAACATTTTCTAGATTTGGCACGAGGATGTTGTCGTTATTCTCCTACTCCTCCACCCATCATATTCTGGAGCTACCATGGGTTTTGCAACAAACGTCTTCATCCTACGAACTTGATTCCAAGTAGTTGATATCTCTTGAACCCTCTTCTTGTTGTTCTCACCCATGTATGCAAACTCATACTGAGCCAGACCCTATGTTGCTGGGATGAATTACCTTGATCTATACTGTCTCAACACAAACAAAGATGCATATCTTACAGCTCTCCATATCCCAAGTAATGGAACCTAATTGAAATCTTCGAATCGATAAAGAATCTCATCAAGAATTTACCACTATGCTCGTCATTCGATGTCTTCGTCTCGAAGCCTTTGGAGTATTGCCATCCACTTCTCCTCAGAGATATTCTCTTACCTTTGCGTAGTCACAAATTCTCTCAAAGGGGAATAACTCTCAGAAAACACCCAATAAGAGACCTTCTCCACCTTCCAAAAGTGACTATGGAACCATACCGTCAGTAGTGGTGCACAGCCTATGAATCTTCCTTCTCCTTCTCTTCGACATGCATTCAATGATCTAAAAGTCTCAACCAAAGTCACTAGAATAGGTGTAACCCTCTTATCAAGTCATTCGAACAAATCAATGATTGCATTCTCTATAAGCCCCAACGCCTTAGGAAAGATAACCAATCCATATAAACTGAGAGCAAAGATATCCACCCTCCTCTTTTCATTTGGATGTACTAAAATCAGATTTCGCAAGCTCTTCCAAGTGATGCATTTGTTTTCACCCTTTACCATAATTCGAGCTGCAATTCATTGCTCTCTCATTCCCGTATTGTTCATCAGTTTCTTGAGAAAGGTTGGGACACTAGCAGCTCTTGAATAGGCCTTGTTTACTTGAATCTTTGGACAGTGAAGCAAAGCAGTGTACTCCTCTATCATGGGCACCAAGTCCATGTTCGAAAAGGTGAAGCAACTATAGGTCAAGTTCTAGTGCTGTGCAAAGGCTCAGAAAAGATGCTTGTCCACCTTAACTTTGAGTAAATACAGTAGATCCCCATACTCACGGTAGAAAGTTTGCCTCATTCCATCGTCCTATTGATCCCATATCTCCTTCAACTCTTGCAGACTATTCTAAGTCACACTTATCCGAATAAAATCCCAATAATCTGATACATGTCCCTAAACTAGGCTATCACCCTTCTCATGTTGCTTATCCTCTGACCACATACGCACAGTCACATTGTCCTATACCTTATCAAAATACCCTTTTTCCATGACCAGTTTTCTAATTGTAATCAAGCTTAAATCAATACATTTCCTAATAAGAGGATGTAATGCAAATAAGACAAAAATAAAATAAGTCAGTATAATCACTATAAAATTTAACAACAAATTAAAAACACAAAACAAAGAACCTACGCATCTATTTTGGGTAATCGCTAAAAGTTTGGCATAGTTCTACCTAGGATGGGCACTTAGGGTTCATTATATGTGGTTTAAGTTCTAGAGTAAGGGTACTCAAACCAGTAAATTCCTCAGTCCTCATCCATTATAGGCTCATATGGACAAGTTTGGTTCAGGGGGATACACTTCCCATATGTTTGCACAAAAACTGAAAATCTCACGAAAACATAGCTACGGATATATCCCGAAAGCGATCCACTATCCTGCATGAACGTGAAAACCTCACGAAGGAGTAGCTTCTCACTTCCACTTAAAAGGTGAAGTAACAAATGCAATGTGTGCGAAAATGTAAACACATATTTAACCATAAGTCAACATATTATTATCAAAACAACATATATATAAAATGCAAAGGATCACAAATTAAATTAAACTGAATTTTAAATTTTCAACAAAAAGACCAAAAATAATCGACTTATGGCTTGACTCTCTTTATTAGTCCCCAGTGGAGTCACCAAGCTGTCGAAACTTTTTTTTTTTTTGAAAAAAGTCCCGACCTATATTTTGAAAAATGATAATGGAGTTGCCACCAACCCTTTTTAAATAGGTGTGATTGGATCACCTAGTAAAATTTTTTAAAACCATAACTTTGGTCTTTGAAACCATAGAACGGGTTCAAGAGTCGGTTACGCGTGAGGAAGGATTATCATCCTCACACGCCCAAAATTGATACCTAGTCGATTATTTAACGTCTTAATTGTTGAAAATAAAAAACTCGAGAAAAATTAAATTGTGATCCTTAAATGCATGAATGGCATGTTTCAATAATGTTTAAAAATTAAATTTTGCAAAGAAAGCTTGTTATTTCAAGTTAATCAAGAAGAAAAGTCATGTCCAGTAAGTTAGGGCACAACACCTCGAATCTTCGAAAGTACAAGCATTTCTAATTAGTATCTCAAATCTCATATATTTTAATTTTAAAAATGGGGTATTCGATTATATCAGTTCAAAGAGAAAACCACACCTAGTGAGTTAAGGCATAATTCTCTCGAACTCCCAAAATAAAGAACATTGCCTCGATTTTTTAAAATGATTTATGTATTTTTTTTAAATAATTAAAATGTCATGCAATTTATTTATTAAAATATTTATGAAAAAAATGAATGAGTATGTATATAATTTACAATTATAATGACGAAATAAAAAAAATATCTGAATAAAATAAATTAAATGAATACAATTAAATAAAATTAATAACATAATAAAATAATAAATAGGAGTAAATAAAATCACAATATAATCGTAATAATAATGGAAATAAATATTAATTAATTAATAGTATAAGCAACAATAAATATAAACATAATTATGGAAACTCTTAAAATAATTAAGTTAAACATACAATAAGACATGTAATTAATTTAAAAGTAAAAAATATGACATATAAATAAATAAAAATATCAATGAATAAATGAAGACAAAAATATAAATAGCATGAAAAATAAAAAATAAATAAAATTCATAAAACAATAAATAAAATTAAATAAAAGCGAGAATGTAAATAAATAAAAAAAGAATAACCAATAAATAAATAATAAATAATAAATATATGAAATGCAATCATAAAAATATCTAACATAATTAAATTAAGAATTAACTAACAACATGTAATTAAATAAAAGAAAAAGAACATAAAATTTAATGATAAATAAATAAATAAACAAACAAGATAATAACAATAAATGCTAATTAAATAAATAATAATAAAAGAAAATCAATAAAATGACATGAAAATAAATAACTACTAAATAAACAAAAAAAATAAAAATTAAATGTTAAAATAAACAAATAAATATAAGCAATAAAAATAATTGGGATTAGGCATGAAAATAAATCATAAATAAATAAATAATCAATAAATTAAATGTCAAAATAAATAAGTAAATATAAATAATAATAAAAACGAACTCCGATGAATTCCTAGGAAACCCGAAGGAAACCATGGGTCTCACATACCCGGAGGAGGTCAAGGATGAATCAACATCAAAAGGTAAAAAAATCTTTGAATCTTATTAAAAAAAAAAACCTATTTACATTTGATTTCGTGTTTTTATAACATTAATTTACATGTTTTTTATTTTCCTTTTTTTTTTTTTTTGCAGATTTGCAAATCTTCAAGATTTCCGAGTAAGGGCAACGGCGGCCAAGCATCCAAGGGCAATTGCTAGGTTTTTTTTTTTTTTTTTTTGTAGTTTAGGATTTTTTATTTTTAGGCTTTGTAAAAAATTGGACTTAAAAGCCCAGACGAAATTGAGTTGTAACAAAGGGTATTAATATAGTTCATGGATAATTTTATTAAATCAATTTGTTCGAAAAAATACAAGTATACAAAATGAATATATTACATTTAAGGCACCAAATCCAACATTCTATACTTTTAAATCATCCCAAAATTTGTCATTTTCTTCATATGGCAATTTTCCCTCTTCTTGTTTGTGATTTTTCACTTGTATCTTTTGTAGTGAAATATATTTGGTAGTGTTTGAAGGCGTAGGCATAATTTGTCAAACCTCGTTAAATTTTTAATATCTTTTATTGTTTTTATTTATCTTTTAATATTTTGTAATATACAACTGTAGTGATATATCATGCTAAAATTACTTTAAAAAAAAATTCTATCTTGAAAATTGGATTTAAGTGAAATCATTTATAATCTCTAATCTTTCTTGGAAATTAAATCTAATATTATTTTTTAGTACAATAATTTACTCTCTTTTATTTTCTTCGCACAACATCTTGTTAGTTCAATATTTCTCTAAAATCGTGCTACTATATATTATAGAAAAGTTATAAACCAGTGGAAAACGAAAAAATGAATAAACTTACCTTCAATCCTCAAACAAAGTATTTTCTATTGAATCTATTTATTTAAGGTGATGAACTTAGCCAACAACCTCTTAATTTACTGGTAAAAATATTGTGTTTAATGACATTGAGCTTGGCTTCAATCTCTAAGCACCCACTCCAATTATTTAAAAAAATCAACTTAAATGCCATTGCTAAAATTTGATTATTATTCTTCAATCAATTATCAACCAATTATAAATTAATCATTACCATTAATTAAATTATTTTTTATTTTTCAATCAATCAATTATTTTAAAAAAAAAATTCTATTAATAAAGTATATCAAAATTCCGTATGTCAACTTGATAGTCAAGAATGTTCATTATTTCAAGTGCGACTTGAATTTAAATTACGTCAATCACATTATTATTAAAACTTTATTTTCCCTTTATAATTTACCAATAAACTAATCTACTAATTTTCTTTCTAATGGAAGCTTGATGAAAAAAAATAGACATTAATTCCTTAAGAAAAGGAGAAAACTTTTATTGAAGACTTTCTTTTGATAAATTTAATTGAAGATTTCAACATTACGTTCTCAAATAATTATTAAATAACTCATCTATATTTAGGTCAACTTCAATGTTATGTAAACTGATTTGACTTTCTCTTTCGCCTCATTCACGTATCTAATCTAATCATTACCATTATTTTTTTTTTTTTTATAAATTAATCAATTAATTAAAACTATATTAAAAAATCAATATTAATTATTATTTTATGGGGCATTTAAACTTCATATTAATCAATCATTTCATTTCTCTTTTATTTCACTGAAGACGTGGCCGAAAATTAACGAAAGTGATAATAATAAAGTTGGCTTTTATTTTTTTAGTTAAAATTTAATAATTAAATTTTTAAAAAATCAAATCATTTTTAATGAAAATATTTATTAAAATATTATTTTTAATAATATTAGCGTGACAATCCGTGTAACAATATACATGTACTTCATACTAACATGGTACTATTTATTTTATATTTCACATCAATAATTAATTTAAAAATTAAAAGATATTCAAAAAATAAAATAAAAACCAAAATTCAATGTATATATTTTTTTCATAAAATTTAAAAAAATTAGCATGAAGTACATATGGATCACCATTAAAGGTGCTCATGGGTAGGGTCAAGTTGGGTTCGAACCAGATCAAAGCATGATATTAATATATTTTATACTTCTCAAAGCCCAGCCCGACCTGAAATTTAGGTCTGAAATTTTGTTCAATCCGTCCTATATTTGCAAAAGACTAACCAAGCCCATTTTAGACTCGCCCATATTATGTTTTAATTTTTTTTAATATTTATATTATTTTATTTTAATATTTAATAAATTTTTTACATTTTTATTTATTGAATTTTTTTATATAATCATGCTAACGTTATTTTGATATTTACATTATAATAGTATTATATATTTAGTATATGTTTATATTTTTAATGTGCTTTAAATTACATAATATGTATAAAAATAACATAATATAAAGTATTATAAACTTAAAATATGTCGGGCTGGGCTCGGGTCTTGAATGTTCAAGCCTAAGACCAACTCATATTTTAAATGAGCCTAATTTTTTTGCTCAAGCCCATTTTTCGGGCCTAATATTTTGCCCAAACCCTCTGAAATATCGGTTAGGCTTTCGGGCCTAGGCAAATAACCCGACCCATGAACAAGTCTAACTACCATGTAGGCTACCATGTTTAAAAAATTAATGTTTTAGTTAGTATTTCCCTCAACAATTCAATTTTTTTTTTGAAAAACTTGTGATCAAATTTGACTATTTTTAAAAAATTGAGTGTTAAATTTAACTGAATAATAATAATAATAATCAAATTGATAAAAAAATATAAATACTGAGAATTAAATTTATTATTATATCTTAATAATATCATGTTGTTGTTAGAAAAAATGGTATTTTTGGAAACTTTGAGGCATATTCTCGATTGGTAAAGGTGGAGAGTTCAATCATAAAATTATGATTTTATATTCTGCTCCATGAGACCTTTACAACAGTATATCATATGCTTAAAATTGTTGAGTGATGAATGAGAAATTGATGCTCAATGTAAGTTGTTTGTGAATAATTTTAAGGAAAAGAAAAATTTAGATCTCACATTGGTTAGTTACTAAGTGTGGGATATGTATATATATAACAACCCATTTGGGAGTTATTGAATGACTAAGATTTAAGTTTTACCTCTTGTGCAGGGGGTGCAAATCCAAACTTGTCGGGGTTGGGGGCGCACCTGCACGACGTGGGCGACTTGAAATGTTTGGACTAGTCAGTCCCTTTCTAAGCTTGTGGATATTTTAGCACAGTACACAATTTATTTAAAGATCTCCTTTAATGTAGATTTTTGTATCCTTCTATAGAATTCTTGACAACATACAACAAGTTTATCCTCACTCTCGAAATTCTTTTTTTTCTCTCTAATTTTTCAAATGTTTCGGTGATAGAAGAAGGCAAGGTTTATTTGTTGATCACTGCAGAGGTGCTACGGTCGCGATCATTTTGTTGTTGTATTCTAGGAGATAGATGACCAACGTTTCTCCATGTACCATAGGAGCGGTCGAATCTATCTTAAGAAAACTGTGAAAACAGACCTCAACTTCTAGTAAAACTCAATCCTCCTTATTAGATGTCTGATTTTTCAGATCTTGTTTATTTAAATTGTTTTCAGATATGATGTTTTAAATAAATATAAATAGTTCTTTAATTTGTTTTGTTAGAGCTGGTGTTTTACATAAACATAAATATTTATTTCAATTATTTTGTTCAGATCTTATATTTTATATAAATATTTTATATTTATATTTGTTCGCTAACGTGTTTTGTCAAAAAATCTTAAGACATAATCCAAGTATTGTCTTGCAAAATCCATTGCTAGAAACAAGAGTCCTCCACTAATAAATTTCAAGAAAGGTTATAGTGAAGGAATGTGAGATATATTAATCCCAAAGATGGGTTGTGGTTTATATAGTTTTCCTAGATTTCTAAAAAACGAATTCCGACGTTTCTACATGCTTTGATTTGTTTTCTTTTTTTGATGATTTCAATTCTATAATTATTGGCAATAACTGATTTGAGATGAATCAAGCAGCTTATGTTCCTATAGTCCTGCATGCGTTCCCACAAATTTGGAAAAAGCAACAAGTAATGATGTTGTAAGCATTTTGTTGAATTACCACTTTCTAATCCGTGACGAACAAAACACAAAGGCGAAAAAAAAGTATTTTGTTTGTGAATAAAAATTAAAATTGAATAAATCTGTTTCGAGATTTATTCTCGTCGTTCAACAAATTTTATTTTATTTTGATTTTGTTTCCAAATAAGAATTAATTGAATAATTCTGTTTTAAGATTTATTTCCGCCGTTCAATAGATTTTATACTATTTTAATTTTGTTTCTAAATAAGAATTAATTGAATAATTTTGTTTCAGGATTTATTCCCTCCGTTCAACAAATTTTATTCTATTTTGATTTTGTTCCCAAACAATAATTAATTAAATAATTCTGTTTCAGGATTTTTTTTCCTACCGTTCAACAGAATTGATTTTGATTTTGTTTTCAAACAAGAATTAATTAAGCAATTTTGATTCGGGATTTATTTCTATCGTTCAATAGAATTGATTTTGATTTTGTTTCAGAATTTTAATAATTTCGTTTAACAAAATCAAATGGTAGTATAAATTAGAAATTAAAATTTTCGTTTGTTATTAATGGATGGCATTAAATTGTAGCCTCAAATTATGACAAAAGCTTAAATTGTGGCTTTAAATTGCAGCATCAAACAATTATTGCCAGACTTATTAACGGTTAAAAAGATAGTATGAGAGTGCATGTCTAGGATTAGTTCTTTGAAAGACTTGGTATTTAAGCGTTGTCGAAGCCCAATTCTGACCGGGCCTGTATGTTGAGTCAAATATTTACTTTTGAGTTTAGAGTAATTTTTAGATTTATTTCTTAAATTTAAATTTACTTTAAATTTAAATTTAAATTTGTTTTAAATTTAAATTTAGTTTAAATTTGAAATAATTTTACACTTAAAACTTTAAAATTAAACCCAAAATAAAATACAAAATCAAAAGTCCAATTGCATATTAATGTCCAAATACAAGGCCCAATTGGACCCAAAGACCATATGCAAGCCCAATCACAAATTTACAATCTCAAAATGGGGCCAATTGCAGACCCAAATTACACCAGCCCACACCTAATCTATTAAGCAAGTGCCATCAGCCACCTCCACCACCAGCCAACCAGAATGTGCCACGATAGTACCACCAGCTTTAACTTGCACTGTCACCGTCACTGCTATAGCCTCCAATAGCTGAACCTGCAAGGGAGAAGACAAGAATTTAAGTGAAAATAGACAAAATAAAATTATTGTAAATATGGCTATAAAAGCCAGAATCGAACATGTTGTAAGGGGTTGGAAAACTTCCCTTTGTTTGCTACACATTAATATAAGAAGATAAAATTTTCAAAACAGTTGACAAATCCAAACAAAAGCAGTTAATAGAAACCGGGACATTCGAATAGCACCCAGATACAGGAGCAAAAATACAAGTCAGGTTCACAGTACCCAAACGCTAAGTTATTCAGGTATTCTTCAATACATGTTCCCAGCATTTATGATTGCATATTCAAGTCCATCAATTTCCAAATATGCATTGATACATGCATTTAAGATTACTGTTTACGTTTATTGTTTTTTTTCAAAACGTATTAATAAGAATCATTAATAATTAATATTAATAATAATAATAATAAATAACAAATTTATAATAATGATATTAATAAGTATTAATAACAATAATTAATAATACCTATTAATAATTAATAATTAATATTTAGTAATATAAATAAAAAAAGGGAAAATGAAAGGACTTATCTTTGTCCGACAATCACCACCGGAGTCGCCCTCAAAGCCATCCAAGCCGTCGCCGTCGCAAAACAACGAACATCGCCTATGCTTCGTCATCATCGGATCTGCAAAGAAACTCGAAGAGGGAGTAAAAGGTTTTAAAATATAGAATAACAGAATAAAAAAAAAATCAGGAACATTTCCAAAACTGGGTTTGATTTCATGCATTTAAACCTGGATCTAAGTTTCGAAATAAACTAAAAACTCAGATTCAACCTTCAAAACCTGGATTGTTCTAATAAGGGTTTTCCTTTTAAAAAAGGGGTTTTAAAATTTTTAAGAAAAAGAAAAGAAATAAGAAAAGGGCATTTGACTTACCTGATCGGTGGCGCGTGGCGTGAGTGGAGGTGATCGACGACAGGCGCGTTGACAATTGGTGGTTCGCGGCGATCACGCGAGATGGACGGCGACGGGCGTGCGACATGGCTTCAACGGCGCATCGGTCGGACTTGGACGGCCATGGGTTTGTTTTGAAAAAAAAAGGGGGCAAAAGAGATTTTTGTTAAAAATGGCTGAAAAATGATTTTTTGGAGACAAACTTTGACTTAAATAATAAGATGGAAAGATGTCGTTTTGAGCAAGGGTTCAAAGTGCCCTAAACGACGCCGTTTCAGCCCTCTACCCATGGACCGACCCGAATCCGACCCGAATCCGACTCAAGATCCGCGTGTTTTTTATTAATGGGTTATTTTTGCATTTAGTCCTTCCGCTTTTTTTATTGTTTCAATTTAGTCCTTTTGTACTTTTAATTAATTTTAAATTGGCCCAATAATTTTCAATTCTTTTCAATTTAATCCCTTGACCTTTTGACAACACTAAGACCTGCCACGTGTCATGATTTTGGTTTATTTATGCAAATGGTCCATCTTATTTTTGATTTATTTTAATTTAATCCTTAAATCAAGTTCTGTTTAATTACAAAATTGGCCCAAAATTTTTCATGGTTTTGAAATTAGTCCTTTGACTTCAGGATGCCTGAGGGGCTGCCACATGTCACTTATTTTTGGTTTTATTGCCTTGGAGGTCTCTAAACTGTCCAAAAATTCCATTTTTGACCCCAAAACTTCCAAAAATTTCTTTTTTAACCCTCAAACTTCCAAAATTCCATTTTTACCCTCGAACCTCCATTTTTGACCCCGAAACTCTTAAAAATTACCATTTTACCCTCGAATGACCAAAAATTCTATTTTTAATCTCGATTTTTCTAAAAATTATCGTTTTACCCTCAAATGTCTAAAATTCCATTTTAAACTCCAAATTTTCCCGAAATTACCATTTTGCCCCCGAGAATCCAAAATTACCATTTTACCCCCGAATATCCAAAAAAGTCTCATTTTCAACTCCGATTGCATCATTTTTCTTCCTCATCAATATTTGCATTTAACTTTAATTATTACGCATTCGTATTTTATATTTTTTATTTTTTTGCTTATCATTTATCCGCTTAATTATTTTACTTCGTCTTATTTAATATCCAATATTAACTGCTCATTCATATTAAACTCTCATATTTGTTTCCAAAACTATTTTCAGAAAAACTTTAAAATCGAGGCAATAATCTTTCATTTAGAGTTTCGAAATTTTGTACCTTAACTTACTAGGTGCAATTTTTCTTCAAATCGAAATAATCGAATACCTTTAATCGAGGTAATATTTTCCTATCTTCGATTCTGAAAATTTGCGCCTTAACTTACTAGGTGCAACCTTTCTTCAAATTGAGATAATCAAATATCCTTTTCTAAAATTCAAAAGGTTTACAACAAAGAAAAGCTCATCATTTTTGGATCTCGAAATGTTATGTCCTAACTCACTGGACGTAACTTTCTTTCTCGATCATTTTGAAATGGCGAGACTTCCAAACAAAATCAGTTTCTTTTAAACAAAACTCATGCATTCAAGGATCGTATTTTAAACTTTATTCGAGCTTTTAAATTTTACAAATTAAGACCCGAAAATAATCAATACGGTACCAATTTTGGGTGTATGAGGGTGCTAATCCTTCCTCATGCGTAACCGACTCCCGAACCTGTTTTTCTGGATTTCGAAGACCTACATGTTTTCAAAACGTTTTTTTTTAAGAAAAAACGTTTTGTGGTGATCCAATCACACCGAATAAAGGATTGGTGGCGACTCCCATTTTCCAATATTAAAATAATTTCTGAAACTCGTCGTTTTCCAAAAAAGATGGTTCCAACAACTTGGCGACTCCACTGGGGATTTTTTAAAAAAATAAATGAGAGTCAAGTCAAAATTGATTATTTTTGAGTCTTTTTTGAAAACTTTTAAGCTTCGGTTTTGTTTAATATGCGATCCTCGACATCTTTTGTGTGACATTATATTATGTGATATTGCTAGTGTAAATTTGCATACATTTGCATATGATATTACCTTTTTAAGTGGAAGCCGAAAACTACTCCTTCGTGAGGTCTTCACCTCAGTGCAGGATAGTGGATCGCTTTCGGGATTACAAAGTACCATTATTTTCGTAAAGTTTTCACTTCCGTGTAAACATGTGGGAAATGCGTTCCCCTAAACCGAACTCATCTGTATGAGTCTGTAATGGGTGAGGATCGAGAAATCTGCTGGTTTGGGTACCCTTACTTTAGAGCCTAAAACCCCATATAGTAAGCTATAAGAACTTGCTTTAGAAGGAGTTATACTGAACCATTTAGCAACCCTCCAAGACAAACTCTTAGGTTCTGTACTATACTCGTACATTGATATTGTTGTGTTTCACTAACTTGTTTATTTTGTCTCTTTTTACATTGCATTTCATCATCATATAAAGGAAAGGTATAGACTCAAAAGTTCAGTTATCGATAAGAGAATCAATCATGGAAAACAAGTACCTTGATAAAGTGGAGGACAATATGGTCGGAGGAGACTCAGTGCAAAAAGGGGGACAACTTAGTGGAAGGACATGAGTCAGAGCTTTGGGATTATACCAGGATCAGCACGACTCAAAACAATATGCTAGAATTGAAAGAGATATGGGACAGTTGGGACAATAACATGAAACAGACCTTTTACCAAGAATACGAAGATTTACCGTACTTGTTCGAGGTTAAGGTAGATAAATTCCTCTTTAGAGCCGTAACACAGTATTGGAACCCAGCCTACAATTGTTTCACCTTTGGGAATATAGACATGACACCGACGATAGAAGAATACACCACTCTGCTCCATTGTCCAAAGATTTCGGTAGATAAAGTCTATTCTAGAGCTCCAAATCTCCCGACCATTGTTAAAAGATTAATAAACATCATCGACATGAGCGACCAGTGGGTTGCAGCTCGAGTTAAGGTTAAAGGCAATAACAAATGCATCACGTGGAAAAATCTACGAGATTTGATACTGGCTCATCCAGATGCAAAGAAAAAGATCGACATCCTAGCCTTGAGTATCTACGGGTTGGTCGTTTTTCCAAAGGCTTTAGGGCATATAGAAGACGCAGTGATAGACTTGTTTGATAGATTGAGTAAAAGAATGACACTTATCCTGACCATTCTGGCTGAAACTTTCAGATCCTTAAATGCGTGCAGAAAGGAGGGAGAAGGTCGATTTATTACCTGCGCACCGCTATTGATGGTATGGTTTCATAGTTACTTCTGGAAAACATAAAAAGTTTCCTATCAGTACTTGTCTAAAGATTACTCGCCTTTGAAAGAGTTTGTGTCCACGCAAAGACAAGAAAATTTCTCAAAAGAAAAGTGGATGGCCATACTCCAAAGCCTCAAAGACGAAGACATAGAGTGGCGAGCACCATGGTTTGCTCCTGATGAAATATTGTATCGGTGCGGAGATTTCGACTAGGTTCAATTGGCAGGGATATGGGGAGCAACAGGATATGCACCTTTGCTAGTTTCAAGACAATACAGATTGAGACAGTTCATACCCGAAACTCAGGGGTTAGCTTAGTGTGAATTCGCGTATCGAGGAGAAAACAATAAGAAAAGGATTCGGGAAATCTCAAATGCATGGAGCCAAGTTCGAAGAATGAAAGCATTCGGTGTCAATCCCATGATAACTGTAGAATATGATTGGTGGAGAAACAGAAGGATCAACGACAACATTCCTGTGCCAAACCCGGACATTGTCCGCCTAATTGAAGAACACTTGCAGGTTGTCCCGACTGAACTAGAAATAATTAAACAAGATTTAGAGAGGAAAAATGCTGAGATGGAAAAAATGATAGAAAAGCTGGAAGAAAAGAATGTGCTTTTAGGATTGGACGTTGATGTTCAGAAGCTAAAAGCGGAGAAATTGAGAAAAGGGAATAATAAGGCTGAAGAAGATCTTAGCAGCCTAAAAAAAGACTATAAAAAGCTTCGCTTGTCAATGAGAATTGTCGGTTTAGGTAAGACGTCAGAGCAATGGCAGGAGGAAATCCGCGAAGAGAAGAATAAAACAAGTCACTGGAAAAACAAATTTCAAGACGCCCAGGTTCAAGAAAATGCTATGAAGAGTAGCCTTCTGGAAAGCCAAGCTGAGGTGACCAAATTAAAAGCTCGAGTACGAGAATTGGAGGAATCCTTGTATAGGCATCATAGCCGAAATTCAGTAATGGAGTTGAAGGCAAGCCGAGCTGAGATCGAGAGACTGAATAAGAGGGTGGAAGAATCAGAAGCCTCTTTAGAGAATAGTGAAATACGAATTGAGATTTTGGAAAGGACGTTGGAGACAAATGATTGGCATCTTCAACAAGCTTAAAAAAAAGTTAGAGAGAGGGATTATGTTATAGGTGAGGCCTTAAATCAAATTCACGGAGTAGCCGATCATGTGCAAACACTGGCAGTTGAAGCAGAAGAGTTAAGCATACAATACGAGACGAAGACGGAACGACGTCAAAAGCTAGCAAGACTCCTCAAGAAAGTCAAGGCTCTAAGCGTCAAAGCAAAACCATTTATGTAATTTTCTTTATGTTAAGGAACTTGTTATCCAAATGAAGTTTTCTAAATGAAAAATGAATTATAAGTCAATATCTTTCTCTTGCATGCATGCATCTTATTTGCATCACATTTTTGCATATTTCTGCATAACAATCTTAACTAATTAAAAACTTATTCAGCTACATCAGTAATCACTGAAAACTCGTATTGCTATAATACTCGTAAGAAAACTAAGGCCACGGAGCAAAGACTCGAACAAATCTAGAAAGAATTACAAGATCAGATGCAAGAGTGCATCCAAGAACAAATGACAATGATGTGCAGGGAAATGAAAAATCAATTCATTGAGGTACAAAAGAGTCTAATGAATGAATTGACACAAGTAAAACAGAGCATGACCGATAAAGGAAAGAGCCCTACTATTGAGGAAGAAGACGACCCAATTGTTCCCCCAAGCTTTACACCTCTCCATAACCTGGCTTCACATGAAATGCCAGCGCGGGAGCCCATCGTTACTATAAGAACACAACAACAGGCCACGGGCACATCAAGATCAATCAATTATCCAATTGGATATGGGTCAAACCTAGAGGATAATGTTACGAATCTAGGTGTCTCAGACTTCGACGAGATGATGAAAGAGGATCTCCCTAGACAAATAGAGGAAAAATATAGGCGATTAGAGGAGAAAATCAATGCGATGCAAGGAATTGAAAATTCTTATAGGGTAGATGCTAAAGAGTTAAGTCTGGTTCCGGATCTGGTTCTCCCTCCTAAATTCAAGGTCCTAAAATTTGAAAAGTATAGCGGGACGAGCTGTCCTGAAGCCCACCTAACCATGTTTTGCAGGAAGATGGCGGGGCACGTGCATAATGATCAATTGTTGATTCATTACTTTCAAGACAGTCTGGCCGAGTTGGCAGTTAGATGGTACAATCAATTAAGCCAAGCAAAAATCCATTCATGAAAAGATTTAGCACAAGCCTTCTGAAAGCAATACGGTAATGTGACAGAGATAGCTCCTAATCGGCTTACATTGTAAAATATGGAGAAGAAATCAAACGAGAGTTTTAAATAATATGTGCAGAGATGACGAGAGGTGGAAACCCAGGTACAGCCACCACTAACAGAAAAGGAGACAATGATGTTGTTTGTTAATACCCTTAAAGCTCCTTACATGAATCACCTGTTAGGAAACGCCACCAAGAGTTTCTTTGATATGGTCATATCGGGGGAGATGATTGAAAATGTAATCAAGACTGGCAAGATTGAAACTGGAGAAAACACTAAAAGGCCTACCCCCAGAAGAAGGGATAATGAAGTCAACCACGCAAGCATGTACAGACCGAGCTATACTAAACCATTCGTGATAGGTCAGCCCAAAGTTCTCACGAGCAATTACCAAAATGCCCCCAGGCAAGAACCGGGCGTCAGGCCAAATAGAGGAGGAGTTCAATATACTCCCCTTCCGATGTCATACAGAGAGCTCTACAAGATACGTATGATGCGCATGAGGTAGCTCCTCAGCGTGTGAGACCATATAAACCCCCATTTTCAACCTGGTATGATACGAATGCTCGCTGTGAATACCATGCAGGGGCAAAAGGACATTCAATTGAAAATTTCCCTGCTTTTAAAAGACGAGTCGAAGGACTCATAGAGCACGGAGTCGTAAAATTAAAAGAGCCAACAAAGCTCAATATAGCTGGAAATCCTCTGCCCGATCACCCGGAGCAAGGGGTGAATGCCTTGTTGGAGGAAGGAGTTAAAAAAATTAAAAGAAATATTGAAGAAATTAGGTCTCCACTTCGGTGGGTATGGCAACAATTGGTCAAAGGAGGGATAATTGTGAAGGATAAAGAGAGGATGACAATAGGGGTTAATAACCATTGCAAGTTTCATACCGTTGAGGGCATTAAATTCAAGACTGAGTCGAGTTTAAAGCCATGGTATAGAAGTTGATGGACAACCGAGAACTGGAATTTTTCGAAGAAAGAGAGGAAGTTAATGTTATTTGTGCCTCCGAGGATAGAGTAGCTAAAGCTTTTACAGCTAATCACCGAAAAGGTGATTATTTGTAAACTAACAAGAGAATAGACAACCCCTCGTATCATCATACAAAAACCTGTAACATTCCCTTACAGGGATAGTAAGAAGGTCCCATGAAATTATAATTGTAACGTAACCATACCAAGAGAGGGAGAGCCTAGGAAGGACGTGAATCTGGTTACCCGTAGTGGTAAAAATTATGACCCAGTAGATAAAGCAAAAGAGATCAGCAAAGGGAAAGCAATAATATGTGAGCCCGAGAAAGAAATAGCTAGTAGGCCCGAAGTACCCACAAACGAGTCTGTATTTGAGAAGGAGGCGAAGGAGTTTCTAAAGTTTTTAAGTCATTGTGAGTACAGTGTAGTTGAGCAGTTACACAAATAGCCCGCGTGCATATCGATCTTAGCTTGTTGCTAAGTTCAGAAGCACACCACAACTCATTAATAAGGGTGCTCAACGAAACGTATGTGACCAATGACATATCCGTGTGCAAGCTGGATCGCCTGATTAATAACATCAGTGCCGATAATTTTATTTTCTTCAGTGACGATGAGATCCCGACGGGAGGAATAGGTTCCACCAAAGCTTTACACATCACTACCCATTGTAAGGGGTATACGTTACCTAGAGTACTTATAGACAATGGTTCAGCCTTGAATGTGCTACCGGTAGCTACACTGCAAAGATTGTCAATTGATAGCTCTCATATGAAGGGGTGTAATAACATAGTGAGAGCATTTGACGGGACAGAAAAGAAGGTAATGGGAAAGATCGAAATACCTCTTCAAATTGGGCCGAATACATATGAAGTGGATTTTCTAGTGATGGATATTAGGCCCACTTATAACTGTCTACTGGGAAGGCCATGGATCCACTCAACTGGAGCAGTACCTTCTTCTTTGCACTAGAAAGTGAAGCTAATAAATGAAGGGCGACTAATCACGATTAATGCTGAGGAGGAAATAATCGCTTCCATAACGAGCGATTCACCCTATGTGGGAATAGATGAGGAGGCTGTGGAATGCTCGTTCCGCTCACTAGAGTTTGTCAATGCAACTTTCATTTCTGAAGGGAGCAAGATACCTGTGCCTACAATATCATCAACCACTAGAATGGGCTTGCAGTTAACAGTCGGAAAGGGAGCTATACTTGGGAAAGGACTAGGAAAATACCTCTAGGGAAGAGTTAATGTGCCAATGCTGATAGAAAAGCGAGATCGTTATGGCCTAGGGTACAAGACGGACGCGAAACAAAAGAATAAAGAGCTAGAAAAAAGGCAAGAAAGAAGGAGTGTCAGACTGTCTGGAAAGGAAATCTCGTGGGAACCCATAGTCTTCTCGCACATCTATGAGACTTTCGTCTCGGGAGGGGTGATCAACCAAAAAACAGAGCAGGAAAAGGAGCGAGTGACGATTGGAACCAGGGGGAGCATCATGAAAGATCTAGGCATTAATGCTATATTAGATGAAGGAAAGGATGGGAATCTATCAAGAATTGGTCCGTGTGCACCTGGAAGCACCTTGAATAATTGGACCGTGAAGGAACTCCCTGTAATTTTTAAGATTTCGTCAAAGTGATGCTCGAAAACACCTATTGCTTTAGGCTCGAAAGCAATATGGATCTTTCTGTAAAAGGGCCCATGGTCATTATTCAGTTATTTTGAATGAAAATACATTTCTCATCTTATATTCTTCTCCATAATTATTCTTTAATACATACATACTCATACACATACCACATAATCATTCTTTCGTAAATTTATTTTGCTCTTTAGACCTCCCTTTCATCCCTTGATAGGTCCTCGAATATCAATAATATGAGCAACCCTGACGCTAACTTAGAACCTCACTTCGAGCAAGATATGTGTTTGGAAGAGCTTTAGGACCTTGAAGATAATCAAGATTGTAATCTGCCTCCGGATCTGTTAAGAATGATGGAACAAGAAGAAAAACAGATCCTGCCTCATTCAGACCTAGTGGAAGTTATTAATATAGGGAACGAAGATGAAAAGAAAGAGGTGAAAATTGGGACAAGCATCTCCGTAGAAACCAGAAGGAATCTTATCGAGTTGCTTCAAGAGTTTCAAGATATCTTCACATGGTCTTACCAAGATATGCCCGGCTTGAGCCTTGACATTGTGGTGCATAAACTCCCTATAAAGGAAGAATGCAGACCCGTGCAGCAAAAACTCTGAAGGATGAGACCAGAAGTGTTGTTAAAAAAATAAAAGAAGTCAAGAAACAATTTGACGCCGAGTTTCTCCAGGTAGTTAAATACTCTGAATGGGTAGCTAATATAGTCCTTATTCCTAAAAAAGACGGAAAGGTGCGCATGTGTGTGGACTATCGAGATTTAAATAAAGCTAGCCCAAAGGATAATTTCCCCTTACCCCACATCGACACTTTAGTCGATAACACAGCAAGTCATTCTCTGTTTTCCTTTATAGATGGTTTCTCTGGGTATAATCAGATAAGGATGGACCCTGAGGATATGATCAAAACCACATTTGTCACGCTATGAGGAACATTTTGCTATAAGGTGATGCCCTTCGGACTAAAAAACGCAGAGGCAACTTATCAAAGGGCCATAGTGACCTTGTTCCATGACATGATGCATAAGGAGATTGAAGTTTATGTCGATGACATGATTGCGAAATCCCAAACGGAGTAAGAACATGTAAGAATCTTGAGAAAGTTATTTGGAAGGTTAAGGAAATATCAATTAAAGCTAAACCCAGCAAAGTGCACTTTCGAGCCACGTCAGGAAAACTGTTAGGCTTTGTAGTCAGCAAAAGAGGAATTGAAATTGACCCGGATAAAGTCAAAGTCATACAGGAGCTACCACCACCCAGCACACAAAAAGAAGTTCGAGGGTTTTTAGGAAGACTAAATTACATTTCCAAGTTCATTCTACAGTTGACTGAGAAATGCGATCTTATCTTCCGCCTGCTTAGAAAGTGCAACACGTGTGTATGGGATGATGAATGCCAGGAAACCTTTAACAAGGTCAAACATTATTTATCCAAAGCTCCCATCTTGGTACTTCCAATTCCTAATAAGTCATTGATCCTGTACTTGACAGTCTTTGAAAATTCCATGGGATGCGTACTAGGCCAACACGATGAATCCGAAAAGAAGGAAAGGGCAATATATTATCTCAGTAAGAAATTTACTGATTAGGAGACTTGATATTCGCCAATTGAAAAATTATGTTGTGCACTAGTCTGGACCACACGCAGATTAAGACAATACATGCTATACCATACCACTTGGTTGATCTCAAAATTAGATCCTCTGAAGTACCTGATGGAGTCAGCTGCATTGAATGGGAGATTGGCTCGATGGTAAATCTTGCTCTCGAAATTCGACATAGTCTATGTCAATCAGAAAGTAGTAAAAGGGAGTGTGATAGCAAACTTCCTAGCCAGCAGGGGTTTAGAGGACTATGAGCCGATAAACTTCAATTTTTCGAATGAGGATTTAATGTATGTTGCGACTACTAAAGGGGCAATCACAGTAGAATAACCTTGGAGATTGAATTTTGATGGAGCTTCAAATGCCACGGGTAATGGGGTCGGGGTAGTCTTGGTATCACTAGAAGGAGATCACTACCCTTTTACCAGTAAACTCGATTTTGATTACACAAACAACATGGCTGAATACAAAGCATGTATCTTGGGAATCCGTGCGGCCATAGAGCGGGGAATCAAAATTTTAGAGATTTATGAAGACTCCGCACTAGTAATCTATCAACTAAAAGGAGAATGGGAAATAAGGGATTCTAAGCTAGTGGATTACCGCAGATTGGTCCTCGAGTTGATCATGGAGTTCGATGCTCTTGCCACTTTAGCCTCGATGATTAAAGTGAGTAGGCTAGAAGATGTAAAGCCCATTCAGATGAGTGTCTATGAAGCTCCTGCTCATTGTTGTGATATTGAGGCAAAGGAAGAAGAAAAAAAGGATGGTCGTCCATGGTATCAGAATATTCTTCAATTTGTGAGAGATCGAAAGTACCCCGAGCAAGCCTCAGAAAATGAAAAGAGGACTTTAAGAAGACTAGCCAGTGAATATGTCCTAGACGGGGAAATCTTGTACAAAAAGAGAAAAGATCAAGTGTTGCTGAGATGTATCGACGCAATTGAAGCTAAGAAGATCTTAAAAGAAGTTCACGATGGCATTTGTGGGACACACACCAACGATTTCACGATGGCCCGACAAATAATGAGATTTGAGTATTACTGGTCTACTATGAAGGGCAATTGCATCAATTATTTCAAGAAGTGCCAGATCTATGGAGACAAGATTCATGTACCTCCATCACACCTTCATGTCATGACTTCTCCTTGGCCTTTTTCTATGTGGTACATGGATGTCATTGGGCCAATTTCTCCAAAGGCTTCCATTGGTCATAGATTCATCTTTGTGGTGATTGACTACTTCACAAAATGGGTAGATGCAACCTCATATGCCAACGTTACCAAGTCTACAGTTAGTAAGTTCGTGAAAAAAGAAATTATTTGTTGATACGGGATGCCAGAAAGAATTATATCCGACAATGCCATGAATTTGAACAATAGCACGATAGCAGAAGTTTGCGAATGGTGTTGTGGAGGCAGCTAATAAGAACATCAAGAAGATTGTGGCAAAAATGACTGAGACTTACAAAGACTGGCACGAAAAACTACCATTTGCCCTCTTTGCCTATAGAACTTCAGTCAGAACTTCTACTAGGGCAACACCATTCTTATTGGCATACGGTATGGAAGTGGTCTTGCCTATTGAGGTTGAAATACCTTCTCTTAGAGTCTTAACTGAGCTTCAACTAGATGAGGCTGAATGGATCCAAGCTCGATATGATAAGTTGAATTTAATCGAGGAAAAGAGATTAAAAGCCATCCACCATGGCCAGATGTACCAGAAAAGAATGATGCGAGCTTACGACAAAAAGGTTCGTCTTAGGGAATTCTATGAGTGAGATCTAGTTTTGACAAAGATACTTCTCATACATATAGATTTCAGTGGAAAATGGATGGCCAATTGGGAAGGACCTTATGTCGTAAAGAAAGCTTTCTCAGGAGGAGCTCTCATCCTAATAGAAATGGACGGCAAGGATCTGTACAACCTCATCAATTCAGACTCAGTGAAAAAATACTTTGCCTAAAAAAAAAGAATCGAGATGAAAATCCGTAAAGGGCATCTCGAAAAAAAAAGGGTTAAAGATGAAAACCCACAAAGGGCGTCCTAAAACCAAGGAAATTTTGAGTTGAAAACCTGCAAAGGGCGGCTCAAATCCAAGAACAGGTCGACGAGATGGAGGAAGGTTACAACTTGAAGCATCAACAAAGCACTTTAGATCTTCTAGACACACATCTGAGCTAGGAATGATTCTCAGCAAGTCGGTGCAGAGTAGCTCATTTTGCGATAACCAGGGTAACTAATTGTATACTTGGCAATTTTCGACTAATGTTGCTTTCTTTGATCCTCTTTTGAATAGAATTTTCAAATACGACTTTGTTTCTGCACAATTTTGTTGAAGCATTTCGCCTCTAAATAACGAGTAATGAAGTAATAAATCATACAAAAAGTTATGAGCATTATTCTGGAATTTTTGAAAATTACAGAGGTCCGAAACAAGATCACCAATGGGAAGAAAAACTTAAAAACAAGCAGTTCAAGAACAGCCTAGAAGAAGATGGAGCAACACATCAATAACAGAATTTGGACGAGCGATAGACCATGCCAACCTGAATAATAATAAATAAATCTAACATTCATCATACACATTCATGCAAGTTAGGAGCATTTAATTCATTCTAATCATGACTTTCTAATTTGGGCCTACATAGAGGCCCATAGGAGCATATTTCATAGGTCACATCCCCGCCACATGGCGAGATGAATCATTAAGATCACCAAGGAAAAGTTGAAAAGGAGCAGGACTCCAATACCTTACCCCGATCACGGGGCAGATTGTGATTATCCACAAACAGCGATGCGGTCATCTTCCTAATGAGATACTGAGAAGTAGAACAAATCAATGAAATGAGGCTCAAAGCGAGCAAATCTTCGAACCCCAGCTTCCTGATGAGATACTGAGAAGAAGGTCAAAGTAATAAAATGGTTAGCTTCCTGATGAGATACAGAGAAGTATACCAACTCAGGGTTCGATATGAGCAAATCTTTGAATCCCAGCTTCCTGATGAGATACTGAGAAGTAGGGCAAAGCAATAAAAGGTTAGCTTCCTGATGAGATACTGAGAAGTGGACCAAATTCGTCTTCCTGATGAGGTACCGGATTGAAACAAGTAAGGCGGTCATCTTCCTGATGATATACAGAGAAGAATACCAACTCAGGGCTCAATGTGAGCAAATCTTCGAACCCCAGATTCCTGATGAGATACTGAGAAGCATGTCGAAGCAATAAAATGGTTAGCTTCCTAATGAGATACTGAGAAGTGGACCAAATTCGTCTTCCTGATGAGATACAGAGAAGCGGGTTGAAACAAGCGATACGGTCATCTTCCTGATGAGATATTGAGAAGAAGACCAAATCAAACCCACGCTCGATGTGAGCAAATCTTCAAACCCCAGCTTCCTGATGAGATACTGAGAAGCAGGTTGAAGCAATAAAATGGTTAGCTTCCTATTGAAATACTGAGAAGTGAACCAAATCCGTCTTCCTGATGAAACATAGAGAAGTGGATCAAAACAAGTGATATGGTCGTCTTCCTGGTGAGATACTAAGAAGAAGGCCAACTCAATGAAACCAGACTTAAAGACTACGGTGACGAATTCCAATCTCCTTGAAATTTCAAGAGAATGGAGTGAAATTACAGTAACAAATTTTGTCTTTTTTGAAATTGCCTAAGGGCAAGATAGAATCACAACATCAAAGATATAGAAAGGTGGATGCGGCGAGGATTGGACGACTGACGAAACGAAAGGCGAATCAGTTGAAGAAAGAGCGTCAAAGAGATGAGACCTGACAAATTGGGCATCCTTTGGGGTCTTTGCTCTATTCTTGTTACACAGCAACAAACAAAGTGAGGCAGTTGTCGAAGCCCAATTCTGACCGGGCCTGAATGTTGGGTCAAATCTTTACTTTTGAGTTTAGATTAATTTTTAGATTTATTTCTAAATATAAATTTACTTTAAATTTAAATTTAAGTTCATTTTAAATTTAAATTTGAAATAATTTTAAACTTAAAACTTTAAAATTAAACCCAAAATAAAATACAAAATCAAAAGTTCAATTGCACATTAATGTCCAAATAAAAGGCCCAATTGAACCCAAATACCCTATGCAAGCCCAATCACAAATTTACAATCTCAAAATTGGGCCAATTGCATACCCAAATTACATCGGCCCACACCTAATCTGTTAAACAAGTGGCATCTGCCACCTCTATCACTAGCCAACCAGAATGTGCCACGACAGCACCACCAGCTGTGCCACCACCAGCTTCAATTGCACTGCCACCGTCACTGCTACAGCCTCCAATAGCCTAACCTGCAAGGGAGAAGACAAGCATTTAAGTGAAAATAGGCAAAATAAAATTATTGTAAATATGGCTATAAAAGCCAGAATCGAACATGTTGTAAGGGGTTGGAAAACTTCCCTTTGTTTGCTACACATTAATATAAGAAGATAAAATTTTCAAAACAGTTGACAAATCCAAACAAAAGCAGTTAATAGCAACCGGGACATTCGAATAGCACCCAGATACAGGAGCAAAAATACAAGTCAGGTTCACAGTACCCAAACGCTAAGTTATTCAGGTATTCTTCAATACATGTTCCTAGCATTTATGATTGGATATTCAAGTCCATCAATTTCCACATATGCATTGATACATGCATTTAAGATTAATGTTTACGTTTATTGCTTTTTTTTAAAACGTATTAATAAGTATCGTTAATAATTAATAATAATAATAATAATAATAATAATAATAATAATAAATAAATTTATAATAATGATATTAATAAGTATTAATAATAATAATTAATAATACCTATTAATAATTAATAATGAATATTTAGTAATATAAATAAAAAAAAGGGAAAACGAAAGGACTTATCTTTGTCCGACGATCACCACCAGAGCCGCCCTCGGAGCCATCCAAGCTGTCGCCGTCGCAAAACCACGAACATCGCCTATGCTTCGTCATCCTCGGATCTGCAAAGAAACTCGAAGAGGGAGTAAAAGGTTTTAAAATATAGAATAACAGAATAAAAAAAAAATCAGGAACACTTCCAAAACTGGGTTTGATTTCATGCATTAAAACCTGAATCTATGTTTCGAAATAAACTAAAAACTCAGATTCAACCTTCAAAACCCGGATTATTCTAATAAGGGTTTTCCTTTTAGAAAAGGGGTTTTAAAATTTTTAAGAAAAAGAAAAGAAATAAGAAAAGGGCATTCGGCTTACCTGATGGCAGCGCATGGCGTGTGTGGAGGCGACCGATGGCAGGCGTGTTGACGCGTGGTGGTTCGCGACGATCACGCGAGATGGTTGGCGACGCGCGTGCAGCATGGCTTCAACGGCGCATCGGTCAGACTTGGATGGCCATGGGTTTGTTTTGAAAAAAAAAGGGGGCAAAAGAGATTTTTGTTAAAAATGGCTGAAAAATTATTTTTCAGAGACAAATTTTGACTTAAATAATAGGATGGAACAGCGCCGTTTTTAGCAAGGGTTCAAAGTGCCCAAAACAACGCCGTTTCAACCCTCTGCCCATGGACTGACTCGAATCCGACCCGACTCACCTCAGGATCCGCGTGTTTTCGATTAATGAGTTATTTCTGCATTTAATCCTTCCCTTTTTTTTATTGTTTCAATTTAGTCCTTTTATACTTTTAATTAATTTTAAATTGGCCCAATAAATTTCAATTCTTTTCAATTTAATCCCATGAACTTTTGAAAGTACCAGGAGCTTCCACGTGTCATGATTTTGATTTCTTTATGCAAATGGTCCCTCTTATTTTTGATATATTTTAATTTAATCCTTAAATCAAGTTCTATTTAATTACAAAATTGGCCCAAAATTTTTTCATGATTTTCAAATTAGTCATTTGACTTCAAGATGCCTGATGGGCTGACACGTGTCACTTATTTTTGGTTTTATTACCCTGGAGGTCCCAAAACTATCCAAAAATTCCATTTTCGACCTCGAAACTTTCAAAAATTATATTTTTACCCTCGAACTTCCAAAAATTTCATTTTTGACCCCAAAACTTTCAAAAATTACTTTTTACCCTCGAACTTCAAAAAATTCCATTTTTTGATCCCAAAATTTTGAAAATTACCATTTTACCCCTGAATGTCCAAAAATTCTATTTTTTATCTCGATTTTCTAAAAATTACCGTTTTACCCTCGAATGTCTAAAATTCCATTTTAAACCCCAAATTTTCCCAAAATTACCATTTTACCCCCGAGAATCCAAAATCACCATTTTGCCCCCAAGTATCCAAAAAAGTCTCATTTTAAACTCCGATTGCATCATTTTTCTTCCTCATCAATATTTGCATTTAATTTTAATTATTATGCACTCGTATTTTGTATTTTTTATTTTTTTTGCTTGCCATTTATCCGCTTAATTATCTTACTTCGTGTTATTTAATATCAAATATTAACAGCTCATTCAAATTAAACTCGCATATTTGTTTCCAAAACTGTTTTCAAAAAAACTTTAAAATCGAGGCATTATTCTTTTATTTCGAGTTTCGAAATTTTGTGCCTTAACTTACTAGGTGCAATTTTTCTTCAAATCGAAATAATCGAATACCTTTAATCGAGGCAATGTTTTCTTATCTTCGATTCTGAAAAGTTGTGCCTTAACTTACTAGGTGCAACCTTTCTTCAAATCGAGATAATCAAATATCCTTTTCCAAAATTAAAAAGGTTTACAACAAAAAAAAGCTCGTCATTTCTAGATCTCGAAATGTTATGTCCTAACTCACTGGACGTAACTTTCTTTCTTGATCATTTTGAAATGGTGAGACTTCCAAACAAAATCTGTTTCCTTTAAACATAACTCATGCATTCAAGGATCGTATTTTAAACTTTATTCGAGCTTTTAAATTTTACAAATTAAGACCCGAAAATAATCAATACGGTACCAATTTTGGACATATGAGGGTGCTAATCCTTCCTCATGCGTAATCGACTCCCGAACCTGTTTTTCTGGATTTCGAAGACCTACATGTTTTCAAAACATTTAAAAAAAAACGTTTTGTGGTGATCCAATCACACCGAATAAAGGATTGGTGGCGACTCCCATTTTCCAACATTAAAATAATTTTTGAAACTCGTTGTTTTCCAAAAAAGATGGTTCCAACAAGCTTATTGATCATTCTATGAACGTCACAGTAAATATGTGCAAGCGTACACTGTTGATGCAAGTATAGTAGACAGAAGTGAATCTATAAAATATCGACTCCACAGAGATGACTGTTTGTGTTTAAATCTATCGAAGTAATTTGAGTTCAAATGAAAAGAACTGTTAAGAGTAATGTCAACGCAAATTGGTTAAAACTACATTAGTTAAGAATTAAATTTGTCAGTGCAAATGTAAGATAAATTGTCAGAGCAAATTAATAAAAAAATGAATTGGTTGTTGAGATGTTGTAATGCAAATTCAGAAATATAAAAGATATAGATCAAGTGTAAAGAATTGGAGAGGATCACTAACTTCACAAGTTGGCAACGCTAAATGTGACTACAAGGTAACTAATAGATGAATTGTCGCCGCAATTACTTTCTAATGAGATCTTACTAATAGCAACTCTCTGTTTAACAAAGACTTAAGTCCTCACAACTACCACACCTTCTAATGCTGGTAATGCTTTGTACTCAAGAACAAGTGGCTAGAATTCCTTCTTGCCTCAAGCAACTTCCACTGCCTTGCTTTTTAATCTAACTTGTCATCGCACCTTCTAGTGTCTGTGACTGCAATCGCACTTCCGTGGTCAAAAAAGTTAAATCCAAATATAAATAGATGAGAAGAATTGAATAAAATTCAAAGTAAATCTAACATTAAAAGTACTTCCGTATACAATTAACAGTCAATAGAATTCATCGGCATTTAAGAGGGATTAACGAATGAATTGAAGCATGCTATTCCTAGTCTACTAAAATTCTCCCTTAATCGCTCCTCTTGCGTCGCACTTGGCTACTTCTCGTCAGAAGCAGTTGCGTCCTTGTTGTATCAGGTCACCTTCCTCTGGAATCAAGCTTCCATGGCATCTGACTTTGGGAATGAATGAGAAATTGTAGATTTGATATCTTCACACTTTGATATTGATCTTCTCTTTCTTCCTTCTATTTATAATAACTGGCAATTACAGATCTTCATCCCTTTTTAGATCTAACTCCTTTTTGCAGTTGTAAAAAGTTTGTTATTTCCAACTATGCACTCACGCAAATCTGATTTGTTCATTAGACAGTTACAGATTGTCGCAACATTGCTTGGTGCAAATTATGATTTTAATTTGCTGCGACAACTTGACATTCTTCTGCGTTAGTGCTTCTGGATATGTTAGCATCGTGAAATCCCTGACAATATGTAGAAGCATTCATGTGGTGACATATTTAGCCGCAATTCTAGATCAAACTTGTGACCGCAACTCTAAATGCTTTTCTACTCTTATCTTCCTAGGTGGATTTCTACGCTAACAACTTTAAACGCAAAACTAGTACTAAATACAGCGACATTAGTAGCACAGAAGAGATAAAATGAAAGAAAGGAAGACCAAACAACAGTGAGTCAGGAAATGCAAATACTAAGTATAAATGCTAACAATGTATGCTAAATATGATACAAAAGGAACAAATTATACACTAATTTAAGGAGAAATTAAGTATCATTTCTAACGCTATCACACCCATAAACTTAAGTTTTTACTTGTTCTCAAGTAAATAAAAGCTAACAAAATTATATCCAAATTCTTGTCACCATAATCATCATTCTAGCAACTTATATTCTCTGGAATCCTAATGTATAATTTGCATTCATATGCTGGAATATTGCACCGACAATTTATAATCATGAATAATCATAATTGCAATCTTCACTAATGCTAGCATCATGCTTTAAATCTTAAATATTCTTAACCAATACAATATTTATTGTATAATATATATATATATATATTCAACTTTTCTTTCTTTAGTTCTTTCCTCTTTTATTTTTTTTTATGTGACCGAGAGATGTCATTGCATTACTATACTCTTATTCCTGGGCAGTAACGATGGGGTGTAACAAACCCCCAAAGAGCATGTAATTGCGCCGACACACATCCTTGCAATGACAGCCTTTGGCTAAATAATTTTTCTAACACTTGCAATGTAATGTTCCCCCTTGTTGAGTCACAATACACCCACATTGGAGTGTATTTTACTAATAGATATAATTATATATATAGCTGCAGATGGTAAGTTAATTCAATATTTAAAGGATGATACTACTCATTTATTACTAATGCAATCTCAACCATTCATCCAAAATAGAAGGATTCAACATTCAATCACATCCATCCAATTCACGCATTAGCATTCCAAATAATTCAAGAATTTACTCATCAAATGAAAAAATTGTGGTCACATTTTTTCTTAACTTTGCATATTTTCATTTAACTAAAGAAACAAATATATTCCTAAACTTGTGGGTGTAATTGCATTTCCATTCCAAACTTCCCCCCAAACTTAATGTATGCATTGTCCCCAATGCACTGACAATACTATACAAATAATAATGGAAATGCAACTACAATGCAAATGCTAGAATAAATAAAATGCAAGGACAATAAAAAAATGCAATGACAATGAAATGAAATGTATGCAACTAACTACAGAAAAGTAAACTAACTTAATGTTTTTCAGTCGATGAAGTGGTTTCTTTGGTCTTCTTTTTCTTCTTTGGGCGCTCCTCTTTGGCCTTCTTCTTTTCCTTTCATTTGCGCCTCTTTTCTTTTGGTTCAGTCGATGGAGTTGATTGCTCCTCCATGGCTAGTTGAGTGTCGGCTTCATCGACAGTCACTCTAATAGATGTATTTTAGCAAGTGGTGCCATATATGGCACAATAGCCAGAGGATTAGAGTCCTCATTATCGGATGTGATTGCCTCGGCCCAGCTCGCCCTAGATGGCATCAATTGTTCAACAGATGCACCCACACTTATAGGTGCATCAACAAATTTCTTTGATAAATTTGTCGAGGTAATTTCTTCCTCTTCTTCTCTTTCCTTCTTTTCCTGTCTTTCTTCTTCTCCTGCTTCTTCTCTTACTTCAAGACCCACAAAAATAGTTGTTGTGTGCTCCTTCACAACAACAGCCCCTCTTTCTACCATATTGGCTCCCAAACTATTTGAAAGTTCATCATCAAAGAGGTTGGATATGTTTCGGAAGCAATCTTCCATATCCTTGGATTGCACCTCTTGCTCCTCTTCATTAGAGATGTAGATTCTATTTAGGAATTGGATGGATTGGGTTCGTCCTTCTGAGGCATGCTGCTTTAAGTAGCTTCCTCGATAATAGGAGGGAACACAGGAAATTCTAGCATCGGGTTCTTGCTCAAGTCGCGTAATATGCTGATAATAGCAATATTCCATACCTTAGTATAGGCATAGAATAAGTTTTGTCTGGACTACATTTCTTCCACTGTGCTGACAAGTCTGATATGTCTTCTACTCATCCGATCAACAAACTTTTCAATCTCATCAAGCTTCCTCCAAATCAGAGGATATGTGGCGCATGGGTCTGGGTGGCATTCTTTTTTCTTTTTCCCTTTTCTTTTTTTGGCGAGACCTCATTCATTTTCAATGGTAGCTTTCCACAAACTAGATAATTGACGACATCTACATACCATGGAGATGCATCGACAAAGAATAATTTCTCATTTGAAAATGCGTCGACAATTTGTGATTTATTTCCATCTTCACTTTCAGTTTCTAGACGAGAGAGGTGGTCTGCCACTTGGTTTTCCGATCCTTTCCTGTCCTTAATTTCAACATCAAATTCTTATACTAAAAGGATCCATCTGATCAGCCTGAGTTTTGCATCTTTCTTAGCAAAAAAGGTATCTCAAAGCAGAATGATCAATATACACTGTAATTTTTATGCCGACAAGATATGAACGGAACTTGTCAAATGCAAAAACTACTACCAGCAACTCTTTCTCAATGGTCATATAATTCACTTGCGCTTCAGTTAGAGTTTTACTAGCATAATATATTGAATGAAATATATTATCTTTTCTTTGTCTAAGCACAGTACCTATAGCAAAGTCACTCGCATCGCACATTACCTCGAACGGTTGCAACATATTAATAGCAAACAACACAAACAAACAACAGAATAGTATATATATCTTATATATTAATTTAAGTTATATGCTAGAAAGGTAGTTGTGTGAGGTAAATCATCATTTACACAAACAATAGAACAATTCAAAGACATCGCGTCTACTGGTCAGCCAATAAAGTAAATATACTTTCATAAGGGAAGGTTCAAAGGGGGAAGCCTACCTATCCTATGCAACTATCGATCGTAGATTCTACCACCACAACGAGTCAATGTTTTCTTTAAAATTATCAATTTTCATTCATGTGGGGGATTGTTAGAAAAAATAGTATTTTTGGAAATTTTGAGGCATATTCTCGATTAGTAAAGGTGGAGAGTTGAATCATAAAATTATGGTTTTATATTCTAATCCATGAGACCTTTACAATGGTATATCATATGCTCAAAATGGTTGAGTGATGAATGAGAAATTGATGCTCAAAATAAGCAACTTATGAATAATGTCGAGGAAAAGAAAAGCTGAGATCCCACATTAGTTAGTTACCAAGTGTGGGATATGTATATATATAAGAACTCACTTGGGGGTTATTGAATAACTAAGCTTGAAGCTTTAACTTGAGTGCAGGGGATGCAAATCCAAACCCGTCGAGGTTGCGGGCACACTCGCACGACGTGGGTGACGTGAAATGTTTGAATTGATTGGGCTCTTTCTAAGCCTGTGAATATTTTAGCCCGATACGTAATTATTTTTTTCTTAACAGATATTATACATAATCTATTTTAAAAGGACAAATATCTCGATTTGATTTGATTCTATTTTATGCAAATTGATTTAAAAGCTTCTTTAATGCATATTTGTATCCTTATTCATGAAATTTCCAAAATTCCTCCATATTAAATACCTATAAAAGCTAAGAGAATTCTGTAGAGTTCTTGAAAACACACAACGAGTTTATCTTCACTCTCAAAATTCTTTTCTTTTTCTCTCCAATTTTTCAAACGTTTCGGTGATAGAGGAAGGCAAGGCTTGTTTGTTGATCACTGCAGAGGTGCTACTAACACAATCATTTTTTTGTTGTATCCTGAGGGATAGATGACAAACATTTCTCCAATTACCATAGGAGCGGTCGAATCTGTCTTAAGGAAACTGTGAAAACAGGCCTTAACTTCTAGTAAAACTTTACCCTCCTTATTAGATTTCTGATTTTTCAGATCTTGTTTATTTAAATTGTTTTCAGATATGATGTTTTAAATAAATATAAATATTGCTTATTAAATCTAGTGTTTTATATAAACATAAATATTTATTTATATTGTTTTGTTCATATCTTGTATTTTATATAAATATTTTATATTTATGTTTGTTTGTTAACGTGTTTTGTCTAACAGTTGCATCTATTCTAAACAATTATTAACAAACAATATAATAAGGAACAAAAGAAAATAAAGTTAAGCAATGTTTATATTGTATGAACTTACCTGGCGAAATGATAGCACGCCACGATAGAGTCTACTTAACTACTTTTCTTTTCCTACGATCTTCACTTGGAGGATTCAAATCTTGATCTATAACATAATTTTAATTCAATTTTTATTAACCATTATCATTCATCAGCTTATGAAACATATAAGTCAGTTTAGTTCCATCACTTTAACTCCCCTTAAACCTAACACTTGAACAATCAAGTCCATTTATAGCAATGTTTATAGAAATCTTAAGTTGGTTTCGAAATGTCTACACTTTAGTCCTATTATTCGAAACTAACGAATTCTCATTTTACTAAGTGATTCTTTTTCATAAGTTTCCATTTAATCTTAACAGTTAACACTGCAATTTCAAGCAGTTAACAATGATAATATCATGAATTCTTTGACAGTTTTGTAAATGCTAGCTAGATTGAAGCACAACTACAAAAATATAAATTCAAGCAAAACGAACTTGAATTAGCTTACCATGCAAGAGCACAAAGCTTGGTCGAGTTTTCCTAGCTTAACAAAACAAAGATAATGATGGAGAAGAGGAAACAGAGAAGAATGAATTTTCTTCCCTCTGTCCACTATGTTACAATATATATAATCTAATCATTACAATTAACATGATGAAGGAAATGCTAACACTTGTCCGACCACCATCTATAAATATGGCTTAATTATCAATTTAATCCCCAATTGATTAACGTATTATCATTAGCAAAAGAAATACATAATGGTCAATTTCTACCACCTTTACGATTTCATCCCTATACTAAAATAGATTATCCAATCAATCAAATTAACAAATTAAGGTTTCATATAACACTATAATAGACTAATAGATATTAAATATTAAAACTTACTGACTCAATCATCAGTAAACGGGGTTTCAAAACCATCATTTCTAGTACCACTAAAAATGGGTTGTTACACTTATCCTAGACTTATTGAAGATATTCATGGAGCTTATTATCCTACTATTTTGGTGGGTATATTGGTTGTAATTGATTTAGTAAGTTAGCAAGTCTCGGTTGCTTACATATTGAGAAGACTTGTATAGATAATGTATGGAGTGAATTAACACTTATTGTTCAACGAGGAACTTGTAATTATGAGTGCATTGAGGGTGAAACTAGCGAATTACTTGATTTTCAACCTAAGTTTTTAAGGGAAAAACTTATAAGAGAGAGATCTAAATCTTAAGTGCAAAAAGGAGGTTGCTAATCTAATGGGTATTAAAATTTATAATCACTTATTGTGTAAAGTGTTAAAATAGTAAACTATCTATTTAAAAAAACCGAACTACGAAAACATATTGTTCATTCGTCTTTATTCTTTGTTAGTACTTGAAACAGTTCGCGCTGCTATTAACATTACTTCTGACAGCAAATATTGTTCTAAAGTTATTTCATAATCATTATATTTTTAATCTAATAAACTAACATATAAATAAAAATTTTCTAAACTAAACTAATACAGAAAATATATCTAACTAATTATTTAACAAACAAATCACATATTTATAACTACTAAATATAATCACCTTATCTATTAAATATTTATAAATAAAACAAACCAAATATTAAAAACACAAAAAAAAAAAAAATAGTCAGCCATTTGAAATTGGGAAGTTTTAAATGTAAGAGATGTTTGAGGTTGATAAATTTCATCGAAACTTTTGAAGAAGAGGTATATACAAAAATTTGACGGTTAGATTTTGTTATTAGTTGGTATATTTTGTATAAGTTGTGAATTTTTTATATTTTATTTTGATTAATTTTAGTTTTCGTATATTTTGAATTTTAATATTTTAATCTTGATATAAATAATAGAGTTAAATTTGTTTGGTTAAAGTCAATTATCCGTCTTGTATTATGTGTATAGTTGTATTGCTTTTGAGAAGTGTTTTTAAAAAAATGCTGTGGAAAAATTATTTTGAAAAGTTTGGTTTAAGATTTAAGTTTAGTATTGCTATCAAAAAGTGCTTTTGAAAAATAAAATGTTTGTTTTAGACATGGTGTTATAAAATAACAAATATGCATTTATATAATGTTCAAAATAATTAATATTATGATATTTTAGTAAGAATATAAAAAAATAATTTATTATAATTTATTGTTAATATTTTAATATATATGAAATATAAATTTTAAATATTAAAATATAATCGATAAAAATTTAAATATATAATATTATATATTTAAAATAAATTTCAATAGGAAAGTAATTAAATACAAAATATAAATATTATATAAAATAATTTATAAAAGTTAAAATTGGTTTTTTTTCTAAAACCACTTTTGTCAGAAGCAAAAGCTAGAAAAAACTGTTTTTGTCTTTGGGTTCAAAAGCATATTTCAAAAGTACTATTGATAATTTTGATTTCAAAAGTTATTTGTTTAGTATTATTTTTAAAGTTAAAATATTACTTATGGCTCCAAAAACTCTTTTGATCCCAAAAGCATTTTATGCTAAACTAAAACTTAATCTTTATATTTTTTGAATTTTGAAATTTTAAATTTGATATAAGATGAAAATTGTTAATTCGTTAATTGGATTTTTAATGAGTAATTGTGAAAATAACAAATTGAAATATTATTATACATATGATAATATATTTATCCTATTAAAATTTGAATATTGCATAACTTAATAAATTTAATAATTATCATTTAATAAGGACTAAAATTTTAAAATTAAAAAAACCGAAATTAAAATGTAAAACTAAACTTACAACTTTCATAAAATACAAAACTAATAATATAATTTAACTACTTTTCACGTGTCCCCTTGTCAAAAGATCTCAAAATGTCTTTTGTCGCTTATGGATAAAAGTTGGTTTCCAAGTCATTTTCACGCTTTCATTAGAAAAATTAATGTTGAATAATGGATAAAAAAGCTTCTTTCGAATTCATTTTTTTATGCATTCATTAAAAAGCTTCTTTAGTGTTTTGTTGATATTTTTGTTTGAATGAGTGGATGTTTTTGGATCGCTTTTTCCATTCAAAAAACTCATTTTACTATTAAAAATAATTAAATAGTTAAAATATATTTTTTAATTGTTATTTTGGTTAAATAAAATTTATAGGTTGATTTTAATAATTAATTAAGTCTTTAGATTATTTTTTTAAAATTAATTAAAGAAATAGATCGATTTTGATGGAAAATTCATCCAACAGGACGAGCTTTCTAGAAAGCGCGTCAAGCTGGATAAGTTTTTTCTTTAAGTTATATTTTCTAATTTTTCTAATATAATTAATTATTTTAGTTAGATGGTTAAATATTAATAATGTTATTTTTTTAAGTCTTAAGTTTGATTCCTTCTCCACTTATATTTATATTTTTAAAATTTTTCTTAATGTTTTAACATATCAACTCATTTAGTTAAATAATAATGATTTTATCCTTTAAACTGAGGTTTTATTCTCCTCATTTTTTTGGTAGATAAGAAAAATTAGCTAAGGCTAATTACACTAAACTCAAACTTCATCATGCATGTAGACTTTCCATCGCACAATCAATGTCTTCTTCAATTAATTTCCTCACATAAATTGGTGGATCCACGTGAACAACGAAATCCTCAAGGTCACCTTGAGCTTCTCTAGCAAGACATTTAGCCACCCTATTGCGATCCCTCACAACCTGACGAAAAGTCACTTTTCAATCTTTAAAGCATCAATCATGTATAAGTCGAACTTCACTATACATGCTCCTCACTGCTAACCCATTCTGTATGATTGAAATCAGTGTAGCATTATCGCTCTCGATCTCTACTTGATGGTATCCTTTTGACAAAGCCAACTTTAAGTCCTTGAGTAGTGCCCGAGCTTCGACCTGAAAAATATCAAACAATCTTGTTACCATCTGAAATCCCCCCATCCATCCTCCATTCGATCCTCTCATTACTCTCCCTATGGCTGCCCTAGGTCTAGTGCTTAACATCGAACCATCCACATTTACCTTAATCCATCCATGAGGTAGGAACTACCACCATCCTTTAGTCATCGAAGTACAACTCCAAGTATGAGATCCACCTATAACAAATAAGGATCTCGTCCATGCTTCCGCAGATGCTAGCAGGGATTGACTACTACCACTGGTTTGTTTGAAAACAAAATCATTTCAATTCTTCCAAATGAACTAACACACAATGGAAAAAAAAAAGTAAGCCACTCACCATATTTGTAAACTATTTTACCTTCATTCCTAATGTTCCAAGGAATCCATTGGATAACAAGTAAGCTAAAGAAATCATTCCAAAGTCGTCTAGGTACAATAGATCTCCAAATAGCTCTAGGGAAAGTCGAATCTCTAACTGTATGCATTATAGATTCAACGTCCAAACCACAATGATCACAAAAAGGGAATATCGTCATACCTCGCCTAGTGTGTTCCTCGTTTGTGAGAAGTCTACCACAAGCCATTAGCTAGAGGAAGGTTCGAACCCTTTGAGGTGCCCTAACTTTCCATGTTAGTTCATCACTGATCACATTAACTAATATATTACTAGCAAACAAGTGTTTATATGTTTCTAAAACGGAGAACTTACCCCCTGACAACCATCTCCAACTTAAATGGTTTATGTCTGCTTCCGTTGATGTAGGTTTATATGCCAAAATACACTTAACAATCATCTGTGTAAGAACTACAACAAGCCAATGAGTATTCCATGTCCCTTCAGACACCACATCATAAACACGGAGTGAGTGTTGAAGAGACTGACAAAAAATGTAATAATGTCGTCGGATACCTAAGTCTCTTAACCAATCGTCATTCCAAAAATTCACTAGCCTACAATCGTCAAATACCCAATATATACCCTTTTTCACTTCACTCCATATGTTGGCTATGGAGAGCCATAAATAGGAGCAACTATTGCGATGAATGTCCATTAGAAGTAATCCATGCACTTTATACTTATTTCTCAAGACCTGAACCCAGAATTCCTCTGTACTAGTAACTAGTTTAAACCCTAGCATCACGAGAAAAAGTTTGTTTTGGTCTTGTAACCTCCGAATACCTAGCCCCTCACATGCCTGAGGTTTGCAACAATTTTCCTAACTCACGAGTGATGGCTTTCGTATAGAAGATTTTGAACCTCATAAAAAGCCACGAGCCAACTTCTCAATCTCATTACAAATTGTGCTAGGAATTCTAGCCGTTGACATAAAATAGTTCGGAATAGCAAGTAACACTAACTTAACCAATGTTAGACGACCCGCTATAGATAATTTTCGTGCCTCCCATTAATTAAGCCAAGTGCGAACTTTATCCAAAATGAATTGAAATGTCCCAATACCCACTCGATTATGAAAGAAAGGAACACTTAAATATATACCCAGATCTCTCACCATTGTAAATCCAAGGTTGTTACATAAATTAGTTGATTCCTCCTCTGTAACATTGTTTGAGAAGAAAATCTAGGTCTTTTGACGGCTAACCCAATGTCCAAAAAAATGACAGAACGTCGTTATTAGATGTTAGAGGCACTCTACATTTTCCTATCAGCTCTGCAAAAGAGAACCAGATCATCTGCGAAGAAAATATGCGAAATACCTAGTCCTCGTCGAGAGAGAAAAAGAGGTTCCCAACTCCCTTCCTCCATAGCAGCTTCAATCAAATGTCCTAGATGCTCCATTCCCAAAACGAATAAATAAGGAGATCCAAGTTCTATTCTCCTCTTTTAAACACATTTGTAATTTTTATTTCATGTTATTTTAAGCTCTTTTTTATTTTTAATTAATGTTATTTATTATTTTGGGGCTGACAAGTAGAGTTGGTAAGATTATGAAATGTTTTCATTTTATTGTATGATATATGCAAGTGAAAAAATATGAATGAAAATGACATATTTGAACTGAAAATTAAATAGACCGAATGAGTTGTATATTTCTAATTTGATTATGAATTTTATTGATGGATAGTTTCTACATATATACTTATTAAAAACAAAAACAGTAATAAAAGGAAATTTTAAAAAATAAATAAATGAATGGAATCGATAATAACTTTGTGATGTGTTGATAGAGTATTGGGCTTTTAATTCAAATAATCGGATCAATAAAAAAGGAAAATTTTGATATACCTAATATTATTTTGTTTTATAGCATAGAATCTCCATATTTCTGTTGCATTGTAATTACATCCATGTATATTAATAATTTGCTAACTAAATATATAAAAAAAAAAATCTAGTTTTGGGTGAAAAGTGACCAAGTTTAAGCACACATGATAAGAATGTTTTATTTTTAAAATAAAAAAGAGCTTAAAACAACATGAAATAAAAATTACAAATGTGTTTAAAAAAGGGGAATAGAACCTATATTTAAAAGATGAAATCATTATTTAATCATTTAACTAATTGAGTTGATATGTTAAAAACATTAATGAAAAATATAAAAAGCTTAATGTGAATGAGAAAGGAATCAAACTTGAGATTTAAAGGATAAAACTACTAATATTTAACCATCTAAACAAAGTAATTTATTGTAGTAGAAAAGTCAGAAAATATAACTTAAAAGGAAAGCACACCCAGCTAGACAAGCTTTCCTAAAAGCTTACCCAGTTGACGAGCTTTCCATCAAAATTGACCTATTTCTTTAATTAATTTTAAAACAGCCTAAAGGTCTAATTAATTATTAAAATAAGCCTATATGTTATGAAATAAAGAAAAAAAAACAAACTAAAGAGAAAATATCAATACAAAGAGGTAATAAATAGAAAGATAAACAAGAGAACTTTTTATTTTATTCTTTGTGTATATCTACAAGCATTGTACATGCCTCTATTCATAGACCTTCTAACATAATAAAATTCTTTAAGTTACAAAGAATAAATGAAGGTTTAATAAAACCGTCATAACTCCACTGGGGGTTGCTACAATGGAGGTTACAACTTTGAGAGTTATGGAAATCCATAATAAAGTATTATTTATAACACTCCCCCTTGGATGTCCATTAATGAAAATGTGTATCATCAAAACCTTATTAGGAAAAACCCTGTGGGATAAAAACCTAATGAAGGGAAAAAAGTACACAATCTCATATTACAAGCTGTCTTGCTAAAAACCTTTTACCAGGAAAACCCAGTGAAACAAAACTTTGGTTAAAGGAAAAGAGTACGGCGTATTTTAGACTCCCTCTAATGGCAACATCTTATTATATCTTTGAGTCGATGCATTCCAATCTTGTCTCGTAGTCTTTCAAATATTGAAGTTGGCAATGCTTTGGTAAAAACATCTATTAAATTATCACTAGAACGAATTTGTTGAACTTCTATGTCACCTTTCTTCTCAATATCATGAGTGAAGAATAATTTTGGTGAAATATGATTCGTTCTATCACCTTTTTTGTAATCACTCTTCAATTGAGCTATACATGCTGCATTATCTTCGTATAAGATAGTTGACATCTTTTCTTGTAAGGGAAAATTACATATCTTCAGGATATGTTGGGTTAATAACCTTAGCCAAACACACTCTCAGCTTGCCTCACGCATTGAAATTATTTCAGCATGATTTGAAGATGCGGTAGCTAATGTCTGCTTTGTTAAGCGCCATGATATAGTTGTATCTCCACATTAAATAAACATCTCGTTTGAATCAACCTTTAAGTGGATCCGATAAATATCTAACATCAGCATAGTCGACTAATAGGGATTTTGAATAATTTGAATAAAAAAACCTCATAATGGTCCCTCTAAGATATCTAAATACTTGTTTAATTTCATTCCAATGTCTACGTATTGGAGAAGAACTAAATCTTACTAACAAGTTTACAATGAAAGTTATATCAGGTCTTGTGTTGTTTGCAAGATACATCAATGCCCCTGTGGCACTTAGATGTGGTACTTCAGGACCAAGAAACTCATCATCATTCTTGTAAGGATGAAATCAATCTTTATTCACATATAACGATCTTAAAACCATCGGGGTACTCAATGGATGTCCTTTATCCATATAAAATTCCTTTTAAGATCTTTTCCATATAACTTGACTGGTGGACATGAATTTCATCTTTTAAATGCTTGATCTGCAGCCCAAGACAAAACTTTGTTTTTCCTAGATCTTTCATCTTAAATTCTTTCTTTAAATAATTTACTACATTTTGAAGCTCTTCAGGTGTTCCAATAATATTTAGATTATCAACATAAATAGCAATTATCATAAAGTCTGATCCAGACCTTTTTATAAAAACACACGGATAGATTGGATCGTTTTTATAACCTTTTTTTAACAAATATTCACTGAGACGATTGTACCACATAAGTCCAGATTTTTTTAATCCATATAAATTTTTCTTTAATTTGATTGAGCAATTTTCTCAAGAAACTCTATTTCCTTCAGGGATTTTAAATCCTTTTGGGATTTTCATATAAATTTCACTATCAAGTGTATCATATAAATATGCTGTAACAAAATCCATTAGACGCATGCCAAGTTTTTCACGTACTGCCAGACTAATAAGGTATCTAAACGTGATTGCATCCAGCACAAGAGAATATGTCTCTTCATAATCAATGTCGGGCCTTTGCGAAAATTCTTGTGCTACAAGTCGTGCTTTATATGTTACGACTTCATTTTTCTCATTTTGGTTTCGCATAAATATACATTTATATCCTACTAGCTTTACATATTTAGGTGTTTGGACTATATGTCCAAAAAACTCATGTTTAGAAAGTGAATTTAATTTTGCTTGAATTGCGTCTTTCCATTTTGGCCAATCTTTTCTATTTCTACATTCCTCAATAGATTTAGGCTCAGGATCCTCATTTTCTATTGTTATTTCAATAGCAACATTATAAGCAAAATTGTTGTCGGCAACTATATTTTTTCGATTCCATCTTTTTCTTGAAGTAACATAACTAATTAAGATATTTTTGTTATCACCATTTTCAGGTACTTGAACCTCTTCTAAGGTTTTTTTTTATTAGTTATATCTTTGGCCCCTTCTTGGGCACTTGCCTTCACAATATAATCATTTTTATTATTTGCTTCTTTCCTTTTACGAGGATTTCTATCTTTGGAACCGACTAGTCTTCCACGTTTTAGGAATGAATTACTTTCTTTTGCACTAATAGTTTGCTCTATTGAGACATCAATTCGTATTGGAGCATTTTTAGCTGTTATGTGAGATTTTGTAATTCTCTTTAGGTTAGTAAATGAATCTGGCAGTTGATTGGCGATGTTTTGCAAATGTATGATCCTTTGAACTTCTTGTTCACATTGACTTGTTGTATTTTCTCTCACCCTAATTGAGATAATGATGATCCATTCCATGTAATCTCTTTTACCAGTTGTATTTTCTCTCACCCGAATATTAGGAATGTTGTTTCATCAAAATAACAATCAATAAATCGTGTAGTAAATAAACCTCCTTTGAGGACCCATGTTTGTGCATTGTGGTGGAGTAATTGGAACATATAATGCACATCCAAAAACTCTAAGATGGGAAATATGTGGCTCCTAACCAAAAGCGAATTTTAGTGGGGAGTATTTATTATAACTTGTTTGGGGAGTATTTATTATAACTTGTTGGCCTGAAGCGCACAAGTGCTGCTGCATGCAAAATAGCATATCTCCAAACTGTAATAGGGAGTTTTGTTCTCATAAGCAATGACCTAGCTATTAATTGGAGGCATCTGATAAACGATTCGGCTAAACCATTTTGTGTGTGAACATGAGCTACAGGATGTTCAACTTTTATCACAATTGACATACAATAATCATTAAAAGCTTGGGACATAAACTCACCAAAATTATCAAGACGAATAGTTTTGATTGCATAATCTGGGAATTGTTGCTCTTAATCGAATTATTTGAGCAAGTAGTCTCGCAAATGACAAGTTGTGAGTCAATAATAAACACACATGTGACCACCTACTAGATGCATCTATCAATACCATAAAATATTTGAATGGTCCACATGGTGGATGAATGGACCCACATATATCACCTTGAATACATTCTACAAATGAGGGAGATTCAACCCCAACTTTAGTTGGTCTAATAATCAATTTTTCTTAACAACAAGCAAAAAAAGATAAATAATTGAATTCAAGAATCTTTTAGTTCTTTAATGGGTGTCCAATTAAATTCTCGATTATTCTTTGCATCATAATAGATCTGGGATGGCCTAACCGGTCATGCCAAATAGTAAAAGTATGTGGTTTTACAAACTTCTGGTTTGTATTGACATGTGTCTTAATTGTACTAATATGTGTATAATATAAATCTAATGAAAAAGCAGGTAACCTTTCCAAAATATATTGTTTCCAATTCAACATTTTCAACATTTGTAATATATAGATATTCAATATTTTTCTCATTCATAATCTCAATATGATATCTATTAAGACAAATATATTTAAAACTTAATAAATTTCTTTGAGACTTATTGGAATATAAAGCATCATCAATGATAAATTTTGTACCTCTAGGTAATAATATAATAGCTCTTCCGGAGCCCTCAATAAGTTTTGAACTACCTAATATTGTTTTAACATGGGTATCACTTGTTGTCAAATGTAAAAATTATTTTTTTATCTTTGAGTATCATGTGTGTTGTAGCACTATCTGCAAGACACATGTCTCCAATGATTTTGGGCCCAACGAAACTTTGTTGAATATTCATATTCTTCATAAAAATAAACAAAATAATATGAGAAACATTGCAAATATTTATTAAATATATAAATTATTCTTCATGCAAGAAAATAAAGCATAGTTAAAATAACATGAAAATGTCAAAATAACATAAACTTTTCTAACGATTCTCCAAGAAATTTATCATATCTAGGTGAGTTATATTATTAAGGTCATGAAATTTATCACCCTCGTAGGCATGGTCAGTTTTAGTATCATAATGAATATCTTCATCTTTTGCCTCCATTTCATCATTTTGGGATATTAAATTTATCTCCATATTTATTCCCTTTTTTTTAATGGATGCTTGATAAAGTTTCACAAAATGCTCAGACATACGACAGGTATGTGACCATTGCCCCTTCATACAATATCGGTAGCATAAATTCTCAACAATCTTTGAAGAATTATTTTGACCTCCTCTTTCTTATCCTTCATTGTTATTCTTTTTCTGGTGTTTAGAAGTATCACTATTAAGACCACCATGATTACTAGTACATCCTCGACCACATCTCCCACTATGTCCATGACCACAGTCGCAACCGCGACCTCTATATTTTCCATGTTCATAATTATTGTGTACTGGTACATTCATTTTAGGAAATGGTGCAGGACCAGTTGGACGAATTTCATGTTTTTCATCAACAGCTCATTATTTTGTTTAGCCATCGAAAGGCATGAAATCAATTCATAATACCTTTTAAAACCTTTTTCACTGTATTACTGCTGTAGGAGCACATTAGTAGTATGAAAGGTTGAAAATGTTTTCCCTAACAAGTCCTCTTCAGTTATGTTTTCTCCACATAATTTTAGTTAATAACTAATTTTAAAAAGTTCTGAATTGTTTTCACTTACAGTCTTAAAATATTGAAATTGTAAGTGCATCCAATTATAACGAGCTTTAGGGAGTATCACCGTTTTCATAGTGAGATATTTCACTTTTAATCCTTCATGTAGATGATGACGAATGAAAATCATTGCTTTTTCCTTGTCTTGATTAGATGCTTTTTTATTTGCTAATATAGTATTTTCCTAAACCTTTAGCATCTAGGTGAATTTCAACATCTAACACCCATGATAAATAATTCTTACCTGATATGTCTAAGGCTGTAAATTCAAGTTTGGCAAGATTTGATATTATAATCACTTGAATCAAAATAAAAGAAATTAGTAAAAATAATAAGCATTCTCAATCGTAAAATAAGTCAATTATATATATACCAAATTTTCTAAATAATAATATGTATGACAAATATTGGCATACAGAAGAATAGTCACAATAATAACTTAACACAAATTACATTAATTGAAATTTCTTTTAGTAAAAAAAATGTATATATAATTATCATTATAACATTTGAGTTGTAAAAATAAATGTCCAAAAGTTATCCGAAGCAAATATTTCATCTAGAAAATAAAATAAAAAAATATGAAAATATGTATACCGTATATAGTTTAACGAGAGTTATACGGGCAAATTATTTGACATGAACTTCACAGGAACTTGTAAAAGCTCGTGCTGACAACGTGTTATGAAATAATGAAAGAAAATAACAAACTAAAGAGAAAATATCAATACAAAGATGTAATACAATAGAAAGATAAACAATAAAACTTTTTATTTTATTCTTTGTGCATATCTACAAGTCTTGTACATGCTTCTATTTATAGACCTTCTAATATAATAAAATCCATTAAATTACAAAAAATAAATAGAGATTTAATAAAATCCTCATAATTTTATTGGGGGTTGCTACAATGAAATTACAACTTTAGTTATGAACATCCATAATAAAGTAATATTTATAACACTATAAACCTTATTTAGCTTGCTATTTTATATAACATCTATAATAAAATAATATTTATAACACTATAAACCTTATTTAGCTTGCTATTTTATATATTTTTATAATTTAAACTGAATTTAAGTTAAGTCGTACTTAAAATACAAAAAAATAATTTTATTCAAACCAAATTCAAGTAAATCGAATCTATCTATGAGACGGAACCAACTACCAAAATGATTTTCAAGTAACAATTTAAACAAAATCTTTAAAATTCAAAGCTATAGTGCCTCTCCTCATATTACTAGTAATGATGCTTTACAAATTGCATTCATCAATATCATCATGCTTGCTTTTACACACACACACACAAAAGAAAAGGGAAAAAAAAAGGATAAAGATAAATCAGATAAATTGCTTCAGCCTGGAATCCTGTAAGGATGAAGAACAAGATGTTTCCTTCAACAACAAAGAAGAGCTAAACCCTAACATGGAACTCCCAATATCAAACTCCAAAAGGTTATCCTCCATTTGAAGCCCTCCTATTACAATTGGGCTACTTTGCTCCAACCCTCCATCCAAAAACCCCAAGCACATGCTCTCTTCGCTCACTTTCACCATTGAATTCCTCCCTTGAATGCTCCACTTCACCATTTCACTTTGCAAAACTAGATCAATTTCAGGCACCAATGGCCCTTTAGAACTAAAGCAGAGTCCGAATGGAGCCACAGTTTCCACCCTAGTCATATTCATCTTAGTGGCAGCCTCAACATAAGCTTTAGAAAATATTGCATAAACCGAGCTTACCATTGTGGTGTAAGGCACAACTGTGCTTAACTTTGCTTGTAATTTGCCTTGTTCATGGACTGCTAATCTCCTTCCATTGATCTTGATGGATTGAATATTAATGAAGTAGTCACTTTGTTTGGTGATGAGGGGGGTGTATGCTAGTGACCTTGCTATTTTGGTGCCGAAAACGGTGTCTCCACTGCCGGTTAATAGGACACCGGTTGACGATGATAAACAAACGCTAAACTTCTGAGGGTGTCCGATTGAAGAACTCAGCTGTGATGGCAACGAAATCGAAGCTTTCCCTAAACCCATCATTCCCTTGGCACCACTTGCCAAGCCTTGTAAATGAAACGTCGGTGCACAAGCAAAGAGAAAGTGATCCACGGTTGTGCTTTGGCCTACATCGACGGCTATGACATCCTCTACTAGCTCCCCCATCGAAGTCGATCCTGTTACGCCATTGTAAGGGGACACATAACACTTGGTGTTTAACAGACAACTCGCGCTTCCAAGATCATGGAACTTCGCTCTAGAGCAGTTGACCGAGCAGCTTGAGATCAACCTGTATGATGAAGACACGTGTCCGGAATCGCAATCCGTCCAAAGAAACGAACCGCCAAGATCAACCACAAGGTCAGTGGATCCCAAAGGAGCGCCATGAGAGATCCTTGCAACATACTGAAGAGTTGCTGCATCTTTCGCAACAGGAAACAAAGCAAAATTTGATTGAAAACCCAGAACGGGAAACGTGTTTTTCAGGCAGAAAAGGAAAGAGAAAAAGGGAAGAAACCGAGAAAGGGAAGCCATGTGAGGATGGGAAGTAATAGTAAACAAGTCCTAGTATTGATTGCTTTTTAAGAATTAAGGATATGCGATGGATCGACGCGGTTGGGTGGAATTGTTGGTAAGGAAGGGAAAAGGATAAGATCTGAATTTATTTTATTTCATTTGTGTTCTAATCGCTGCCAAGATAGAGCGGTAAAAACCACTAGTGAGGGAACTTGTGGGACCGCCACAATGTTTATCTTTGTAGCGTCTGACTCATCGCCATCTATGTTTTTGTTTTGGTTCAATATAATATTTAGTACTTAAACTTGACTTTTTTTTTTATTTGGTATCTAAATTATTTTTGTTCAATTTGGTATTAAAACTAGATTTTTTTTTAATTTGATACCTAAGCTTGACTATTTTTTAAGTTGGTATTTAAATTTTTTGAGATCCAATTTGGTACATGAACTTGACTCTTTTTTCTCATTTGGTACTTATTTTTTTTTAATATTATTTCGTTAAGTATATTTTAATACATATTTTTAACATGAATTTTCTTTAAAACTGACAATATTTTGTAACATAACCGAAAAAAATTTCAACACCGTCATTGTTTTGTGCAATTTTTATAACATTTAATAAATTTAGGTACCAAATTGAATCTAAAAAAAAGTTTAGGTACCAAATTAAGAAAAAATGTCAAGTTTAGGTATCAAATTGGGTCCAAAAAAAGGTTTAGCTACCAAATTAAGAAAAATTATCAAGTTCAGATATCAAATTGGATAAAAAAATATTTAAGTACCAAATTAAAAAAAACGTATTAAATTTAGGTACCAAATGTTATATTAAAACTTTTTTTTCTTTAATTGTCATGTGATTTTATCTTGAGATACTACAAGAGGAAAAAAAAATGGCGGAAAGCACGTTTTTTATGTGTTGGGTATTTGTGGGTTTTTTTTGCTTGTGAGCAAGTCGGATGGAGATGACTAAATATATCTTATAAATGGAAAAAGAAAAGTGTCGTGAAAAGATGTAATTAAATAAACTAGGCCCATGCTCTTAAGTTTCGTTTTTGTCCCTTGATTAAAAATATTATATTATTACATTTCCAATTTCTTTTTCACTTTATTTTAAGTAACTAATATTTTTTTAATTAATATAATAATAAATTTAGCTTTTAAAATTTATATTTTTTATTAATTTAATTTAATTTTTATATTAAAATTATAAAAATAAAATTTCTTTTAAAAGGTTACAAAATTCTAAAAATATATTAAAAGGTAAAGAAAATTAATAACTAGTAAACTACATTACAGTTCACTCAAAAATAGAGTTATTCTTATTTTGGTCACTTTAATTTTTTTAAATTAGTCATTGTAATTAAGATAATTGCTCAAATCAATCACTACCATTAAAAAGTTTGTTAATCATTAATGGGGTTACTGACGTGACATTTTTTTTTACTTAAGACTAAAGTTAGGGACCTTTCTATAATTAGTCCAAAATATTTTTTGGTTTTTTTGCAACATAAGAACCCTCTGCCCTCGTTTTCGCCCAATACCCAGCATAAGAACCACAAATATTCATCACTACCCAACACTCACTACCTTCATCTCTATTGCTCCTCACACCACCACCCCTGCACCATAAGATCCCTGTAACAAAGTATTACACAACACCTTAACAAAAATTGAAATACCTTCTCTTACTTAGTAACAAATATTGCCTTTTTGTTAATGGAGTTGGGTTTTTTACCCATAATATAAGTTGGATATGATATTTTATCATTAAGTTTCATTTTGTTCATGATAGTATAATGGCTTAGCATTATAAGATTCGATCAAACCTGAAACTTGAAAAATGAAATTATGCTTTCGATTAGTTTTTAAAATTTGATGATTAGTTTCCAATTTTATAAGCTTATCTTAAAATTATAAGTAGAAATATAAAATACAATTTCGAAACAGAGGGTATTGGCATTGATTCAAATCAATTCTCTAAATTATTGCTCAAATTTGAAATTAGTCCTTAAAGTTTAAAACATTCTAATTAATTTCTTTGCAGCAGTATTCTAATCGTGCGGGGGCAACGAAGTGAGGAGCGATAGAGATGGAGGCAATGATGATTATGGGTTCTTATATTGCATATAAACCCCAAAAAAGTGCCTTGGACTAATTATAAAGAGGTCTCTAGCTTTAGAAAAAGGTAAAAAAATGTCACGTCAACAATTTGCTATTGAATTAACGAAAATTTTAACTTCAATGACCTGTAACACCCCAATCCCGTCTCCGTTGTCAGATTAAGAATCGAAGTATTACAGATTTAACAAGAACATTTCATCTTAATACAGAACATATATTCAAGTAACTTATAAACATAAATCAATTCACTGAATGAATACTCACATGGGACTTTATTCGAGTTTATTGGCTCCTAAAATTAGTTTGGAAGCAATAAGGGATCAAAATGAATCAAAACATAAATTTTAGAAAAAACTTGAAAATTTGAGAAATAGGAGTCATACAGCCGTGTGACATAGCTTAGACTATCACACCTCAAAATTTTTTTTTATCAAGTAATAGTGAATCTGCCAACTCTTATGTTTTAAATTAAATGCACAAGTTTGGTCACAAGAATAATTTGCCAAGTGATTTAGTAGTTATTTAACTATCGTAGAGATTCAAGGTTCAAGCCTCATTGTTCACATCTGTTAATTAATTTTTTTGACAAATTTTCCCTTCATATTGTCGGCCACCGAGTGATGCCTTAAGAGGGGGTATTGATTTCTCAATCAAGGGTCAAAGTTACCAAAAGTTAGGAGTGCATGATCCTTTTTTTACTCCTTGTCATCCTCACTTGCCTTAACCTCACCAAATTGCCTTCTTGTGTGATTCATTGAACCTAATCACGGTTGACCAAGGTTGTCCTAGCCTATTGGTCGGCCATACTCCCTCTCCCCTTCTCATTTCTTCCATTTTCTTCATTTTGATCACCTAAACACCACCTTTCTTTCTCTCCATTTTTACCATCAACCACCACCTTTCATCCCAAATATTTTTCATCCCCTACCGTGAATCGAGCAACACCATCGATCACCACCACTCGAGGTGACGTCCCTCTCCCTTCCGTACCACCTCCTCCTATTGCCGTCGCTAACGCCATCATGCGCCACCGCGTGAAGCTTCCTCCTTCTTTACTTTCATTTATTTTTCTTCTTCTATTTCTTTCTTTCTCCTCCCCTTTTTGCCGAACCTCCTTACACCAACACCAAACCACTGCCGAATCAACGTCGTCACCGCCGGTGAACAAAAATATTTTTTCCTTTTTCTTTTTATTTTCTCTTCCTTCTACCAATTTTCACATCGAGTTAATCATATTCTTTTATTCTGAAAATATTTGCTAGATCGATCGATTTTTCAAAATCACTCCTTTTCGATTTGTCGCTCGATTTGTAAATGATTAACTGTAAGTGATGATCAATGGGATCGAAGAGGCCCTTTTTCTAGAATTTTCTAGTCATGGTCGAATGGTGTGGTCATTGTATTTTTATTATTGGATTTTATTTACTGGCTTTGGTACTAATACGATTCTATTACTTTGAAGGACCAAATGATAATAAAAGGAGAGACCCTTAATTTCGCAACAAAAAATCTTCCATTTGAGAATCTTAGATCGAGAGGTAAGTATTAGTAAGACTTTAAGAGCTCGATTCCATTAGTGAGTTTTATTGTGAATGGTTCTAATTTATAGTCCTCATTTGTGTATAATAGATAATCTTGCGAGTAGATCGAGCCAAATCGTGATAAAGGATTGAGGCTAACGGATCTACAAATCTAAGGTGTGGGATCGATAATATTTGCTTTGAGTACATAGATGTTTTATTAATAATTAATGTAAAATAGTGGTGAGTATAATATTAATCATAAAGGAGTTGTAATACAACTTAATGCAAAGAACTCAAGTAAGTGACTTAAACCAAAACTTTATTTGGTGAAATGTAAGTGATATGTGATATGATGTGATTATTATTATAATATGATGTATGTGTATATCTCGATATCATGACATGTGTTGCATGGCTTATGTGTTACTTGTGATTCAAGCATGTGATAAATGTATATGTGAGTATGTGATTATCAAGATTTAATGTGAAAAGCATGTTAAGCATGTGAAAAGTGAATATATTGTGATTATGTGAGCATATTTACATGCCTATGTGTTAAAGTGATTCACATACACTAAAAGTGTATATTTCCATGTCACATGCATGGGGTGAGATTATGTGAAAGGTGCAAGATATGTTGTAGTTTATTTGCAAATTATGTGGCCGTTATAGACAAAACTATGTGGTGGCTTGTCCACGATGTAATTGTGTAATTATGTGGTTGTTATCGACAACGATGTGGTGGTTTACCCATGATGTGCTATTTGACCATTTGTCAGTATTTATGTGGTGCTTGTCCACAAATTGGCTATGTTATTGGATGGACGAGTTTTGGGGAACTCGATATTGGTGTGTAGCAGAGATGGGTAGGAATTTTATAAAAACATGCATTAATTTCAAATGTGCATCGCATCTTCATGCATAGTATTAGTGATAGAATCAATGTTCGTAATATTATGTGTATATGTTGTGATTGTTATATGTGTTTATTGCCATGTATGTGTTTTTGTGATTACTGTGGGAAATCTCACACTGATCCTTCAAAAGCTCACCCACGTTACTTTTATGTGTTTCAGATAATCCTCATGGCTAGGACTCGGATTCGATCAATGGAGAGGTTCTTGGAAAAATATATCAATTTTATTGATTTTGGGATGATTTATGATATTTGGACTTTTATGGACTTTAACTTTATTTTGGACTTTGTTTTTGTGGTTTTTATTTGAACTTTGGTATGACTGTTTTCATTTGCATAACTATGGATAATTGAGAATTTGGCATGAGTTTTTAATAAGGATAAATATGTTAGTATTTTCTTAATAAAATTCGCTTTTACAAACTTATATGATTAAAATTGAACTTCTTTAAAAATCAATCGTAATGTTTTCTCGACATTTTTGTTAAATATATTTTCTCAAATATTGTTTTTAGAACTATCGTGATTTAAAGAGATTTCAAGTTCTTATTTTCAAGAAATAAAGTTCGTCAATTTTTAATTCGCGTTTTGACCATTTTCGTGGTCCATGTGATCGCTCAGATTGGGCCATAACGTTTAGGCCTGGTTGGAGGGCTTACATTTATTGGTATCAGAGTCCGATTCAAAACTTGACGTAAAAATGTGTTTGAAAAACTTCATGCATTTTAAAAAAGGTATTTTGGGAATAAATATGCCACATGTGATTTATTATTGAAATCTGAGACCCTCCGAAACCAATTCGAGGTAAGTGGTCTTTAGTATCATGAGAACTTTATATTCATGAAACTTTAGATAGTGAAACTATAGAAAATTATAGATTGAAAATAATAGAGACTTTAGTGTGAGACAAACTCTAGTGATAAATGTGACTATTTAATAAATCGAATAAAACTGCGATAATAAAAATACTCAAGTGATAACACATCTCTATTAACAGACTCTCATAAAACTAAAAAGAATGAGTACTCACGGAGTTAGACTCGAGGATGAGAGCTCGTGAAGAGTCGGGTCAAGGGACGTAAATTGACTCATCTATATTTAGGGTGCGAACCCTTAAACTTGTGGTTGAGAATGTAGAACACGCACCCATTGTTGAGGAAAGTCAACTGGAACTTGCAAATGAGGCCGTATCATGTAAATTCGAAATTATATAGGATTTTTCAAGTAATTTTTACCACCTTTTTACTTAAAAATAATATTAATTCCAAGTATTTGTTAATTAATTAAGTGAATTTTGCTTAAATGTTAATAATGGACATGAATTTATAAAACATGCAAATTTGTGCTTTATTATATGATTTTTGTGCATAAATTGCATTAATTCATGTTATTTATTAATGTGTTTAATTTTAATTGGGGCCATAGAGTTGATTTAATAAGTGGGCTTATTATAATGTTGCATGGACATGAGTTATTTTCTCATGTGTGGGATGGCAAGACCATGCAAAGATGGGCCATCAAGATGCCAACTTGACCCAATAAAAAAAGATGAAACATTTGGACAAGTTTACATGGGTCATTAAATCGTCCAAACTGAGAGGAGAGAGGCCCAATTTAGAAATCACATATGGGAAGCAAGAAAATCAACTTTGGGATAATTGTTTGAAGGTCCTTACGCTTGGAAGAACATTGGAAATCGACACACAAAACTTGCTTGAGAAACCGTCCACTCCTTGCATGATTCAAGCATGATTTCATCCTCGAATCAAGCAACTAAACCACCTTCCATCCCACCTATCATGGTTGACTATAGGTGGGAGAAATTCAAGGGATATGTGACACCAATTTTAGTAAATTCTCTCACTTACTTCAAGTATAAATACCACTCCACTTACCCTTTCCAAAATCATCCCTTCATCCCTCATCACTTCATTTCATTCATCATTCTTTTTTTCCTCTATTGCTTTCTTCTTTTTCATGCATATCCATTTCATCTTCCCTTTTTCATTAGCCAGCAAAACCTTGATAAGGTTGTCTCTTGGCCAACCACCATGAGGAGCCATCAAAGGAGAAACACAAAGGTTAAAGGAAGACATCTTCAATCAGAGTCCTCACGATAGCCACTTCGATAGAGTTTATTGTTTCCCTTCTTGTTATTTAATTTGATCATGTTTTGCAATGTGCTTTTTGATCTTGTCATCAACAATGATAGCTTATATTTGTTTAAGCTAGAATGATTACATTAATTCAATGAAATTCATTTTAATCATGCTTATGGTGTTTGTGTCTCAATCGATCATGTTTTCAATTAAACTTAAGTATGTATTTTCATTCATACGTATTTGGATGCATTAGAATTAGCTGAGCGACCCTAACCAAATGACGGCTAATGGACGCAATAATTGAAAGTGAATGCTTAATTTAGATCTTGACCCGAGTAAATTGAAGGTTCATAATAACTTTGACGAGCTCTATTATCTTGCATAATTTTTATATTTATGTGATTAAACTGTTTGAAACCTAACATGTCCCTGTTACTTCACATGAATGCTAAGAAACCCTTAGTTTAATATGATCAGTAAAATGCATGTTTCACTAAGAAAAGATTCCGAAAGGATTTAATTTGGTTTCCAAACTCATGAAAGATCAAGTTGTCATGGAACGTGTTTCAAATACTATTAAGCATATAAGAATGAATTAAGTTGATTGATGTAATTATCCTAGCCTATTCATGTTATTAGTTGTTGAAGTTCATGTTTTGCTGCTAAAGTCATTCATACATTTTCATCTACTTAGATTAAAAAAGAATTAGGGATCATCATGCATCTAGATAATTTAATTTGTTTAATCATCAACACTCCAAATATTGTGTTTTCTCACCAAGTTGTTAACTTTAGTTTTACAAAATATTGATTAACATATATAGTCCCTATGGAGATGATAACTCTTTTACTTATTACTTGATAATGATTGTGTACACTTGCACAAACCTACACGTTATAAGTTTTTGACGTCGTTGTCGGGGACTGTTGCCTTAATCATTTTTGTGAAATTATTCTTTGCAATTTGGTTTTTCTATTTTATTTCATTTATTTTATTTTACTAACTAATTCTTTAATTTTTTTTATTGTCTTTTAATGTGGTTATGAGTATTGATCGAATAATCGATTTTCTCTGTGTAAACTCTGAAATAGAGTGGAGATAAAGAACACAAAAAAGTCAAGCCTAGAGACAGGTAGAGGTGGACCTTGAGAATCAAAATGATGTTCAAAGGAATAGAGCTATTAATGCTCGTAACCCAATCCTTATTATTGATGATAGGGATTATGCTATAAGGTAGTATGTTGTGCCATGTTTTAATGAGTTAAATCTGGGAATTAAGAGGCTAAAGATTGAGGCACCATAGTTTGAATTAAAGTCGGTGATGTTTCAAATGCTTCAAACAATGGGCCAATTCAGTGGAATGCCAACGAAAGATCCACACCTTCACCTTCAATTGTTCATAGAGGTGAACGATTCCTTTAAGATAGTCGGCGTAACTAAAGACGCATTGGATTAAAGTTGTTTCTGTACTCATTACGAGATCGAGCACGAACATGTCTTAATTCGTTGCCACTCAATTCAATTTCAACTTGGCAAGAATTAACTGAACGCTTTTTGGTAAAGTATTTCCCACCTAGCAAAAATGCTAAGTTCCGAAATGAGACGACGACATTCTAGGAAATGGATGATGAGTCCTTATATCAGGCGTGGGAAAGATTCAAGAAGTTGCTTCGTAAATGCCCTCACCATGGGATTTCGTATTGCATTCAGTTGGAAACATTTTATAATGGTCTCAACGCACACACAAGGTTGGTGGTAGATGCTTTTGCAAGTTGTGCTCTCGCTGATTAATCGAGCAACTTCAGGAAGACGAGTAGCAGAAGTGCATGTAGTAGACACCTTTACTTCACTCTCAACTCAGTTATCTTCTATCTCTTCAACGTTGAAACAGTTTACTACTAATGGTTTAATGATGTTGTAGCCCGACCATCAAGTCAATTCGATAATATTTCATGTGTTTATTGTGGGGACAATCACTCGTTCGAGAATTCTCCATCAACTCCTGAGTCTATCTATTGTGGAGGGAATCAACACCAAAATAGAAGTGCACAAGGACCACAATCCAACTTGTATGACCCTTCATCACAAAACCATCCAAACTTTTTCTGGAGTAATTAAGGAGCTGGACCAAACAACACTTACATGCAACATAGATCAAATCAACCTCCAGTGTTCAATCAAGAAGTCTAAAAGACACCACAAGTTGACAGTTTGGAGAACTTGTTGAAGACATACATGGTGAAGAATGATGAAACTATGAGAAATTTGAAGAACTAGATGGGTGATTGGCCTGTACACGTTATAGCATTTAAGTGCAATCGAACACTTGTCGATGCAGGTATAGTTGATAGATTTGATCTATTGGATATCGATTTCACAAGGATAGAGTTCTTGATGTTTAAATTATCGAAGAAACTAAGGTTAAAATAAGAGTAATTGTTAATAAAAATGTCAGCACAAAATAGTTAGATCTGTACTACTAAAAGAATTAATCTGTCAATGCAAACATAAAATAAATTGTCAGGGCAAATTAAGATAAAACGAATAGTTGTTGGGATGTTTGTAAACGTAAATTCAGAAAATTAAAAGATCTGATCAAGTGTAAGAACTGGAGAGGATCGCTGACTTCACAAGTCACAATGTTAAATATGACAGCAAGGTAACAAATAAATGAATTGTCACCGCAATTATGCTTCAATGAGATCTTACTACTATCACTTCCTCTATTTAACAAAGATCCAAATGCTAATAATTATCATACCTTCTAGTGCTGGTAATGCTTTGCACTTAAGAACAAGTGAGCAGAATTCCTTCTTAGCCTCAAGCAACTTTCGTTGTCTTGCTTGTTAATCTAACTTGTCACCGCACCTTCCAATGACTGTGACAGCAATCGCACTTTCATGGTCAAAATAGTTAAATCCAAATATAAACAAATAAGGAGAATAGAGTAGAAATCAAATTAGATCTAACTTCAGATGGTACTTCCATACTAAATTGATAATCAATAATATTCATCAACAATTAAGAGTTATTAAACAAAACAATCGAAGCATCCTATTCCTAATCTACTAGAACTATTCCGTGACAGCTCCTTTTGCACCGCATCTAGGCACTTCTCATCAAAAGTCTTGCTTCTTTGCTCGTCAGATCACTTTCCTCCGAAACTCAAGCTTCCATGGCAGCCTGTTTAAAGATTTGAGAAATTTTGCAGAGTTTAATTCTTCACCACTTCGTATCTATCTTCTTCCTTTCCTCCTATTTATAAGCTCTGGGAATTTCAGATCTCCTCCCTTCTCAGATCTAACCTCTTTGGTAGCTATACAAGTTGGTTATTTCCAGCTATGCACTCACACAGATCTAGTATATTCATCAGGCATCTGCAGGTTGTCGCGGCATCTTTGGGCGTAATTCATGATCTTTAATTGTAACAACAACTTGGCAATCTCCTACGTTGATGCTTCCAGATATGTTTGTAGCGTGAATTCAATTGTACGAGGTAAAGGTATTCATGCGGTGACATCTTTAGTCGCAATTCCAGATTAAATTTGTGGCTGCATCTTTGAACGCTTTTTAGCACTAATCTTCCCAAGTGGATGTTTGCGCTGGCAACTCTAGATGCAAAACTATTGCTAAATACAGTAACATCAGTGGCACAAAAAGGAATAAAATGAAAGAAAGTAAGATCAAACAGCACTGAGTTAGAAAATGCACATCCTAAGTATGAAATGCTAAAAATGCATGCTAGAAATGATACAAAAGGAACAAATTATACACTAAATTAAGGAGAAATTAAGTGTCATTTCTAGTGCTATCAATGGGGTAGTTAGCTGACGAACTTCGAAATAAACCGCAAGGAGCTTTGCCTAGTGACATGGAGAATCTAAGAAAACCAGGCAAGGACTATTGCAAAGCGATCACTTTACGAAGCAAAAAGACTTTTAAAACCTAGGAAGTTGAGAATGAAGATAAACCTCCTAAGAAAGAGGAAAATCAACCAACAGTTGAAACTCATGCATCAGAGAAACCAAGTCTACAAATTCAGAAGAGGAAAAAAAGTCTAAACTAGTGAATTTTGATAAGCTAACTCCTTCATTAGTTGTAAATACATTACCTTGGAAAAGTTGTCTAGTCCAAGCTAAAGTTTCATCACCTCTATATCCTTAAAGACTTCAGTAACATACGTATCAACATGATACTCAATTTAAGAGAATGTTAGATGTGTTAAAACTACTACGTATCAACATTCCTTTGGTGGAAGCTTTGGGGAAAATGTCGAACTATGTAAAAGCTATGAAGAAAATTTTGTCTCAAAAGAGAAGGTTGGGGAATTTGAATTGTATCCCTTACTACAGAATTTAGCTTCTTTTTTCAGAATAGGTTGCCTCCTAAGTTAAAGGATCCAGGAAGTTTCATCATACCTTGCAATATTGGAGAAACCTATTGTGGTAAAGCTTTGTGTGAACTGGGATCGAGTATCAACTTAATGCCTACGTCTATGTTTAAACAATTAGGTATTGGTAAGGCCAAACCGACTGCAGTTACACTCCAATTGGTGGATCAATCTTTGGCATACCCAGAAGGAAAGATTGAGGATTTTTTAGTACGTATTGATAAATTCATATTTACTGCTGACTTTATTATCTTAGATTTTGAAGTAGATAAAAAAGTACCAATCATCCTAGGAAGGCCTTTCTTAGCAAACGACAGAACGATAATCGACGTACAAAAATGTGAACTCACTATGCGAGTTCAAGATGAACAAGTGACCTTTAATGTACTCAAGGCCGTAAGATCTACTGATGAGGTTAAAGATTGTTTTATTGTCTCCAAGGCAGATTCGTTGGTTTTTGCAAAATTAGAATACATTGATCCATTGGAAGGTATTTTATCTGACTCTCCACATTATGATGAGAATGATACATGTTTGGAAACAAACTCGAAAGGATTCATTTCAAAAGTTCAATTCAAATCATTAAAACTATCATCACATAAGTACAAGCAACCCAACCCGTTAAGAGAAGAGCCACAAGAGTTAGATTTATCGATTTTGAAAATGTCATTAGATATTAAAAAGATTTTTATCAAGGGATAGAACAGTGCAAGTCAATCTCGAGTATTTGATCTTAGGGAACTCGAGTCTCAAGGGTTAAAAGCAAGGATAATGGATCCATCTATGACATTCTGTGGGTGGGCCATCTACCAAAGAAAGAAGATATCACAGATAATGAGTTGACTCCATTAAGGATCTTCAAGGGTAGGCAGATTTGAATGAAAGACAAGAAATCGAGTAAAGCAAAGCAGAAAGACCATTTCTTGCTGCTAATCTTTGATCAAATATTGAATACAATTGTTAGGCAACATTATCATTTTTTTTCTAGATCAATACAGTTGATATGATAAATGACTGTTCGACATCGCCTTTGTCAATGACAATCACCAATAACATTGAGGGAGTTCTCTTCACTCTTTTTCATTAATTTATTTTTAATTTTTTCATTCATTTGAATAAATGACATGATTAGAAAAATTTTCTTGAATTAGTACGTTAAATTAATTCTATCTAAGGAGATTAAAATGTAAGTGGCACCATTTGTGACCCCTCCAACCTTTCCTGAGAACTTAATTTAATGTAATTTTTGGAAAAGTTTTCTAAGTAGTCTAAAAGGAATTTAAATTTTTGTTTTCAATTTTAAGTTTATTTCCATTATTTTCGTTTTATGTTCAATCAAAGGGTCAAGTTGGCCCAAGGTTTAATCAATCTATTTCTGTTAAGTTTTATTTCAGTGCAGGTAATAAAATTTTTGCAATTTTGGGCTCGAGGCCAATAATAGTGATGAGGAGAAAAATATCCAACACTCACTACCCCTTCCCTTCGCCGCAACATCACTTCCCCCACGATGCAACAATATCAGAAAAAAAGGGAGGATAAAAAGGGAGGAAATTTCTTTTCTTAAGTATTTATTTTAAGCATTTATATTTCTCTCTGTAGTCAGCCTTTTGCTTTTGCATAATAAAAAGGAAACTGCAAACATGAATAAATCAAGCTCAATGCCTCTTCTCTAAAGAAAAAGTGTAGTGTGGTAATATGAATGAACATGTTTAGGATTGGATTGACAAGAAACACTTGGTACTTAAGCAGTCTTCATGACTTACCTCTTGTTCCTTGCAATCCTACCTGGTGTTTAGTTCTCATTCATTATTTTGCTTACACAATGAGGACATTGTTTTTTCTTAAGGTGGGGATAGGGCAATATTAACATAATTAATTTTTTTTTCTCTTAAGTATGTTTCAATGTTTACACATAAGTATGTTGAAATAAAATGATGTTCAGAGAAATTTTTTTTTCATAAGTTAGCTCAAATGCAAGTATGATTTTTTATTTTATCTGAGTTTTTTTTATGTTATCTTGAGTTATGGAATGCTTGTATGTTTTTAGGTCTATCTTTTACCATGAAAATTGAACTTCCTTAGAAATAGACATGCATGAAGGTTTAAGTCCTTAGAATTAACTTAGTAACTTTCTCGAGGCGAAATCTTAGGAGGCATAAAAATCTAAATATTATATAGGCACATTTTTTTTTGGGTCGTTTGAGTCTTTCAAGCCCACCTTATTATATTAACCCTTGAAACTTTGTTTTTGAGCTTAATGGCCTATTTATTGCAAATTACCTACATCATAAGTCATACTTCCATCTTTTTCAGTTTATCCTATTTTGTACACCCATCTTAACTAAAGTTGTCTTGGTGCTCAATATTTGAGGAAAAATTCAAAAAGATGTACATGCTTATGTTAAAAAAATAAAAATAAAAATAAAAAGAGCAAGTTTGCTCAAATTTTGAAAAAGATTAATGAGCATGAGTTCAAAATAAGTTTGAGAGTGTTCCAAATACCTACTTAAAAGATGGTTGTGTTACAAAAAAAATCCAAGACCAAGTTAGAGTTAAGATTACTGAACCTAAAAATTGACTTCTCTTTATCCCTACCTTGAGCCTAGCCCCATTACAACCCTATAAAAGACCTATTGATTTGGATGATTGTGTTGACTACATTAGTGGAGAGAAGTTGCTAAGTTTAACATATGAGGACCATTAATTAAACCTTGTGATTGTTTTGTTTGACTGATAAGAAAACTTTGATTGAATGGTAAATATTATGTATGATCTTGAAAAGCATGCAGTCTATGACTTATGCTAGCATTTTCACGCACTTAGAACAAAATTTTGAAATAATATTTGCATATGAGTGACTTGTTAATAAAAAGGGTTTGTGAGCATGAATTTGCTGATGTATGTTTATGTAAAAAAAAATTGATGCTACTTAATGATTTTATTTAAACTGATTGCAAGATTGCTTTATCTAAATTTTTTGCTTTGCATTATTCGGGACGAGAAATGGTTTAAGTTTTAGGGCTTGTAAACTCGAAATTATATAGGATTTTTCTAGTAATTTTTACCACCTTTTTACTTAAAAATAATATTAATTCCAAGTATTTGCTAATTAAATAAGTAAATTTTGCTTAAATGTTAATAATGGACATGAATTTATAAAATATGCAAATTTATGCTTTATTATATGATTTTGGTGCATAAATTACATTAATTCATGTTATTTATTAATGTGTTAATTTTAATTATGTAGTGGGACCATAAAGTTGATTTAATAAGTGAGCTTATTATAATGTTGCATGGACATGAGTTATTTTCTCACGTGTGGAATGACAAGACGACGCAAAGATGGGTCATGAAGATGTCAACTTGACCTAGTAAAAAATATTATACATTTGGAAAAGTCTATATGGGTCATTAAATCGTCCAAACCAAGAGGAGAGAGGCCCAATTCGGCAATCACAAATGGGCAGCAAGAAAATCAACTTTGGATAATTGTTTGAAGGTCTTTACACTTAGAAGAACATTGGAAATTGGCACACAAGACTTTCTTGAGAAATCGTCCACTCCTTGCATGATTCAAGCATGATTTCACTTTTAATCAAATAACTAAATCACCTCCCATCCCACATATCATGGCCGGCAATAGGTGGGAGAAATTTAAGGGATATGTGACGCCAATTTTAGTAAATTCTCCCACCTACTTCAAGTATAAATACCACTCCACTCACCCTTTCTAAAATCATCCCTTCATCCCACATCACTTTATTTCAGTCATCGTTCATCATTCTTTCTTTTATCTCTTGCTTTCTTCTTTTCCATCCATAAGCATTTCATCTTCCCTTTTCATTAGCCAGTAAAACCTTGATAAGGTTGTCTCTTGGTGGGCCATCGTGAGGAGTCATCAAAGGAGAACACAAGGATCGAAGGAAGACATCTTTAATCGGAGTCTGCACGACAGCTACATCGATAGAGTTTATTCTTTCCCTTCTTGTCATTTAATTTGATTATGTTTGCAATGTGCTGTTTGATCTTGTCATCAACAAGGGTAGCTTAAATTTGTTTAAGCTAGGATGATTGCATTAATTCAATGAAATTCATTTTAATCATGCTTATGGTGTTTGTGCCTCAATCGATAATGTTTTCAATTAAACTCAAGTATGTATTTTCATTCATATATGATTGGGTGCACTAGAATTGGCTGAGCAATTCTGACCAAGCGATGACTAATGGATGCAATAATTGAAAAGTGCATGCTTAATGTAGATCTTGACCCAACAAAATTGAAGGTTCATAATAACTTTGATGAGCTCTATTATCTTGCATAGTTTATGATTTATGTGATTAAATTGTTTCAATCTTGACATGTCCTTATTACTTCACATGAATGGTAAGAAACCCTTGGTTTATTATGATCAGTAAAATGCCTATTTCACTAAGTAAAAGATTCCAAAATGATTTAATTTGGTTTCCAAACTCATGAATGATCGAGTTGCCATGGAATGTTTTTCGAATATTGTTAAGCATGATAAGAATGAATTAAGTTTATTGATGTAGTTATCCTAGCCTATTTATTTTATTGATTGTTGAAGTTTGTATTTTTGCTGCTAAATTCATCCATACATTTTCATCATACTCTGATTAAAATTGCTTTAGCAATTATCGTGCATATAGATAATTTAATTAGTTTAATCATCAACACTCCAAATATTGTGTTTTTCTCTCCAAGTTGTTAACTTTAGTTTTACAAAATATTGATTAACATATACAGTCCCTATGGAGATGATAACTTTTTTAGTTGCTTATTACTTGATAACGGCTATGTACACTTGCAAACCTATACGTTACATATCACAAGTTATGTTGTGATTGCTTGAGCGAGCGGTAAGTGCCCAAACTGGAACTAATAGTCACGGAACTGTAGGTGAGAGGCTCCGTTTGAGTAGGGTTGAATTGTTTAGGAGCCTTTTTGGGACGACCCGCATTAAAGCCAAATATTGACTAGAGGCGACATATAGGATCTTGAACGACATGGAGTGCACTTTGAATAGAAGCTTAAGGGGATTGTGTGTTTACTACGAGATGAGGCTTACCAGTGGTGGCAGACCATAGTAAGAGGTACCTACGTTGTGCGGTTGACGTGGGAATATTTTCTAGATGCCTTCAAGAAGAAGTACGTGGGTGCGAGGTACGTTGAGGCTTGATGATTAAAGTTTATAGAGCTGAGGTAGGGTGATATGTTAGTGGCAGAATATGTGGCTGAGTTCACGAGGCTTATTTGATATGCTGTGGGTATAGTGGCCGATGAGTAAGATAAGTGCGCTCGATTTGAGTTCGGGCTAAGGTTAAAGGTAATGATGCAAGTGACCCCATTACAAGAGAGAGTCTTCGAAGCTTTGGTGGAGAAGACTAAAATCTGTGAGGAAGTGAAGTGCATAGAGTTTGAAAGGAAGGATAAGGCAAGGTCCCTATAAAGAGAGAATCGTAGCCTAATGTTCAGGCTCCACACCCTGTTAGGCGGGCTAGAGATGATCGATCTTGTTAAAATGTGGCAGCAGCTGGAGGTAGAATTTCAAATAGTGCCACTTGTGGAAAGAAGCATTCTAGGGATTATTGTAGGAGCATGGGAGCATACTTGAAGTGTAGGTCATTGGACCACAATATTTGTGATTGTCCACAGGTTAAAGATCAGATGCAAGCTCAAGGGCAGAATCGAGCCCCAAACCAGAGAGTTGAACAGCATCCTCATTGAGACCAATGTCATAACCGAGGTGGTAATGTCAGTTAGAGGCAGCGAGCATCAGGTTAGGGTGCTAATCGGAAATATGTGGATACAACACTTGTCTATGCGGCTAGACGTAGAGGATCGAGATGTAGTTGATGTGATAGTAAGTACTTTTACCATTAATGATATTCATATTTTGCACTTATTGAAATTGATCTACCTACTCGTATGTGTCTTATATTATGGCTAATGAATTGGAAATTCGAGTATAGGAAACTGTAAGCGACATAATTACACTTAGTCCCCTAAGAAAATACGTGTAAATAAAATTTATAAGAGATGTCTGTTACAATTCCAAGGCTTGGTGTTTCCTGGTGATCTAATAGAGTTGTTGTTTAGGGAGTTTGATCTCATCTTAGGCATAGATTGGTTGAGTGAGCATTGAGTTAGCCTCGATTATGATACAGAGCGAATTACCAAATGGACTCTAGAAGGGAGCGTAGTAATCATGATTAGGGAGCGTAGGGATTTCTTATTGAATGTTATATTTGCTTTAGTAGTAGATAAATTGATTCGTAAAGGGTGTAAGGCATATTTAGCAAACATCCTAGATATGAAATTGGATAGTGCAGTGATGAAGAACATCCGTGTGGTAAAAGAATTTTCTAACGTCTTTCCAAAAGAGTTGCCCGATTTACCTTTAGAACATGAGGTTAAATTTTGCATTAAGTTGCTGCCTAGGACATACCGATGTCCATTGCACCTGCATGGCACCAAAGGAGCTTAAAATTCAATTTCAAGAGTTGTTAGATCGTGGCTTTATAAGGACGAGTGTATCGCCATGAGGAGCTCCAGTGTTGTTTGTAAAGAGGAAAGATGGGTCAATGAGGCTTTGTATCGATTATCGTCAGTTAAATAGACTGACTATAAAGAATAAGTACTCATTACTGAGGATAGACGACCTTTTTGATCAATTTAGAGGTGCCACTATTTTCTCAAAGATTGATATGAGGTTAGGTTATTGTCAATTGCAAGTAAAGGAGGTGGATATTTCGAAAACGACCTTCAAAACTCGGTATGGGCACTATAAATTCTTATTAATGCCTTTCGGACTGACAAATGCTCCCACCGCTTTCATGGATCTCATGAATAGAGTCTTCCAATCTTACCTAGATCAATATGTAGTAGTTTTCATCGACGAAATTTTGAACTACTCCAAGTTTGAATTGGAGCATGAGGAGCACCTAAGGTCAGTCCTTCAAACCTTGCGTGAGAAGATGTGAAATTCAACAAGTGTGAATTTTGTCTCCAAGAAGTGATGTTTTTGGGTCATGTGGTATCTGCTGAGGGTTCTCAAGTTGATCCCAAGAAGATAGAGGCTATCTAGATTGGAAGCAGCCTAAGAATGTTTGTAAGATTACGAGATTTCTCAAACTTGCTAGATATTATTGAAGGTTTGTCGAAGGGTTTTCCTTGATTGTTACACCGATGATGAAGTTGTTGAGGAAGAGTCCACCTTTTGTGTGGGCTGAGGAACAATAAGCTAGTTTTGAGGACCATAAGGCTTTGTTAAATCATGCTTCTGTACTGATCCAACAAGAGTCTAGTAAGGATTACATGGTTTATAGCAATGCTTCTCATATGAGCCTTGGCTGTGTACTAATGCAAGATGGAAAGGTAGTGACCTCTGCTTCGAGACAACTAAAATCGTGTGAGTGTAACTATCTTACGCATGACCTAGAGTTGATTGCAGTGGTCTTCGCTCTTAAGATTTGGAGACCTTATCTTTATGGGGAGAAGTGCACCTTATCTTTATGGGGAGAAGTGCACTATCTTTACTAACCATAAGAGCTTAAGTACCTCCTTAACTAGAAGGAATTGAATTTGAGATAGAGGCATTGGATAGAGCTCTTGAAGGATTAGGATTGCACCATCGAGTACCATCCAAGTAAAGCTAATGTCATGGTCGATGCCTTAAGTAAGAAGGCAATGTGTGAGTTAAGAGCATTGTTCATTAGGTTGAGCTTGTTTGAGAATGGTGGTTTACTCGTGGAATTGTAAGTGTTACCTACTTTGTTGGAGGAGATTAAGTTGAAGCAGTTGTCTGATACATCTCTTGCACACCATGTGAAACTTATTGAAGAGGGTAAGACTTCATATTTTTCCTTTAACTCTAAAGGAGTTTTGTGTTTTTGTAGCAGATATTGTGTACCTTTAGATTCAAAGTTGAGGCAGTCATTTTGAGGGAATCTTATAGCAGTCCTTATGGTATGCCCTCGGAGGGAGCAAGATGTATCAAGATCTTTGTGAACAATATTAGTGGTCGGGATTGAAGCATGATGCGGCTAGCTTTGTGAAAACATGGTTGGCGTGCTAACAAGTCAAGGCTGATCACCAGTTTCCTTCTAGTTTTTCTCCAACCTAACGCGTCACCATGGATTTTGTGGGTAGTTTACCTTAGACACCTTCAAAGAAAGACTTTGTGTGGGCGATGTTAATTAGTAGACCAAGTCTGCCCACTTTCTACCAGTGCATACCGATTATTCGTTACAGAATTTGGTGAGATTGTATATCTCCGAAATCGTTAGACTCCATGGGGTATTGATTTTCATCATCTTTAATCAAGATCCCAAGTTTACGTCTCGATTTTGGAAGAAGCTTCATGAAGCCCTTGGTACAAGGTTGAATTTCAGCATTGCTTTTCATTCTCAATTTCATGAGAAATCTGAGATGGTTATTCAAATTCTCGAAGATATGCTCTGAGGATGTGTTAATGATTTTCCTGAAAGTTGGGAGGAACATTTACGTTGTTGTGGAATTTTTGTATAATAATAGCTTCCAATCAAGCTTCAGATGGTTCCTTATGAAGTTTTTATGGAAGCAAGTGTAGAACACCTTTATGTTGGACCGAGTTAGGTGAGAAGAAAGTGTTGGGACCAAAATTAGTGCATGAGACTAAGTATACTGTGAAGATTATCTGGGATCAATTAAGGGCGACATTAGATAGATAGAAATCGTATTTTGATCTGAAGAGGAAGGATATCGAGTTTAGTGTTGGTGACCAAGTCTTCCTGAAGGTTTCACCTTGGAAGAAAGTGTTGTGATTTAGTTGAAAAGGGATGTTGAGTCCAAGGTTTATTGGACCCTTTCCCATCATCAAGAGAGTGAGACCAGTAGCGTATTAGTTAGAGTTGCCTCTAGAGTTGGATCGTATACACAACATGTTTCATGTGTCTATGCTGAGGCGATATCGATCCAACCCTTCTCATATAGTTCTGATTGAGAAGATTGAGGTTCGATTAGACTTATAATTTGAAGAAGAATCGATACAGATCCTAGATAGAGAGGTCAAGGCTTTATGAAGGAAGCAGATTCCCCAAGTAAAATTTTTGTCGAGGAATCACGATTCTAATGAGACTTCTTGAGAGCCAGAAGAAGCGATGCGATAACAATATCCTCAACTTTTCCTATTAGGTAATTTTAAGGTTGAATTTTTTTAATGAGGGTATAGTTGTCATGCCACATTTTTATTTTATCATGTAATAGTGAAATTGCCAACTCCAATGTTTTAAATTAAGTGCACATGTTTGGACGTAAGGGAATAATTGGCCAAGTGGTTTAGTAGTTAATTAACTATCATAGAGGTCTTAGGTTTAAGCCTCATTGTTCACATCTTTTAATTATTTTTTGACAAATTTTCCCTTCATTTAAAGTGCATGGTTGGCCATCTAGTGATGCCTTAAGAGGGGTAACTGATTTCTCAATCAAGGGTCAAAGTTACCATAAGTTAGGTGTTCTTGATCCCCTTTATACTCCTTTTCCTCCTCCCTTTCCTTAACCTCACCAAATTGCCTTCTTGTGTGGTTTATTGAACCTAGTCACGGTTGACCAAGGTCGTCCTAGCCTATTGGCCGACCATACTCCCCCTACCCTCTCATTTCTTCCATTTTCTTCATTTTGATCACCTAAACACCATCTTTCTTTCTTTTCATTTTTTCCATCAACCACCACCTTTCCTCCTAAATATTTTTCTTCCTCCACCGTGAATCGAGTAGCACTATCGATCACCAGCACTCAAGGCCAACATCTCTCTCCCTTTCACACCACCCTCCTCCCGTCGCTGTCGCTAACGCCACTGTGGTTGCTACCGTGCGCCACTGCTTGAAGCTTCCTCCTTCTTTCCTTTCTTCTTTTTCTTTCTTTCTCCTCCCCTTTTTGATGAGCCTCCTTGCACCAATGTTGGACCACCGTCGAACCAACACCGTCACCACCGTTGAACCGTCGTCGTCGGTGACCAAAAATATTTCTTTTCCCTTTTCTTTTTCTTTTTTCTATTCCTTTTTTTTATTTTCACATTGAGTTAATCGTATTCTTTTATTTAGAAAATATTTGTTAAATCGGTCGATTTTCGAAATTACTCATTTTCAATTCGTTACTCGATTTGTAACTGATTAAGTCTAAATGATGATCAATAGGATCGAAGAGACCCTTTTTCTAGAATTTTCTAGTCATGATCTAATGGTGTGGTCCTTGTATTTTTTATTATTTTATTTTATTTACTCGCTTTGGTACTAATACGATTCCGTTACTTTGAAGGACAAAACGATAATCAAAGAAGAGACCCTTAATTCAGTAATAGAAAATCTTCCATTCAAGAATCTTATATCGAGGGGTAAGCATTAGTAAAAATTTAAGAGATCGATTCCATTAGTGAGTTTTATTGTGAAGGATTCTAATCCATAACCCTCATTTGTGTATTATAGATAGTCTTGCGAGTAGATCGAGCGAAATTGTGATAAAGGATTAAGGTTAACGAATCTACAAATCTAAGATGTTAGATCGTTAATATTCATTTTGAGTACATAAATGTTTTATTAATAATTAATATAAAATAGTGGCAAGTATAATATTAATCGTAAAGGAGTTGTAATACAACTCAATGCAAAGGACTCAAGTGACTTAAACCGAAACTTTATTTGGTGAAACGCATGTGATATGTGATATGATGTGATTATTATTATAATATGATGTATGTGTAGATCTCAATCTCACGACATGTGTTGCATGGATTATGTGTTACTTGTGATTCAAGAATGTGATAAATGTATATGTGAGTATGTGATTATCAAGATCTATGATCTAATGTGAAATACATGTTAAGCATGTGAAAAGTAAATATATTATGATTATGTGAGCATATTTATATGCTTATGCGTTAAAGTGATTCACATGTGTTAATGTGTATATTTTCACGTCACATACTTAGGGTGAGATTATGTGGAAGGTGGAAAATATGTGGCAGTTTATCTACAAATTATGTGGCCATTATCAGCAAAACTATGTGGTGGCTTGCCCACGATGTAATTATGTGATTATGTGGCCGTTATCGACAACTATGCGGTGGTTTACCCATGATGTGCTATGTGACCGTTTATCGGTATCTATGTGGTGGCTTGTCCTAAAATGGTTGTGTTATTGGATGGACGAGTTCTGGGGAACTTGATATTGGTGTGTAATAGATATGGGTAGAAATTTTTATAAAAATGTGCATCGACATTTTCATGCATAGTATCAGTGATATAATCCATGATCGTAATATTATGTGTATATGTTGTGATTGTTATATGTGTTTATTGCCATGCATGTATTTTTGCGATTACTATGGGAAATCTCACACAGCCTTTAAAAGTTCACCCACGTTACTTTTATGTATTTCAGATAATCCTCATGACTAGGACTTGGATTCAGTTGATGAGAGGCTCTCGAAAAAATATATTGGTTTTATTGATTTTGAGATGAGTTATGATATTTGGACTTTTATGGACTTTAACTTTATTTTGGACTTTGTTTTTATGGTTTTTATTTGAACTGTGGTATGGGTGTTTTCATTTACATGACTATGGATAATTGAGAATTTGACATGAGTTTTTAATAAGGATAAATATGTTAGTATTTTCTTAATAATATTCACTTCCGCAAACTTATATGATTAAAATTGAACTTCTTTAAAAATCAATCGCAATGTTTTCTCAACATTATTGTTAAATATATTTTCTCAAATATTATTTTTAGAACTATCGTGATTTAAAGAGGCTTCAAGTACTTATTTTCAAGAAATAAAGTTCGTTAGTTTTTAATTTGCATTTTCACCATTTTCGTGCCCATGTGATCGTTAAGATTGGACCATAACGTTTAGGCTCGATTTGAGGGGTTACACAGACCGTGTGAGCATTCGTAACAGGGACACACAGTCGTGTCCCAGCACATGTCATAGACCGTGTGAAACCTGTACCAAAACTAACAAAACACGAATGATCGTGTAGGGTGACTGTGTGAGGTGACCATGTGTGGCACACGATTATGTGACAGCCCGTGTCCTAGACAGTGTGCATCCAAATTAACCCCTTAAACAAGCTAAAATCAAGCCAAAACATGCCCAATAAGGTACACCTAAAATATAGCCCATTCCTTGACCTAAACAATCAATATATACACCTAAAACATGTTAAAATATTCACCTAAATTTCTAACCAATATACCACTCATGGGTACGACAATTCATAAGAAAACATTCAAACAACTAACCACAACTTCATCCAACACCATTATCAAATATACATCATGTTATTCATCTATTCATTACTTACTATTCAAACATTACAAAATGTACTCTGAAGAAAAATAACTAGTCCCATTCATCATCCATGTCTATCAACATTCACATACTCATATTTTAACCTATATACATGCCATAACCTAAACAAAAGATTCAAAAACTACCAAAGTAATTGGATAGTGTGAGCTTTGTGATTGATCTTTTCAAACGGTCAGCAATGATTATCTACGAAAGAACATGAGAAAAACCATAAGCTTACATAGCTTAGTAAGATCACACTATAACTTTCACTATACTTGCTTCAATTAAAATATGAGCTCCAAGGAATAACATGCTAAATCAAATCATCAACAAGATACATTATACATTATTTCCCTTATTAACCAACCCAAAAGGGAAACTTATCAAAATAAAAATGTACCATTTCCATGTAACTCTCGATATAAGTTCAATTCAAATAACTTAAAACTCATTTTGTGCACTTGGTCAATACTCCATTTTCAAGGGCATCAATGATGCAAAACTGGGGCACCAAAGTGCATTCAGGGGCATGAGTGTTCATTCAGGGCATTAGAGTGCATTCAGAGGCATCGAAGTGTAATCAGGGACACCGAAGTGTATACAGGAGCATAGTAGTGAAAACAGGGGCACAAATGTGCATTAAAGAGCACTTCATCATTTCCATAACATGGTAAAATTCACTTCATTCATATGTAAATTTAATATAATTCACAGAACATCATTATAGTTTCTTCTCAATTCCATACACATTTACTTAATATTTGTAACTCTCATAGTAATACATATATCTAATGCAATTTCTCATGTTCATTTATAAATCAATTATCTAGCAAATAACAATATAAATCATAAGTAAATCACAATAAGAAATAAACCATTTCAAACTTACCTACAATTCGCTTCTAATTAATACGTAAGGACTACTCCGCGATTTTCCCTTTTCCTCAATTATTGTCTTTTTGACTCGATTCTTGATCTATATATAATAATTCAATTCATTAAATTCACATTCAATTCAACTTACATTTAATTTTAAGGACCCTTAAATTTTCATTATTTACACATTTTCCTCAATATTCTTTATTTTTCACACTTTAGTCCCTAAATTTAAAATTACCAAATTTAGCAAAATTTGCTAAATACGAAAGCTTGCCGAATATACTACCATATTAGTACAGTCCATAACCTTTCCAAATTCATAAGAATATCATGTAAATTTTAATTTTTCAACAAGTTAGTCTTTAACTTGAAAACTATCAAAATTACTTAACAATTTCATCATAAATAACAACCAACACTTTAAATCAAAGTTTTAACATCCTAAACAACAATTGTTCATAAATGGCAACATTCAAAAACTTTGACAGTTTGAAAAATGAAGGTACAAGTTAGCTAGACCTAGTTGCAACGATCTCAAAAACATAAAAATTACAAGAAACAAATTAAAACTTCATACCATGCAAGAGGATTTGTTGTTGCTGGAACCTAAACACTTCAATGGTGTTTTCTCACTCAATTTTTGGTGAAAGAAAACATTAGAGAAGATGATGTTTTATTTTTATTATATTTACTTATGTTATATTATTTAAATTACAAATTTACCCTTTAATAAAATATACATGTCTAACATTTCATTACGTCTTAACCGTCCTTAATTACTCTACAAGTCCTTAATCATTTAACAATTAAGCTATCAAGTTTATATAATTCATTGATTACTAAGTTTTACATCTTTCACGATTTAAAAACTCATTAAACCTCAAAATTTCTTCACCAAAATTTAATATTAGTCTAATGTAACTCCATAAACTTAATTAGTAATAAAATACAACTTCACATATCGAAATTGTGGTCTCGAAACCACTATTTTCGTCACCACTAAAAAACGGGATACACATAATGACAAAATTAGCCTCTAATGTTTCAGTGTTTGGTCACTTTGGTCCTTAAGGTTTTTTTTGGGCTCAATTTTATACATAATTTTTTAGTCAAATTGGTCATTTTTTAGCAGTCTTGCTGACATGGTCATTAAGGGACTAATAGCACTAACGTGGTAAAAGTTTTTTTCCACTTAGGCAAGTCCACGTATGAATATGCAGACATGTCACTATTTTGACGTCAGCAAATGATTATAAAATTATTAAAATTATTTTTTAAAATATAAAATTATTAAAATCATCATCATCCTTAAATTTTTCTGAGTTTTTTTCTATTCCCCTTCCCTTTCTCCTTATTTTCCTTCTTTGGTGGAATAAAAGGGCAAAGTGGATGCAACACTATAACTGTCGGTAGCCATTGCCTTCATTTCTGGTGGTTTTTGACTGGTTGGGTGTTGTTGTAGGCTAAAGTAGCAGGCTGTTTGGGCTGTGGTATTTGTAATATGTTCACCGAGGTTTTTTTTTGTCAGTGATGATTGTTAGATTGTGGTAGGAAGGGTATATGCAAAAGGTGGCATTTTTGTTTTTGACAGGGCTTGGGTTCCTCCACCGATTTCAACAGAGTCCCACAGTCCCCACACTTCAAAGAAACTTCCGACATTAATGGAACTTTGTTGATTAAAGCTCCCTCTTCAAATACTTGATTCTTTGATTTGCTTAAGATTTTAGTTGATTTTTTTGGGTAGTTTTAAAATTTTTTTTGTGAGGATTGAAATGATGAATCAAAATTCAAATCAATAGTTGTTGAAAATGTCAAGAATGTGCCGATTAGGGAAAAGATTTAGGGGTTTTGATTTCATTTAGGGGTAAATAATAGGTTTCAAAAACCCAGATTTTTAAGTTTGATTTTTAAAAATTTTCAGATTTCAAAATCTAAAATTTCATTTGGTGATTAAAGGATTTTAGGGAAGAAACAAAGTTGAAAGAATAGACATGTTGAGAGATGAGAGATGATGAAGGAAGGAAAGAAACAATGGAGATGATGATGATTTAAGATGGGAGATGATGAAGGAAGGAAATGGGGAAGAAAATTTTGAAATTAGAAATTAAAATTATTTAATAATTGTATTATTCCAAAAAAATAATTTTAATTTTTTAAAATAATTTTAATAATTTTAAAATCATTTGCTGAAGTGGCATATAAGACAAAATAGTGTCACATCAGCAGCTGCATACGTAGACTTGCTCAAGTGGAAAAAAATTATCACGTCAATGTCGTTAGTCAACTAACAGTCACGTCAGTAAGACCATTTAAAATGACCAATTTGACCAAAAAAACAAAGATTTTGTATGAAAGTGTGCCCAAAAAAACCTTAAAGGCCAAAGTGATCAAATAATCAAACGTTAGGGGCTAATTTTATTATCATGCCAACGGGATATTACATAACTAATTCGAGCAATTATCTTAATTAGAGTAACAAAATTAACAAAAAAATTTAGAGTGACCAAAATAGGAATGATGTTATTTTAAAGTAACATGTGATGTAATTTACTCTAAAAAATTATAAAAATTCAAAAATAGATAAAAATGACTACTTCACTCATTTCCTCCCCACATTTCTTCCAGCTATGGCTCATTCAACATTGCTTATGGGGGCCAAAAATTGCTTTTCAACTTCATAAGGATTGCCAAACACTTAACTTTTTGCGATGTAAAAGTGCTTTTCCACCTAAACGTAAAAGTTAAGATTTAGGTGCTTTTCCCTTTTGTGTTTGAAGTTCATATTATTAAAATACTTTTATTTATATTAATTATTTAAAATATATTTAAATATTTAGATTAATTTATATATTAATTATTTAAAATATATTTAAAAATTTAGATTAATTTATATTTCATATCATAATATTAAATTATTAAAATATTATTTACAAACTCAGTTAAGATTGATTGAGTTATATGTTGAATTGCATGATGTTTTTTATTGAAATTTATGTTTTATAATGCTTAGAAGTTTTACAGAATGATTGGTGATAGTTAGTATTTGTTTTGGATGTTTCAAACATGTTTTGGGTAATCTGCCCTCAATGTCACAATATCATAAATCAATGTCGCGATATTTGTTGTAATTAGAGTAATTTATCTTCAGTGTCACAACATCAGAAATCAATGGCGTGACATTGGAGCATTCTACCCTCAATGTCACGACACTCATTTTTCAATAACGTAACATTAATCCTGTTTACCCTATTTTGACCAATAAAAACCTCAAATGGTTCCTGTTTGTAACCAAACATTAAAGGTAACCTTGAAATTATTTGAATAGCTTTAAATAGGCTTAGAGATGTTAAAATGAAGTTTTGAAATTAATATTCAAATTAGCTAATTTTAATGTCCAAATGTGATATCTTTTACTCATGATATATTGATTCAATCCGGATAAAGGTGTCTGAAACTAAAACTTTAGTTCATAGCCAAAACTGAAATTTCAAATGTATATATTTAAATATTTACTTTCCATTCTTATTAATGCAGTAATTGTGAGCTAAAACTAATTAATACAATAATAAACCCTAAATTGTACTCACATCTACATATAAAGAAATCATTCACAGAATCTTATAATATTCATCTTGGTTTTCAATATATTACAGGTGCCTACTTTTATATTTCTCTCTTTGACATACAAATTATCTTGAATTCAAGTTCAAAAACTTTTGAGAAGCTTTTCGGTCAAAATGTTTATTGTGCCAAGGAAAAGTTTCTGCTAGAGTTTTGTGTTGATCTACTAACAAATGGTGGAGATCGAAGCCATGGGATTTCGAAAATACAAGTAAGATTTTGTTTTTTTTTTAATATATTTTTTGTAGATGCAAGCCAACGGGTAGAGAAAAGGAGAGTAAGAGAAGGAGATTAACAGTGCTCGATTGGTGAACAAACAGTTATTACGGTGACGACGGCGACGCCAGTGACTATTGGAAAAGAAAGAATAAGGAGGACATGAGTTTTAAGGAAACGAAATTAGAGCGCTTAGAGAGTAGAGAAAACAAGGAGGACATGGGTTTTAAGAATATAGAAAAGAAAGGGGCTAAATTAGCCATATATGCCAAAAAAAAATTATTGGTCAAATGAGTTGATTTTTTTTTTAAATTTTGGGAAATGGATCGTTTTGAAAGAGAAAGTGTGAAAGTGTTTTTTACATAGTTGTCAAGAAAGCACTTTTTGCATAGTTGCCAAAAAATCGCCTCTAATTAGGTGAACTTTCCTACTGACATATCAAAAAAAGTTTGTCTAATTGGATATGATTTCTTTGTAATTATTGGAAAGCGCTTTCATTTGGGTGCTCTTTTCCTTACGTGTCAACAGGAAAACGAGTCCAACTAAACACACTTTCATATACTCTCTTTAAAAATGATCTATTTCCGTAAATCTTCAAAATATCGACCTATATAACCAATTAACAAACTCTACTAACATATTTGGCTAATTTAGCCAAAGAATGGAAATAAATATTGTTACATAATTATAATAAATAAAAGGCTTAATAATAAATTTGGCCCCTAACGTTTGCATGTTTTATCCAAATAGTCCTAATTGAATTTTTGAATTTTTTTGTCATCAACTTTTTTTTTCAATATGTTTTTTTCAACAGATTTAATGAATAAATTGAATGTTTCAATCTTTATTTTCTTCCAAAAAATTTCAATCTTCCATACATTTGTTTACCAAAAAGTTTTTCTACTGAGTTAAATTTTTTAGATAATTACGTTTATTTTTTTAAATTAAGAGTTATTTTTTATTTTAATGCATTATTTATTTATTTTGTTGTTTTCACATGTAATAATAAATTTGATATCATAAAAAATATTTCACATATGAAATTCTACATCATCCCCGTTAACTTTTTTAACAATATTTTCATTAAATCTGTTAAAAAAACATATTGAAAAACAGAACAAAAGTTGGAGGTAAAAAAAGATCAAAAATACAATTAGGACTATTTTGACAAAACATGCAAATATTAGTGACCAAATTTATCATTAAGCCTAAATAAAATATATTATAATCCAACCAAGTCCAACTTGAAAAACCCCATTAAAATATAATTTCAAAGACCCTCTTGAGAGGACAAAAGGTCATATAATCATTTTTCTTGAAACCTCTTTTTCTTATTCTCTTCCGTGTATGAATAAATATAAAAATAATAAACAAACCAAAAATATTAAATTTGAAGTGGGAATTGGGAAAGAGTGAAGTTCGTCAAACTATGCGTAATGAACTTATTGTGCATCTTATTTTTGGGGTCAATTGTGTTTGTGGTCCTTAGTCTTTTTATTTGATTAATTTGATCCCTAATTCATTTTAATTTTTTTTGTACATATAGTTTTTATGTTCTATGTAGTTGATGTTTTTAATTTTATTTATTTTTTATATTGAATTTACTTTATGTAATATATGGTTTTTATCATTTATTAATTACCTTGCATAAAGATTCAATTTATTACATGAATTATTTAATTTGATTATATTTTGCTTATTAATTGTAATTTTTATGTTAATTTGGGTTGAATCTTAAATTATATTATTGTGTTCCTATATTAGTTTATTTGCGTTACTATTTTTTTTTATTATGGCGATTTGTGATAAAGCATGATTATTGATAATTATTTTATTTAATTTAAAGATTATTATGTTTTAATTTCATAATTATATTATTAGTGAATTCTTAAAAAACTAAAAGTTATATAAAGTAATAATTTAATTTACTTTAATTAATACATACAATTAATTCAATCATAAATGTTTTTTTCTCTATATTTTGCCATTTATTGGGATTAATTGAATGTTGCATCAGCGATGAAAAATGAAAATTTTAATTATTGCTTGGTTATTTTTTATAAAATATTTTTGAATTTTTTTTGCAACGGTTAAAGTATTAGAAAAGATTTATTACTATTATATTATATATAAAATGATCTATTATTTGAATTCATAATGTGCATGGTGAACCCAACAGAGAAAAGAAGATGTTGTTTATATTAGGGATCTTGAGTTCGAGCATTTGTGTATGCAAAGTGTGTGTGCGTTGTCAAAAAGTAAAGAAAATATGAACAGATACTGTCATGTAATCACACCAGTATATTAAAAAATATAATGTGCATGGTTTTTTTTTTGGTGAACTATAATAACAGGGCAAAGTTCGAATAACAAACGTGACTAGAACTCAAGCCACACCTAGGACAATGAATATTTTGACTATCAGACTATCACATACCATAATAATGTGAATGATTTTTATTGGTTAACTTCTGCTATGAGAGCTAGTCTATTTCTTTTTTGGTCAAAGAGAGTCAATCTAATTACTAATAATGTTTTTTTAGCAAATATAAATAGTATCAAGTACAATTATGGATTTATAATATATTTTTTGGGTTAAATAGGAGGAAAGTGTCGATTTTGAAAATTAATTAGACCTTTAGGCTAGTTTTAAAAATAATTAGGGAAATAGGTCATTTTGAGAGAAAGCTCGTCTAGCTAGGCAAGCTTTCTGGAAAGCGAGTCCAATTATGTGAGCTTTCTTTACACGTGTCAGGAAAGCTCGTCTAACTGGAGCATTCCCTTTAAGTTGCAATTTTTGACTTTTTTAATTCAATTAATATCTTCAGTTAGATGCTTAAATGCTGGTGGTGTAATCCTTGAGTCCAGGTTCAAATCATCAACTACTCACATTTATATTTTTATTTCATGTTGTTTTAAGCTTCCTTAGTTAAATGATTAAATAATAATTATTTCATACTTGATATCCAATTTCAATTCTCCTTTTCTAAACACATTTGTAATTTTTATTTCATATTGTTTCAAGTTTTTTACTTTTAATTAATAAATATATTGTTTTTAATTTTTATATTTTAATTCATCATTTTAATTCTGTGACGTTGTGAGCGAGTTGGCCATGGTTAATGTTAAACTGGATAGGGGGTGGTTCATGTGGACTAATAATAGGAGGGGTTGTTTTGATTAAGGAGAGACTCAAACGTTTTTTGGTGTCCTCTAATTGGCTTCAGAATGTTCCATTTTTAGCTTCAAAGGTAATCCACCAAGCTATTTCAGATCACGACGTTATTGTGCTTGACACTATGGGGAGGAGGCCAAAAGCTACTAAGAAGGATCCATGACTGTCTTTTCGTTTTGAAGCCTATTGGGTGAATGATATGGAGGCCAAGAAGGTTATTGCGGAGGCTTGGGAGCATGGTCATGGGGAGGTGCTAAAGGGTATGGATCGAGTTTGGCATAATCTCGGGAATTGGCAATGCCATCAATATAATGACAGAAAGTATCGTATAAACTCTCTAATTAAGGAGATCGATAGGATTATTGATGGGCCTAGAACGAATACTCGTATGGAATTGGGGCATCTTTATGCCTTGGAGGAGGCATATCGATCTCAAAGGGCTCGAGTCTAGTGGTTGAAAGAGGGAGACAAGAACTCCAAGTTTTTTCATGTTAGGGTTACACATAGGGCTAGGAAAAATTATATTGATGGTCTCAAGGATGAGGGGAGATGGATTTCAGATGCTATGGGGGTTTGTTAGGTGGATAGGACGTATTTTGAGACCCAGTTTAAGTCTTATTGTAATGGTCGTTTTGAGCAGGTTCTTAAATTGATGCCGCATTGTATCACTCTAAAAATGAATATGGCTCTTGAGAGACTGGTCTCGGATAAGGAAGTGTTGAAGGCTCTTAATAGTATGGATTTGAGGAAAGTACCAAGTATAGACGATCTCTCGGGTATGTTTTACAAGGAGAACTGAGGCGTGGGGTTAAGGATGCCTTGTGATTTTGCAATGGTAATTTGAATGGCAATAGGGGGTTGATGAAATTAACGATACGGTTGTGGTGCTTATTTCGAAAGTCATCGAGCCCAAGGATATGACTGAATATAGACATATTAGCTTGTGTCGTGTGATTTATAAAATTGTTTTTAAGGTTTGGGCTAATCGTTTGAAATTGTTTCTTTCTAGGTGTATTTTTCAAAACCAAAGTTCTTTCATTCTTGACCGTACGATCCATGAAAACATGCTTATAGCCCATGAGATTTTGCACTATCTTCAAAGCGCAAAGAATGGTCCCAACAAGGGTCTAGTGGCTAAGCTCGATATGAGCAAAGCCTATGATTGGGTGGAGTGGGATTTTCATGAAAAAATTTTGCTACATGTGGGTTTTGCAAGTGGGTGGGTGAACAAGGTTATGAATTGTGTATGGTTGGTAAGATACATGGTTAAATGTAATTCGTGTCTTTCTAATATGGTGGTCTTGGAAAGAGGATTGCAACAAGAGGATCCGTTTTCCCCTATCCTTTTTTTTTTTTTTTAAGGATGCATTGTCTAGAATGACTTTAAATGCTCAAGAGAATGGTTCTATATGGGGTATTTGTATTAGTCAGAATAACCCTTGTATTAACCATTTATTTTTTGCTGTTGATGCGCTTCTTTTTGTTATGAATAAAAGGATGGATGTGAAGACCGTTCATATGATTCTTCTAGACTTTGAGGGTGTGTCTGGCCAAATGGTTAATTTGTCAAAGTCTTTGATATATTTTAGTCCGAACACTCAGAGGAATCAAAGAATTAAGCTCAGGGATATTTTAAGGATGAGGGTTGTGGATGTTATGGAGAATTATCTTGGTTTGCCATTAGTTGTTGGTAAAAATAAAACTAGAGCATTTCAATTCATTATCGATCGATTTACTAACATGATTAATGGTTAGTCTAAAAGGCTACTATCTTTTGGCGGCAAAGAGATATTCTCTAAGACTATTTTACAATCTTTTCCCACTTATACTTTTTCTATCTTTCTTGTTCCTAGGGGTATTCTTGATGCATTGATTATAAAGATGAGAAATTTTTTGTGGGAGAGCAAGAGTATAGGTCGGGGCTAGGCTATGTTGAAGTGGGAGATGCTTTGTACACCTAAGGGCATGGGGGTCTCGATTTCAAAGATTTGCACCTTTCACTATTACTTTGATCGGGAGACAAATTTGGCGCTTAATTAATAACAAGGACACCCTGTGCTATAGAGTCATTTCCTCTAAATATTTTCTCGATAGTGACTTCTTTCACCCTAAGAGTGTGGACAATTCGTCCTTTGCTTGGAATAGCTTTCAAGCTATGGCTAAGCTGCTTGTGGATGGATTCGGCTAGCACATTGACGATGGTAGGGTGACAAAATTAAAATTGGAAAGATGGGTCTTTGAGGGTCTCAAAGGTGACTCGTTGATTCACGATATTGCTGATGAGCATATTTCTATTGTTCGGGACCTATGGAGATATGACGAATGTGCTTGGGATAGAGGTTGTGTTTGTGATTTATATGGTGATTATTTGGGTGATAGGATTTGTGATATCTCAATTTTGTGTAATGGTCCGGCTAATAGGATCATTTGGTTTCATGCAAATAAGGAGATTTATCCAACAAAGTTTGGATATTCTTGGTTGATTTTTAGAAAGATGGGGTTTGATCCCCACAAGTGTTTTTGGAGGGCGATTTGGAAGCTTAGTATCCCTCCCAAGGTTCACATTTTTGCATGGAGAATCGGTCACAACATCCTTCCTAAGAACCTGAAGATTGCTGCTATTAATCATTCCTTTTCTTGCACTTGTCCTAAATGCGGTGGGGTTGAGGAGTTGTTGATCCATGGATTACGTGATTGTGTTAAGGCGTGGGTTATTTTGATTTTTGGTGGCATCGATGGTAGGCTACTCGATTCGGAGTGGGATAGTGGCATTGATTTGTTGGAAAATACTATGAGACTGCTTGATGTTAGAGCATTCGAAAGCCTTATCATGCTATTGTGGAACATTTGGAATGGCAGAAATAACTTGATTTTCTGTGGTAAGGACGATGACCCTATGCTGATTTGGGAACGTGCTAAGGCTTTTGGGGAAGATTTTCGCATTCATAATTTTTCTAATGTAGTAATGATTCCTAAGCCTGCTAGATCGGTCAAATGGTCTAAACCTCTTTAGGTACCATTAAAATTAATGTTGATGCTGCATGGGAAAACAATAAAATGGGCATTGGTATTTTGGCCTAAGATTGTGATGGTTTTGTGTTAGGGGTAAAATGCGTTTTAAAGATTCCGAGGCTTGTGCTATTTGGGCTGAAGCTGAGGCAATTAGTGATGGATTACTGTGGGCCATTGTAAATAATTCGCCCAATGTCATAATTGAAAGTGATTGTGCATGTCATTAATCGCTTTATTAAGCCGCGTGAGTATATTCCGGTCATCGGGCATCTTGTGGCAATAATCAAAAGCAAGGTAACGGATCTCAATGAGTGTACATTCATGTGGTGTGTGCGTAATTGTAATAAAGCTACTTACAGCTTAAGTAAATTAGCTTTAGCTAATCATTGTAATATTTCTTTTATGATGGATTATCCGAGAGAAATCCATAACGATGTAATTGTTGATTCTATTGAATGAGAGGTAGTGATCTTCGGGTCCATTTTACATAAAAAAATATCAATTAAATTTTTTGATATATTTTTCTTTACATATAATATTTATATGTCAAATATTTATTTTCTCCACATATATTGCGGGTATGGTAATTTCTAAAATTATCAAATGAAATAATTATTTCAAATATAATTATTATTTTTATAGGTAAAAAATTTCAAATATCATTGTTTTTTCATATACATTATGAGTATGCTATTTCAAATATATTATTTGAAATATCATTATGTTTATATGTGAAGTATTTTAAATACTCATACAAAAATGTTTACTAATTTACAAAAAATAATCATATTAGTAATAATTATTTGATTTTATGAATACAATAATTCTTAATTAAAGAGATGAATTAAAATAAAAATTAAAAATAATATATTTATTGATTAAAAATAAAAAAAACTTGAAACAGTATGAAAGAAAAATTGCAAATGTGTTTAAAAAAGATGAATTTAACATGGGTCTCAAGGATGAAATCATTATTATTTAATCATTTAACTAAGGAAGTTAATATGTTAAAAACATTCATTAAAAAGAAGAAGAAGCTTAAAACAACATGAAATAAAAAAAATATAAACATGAATGGGAGAGGAATCAAACGTAAGACTCAAGGACTAAACCACCAACATTTAACCATTCGACCAAATATATTAATTGTATTAAAAAAGTAAAAAATTACAACTTAAAAGGAAAGCGTGTCCAGCTAAGCAAGCTTTCCTGACACATGTAAGGAAAACAAAATCGACACTTTCCTCTTATTTAGCCATTTTCTTGAAAACAGTCTCATAACTTGAGAGTAGAGTTTTGTAGAAAAACTTTATTTTGGAACTTAGTTTAAAACAAAGTTCTTGAAAACATAACAATTCTCACACAAGTTACGAACCCTGAGCATTCATATTGAAAGACAAAATAGTTAGCACACTTATGACAATTCTTAACCACTCACCTAAAAACTGAGAATTATACAAGCTTGACTTTACCTTTATCCTTGCTGGTAGATGGTTCGACTAGTTCACAACATACATAAACACACACACGAATTATTTAAACATAAAAAATTACATAATTCACACATGAAAGCGATCTAGCTTTTTGGAAAATCATCTAACAGGACACAAACTTGCCCTGGTTTCTATGAACTTGATTTAAAACATAGACTTGACGACAAAATATTCAATGAGAGAATTCTCATGGAATAACGGTTATATTTATAAGACTAAGTGTTTTGGTAATCTTAGGATACCCTACTTGACTCAGCAAAGGTTTTACTTGCACGAAAACTATCATAGATTCACCATATCTCTATTTCCTAGTTTGTGTCTGACTCTAGTTTGACTGGCAAACCCCTAGTTCACAACTCAATTAACGAACTCTCAGTTCTTCACATACACTAGCAAAGACCAGCTCGCAAAACACATTGGGGAACCCCAGCTCACCACATACACTGACAAACACCAGTTCGTCAAACACACTCACGACCCAACTGACAATGAATCTGGTGAACCCTCTTACCACATTTTTTGGCATATACTACTTCACCGAATCTCTAGTGAGCACCTTGTTGAACTTCTTTTGGCGAACCCTTAGTTCACTAAAACACTAGCGAACTATTACTTATGAGGTAAAAACTTTTAGGCCCGATCTCGGGATGTTACATGTCTTAAGTCTTTATTCAAGTATTTACTTGAGGCTATAGTGATTCATTCCAATGTTGCACTGCTTTAGCCAACCCAACCAACTCTTCCTCAAATTGTTGGATCTAGTGCCCTAAGTGTAGTATATTTTTTTGTAAACTTGTAATGTTTTTGAACAAATAGAATAATAAAACAAATTCTTGGATTCCATTAAAATACTTTGTATGATTGTCCTCATATGGTTTTTGCACGCAAAGCAAAATGGAAACAAATGTTGCTCATTGGTTGTCTAATGTTTAAATTAATACTAAGCGGTATTACGTGGTCGAATCGTAATAAGAAAAGACTGCTTTTATTAGTAGACGAGCCTAAACATGTCCTTAGTCTAATCGAAAATGAGCAAACCAATTGAAACACTAATATGTCATCTATTAAGCCCATTTGAGGAGATGTTTTGTCTTGGGCATCGAAGCGGATGACTCCCAAAAGATAGAGACATAGATATGACTGATTAGACTGACAGTACATTGGACTGGACCCAAGAAGAGTAGATTCTAAATTCATTAATGAATTTATTCACTTGTGGCATTCATAGTGTGACATACTTAAATCTCGAGTGGATGATGGACCATATATGTGTGACTCGTACACTTTGATGTAAGTAAAAGCCTAAGTTCAAATAGATAAGGAATCGAAAGTTGGTGCGTTGAGTATACGACTTCTATAGAATGTAGCATCATTCAAAATAATGGAATTCATAACCCGAGGCATGATTATACTTTCATTGACATTACATGGTTGATGAAAAGTAAATGTTGCCACGGGTCATTCGTCTTTCTGATGAATGACTTGGTCACTATTTGATAGTGATTGACTTTTCATGAAGGAATGAATATTATCCCAAAGAGATTAGGGATATCAAATGAGGGTAACACACAAGGTCATTGGATGAGCACTAATCGAGTTGCTTTTGTAATGGTATGTCATTGGGAAGAGCTTAGTCAAGATACTATAGTGGAATGACTTCTTGACTAAATGAGTTTATAATTAATAGCCAAAAACTTGGAACTTAATTATAAATCATTTGAGCCTCAATTGCATATGTCTAATCGATCCCTTCTCTAATCGGTCCCTTTGCTAGCTTGTTGAAACCATAAATAAATTGCATGTTGAATCAAATGAGCAGAAATGAAAAGAAATGATGAAATGAAGAAAAAAGAATCAATTGGAAATGATTAAGGTTTTTCCAAAATGAAAATGAAAATGGAGAAATGAAATCATTTGGAAATGAATGTGGTTTTCTCCTAAATGAAAATGAAAATTGAAAATGACCTTAAAAATGAATTTATATTTTTCAAATTAAATGGAGTTCGAAAATGGAAAATAATTTGGTCATAGAAAATCATTGAATAAAAATATTAAATATAATGGAAAATAATTTGGTCATAGAAAATCATTGAATAAAAATATTAAATATATTTTCTCAGAGATTATTTTACTATAAAGTTGTCATAATTTTAACGGAATTAGAATTGGGTTGAGAAATTTATTTGATTAAAAATATATTGAAGTTTATTTTTTGAAAATAGATAAACAAATGCCGAGTGTAGGCTCGCTTCAAATAAAAAAATCTCCACAAAAATCCAGTGGGGCAATTTCACAATTTCTCTAAACTTTTATGCTATGTTGTAAATAATAAAAATATCTCTAGAAATCTTCTGGAATAATTTTTTTTCAGAGAATTTTCTCTCTACAACTTTCTCTTGAATTCAAGTTTGTGAAAAATAATGACTCAATGCTCTCTTTATATAGGGAGAGTTTAGAGAGTTTAACTTAGATAAAAATTAATCACTTTAATATTAAATTTAATCTAATACTTATGTATTATATTAAATTTAATTTAATATTAAGATAATCACTTTAATATTAGATTAATAAAATACTATCAAAATAATTATTAAATTAATATTAATATTAAATTTAATAAATTAATATTATTTTTGAAATAGTTAATTTGAAATCAAATTATCTAGTAGTCCTAATAAGAGTGTGATTCTTGCACTGCTCAACAAGCAAAGAACCACCAACGTCGACCATCTACCGGACATCAGATTTCCTTCATCGAAGCCACCAACACCATCGTGCCTATCGGTGTCATCGCAGGTGCAACACCCTCTCGACACCCCCAGCCGATTCGGTCCAAGCCAATGACGGGTTGACTGATCCAGTTTAATGTAACGTGTAGGTTTGTGCAAGTGTACACAAACGTTATCAAGTAATAAGTAAGTATCGAGTTATCGTCTCCGTAGGGATTGTATATGTTTAATCAGTTAATTGTAAAATTATATTAAACAACTTGGTGAATAAAAACACAATATAATTGGAAGAGTGATGATTAAACTTAAATGTAATTAATCTAAATGCAATTGACCCCTAATGCAAATTAACCTAAGTATGCAACTAAATGAATGATTTGATTTTAGCACAAATTAAACACAATTCACAACAATTATAATGTAAATAAACTAGGGAAATTACTTTAATTTAATTTTTATTCATTATCAACATATTTAATAACATTCGAAAAACATTTCATGGCAACTTGATCTTTCATGGGCTTGGAAACCAAATTAAGTCCTTTCGGAGTCTTATTTAGTTAAATACGCACTTTACTGATCATATAAAACTAAGTGTTTCTTAGTATTCATGTAAAGTAATAGGGAATGGGTCGGTTTGAAACAATTTAATCTCATAAACCTAAAAGCCATGCAAGGTAATAGAGTTCGGTCAAGTTATTAGGAACCTTCAATTCATTCTGAGTCGGATATGAATTAAGCAAGCACATTTCAACTATTGTCTATTAGCTGATGTTTGGTTTGGATCTCTCCACTAATTCTAATGCATTCAAATCTCGTATGAACGAAATACATGCATGATATTAATTGAAAGCATGATCAATTGAGACACAACATCGTATGTATGAATCAATGAATATTATTTAATCAAAGCAATTATCCTAGCTTAAACAAAATTAAGCTAACATTATTGTTAACAAGAACAAAAAACACATAGCTAACATTTCAGAATCAAATTAAAAAAAAGAAAGAATTAACCCAAATCAAAGTGGCTGTCACCCAAAACTCTGATCGAAGAAGACTCTTTTGTTCCTTCGCTTCGCTCCTTTGCTAATGGCTCTCCAAGGTAGCCAAACAAGGGCTCTTTAAGTGGCTTAATTAGCTAAAATCTCTATGAAGAGATGACGCTAGGTGTGGGTATGGGAAAATTAGAGGAAGGATGAGAGAATTGAGAGAACAAGAGAGAATGAGAATGTGAAGGGATGAATTGAAATGGTGGAATGACTCTTATTTATAGGTGAAGGGTGAGAGCTCATTTACTAAAAATAGCGAATTGAATCCCTCAATCCTCTCAAATGCTTGGCCAGCCACACTTCAAGGAGTTTGAATGAATTTGTTGCTTCATTTTGAAGCATTCCACATGCCACATCAACCAAGGATCAAGACTCGGTCAATAACAAACCTCTAGGCCAAATTCTGATTTCTCTTAAAGTGCAGAGACCTCTTGAAATTATACCAAAAATGGTTTATTTAGGCATCAATGATGTTGTCGAAATTGGGCTATATCCTTCTTCTATTGGACGGTTTTATGATCCAGCAAAATTAACAGACCCGTCCAAAACAATTTATTTAATAATGGTTTAAAGTATTTAAATTAACCCACTTAATTAACAATTTAATAAACCCAATTTATTAATGAAATAATTCATATTAAATTACTAAATATAATTTTATATTTTAATATTTAATTAGTTTATGCATGACCCAGTTTATACCTTAAAAATACATTATATTAAATAAACTATAAAATAAGTAATTTTGTGCATAAAAATTATATAATAAAGCATAAAATCACATTTTAATAATTTTCATGTCCTAAATTAATATTTTGACATATTTCATTAATTTATTAAACATTTACTTGGTTTTAACATTGATTTTAAGTAAAAAGGTGATAAATTATATAGGAAAAAACCTATATATTTTTTAGTTTACACACTCCAAACTTAAATAATTGCACAACAAGGGTTTTGCTAAGGCAATATTGCTAAATGTGTAAGTAGCATCAATCTTTGTCTCGTAATCATGTATTAACAAATTCATGTTCATAGATTCTCTTTATTGATAAGTAGCTACATGCAAACATTATTCATTATTTTTATACTAAGTATCAAGATATGCCAACATGAGTTTATAGATTGCGTGCATTTCAAAGTTTTAGATAGAATTCTCCATTCAACATAATTTCCTATCAATCTAAACAAAACAATAAAAAGGTCTATTTTCGATCTTCATATGTGGAACTTAGCAATTCCTTTCCACTAATGTAGGTGACATCATCAAATCAATAGGTCTTTTGTAAGGTTATAATGGGGCTAGGCTAAAGGTAAGGATTCAAAATAAGTGAATTTTTGGTTTTAATAATCTTAATTTTTAACTTTTTCTTGGATCTTTTGTAACACAACCTTTTTCTTGAATGAACCTTTGGAACACCCCCAAACTTATTTTGAACTCATGCTCATACATTTTTCTTTCAGAGATTGAGCAAACTTTTTTTTCCGCTCTTTCTTTCTCTCTCTCTTTTTTTTTGAGCTTGAGCATGAGCATGTACATCCTTTTAAAATTTTCCTCAAATGTTGATTACCAAGACAACTTTAGTTAAGATAAGTGCACAAAGTAGGATTATTTAAAAAGATGGTAATATGGATTATGATGTAGGTAAATTCCAATAAACAGGCCATTAAGCTCAAAATTAAGGTTTCAAGGGTCTAATATCATAAGGTAGGCTTGAAAGGCTCAAACGGTTCAAAGAAATGATGTCTATATCATATTTAGACATTTATGTCTCCTAGGATTTCGTCTCAAGAAAATTACTACGTCAATTCTAAAGATATAAACCTTCATGCATGTCTAATCTCAAGGGAAACTAAGTTTTCATGGAAAACATTACCTAAGACTAAGATCATACAAACAATCCATCATTCATGATAATATACATTCATCTTAGATAGAATCATCATTATGCTTGCATTCAAAATGCTTGCATTCAAACTAACTTATTAACAAAATTTTTCTCTAAACATTTATTTATTAAAGCATACTTATGAAAAATGATTGAAACATACTTGAAAAAATTTAAAAATTTGAGCAACTATTTATATGTCTTACCCCCATTTAAAAAGAAGCAATGTCCTCATTGCAAAAACAAAGTAATGAATGAAAACTGAACACCAGGTAGGGTTGTAAGAAAAGAGAGGTGAGTCATTATGACTACTTAAATACCAAATCTTTTTTAACAATCCAATCCTATACATGTTCATTCTCATTACCACATCACTTAGCGTTTTTTCTTCATAAAGAGGTGTTAAGCTTATTCATTTTTGCAATGTTTTATTATGTGAAAGCAAAATCCTAACTAAGAAATAAAATATAATGCAAAATAAATACTAAGAGCAAGAAATTCCCCCCTTTTATTAATTTGTGTCATATCGTTTTTTTTTAAATTGTTGCAGCGTGGGGAAGTGATGCTGCGGCGAAGGGAAGGGGTAGCGAGTGTTAGATATTTTTCTCCTCATCACTGTTCTAGGCCTCGAGCCTAAAATTGTTACAATTTTATTACCTGCACATAAATAAAACTTAACAGAAATAAATTGATTAAACCTTGGGTCAACTTGAGTCTTTTATTGAACATAAAAAAAACTTAAAATTGAAAACAAAAATTAAAGTTTTTTTTAGGCTACTTAGAAAATTTTTCTTAGAAAATTACATTAAATTAAGTTCCCAGGAAAGGTTGGTAGGGTCACAAATGGTCCTACTTAAGTTTCGATCTCCTTAGACATAATTAATTTAATGTACTAATTCACGAAAAATAATTTCTAATCATGCCATTTATTCAAACGAAAGAAAAACAAATAAATTAATGGTAGAGAGAGTGAAGAGAACTCCCTCAATGGAGTCAGTTCATCATCTGTGAATTTTCTTTCTTTGGTACAAGTCCCACCTATTGAATGTCATAGATGGGATCCATTACCCTTGCTTTTAACCCTTGAGACTCGAGTTGCTCAGGATCAAATACTCGAGATTGACTTACACTCTTCTGTCCCTTGATTGGACTCTTTTCAATATCTATTGACCTTTTAAAAATTAGTAAGTCTAACTCGGGTGGCTATTCTCTTGATGGGTTGGGTTGTTTGTACTCATGCGTTGCTAGCTCTAAAGATTCGAATTGAACTTTTGAATTGAATCCTTTTGAGTTGGCTTCCAACAAGGCCAAACATGTATCATCCTTATCTTCATATGGAGAGTCAAATGGAATACCTTCCAATGGATCATTGTATTCTAATTTTGCAGGAGCCAGCGGATCTGCCTTGAAGATAGTAAAACAATCTTTACCCTCATTAGGAAATCTTGCTTCCTTGAGTACATTAAAGTCCACCTATTCATCTTGAACTCGCTTGATGAGTTCACCTTTCTGTACATCGATTGTCGTCCTGTCGGTGCTAAGAAAGCCCTTCTTAGGATTATTGGTATTTTTTATCTACTTCAAAATCTAAGACAATAAAGTCAGTAGGAAATATGAATTTATTAATACGTACCAAGACATCCTCGATCTTTCCTTCTTGGTATGCCAAAGATTTATCTACCAATTGGAGTGTAACTGTGGTCGTTCTAGCCTTACTGATACCTAATCATCTAAACATAAACATTAAGTTGATACTTGATCCCAAATCACACTAAGCCTTACTGTAATAGGATTCTCCAATATTGCAAGGTATGGTGAAACTTCTTAGATCCTTTAACTTAGGAGGCAACCTACTCTGCAAGAATAAGCTACATTCTATAGTAAGGGCTACAGCTTCAAATTTCCCCAACCTTTTTCTCTTAAACAGAAATTCCTTCATGGCTTTCACATAGTTTGACATTTTCTCCAAAGCTTTTACCAACGAAATGTTGATACGTAGTTGTCTTAACAGATAAAAATTCTCCTAAATTGCATATCTTGCTTATGTTACTGGAGTCTTTGATGATATGGAGGTTGTGGAACCTTGGGTTGAACTGGACAACTCTTTTGAGGTAATAAATTTGCATCTGACATAGATGTTAGATTCTCAAAATTGACAAGTTTAAGGTTTACCTCATTAGAGTTTTCAAAAGTTTGCTCTTATGGCATGAGAGTTTCAATTTTCAATTGAACCTCTTCATTTTCTTGAGAATCAGTGGACTTATCTTCACCCTTAACAACATTGGGCTCTAGTGTTCTTTCACTTCGTAAGGTGACTGCTTCTCGATTCTCATTGCTTAGTTTCCTTGGGTTCTTCGCATCATTGGGTAAAGCTCCTTATGAACTAGTTCAAAGTTCTTTGCCTAACTGCCCCAGGTTCTCCAAATTCCTTAAAGTTGCATCATTCTTCTCCATGTATGCCTTAAATAAGTTCTCAAGATTACTAGAAGACTCGACTGGTGGAGGATTTTCTATGTTGCTTGGTACATCACCTTGGGGGTTGCTTCTAAGCTCATTAACTAATTGTCCCACTTGATTTTCCATATTCTCCAATGTTGTTGCTTGACCTTAAATCAAGGCATCATTTTTAGAAACGTATGCCTTCAACAAATTCTTCAAAATATTGGACGGTTCAGCTTGTGGTGGCTGAGCTATAACATGATTAAAACTGTTAGTAGTAAACTATTTCAGCATTGAAGAGATAGAGGATACTTGAGTTGAGAGTGAAGCGAGGGTGTCTACTTCATGCACTCCGTCTACTCGTCTTCCTAAAGTTGTTTGATTTGTTGGCCACTGGTAATTGTTACTAGCGATCCTATCGATGATTACGTAAGCCTCATTATAAGACTTCGACAATAGAGCACCATTTGTAGAAGCATCTACCACCAACCTTGTGTGTGCACTGAGACCATTATAAAATGTCTCGAACTGGATGCAATGCAGAATCTCGTGGTGAGGGCATCTATGAAGTAACTCCTTGAATCTCTCCCATGTCTCGTATAAGGAGTCATCATCCACTTGTTAGAAAGTACTAATCTCGATTCGCAACTTAGCATTTTTGCTAGGTGGGAAATACTTTACTAAAAAGCGTTCTGTTAATTCTTGCCAAGTTGGAATTGAATTGGGTGGCAATGAATTAAGCCATGCTCATGCTTGATCTCGCAATGAGTAAGGAAACAACTTCAATCTTAATGCATCTTCAGTTACACCAACCATCTTAATGGAATCGCTCACCTCCAAGAATAATCGAATGTGAAGGTGTGGATCTTCTGTGGACATTCCATTAAATTGGCTTATTGTTTAAAGCATTTGAAACATCATCGGCTTCATTTCAAAATACAGTGCCTCAATCTTCGATCTCCGAAGTCCCAGATTTAGTTCGTTAAAAGCTGGCATAGCATACTACCTTATAGCACGATCCTTATCATCAGCAATAAGGATTGTATTTCAAACATTAGTAGCTCCATTCCCTTGAACATCATTTTGATTCTTAAGGTCCATCTCTGCTTGTCTCTAGGCTTGTCTTTCTCATCTTCTTTGTCTAAATGCCCGCTCAATTTCAAGGTCGATAAGGAGTAAATAGATTATTCGATCAATACCTATAACCACATGAAAATAAAATTAAGAAAATTAAAAAATTAGTTAGTAAAATAAATATAAATAAATAAATAGATAAAATGAAATGAAAACCAAATTGCAAAGAAATAAATAGAAGAAATTAGAAAAGTTAGAAAAATAAAAATCAAATTGCAAATAATAATTCCACAAAAATGATTAAGGCGACAGTCCCCGGCAACGGTGCAAAAAACTTGTAACGCGTAGGTTTGTGCAAGTGTACAAAGTCTTTATCAAGTAATAAGTAAGTATTGAGTTATCGTCTCCACAGGGATTGTGAATGTTTAATCAGTTAATTGTAAAACTATATTAAGCAACTTGGTGAATAAAAACACAATATAATTGGATGAGTGATGATTAAACTTAAATGTAATTAATCTAAATGCAATTGATCCCTAATGCAAATTAACCTAAGTATGCAACTATATGAATTATTTGATTTTAGCACAAATTAAACACAATTAACAACAATTATAGCATAAATAAACCAAGACAATTACTTTAATTAATTTTAATTCATTATCAACATTCTTAATAACATTCGAAAAACATTCCATAACAACTTGATCTTTCATGGGCTTGGAAACCAAATTAAGTCCTTTTGGAGTCTTACTTAGTTAAAAATGCATTTTACTGATCATATAAAACTAATGGTTTCTTATTATTCATGTGAATTAATAGGGACTGGGTTAGTTTGAAACAATTTATTCTCATGAACCTAAAATTCATGCAAGGTAATAGAGCTCGGTCAAGTTATTATGAACCTTGAATTCATTCTGGGTCGGATATGAATTAAGCAAGCACATTTCAATTATTATATCTGTTAGCCGATGTCTAGTTCAGATCTCTCCACTAATTCTAATGCATTCAAATCACATATGAACAAAACATGCATGATATTAATTGAAAGCATGATCGATTGAGGCACAACATCATAAGCATGAATCAATGAATATTATTTAATCAAAGCAATTATCCTAGCTTAAATAAAATTAAGCTAACATTGTGGTTAATAAGAACAAAGAACACATTACAAACATTTCAAAATCAAATTAAAGAAAAGAAAGAACAAACCCAAATCAAAGTGGCTGTCACCTAAAGCTCTGATTGAAGAAGACTCCTTCGTTCCTTTGCTGATGACTCTCCAAGGTGGCCGATCAAGGGCTCTTTAAGAGGCTTAATTAGCTAAAATCTCTATGAAGAGATGACGCTAGGCGTGGGGATGGGAAAATGAGAGGAAGGATGAGAGAAGAAGAGAGAATAAGAGAGAATGAGAATTTGAAGGGATTAATTGAAATGGTGAGAACTCATTTACTAAAAATAGGGAATTGAATCCCTTAATCCTCTCAAATGCATGGTCAGCCACACTTCAAGGAGTTTGAATTTTTGCTTCATTTTGAAGCATTCCACATGCCACATCAACCAAGGATCAAGACTCGTTCAACTGCAAATCTCTGGGCCAAATTCTGATTTCTCTTAAAGTGTAGGGACCTCTTGAAATTAAACCAAAAATGGTTTATTTGGGCAGCCATGGTTTGCTGAAATTGGGCTATATCCTTCTTGGATTGGACGATTTTTATGATCCAGCAAAATTAACAAACTTATTCAAAATAATTTATTTAATAATGGGTCAAAGTAATTAAATTAACCCACTTAATTAACAATTTAATAAATCCAATTTATTAATGAAATAATTCATATTAAATTATTAAATATAATTTTATGTTTTAATATTTAATTAATTTATGCATGACCCACTTTATATCTTAAAAGTACATTATATTAAAAATAAACTATAAAATAAGTCATTTTGTGCATAAAAACCATATAATAAAGCATAAAATCACATTTTAATAATTTCTATGTCCTAAATTAATATTTTCACATATTTCATTAATTTATTAAATATTTACTTGGTTTTAACATTGATTTTAAGTAAAAATGTGATAAATTATATAGGAAAAAATCTATATATTTTTGAGTTTACATCTAGCCACCAGTTGGATCGTCGGCCAAGTTTGATCAGTTTTGGGTCTCAACCTCGGTTTTTGGTTCTCGATTTCAATTTTTGATCTGAAGTTTAATTTTCAAGTTTAATTACCAATTGCGTCAATTGTCTAACTAGAAAATTAATTTTAAAAAATATCATATTTATTTTAATTAATTTGATTAATTTAATTTTTCTTGATCAAAATTAATTTTCCCAAAAATCACTTAGATTATCCAAAATTAATTTTTCTTGAAATTTATTTAATCAAATTCTCTAGTTAAACAATTCTCATGACTACCTAATTTAATTCCACATTGAATAAATCGATACAATTCAATTATTTCCAAATTCGTAGTATTTTTTATGATTCAAATGGAATATGGTCAAGCTTTTTTTGAGCTAGTGGAGGTTCAAATCAGACTTATACAATTATGCTTAGTAATTGCAATTATATTAAGAAACATAGTTTCGATAATTCACAATTTACTTAACCATGAAGTCAATCCGCAATAAGTATCATGATTGAAAATTTCTTATTCTATACTCTTTTCGAAAGCAATTTATCCAACTACTTTGTCCAATGATCTTGTTATGTGTGTGTTACCCTTATATGATATCCTTGATTCCTTTGAGTTAAATTCATTCACTCAATACAATTGATAACTCTAAATTATAAAGACTTTTAGAGCACCTTTTAACTTAGAAATTATGCAAATTCTGAGTATTTTGTTAGCAAATTATGTAATTAGTTCATATTGAGAAATTAGGCACAATTAAAGTAAGATTTGTAATTTTGAGTAACTAGGTGTTAATTTTACATAATTTTACTTTATATTACTGCATGTTGAAAATTTCATAATTTCTGCTAAAATTGTTGTACACTGGTTTGTTCGATGTTTGAAGCCATTATGAATGACACATGGACATGAGCTGAAAATTTATTAGCAAGGGACAACAAAGCTTGAGTATTGGACTCAAAGAATTAAATCTAACCTTGCTTGGAAGTGGGTTGATGAATGGAACAAGTCTGTTATTTACATTGAAGCCCAATCATCCATTAAGGGGGAAAGAGCCCAAATTTGGCAATGAGCAACCTAATCAGCTTTGGAACAATTAAATGATGGTCCTTACATGTGAAAAAAAAAATCACAAATAAACTCCAACAAGTTTCAATGATTGTCATCAAACCCTTTCCCTTGAATCAAGCTAAAATCAAGCAACAACAAACTTCTCTTTCAACAAATTATGGCCGATCATATTTAAGAGATTCTCTATTTTTAGCAAACTCTCAAGCCTCTCCTCATGTATAAATACCACCTCTCATTTATCCCTCATCACTCAACATTCAGTCTCCTTTATCTTCTCTCTTACACGCCTAAGCCCTCCACTCTCTTCACTTTTTTCATCCTCTCTTTGAGAATTCCCCTAGTAAGCAATTCTTGAGTGAAAAAGCTCTATTGGTCGGCCACCTTGAAGAGTAATTTGCAAAGGAGAAATGACGAAAATCAGAGGAAGCTACCATGGATAATTTTCGAGAAATCACCGAATTCATCTCAGAGTTTCTTCTTTCTTACTCTAATTATTCTTTTTTTACAAACATGTTTGCAAGTTATTTGATTTTTTTCATTAATAATAATGACTTAAATTGTTTCAGTTAGAATGGTTGCAATTCCTAGATTCGATTCATTTAATTCATGTTTTTAGTGTTTTGTGCTTCAGTTGTTTATGCTTTCAATTAAAATCATTCATGTTGTTCATGCATTAAGATATGTTTGACCGTATTAGAATTAATTACTTAATCTAAACCATATGGTGATTAATGAACTCAATAATTGGAAGGTGCATGCTTAATTTATTTCTAAACAAGAATAAATTAAAGGTTTGTAATGATTCCAAAAGAAAACTATTACCTTGCATAACTTTAGATTTACGTAATTAAATTGTTTCAAACTTAATTCATCCCTATTACTTCACATAAATTCTAAGGAATCCTTAGTTAAATGGTAATATAGAAATATGCACGTTTTCCTAAGTATAAGACTTCGAAAGAACTTATAATAAATTCCAAGTTAATAAATGATCGAGTTGTCATGTAATTTTTTAGAACATTTGTCAAGCATGATAATGAATGAATTTAATCAAGAGTTGTAACTGTTCCAGCTTATTCATGTTGTTGTTGTTAAAACTTGTGAATTGCTGCTAAACATTCATTACATTTATTTCATCTCATTTTGTATATTAGTTTTTAATTTAATTAGGACATCCATCACTTACAAATATTTTATTTCCTTAACCAAATTTGTAAATTCTTAATTTTACAGCTGCTGATTAATAGATATAGTCCGTTTGGAGACAATACTCTTTTTACTTACTTATTACTTGATAATGACTGTGTACACTTGCACATTTTGTCACAAGCCAACAATCTTATTTTATCTTATTGTCATCATTGTGTCTTCCTAATTATTAATATGATCATTGTCAACAAAGGACTGTGATAAATTGCTAGTTTGAGAACAAGCAAACCGCAGTCACATTCCATATTTATCGATCCACACAATGTCAATGAGAGGATATGTTAACTCTTTAATCGAGCTATGAATTCCATTGTTGTTAGTAAAGTCATGTCATACACAAGTCATGTACCCAACATACCACCTATGGAATAGATCATCTATAGAGCATAAGCCTTCGCTTATATCAAAGCACATGAGTTACATATGCATGGTCAGTGACTAACTCATGATTTAGGTAAATCACACCATGAACATCACAAGTGAACTAATTACAAAATGGATTAAAAATTAATTCAAGTTAGGTCCAGTACAATGTATCATTCTTCCAACTAGTACATCTATGTCTCTTCCTGTGGAGTCAACTACTTTGATAGTCAAGACTAGTCATCTCTCCAATTGGAATTGTAGACAACATAATAATCATTCTAAGTATTTGAATCAAATGCTCACTTTAATTCTTTTATGAGATTACAGACTCGTTTAGACATTGGCAAAGCATAGTGGAGACCTAAGGGGCCATAGCCCTCGAAAATGGTAAATTTTTAATTTAGGTCCTTTATAATTTATAAAATTCTAAATTAGTAATGGTAAAATTGCATTGTCCCCCAAAAAATGATAAAAATTTGATTTAACCCTTTAAAAATTATAAAGATATAGATTATTAAAATAATGATATTGCATTTTTACTGTCGTAAAAATATACAATTTAATTCCGCCCCAAAAGTTTTTTTTGGCTCTGCTACTGCGTTTAGATTATCTATTGAAGTAAGTTGTCTTTCTCGTAATGTAAATGTTCTTACAGTGTCACTTATCATCAGTTTGAACTTAGACAATTAACGAGCTAATATTTGCTTGTCACAATTTTGCTATGTATCTAAAACATGAAAGACAAACACAAAAATATAATAGTGAAATGTGAAATTAACTTTATTATTTATCATTCAAATACATAAAAAAAAATTACATGTTTACTACAATATAGGCACATTTCCCAACAAGTGTGATGCCTTCTAATTCGAATTGACTCTATTTTCTTATATAGATAAACCATGTCGGCTAAATCAAATCGAACCGTGTCAGATGAAGTTGATAGTAGTGTTCCTACTTTTGAACAAGGAGCTATTCAAAGTTTGCCTGTTCCACAAAGGATTGGGAGTGAAGCTAAAAATGCCTTCTTCCAAATGATAAACTAGTGGTTCAATCAATTTATGGGAGCTACCCTTTCAGCTCCACAACCTCAAATGCACCCTCCTCCCCCAATTGTGCCTCCTATAAATTATTCTCAATGAGATAAGAATTATTCTTGAGAGTCTTTTTAAAAGTGTTTAAAACCAGGCAACTAGAGGTATTGGAACAGAACTAGCAAAAGCAAACCTAGTGATATACCAAAAAATTGTGTTACATGGAGGAAGAAATGGTCAACATGCTTTAACCTACTAACACAGGAAAAAAATAAAGTATTAGAATACATAAATAAACAATAAAAATGTAAAACAAATGAAAATCGAAAGCCCAAAAATTTGTAGAGCACCTTGACAAACTTTGTTTTAGGTGTTCCTGATTCACAAAAAATCATAAAATTTATACTCGAGCCTCTTCAAATATTTTAGATCTGATCTAGAAAGTTTTGGCACAAAATATTTTTTCCACTTTTTCGATCAGGTTTTATAGAAAATATTTTTTAATATTATAAGAAAGTGCCAAGAATTAGTGTGTAAAATTTTAGATCGTCCGGAACATATTTACCCACTTAAAAAATATATTTTCTGAAATATATTTTGGGTAAAAATGTAAGACCATGTATCTGACCTTGTAACACCTAAAACCTGTCACCATCGTCGATTAGGGTTTTGGGGTCTTTCCGTTCATTTACCATTAAATAAATTCTCAATATCTCATCATTTAATATAATCAAACAATATACACATAATTTAATATATTCTTAAATTACAATACAATTTATTAAGGCAAAAATGTCATTTACCAAATCTAGGGGAACTTTTACTGGTACCTGTTGGACAAGTATTGGTAAAATTCAAGTCAGAAAGCAAATTGAAAATAATTGCAGTTTCCTACCAATAGTTATGGAGGTTCTACCGATACAAGTACAACTTCTATCGAAACAATTCATACTACTACCGATATAACAAACACAAAGAGCTAGTAAGTTTACGCTGCAACTTCTACCGATACAAGTGTTCGAACTACCGATACTACTATGATCAGAACTACCGATACTTCAGAATTTGCTACCGAAACAATTCAAGTCAATAACCAACATCTCACTTACTCTATACTTCTATCGATACATGCAAGTGTACTACTGAAACAAGTATGCAGATTTCTAAAAAATGCACATAATTCTTCTAGGTGTTGTAACTAATCATACCAATACAATCCAATGGCATTTGCATTACATGTCGTTCGCTCAAAATCATTTCTATGAAGACTACAACAAGTTGATACCAGTTCATTAAATCAAAAAATACATTTAGGAGCCAATAACAAGTTTGAAATCATTCTAGTTAACCTTATACATCAAAACATAACAAGTTCACAATCCTACTATAAGCTAAGTGATACGAAGACTATCGAACGAACTCCTGAGATAGTGTGATTCTTCAAGGTAATCTAATCTTCAGACAGCGAAATGAATCTACAAAACAACCATAAATACACATGTAAGCTTATTAAGCATAATAAGTTTGCAATAATTTATTTTACAGAATAACCAATTCGGTTAAAGAGATAATAATGAATATGTCTTCATAATCCCGTGATAATAGTGTCAGAATGATTTTTTAGGTCTTCCAGAAATTTAGCTCATATGAGCCTATATAGAGTTAGCTCTTATGAGCCCAGACAGAGTTTAACCAGTATATGATGCTACTCACACAAGTTGATGAGAATCCGCAACATATGCAAAAACTTAACCATCGATACGGTCCAGAATTACCTACTCACGATGTTGCTCCCACAAGCTGATGAGAATCCATAACATATGTAAAAACTCAACCATCATAAGGGTCCATATAATCAGTAATCATTCAAAATCTATCGACTACGATGCTGCTCACACAAGTTGTCAGGAAATTGCAACACATATAGGATCCCAGCCGTCGCGTCGATTTAGATAACCGATCCCAAGCCTGACATCTCGTTTCTAAATTTGTTTCCCAATCTTCTTCAACATTTAGTCTTCCTTGCATTACTACAACAATAGTGAATTTACTGGACGAAATTGCAGTTTGAGTGAAACTCCAAGGACTATAAACTATTCTAAAATTTTTCCTTTTCTACGATCGATCGCTCGATCTCGATCTAACATAATAAATCAATCAATTCTCTCATTAAATCATGTAATTTGATCAATTTATGCATATAAGTCCATTTTGGAAATTTATGAAATTATCCCTAACTTTTGCATTTTTATTCAATTTAGTCCTTAAGTAGAAAACATGAAAAATAACCATTTTTCATTCCAATTTGTACCAGACGAATATCTATGGGTATTCACACAACACCTACATGTAATTATTTCACAAGGACATGTATTTTCACCATTTTTAGAATTTAGTCCTCAAACCCTAAATTTATCAAAAATCACTTTACAAAATCAATAAATCTAATCATCAATGTAACACCCCTACACCCGGTTCACACGTATAAACCTATTACATATAGTGTAAGAGAATTAAAAACGAGTATAATAAAATTTTTCTTTCAATTCAATTAATATGTAATTGAATCGTTTTACTCTAAATATCACAAAATAATCAAGTATAATCAAAATCGAGACTTAAAACCAGTTTGAAAATAATGAAAATGTAATTTTTACTCAAAACGGGGTAAATATCGATACTTTTGCTTAAAAACGAAAGCAATGGGGCATTCTGGAGCTCTGGTATTGTTACCACCTTAAAATATCGATACCTCTGTCTCAAAATTAGTAAATATAGCCGAAAACTTAGAAATAACCCCCTGAAACAACTTAAAAACTTCCCCAATATTTCAAATTAGTCCAAAACACAATTTTAACCATTTCATTCAATTCATGTAAATTTTCAAAGCAACATTGATAACCTATTCATTAGAGACACATAGGTATACCATTTGTACATGTCATTTCACACAAAATAAATATACCTGGTCTTGCAATCTTCCGATGTTGATGTGATTTGATGAGAGACACTTAATCCAACCTTAACTTCTCGGAGGTCTTATACCTACGCGTTGAAATAAACGCGTTAAGCCGGTGAAGGCTTAGTAAGTACTACAAGAGTCATTAATCATTCATCTTTTAATCACACATTTCAAACTCATTCATAAATTTATTTATTCATGTAAAATACATACATTTTATGTGTATAACATTTAACTTACAGTAGTGTTATGAATTCACATATTCTTCCTCATTTCACATTTTAGTCATTCCAATCTCTTAGCTTACTTAGTTTTATCATTCTTTGATTTGTTATACATATATTGTACTTACCTTTCATGTGATTATCATTTCACTTACCTCAATATCACAATTTGCACATTCTTTCTTTTTCACATTGTTTATCCTATTAACAAGACTCGGACCTTGGCGGATACACGGATCCAACCAAACACACCAGAATGGCACCTAGTGCCTCATCGGATAGTTCGAAGCAATAAAGTGAAACCAAGTGTCTTATTGGCCTAGCCAAAGAAAACTGGTACCCAGTACCTCATCGAATCTATCCGAAGTAAAATAATGACACCCAATGTCTCATCGACTCAAGGTCGAAGTATCCCTGAACTCTTCCAATCCTATGGCATGCCAACTATATTCGACTTAGCCCGACTAGTTAATAGGGATTTTCAATTTACAATTCATATCACTTTCAATTCTAATTTCACTTCCACTTTCAGTTTCAATTTTGATCACAAATTATTCAAATTCAATTCAAATATACTATTAATTCAATATAAATTTTCATTCATCTCAATATTAACGCTTACCTTATATTCACTTATTAAATATAAATATACAAATAAACATTAAATAATGAATAATTCAGATTATAGTAATACAAGTCAATAACAAATCAATTTAACCAAATAACAACCAAATATCATAAACAATTAGGTAACAATAACTTTGGGAACCTTTGGTTTATCCGTTTCATTCTCATTTCTCAATTTCATCACACATCACTTTATATGCATCAATTTTTCATTTCTATTCAATTTTTCTTTCTTTTTTTTACATTAATTTTCAAAGCTGTATATTTGACTCACAGTCACCAAATTATTTATATTTTGAGCTACAGAATTCGAAATTAATATCTGCTTGATGTTTCTGAAATTAGACTTAAATATCTTTTTACCATAAAAATTTTAGAATTTTTACTTTAGCCAATTTGTACAGTAAATTATTTCAATTTACCCCTTCTCTGCTGCCTAACAGTTTCGACCTTTCTTTACTAAAAATTATCTATCTTTTTGTACAGGAATCCAATAATATTTCTGTATATTTCTTTTGAAAATAGACTCATTAGAGAATTAACCATATAAATTTCAGTCTCTAATAAATTTTCTACATTTTTCTATAATTTTTCAAAGTCAGAATAGTGGAACTCGAACGTACTCTGACCTTGTTACACAAAAACTAGTATATCTCGAAATATACAATTTCTTTTAATTCACTGTTTCTTCCATATGAAATTAAACTCAATAAAATTTAATTACATATTGAATTCAACTCTTAACTCTTTTTTTACAATTTTTGGTGAATTTTCGAAGTTAGTCCTCTAATTCTGTCCAATCTGTTTTAATGAGAATAATTCCTTTCTCATGTTTCTTTATACTAAATTTCATTCAATCATACATAATTAACACTTATAATCAAACATATCATTTTTATCATAATTAATCATATATGTTAAAATTATAAACACTTTAACTTAATTAATTCTAAACCTTTTAATACTTGTAGTACTTACCTCACTTGTAGATAATTTCTTCTCACACCTTAGCTTTCTCCTTTCTTTGTTCTTCAATTTGGTCCTTCTCCTTCTTTCCTCTTTCTTCAATTTCATACAAACAAATATAAGCTTAAGACTAAAATTCAATACTTTTTCATACTAGATTATGTAAATATACATGTATGTCATGAAAATTGAATCATCTCTTACCATTGTTCTTGAATTTCCAAAATTCTAATTCAATCCCTATCCACTTTAACACTTCAAAGTGGACTCTATAAGGATATTAAGGTGTCTAATAACTTCCTTCTATGCCTTTCCTTAAGAAAATTTAAAGAAAATGGAAGATTTTGGAGCTTGGAGGGCTTAACAATGGTGGAAGGACTTAATTGAAATAAAAGCAAAAGTTAGAAATGAGAGATGAAGGCTTGGACAGCTAGCTTATGGAGAGAGTTGATATCTTTTATTTTTAATTGATTTTTCCCTCTCTCAAATTCTCTAGAATTTTCTATTAAAATATCTCACTTAATAAAATGGTAAAATTACCTTTTAGTCCCTAGGCCTTCCAACTTTACACTTTGGCTCAATTCATTGCCTCCAAAAATATCTTCCACCAAATTACTCTTTTACCCCTCCTTAATCACTATAATTCCCATGATGACTCATAATTCATTTTGGCTAAATTTCTATTTAGTCCCTTATGCTTTCACACAATTACTAATTAATCCTTGAATTTTCTTAACCTTTCTTATTTAGACTACACATTCTAATTCTTAATTCAACTCTAATACTATTCCAACTCCGGTTCAAAAACGCGGATGTTACAATCAAGCATATAAATCCATCAAAAGCTTTCAAGAACAAGCATATTCAACAATGGTAAGATTTATAACATTTGATAGATTCACAAATCCTTAGGTTAGCTATATTAAGCTAATACGAACTTAAAAATATAAAAATTACTTAAAACGGACAAAGTTTACTAACTAATTTAGCAAACCCTAATTGATCGAAGTTTTTCTATTCTTCAATGGTTTATTCCATAAACAAAAAGAAGAAAATAGGTTGAAGATAATATGATTTTCTTACCTATTTACTTAATTTAATTTTATAATTATTTTACTATTATACCCTTATAATAATCATTTAAATATTAACATTTTAGTGTCCCTAGCCATCCACTCACCCTTTCTAAGGGTTAATTACAACCTAAGTACTTCACCTTTCCTTTAGATTAGCTTCTAATACTTTGATATAATAGAACTCAACTTTCACACCTTTTTCAATTTAATCCTTTTTACTTAATTAACTATTTAAACGATAAAATTTATTAACCAAAACTTAATACGATGTTAACGACATTATAAATATTAAATAAATAAAATTTACAACTCAACTCGTCGAAGTTGTGATCCCAAAATCACTGTTTCTGACACCATTGAAAATCGGGTTGTTACAAACCCGATCGACAAGTCCGGTTACAAAATGTCGCATCATCTTTGAAACAAGTATGAAAAATTTACAACCATGTTGTACGACTAACAAGACTAAAACAACAAAATATGCCTTCTTTAATCATACATAACTTAGTTCGCATATTATCAGTAACATCTTAACATGTTTAATTAGTTGACTTGCTAAACGAAAATACAACTATAAATTTCTAGCTTAAAAATCTTAACAATCAAACTTATGAAAAATTGACAATAATAATTAGAATTCCATTAGGGTTAGGAAAACTTATTTTGGGGGCCTATAAGTAGCATGGTCGTCCACCCTTATGAAATACACTTTAATTTTATATTTTTGAGTTAATAATAATTCTATTTGAATTTTTCTTCAAGAATTGTTCATGAGTTTCTTTTTGAAGTTGTTTTAACAATATTTTAGGTTGTAAGAATCATCTTCAAGCTTTTTCTTACTAAGATCTCTTTCTTAGGAGTTGTGGATTATTATTGTTTTCGATGCTTCTTAGTATGTCATCTTCTCTTTTCTATCATTTATCTATCGTTTCTTGTTTAATTTAGTTAAATTCTTGCATTTATTTAATTTTAGTTCTAGGTTGAAATTGCTTCAAGAGGGATGTTCCCCTACCTTGTTCCATCAAAAAACACATAAAAAATTAGGAGTTTCAATCTTTTCTTGTCGTTTCAATCATTCTTGCATAAACAACTTGCTTTTGTCTTTAAAATCACTTATAACAAATCTGTTAGTGTTTTATTTTTCTAGATCTAGTTGGACAATTTCTTGAGGTCCAAGGACAGTTTCTTTCATCCAAGGAACCCTAATTTCATTCTCTATTGAATCATTTACCAGTCGACTCCTCTTTCTTTTGTTTTAATTTCGTTTGTTTCTTCTTCTTGTCAACTAATCCGTTTTCATTATTTTCATTTCAGTTTACATTCATTTAGAGCTCTAGGATAGATCCACGACTTAGACAAGCTATGATCCTATTTCGCACACGTTTCTTATCATTTGGTATAAGATTTTGTGCATTTTGAGTGTTCATGATTGCTTTTTAAATTGATTTCCATTGCGAACAACCTATAAGCAGTTTTTTACTTAGAATTGTTTTCACAAAAAAAATATTTTAAGTAGGTAAACGTTTTTCAATTGATTTGAAATTTTATATATTGACTCTTGGCATTGTATTACAATATAAAAAAATATTTCTAACAAAAAAAGTGATTGAAAAAGTGCAGAAAAAAGAAAAATACAAAAAAAATAAAAAATATTTTGTGGATTGTATTTCGTGCCAAAAATTGTCATATCAAATATAAATTATTTGAGGAGGCTCCAGTTTAAATTTTGTGATTTTTGGAAATTAGGAACACCTTGAACAAAGTTTGTCAAGTTGCTTCGTAGTTTTTCGAGTTTTCGAGTTTCAACAATTATTATTGAGTCTTAGCCTTAGGTTTTCATTTGTTTTTGTTTTTTTATTATTTCTTTACGTATTCTAACACTTTATTGTTTGTTGTGTTAGTAGGATAAAGCACATTGCAAATTCCTTCCTTAGTGCAACATAATTCTTTGGTGTTTAGCCGATTTTGGACTTATAGTTCTTTTAGGTTTGCTTTATTAGTTTGATTCAAATACATTCTGATTGATTGTAATAAATACTTCTAAAGGACTCACAAGATTAATTCTTACCTCATTGAGAATTCAAATTTATTTTGAGTGCATAATGGTGAGATTTGTTTAATTTTCCTTTTTGAGTGTTGTTTTTTTTTTCATATTTGTCACAATGTCTCATAGTGGCAAAGGGAGTGATGACAAGAGTGACAAACTGCTAGTGACCATCGAAAATCTTGCTAGTTTCACAATTAAGTTACAATGTGATCTCAATGACATCAATGATAAGTTTGAAAACATGATCAATAAGTTGCAATGAAATCTAGACAATCAAGATGCAACAGAAAGACAAAGAGACGTTATACTTCAGACAAAAAGCAGCCTCAATGATCTGTCGTAATTTGACCTAGCAGATTAAACTAGTTTTTGCACTTTAGGAGCTTGACATTAAGTATTATGTTAGGTTTTATTAGGATTTAGTCAAGTTTTAGGAAAGTTGATAAAATGTGTAAAATGTGCAAAAATGAGTCTTTTATTGACCTAAATGAGTCTTTTAGGAAAGTTGGCTAATCTAATTAGTGAGTGTGCAAGAGACCATTAGAAGGCAATATATATCAAGACTGATCACTATGTCACCACACGAGATAACAAACGTCAAAACATATTGACCAGAACGAAGAAATAATAAAATTGTTTGCTATGTCGCGACATGGAATATGGGTGTCACGACAAACCCCTGAAGATGTCCATTGAAGAGTACACTGACTACTACGTTGCAATATAGGACATGGTGTGTCATGACATCGACCTTTGGATGTGGAATTACATTGAGTAAAGGGCATTTTGGTCTTCACAATGTAACTTTAATCTTGGGAACATTAATTGACCTAAGGTCAAGGACGATAGGCACCAAAAATCTATAAATAGGCTCCTTAAGCTCTCATTTTACACACCACTTCTTTAGATTAAATTTTGTCTTTTCAGTTTAGTTTAGGTTTTTCTCTTCTTTCTTAGGTTTACTTATTTCATTTTGTTCTTTTATTTCAAAGATGTGATTTGTAGAAGCGTATAGACGTTCGAGAAATAATTCCAATACTCAAAACAAATCAGGGATTTTCTTATTCTCAATATTTTCAATACGTTCATTATGTTTCATCTTTTTTATTGAATCTATTTTGTTTATGAAGCCCATGAGATCTAATCCCTTTTTGGAGGATTAGCGAGTGGAGGCATGATGATTTAATTGTTGTGTAGGGTTTTTCAATGGATCAAGTGTTTGAAAAAGGAAGAACATGAAACAAAACCTAGACATCATAACCCCAAAAAGTCATCAAGGTGGGAATTAACCAAAAATTTGTTTTGCCCATTCGTGAACACCTTTACCCGAAACCAGTGTAAACTGTGAGGTTGGAAGATAAGTAGTTCTTGTTGACTCGTTATGATAGTGGAAGATCGGAAGATCCTGCTAGGGCAGCGACTAATTGATTGATGAAGAACCCAAAGAAACAGTTGATGAAAACATGCCAAAGCGAGCTAACTCCCTATGATCAGATTTATCAACTTTCTAATCTCGTTTTCATTTACCTTTATTTATATATCATTTCTTAGTATTTTTATTATCATTAAAAACTCAAAAACCCTTTTATTATATCTCGTATTATAAACCTAATTAAAGTACTAATTAGATCTTCTATGTGAAAGAATTAGAATTGTTTCGCCTCTCTTGGGTACGATCCTCGGAGTACTCACATACCCCATTGTATCTATATTACAACTCGACCCATACACTTGTGGAAAGCCCAAAATATACTTAAAACAGGAGTACGTTTGGGGGGTCAAGTTGTTGGTGTCGTAGCTGGGGAGGCAACATCATTTGTTAATTTCAATTTTTTCATTTTATTAAAGAATAATTGGGGAATCTTTAGGTTGTAGATACGAGCTTTTTTTAGTTATTTTTACTAACTATTTTATTTTTCGATTTCAATATATGCCTCAAAGGAGAGGAGCAACTGTCTTGTGAATCATTGATTCATAGAAACTAAGTTAGCGAAGATCTTTTACCTATGGATAAGTTTGACTACGTGTGGTTTAATGATGAGATGACTTATGATAATGAAATATACGAGGAGAAAGTGTATGAAGAATGGGAGATCATTGAAAATAAAAAACTTTTCATGACAGAGCCAACGCGGAAACGAAGTTTCAACATTCTTATGGAGTAATTATCAAGGTGATGATATAGTCAAACATCCACATGAGTTCACTGGTAATTCTTGTGAGGCACTTGTAAAAGATCATGACATTCCTGAATATTTGGATGAGCCTTCTTATGATTCGTATAGAATTCCTTCAAGTGAAAATACCAAGACGACCAACTCAGAGGTATTATCAAACATGTCAAAAATGATGACACAAATGATTAGAATGATGAAAGAAATATCCGAAGCGCTTCCTTCCAAAAAAAGAGGACATGTCTGATGCTCACAACTTGGTTCAAGAGAACCCTTATATTATCGATGAGCATGATGAGAATTATGGTGAGACTTAATTGAAGCTTGTAACTAAAGCCATGAGGAAGAGTTGAACATAGTTGAAGTCGTCTTTGATCTAATTGACATAGCAACTGATCTAACCGTAAAGGTAAAAGTGATAGACGAACTAACCATTAACATGGAGCTTAAACTGATAGTGAATGAAAATGTAAAAGAGCGAATAGACTTTTTGGCCATAGCAATGAAGGTGTCAATCGAAAAAGTCAGGGAATTTGATTCGTTCTCATTCAACAACGGTAGCGAGGCTCGAGCAACCAAAACTTTATGCAGCATGGAATGGAGGAAGCTTGAGGCAATAATACCCAAAAATGATTTGGGGATGTCTCAAATTTGGTATCAAATGGCTTGTTATGTGAATGTCGTGTCGATCGAAAACAAGACAACATCGTTAGAATCGACCGAAAAGGTTGGTTCATATACATTGACAGAGGAACAAACGTCGGATCAAAGTGTCGAGAACCAGTTGGAAGTTCTTCTATGGTGGTGAAACGGATTGTCCTGGTTTTTAAAGTGTAAATATCATGGAGTTACTGAACAGAAGAAAATTGAAGAAATCAGAAACTAGGCTCAATGTCGCGACGTCGTACCCAAATGTCACAACATCCTTGATAAAACGCACCTTACAACATTGAGGGCCCAAGTTTATCGAAATATTTTAATACGTTCTTTCATCCATTATCAACACTGTCTTTTCTTCTTATTTTTATTTTTATGTTCTTTATATTATATTTGTAGAATCTTGAGATTATCATAAAAACAAAGACTCGGCCTACTCAGGGAAGTTTTCTTGTTTGCACTTTAATTATTAAGGGTGAAGTATGTTCTAAAGTGTGGGGGGAAGTACATAGGATTAATTTGTGTTTTATTTGGTTATGGTTTATTTCCTTAAAAAAATTAATTATCATTATTATTGCATGGTGATTGCATTATATTAATACTATGAATAGTGGTTGAAAATAATGAAACGAGTGATGATTTTTTTCAAGTAAGAAATTTTTTATTGATATGAGATTATTTGATTATTTTTTAAAAGAAAAATTGATTAGGTTACCTAGTTAAACTGCATATTAGATTAGAAGTACCTAAGTAAAGATGATGCCATATGAGATATAAGTCTTCTTGATAGTCGTAGAAACATGAATGATTGAATTAATTATTATTCATTTGGCTTAATTTGATGCATGAATGAAATTGTATATGGTGGGATGCTTAAGGATAACCTAAAGCATTGTTTGAATAGCCAATTCTTAAATGACTATACCTTAATTCTATGAATCCTTAGTCTCCTTATTTGAGCTTGATAACTTTTTTTTTATGAACCTATAAAAAAATTAAAACCCGAAGACCACAGATAAATTTAAAACTTGAACTCTTTCCTCTCCTTGGTCCTTTAATACATTATGAAATAGACGCCAGGCCATTAATATTGAGGGTTTAGGTAGATAAATTACGGTGGTTAAAAAAGAAAAAAAGGAAGAAACAATGTGATACAGTGATTATAAGTGAGGCAAAAATGTGCAAAAAAATCTAGAAAAAAAAGTCAAAAGAAAAAGCGAGTGGAAAAAGTATCAAATAGAGACAAACATTGTGACTGAGAAAAAAGTAGAAAGTCAAAATACTAAACAAAAAGTCACAAAAGTAAGAAAACTCAATCATCAGTGCACCAAAACTCGTTAAGCCGACCATAGTTGCTATATGATATTGTATCTTCCTACGTGGAGAGATAAGGTAGGTGAAAGAGGGAGCTAAAAGGCGGTGAGCTTAGATGGGACATTAAAGGGGAAGAGAGGGAACAATGTCATGTGCCTAACTATTTCTAGTATTTGAATTGTTTTGAGTAATATCTTTCTTTGAACTCATATCGTCCTAAGCCTCAAAATGTTACAAGCCTAGAAGACCAATGTGACTTGAGCGTTCTTTGTGCATAATCTTCCAAAATTGCTGACAATTATACTTAATGAATTTTTTTTATTCACATGAATGTATCTGCTACATATATGTTTGATTTATGTTAATGGTAATATTATCACATAATTGAATTACTTCTAATTTGTTAGTGATGTAACTTTGTAAGCTAATCCTAATTTCCTTTAAAAGCAATTTTCAAGCCATCGAACTATAAAGATTAAATTACATGTATGATAAGAATTGTTATACTTTAAAATTTAAAATCATGTTCTCAGTAGAAATAAAATCCAAGTGACGTCTTCTTATCTCATGTTTGCTTGAGGACAAGCTAAAGGTTAAGTGTGGGGGACTTTAGGTCTAAGGTTTATTTTTACACCCATCTTCACTAACTTTAGATTGCTTAAAGAAATAATCCCAATAAATTTATTTTATTTTACTTTGATTTTGCCTTTTTGCCTTTTTACTTATTTACTTATTTATTTTATGTTTTTAAATTTGGTTTACTTTTATTTGTAGCTAAATCTTTCCTTTTGCTTTCATACTTTCTTTTTCATTTATTTTAGTTATATGTTTCTATTGCTTGAGGATAAGAAATGACTTAACTGTGGAGGAGTTTGATCTACCATAATTTGAACTTGCAGATTAAACTAGTTTTGCACTTTAGGAGCTAGAAATTAAGTATTATTGTTAGGTTTTATTAGGATTTAGTTAAGTTTTAGGAAAGTTAATAAAATGTGTAAAATGTGCAAAAATGAGTCTTTTATTAACCTTAAGGCTGATTGAGGCCTAAAGGTTGACAAGTATACTCAGTGAGTGTGCAGGAGACCATTAGAAGGTGATATATATCAAGACTTATCACTATGTCACGACATGGGGAAATAAACATCGAAACATATTGCCCAGAACGAAGAAATACAAAAACTATGTGCTATGTCGCGACACGGTATATGGGTGTCGCGACAAACCTCTGAAGATGTCCATAGAAGAGTACACTGAATGCTATGTCGCGACATAAGACATGGTGTGTCACGACACCGACCTCTTAATGCGGAATTACACTGAGTAAATGACATTTTGGTCTTCACAATGCTACTTTGAGCTTGGGAATGTCAACTAACCTAGGATTAAGGACGACAATCACCAAAAATCTATAAATAGGCTCCTTAGGCTCTAATTTTACACACTACTTCTTTAGATTAAATTTTCTCTTTTCAGTTTAGATTAGGTCTTTCTCTTCTTTCTTAGGTTTAGTTATTTCATTTTGTTCTTTTATTTCGAAGATGTGATTTGTAGACGTGCATATACATTCGAGAATTATTTCCAATATTCAATACAAATCAGGGATTTTCTTATTCTCGATATTTTCAATACGTTCATTATGTTTCATCTATTTATTAAATCTATTTTGTTTATGAAACCCATGAGGAACTAATCCCTTTATGGGGGATTAATGAATGGAGGCATGATGATTTAATTGTTGTGTAGGGCTTTTTAATGGATCAACTGTTTGCAAATGGAAGAACATAAAACAAAACCTAGGCCTGACAACCCTAGGAAATCATCAAGGTGCGAATTAACCTAAAATTAGTATTGCCCATTTGTGAACACCTTTACCCCAAACCAGTCTAAACTGTGAGGTCGAAAGATAAGTAGTTCTTGCTAACTCGTTATGTCAGTGGAAGATCGAAAGATCCTGCTAGGGTAGCGACTAGTTGATTAATGAAGAACCTAAAGTTGTAACACTCTAAATTTAATTAGAAGGATCCAATTAGGAATTTTAGAAATTTAGGGGTCTTTTCGTATTTTTTTTGTAATATTATGGGCTTATTTGAGCTTGGACTTAAACTTTAATTAGACATTTGGAATTTTAGGGATCATATTGTGTGTGTAAGGCTGTAGGGTCAGCGTAAAAACCCTAACTTTTCTTAGGGACCTCCGAGAAAATATCCTTTTTTTAGGGTATTTAAACACCCTTAAACCATTTGACTCTTCTTCTCCTTTTTAATTTTTTCCCTCTATCGAAATCCTTAACCCCTCTTCCCTCTCTCTTCCTTTTTCCTTCACTTACGATCACCTCTGACAAGCTAGCCCCCGCCGTTCGTGCACATCACCGCCCCCACCTTTACAACTTCCTTTCCCTCACGAAAAAAACCCACACCTCCAAACCTTCTCCGCCATCTGTCATTGTGAGAAACAGTAAGGAGAGTTTTTCGATTTTCATTTTCCCTCTTCTACGCCACCATACCTTCATCGTTAGGGCCGAATCAGTTTTTGGGTAAGTTGTGTTGGTGATGGAATGTTTCTTGTTGGTCTTTTTGTGGTGTAAATCCGGTGATCAAGCGCCGTGTGTGGAGGTTGTGTGTTGGCGTCGCTGGTGGGGAGGTGTAAACCCTAATCTGCCAAGTTTTGAAATAAAGGATATTGGGCCTTTGATACCCTAAATGTTGGAACCCATTTAGTGACCCAAATAACCCAAATCAACAATAAACCCAAACCTTTTAGAACCTTTGACCTGAACCTGTTAACCGGACCGGCCTGACTCGAACCCGTTAACCCGACCCATTGACCATTAACCATTGACCATTGTCCATTGATCATTACTATTGACTTTGATCATTTACTTTTTTCGAGAAACCCTACCTTTTTTTGACGTCTTAAGTCTGATTTCGCTGTCCATTTTACCAAATTTTAAAGCCGAAAGCCTCATTTTGACTATTTTATCTTTAATTCTATACTTTGAGTTATTTAGAGATTTAGTTTGGGAAGTTTAATATGAGATTCTTGTGTTTAGGTGATTAATACTCCGAGGCTGATGATTTACCTCCTCCTCCACCTGTACAACCTACTCCTGCATTGGTTTCGAGAGCTACTCGTAAGTTAATTTAGTTAAGTTTTGTGTTTAAGTGGTGGTTAGGATAATATTAATATTAGTTGTGTTTGTAGGATCTAATCTTGTTAGACCGGGTACTCGATCTGTGCGTGGTGAATGACCTCATCGTCGTTAGAGTTTCTACTTTTTAGAGGTGTGTTTTTAACTGTAACATACCCTAATGTATGAGATGTTATTGTGTTTATGTGATTTCAAGCTATGATGAGTTATGTTGATATTGAGATGATTTTGTTGTGATGAAAAGGTGGTATGATTGATATTGATTTGTGCAAATGTATGTTGATAATGTCTTGCTTATATGTACTAAGCATGTGGCTGGATAATAGTTGTATTTATTCTACTGTGAATTGTGATATATAAGAAATACAATGAGATTGAGACTGAGAATAAATTGAGATAATTTTGTAATTATATCACTGTGTGTTCATGAGGTGAGTTGTATGGTGGAAGATGTGGTTATCATTTCGTTATATGGTTGATACTTAAACTACACTGCGATTGGTGACAATTGGCTGGGAAAGGGTTTTGGGGAACCTTTTCATTGTGTTGGTGTGTTGGAGTATGGGTGCATTGCATTGTGCATGTGATTGCAACATGTTTTGTAGTTTTTTTTTTAGCTATAAATTATTGTGATATTGTATATATGTTAGCTTGTATGTGCTTTAGAGACACACTAGGCTCTATAGCTCATATCCCTACAGTTTCCTTTACAGATAATCAGGATATAGGATCAAGATATAGGTGACTTGGTACCCGAAGGCTTAATTATGGATATTTTATTTTATTGATCTATCTTGTTATTATATTTTTTGGGTTTTTATTATAGTTTGTTAATTATTATATTTGGGTTGTAAGTACATTCTATGTTGGGAATTTTAGTATTTTATTTTGGGATATTAATTATTTTATTTTAATTAGAGACTATACATATATTTATATTTTATTTATGAGAATGTATGTGAATGAATGTGAAATCGGTTCGCGTGTGGACATAATTACATAAATAACCTTCTAGATCTGGTCATATCTCCTGGTTCGGGTAAAGGAGGTTACATTTAGTGATATCAGAGTTGAGTTCAACCCATGAACTGTGAGCCTCTCTAGTCTTGGTTTTAAAAAATTTTGGGGTTAAATGGGAATTTTAAATAAATTAATATGTTATAAATAATTTTGCTAAATATATATATAAAAGTGTGAGTTATTCTAATCTCCGGTACCAATTCTTACCTTAGTATTTATTACTTATGTAGATAATTAGTATGCCACCACGTAGGAGTGCTAGACTTACGATTGGTCGTGGCCAAGGTTGAGGTCGAGGTCATACTACTAAGGCCTTTTGTGACCCTACTCCTGTATTTTAGCCTGAGGTGAATGTGGATGAATTGCCTCATGTTAAGGAGGATGAGCTGCCCATAGGTATTGACGGTCAACAAGCTGCTGGGGGAGACTTACATGTTGAGGAAGCTCCTGTTGAGGATGTGCTAGGCACTGAGGATAGTGAGACTGTGGAGTTGGATAGTGTTACGGTTAGTTGGGAATTATTGAGATTACTTCGTGGATATGTCGGGGGTCAATTTGAGGGTCCGAGGAGGCCCATTTCTACCGATTTTATAGCTGCTACGATGAATGTCTTTGAGGGTAGGATTGGTACAGATCCTTCTATTACCGAGTATTAGTTGAAGGATCTTCAAAGATTATTTGTAGAGATGAATTATCTCGCTGGGCAAAAGGTTTGGGTTGTTGTGTCTTTGCTGAGGAGTGAAGCCCAAAATTGGGGGGATACTGTAGAAGAGTCTACTCCTGCTGGTCAAATTATGTGGAATTATTTTAGAGAGGCCTTCCAAGATCGTTATGTGGGTGAGGAGTTTCTCGATAAGTTTAGGGATAACTTCATGAACTTAAGAAAGAGAGATATGTCTGTTAATGATTAAGAGATCAAGTTCTTGAGGTTGGTCCGCTATGCATTTGGGTTGGTGACTAGTGAAAAAGAGAAATGCGATTGGTTTAGGAAGAGACTTTGACTCTCACTTCAGGCTACAATTAACATGCATCACAATAGGGTATTCAGTGATTTAGTTAGTCGAGCGAGATCTGTTAAGAGTTTGGAGGCTCATACTAAGGCTTAGAGGGCTCAAGATACAGAGCAGTAAGAAACCAGTGGGTGCACTGATTCAGCCTGTTTTTGGTGGTCCTTCTACTAAGAGGCCTAGAGAGGAGGTAGTTTAGCCTAGTTATCTGAGGGTGAGGCTTATAGTTTTGATAGCTTCTATGGGTAGTATTGGTGGTTCCACTGGTCCTCATCCCTTCCATCTCTGTTCTTACTATAATGAAAGGCATGGGGCCGAGTGTTGGAGGAAGATTGGGGCATGTTTTAGGTACGATTCGTAGAATCACTTCTTTAGAGATTGTCCACATCCTCTTACAGGTTCATTTGTGCAGAGTCAATCTTGGACTTCGGTTCAGGCTCCTGCTGGGGGTAGAGGGCAAGTTAAACCTATTACTTCGGGTTCTGCTACTAGAGGTAGGTCGGTTCAGAGTAGGGGAGCAGTTAGATCTGGGCCGAGACAGCTTGGGTTAGTGTATGCGACTAGGAGGCATGAGGATCATGATAAGCCTGACGTCACAGCGAGTACTTTTCCATTCACTCTATTCCTTACTTTGCATTACTTGATAATGGTTTGATGCATTCTTTTGTGGATAGTGTTGTATCTTGGGGTCTTAAAATTTTTGTCAAAAATGTTGAGTCTGCGATTTCTGTTCAAAGTACTGTAGGTATTACTGTAGAAGTTAGTAAGATATATCGCAATTGTCCCTTAGAGATCCAAGGGGAAATCTTTCCTACCAATTTATTGGAGTTAGCATTTAATGAGTTTGATCTCATAGTTGGAATGGATTGACTTTCTAAACACTGGGTTAATTTGGACTATGTGAAAAAGAATGCAATTTTGAGAACTCTTGATAATCGAGAGATAACCCTAGTTGTTAAACATAAAGGGTTTCTGCCTAATGTGATCTCAGCCCTTAAAGTCAAGAAGTTGAATAAAAAGGGGTCCATGGCTTATTTAGCTTACATCTTGGATTCAAGGTAATCAGATTCTGAGATTGGGAAGATTCGAGTGGTAAGGGACTTCCCCGATGTGTTTCCAGAAGAGTTATCTAGTGTGCATCTAAATGTGATGAGGTTGAGTTTGACATTGAGGTCTATCTGGGTACGACTCCTATGTCTATGGCACCTTATTGAATGACACCTAAGGATCTCAAGGAATTAAAGATACAATTGCAAGAGCTGTTGGATAAGGGTTTTATTCAACCTAGTGTCTCACCTTATGGAGCTCCAGTTCTGTTTGTAAAGAAGAAAGATGGGACACTCCAGTTGTGCATTGACTATGGGAAGTTGAATAAGCTAACGATTAAGCATAAGTACCCTTTGCCTCATATTGATGACTTAATCGATCAGTTCAGAGGAGCTGTTGTATTCTCCAAGATAGACATGAGATCTGGGTATTATCAGCTGAAGGTGAGAGATTCTGATGTGTTCAAGACAACTTTTCGAACTCGTTATGGGCACTATGAGTTTTTGGTGATGCTCTTTGGGTTAACTAATGCCCCTGCTGCTTTTATGGATATGATGAATAGGGTGTTTCAACCCTACTTAGATTAGCTTATGGTGGTGTTTATAGATGACATCTTAGTTTACTCTAAGTCTGAGGCTGAGCATGACGAGCATCTCGGAGTTGTTTTGCAAACCTTGAGAGAGAAGCAACTTTATGCTAAGTTTAGCAAGTTTGAATTTTGGCTCTTTAAGGTTATGTTATTGGGACATATAGTTTCTGCTGAGGGAATTCGTGTGGATCCCTAAAAGATCGAGGCTATTATGGGCTAGAAGCAACCTAAGAATGTGTCTGAGATTCATAGTTTCTTGGGTTTAGCTGGCTATTATCAAAGATTTGTTGAGGGTTTTTCGATCATTGCGGCGCCTTTGATTAAGCTTTTGAGGAAGTGTGTCCCATTTGTTTGGACCGAGGCTCAAGAGTCTAGTTTTGAAAAGTTGAAGTCTGTGTTGACTCAAGCACCAATTCTGATCCAACCTGAGCCTGGGAAAGCTTATACTGTCTATACTGATGCTTCTCACACTAGGTTGGGATGTGTACTAATGCAAGAGGGAAAGGTTGTAGCTTATGCATCTCGGCAGTTGAAACCGTATGAGATTAATTACCCTACCCATGATCTTGAACTTGTTGTAGTACTTTTTGCTCTTAAAATTTGGAGGCACTATCTCTATGGGGAGAAGTGTTTCATCTTAACTGATCATAAGAGCTTAAAGTATTTGCTTACTCAAAAAGAGCTTAACTTAAGGCAACGTCGTTGGTTAGAACTTCTTAAAGACTATGACTGTGAGATTGAGTATTACCCTAGTAAGGCTAATGTAGTTGCTGATGACTTAAGCCGTCGTGCTGTGAATGAACTGAGGGCTTTATTTGCTAGAATGAGCTTGTTTGAGGATGATAGTCTTTTAGCTAAACTCTGAGTTATCCCCACTTTACTCTCGGAGATTAAGGCTGAGCAGACTAATGATTCATATCTTGAGCACCGTAGGAGAAAGGTGAAGGAAGGTACATCTGTGGACTTCTCTATGAATCAGAATGGTATACTATGCTTCTGAGGTCGATACTGTGTTTCGAGGGATTTTGGAATTAAGCAGACTATTCTTCCTGAGGCGCATGATAGCCTTTATTCCATGCATTCGGGCGGAGATAAGATGTATAAGAATCTTCGTGATAGGTACTAGTGGAAGGGTTTAAAGAGAGATGTTGTTGACTTTGTGTAAAAGTGTTCGACCTGTCAGAAAGTCAAGATTGAGCACTAGTGCCCTTCTGGGTTACTTCAACCGATTGTGATTTCGTAGTGGAAATGGGAGCGAGTGACTATAGATTTTGTGAGTGGTCTTCCCTTAACACCGTCCAAGAAAGATTCAATTTGGGTGATTGTGGATCGACTCACTAAGTTCGTACACTTCATTCCAATTAAGGTTGACTATCCTTTGAACAAGTTAGCTAGACTCTACATTTCAGAGATATTTTGCCTTGATGGGGTGCCTTTGTCATCATCTCTGATCGAGATCCGAGGTTCACTTCGTGATTTTGGGAATCTTTGCACCGTGCTTTAGGTACTCAGTTAAACTTCAGTACTTCTTACCATCCGCAAACTGATGGTCAATCCGAGCAAGTGATTCAGGTTTTGGAAGACAAGTTGAGGGGTTACGTGATTGAGTATCAAGGTAGATGGGAGGACTTTTTACCACTGGCTGAGTTCACTTACAATAACAGTTACCAAGCCAGTATTAAGATGGCTCCTTATGAGGCTTTGTATGGGCGCAAGTGTCATTACCCTATCGGTTGGATCGAGTTAACTAGCATCAGTTATTGGGACCAGATATTGTTCACGAGTCTGAGGAGATTGTTAGATTGATTCGTGAGAGGCTTAAGGCTGCTTTTGATAGGTAGAAGTCTTATGTCGACCTGAAGCATCGGGATATTAGGTTTGGTGTGGGTGATGAGGTTTTCTTGAAAGTGTCTACATGGAATAAGGTGCTTAGGTTTGGACAGAAAGGCAAGTTGAGTCCTTGTTTTTTCAGTCCTTATTGGGTACTGCGTTGTGTGGGACCAGTTGCCTATCAGCTTGAGTTACCGCCTAAGCTTGAGCTAATTCATGATGTTTTCCTTGTCTTCATGTTCAAACGTTATCAGTTGGACTTGTCTTACATTGTGCCTATTGAGGAGATTGAGGTTCGACCAGATTTGAGTTTTCAGGAGGACCCAATTGAATTTATTGCTCAGGATGAGAAAGTTCTTAGGAGGAAGACCATTACGATGGTTAAAGTTTTGTGGTGTAATCATGGTTATGAGAAGGCTACTTGAGAGCCCAGAGCCGTCATCAAGGCCTAATATCCATATCTTTTTGGTCCAGGTAAATTTCGAGGATGAAATTTATTTTAAGGGGGGAGGGTTGTAACACTCTAAATTTAATTGGAAGGATCCAATTGGGAATTTTTAGAAACTTTGGGGAGTTTTCGTAATTTTTAGTAATATTATGGGCTTATTTGAGCTTGAGGTTAAACTTTGGGGGATAGTTTAGAATTTTAGGGATTATATTGTGTGTGTAAGGTTGTAGGGTCAGTGTAGAAACCCTAACTTTTCTTAAGGACCTTCGAGAAAATATCCTTATTTTTGGGGTATTTAAACACCCTTAAACCATTTGACTCTTCTTCTCCCTTTTATTTTTTCCCTCTATCGAAATCCCTAATCCTTCTTCCCTCTCTCTTCCTTTTTCCTTCACTTTCGATCACCTCCAACGAGCTAGCCCCCGTCATTCGTGCACATCACCACCCCCACCTTTACAACATCCTTTCCCTCACGAACAAAATCCACACCTCCAAATCTCCTCCGCCGTCCGTCGTTGTGAGAAATAGTAAGGAGAGCTTTTTTATTTTTCTTTTCTCTCTTTTGCGTCACCATACCTTCATCGTTCGGGCCGAATCGGTTTTGGGTAAGTTGCGTTAGTGATGGAGTGTTTCTTTTTGGTCTTTTCTGGTGTAAATCTAGTGATTAGGCACCGTGTGTAGAGGCTGTGTGTTGGCACTACCGGTGGGGAGGTGTAAACCTTAATCTGCCAAGTTTTGAAATAAAGGAAATTGGGCATTTGATAACCCAAATGTTGGAACCCATTTAAAGATCCAATTATCCAAATAAAATTTAAACCAAAACCCTTTAGAACCTTTAACCCAAACCCGTTAACCCAATTAGCCCTACCCGATCCCGTTAACTCGACCCGTTGATCGTTGATCGTTGACCGTTGACTTTGACCATTAACCTTTGTCGAGAATCCCTACCCTACCCTTTTTCGATGTCTTGAGTCTGGTTTCGCTATCCGTTTTGCAAATTCAAACACGAAGGCCTCGTTTTGACCGTTTTATCTTTAATTATATACTGAGTTATTTAAAGATTTAGTTTGGGAAGTCTAATGTGAGATTCTTGTGTTTAGGTGATCACGACTCCGAGGCTGACGATTTACCTCTTCCTCCACCTGTGCAACCTACTCCTGCACCGGTTCTGAGAGCTACTCGTAAGTTATTTTAGTTAAGTTTTGTGTTTAAGTGGTGGCTATAATAGTATTAATATTAGTTGTGTTTGTATGATCTAATCCTGTTAAACAGAGTACTCGATCTGTGTGTGGTGGACAACCTCCTCGTCGTTAGAGTTTCTGCTTTTTGAAGGTGTGTTTTTAACTATAAGATACCTAATGTATGAGATGTTGTTGTGTTTATGTGATTTCATGCTGTGATGAGATATGTTGATATTGAGATGATTTTGTTGTGATGAAAAGGTGGTATGATTGATATTGATTTGTGCAAAAGTATGTTGATAATGTCTTTCTTATATGTACTAAGCATATGGCTGAATAATAGTTGTATTTATTCTATTGTGAATTGTGATATGTGAGAAATACAATGAGATTGAGACTGAGATTAAATTGAGATGATTATGTAATTGTATCACTGTGTGTTCATGGGGTGGGTTGTATGGCGGAAGACAAGGTTATCATTCCGTTATATGGTTGATACTTAAACCACATTGCAATTGGTGACGATTGACTAAGAAAGGGTTCTAGGGAACCATTTCATTTTATTGGTGTGTTGGAGTATTGGTGCTTTGCATTGTGCTTGTGATTGTAACAAGTTTTGTGGTTTCTTTTGAGTTATAAATTGTTGTGATATTGTATATATGTTAAGTTGTATGTGCTTTAGAGACACACTGGGCTTTATAGCTCATATCCCTACAGTTTCCTTTACAGATAATCAAGATATAGGTGACTTGGTACCCGAAGGCTTAATTATGGATATTTTATTTTATTGATTTATCCTATTATTATATTTTTTGGGTTTTTATTATATTTTGTTAATTATTATATTTGGGCTGTAAGTACATTCTATGTTGGGAATTTTGGTATTTTATTTTGGGAGATTAATTATTTTATTTTAATTAGAAACTATATATATATATTTATATTTTATATATGAGAATGTATGCGAATGAATGTGAACTATTGGTTTGCAAGTGGGTATAATTACATAAATAACCTTTTGGATCTGGTCATATCTCTTGGGCTGGGTAAAAGGGGTTACAAAAGTAACGGTTGATGAAAACATGCCAAAGCGAGGTAACTCCCCATGATGAGATTTATCAACTCTCTAATCTCGTTTTTGTTTCCCTTTATTTATTTATCTTTTCTTAGTATTTTTATTACCATTAAAAACTCAAAAACCCTTTTATTATATCTCCTACTATAAACCTAATTAAAGTACTAATTAGATATTCTTTGTGCAAGAATTAGAATTATTAGAGCTTCGTCTCGCTTAGGTACGATCCTCGAAGTACTTACATACCCCGTTGTAACTATATTATAACTCGACCCGTATACTTGCGAAAATCCCAAAATATACTTCGAACAAGAGCACGTTCGAAGGGGGTCACTCATGCTCGTAGACATCAAGTTGGATGTGACCCTCATGCGGATGATGATTCTTTTGTTACTAATGATTGTGGGCATCTTTCATTGGTAAAATCAAAGTTCACAGTTCCTCAATTTCATGGAAAGAATGATCTCGAGGCATACTGTGAGTGAGAATAAAAAATAGAGCTTATGTTTTGTTACTATAAATGCCCAGAAGATGAGAAAGTCCCATTAGCGACCCTTGAATTTTCAAACTATACGTTGTGTTGGTGGACTCCACTTGGAATAAGTCGCCAACATAACTATGAGAGAGAAATTACCACATGGGATGAGTTGAAACAATTCATGCGAAAATGCTTTATTCCTTGACATTATTATAGATAGGTCAAAACCAGACATTGACGACTCGTTCAAGGTAGTAAATCAGTTGATGAGTACTTCAAGGAGATGGAGATGCTCATTCAATGAGCAAATGTGGAAGAGGATGATGAGATCACTATGATACGTTTTATTGATGGCATGAATAGACCCATAGCCAACATTTTGAGGTTACAAACTTACATAGATCTAGAGGTGGCAGTTCACAAAGCCATTGAGATTGAATAATAATTAAACAAATAAGGTCCTCGTTCATTCTCTACTTCACAATATTAGAAAGGTAATAGTTTCAATTCTGACTTTAAGCATTTGAGGTTACCTGTTACTGCTAACAAGTCTTCTTCAAGTAGTGATACTAATAAATCATATTGGAAGAGTGAGGCTCCTATGAAAATGCAAGTACCTTCTAAGGACCCTAGTTCTAGTGGTTCAAACACGATAAAAACTCATGAGATAAAGTGTTTCAAATGTAAAGGGCATGAAAACTATAGTAGAGATTGCCCTAACACGAGACTTCTCCTTATGAAAGAAAATGGAGAATATACTTCTGATTCAAACAATCTAGATATGTCATAATTTATGAAGAATATTGTCATACCAATGATATGAATGAGGAGATTGTAGAACCACCAAATGAGGAGGACGAATTTGCTGAATCTCATTGCCTAGTAGTGTGTCGCACTCTCAACATCAAAATGAAGAATGATCTTGACAGTCAAAGGACTAATATCTTCCATTCTTGATGTTTCAATAAAGGTACACTATGTTCGCTTATTGTGTATATTGGGAGTTATGCTAATGTTGTTAGTAGCTATCTTGTGGACTCTTTGAAATTACCTTGCTTAAAACACCCTAAGCCTTCAATGGCTTAATGAATGTTCCGAAGTACGAGTTGCAAAATAGTTCTTGATTACATTTAAACTCGACAATTATGAGGATAAGGTATGGTTTGATGTTGTCCCCATGCATGCCATGCATTTACTTCTTGGAAGGCCATGAAAATTTGATCATGATGTCATACACAATGGCAAACAAAATCGATATTCCCTTATCTTTAAAGGGACGAAATTTACTCTAGCCCCTTTGAATCCCAATGACGTGTATAAAGATTAATTAAAAATGATGAAATTTTGTGAGAAGGTTAAAGGGAAAGGAAAAATAAAAAAGACTGCGAGAAAAGTGGCCATTAGTACTAAAAGTCAAATTGGCAATTATGAGGATGAGGTATGGTTCAATGTTGTCCCCATGCATGCCACGCATTTACTTCTTGGAAGGCCATGAAAGTTTGATCATGATGTCATACACCATGGCAAACAAAATCGATATCAATATTCCCTTATCTTTAAAGGGAATAAATTTACTCTAGCCCCTTTGAATCCTAATGACGTGTATAAAGATTAATTAACAATGATGAAATTCTGTGAGGAGGTTAAAGGGAATGGACAAATAAAAAAGGCTAAAAGAAAAGTGACCATTAGTACTAAAAGTCAAAATTCAAATGGCCTAATGGTAAGTGAATCCTCTAGTGGTAAAAACAAAGTGCAAAGTCTATTTGCAAGTGTAAAAGATGTGTGGAGAGCCCTATTAAACAAACAACCTTGTATCCTTGTGAGGTTTAGAGAAAATTATTTATCTTTAGCCAACCTTAACAGATCTTTGCCTAGTGTGTTTAAATCTCTTTTGTTGAAATATACGGATGTTTTCAATGAGGCACCTAAAGGTTTATCACCTTTACAACGAATTGAGCACCAAATCGATTTAGTAACCAGAGCATCCATTCCAAACCGCCTAGCTTACCAAAGCAATCTTGAGGAGACAAAGGAGTTGTAAAGGCAAGTAGAGGAACTATTAGACAAGGGGTACAATAGAAAAAGTTTAATATGACGTCCCTGTCCTTTTGGTTCCTAAGAAAATGGTTCATTCCGATTGTATGTTGATTGTCGCCCAATCAACAAAATAATGGTAAAGTATAGGCATCCAATTCCTAGACTTGATGACATGCTTGATAAGTTACATGGTTTGATGATTTTCACTAAAATTGACTTAAAAAGTGATTACTATCAAATTCGTATAAGGGAAGGATATGAATGGAAAACAACCTTTAAAACTAAGTTTGGATTGTATGAATGGCTTGTTATGTCTTTCGGTCTAACTAATGCACCTAGTACTTTCATGAGGTCAATGAATAAAGTTTTAAAGGCCATATTTGGGTAAATTTGTGGTGGTATATTTTGATGATATTCTAATTTGCTCAACTTCTTTGGATGCTCATGTTTTCCATGTTAAATCTATTTTGGACATTCTGCAAACAAAATAATTATTTTCCAACCGTGATAAATGCACTTTTTGTTGTGATAAATTAATCTTTTTAATGTTTATAGTAAGTGCTCAAGGTATTCATGTCGATGAGGATAAAGTAAAGACAATAAGGGACTGGCTGACTCCTAAATCGGTTACCGAGATGATATCTTTCCATGGATTAACAAGTTTTTATAGACGTTTTGTAAAGGATTTCGCTTCGGCTTCAATCAACTTGGATACATAATCCACATCTACTAAAATATATTTCTAAAATGTTTGTCAAGGGCATCTCGTTCCTCCTTGATATGTTTCTGATCCTTTGGATCTATCACAATTTTTCACATATGCATACGCATCCTTGAATATTGTAGGCCAAAATAATCCAGCTTGTAAAATCTTCGCTGCAATGCAGGAACCACCAAAGTGTCCCCCACTTAGAGATAAATGGCAGTGGTACAAAACCTCATCGATTTCACTTCCAGCTACGCACTTCTTGATTATGGTATCTGAACATTGTTTAAACAAAAACGGATCCTCCCAGAAATAATGCCGACTATGATGAATGAATTTCTTCCTTTGTTGGTATGTCATTTCTCGAGGAATTATTCCAAAGCTAAATAATTTTCAAAATAAAAAAACCAAGGTGTTTCACGAATTCATCTTACCTCGAACATATGCTCATTTTGAAAATTCTCATTGATAGGAACAAGTGAATGAGTTACCTCATTTTGTTTCAACCTCGACAGATGATCAACTACATGGTTCTCAACACCGTTTCTGTGTTGGATCTCAAGGTCAAATTCTTAGAGTAAGAGTATTTATTGAAATAGTCTCTGTTTAGCATCTTTCTTGGTGAGTAAGCATTTAATAGTTGCATGGTTAGTAAATAATGTAACTTTGGTACCTATAAGATATGAATGAAACTTGTCAAAAACTAAAACTATAGCAAAGAGTTCCTTTTTAGTTTCCATGTAATTGAGTTGGGCTCATGTCAAAGTTCAACTTGCATAGTAGATACGATGAAACACTTTGTTTCTTCTTTGGCTCATTATAGCTTCAACAGCAAAATCACTAGCATCACACATCAACTCAAAAGGAGAGTTCTGATCGCATCTGTAACGTCATAGTAGTTGTGCAAGCGGACACACGTCGATGCAAGGATCGTTGATAGAACAATTCTATCGGATGTCGATCCCACGAGGAATGGGTTCTTGATGTTCAATTGTCGAAGCAACTAATACTAGAATTAGATGAAATATGAGTAAAGATGTTAGCGCAATTAAGTCGGATCTGCACACTAAAATTATTAATACTATCAATGTAATCAAAGTTAATCGTCAAAGCAACAGAAAGTAAATAAATTGTTATGGAAGTTTTAAGAATTTAAATGCATAAAAGTAAAGGTCTGATCAAGTGTAAAGGATTGGAATAGATCACTGATTTCACTAAATCACAATGCTGGATGCGTCGACAAGGTATTGTATAGACGAATTGTCACAGCAATAAAGCTCCAATGAAATCTTACCAATAACAGTCCTCCATTTACTCAAGACTCAAGTACCCACAATCACCCCACCTCTCGGTGTGAGCAACGTTATGCACTCAAGAACAAGTGACCAGAATCTCTTCTAATCCCAAGCAACTCTCGAGTTTGATGCAGTTAGATCCAAGAATAAATAGATGAAAAGCATTAAATAAGAATCAAAGAAATCTAACAATGAAAGATACTCTCGTATTCATTCAAATGTCATTAAAATTCATTAGCATAACAGAGGGGTAAACGAATACAATCGAAGCTTACTATCTCTAGACTACTAAGACTATTCATCAACCACTCCTTTTACCTTGCATCAAGCACCTCTCATCAGAAGTGGTTGCTCCTTTTCTCCATCAGCTCACCATTTTCCAGCTTAAATCCCAAAAACACAGAGTAATTGGAGTATTTAATTCCTCTACCTCTTGATGATTTCTTCCATCTTCTTTCCTCTATTTATAGCCTTCAAAAGTTGTAGGTTTCATCATCCATTCTTAGATCCAGATCCAATTTGCAGTTGTCAAAGTTAGTTACAGTACAGCTCACACATATTTAATGTGTTCTTCAAAGATCTTCAGGTTGCCGCTGCATTTCTGGGCGCGACCTGAAACCTTTAATTGAGGCGACAATGAATGATTTTCCTGCGTTGATGCTTCCAGTTGTATTTTCAACTTGAGTTCACTTATCCAAAGCTTGGGTTTTTATGCGGTGACATTTTTTGTCGCAATTTCAAGCTATTATTCTCGTTGCATTCTTCTTCCAACATTGATCTTCTGAAATGAGTTCCTGCGCTGACAATTCTAAGGCGCAATATATAGGCTGCTTGTAATGACATTAGTACACAAAAGATATAAAAATAATAATAATTTAAACCAAACTATAATGAGTTAGAAAATATAAAAACTAAGTATGAAATGCTTACAATACATGCTAAATACGATACAAAAGAGACAATTAAAACATCAATTTAGAGATAAAATATATGTCATTTACAATTCTATCACACCTCCAAACTTGAGTTTTTACTTGTCCTCAAGTAAAAAAAATTAGCAATGTCACAAGCAAACATGTCACCGTAATTATCATTCTCGCAACTTAAATTTTCTGAAATCCTAATGCATAAATTGTATTTATATGATAGAATAATGCGTCGACAATTTATAGGTATGAATAATTAAAACTGCAACTTCATTATGTTAGTATCATGCATTGAATCTTAATCCTCCTTGAACCAATACAACATTTATAGTAAACATAATTTGTTTCTTCTATTTCTTCTCTCTTTTCTTTTTCTTTCTTTATCTCATTTTCCTTTTTACGTGACTGAAAGATATCATTACATTACTCTACCTTTGTTCTTGGGTAGTAATGATGGGGTACAACAAACCCTTAGGAGGTATGTAATTGCACCGACACACACTCTTGCAGTAATAGCCTTTGGCTAGATAATTTTTCTAACACCTACAGCGTAGTGTTCTCCCTTGAAAAGTCATAGTGCAATCACATTGGAGTGTTTTTTATTAATACAATGCCCCTGCAACCGGTCAGTTAGTTCAAGATTCAAACATTAACACTATCCATTCATTACTTAAGCAATTCCAACCACTCATTCAAAAATAGAAGACTCATTATTCATTCACATTCATCCAATTTACACATCAGCATCCCAAGCAATTCAAGAATGGTGCATTAAAATAAAAAAATTGTGGTCACATTTTGTTTTGTTGAAATTTTGCATATTCTCATTAACAAAAGAAATAGGTAAAATTCAAATATATGGGTGTAATTGCATTTCCATTTCACAATACCCCCCCCAAACTCAATGTCTGCATTGTCCCCAATGCACTGACAATACTATACAAATATAATGGAAATGCAATGACAATGCAACTAAATTAACAAAAAAAATGCAATGCCAAAATAAAAATGCAATTACAATAAAGATGCATGCAAACTATCTATAGAGAAGAGTACTAACTCATTCCTCAGCAACCGAGGCAGAGGCTACTTTTCTCTTCTCTTTCTTCTTCCTTGGGCGCTCACCATCGTCTTTACATTTCTTTTATCATCTTTAAGTTTCTTCTTTTGTCCATGCGCCGTTTCCTTTTCTTATCCTTCGAACCAATCGGATTGGTGGATTGCTCCTCCTTAGCTGGTCGGGTGATGGCCTTATCGATAGTTACCTCGTATGGGTGGATTTCAGCTAATGGTGCCACATATAGCACAATGGAAAGAGTATGAATCTCCTCAATGCTACTAGTAACTACCTCAACCCGACTCGATTCAGGTTAAGCCTCGTCACTACTAAATGCCCCTACACTCATGGGTGTGCCGACAATATCCTCAACGATAATTGTCGGAACATCTTCCTTCTCTTCTTTCTGCTCCTCAGTAGGGTCCTTCTTTTCATGCTCTTCTTCTTCTTCTTCCTTCTCTTGGCCTTCAGCTTGGTCTGCATCTTCATCCCCAGGCTTCTCTGGTTCAGTTGTTGTAATGTCAATACCATCTATTGAGTCCAGACCCACAGGGCTATGCAACTCCTTAATGACAACCCCCTGCCAGCCATGGTTGCCTCAGGGCTATTCAAAAATTCTTCGAATAGGTTGGCAATTGTTCTGTAACAGTCTTCCATGGCATTAGAATGTCCCTTTCTTTCCTCAACATCGGAGATATGAATTCTTGTTGTGCATGGAACATTTTGAGGCCTACCATCAAGAGTAGGCTGATAAGAGGATGAGGCATGCATTGGGCGAAAAATAGAGGGAAAGGCTGGGAAGTCCGGCATCGGACTGGGACTCAGGCTGCGTAATGCATATCTTCTAATACGCTGATAGTGCGGATAGTGCTCTTGTCAATACGACCAAGATGATCTTCCATAATAGCTAGCCTTTTTTTCCAGTTGGGGATTTGTCGGCCCATCAACCTGTTTTTCTTTCTTCTTCCCTTTGCCTTTATCCTTCTTTTGTGGTGCTTCTTTCACAATTGACATTTCTTGGCCTCAAGTCATTCTTACAAATGATATATCATTGATGGGACTTTTGTTTATACTTCCTCGTCATCCCGAGGCATAATGCCCTTCTATTTGCAGAGCAACATTATTAAAGAAGAGAAGGGGAGTATAACAGTTTGTTTTGCAGTAGCTTCAGCTATTTGATCGTGGAGGATTTCATCGATATCAATGTGATGGCCCTAGGAGATTAAGTGCAAAAGGCACATACGGTCAAATGTCACCGTAGTATTATGCGTAGAAGGTAGGATGCGGCTATTTATGAAATGGAACCACACTTTGTTGAAGGTTGTGAGATACCTCTGATGCATGGTGTAGTTATGTGGCCTATTACCTGTCTATACAGCCCCGTCAACACATAGGTCGCTCAGCACTTGGGCAGCCCCCTCGTTAGTTAGTTCATGCACAAATGGAGAGTAGTCATCGACCCTCTCAGGAATCTGAAGCAGAATATTGATATGGTTGGCACTCCATAGGATTAAACCTTCCCTTACAAAGACAAACTCTTGCTTTAAATCGATAATATTTGTATAGAATTCCTTTACCAGCGTAAGGGAGAAGCCAGCTGTGTTCACAAAAGAACTCCCATCCTAGATGACTTATGGTCCTTGCAACGTGCTTCCCCAAAGTTTGATGCGGGGACAGTTGCAGGCCTTGCTTTGGATGGATATTTTATTTCAGCATTACGTTTTGATAAAGGTCTTTGGTTGCTTTTGACAAGAATAAGATCGGCCCTGTTGATGGTGGTGAAGTTGTGGTTTGAACCACTATAGCAGAAGTTGAATGGGTGGTTTTAGAAAGATTCTTTGCTCCTCTGGTTTTGGCCATGATAGCTAAAGGAGAAAGTTAATAGAAGCTTTGCAAATAAAAGATTAGACTGATGGAATAAAACTAAGAGCAAAAGCAAAGAAGAAAATAGGTTGCAGTAACAATGGCTATTGTGAATGGAGAAAGAGAAGTCGACAAAGTTTTATAACCTAGTCTTGGCAAAAGACGTGACGATTGTAAATAACTTGGGGAAACATTGTGTCTGCAGCCATTAAATGCCAGGCTGAAGATCGTACCTTTTCATTTGATCGAATGGTTGGGAGAAGAGAGAAATCAATCTACGTGATTCTTGCTGAAAAAGATTGCTGAGTCATCACAGAATACGCCGACAAGTTGTGCTTTTGATGCATCGACAAAGAGACGAATTTTATTCTTGCAAAGAATTTAAAATGAAACAAATAAAAGTAAAACAAATAAGAGAAAAGGTGAAAATGAGTTGACATTATTTAAATGTAACTAGATCGATGGCCACGTTTGGTTCCTTGACTGTTGGGTTCATGTAGTGTTTCAGACCTTGGCCATTCATCTTGAACTGTTATCCATCCTTCAGATTCTCAATTGTCACTACACCACTCTGGGATGCTTCGACAACTTTGAAAGGGTCTGACTATCTTGATCGCAATTTACCTGGATGTAGTTTTAATCGTGAATTAAACAAAGGCACTAACTGACCAGGGCTAAATTGTTGAGGCAAGATGATGTTGTCGTGCCATCTCCTGGTCTCTTGTTTACAAATTACGGCATTCTCATAAGCATGGCGGTGAATTTCTTCCAGTTCAGTAATATTCAACAATCTTTTTCTTTCTACAGCGTCATAATCCATATTCACCTGCTTGATAGCCCACATGGCTTTATGTTCAAGCTCAATTGGCAGGTGACAAGACTTATCAAACACTAACTAATATGGCAACATTCCCAACTGGGTCTTATAAGTAGTGCGAAGCGCCCACAACGCGTTATGTAGCCGCGAAAACCAATCCCTTCAAGATGGACCACTTTCTCAAGGATGCTTTTGATTTGACGATTGGATACTTCAGCTTGGCCATTAGTTTGAGGGTGGTATGTAGTAGCCATACTCACATCATACCTCTTTCATGCTGTTACCACTTGATGGTTGTGAAAATGAGTACCTTGATCACTTATTAACTCTCTAGGTGTTCCAAATCTTGTAAGGATGTAAGTGTGAAAGAACTTCAACACCGTTCGAGCATCATCTTTTGGCACCACGATTGCCTTGATCCACTTCGAGACATAATCAACCGCAACTATAATGTACACATTCCCAAAAGAGTTAGGGAATGGTCCCATGAAATTTATACCCTAAACATTAAAGAGCTCTACTTCCATAATTGGCTGTTAGAGCATCTCGTTGCATCGATATATTGAACCAATGCGTTAACATCTGTCACATTGCTGTGAAAAGTTATGGATGTCTCGAAACAATGTGGGCCAATAGAATCATGACTACAGAACCTTTGCAGTAGTCCTTACACCACCAAAATAGCCTCCTTATGGAGCATCATGGCAATGTCGCAGGATAGAAGTCATCTCCTCTTCAGGAACGCAACGACAGATAATATTGTCAACGCATACCTTGAATAAGTATGGCTTGTTCCAGTGATATTTTTCAACATCGTGTAAGAATCTGACTTTCTTGTGACCAACCACACTCAAAGGTAGCTTTCCACATACAAGGTAATTGACTACATCGGCATATTAAGGCGATGCCTCGACAAAGAACAACTGCTCGTCTAGAAATGCATCGACAATTTGGGCTTTATTCCCATCTTCACTTCCAACTTCCAATCGAAATAAGTGGTCAGCTACTTGATTTTTAGATCCTTTCCTATCCTTGATTTCAACATCGAATTCTTGTAGGAGTAGGATCCAACAGATTAATCTAGGTTTGACATCTTATTTTATCAAAAAGGTATCTCATTGCGCCGACAAGGTATGAGCGAAACTTATCAAATGTAAAGACTACTACTAGCAACTCCTTCTCAATAGTTGTATAATTGACCTGCGCTTCAGTTATAGTTTTAATAGCATAATAAATGGAATGAAATACCTTTCCTTTATGTTGGCCTAGTACAGCTCCCACAGCAAAGTCACTTACATCACACATTAATTCAAACAGTTGCGTCCAGTCTGGTGCGACGACAATCGGAGCTTGTACCAACTGCTTCTTTATTATCCTAAATACGTCCAGACAAGTGTCATCAAACACAAACTTTTTATTTTGCTCTACTAATGAGCATAACAGTTTAGCAATCTTGGAAATATCTCGAATGAATCTCCTGTAGAAACCAGCATGTCCAAGAAAGCTTCTTATTCCCTTGACATTGATGGGTGGTGGTAATTTTTCGATGATTTCAATCTTTGCTTTATCATCCTCAATGCCCTGACATGATATGCGATGCCCGAGGATAATGCCTTCAATTGGCATGAAGTGGCATTTTTCCCAATTCAGAACTAGATTTATATCCTCGCATCTCTTCAGAACTTTTGCCAGGTTGTCAACGTATTGGTTAAAATTCTGTCCATAGATAGAGAAATCATCCATGAATACCTCTAGAGAGTCCTTGATCATGTCCGAGAAGATCACCATCATGCACACCTGGAATGTTTCTAATGCATTGCACAACCCAAATGACATACATCGGAATGCAAAGGTTCCAAAAGGGCATGTGAACGTAGTCTTTGCTTGATCTTTCGATGCAATGGCTATTTGGTTGTATCCAAAATAGCCATTTAGGAAGCAATAATAGGTCTTACTAGCTAGCCTATCTAGCATCCAGTCAATGAAAGGTAGTAGGAATTGGTCCTTCTTTGTGCCCGCATTCAATTAGCGATAATCCATGCATACTTGCCAGCCAGTCGCAATGCGAGTAGGGATCAACTCATTCTTGTCATTGCTCAAACTATGAAACCACTTTTCTTGGGCACACATTGGACGGGGTTCACCCAATCACTATCAGAAATAAGGTAAATGATGTCCGCGTCTAACCACTTGATAATTTTCTTCTTCACTACTTCTTTCATCTTTTCGTTAAGTCTCCTTTGTTGCTCAATTGATTGCTTCTCCTTATCTTCTAGCCTAATCTTTGTGCATGCAAAAAGAGGGACTAATGCCTCTGATATTAGCAATGCTCCAAGTTATGACTCTCTTATGTTGTTTCAAAATGGTGATGAGCTTATCTTCCTGTGTTGCGTCGAGGGATGTGTTGACAATAACAAGTAATGTATCATTGTCACCCAAAAAGATATATTTCAATTGCGTTGGTAATGGCTTCAACTCCAAGGTAGGAGCTTGCTCAATTGACGGTTTAAACATAGGAATTATCCTATTCGACAAATCCAAAGATTCCAATTGCCAATTCTACCTCAGCTCATAATTATTAACCTCCTCTTTGTGGTCACATTAAGCTAGGATTTCCTCAACGGATTCACTGCATCTTTATCTAGGACGACTAAATTTCTTGCATTGAATTCTTCCAAAATTATCTCATCTAGCACGTTGATGTGGTTGCATTGCTCTTTACTCTTGAACAGGGATGCTTTAAACACATTGAAGGTCATATGTTCGTTGTTATGACAAATGATAAGTTCTCCCTTGAGCACGTCGATAATCGTGCGTCCCGTTGCCAAAAATGGTCGCCCCTGAATAATAGGCACTTCCTTACCTACTTCATAATCAAGGATTATGAAATCAACAGGAAACACAAGCTTATCTACTGGAACAAGGACATCTTTGATTTGGCCTTCAGGTTGTACTAAGGATCTGTCCGCAAGTTGCAGTGTCACCGCAGTGGGCTTCATTGATCCTTTTCCTAACTTCTTGAAAGTAGATAAAGGCATAAAGTTAATACTTGCTACCAAATCACATAAAGCTTTTCCTAAATAATGAATTCCAATAGAGCATGCGATTGTGAAGCTGCTAGGGTCTTTCATTTTAGGTGGCAACTTGGGTCTTTCATTTTAGGTGGCAACTTGTTTGTGAGCACAACGCTGCACCCCTCTATGAGCGCAATCATCTCGATTTCTGATAATTTCTTCTTTTTCGATAATAGCTCCTTCATAATCCCATAATTGGGTATCTGTATAAGAGCATCGACAGGAGGTATGTTAATGTGTAATTGTTTCAAAGTAGAAACAAACTGTTGATACTCTTCATGGACTTTCTCTTTAAATCTTTGCGGAAATGGAAAAGGTATCATAATAGTGAGTTGCTACGAAAAACTCGGTGGTGTCGATATTGGCAGTTACATTGACAAATGTGGTGAGCAAACTGTAGGCATAGATGGTGCTACCGTTAGTTCTTCCTTATGTATTTCTGCTTTGCTTCCTTCATCTGCATCCTCTTCTTGTTATTGTGGCTCAAATGTGTCGACATTATTCTGATTAGAATTGCTTGGTCCAGTCGTTTGCTTCCCACTTCTCAGCATGATAGCCTTACAGAGCTCATTCTCTCTCTGTGTTGGGTTCTCAATATCACTAGGTAGAGTACTTAGTGATATTGCACTCAAATTAGAAACCAACTATCCTAGTTGGGCTTCCAATGCTCGGATGGAAGAAGAATTTCCTTGCATAATTGCTTTAGTTCTCATGATATGCTCTTGCATCAGTGCTTCAAGAGCAGCCATCGGATCTGACCTTTGCTGAGAAAACTACTGCTGTTGTTGCTGATGTTGTTCTTGCATATGTGGTAATACAGACTGTTGTGACTGCATTCAAGATTGTGGTAACATCTGGCTATGTACTTGCATTTGATCAGGGTACGAATGTACTTGCAAATTTTGATTAAAATTCTACTGTTGATTGCTATTGTAACTCCCTTGATTTGAAGAATTTTCATATCTATATGTGGAAGCATTTTGATTCCCCCAAGGTTGTTGAGTTTTGTTGTTGTATGAGTTACCATATGAATCCCCTCTGATGTTATTAACATAGAAGGCATTTTAAGCACGTTGTGGGTAGTCCTCGTAACTATGGTTGTCACTGTAAATCTCACAGGGAAATGGTGGCACATTCATTTGTTGAGCCACTTGAATTGGAACAACATCACTTGTTCCCTTCATATTTTTTATGATATTGGACAACGAATATACCTGTGCACTTAAAGCAAAAATAACATCTAATTCAAGAACACAAGGGTTAGTCTTTACCTGTGTAGAATGAGAGATTAGATACTGATAATCATTTTGTGCAATTCTCTTTAGAATTCATACAGCTTCATTGTAGGTGCAATCCAACAAGGGACCATTGGCTGATGCGTCGATAAGATTTCTTGTTTGAGCATTCAATCCATTATAGAATATTTCAATATGAGTTTCTTATTGAATTCCATGCATTGAGAAACATCTAATAAGAGTCTTATAACACTCTCATGTTGTATGTAAGTTCTCATCATCTAACTGATTATATGCTGTAATATCATTGCACAACGTTGCGTTCATTGTTGGTGGATTAAAACATAAAACAAACTGCATTGCTAGAGCATTCCAAGATGTAATGGATCCAGTCGGCAATCCCAAGAACCATGTTCTCGCTTTTCCCTGCAACGAATAAGGAAAAAATTGCATTTTCAAGGCATCATCAGGGACACCGTGTTAACTAAAAGATGCACAAATAAGCAGAAATGATTTTAAATGTTCTCTTGCGTCTTCATGAGGCAAACTAGAATATTGCCCATTTAAATTAAGCATCTGAAACATCACCGGTTTCAGCTTAAAATTTCTAGCTTGAATAGCTGGTCTCACAACCCCTGGTTGTAAATCATCAAGAATAGGAACAACAAAATCTCGAGTTGTCTACTTTGCACTTGTTCTTCTTATGAAGGCGACGGTGGTGGATTATTAATATCTTGTGGTTATATTGGAGGGATTTCATCTTATGGCAGCAATGGTGGTAGGTTGTTGTTATTATTACCAGTCATTTTCTTTTGTTCTTGCCTTTTCCTCCTTAATGTCCTTTCAAGCTCCGGATCAAAGCTCACAATGTTCTTAGGATTTCTTCTTGTGGACTTGCAATACCTAAAGAATTCTGAAAGAAATTAACAAAAAGAAAGTAAATAAGTTAGTAAAAATTATAAGTTAAGTAAAAAGAATTAATTGCAACTACAAACATAAACATCAAACAAATGTCAATTCCCCAACAACGGCGCCAAAACTTGATCGCATCTGTAATGTCATAGTAGTTGTGCAATCGAGCACACGTCGATGCAAGTATAGTTGATAGAACAATTCTATCGGATATTAATCCCACAAGGAATCGGTTATTGATGTTCAGTTGTCGAAGCAACTAATACTAGAATTAGATGAAATTTGAGTAAAGATGTCAGCGCAATTAAGTTAGATCTGCACACTAAAACTATTAATACTGTCAATGTAATCAAAGTTAATTGTCAAAACAACAAAAAGTAAATCAATTGTTGTGGAAGTTTTAAGAATTTAAATGCATAAAAGTAAAGGTTTGATCAAGTGTAAAGGATTGGAGTGAATCACTGATTTCGCTAAATCACAACGTTGGATGCGTTGACAAGGTATTATATAGACGAATTGTCGCAGTAATAAAGCTCCAATGAAATCTTACCAATAACAGTCCTCCATTTACTCAAGACTCAAGTACCCACAATCACCCCACCTCTCGGTGTGAGCAATGTTATGCACTCAAGAACAAGCGACTAGAATCTTTTCTAATTCTAAGCAACTCTCGTCGTCTTGCTTGTTAATCTAACTTGTCACTGCATCTCTCGATGTCGGTAGACTGCAACTGCACTCTCGTGTTTGATGCAATTAGATCCAAGAATAAACAGATTAAAAGCATTAATTAAGAATCAAATCAATCTAACAATAAAGATGCTCTCGTATTCATTCAAATGTCATTAAAATTCATTAGCATAAAAGAGGGGTACACAAATATAATCGAATCTTACTATCTCTAGACTGCTACGACAATTCCTCAACCACTCCTTTTGCCTTGCATCAAGCACCTCTCGTGAGAAGTGGTTGCTCCTTTTCTCCATCAGCTCACCATTTTCCAACTTAAATCCCAAAAACACACAGTAATTGTAGTATTTAATTCCTCCACCTCTTGATGATTTCTTCCATCTTCTTTCCTCTATTTATAGCCTTCAAAAGTTGTAGGTTTCATCCTCCATTCTCAGATCCAGATCCAATTTGTAGCTATCAAAGTTAGTTACAGTACAGCTATGTACTCAAACAGATTTAATGTGTTCTTCAAAGATCATCAGGTTGTTGCTGCATTTTTGGGCGTGATCTGAAACCTTTAATTGTAGCGACAACTAATGATTTTCCTAAGTTGATGCTTCTAGTTGTACTTTCAGCTTGAGTTCACTTATCTAAAGCTCAGGTTTTTTTGCGACGACATTTCTGGTCGCAATTTCAAGCTATTCTTCTGGTTGCATTCTTCTTCCAACATTGATCTTCTGAGATGAGTTCCTACGCTGACAATTCTAAGGCGCAATATATAGGCTGCTTGTAATGACATTAGTACACAAAAGATATAAAAATAACAAGAATTTAAACCAAACTGTAATGAGTTAGAAAATATAAAGACTAAGTATGAAATGCTTATAATGCATGCTAAATACGATACAAAAGAGACAATTAAAACATCAATTTAGGGAGAAAATATATGTCATTTGCAACGCGAGTTCCAATATGGTGTAACGATTATTGGGGCTGAGATTAACCGACTTTTTAGCTCTTCAAAAGGTTTCAAGCATGCTTTGTTAAAATAAAAAATTGTATCTTTCTCTAACATCATACACAAAGGCTTAGAAATTTTTTAAAATTTTTTGATAAACCTTCGATAAAAACCAGCATGGCTTAAGAAACTTCTAACTCCTTTCACACTAAATGGAGGCAATAATTTTTCAAATTACGTCCACCTTTAATTTGTCAACTTCAATCCCATTCTTGGAAATTTTATGTCCTAAGATAATCTCTTCATTAACCATAAAATGACATTTCTCCCAGTTAAGTACAAGATTTGTCTCATCGCATATCTTAAATACCTTAGTCAAATTACTCAAACAAACATTTTAAGTATTACCAAAAACAAAAAATCATCAATGAAAATCTCTACAAAATTTGCAATCATATCAGTAAATATTGTCATAATGCATTGTTGAAATGTTGCAAATGCATTTCATAAACCAAAAGGCATTCACCTAAAAGCAAATGTATCGTAAGGGCAAGTAAAAGTTGTTTTGTGTTGGTCTTCTGAGGCTATAACTATTTGGTTATATCTCGAATATTCGTTTAAGAAATAGTAAAATTCATTACATGTCAGTAGATCTGACATCTGATCCATAAAAGGAAACGAGAAATGATCCTTTTGAGTAGCTTTGTTTAATTCTCTATAGTCAATAAAGATTCTCCAACCTTTGTAGTTCTTGTCGGAATTAATTCGTTACATTCATTCTTCACAATCTTGATTTCATCTTTCGTTGGTACACATTATACCGGACTTACCCATGAACTATCTAGGATGGGGTAAATAATTCTCTCATCTAACCATTTAATCACTTCCTTTTGGCACTATCTCTGTCATGATAGGATTAAGTCTCATTTGCCCATCAATTTTAGCTCACTCACCCTCCTCTAAAATGATCTTATGCATGTAGAAGGAAGGACTTATTCCTCGAATATCAACTATGGTCCAACCAATTTTTTTTTTTAATTTCTTTAAAACAACAATTAGTTGCTCCTCTTGATGTTCTATCAATTCTGCTGAAATAATCACAGGCAAAGTAAAATAGTTACCCAAATAAATGTATTTTAAATGGGAAGGAAGTACCTTAAGTTCAAGTTTAGGCAGTTCCTCGAATGACAGCTTGGGTTGCGTACATTCACGTTCTTCTAACTCCAATGGTTCAAACCGTGCTGGTTGAACATAATATCTCGTATTAGCTTCCATTAAAGCCATGTTTTCATTACATTCTTCATCTTCCAATGTGTCAGACCTTAAAGTGTTCTCCAATGGGTCATAAAAATTGTTTTCACATTCCATAGAAACTAAGGTTTCTAATTCTTCCATAATTGAACACAATTTCATTGGATCGGAAAATTTCATAGCTTTAAGAATATTAAATGTTACCTGATCGTCTTCAACTATCATAGTGAGTTTGTCTTTCTGCACATCAATTAACATTCTTCTCGTGGCTATGAAAGGTCTCCCAAGAATGTTTGGCACTTTCTTATCTACTTCAAAATCTAACATAATAAAGTCAGTAGGAAAAATAAACTTATCAAATCTTACCAAAACATCCTTGATCTTTCCTTCGGGATATGCTAAAGATCGATCCACTAGCTAAAGTGTCACAGTCGTGGGTCTTACTTCACCTACTCCTTACAGCTTGAAAATATATTTAGACATCAATTTAATGCTTGCTCCTAAGTCTCACAAAGTTTTACCACAGTAAGATTCTCCAATATTACAGGGTATAGTAAAGCTTCTAGGGTCCTTTAGTTTCGAAGGTAGCTTGTTCTATAGAAACACACAACACTCCTTCGTCAAGGCTATAGTCTCATACTTACTATGTCTTTTCTTCTTAGATAGAATGTCTTTCATGAACTTTCCATAATTGGGCATTTTTTCTAAAGCCTCCACCAATGAAATATTGATGCGAAGTTGCTTTAGAACATCCAAAAACTTCTTGAACTGCATCTCCTGTTTATACTTATGTTTTTGAAGTCTTTGAAGGTATGGAGGTGATAGAACTTTGACTTGAACTAGAAAACTTTTCTGAGGAGATAAATATGTATCTAAAAAAGGTGTTGGCTGATCAGAATTCACTAGTATAGAATATACCTCATTGAAATTTACAAATTCTAGCTCTTCTAGTGTAGAAATTTCAACTGCTAGTTGACTTTCCTCCTCCTCAATGAGTTCATCTTCAACATTAATCACCTTAGATTCCAAAGTCTTACCACTTCACAAAGTCACTACCTAGCAATGTTCCTTACCCAAATTCCTTGGATTTTCTGTATCGCTCGGTAAGGCTCCTTGCGGTCTTTTACGAAGCTCCGTAGCTGACTGACCCATTTAGTTCTCTAATTTTTTTCAATTTTGCTGCTTATGGATTAAGGCGTCATTCTTCGACATGTACGCCTTTAACAAGTTGTCCAAACTATTAGATGATTCAGGTTGTGATGTTTTGGAGCTTTTTGGTTAAACCCTTGGGATTGGTTAGGTTTATGTTGCATGTAAGTGTTGTTCGGTTCATTTCCTTGGTTACTCCAAGAAAAGTTTGGATGGTCTTGCCATGAAGGATTATAGAAGTTGGACTATGATCCTTGCCCATTTCTATTTTTGTGTTGATTTCCCGCGTAATAAATTGACTTGAGATTTGATGGAAAATTCTCGAAAGAATGACCATCCCCACAATATACACAGGAAACAGTGTCAAACTAACTTGGTGATTGAGCTAGAAAATTATTCAAACCATTAGCGGTAAACTGTTTCAACATTAAAGAGATAAACGATAACTGATCGGTGTTTTTACGGCACAACAATTGTGCAAGCGTACACACGTCTATGTAAGTATAATTGATAGACAGAGCTATCGAATATCGATCCCACAAGGAAATGGTTTTCGATGTCCAAATGTTAGAGCAATCAATATTAAAAATCAGTAAAATGCAAGTAAGAATGTCAATGCAATTATGTCAGATCTGCACACTAAAATAACCATTATTGTCAATGCAATTAGAGTTATATATCAGAAGTTAAGAGTTAGTGTACTGAAAATAAATCCAAATGTGTGAATATTGAGTACTAGAAATTTAAATGCAGTAAATACAAAAAATGATCAAGTGTAAAGGTGGAAATGGTTCACTGATTCTATAGGTTGCAATGCTGGATGCGTCAACAAGGTAGAATATAGACGAATTGTCACAGCAATGAAGTCCCTTCGAGTTCTTACTCACAATAGCTCCCTACTTAATCCCGACTCAAATACACTACTCCACCTCTCGGTGCGAGCAATGATGTGTATTCGAGGACAAGTAACTGGAGTCTGTCCCAGTCCCGAGTAGCTCTCGCCTAACCTACTCATTAATCTAACCTATCATTGCATCTCTCGATGTCGATATACTGCAATTTCACTTTTGTGTTTTAGAGAGGTTAAAACCAAGAAAAAGTAGATAAGAAAAGTAAAGTAAGAATCAAAATGATATAATATTAAAAGATACTCTCGTATTCATTTAACATCAACAGAATCCATCATCGTTTTAGAAGAAATAAAGAGTACAACGAAGCTTACTATCTCTAGACTACTAGGCCTACTCTTTACTCATTCCTCTTGCTCGGCATCAAGCACCTCCCGTCAGAAGCAGTTGCAGACTTGGTTCATCAGCTCCCCGATTCCAGCTCAAATCTTTGATTCACGAAGAATTTTTAGAATTTAATACCCTTGTTCTTGATGATTCTTTTCCTCATTTTTTCGTCTATTTATAGTCTCTAAATATTTACAAATTTCATCCTTCATTCTCAGATTCAAATCTGGATTTTTGCAACTGTCAAAGTTAGTTAGAGTACAGTTGTGCACTCACATAGATTACATGTTTTCTTTAGAGATCTACAGGTTATCGTTGTATTGTTAGACTCAATCTGATATTATAATTGCAGTGACATCTGTGATATTCCTGTGTTGGTGCTTCCAGTGTAAATTCACGTTAACTCTACTTATTTGAGGTTCAACTTCAATGCGGTGACATCTTTGGTCGCAATTCCAAGCTGGTCTTGTGGCTGCATTTTGTCAATGTTGATCTTCTAAACTGAGCTTCTATGCTAGCAATCACTATACTAACTACTTGCGTCGACATTAGTACAAAAATAGATAAAAATAACAAGAATTTAAACTAACTAACAATGTATTCAAAAATGTGAAAACTGATTATAAAATGCTTATGATGCATACTAAATGAGATACAAAAGATACAATAAAAGCACTAAATTAGGGAGAAAATATATGTCATTTGTAATACCATCACACCCCCAAACTTAATTTTTTACTTGTCCTCAAGTAAACAAAAATTAACGAAGTCACAAGCAAAAATGTCACCGCAATCATTATCCATACAACTTGAATTGTCTAAATTCCTAATGTACAAATTGTATTCATATGATAGAAGAATGCACCGACAATTTATAGAAATGAATGTTTAAGAACTGTAACTTCATAAATGTTAGTGACATGCATTGAATCCTAATTTTCCTTGAACCAATATTGCATTTATCATAATTATTTTTTTTTTCATTTTTCTTCCTTTTTCTCCTTTTTCTAATGACTGAGAGATGTCATTGCATTACTCACCTTTGTTCCTGGGCAGTAACGATGGGGTGCAACAAACCCCCAAGAGGTATGTAATTGCGCCAACACACACTCTTGCAGTGATAGCCTTTTACTAGATGATTTTTTTTTAAACCTGCAACGGAGTGTTCTCCCTTGAAAAGTCATAATGCACTCACATTAGAGTGTCTTTTATAATGTTGCTGTAGTGGGTCAATTAGTTCAAGATTCAAACATAAACACTAATCATTCATTGCTGAAACAATTTAAATCATTCATTCGAAAATAACATACTCATCATTCATTCATATTCATCCAATGTATACATCAACATCCAAACAATTCAAGAATTACGCATTAAGATAAAAATTGTAAGCACATTCAAGTTGGAATTTTGTGAATTTTCATTAACCAAAGAAAGAAATAAAATTTTAAATATGTGGGTGTAATTGTATTTCCATTTCAAATTATCTCTCCCCCCAAACTTAATGTCTGCATTGTCCCCAATGCACTGACAATATTATACAAAAATAATTGAAATGTAACTACAATGCAACTAATTTAACAAAAATGATGCAATGACAAAATAAAATGCAATGATAATAAAAATGCATTAAAACTAAAAAAAAAATTGTACCAAGTCACTCATCAGCAGCTGATGTAGTGGTTGCCTTTGCTTTCTTCTTTTTCTTCTTTGGGCGCTATCGATGCTGCTTTAAACACACTGAAGATTGCTTGGCCATTATTACGACGCATCACTAATTCTCCCTTAAACACGTTGATAAGTGTTCGTCCCGTTGCTAACAATGGCCTTCCCAAGATAATAGGTACCTCCTTATCAGCTTCACAATCTAGGATGATAAAACCAGCAGGGAACACCAACTTATCAATGCGAACAAGAACGTCTTTGATTTGTCCCTCCGATTATGCTAGAGATCTATCCGCTAATTGCAATGTCACCATAGTGGGCTTCATTGATTCGATTCCTAGTTTTCTAAAAGTAGACAAAGACATTAGATTAATGCTAGCTCCTAAATCACATAATGCTTACCTAAATAATGATCTCCAATAGAGCATGGAATTGTGAAATTTTCAGGGTCTTTCATCTTTGTTGGCAACTTGTTTGTGAGTATAGCGCTGCACCCCTCTGTGAGCGCAATCATCTCGATGTCAGATAGTTTTTTTTTCTTTGATAATACCTCCTTCATGTATTTCCCATAACTGGGTATCTGCACAAGAGCATCTATTAGAGGTATATTAAAATGCAATTGTTTCAAAGTAGAAATAAACTTATGGTATTCTTCATCATGAACTTTTTCTTTGAAACGTTATGGAAATGGCAATGTATGCTTGCAGTGGGGTGGTGTGGATGACTCTGTTGCTTCGACAGTGATGGTTGTGTCAACAACTTATCTAGACAAACTGTAGGCAGAGATGGTACTACAGTTAGTACTTCCACATTCTTTTGTGCTTGACTTTCTTTAATTATAATCTCTTCTTGCTGCTGTGAAGTGGATGCTTCAATATAGTCTTTATCGAAATTACTTAATTCTACCGTCTGTTTTTCACTTCTTAGTGTGATTGCTTTGCAATGCTCCTTCCCTCGTTACGTTGGATTTTTAGTATCACTAGGTAGAGTCCCTGGTGATCTAGTGCTGAGATTAGAAGCCAACTGTCCAAGTTGTGCTTCTAATACTCGTATTGAAGAAGAATTACCTTGCACTATTGCTTCGGTTCAGGTAATATGCTCGCGCATCATTGCTTCAAGAGCAGCCATAGGATCTTCCTTAGGTTGATTAAATTGTTGTTGATGTTGATGATGTTGTCCTTACATTTATGGTAAAACAGATGGTTGTGGTTGTAATCGCACTTGTGGTTGCATTTGACTATGTGACTGCATTGATTCGATACGAGAATTTACTTGTAAATTCTGATGGTAATTCTACGATTGGTTGTTGTTGTAACCTCCTTACCTATAACTTCGTTGGTTCGAAGAATTTCCATATTGAAATGTTGATATATTCTGATTTCCCCAAGGTTGTTGCGAAGGATTATTGTAAGAGTTACCAAATGAACCCCCTCAAATGTTGTTGACATAATATGCATTTTTTACATGCTGTGGGTAATCTTCATAGTTGTGATTGTCGTCGCAAATCTCATATGAAAATATCGGCGCATCCGTTTGCTGGGCCATTTGAATCGAAGCATGGTACTTATTCCATTCATGTTCTTAATGATGTTGGCCAAGGAAGATACTTGCGCTGACAACGCAGAAATAACATCTAATTCAAGAACTCTAGGGTTAGTTTTCACCTGTGTAGAACGAGAAATCAGATATTGGTAATTGTTTTGAGCTATCCTCTTCAGAATTCGAACCACTTCATCATATGTACAATCCAAAAATGGACCTTTTGCAGATGCATCGACAAGATTCCTTGTATGAGCATTCAAACCATTATAAAAGATTTCAATCTGAGTTTCTTGTTAAATCCCATTCATTGTGCAGCGTCGAAGCAATGCTTTGTAGTGCTCCCATGTTGTGTGTAAATTTCGTCATCGAGTTGATGATATGCAGTGATGTCATTTCGCAACCTTCCATTCATTGTCTGCAAATTAAATTTTAAGACAAACTATGTTGCTAAAGCATTCCAGGATGTAATAGATCCAGCCTGCAATCCTAAAAACTATGTTCGAGCTTTTCCCTGCAATGAATAAGGAAATAATTGCATTTTCAAAGCGTCATCAAAGACACCGTGTTGACTAAAGGATGCACAAATAAGTAAAAATGATTTCAAATGTTCTCGCGCGTCCTCATGTGAAAAACTTGAATACTGTCCATTAGAATTGAGCATTTGAAACATCACCTGTTTCAATTCAAAGTTACCAGCCTGAATTGCTGGTCGCATAACCCTTAGTTGTAAATCATCGAGTATAGGCACAAAAAAATCTCTTATTGGCCTATTTTGTATTTGCTCTTCTTGTGGACATGGTGGTAGTAAATCTTGTGGCAGCACTGGAGGAATGTTATCTTGTGGCAGCAATGGTGGTAGATTATTATTGTTGTTACCATCCATCTTCCTTTGTTCTTGCCTTCTCCTCCTAAGTGTTCTCTCAAGCTCTGGATCAAAGCTTACAATGTCCTTAGGATTTCTCCTTGTGGACATACACTACCTTCAAAATTAGAAAAGAACAATAAACAAATTAATAAAAGTTAAAAATTGAATAAGGAAAATTGATTGTAATAACAAAATTAAACATCGAACAAACGCCAATTTCCTTGACAACGATGCCATAACTTGATCGGTGTTTTTACGACACAATGATTGTGCAAGCGTACACACGTCGATCCAAGTATAGTTGATAGACAGCTCTATCAGATATCGATCCCACGAGGAAATGGTTTTCAATGTCTAAATGTCAGAGCAATCAATATTAAAAATCAGTATAATGCGAGTAAGAATGTCAATGTCATTATGTCAGATCTCCACACTAAATAACCATTACTGCCAATGCAATTAGAGTTATATATCAGAAGTTAAGAGTCAGTGTACTAAAAATAAACCAAATGTGTGAATGTTGAGTACTAGAAATTTAAATGCAAGAAATACAAAAAATGATCAAGTGTAAAGGGTGGAAATGGTTCACTGATTCTGCAAGTTGCAATGCTGGATGTGTCGACAAGGTAGAATATAGACGAATTGTCACAGCAATGAAGTCCCTTCAAGTTCTTACTCACAATAGCTTCCTACTTAATCCTGACTCAAATACACTACTCCACCTCTCAGTGCGAGCAATGATGTGTATTCGAGAACAAGTAACTAAAGCCTGTCCTAATCCCGAGTAGCTCTCGTCTAACCCACTCGTTAATCTAACCTGTCATCGTATCTCTCGATGTCGATGTACTGCAATATCACTTTTGTGTTTTAGAACGGTTAAATCTAAGAATAAGCGAATAAGCAATGTAAAGTAAGAATCAAAATTATATAATATTAAAAGATACTCTCGTATTCATTTAACATCAACAGAATCCATCATTGTTTTAGAAGAAATAAAGAGTACAACAAAATTTAGTATCTCTAGACTACTAGGTCTACTCTTTACTTGTTTCTCTTGCTCGGCATCAAGCACCTCTCGTCAGAAGCAGTTATAGACTTGGTTCATCAACTCCCCGATTCCAGCTCAAATCTTTGATTCACGAAGAATTTTTAGAATTTAATACCCTTATTCTTGATGATTCTTTTCCTCATTTTTTCGTCTATTTATAGCCTCTAAACATTTGTAGATTTCGTCCTTCATTCTTAGATTCAGATCTGGATTTTTGCAGCTATCAAAGCTAGTTAGAGTAGAGTTGTGCAGTCACGCAGATTACATGTTTTCTTTAGAGATCTGGAGGTTTTCGTTGTATTGTTAGACGCAATCTGATATTATAATTGCAGCGACATCTGTGATATTCCTGCGCTGGTGCTTCCAATGTAAATTCAGCTTAACTCTACTCATTTGAGGTTCAACTTTAATGCAGCAACATCTCTGGTCGCAATTCCAAGCTGGTCTTGTGGCTGCATTTTGTCAATGTTGATATTCTAAACTGAGCTTCTGTGCTAGCATCACTATACTAACTACTTGCATCGACATTAGTACAAAAATAGATAAAAATAACAAGAATTTAAACTAACTAACAAGGTATTCAAAAATGTGAAAACTGATTATAAAATGCTTATGATGCATGCTAAATGAGATATAAAAGAGATGATAAAAGCACTAAATTAAGGAGAAAATATATGTCATTTGTAATACCATCAATACCTTAGTTGAGAGAGAAGTGAGGGCATCAACTTCATGAATTTCGACTACTCATCTTCCTAAAGTTGCTCGATTTGTTGGCCATTGATAGTTGTTGCTAGCAATCCTCTCAATGATTTCATAAGTCTCATTATAAGACTTAGACAAAAGAGCATCATTCATAGAAGCATCTACCATCAACCTTGTGTGTGCGTTGAGACTATTGTAAAATGTCTCCAATTAGATGCAATGTGGAATCCCAAGATAAGGATACTTACAAAGTAACTCCTTGAATCTTTCCCACACCTCATACAAGGAATCGTCATCCAATTGTTGGAAAGTGGTAATCTCGTTTCGCAACTTAGCATTTTTGCTAGGTGGAAAATACTTAACCAAAAATTTTTCTGCTAATTCTTGCAAAGTAGAAATTGAACTTGATGGCAACAAATTAAGCCATGCTCATGCTCGATCTCACAACGAGTATGGAAATAATTTCAACATCAATACATCTTCAATCACACTGACAATTTTGAACGAATCACTCACTTCCATGAACAATCGAGGGTGAAGTTGTGGATCTTTAATGCGCATTCCACTGAACTGACTTACCGTTTGAAGAGTTTGAAACATCACTGACTTCAATTCAAATTGGGGTGCCTCGATAACCATCCTCCTAATTCCCAGATTTAACTCATTAAAAAGAGGCACAGCATATTGCCTAATGGCACAATGCCTACCATCAAAAATAAGGATGGGATTATGCACATGATTGGTTCCATTACCTTGTCCATTATTTTGATTTCTATGGGCCATCTCGGCTTGTCTCTAGGCTAATCTTTCACGTCTTCTCTGTCTAAATGTTCTCTTAATTTCAAGGTCTACAGGGAGTAAAATGATGATTCAATCTATGCTCATAAACACTTGAAAAGAAAATCACATGAATAAAAAGAATAATTTAGTAAAGTTAGAAATAAAATAAAAACCCAATTGTAAGAGATAATTCCACAAGAATTATTAAAACAACAGTCCCTAGAAACGGTGCCAAAAACTTGTAACGGTAGGTTTGTACAAGTGTTCACAGTCTTTATCAAGTAATAAGTAATAAAAGAGTTATCGTCTCCACAAGGATTATATATTTTAATCAATGTTTTGCAGAATTAAAGTTTCACAAGTTGGTGATAAAAACATAATAATTTGAGTGTTGGTGATTAAACTAAATTAATTTAACTATATGCAAAATGATCTCTAATGCAATTTAATCTAAGTATGAAATTATCTAAAATGTGTGAATGAAGTTAGTAGCAAAAACGTAGACTTCAACAATCAATAACATGAATAGGCTAGGATAATTACATCAATCAACTTAATTCATTTTTATCATGCTTAATAGTATTCGAAAAACATTTCATGGCAACTCGATCTTTCATGAGTTTGAAACCAAATTATGTCCTTTCGAAATCTTTTACATAGTGAAACATGTATTTTACTGATCATATTAAACTAAGGGTTTCTTAGTATTCATGTGAAGTAACAGAGACGTGTTAGGTTTGAAACAATTTAATCACATAAATCTAAAAACTATGCAATATAATATAGCTCATTAAAATTATTATGAACCTTCAATTTAGTCGGGTTAAGATCTAAATTAAGCATGCACTCTTCAATTATTGCGTCCATTAGTCGTTGTCTAGTTAGGATTGTTTAGCTAATTCTAATGCATCCAATCACGTTTGAGTGAAATACGTACTTGATAACTGAAGCACAAACACTGAAAACATGATTTAAACAAATCTTATTGAATTAATGCAATCATCCTAGCTAAATAGCTTTAAACTACCATTGTTGATGAAAAGATCACAAAGCACATTGAAAACATGATTAAATTAAAGTAACAAAGTAGGGACAAAAGAAACTCTATCAAAGCAACAATCTTGCGAATTCCGCTTGAAGATGTCTTCCTCTTATCCTTATGTTGATCCTTTGTTAATGGCTCTTTAAGGTGGTCGACCAAGAGATGATCTCCTCAAGACTTTGCTGTCTAAGAACTAGAGGGAAAATGAGATGATGGACGTGGGAAAAGAAGAGAGCTAGATAGAATGAGAGAATGAAGAATGTTTGTGAATGAAGGGATGATTTGAGAAGTGAGAATGGTTTGGTATTTATAAGTGAAGTTGGTAGCTAATTTTACTAAAGATAGCATCACATATCCCTTGATTTTCTCCCTCCTATGGTTGGCCATGATGTGTGGGAGGGAAGGTGGTTTTAGTTGCATGATTCAAGCATAAAATCATGCTTGAATCATGCAAGGAGTGGATGATTTCTCAAGTAAATCTTGTGTTCCGATTTCAATTATTCTTCCAAGTGTAGGGACCTCTAAATAATTGTCCTAAACTTTATTTTCAGCTACAAATTGGGCTTCTCTCCTCTTGGATTGGACGATTCCATGACCTATTAAGCCTGCAAAGTGATCCAACATGTATCATCTTTTTTATTGCGTCAAGGTGACAATTAAATGACCCAATTTTATATGGTTTTATCGTCCAATACATGAGAAAATAGCTCATGTCCATGCACATTATAATAATCTCACTTATTAAATCAACTTTGTGGCCTTACTACATAATTAAAATTAACACATTAATAAATAACATGAAATAATTTAATTTATGCACAAAAATCATATGATAAAGCACAAATTTGCATATTTATTAAATTCATATCCATTATTAACATTTTAAGTAAAAAGGTGGTAAAAATCACTAGAAAAATATTATATAATTTCGAGTTTACAACATCCCAATAAGCCCGTTGTCAAAAACTTGGACTTGTAATATGTTAACTCCCAAAATGCTCTCGTTTAAGCTCGTTAGTGTAATCTATAAAATCTCAAGATAAGGCTTGGGAGTTTCAGCCTTAAAAGAAAGAGATCGTTAGAGTTTTGGCGTACATGAGTTCATCAGATGAATATCGGTAAGGGGTTCGCAAGAGAATTAGCGAAGTTGAATACACGAAGAGGCGAGGCAAATAGGGTTCGCCAAGTTTAAGACATTTTACGATCACTGACTTACTGCTAACAATCAGTCAGATCATTTAAGCATTCTCATTCACATATTAAGTCATACTATTAAACACATATATTAACACAAATTATGTTATACACGTCATACACAAGTGTTACAATCAATCAAGGATCACTTTCGTACAATTTAAAAACTTTTAGAAGAAAATAGATATCACTCACAAGACAGGGGCACACGACCGTGTATCTCAACCACACACCCGTATATCCTCATACACATGCCCATGTTCTTGGCTGTGTACCAAGCCGTGTTAACGTTTAAAAAATAGCCACACGCTCGTGTCACAGACCATGTGACAGGCCATGTTCCTAAACTAACTTGCACCACACGCTTGTGTGTGGGATCGTGTGCTAAACTGTGTTTCTATATGAAATTGGGCCACACAGTCGTGTCTCAACCCGTGTGACATGTACTACACCTTAAGATGGCACACGGCCATGTGACAGCCCGTGTGTACCTAAATTACTTTCTAAACAAGGTAATTTCTTAACCTACTTATTCCACAAGATGCACTACCAATGAGGCAAATTTCCTAAGGTTCAAAAGACATTCTAAGCATCACAACAAATCCAATTCACCTTATTTATACTTAACCGAAAGCTTTTTTTTCAAGGAACATTCCTAATACATTACCTATATGGATAAGCTACCTAAAATTTCTCATTATGTGCCAAAATTCCAACATCATTAACCACATGTTCTTCTACCTATTTTAATACCCCTTTGGAATAAACATATTAAAATACAACTCAACCAAACTCACTACTCATTCATAAATAAATGATTTATCATATAAGGACATACCTATTTCATAACATCTCGTTATATTCTAAATATTTACAAAGCATCAAGATTAACTAAGTTATTATATCATTCACAACTTTTCATTACCTAAATACTTCTAGACATAAAATTTTTCCTAGGTACATGCCAAAATATCAAAAGGGGACTTCACCGAATTTTAGTACGGGATTTCTTGTAAGACGCTGAGTCCAAATCTACTAGATATTAAACCTGAAATCATGATAAGATACTTTACATTAGGAAAGTTTCCATTTCTTTAATGATCATATACCAAAGCACCAAACAATTGAATTTATTCAATAATCACTATCATGAAATTCAAAGTATAACACTTCCTTTCAAATTAAACAATCTTTGTACTTATGTCTACATTTAAAGATACTTTTTATTCAATAGAACTTATCCACCATTTTGGCTCCATGATTCATCGATTCATACCAAAAGATTTCATCAAATCTTGCTATATATTTTCGTCAATTCATGGCACTCGGTGCCTAGCGGATAAACCTGAATAAATGAGCTCAGCTCTAGTTGGATTAACCAACGGTTTTGCGCCCAGCGCTAGTCGGATAAACCGATGATTCTAGCACCCAGTGCCTAGCGGATAAATAGCAAAAGTAAGGCCAGCTCTAATTGGATTAACTAACAAATATCCGTCAAATCCTACACCTAGTGCCTAGCAAAAAAACCGCAGAAGTGAGCCCTACTCTAGTTGGATTAACCAATAAATGTCCGTTAAATCCTGACACCCAATGCCTAGTTGATAAACAGCAAAAGTGAGCTCAACTCTAGTTGGATTAACCAATAAATATCTGTCAAATCCTAGCACCCAATGCCTAGCAGATAAACCACAAAAGTGAGCTTAGCTCTAGTTGGATTAAGCAACAAATATCCGTCAAATCTTGGTACTCAGTGCCTAGCGAATAAACCACAATTGTGTGCCCAGCACTAGTTAGTTAAACTGACAAATTAAAACAAATATTCATTTTCACCATTTCCTTATTCCTTAATTGATATGAGCATTTAAATTACATTTATATATGTATAACAATTTCCATGCATCAAGAATTAAGAAAACAATTAAAAGAATTTAACATTTAATCTATAATTAAATAAGATAATAAGTTCGAGACTACGAACTTACCATAATTACGCTAGATAACAATTATTCAGTAGCATTCTCCTTTCCACAATTAGCAACGAAATCTCTTGTTCCTTGCTTCAGAAATATTAACTCAATTTAATCAATACTCAATAATCATAACTTCGTATTTAATTATAAACTATTGACATTCACTCAACTTAGTCTTTACCACCAAATAAAACTAATTATTTCTATGCTCATAAGAAATTTCTTCCACCCACCGTATGAAAAAAAAATAATATATATATATATATATATGTATATGCATATACATATATAGATATATCTATATATATTGGAAAAAATTTTAATGTTTGAAGGACTCACCATGTTCACATTTGAATGTGTTTTGGATGTTTTCTATGGATTGGTAAAGCTATATGTTAAATATGCTTGATTTGTTAAGTGAGTTCTTATGAAATTAAGGGTTAAGATTTATTTATGAAAATGGAAAGAAAATTAAAGACTATATTGTGGAATTTTGGCATTTTATGGACTGTTTATATTTGCATGTGTCTATGCTAAAATTAATTGGGAAGAAAAGGGTAAATTTTACTTAGCATTTTGTTAATTTGGGAGATAGAATTGTATGCAGTTAATTATTAGGAATGGAGTTCTTAGAATTAAAATGCCATTGTATTTAGTGATGAAATTCTAAAGTTTAATATAATTGGAAGGAGATTGCATTAAATATACTAAAAAAATGTCACAAGTGAAAATTTACGGAGACAAAATTCATGTACCTCCTTCACCTCTCCATATTATGACTTCCCCATGGCCTTTTCCTATCTAGGGCATGGATGTCATTGGACCAATCTTGTTAAAAGCTTCTAATAAGCATAGATTCATTTTTGTGATCATCGATTACTTTGCTAAGTGGGTGGAAGCTACTTCTTACACTAATGTCACGAGATCAACGGTCAGCAAGTTCTTGAAGAAAAAAATTATATGTCGGTATAAAATGCCAGAGAAGATTATATCTAACAATGCTTTGAACCTGAACAATAGCACAATAGCAGAAGTCTACAGCCAGTTCAAGATCAAGAACCATAATTCAGCACCGTATCACCTGAAAATGAACGGAGTTGTAGAGACAGCTAATAAAAACATCAAGAAAATTGTAGGGAAAATGACAAAGACTTACAAAGATTGGCACGAGAAGCTACCTCTTACCCTTTACGCTTATCGAACGTCTGTGAGAACTTCTACTGGGGCAACACCTTTCTCATTAGTATTTGGAATGAAGGCAGTCTTACCCATTGAAGTCAAGATTCCTTCCCTCTAAGTCTTATCAGAAGTAAAGTTAGGTGAGATTGAGTGGATCCAATGAAGATATGAGCAGCTAAACCTAATTGATGAAAAGAGGCTGAGAACTATCCAACATGGCCAGATGTAGCAGAAATGGATGATGCGAGCTTATGATAAAAAAGTTCGCCCTAGAGAATTCCATGAGGAAGATCTAGTTTTAAAAAAGATCCTTTCTATGCAAAGAGACTTCCAGGGCAAATGGATGCCAAATTGGGAAGGCCCATATGTTGTAAAGAAAGCCTTCTCTGGAGGAGATTTAATCTTAGATGAGATGGATTGCAGGAATTTGTCAAACCCGGTGAAGTCAAATTCAGTGAAGAAATACTTCGCTTAAAAAAAAAGAGGGGCCGAGATGAAAACTCACAAAGGGCATCTCAAAGCCTAAAGAGATTTGAGTCGAAAACTCGAAAAGGTGACTCAGATTTGGATCAAGGATTGGGCATGAAATGAGCTTCTTTCTTAGAAGTAACAAGATGGAGAGATATTGCATCTTGGGCATTGACAGAGTGCAACAGCTTTCATGGGTACACATCAGGCTCAAAGTGGTCCTCATCAAGTTTGCTTGAAGAAGTTTATACGTTGATATATAGGGCATCCCATTTTATTTCTTTTTGCTCACTATTATGCATTTGACTAACATTAGCTATTTTGGCTGATGTTTTAATTAATATTTGATGTTTTCTCATTTATTTCCATTCAAGCGTTATTGCCAATAAATTAAATTTTATCCATTTTCGTAATTCTGCTCAGAGCATTCTTTGCATTGAAATGACGGTTAATGAACTTGATGATATAAGGTATAAAAAGATTTTTGCATATTACTTTGGGAAATTCTAAATAGTACAGGGACCTGAAATAAGACCATTAGTCGAAAATAACTGAATCTGAGGGTTGAAGGGATCCTGAAACGAATAAATTCAGCTTATGATTACCTCTTCGAATTTCGTATCAAAAACACCAAACTTTAAGGAAAGGCATGGTGACACATCAATGTTAGAACTTAGGCAAAAGACGATCAGTGACAACCTAAGGACTAAAACAATAAAAACCATTTTAAATATGACATATTTGCATGCATATCAGCATTATTCATGTGCATTTATATAAGAGCATTTGATTCATTCAAATCATGGCATCCAAGTTACATGGCCTAGATAGAAGCCCATAAAACAGGTTTTACAGGTCATATCCTCAAAGAATGGCGACAGAAGCAAATCCTATACCCCTAAAGTTGTAACGAGGCAGATTAAAACTCACAGTAGTAGACCTCAATCTTCACTGAAGTTGCAAAGAAATGGAGTGAAGCTACGAAGGTGAATCCTTATCTCTCTGAAGTTGCAATAGAGTAGGATAAAGCTATAAGAACAAATCCTATACCCCTAAAATTGTAAAGAGGCAGATTAAAGTAAGAAACCTCAATCTCCCTAAAGTTGTAATAAAATGGAACGAAGTCACCACATCTAATCTCTTACCCCGACCATAAGGCAGATTGAAGACCATCCAATCTTTTACCCTAATCAGAGGGTAGATTAAAGATCATTCAATCTTTTACCCTGACCATGGGACAGATTGAAGCAATCCAATCTTTTACCCCTAAAGCTATAGAAGGGAAAATTAAAGCTACAGAAGCAAATATTATACCCCTAAAGTTGTAGAGGGGTAGATTAAAACTCACAGTAATAGACCTTAATCTTCACTGAAGTTGCAGAGGAATAGAGTGAAACTACGAAGGTGAATCCTTATCTCTTTGAAGTTGCAGTAGAGTAGGATGAAGCTACAAGAACAAATCCTATACCCCTAAAGTTGCAGTGGGTCGGATTAAAGTCATGAAAGCAAATCTTTATCTCCTTAAGGCTGTAGTGGAGCAAGATGAAACTACAACATCAAATCCTATATCCAGTAGGTTGGATGGAGACTACATTAGCAAATCCTATCTCCCTAAAGATGGAGTAGAGCAAGATAAGGCTTCAACATTAAATCTTATTTTCTTGAGGTTGCAGTGAAGCAAATAAGGTAGAATGGAGCAGTTAATAAAGTGAAAGGATGGGTGGCTTAAGATAAGAAACATCAAAAGACGAAATTCAGTAGCACCAGACGAAACTGGTCTTCTTTTTCTTTGCTCCATTCCTGTTACACGACAACGAGCAAAGAGGGACAGTTGTATAAGCCCAATTTTGTCCGAGCCAAATCGAAGCCCAATGTCAATTTTATTAAGCCCAATTTTGTTTTATTTTTTTATTATTTTATAAATATAAATAAATAAAAATGAAAACTAAACCAAAATTAACAAGCCCCTTTACAAAACCTAATTTTATTTATTTTATATTTTTATTTTATTTATTTATCATTTTATAAATGTAAGTAAATAAATAAATATAAAATAAAATAAACAAAAAAACAAAGTCTAAACCCATTTGCAAAGGCCCAATTTCGTTTTAATTTATTTATTTATTTTTATTTTTATTTTTATAAATATAAATAAATACAAATGAAAAATAAATAAATAATAAAATTAAACAAATACATATACCCAACTCCAAAAATCCCCATATACAAATTAAAACTCAAACCAAAACCATACACAATTAAAATACAAGCCCAAAAATAAAAAAACTTAAAAGCCCAAAAAGCCCAAAACATTAACTTAAACGCAAAAAAAGCCCTAGCACCCTTTTCTGCCGCCGCTGTCAACGCACGCCACCACCACTTCCGTCGTCAATTTTTTCGAATCACGATCTCCATGATTCTCACGACCATCAAGCCAAAAATCTGGAAAATTGATTGTAAAATGTGTTATAAATACACAACAATGTACACAAAATAAAAGGAGATTTGGTACGAAAAAACACTAAAAATCAATAAAAAATTGACAGCATATTTTCAATAACCAAAGTATTTGTATAGATCTAGCATCAAGCAAGGTACCTTTTGTTTTTTTCTACATATTTTCGATACTAACTATTTTTTCGAAAATATTAACAAAAATATAAGGTTAAAAGTTAAGGTTTTGGGCACATTTTCGCACCAATCTCCTTGCCTCGCCTCCTTGATTGTCTATTGGAGGAGTCGTAGGAGGTACGGATTTAAAACTCATGGTCGACCATGAAAAAAGAAAGGAGAGGTTTTGTTTTTGATTTTATGGAGAGAAAAATGAAAAAAATTTGGGTTTTTGAAGAAATAAGAATGAAAATGATATTTTAAAAAAAAGGGCGTTTATAAAGGCCATGAAAATGGCACTGTTCGGGTATAAAGAGTTCCTGCTTTTTTTTTTAAATTGGGCAAATTTTCCACTGAGTCCTTCCTTTTTTTAAATCGTTTCAATCATGTCCTTTTGTCTCAATTTTTGTTATTTTTAATTCGACCCTATAATTCCATTTAATTTTCAATTTGGTTCTTGACCCATAAGTGTTTCGGAACTGTCAGGTGTCAGGGTTTTTAGGTTTATTATCCACGAAGCTCCTTCTTTATTTTAAAATTATGTTGTGACCCCCAAATTATCTAAAAATTCAATTTGATCCTCAAACTTTCCAAAAATTCCAATTTGACCCTTAAACTTTTCAAAAACTTGAATTTGGCCCTCGAACTTTCCAAAATTTTTAATTAGACCCCAAACTTTCCAATAATTCTAATTTGATGCTTGAACTTTCTAAAAATTCAAATTTGACCCTCGAACTTTCCAAAAATTCAAAATTTGACCCAATTTTATTTTTTTTTTAAATTTTTTATCCTATATGTATATATTACATGCTTTTTTTCCCTCTTTTTTATCTCTTTTTTTGATTAAATCTCTTTTACATGCATATGTATATTATTTTATTCGTTTGTATTTATTTATTCATTTATTCGGTTATTTATCTACTTAATTTATTATTTTATTGTATTTTATGTATATATTGTTTTTATTATTTATACTTGTAAATCATGTGCATATTTTTGCATAACATGATAATTTAATTTTTTTTTAAATACTGAAATTGTTTTAATAAGTCAAGGCAATGTCATTTGTCTCGAGAATTTGAAAAATCATGTCCTAACTCACTAGGTGTGGTTTTTTTTCTTTGAACCAGGATAATTGAATATCCTTTTAAAATTTAAATACGAGATTTTTTTTGAAAAGCTCGTCATTTTCGAATATTCGAATTGTTATATCCTAACTTACTGGATCTGACTTTTTCTCGATTAATTCGAAATAAAGATTTCTTTTCGGAAACAAAATTTGTTTTAAAAATAAAATAAATATGACATTCACGCATTTAAAGATCACGATTTAAATTTTTCTTGACTTTTAATTCTCAACAAATAAGATTTTGAATAATCGATTAGGTACCAATTTTGAGTGTGTAAGGGTGCTAATATTTCCTTTTCGTAACCGACTCCTGAACTCGTTTCATGATTTCAAAGACCAAAGTTATTTTAATGATTTTTTTAAATTATTATCGAAAGGTGACCCAATTACACCTGTTTTAAAAAATTATTGGTGGCGATTCTATTTTCATTTTTCAAAGTAGAAATTGAGATTTTTTTTTCAAAAAATAGTTTCGACAATTACATATTTATTATTTTATTTATGTAAATAAAGGAGTTATTAATAAAAATATGAATAAAAAATAAAATAACTTGGAAATAACATGTTCATTAATTAATTTTTTTAAAAGAAAAGAAAAAAAGGTTTCAAACATGAAAAAAAATAAAAACAAATAATTACTAAGGAGAATTGAACCAAGCCAAAGACATATAAAATAAAAGTATTTTCATTATAAACTCTTTTCAAAATTGTGTTTTATTGTAATACATAATAAAATATCCGCTAAATAACAATATTTTCTAACAACTATCAAAATAATCAACTATTTACTTAAATTTTTAATTAAAAACAAAATTTTGTAACCAAATACTTAGTCTTATTGAAAACCCAAATTTGTAAAATTTCTTAAAATATTGTTAATTAAATTTTTAAAATCATTTTTTTTTAAATTGGCATATAAAATTTTTAAAGTTTGATTTCATTAGGGTTTTGAGTAAATAGTTTATGGTTTTTATAGTTGTTAGAGAATATTGTTATTTGTGAAATATTTTGTTATTTAGGATATATTTTGTTATGTGTCATACACAGAGATTATGAACTGATGATATGGCATTTATTCTCCGAACATGTATTTTTTATATTCTATAAAAAATTTATCAACCTCTTAATTTTATTTGTGAAATCTAAAAATTTTTGTTGTGGTGTACCAGATATTACTTATTTTAGATTTTGTTTTAAAAATTTTGTTAGTGTTAGATCAGAAATGTTATGCAAAGTTTGTAATATAAGTTGTTTTTTTCGTTAACAGTGAAATGCTTCAATTTATAATTTGATTTAATTTTTTATTGAAATTGAATTAGAGGTGTTGTTGAATTTTTTTAATATTGAGATTGAATTTAAAAATGAAAAACATAAAGATAATATTTTGATTTTTAGATTTAAAAATAATATTTTATGAAGATGATGACGAATGAGAAACTCAATTTTTTTTTATTATTTTTGTAAATTCTTGAAATGATATATATTTAAGCACATAATCTTTTGAACACTGGTAAAATTATTATGTTGTAGGTTTAGAGTTTGAATTTGATTCAAAATAACTTCATTTCCCTTCAAATATATATAAACTTAAGGACTAATGGGAGAGGAGGGGTCTAAGTTTAAAGACGAAATTCATATTTAATCCTTTTAAAAATATAAAAATGTCATTTTTAATTATAATTAGAGGTTAACACTTATAATTAACATGTGTTTTGTTAGGGGTATTCAATCGGTTAATTAAATTGAACTAGTATTAATCAAATTAATTGAATCAAACTATTTCGGTTAACTCGGTTAAAAATATAAAAATAAATCGGTAATGTTCATTTAACTGAATTAATTAAAATTAACCGAATTGGTAATATAAAATATTGGTTTTTTGAAAGTTCGATTAATTCGGTTGATTACTCGATTTCGAATCAAATTAACTAATAATCAAACTTTCAAAAAATTATTAACTGACCTCTGACTGAATTAGATTAGTTAACCGATCGATTAATCGAATTAATTCAGTTTAATAGATTAATTTAATTTTAACCGAAATTTAAACATCTAAACACTTTATTTAGTTACCAAAATTAAGAAAACAAATAATTAAAATATAATATTTAAATAATATTAATAATTATTACATAATTTTTGAAAATCAAATCACCAAAACGTAATTTAAATAAAATTTATCCTTGTTTCATCGGTTGTTGAAATGTTATTTGATGGTAGTTTAACGATGTCAACCGACTGGGAAATGAAAATGAAGATTGGGTAGTGAAAAAATCATCTGGTACCAAATTTTATATCAAGGCTATTGCACATTTTCTTCCCTGCCAAGGTTCAACCTTGTCCAAGTCAATTTCATCCCCAACCCAAATATGGCATCTCCAATCTGCTTCTACCTTCTCCTCCTCTCCCTCCTCTCTCAAACCCCTCTCTCCTTTTCCACTACCCACCCACCAATCGATCACGGCCGTCCGTTGGTCACCTCAATCGCTGATGTGCACGATCTGCTGCCAAAGTACGGCCTTCCTAAGGGTATCGTTCCCAACAACGTCAAGTCTTACACCCTTTCATCCACCGGAGACTTCACCATAGAGTTGGAAAGCACCTGCTATGTTCAGTTTGATGACCTTGTTTACTATGACAAAACCATCAGTGGGAAGCTAAGTTACGGGGCTGTGCACGCTGTGTCTGGGATTCAAGCTAAGAAGCTCTTCTTATGGTTGCCTGTTACTGGGATTGAGGTTAATGGTAAATCTGGTATGGTTCAGTTCTTCGTTGGAGCTTTTTCGAAGGAGTTTCCTGCTATACAGTTTGAAGATATTCCAGTTTGTAAGAGTAAGGCTGTTCCGAGGGCTGACCTGTTTGCTTCTATGTGAATTCGAGTACTATTACCCTTCCCTTTCTTTAACCTTCTGAATCTCATGTTTTTTTGTTTTCATTATTCTTTGCCAAGATACATACTTGTAGAATTGAGATTTGGGTAGCATAGGACGATGCATATGTTGATGTTATTAAGATCAAAGATGGTTAAATCCCATCATTGTTTCAAGTTTGACTGCAAAGGCTGTTCCTCTGTACATCTGAAAGATCAATATACCCTTTTCCTGGTCCCTCACGGTGATTCAGCGAAAATCATTGAGTCATTTTATTTATGGGCTAACCCTATTTATGAGAAAATTTAAGCAGTGTTTTTATCGTCTCTTCAACTGATATAATGTTTGTTTCTGGTAGCAATTCTCCCATGGATCGGATTTCATTTTGCCCTCTAGTAAAATAGTCCTTGTACATTGATCAAACCGGTCCTTTTGTTAAAATATTATTTAGTTTTACTTTAAAAGTTGGCCCCTATAGGTCAGCAGAAATCACACGTGGCATGCTAGTTTTAACAATATAAATGGATGGAATTATTAACAGAAAGGGACTAGTTTGCTCTTTGATCCAATGTTTAGGGACTAACTTGCTCATTTTTTTAGTAAAAGGGGAAAAATGCAATTTGACTCTTAAGGGTCTTCACGGTTCCTTTACCGGAATTGTCCCTGTTAGTGCACCTTTATGGTCACATGTGCCATTTGGTGTCTCACTATTATATTCACAGTTCACAAGCTCTTGAGAAATGTTAATGGCTTTCCTCTTGAGCTACCTATGTTGAACTTTTGCAAATACAGCATGACTGGTTTACGGGAATTTAATCGAGTTCAGCATTTGATTATGGTTATATGCTATTCTTTGTGAACTAAAGCTTTCTTTCTCCTTTTTCCATTTTTGCAGGACTGGTTCCTTGTTCCCATTTAAGACTTCATGCCCCCATTTATGACTTCTTGTTAGCTCAACAATTTCTTTGAAAGTCCCTTACTATATTTGTGGTACATAAACTTGTATGTTTGTTTCCATCAAACTAAATGATTGATCAGACAAGCATGAAATTTGTCTTGTATATGTAAGATTTTCCATCATTTGTGTAAGGATGAAGGGAAATTACTGTGTTAATATATTCTGCTTCATATATAGTCTCAGCCATACTGCCCCTTCCCATGGTCCTGAATTTAGTGAAATGGAAAGAAAGAAAAAGTTCTCCATAAGTAGCTCCAATCCAATTCATGTTCGGTCAAAGAAAAATAATAAAACATGGCATGTTGAATGTAATTTACCATGCTTAACTGTCTGAGATTTTGTCCAAATAACTTGTCTGTCATGTACATTTTTCCAGAAAAATTAGAAGCTTTTCCAAGACATTCATCGTTCCGAACAAAGCTATATGAATGGCTTGAAACTTCTGAAAAGTTGCAAGCTTAGAGGTGCATGTAAACATCTTTGGGGAACCAAACAGGTAAGGTATTTGTTTTGGCTTTGGCTTGCATTATTGGTATGTGCAAATACATGAATGAACATCAGCAATCGTGCTTTTCAAGTTGTACTCAACTTCCTATAAATGAGTGTATAAACAATTCTTAGCACAAAAGTCCTAACGGGTCCAACATTGATCCTCCGTGAAGCATGTCGTTTACTTACAATTTGGTTAGTAAGATCCTTTTGGACCACAGTGCCAAATTGAAGCACTTTAGGTTGAACTGATTGAATCGGGGATCGATGGTTCAACCTGCAGCATATAACTGGGAATATATTTGGAACATCGATGCTAGGATGGATGATGGTTGCAATCAAAATGGTGTTCTTGTTCAGTTTTCTGGTTTTTTTTGCTGGTATGTATTCTTAATTGCTTGGAAGATTTTGTTAAATATTTGTAAGATCCTCTTCCATAAAACTCCTTTTGCTCTCTTTTGCCTTTATAATGTTCTTTGTGGCCCTTTAATTAAAAGGAATCGAATGTCTGTCCCTAAATTTTGTCAACAAAATTTTTGTGGTGAAGGCTTTGAACACGGCCACCGCTTCTGCAAGGCCAGAATGGGAACAAGTTATCGTTGGTGCCTCAGGCTTTTTCTCTACTTCTACTATTCCATCTTTGAGAAGGGATCTGAAAATCATTAAAAAAAATCTGATTTGTCATTTTTTTATCTGAAAAGGATAAAGATGACATAGAATCACAATTTTATACAATTTTTTTAGACAGGGTCGCTCCCCGAATGTAAAAACTTGAAAAGAGTGAGTTCAACTACTAAGCAAGTAACTGACATTTCTATTTGTTGGGTTAAGCAAGCACAAAAACATTTAGGAAAATAATTAATTCAAATCATATTCCATGTTAATACTATAATAAAAACAAATAAATAATTTCAAAACATACAAATAAAGAAAAATCAACTCCCATTTTATGAGCTATGGTCACTCTTAACCTTGGCGGAAATTGTTAAAAACCACAATTAACCCTAACGATAATAGGTTAAAAATTACTATTCTAAATCAATGACATGATTAAAACCGATTTTTAATTACAAAATTCATATCGACGTGGCCAACATTTAACTCTTATTAACAGGGTTGGACCATAGCATATCATGAGCAAATTTAAACCATGAAAATTGGATTACATGTAATAACTTAAATGCATACAAAACATATTGAATTCATAAAAGCATGATTTGATAGCATACTTTCTCAAAATATTTTTTATATATCAAAATATAATTAAATAGCATAAATATACCAAAAGCATGACCCAATAACATATTTCTCAAAAATAATCATATGATACAATTTAAGTATAAAAAATATAATATCCAAATCATTTAAATATATTTAGCAAATTGAATTCAACAAGTGGCTCCAGTGGAAAAGAGGATGTTGTTCATCTTAGGGGTCTCGAGTTCGAGCGCCTGTGTGTGCAAGGTGTGTGTGCGTTGTCAAAGAGTTAAGAAAGTATGAACAGATATCACCATGTAATCACATCAGTATATTCAAAATATATATATATTTAGCAAATTTTAACACTATACTAACAAACTTAATCCAATTTTCATACAACATGTAAAAAATATATATATATATATATTACATAAATAACATAGATCATTTAAGGTTTACTTTTTAGGAATTAAACACAAAGAATGCCAAGCCACTTACCTAGACTATTGAATTGACACGAGAGACAATTTACACAAATCACTTAGTAATCTAAAATTTAAGAATGAAACATGAAAGTTGGAATTCGATCAATAAATTAGAAGCTTAAAAGGTATGGATTTATGTGGTAATCCTAAGTCAATTCGATTATGTGGCAACTTCCTTCTCAAACTTAGACGCACAACAATTGTAAAATTTAATAAAACTATCTTTTCGTAATAAGAAACTATTTAATAGAAATATAATAATTAATTATACACTGAAAAGATAATTTCAAAATCGAATAGGATTCTTGATTAACAAAATTACATTTTTAAATAAGATTCTTATGTTTATTTTGTAGGCTTTCACCTCAAAAGTAAATCAAGTTAATAAAATAAATACACATACACATGAAATATCAATAAATTTATAAAACTAAATTTAGTATGATTTTCAACAAAATGACATGTATTTGAATTAAAAATATTTTAAAAATAATAAAAACTAAAATTTCAATATTCTAAAACTTCATGTTAATTTTACTTACTTGAAGATATTTAAACTCACGATTCATTAAGTATTTTGCCAGTTCAAGAACAAAGATTTAAAAGATTAGATGTGGTACTAAAACTAAAAGACTTGTTTGTCAAAATTAGGTTTTAAAAGTCAAAACATCTTTTGACAATGCACACAAGTACTTGAATTTGATTCTTCTAAAATAAATAACATTCTATTTATCACTGAAATCACTCGTTGAATTCACCTAAATATGGACTTCTAGTGTGTCAAGTAAGTTACTTGAAACTATTAAAATCCACACATCAAAAACTTTAAAAAATTATATTCCCCTAAATTACTCAAGCAAAATGAACTTCATACATATCGTTAGAAAAAAAATCTCTTTTCTATTAAAAAACTAAAATCTACATATTAAAAGTTGCACTTGATAACTTATTTGGCAATAGCCACATAATTAATTTTGGGCATATAAATAAAATGTCCCATTTAAATTCATGGGATTTATACTTGTAAATTGATTTCCTCATGTATAAATATGTTTGTAATATAAAATGCATTCATTTATTCACATCGTGGATGTGATAAAATCTAGTTTAATTAAAAGTTTTGATTGATTTTGTTATTTTTGTCATCTTTTAATCATGTGATTGGGATTCGATCCTTACTCATGAGAATTGAATACATTTCATGATCAATCATTTATTTTTCAGAGCACTCATGTCGATTGGATTAGTCACTGTTGTTGGCAATAAATACCTTGATTATAACTTATAAAATCTTGGCGATGTGTATATTAAGAATTTTCTCTTTCAAATACTTTTTTCAAATCTTAGGGAGCCTTCTCCCATCTCGTTATCATATATTCCTATTCAAATCCAAAAATTAACATTAATTTTCATTTATCCTCCCAATCTCTTATGTTTTTCCTTTTTTTCTCTATTATGTAAGATTGACACAAAATTTGGCTTGCTCATCACATTTTTTAAGTCATGCACATGATGATCCCTAACGCCTTTGCTGATAAGTATTTCTTCCTGCACTAACTTTTGTGATATTACATCTTCTCATACATCAATTCCACCTCTTTCTATTACCATGTTCACAAAGTAATATATTCAAACTGTTGGGGATCGACTCGATTAAGTAACGAACAAGTAAAATATAGCGGAGTAAATTAAGAAATTGAACACACAAATTTAACATGGAAAAATCCCTCCGAAGAAGATAAAAAATCACGGGCAAAAATAATTTACTATAATGGCAAAAGAATGAAGAGTACAAAAAATGGAGATAAAATTAAACCCCGAAAATCGAAAACAAAGAACCCTCAAAACGTAAACACTAAATTCTCCAAAAGTGTTAGGAGTTCTAAACTCTAATAGGTATATATAATGAGTGTATTTTCTAAGGTTGTAAAAGAGCATATTTATAGGCTAAATTTCTAGGTCAAATAATAATAAAATAATCTAGACTAATAAGAGTTTGACTCAAACAAATAAATAGAGTTTAATTGAAACAAGTAAACCGAGTTTAACTGAAACAAATAAATAGAGTTTAATTGAAACAATTAAGCAGAGTTTAACTGAAAGATTATTTCTCAAATTTGACTTGAAATAGGAGTCATAATTCAACACAAACCCAAACCACTCTTTTATTACATGGCCTTGTTTCATTCTCTTTTCCTCATTCCATTGTTTCCCAAGTCAATAAAGACCATTAGTGGCAATCTACCATATATGAAGTGTCGAAACTCTTTTTTAAAAGTTTGGAATTATATTTTGAAAATCGAAAATGGAGTCGTCACAAATCTTTTTTAATTACCTGTGATCGGATCACCTCGAAATTTATTCATCTTAATAAAATATTAAAATTATGATTTTTGACCTACAAAATCATAAAAAGTGAGTTCGGGAATCGATTACGTATGAGGAATGATTAGCACCCTCATAACGCTCAAAATTGGTACCTAGTCGATCATTTAAAGACTTAGTTGTTGAAAATTGAAAACTCAAGGAAAATTTAAAATGCAATCTTTAAATGTGAGAATAATATGTTTTGATGTCATTTAAAAATTGAATTTTGCAAAGAAAACTCATTTATTTTGAGTCAATCAAGAGGAAAAGTCATGTCCAAAATGTTAGGGCACAACATCTCGAATCTTCGAAAATAAAGAACATTTATTAATCAAACCTTATATATTTTGATTTTAAATAGGATATTCAATTATATTGGTTCAAGGAAAAAACCATACCCAATACGTTAAGGCACAATTTCTCGAATCCCCTAAATAAAAAAACATTGCCTCTGTTTAGAAAATTGCTTATATGTTACACAAAATTGAAAATATCATGTGATTTATTTATTTGAACATTATACAAAAATGAATGAACATGTGTAAGCATAATATACAATTTGTTGATGACAAAATAAAAATACATACATGAATAAAATAAAATAAATAGATACAACTAAATACTATTAATAACATAAATAAATAAAAAATAATAGTAATGGTAACATTAATAATAATAATTATAATAATGGCACAGAATAGTGGCAAAAATACGACAAAGAGGCATGATAATAAAATAAAAGACAAGTAAAATGAGAATTAAAATACAACAAAAGCATAAAGGATAAAAATGTAAATTGAAAAATAAAAAGGGGCAAAATATAAATAATATCAATAAATGGAATAAAAATAAATAAGTAAGCATGAAATAAATAAAGAAATATAAAAATAAAAGGGGTGCATAAAAAATAAAAGAAAGTTAAAAAAAAAACAATGGAAGGGCTAAATTGACATAAAAATAAAATTTAAAATATAAATTACAAAAAAAAAAACAAAAAAGAAACTAATAAAGGATTAAATTAAAATAATGTAAAAGTCACAAGGACCAAAAAGGTAAATATCTAAAGTTAAAAGTGTTGGAAATAAATAAATAATAAAAATAAAACATAATTTAAAGGATAAAAAAGATGAAGGATTAAATTAAAATAAAATAAAAAGTGTAAGGGCTAAAAATGCAAATATCCCAACATCTAAACGTGTCACTCCTTGAAGGGTCCACCATTGGTCAAAGGATCAAATTGCGAAGAAAACAAAATTAACCAGAAACATTTAAAATAAAATAAATAAAATAAAAGGACTCAATTGAAAACCAAGCAAAAAACGGAAGGACCAAAAGAGTAGTTTGCTCATATGCTTCAAAACATGCGGACCTTGGGATTTGGATTTTTTTTTCTTGAGTCGGAACATTAAAATGACGTCATTTTGGAAATTTGAGTTTAGGCCCAAAACGATGTCGTTTTGGAGGGCTTATATAAGTTAAAACTTTGAAAAAAAATTCTTTTACTTAAGGTTTAAAAAAAAAAAAAACCTTTCTTCTCTTTGTTTTTTTCTCTCCACTTCCCCTCTTCCACTGATCATGGGGGTCGTGGCTCCTCACAGCGGCCACCGATCATCGACAGCAAAAACCATCGTCTCTAGTGGTTGGAGATTTCAAAAAAAAATCCCTTTCATGCCTTTTCACATCCTGAGTTTGGATCTAGGGTTAAAACCCCAGAAATCTCAATCGAAAATCAAAAAAAGAAAAAAAACTTTTCGATTTTCTTTAAAAAAAACCTAAACCCCCTCTTTTGTCTGATGAAACCTTAAACAAATCCAAAAGGATTCGAAGAGCCTCCACACCAGAGGAGAGTCGTCTTTCATTAGGGACAAAAACCTCATCCACCCATGGCGGCGATGGAATGCGAAACAATAAAGGTAAAAAAGAAATTTTTTATATTATTATTATATTTTTTTACTTTCGAAAATGAGGAAAAATAATACCTTGAAAAACTCTTTTTCTAATTTCTTGTATTCAGTATGCGTAAAAAAATTACATTCTGATTCGTGCTATTTCTATAGCATGAAATTACAATTTTTTTACTTTTTATTTTTTTATCTTTTTTGTCTTTTTTTCTTCTCTTTGTACAAGTTGTTCCCCGATCTAGAAGATTCTTCGAGGCGACGTGGTAAGAACGACGCTGCTGACGTGGCATCGAAATAGCGATCGAAGCTGGCCAATATCGACGCTAAGGCTACTTAGGGTTTCTGACCTAAGTTTAAGTTGTGGGCTTTGGTGGTGTGGACTTAGTATTAGGTTAGAGTAATTAGTTTTTTGGGTTGTAGTTTGGGTTTAGGTTAGTTAGGCTTTGGGTTATTTAAATAGTTGGGTTTGTAATTGTTTTTTTTTAATTTGTAATTTGGACTTTGACTTTTTAATTAAAATAAAGTTGGGTTATTTTTCTATTTTGGTTTTATTTATAAAAAATTGGGGGTTCTTTATTTAAACGGGTCGAACAAAATTTGACTAGTACAACTACCCCTCTTTGCTCATTGTCGTGTAACGAAAATGGAGCAAAAACTCAAAAGAAGACCAATTTTGTCCGGTCCTAATGAATTTTTGCTTTCGATGCTTCTTTTTTTAAGTAACCCGCTCTTTCAATTCGTTGGTTACTCTACTTCACTGTATCCACTTCGATACAACTTTAGGAAGATAGGATTTAGTGTCACAGCTTCATCTTGCCCCATTGCAACTTCAAGGAGATAAAGGTTTGTTGTTGTAATTTTATTCTAAACTGCTGAAACTTCAGAGGGATTGTTGTTTTATCCACTTCAATAAAACTTTAGGAAGATAAGATTTGCTTTCATAACTTCAATCCGGCCCACTACAACTTCGAGGGTATAGGATTTGATGTCGTAGCCTCATCTTACTCTATTGCAACTTTAGAGAGATAAGATTTGCTTCTATAACTTCAATCTGATCCACTGTAACTTCAGGGATATAGGATTTGGTTTCGTAGCTTCAGTGCACTTCAAGGAGATTGATTTCAGAAAGATATAGGATTTGCTTTACTCTATTCCATTGCAACTTCAATGATATAGAAGTTGGTGTTATACTGACCCTCACGCCATTCTCTGAGGAATAGGATCTGTAGATTCTCGTTTTATGGGCCTCCTTCTAGGTCAAGTAAAGATTTGGAATAAACCAAATGCCCCCGACTAGACAAGTATGAATGATATGGGTATGAATGCATCATGTAATACTTGTCTTTTAGTCCTTAGGCCGACATTGTTCGTCATTCGTCTTAAGCTCTATCACCGATGTGTCACCATGTTTCCCTTTCAATTCTGGTGTTTTCAATGTGAAATCCAAAGAGGTAGTCATAAATTGAACTATTTGTTTTAGGATTCCTCCAACCCTTGGGTTTGGTTATTTTCAACTAGTGGTTCTGTTTTAGGTCCCTATACTATTTTAGAAATTTTTCACAGTGATATGCAGAAATCCTTTTATACCTTATATCGTCATTAATCTACTAACCGTTATTTCAATGCAAAAAATTTTTGAACAGGGTTGTAGAAACTAGATAAGATTGAATTTTATTGAAAATAAAGCTTGAATGAAGAAAATGAATGAAAAGATTAGGAATAGTAAATATTGGTCAGAAATTGTAAACATTGGTAAAAAATGGAAAACGTTGGTAAAAAATGCTAAACACAAGGTGGGCAAAAGGCCATGGAGAAGTCATGACGTGAGGAGTTGACGGAGGTACATGAATTTTGTCCCCATAGATTTGACATATGTAACATCTCTTAGCATAACAGATGCAATCTCCTTTCATGGTAGACCAATAATAACCAAATCTCACGATTTGTCTGGTCATTGTAAAACCATTGACATGTGTTTCGCAAACGCTCTCATGGACTTCTTTTAGGATTTTCTTGGCCTCGACAACATTCATATATCTTAGCAAGACCTGATCCTTTCCCTCTTGTATAAGATTTCTTTGTCTATGTCATACTTATTAGCCAACCTTCTTAGTATCTTTTTATCATTCTCTGTTACTTGCTTAGGGTATTTGACCACTTAGAGTGTAAAAATTATTTCTTTTTTTTTTTTTTAGATTTCAATATGCCCTTTACAGGTTTTCATCTCGACTTTTTTTTCATTTCAAGATGCCCTTTCGCAGGTTTTCATCTTGACCTTTTTTTTTTGGAAAAAGCGTGTCGGCCCTTATTTTTTAAAGTTTCTATTAAAATAGTATTCTTCCTTTATAGGGAGCCTATTGATGGTATTACAAATGACATATATTTTCTCCCTAATTTAGTGTTTTAATTATCTCTTTTGTATCTCATTTAGCATGCATCTTGAGCATTTCATACTTAGTTTTTACATTTTCTAATTCATTGCTAGTTAGTTTAATTTTTTGTTATTTTTATCTGTTTTTGTACTAATGTCAACACATCCTTCCAAGAACTGATCCTAGCACGGCTCAATTGGTTATGATGCGAGCTTGTCCTCGTTGGGTGATTACGAGTCACGAGTGTTCTCGATCAAAATTAAGAAGTATCGTTCGTAATGGCTTTTGTGAGGGTTGGAAATGATAAAGGCAAGTTGTAAAAGGGTAGATGGATGGATATGCAATGGATAAAGAAGGATAGGCTTGAACTCGGTTTAAGGACTCAAGAATGAACCAATATTATAAAAGAATATTGACCTGATTCCTATATTAGTACTTAAAATAATTTGCAAGTAAAACTATGACCCCCTATCTAGCAAGATAGGAACCAATCGATATAAGGGTGAATGTCACACTTCAATGAAGTGAAAAGTCCAAAAGAATCAGATTGACGCCACAAGGATTACTTGATAAGTCAATTTGAGTTAAATAAGAACAAGGAGTTTGTAAACATACAATAAGATTAAAATTCATCAAAAGTTATCACCAAATGTTTCAAGTCTCATATTTATAGGCTTACAAATGACCGGCAGAAAAGATATGAATTAATCAGCAAAAATAATCCATAAATTCGTTCAACATTTCCTAAGCACATTCAATGTGGTGGTTGCTAAATGAAAGTGTTTGGCCGAATTAAATGTTTGCTTAGCTAGAAGAAGTTGCTTCTTTAATTAAGCTGAACTTTCCATGCATTTGGAGTAATTGTTGGGCGGTACATTGATGATTTTCCAGCCACTTTTCATGTCCCCATGAGTAGCATTTTTTTTAGCATTTAAGCACCTTGAGGCCTTTGATGAAACCAAACAACCATGCATGAAGAGAGCATTGATTTCCTTTTCTTTTTCATGAAATGCCTTTTTAGGGAGGTGTTTTCAGCACTTTAAATGCAATAAAAGCTTGTGTTGGTCATTGATATCCCGAAGTCATTTTAAACATGCTGGTTAGGACATATTATATGGGCAACAATATTTTACTAAAACTAACAACTAACTTATAACATATTTAAATACTTATCAAAATAACACAGAACATAATTAAAACTTAAACTAATATAACTAAATGATTAAATCCTTATTTCTAACAATTTAATAAACTAAATAAATTAAAGTTTTATGGCAGCACATTGCATGGAATGCATGTGTTTGCAAGAAGTGCACAGTTATATGAGATGCATGGAATGCATGAAGTGTTTTCCCAAACTTATTTGATTAAACCTGTGACAGCTTCTTTGGACTTCTTGGCTTATGCTCGCGTGATGGGTCCCTGGTAGCTCGATTGGATCGTGCGAGGCTCGCCCTTCGTCCATGCTCACAATGCGAGTGTTTGAAACATTAGTGTTTGTAATGTGAGTGTTCGTAATATCAGTGTTTGCAATGTGAGTGCTCACAACATTCGTGTTCGCAGCATAAGTGCTCGCAACACCAGTGCTCGTATCTTCCATGTTCACACTACTCGTGCTCACATCAAGTTATACCACTTTGCAGCTGATCCCGCTAGACGGTCCTGGAAATAGTGGATTAGCAATTGATCGTTATGGACATATCCTGACATCTTTCTACAAAACATGGTAATGTGTACTTCTGGGCAACTAGTCCCATTGTACTTTTCGAACTCCAACACATTAAACTTGAGGGGAAGTACTAGATCCAAGACCAAACTCAATTCTTTGGCGTCAATCCTACAGAAAACCTCGGCTCCTTCCATTGCTCTAAACCTTTCCTCTAACCATTTACAATGCTCCTCCAGCTGATTTGAAAGCTCGACTCTTGCTTTCTCTATCTCTGTTACCTCGTATAAATTTGGTATGATAGGATTGATCGGGTAATGTCTTGGGTTGGAACCAAAACCCATTAGGTAATTCGATGGCCTTGATGTGTCAGATGCTCCTAGCGTGTATGTCCCCTGCTGAGCTTGGACATGCATCGGATAAAACCCGGGGAATACGGAAGATCTTCGCTTTCTTCTCTAGGGTTTACTGCAGGACCTTTCCCCTTGTCAACTCCTCCAGCCAGTAATTGGGTCAATTGATTGATTATATCCTTTTGAGATTCGATGATTTGGTTCTTTATGTCTTACTGCACTTTGGCTAATTGATCCTGTAATTGTGCTTGCAATTGATATTGCATGTCTTTTTGGATCTGTTCCAATCTTTCTAGCCTTTGATCCATAACTCTAAATTTAGCACGAGTACCGTAAGGGTGTTGGATTTGTAACCTTTCCAGAGTAACTGTCATTATTTTAATTAATTAGGGAAATTTTTTGGAAGTTAATGCATGTGATACAATACTAATGAATAAAAATGTATGCAAAAAGGCATTGATTTTTAGTTCAATTTCATTATACCAACTTTACTAGAAATTGAATTTCTTTACATAAGGCAGATACAATGTTTTTCCTTCGACCATGTATGCATGGCCACATTATCCTCTACCTTAACAAAAAACCCTTTTTCCAAAACCAGTTCTCTATTTAATTATCAAGCACGAATCAACACCTATCCTAAGATGATAATGTGATGCAATCAAAACAAAATGAGGTAAGAGTATGATGAATAAAAACATGAAAACAAATTTCAATTAACAACAAAGAACCATAAGCGTCTCTCTTTCCACTTTCTTTAGGTAACCACTAAAAGTTTAGCATAGTGCTACATAGGGTAGGCTTTTAAGGTCTATTACATGCAGTTTGGGTTCTAAAGTAAGCGTACTCGAACCAGCAGATTCCTTAATGCTCACCCATTATAGGCTCATACGGACGAATTCAGTTCAGGGGGATACATTTCCCATATGTTTTCACGGAAGTGAAAACTTCACGAAAACACAAGTATGGATATATCCCGAAAGCGATCCACTATCCTGCACGGAGGTGAAGACCTCACAAAAGAGTAGCTTCTCACTTCCACTTAAGAGGTGTAGTAACAATTATGCAATGAACGTGAAGAGTAATCCTATGTCTTAGCAATATCAACATTATCAAAGCAGCACAAAAGGATAAAATGTAAAGGATAGTAAATTAATTTAAATCGAGTCTTTAATTTTCAACAAAAAAGACCAAAAAAATAATCGACTTGCAGCTTGACTTTCTTATTGTGTCCCCAATGTAGTCGTCAAGCTGTCGAAACCTTCATTTTTGAAAAGAAAGTCTCGACTTATATTTTGAAAATCGAAAATGGAGTCGCCACCAATTTTTTTTAATTAGGTGTGACCGGATCACCTCGAAATTTATTCATCTTAATAAAATATTAGAATAATTAAAACGATTATTTTTTACCTACAAAATTAAAAAAGTGGATTCAGGGATCGATTATGTATGAGGAAGGATTAGCACACTCATAACGCCCAAAATTGGTACCTAGTCGATCATTTAATGTCTTAGTTGTTGAAAAATGAAAACTCAAGGAAAATTTAAAATGTGGTCCTTAAATGCGTGAATGATATGATTTGATATTGTTTAAAAATCGAATTTTATGAAGAAAGCTCATTTATTTCGAGTAAATCGAGAGGAAAAGTCATGTCCAGAACGTTATGACACAACATCTCGAATCTTTGAAAATAAAGAATATTTATTAACCAAACCTTATATATTTTTATTTTAAATAGGATATTCAATTACATATGTTCAAGGAAAAAATCATACCCAGTACATTAGAGCATAATTTCTCGAATCCCCTAAATAAAGAACATTGCCTCAATTTAGAAAATTGTTTATATGTTACACGAAATTGAAAATGTCTTGTGATTTATTTATTTGAACATTATACAAAAATGAATGAATATGTGTAAGCAAAATATACAATTAGATGTTGACAAAATAAAAATACATACATGAATAAAATAAAATAAATAGATACAATTAAATAAAATTAATAACATAAATAAATAAAAAATAGTAGTAATGGTAACATTAATGATGATGATGACAAATAATAGTGGCAAAAATATGACAAAGAGGCACGGTAATAAAATAAAAGACAAGTAAAATGAGAATTAAAATATAACAAAGCATAAAGGATAAAAATGTAAATTACAAAATAAAAGGCAAAAAATATAAATAATATCAATTAAATGGAATAAAAATAAATAAGTAAGCATGAGAAATAAAGAAAAATAAATAAATAAAATATAAAAATAAAAGGGGTGCATAAAAAATAAAAGAAAATTAAAATGCAAAAAATAATAATGGAATGGCTAAATTGACATAAAAATCAAATTTAAAACATAAATTGCAAAAAAAAAAAAAAAGATACTAATAAAGGATTAAATTAAAATAATGTAAAAGTCACAAGGACCAAAAAGGTATGTAACACTCAAAACTCGACACCGTCGTCGGGTTAGGGTTTCGAGGGCTTTCAGATTATTTACAACCGGAATAAATACAATTTAAGCATTATTTCAAAAGTTACACTCAGCAAAATAGATTACAGTTCAATTTAATATTTCATTCTCTTTTACAACATCTCAAGTTAATAGGGACCTGATTGAATTGCAACTGAAACATCACACAAAAAAATCAAAATTTCTCAAACATGGATAACACGGTCGTCCCCTAGATCGTGTGCCAAACTGTGTGCATACCCGAATTACCAACATATGGCCATGTCGAAAAACCGTGTGATAGATCGTGTGAACATGCGAAAATACCCCACACGCCCTTGTGTGAAATCGTGTGTTAGATTGTAATAGCCCGTTTTTCAGTGGTGTCGGAAACAGTGATTTTGAGATCACAAACCCGACGAGAAAATTTTATAATGAGTGTTTAAATTAAATAAGTCAATAATAATTTTATATGGAATCTTGAATTAAAGAATTTTAATTATTGAATTAAAATTTGGTATAAGTGGTTTGGTTCAAAAGTTAAGTGGTTTTAGAAAATGAGGTATCGGGACCTCGTTTTTGCAATTAAGTGCCGTAAATATTTTTATTAAATATTTACAGAGTCTTATTATATGTGAATTGAAGTCTAGTTTGGTAATTTTGATGATTAATTGCTTAACTAAGGAAAAAGGAGTAATTTGTAAAAGAGGTAAAAGTTTAGAACTAAATTACACATGGTCAAAAGGTCCAAGCGGTGGTGTATATGATATCATCCACTAACTTTTAAGTTATTTATTCATTAAGTCCTAATTAGGTTAGGACTAAATTTAAAATAAATTTGTTTAATTAAAATTTAATATTGAAGTACCAATTATGAAATTGGACCCTCTTTAAATGGCCTAATAATAGAAATGATGTGAAACTCTTTAGATTTTGGGTAAATTGCGATTAAATCCTAATTAAATGAGGATTTACTAATTAGTTTAATTTAGTGTGATCGAGAATGGTGGTTTCGAGGCCACAAATTCAATGTGTTAGACCGTAAATATTAATTATTTAATATTTACAAAGTCATTAGTATTGTATTAAATTTGGTTATGAAATTTTATTGTACAGATAGTTAATTAACTAAAAAGGACTAAATCGTAAATATGAAAAAGATGGATTTATTAGTTAAAAAGGAAAAATTGAAGGATTGAAATAGTAATTATACAATTGGAAGAGTAGCGGACGAGTTTGGCTATTATTTTAGCTGAAATTCATGTGTGAACAAGGGATAAAATGGTACTTAAGTAAATAAATGTTAGAATTAAAAATTGAAAAGGAAGAAAAAAAGGTTATCTTCTTCATTTTTCTTTCTCCATAGCTGAAACCTAAAAGAAGAACAAGGTTAGGAACAACCAAGCTTTGGATCATTGTATGTGAGTGAAATCTCGCCCGTTTTTAGTGATTTTTATATTTTTGAGTTCGTATTAGCTTAATCTAGCTAGCTTGAGGACTAATTTGTGAATCTGTCAAATATTATAGATTTTTCCATTGATGATTTTTGTATATTCTTGGAATTTTATGATGGATTATTAATTTTGGTTGTTAAATAGGATTATTTTATAAAGAAATTTTTGATGATTTTAATGTTTAAAGACTAAAATGTAAAAGTAATAAAAGTAAAAGGACTTGATGTTAAATAACATCAAATATGGCATTTGGAGAGACCTAAAATAATTCGACTGAAGCTATTTCTAAAGAAAAATGGTTAATTTGCATGTTAGAGCTTAAGGACTAAATTGAATAAAAATGAAAAGCTAAGGGTAATTTTGCAAAAATACCAAAAAGACTTATTTGCACAAAATGATTAAAAACTTATGTTGATTTAAATAATTGGATTAAATTATTTTAATAGATCAAGATCGTGTCTCGATTTTGGAAAAGGCAAAATTATGAATTTGCCCTTGAAGTTCACTTTAACTACAATTTTGTCCGGTAAGTTCGTAACGTTAAATTTAAATTTAAATATTATATTATTTGTATTCTGTATAATTGTTACAAAATAGGTTATGGTACGTGAAATTGAGAAAGATGAAAAAGAAATGAATAAAAGAGATATCAAGCTTTGAGTCGATGATTTGAAACCGACACGATGGCTGAGGTATTGCATATGTTGCGAGTCCTCGACGGCTCGTGCGAGCAGCATCGTGAGTCGGGAAATGAGAAAAGAAATATGGATCCTAAATGGATTACAGGCCCTATGATGACTAAGATTTATGCATAAGTGCATATTCTCGACAGCTCGTCTGAGCAGCATTGTTAGGGAACAGTTATATGCATAGATACCGTATCAATCGTTGAGGTACCGCATATGTTGCGAGTCCTCAACAGCTCATGTGAGCAGCATTGTGACTCGGGAAAGAGATATGGATCCTAAATGGATTACAAGCCTTATGATGGCTGGGACTATGCTTATTGCATACTCTCGACTGCTCGTCTGAGCAACATTGTTAGGGAATAGTTTATACTATAGACAGACACCGTACTGATGGTTGGGGTACCGCATACGTTGTGAGTCCTCGATAGCTCATGTAAGCAACATCGAGTAATGATAATAGAAAAATTATAGACAACAAAGTTGGAACACCAAATATGGCTTGAGGAAGCAACAGTTCATCCTAATTCGGTTGAGATATAATTGCTTTATGCATATAATTGGTAACTCTTTAAACTCTTCAAACTTACTAAGCTTTAAAGCTTACCAAAAATGTTATTGTTGTTTTGTATGTTGTTTGTTGTTTGAAGATCGGATCATCTCGAAGAAATCACACTATCTCGGGAGCTCAATCGGTAGTATTTACATCACTTGGTTATATGGCATGTACTAGGTTGATTTTACCCTTGAAATGTTTCATTTTGGATTGTTGGTTCTTTGTTGAACTAAACTTGTTTGCTTGCTTGATGTTGTAATTAAGCAAACATGTTTGGAAATGAATTGGCATGTGAATTTAAGAATACTTGTGATGATTGGTTGTATTTTGTGTCATATGATGAAACAAGTATTGTCATGTATAGATTTTGCAGGATGAGGATTTGAATAAGAATTTTGTGTTGAATGATGGTTGATAAACTTGAGGACTTGTGTGAATAATCGAATTCTGAATACTTGTATCGGTAGAAGTTGTAAGATAAAACTTCTTAGCTCTCTGGAGTTTTTAGTATCGGTAGAAGCATGACATGTTTTGGTAGAAGTCATACTTGTATCGGTAGTATTGTCTCAAGTACCGGTAGAAGTTTACACTGTTCTTGAACTATTTATTGACTTGACAACTACCGATACTTGTGCAACAAGTAATGGTAGAAGTATCCAAAAATCATGGAAATGACCTTTTTGCACTTGTTGAGTTATGATTATATTTAAATGATTATGTACGACATGATATTAAAAGACAAACAGTGATAAATGAATAGAAAGACACTAGGACCTTAAATGGCGACGGTTAACGGGTTTTAGGTATTACAAACATGAAAAAAATGGATGTCATGATTTGTGAAATGAATATTGATTCCTTCTACGATATAATGATAAGAATGTTTGGTTATAGTTTGGTTAGCTAATGGTGAGAACTGTGTGTTTGAGATACAGGACCATGTGATCCCTGATGGAAAATATTTGTACATGATTCCTAAGTTCTTGCTTGATTGAATTTGATTATTTATTGATTGAAAGGTTGCAAATGAATGTGGAAAAATTAAATGTAGTTAGTATTCTGAGCTACAAATGTAATTGTAAAAGTTGTGATTGAATTGTATGTAAAAAAAGACTCAAAAAGTTCTGTAAACCTTGAGACCTTAGATCGAAGATGGTTTTGGGTTTTTGGGTGTTACATGGATTGTGTCCATGCAAAAAAAGGGCCACACGGCCATGTCCTAGCTCGTGTTTTGCCCATGTGAGACTTGCACCTATTTACCCATGGTACACGCCTGTGTGGTGGCTCGTGTACCAGGCCTTGTGTACCTACAAAATGTCCAAATAATCATGCAATAATGTTTACAACTAGCTTAACATGCACATATCTCCCCACCATTAATAATCCTATAGATATCCAACTTAAAACAAACAATCAATATACATATATGTTACTTCATTTAAATATTCATTCATTATCTAGTAAAACATAATTCCCCTTTTCTATACATACCAAAACCTAAGTCACGTTCAACCTTTGATATCAAAATGCATTTCATTCATCTAGGCTATCATCATTCATATACTTTAAACAAACTCAAGCAATACAAAATACATCATCCTAGTACATGCCATATAAGTCAAGTGATACAAAATCTATCGAAGATGCTCTCGAGATGATATGATCTTTTAATAGTAAAATGAAATCTACTAAACAACAAACAAATCCACATGTAAGCTTACAAAACTTAGTAAGTTCATAGAGTTAGATAAATTTACCACAATAACTTGTGCCTTATACAAAATATAGTTCATTCGAGCCCAGAAACATATTAACTCTCTATCCGAGCCAAAAACAGATTAACGCTCTATCTGAGCCGAAAATGGAATGATGCTCTACCTTAGCCAGATTCAGAGTAACGCTCTACCCAAGATATAATCAGAATAACGCTCTACCCGAGCCAGAAGTAGAAAATGCTCTACCCGAGCAAGATTCAAAGTAACGCTCTACCTGAGCAAGATTCAGAATATCATTCTATTCGAGCCTTCCATTTAGTCAATTGTCCAAGAATAACTCAAATTGAATATAATTAGCAATATTAAAATTTTAAATATAATAGTACGAACTTACAAGACTAAATTGCAGCTAAAACTAAACTCCATGGACTATTCCGCAATCTTCTATTTTTCGCGATCTACGACTCGTTCTTGATCTATTACAATAAATCATTCAATTATCTAGTTCAACATGAAATTTAAGTCATTTTATACAATTACATCCTTTTTGGTAGTTTACAAAATAACCCCAACATTTTACCTTTATTTAATTTAGTCCCAAACCCTCACACAAGCAAAATAACCATTTTCCTTTCAAACTCATACCATCCGAACACTATATGGTCTTCCCAAAATCCCTATATGCAATTATTTCACACCCAATACATCTATTTTTATTATTTTAACAATCTAGCCTTTTAAACCCTAAAATCATCAAAAATCACTTTACAAAATCACCAATCGAATAACCAAGCTTATAAAACTTCCATTAATTTTCAAGAAACATCTCATTGATCAGTGACAAGTTTTATAACATTTGACAGATTCAATCCTTGGGCAAGCTAGATTAAGATACAGACTTAATAAAATAAAAATTACTAAAAATGAACAAAGTTTTCTCTAGTCGAATGCTCACCAATGGCTTCGTTAGAGTTTCGGTTAACTTGGGAAGAAGAAGACTAAGTTAAAATGATTTTTACCCTTTAATTTGATTTAATCCATTCATTTCTACATTTACGATTTTGCTATTCTTATTTTAACTTAATATTTCACAAAAACTAACCCATAATTGTCCATTAATATCTCAAACCTCATTATTAGCTTCCTTAAACTATTTAGTATCTTTAGCTAATAGAATCCAACTTTCTTGCCTTCTATAATTTAGTCCTTTTTACTTAATTAACTATTTAAACGATGAAATTTCTTAACCAAAATTTAATATGACACTAATGACATCATAAATATTAAATAATTAATATTTACAATTTGACTTGTCGGAGTTATGATCCCGAAACCATTGTTTTCAACACCATTGAAAAACGGGTTGTTACAAGGTAAATATCTAAAGTTAAAAGTGTTGGAAATAAATAAATAAATAAATAAATAAATAAATAATAATAAATAATAAACAATAAATGAATAAAGGACTAAATTAGAAATTAAAAGAAATTAAAAGGGAAAAAATATAAATATCAGAGAATAAAGTGCAAGAAATAAATAAATAATAAAAATAAAATGAAATGAAATATAAAAAAATAAATGAATAAATAAGCAAAGGATTAAATTGAAATCTAAACAGAATTTAAAGGATAGAAAAAAGATGAAGGATTAAATTAAAATAAAATAAAAAGTGTAGGGGCTGAAAGGGAAAATATCCTAGAATTTGACATGTGTCACTCCTTGAAGGGTCCATCGTTGGTCAAAGGACCAAATTGCAAAGAAAACGAAATTAACCAGAAACAATTAAAATAAAATAAACAAAATAAAAGTGACTTAATTGAAAACCAAGTAAAAAATGGAAGGACAAAAAGAGTAGTTTGCCCATACGCTTCAAAACACACAGACTTTATGATCCGGATTGAATACTAGGGTTAGGTCATTAAAACGACGTCGTTTTGAGCATTTGAGTTTAAGCCCAAAATGATGTCGTTTTGTAGGGCTTATATAAGTTAAAACTTTGAAAAAAAAATATTTTACTTAGGGTTTAAAAAAACTTCTTTTTTTTCTCTCCACTTCCCCTATTCCACCGGTCATGGGGGCACTAAATTGGTTCCTAAGTTAGATGGTCTTATCCTTAATCAATATAATATACTTTGGATGTGCTTAAGTATTTTAATATTAAGATTGTAAAGGTGTTTCAACTTTCAACATTGATTTCTCCCACCACTTCGCTTATGTTGCATGATGGTTCTACTTCTAATTCGAAACAATCCAGATCAAATATTGGTAGGCTATAATATTGGACTTTACTCATCCAAATATATATTTTGGTGCCTTTAAATTGTATCAATTTATGCATTCCTTCTATCACAGATTGAGTTGATGTTAGACATTTATTGTGGTACAACAAGCACACATTGTTCTATAGAAATTTATTCACCTGTGTTGAGTTTATCAGCTACCAAAGATAAAAAAACACAAAGATAAATGGTGTTGAAAGAAGAAAGAGAGAAGCAAAAGCTATTTGGATGAGATGAAAAATTAGAAATCTCTCATTACTATTTTGTTGCAAATACAATACTTAAAACAACTCCCATAACCTTGGGACAGTACAAACATTGCTTGTACTTTTGTAAAGTTGTAAAATCAACTTAATGATAACCTAAGCACCTACCAAATCAGCTAAATAGCTAACTTTCCTTAAGAAAAATAAAATTACTTTCTAACTAACATAGTTAACTTGTTACATAGACAGCTAACTAAGTTACAAAAAAAAACTTCATGCTACAGACAAAAGAAATTTCATGCTACAGCATTGCTAGCCAACTTTCAAAACTCCTCCTTGGCTTCTATGTAACAAACTCCAATATTTTTCTTCAAACATTCGAACCTTGTACTAGCTAAAGGCTTGGTTAAAATGTCTGCAAGCTCAACCTCTAAATTGCAATGGATCAAATTGACTTCCTTTGATAATTCAGCCTCCCTTACAAAATGATACTTGATCTTGAAATGCTTGGTCTTGCCATGAAACACATGATCTTTGGCAATACCAACAGTTGATTAGTTGTCTACCTTGATCTCTGTTGCTTCCTCTTGATCGACATTCAGGTCACTCAAAAGCTTTCTAAGCCAAATGGTTTGATTAATAGTAGTAACAACTGTAATGTACTATACTTTTGCAGTTAATTGAGCTATTCTTTGTTGTTTCTTAGAACTCCAACAAAAGACTCTTGAGCCTAAGGTAAAAATGTAACCTGTGTGCTCTTCATATCGTCAATAGATCTTACCCAATCATTTTCTGAGTAACCAAGCAACTTCAGCTCTTCAGCCTTTCCAAATTTCACCCCAAAGTTAAGAGTTCCTTTGATATGTCTTAGTACTCTCTTAGCAGCTTTGAAGTGAGCAACATTGCTGCAGTGCATAAACCTGGATAGAAGGCTTACTACAGACATTAGATTAGGCCTTGTTGTTGTCAAATATAGCAAACAACCTACAAGGCTTTTATAACCCTTCTCATCCACTCTTTCATAGTTACTCTTGCTGGAAAGCTTTTCACCTTGTGCCACAGGATTGCCAGCAGGTTTGCAGTTTGTCATACAAAACTTGCTTAAGATCTTCAACGTAAATGTCTGTTGGCTTATGAAGATGCCATGTTCATTCTGATTCATCTTCATCCTAAGAAACTAAGTCATTAAGCCTAGATCAATCATCTCAAAAACATCTTGCATCTGTTTCTTAAACTCTTCAATTAATTCACTTCTACTACCAGTAACAACTAAATCATCCACATAAAGTGAAACAATCAACAATGTTTCATTATTAACCTTCTTGACATAAATAGTACGCTCACTAATGCTTTTCCTGAATCCAAGCTCTAATAGACATGTATCAATTTTGTCATACCAGGCCCTTGGAGCCTATTTTAAGCCATAAAGAGCCTTCCTCAGCTTGTAAACTTTGTGCTCCTCACCAAGTTTCGTAAACCCTTCAGGTTGTTCAACAAAAATTTCTTCCTTGAGAAAATCATTCAAAAAAGAAGATTTGACATCTAGTTGGTGCAATTTCCATTACTTTTATGCATTTAAGACAAATAACAACCTTATGGTGTCCAACCTTGCAACTGGTGCAAAAGTTTCTGAGAAATCAACACCATATTGTTGGTTGTATCCCTTTACAACCAGCCTTGCTTTGTGCTTGTTCAGTGACCCATCTACATTGTGCTTGATCTTGAACACCCATTTCACACTAATGACTTTTCTTTGCACTAGCCTATCAACCAACTCCTATGTGTCATTTTTTTGAGTCAAATCTATTTTGCTTGCATTGCTTCTTTCCAATAGCCTTCATTTGCAGCTTTACCAAAGTTGGAAGGCTCAACAATGGTCATATCACATCTTTGGTAGATGTTTGTGATAGACCTTATGTATCTAACAAGTACATCATCATATACTTCCTTAATGTCAGCTTCATTCTCAACATGTTACAGATCATGGTCCTATTGATCTTGTTTGAGCGAACTTGCATTTGTTCCATCCCAATTCCAAATGCTCCCTTAATTAAACTGCACATCTCTTCTCACAACTATTTTCTTAATTAATGGATCAAAGACCTTGTACCCTTTCATTGTGCTGCTGTAACCAACAAAAACTCCAGGACTTTTTCTCCTATTTGGTTCTCTTTTTAGCTGGGATTAATACATAACAAGTGCAACCAAATACTCTCAAGTGTGAGACAGTAGGCTTTTGGTCAAACCAGGCTTCAAATGGTGTTTTACCTTTAACTGCATTTGTTGGCAGATTATTGAGGAAATTCACTGAGGTATTTACTGCCTCAACCCAAAAGATGTTAGGCATTTTACCTTCAAATAGAAAACACTTGGCCATATCAAGGATAGTTCTATTCTTTCTCTCACAAACACCATTCTGCTATGGTGTGTAGATGGTGGTCAACTGATGCTGAATTCCAACTTCAATACAAATCTTCTGAAATTTTTGAGACACATACTCATTGTCATTATTTGATCTCAAGGCCTTTAGCTTGTAGTCTGCTTGATTCTCAACTAAGGCTTTGAACTTACAAAAGAAATCAGCTACGTCTAACTTTTGCTTCAAAAAATTCACGCAACAAAACCTTGTACAATCATTAATGAAAAACATAAAATACTTGCTGTCATTCAATGAAAAGGTCTTCATAGGTCCACAAATGTCAATATGGACCAATTGAAGCCTTTCTTGAGCTCTCCATGCCTTGTTGATTGGAAAAGGCAATCTGACCTACTTTCCTAGCTGACAGACTTCACAGACTTCATCCTTAACATCAACCTTGGACATGTCTTCAATCAGATCCAACTTCTGTAACAAACAAAGTGATCTGTAGTTCACATGTCCCAACCTTTTGTGCCACAAATATGACTCATCAGCTAAACAAGCATAAGCCTTTACATCTAACTGATTCACATCCAAGGCAAACATTTATCATTCATAGCTAACGTAACTAGCTCTTGACCAAATGAGTCCTCAATCACACAAGTTTTATTCTTAAATATAAGAGAATAACCCTTCTCTATCATCTGACCAACACTAAGAAAATTTTGATCAATCTAATGTACAAAAAGGACATCCGAGATAGTCTTGTTACCTGACTAAGTGCAAAACATAGCCTTGCCCTTTTCTTTGGCCTCAATGAACTCACCATTCCTAATTCTGATCTTGGACACAAAGTTGGTATCTAGTTCCCTAAACCTGCCTTCATTTGATGTCATGTGATGAGTGTAACCACTGTTAATCAGCCAATCTTTCCTTACTTTGCTTGAACTTGCAAAACAAGAAGCTGTTAAAACATGCTCCTCTTGAGCTTGAATGTCCTCAGAAACTTGAGCTTGGTTCTAGTGCTGTGGTTGTGCTTTTGCTTTGTTTTTGCAAACCTTTTCCATATGACCAAGTTGCTTGCAAATTCTACACTGAATATCAGGTATGTACCAGCAATACCTTTCCAAGTGAGTGGATTTTTTGCAGTGAGTGCATGGTGGAAACTTCTTTTTAGCAGCATCCTTCTTTGGCTTTTCATTTTTTTCAAACCAAGGCTTTTTTTCCTTGTAGCTTGTTGAGCTTAAGCTTGAGCTTGAGCTTTCTTTGCTTCTAGCCTAAAAAGTTCCTTCAGGATACTCCTCCAACCTATTGGCCCTTCTCTGCTCTTATGCATAAAGGGCATTTATCAACTTGTTAATAAAATGTTTGATAAGTCCCTCGAGTCCTCCAATGAAGAGATCTTTGACTCATACTTCTTTGGAAGAGTTGTGATGACTTTCTTAACAATCCTTCTGTCACTAAACTCATCTCCAAGTCTAATATTGTTGACTGTGGCCATTATCCTATCAGAGTATAACTTGATGGATTCAGACTCTTTCATCTTCAGATTCTCAAAGTCCTTCCTCAAGTTGATCAACTACTACTGTCTGGTTTTATCTAACCCCTGAAACTCTTCCTTAAGCTTGTCCCAAGCTTACTTTGGAGATTCACAAACCATTATCCTTGTGAAGATTACATCTGAGACTCTATTTTGAAATTAGGACATTGCCTTGTACTTCTTGGCACAATCCTCATTGCGCTACTTGATTTGAGCTATGGTAGGATTAGCTCTCAAAGGTGGTGGCTCTGTGTCAGCTTGAACCACACTCCATAGATCATGACCCTAGAAGTATGTCTTCATCTTCACAGCTCAAATGTTGTAGTTTTTACCAGCAAAGACAGTTGGTGGTGGTGATGGTGGTTAGAAACTAAAACTTTTACAGCAACGAAAAAAGCTTTTGTTTCTTTCCTTTCAAGAACACAACAAATACATAAACAACAAACAGCAAAAGTCCCTTAAAGATGACATGCTCTGATATCATTTTTTGAGTTTATCAGCTACCAAAGATAAAAAAACACAAAGATAAATGGTGTTGACAGAAGAAAAACAAAAGCAAAAGTTATTTGGATGAGAGGAAAAATTAGAAATCTCTCGTTACTATTTTTGTTGTAAAAACATTACTTAAAACAGCTCCCATAACCTTGGGACAACACAAACATTGTTTGTGCTTTTGTACAAGCTGTAAAATTAGCTTAATGATAACCTAAGCACCTACCAAATCAACTAAATAGTTGACTTTCCTTAAGAAAAACAAAATTACTTTCTAACTAACATAGTTAACTTGTTACAAAGACAACTAACTAAGTTACGAAAAAACTTCATGCTATAGATAAAAGAAATTTCATGTTGCTGCATTGCAAGCCAACTTTCAACAACCCGTGTATCCGATTGAATGGAAATGGAAAACTTAAATGTGAATTAGAAATGAGATAACATATGTTTGATATTTTATATGTGATAGGTATGTGATTTCATTAATGTAGTGATATTACTCATGAAATGAAAACTAAATAATATACTTAATTGGTAATGTTGATATGTGTCATGTCATTATGTGCTAAGGATAGCCATTTTGATTGCCAAAATGATTAGTAGATATTATACCTTTAATGATCAAGGTAAGTTAATATAATGTGTGAGTTGAATTGAAATGGTAAGAAACTGTAAATTGATAATATTATATATGGAGTGATTTGATGATATTAAACTATATGTGTGTATACAGTTTTAATTTAAGAAAGAGTAAGTATATGAAAAATTATGTGAATTGGATAGAGTCTCAAACGTGTTTGAAATGGTATAACGAAATTGAGAACTTAAATTGATGAAATAATAAGTATAAATATATGCTTGTAAATAGTGATAAGAAATGAGTAAGAAGATTGTGAAATAAATAGAAACTGGTATGGTAAGTAATAAGAACGGTGGTATATTCAATCATATGAAATGAGTGTAGGCATTTGATTTAAGTTTGTGTTATACAGACTTGAATCATGGAAGTACGATTGAGCATTATCGCTCAACGTACGATTTACTTATTATGTGTGGAAGTATAGGTAGAACTCGAAGTTTTGGAAGGTGATTTCAACATCAAATTTGTGATAATCGACTCAAAAATGTCAATATGGTCCGTTTTTGTTTAATACATGGCATGTACCTAGGATTGGTAGGATATTACCGTCAATTTGTGAAAGACTTTTCCATCATAGCCTTGTCGATGACGAGGTTGCTACAGAAAAACATTCAGTTCATGTGGTCTGAAAAGAGTCAGCGAAGTTTCGACCAGTTGAAATAGTTGTTAATTGAAGCTCCGGTCTTGACGCAAATAGAGACGGGAAAAGAGTTCATTATTTACAATGACACATCTTTAAGTGGATTGAGGTGTGTTTTGATGCAAGATGGGAAAGTGGTAGCTTATGTTTCCCGATAATTAAAACCGCATGAAAAGAATTATCCGACTCATGATCTGGAGTTAGTTGTCGTAGTTTTTGCATTGAAGATTTGGCGACAATACCTTTGTGGGGAGAGATGCTATATATTTACAGATCACAAGAGTTTGAGATATCTGATGACACAGAAGGAGTTGAATTTACGACAACGCTGATGGTTAGAGCTGTTAAAAGACTATAACCTTGTGATCAATTATCATCCAGGTAAGGCCAATGTTATAGCTGATGCCTTGAGTTGAAAATCGATGTTTGCTTTGAGAGCAATGAATGCCCATCTATCATTGGAAGGCGATGGTTCTATCACTGCGGAGCTTAGGACGAGGTTGTTATTTTTACAACGAATTCAAGAATTACAGAGAAAGGATCCAAAGCTCATGACTAAAAGGGAGCATATGCAAAATGAAGTTACCACAGGGTTTACAGTTGATACAGAAGGTATGTTGTATTATAGAGGCAGGGTATGTATTCCGAATTATTCGGATTTGAGACAAGACATTCTGACTGAGGCTCTGCAGCACTTATTCCATAGACCTAGGGAGTGTGAAAATGTATAATGGCCTGAAGAAATTGTATTGGTGGTCAGGTATGAAACGAGAGATTTTAGAGTTTGTTACTAGATGTCTTATATGTCAACAAGTTAAAGTTGAACACTAGGTGTCATCTGGGTTACTACAACCGATATCCATCCCGAAGTGGAAATGGGAACAAGTCATAACGGATTTTGTCACAGGACTTTCGATAACACCGAGAAAGAAAGATTCAATCTGGGTAATTGTATACAGATTGACGAAATTCACTCATTTCATCCCCATTCAAGTAGATTATCCACTTGAGAGATTGGTTGAGTTATACGTGTCTGAGATTGTGCGACTACACGGAGTACCAGCCTCTATCATCTTCGATAGGGATCCACGCTTTACCTCAAGATTTTGGGGTAAGTTACATGAAACTTTAAGGACCAGGTTGAATTTTAGTACTACATATCATCCGCAAATGGATAGTTAGTCAGAGCGAGTGATACAGATTCTTGATGATATGCTATGATGCTGTACACTTGAGTTTGAAGGAAGCTGGGAAAAGTATCTGCCGTTGGTGGAGTTTGCATATATAAGGAACTACCAATCTAGTATTAAAATGGCACCATTCGAAGCATTATATGGTCAGAAGTGCAAGACACCTTTGTATTGGTCAGAATTGAGCGAGTCTAAGTTGATTGGAACCGATTTAGTTCATGAGACTAAGTACAAAGTGCGAGTAATTCGTGATTGTTTGAAAGCAGTGTTTGACCGATAGAAGTCATACTTAGATCTTAAAAGAAAAGATATAGAATCTATTGTAGGAGATCGAGTGTTTCTAAAAGTTTCACCTAGGAAAAAGTATTGCAGTTTGGTAGAAAGGGAAAGTTGAGTCCACGGTTCATCGGGTCGTATGAAGTTATTTAACAGGTTAGTCTTATGGCATATAAGTTGGCTTTACCACCAGAATTAGAGAAGATTCATAATGTATTCATGTTTCGATGCTGAGATGGTATAGATCAAATCTCTCACATGTGATTACACCCATGTAAGTTGAGATTCAGCTGGATTTGTTGTATTCGGAAGAACCGGTGAGGATTTTGGCTCGCGAAGTGAAAGAGTTATGAACAAAAAGGTACCATTACTGAAGGTACTATGGAATCGACACGGGCTTGAGGAAGCTACTTGGGAGACGGAGTCTTCAATGAGGTCACAGTACCCTAACCTATTTACTAGTAAGAAATTTTGGGACAAAATTTCCCTAGAAGGGAAATAGTTGTAACAGCTCGATTTTCAATGGTGTCGAAAATAATGGTTTTGAGACCACAGCTCTGATGAGTCGAGTCATAAATTTATTTATTTTAAATATTTCTGGTGATATATGCATCGTATGAAATTATGATTCGAAAATTTCATTGATTAGATAGTTAATTGAATAGAAAGGGCTAAATCATAAAAAGGGTAAAAGTATAGATGTTTAATTAGAAGGACCAAATGAGTAAATAAGCCAAAGGGTTGTTAGTGGGTGGATTATCATGACAAATATTGATTAATAAAAGGATTAATTAAGGTTAAAAAATGATTAGTTAAGTTAATCATGACAGTCTAAGAAATTACAAAAATGTCATTGATATATAAATTAAATTAAAGAAGGAAAAGATGATATTTTCATCCTTTTTTCTTCTTCCTCACGGCTAAAAGGAGAGAAATTAGGGTTTATTCATTCAATATTTGAGCTTTGATTTGGGTAAGCAAACCTTGATCGTTTTTAGTAATTTTTTTTATGTTTTTGAGATCGTATTGTGAATCTTTCAAATGTTAGAAAACTTGTCATTGTTGAAATTGCTTGTTCTTGAAAGCTTTTGATATATTTGAATGTTTGATACTTGGATTAAATCTTTTTGTGAAGCGATTTTTTATGAAATTAGGGTTTATGGACTAAAATGTGAAAATGGTGAAATTACAAGTATTATTGTGAAAATAAATGTGTAAATGGGTTAAATGGACACCCAAGAGAATTCGGCTATGGTTGTTTGTGAAAGAAAATGGTTATGTTGCATGTTTTGTGTTGAAAGGACTAGATTGAATAAAAGGAAACTAATAGGGGTAAAATCATAATTTTCCCTAAAAGGATTAAATTTTGTTGAATGACTAAATTATGTAACTTAATGTGAGAGTTGAATGATTTGTGAATGCAAACTACGATCATGCTACAGACCGCGAAAAGGGAAATTGGCAGATTAGTCCCTGAAGTCTTTCCTAAATTGCAATCTAGTTCGGTAAGTTTGTAGTATAAATCTTACTTAATATTCCTTGTATATATATATTGCCAATGTACAGCGAATCGTAAACATTCGGTATTGAAGATGATCGAGGAAATGAAACGCAAGAGATAGTAGGCTTTATGCCGTTGAAATAGTCCGACACGATGCTGGGGTACTACATGTGTTACAAGTCCTCGATAGCTCGTGTGAGCAGTATCGTGACTCAAAAAAAAGATATGGATCCTATATGGATTATAGGTCCTACGATGGTTGGGACTTATGCTTTATGCATACTTTTGACAGCTCGTGTGAGCAGCATCGTTAGGAAACAATTTACAATACAGATAGACACTGTATCGATGGTTGGGGTACCACATAGGTTGCGAGTCCTCGACAGCTCGTGTGAGCAGCATCGTTAGAAAATAATTTACAGTATAAATAGACATCATATCGATGGTTGGGGTACCACATAGGTTACGAGTCCTCGACAATTCGTGTGAGCAGTATCGGGTATTGGTAACGAAAAGTTATGAATAGGAAGAGAACTTGTTAATAACTCAAGAGCAATGGATTTACATTGGCTCGATGCAGTCATTGTTGCTTATTACCATGTTGGTATTTCTTAACTATCGAACTTACTAAGCTATAAAGCTTACCATAATTATTGTTGTTGTTTTGTAGATCGTTTAGATGACTGAAGATCGGATCATCGTCATCTCTTGAAGTTACACTATCGCGGAGTTAGTCGGTAGATTTTGCATCACTTGGTCTTATGGCATGTACTAGGATGATATTACCTTTGATGTTGAACTAAAGATGTTGAAATCTTGCTATTTTGATTGTTTAAATGCATGAAGTACAACTTAGGTGTTTAAGCTTATGATGCTTGTAAAGACTTAGAAGTTATGTATGTAGTGTGATAACTTAATGCATAACTTGTGTTTGATATGTTAAACTTGCGTCTTGGCATAATTCTTGAGATTATGTATACTTGTTTCGGTAGAACTTATGCAAGTATCGATAAAAATACAGGGTAGGAGAGAGGTTGTTCTTTGACTCGGGTTGTATCGGTAGTTGAATTACAAGTATCGATAGTTTTTAGTACTGATGTATCGATAGTAGGCATGCTTATATCGGTAGAAGTTGCATGGTGAGAATTGCTGCTCTTTGGAGTTTTTCGTATTGGTAGTTGCATGACTTGTATCGGTAAAACTAGGATAGGTACCGGTAAAAATCTGCACAGTTTCTAAATTGTTCACTACATGACTACTACCGATACTTGACCATTAAGTACTATTAGAAGTCCCTTGATAAAATTGTGTTATGATTAAATATTGATTTAAAATATGAAAGGTGAATTTTGTTTTGAATAAAGATTAAATATTTGGATATTGTGAAAGATGAACAGTATTAAAAGAATAGAAACACCGGAATCCTAACTAACGATGATGTTCGGGATTTAGGTGTTACATTGATAATGTAAATTAATTTCTCATGAATTCAGTTAGATTATTAGTAGATTTAGACTCAGCATCTCATCAGAAATCTCGTACTCAAAGTCGATGAAGTCCTCTTTTGATATTTTGGCATGTACCTAGGATGAATTAGATGTCTAGAAACCTTTAGGTGATATATAGTTGTGAATATTACTTATATGGATGTTGGTTTGAAATATTGTGGATAATATAATGATCTTTGCTAATTTTGTTGCTATGCGAATATATATATAATGTAATGAAATTATGTGATATATATATATATATATATATGAACTTGTATAGTAAATCTCTTGTGAATGATTGAGTTGTGAGTTTGGTTGATTTGTATGCATAAAATGTTTGTTTTAAGTAGAATTTGAATAGGTAAGATGTCAATGTGGTTAATGATATTGGAATGGTGTATAATGGTGTATCACATATCTTTATGTTAGGTATTTGGAGTCACGTTAGTCTATAAATGACAAGTTTAGTTATTGCATTTATCCATGAAATGTGTAAGGATTATTAGTCTAGGTATTGGTACTTTTTAAAGACCATATTGATTAGGTACAAGTAAGGTGCTTATGAATTGTTGTGATGCTTAGAATGCATCTTTAAACATAGGAAGTCGCTTTATTTGGAGGTTATCTTGTTGAACAATTTAGGGTGAGGAGATACCTTGTTTAGAAAGCAATTTAGGTACACACGGCCTGTGACACGGGTTGTCACACGGTCGTGTGCCATGGTCATGTGGCTGTTTTTTGGGTATGAGCACGGCCTGGTACATGGCCAAGAGCACAGGCGTGTGGAGGATACATAGGCGTGTGTTTGAGACACACGACCGTGTGCCCTATTTTGGGGAATATTTCGTGTTTCTTCTAAAAGTTTTAAAGTTGTTCGAAATTAATCCCTGATTGATTATAATGCTTACATATGACATGCATGATTTAAATTGTGTTAATATACGTGTTTATTAGTATGATTCTATATGTATATGTGAATGGCTTAAATGGAAATCAATAATTGTTAGAAGTTCATTAATGATCGTAAAATACCTCATAATACTTTGAGACCCTAAATCGACAACGATTACGGGTTAGGGGTGTTATAACCCATATTTGCAATAGACTAATCCAAGCCCATTTTAAACCCGCCCATATTATTTTTTAAAATTTTAAAAAATATATTTATATTATATTATTTTAATATTTAATAATTTAATACATTTTTTATTTATGAAAATTTTTTATATAGTCATTTTATCATTATTTTAATGTTTAAATTAGAGTAATATTACATAATATGTATAGGTTTATTCTTTTTAATGTCTTCTTAATTACATAATATATAAAAATAACGTAATATAAAATATTATAAACTTAAAACGGGTCAATCCATTAGGCCTTAAATGTTCAAGTCTGAGCCCAACCCACATTTTAAACGGACTTAATATTTTTATCCAATCCCTCCCAAATTTTGGGTAGGCAATTGGGCCTGGGTGGATAACTCGACTCATGAACAAGTCTACTTGCCAAGAGCGATAAAACCACCGTTGGATGGTTAAAATTAAATGTGGATACAGGGAAGGATAATATTATTGACAAAATGAGCATCGAGGTGTTACTACGGGATTCAGATGGTAATTTTATTGCTTTCAAGTGATGTAGTGTTAGAATTAACCTAATTGTCTAAGTAATTAATCAAGGTAAACTGTAAAAATATTCACTTTTGTTTGTTTCAGATTACATTTCAGTCACTTATGTTTGAAATGTTATGTTTTATTCACTTACGTTATCGTTTTGTTACGAAGTAGTCACTCTGTCGTTAAGCTCCGTTACCTCCTTAACAACAATCCTACATGACAGTCCAAATGGATTTTAAATGCCAACTTGAATGTCCAATTAGTATGAGAATAGTTTTTCAGTCAAAATAGAAAAGAAAATTAACAGAAAAAGGAGACAAATTGTTTTTCTTTTCCAGTTCAAGGTGTAATTAATTTAAAATTTTTAATTAATTAAAAATTCATTCTCATCCCAGTTGGACATCCAAGTTAGAATTTAAAACTCATTTGGACTGCAACGTAGGATTGTCGTTACTTAACGGCAGAGGATAACTTCATAACAAAACGATAATGAACTAAAACGTAACATTTCAAACATAAGTTTACCCAATTAATTATGTATTAATTTTATTAATTATGAATTATTGTTATAGAAGCACTCTTTTTTAATTTTTCATATAAAAAATGGGGTTATTTAAAAATAAGACACATTTTTCATTAAAATGTTGTAATTCAATCAATTCATTGTTTATGCTTTGTTGATTGGTAGGTGTTGGTCCCAAATCCAAACGTTGGCGGAGAAGTTGAAAGTTAAAACAACATTCCAATTTTCCAAGCGGTTCAAGACTGTTATATCCGAAGCTTAGCTCCGCAAAGTGCGACTGATGAACGAAGCCGTGGTCCCCCAAAACAGCACAATATCCACGTTTACACCTTCAACGCCTAACTATTTTGATTGCTAACATATTTTTATATATTTGTAGAAGCAATTAATCGTCAACTCCGTTTATTTTTCCTTTTTCTACCAATTTTTTTTCTTTTCTTTAAGAAAATTATTTATTAAATTGACTTGAATTGAATGAAAGAATTTTAAATTAATTTAATCGGTAATTTTTTTTTCAATTGAAATTAATTTAAAATTTTATTAAATAAAGTCAAATGCAAAAAATAAAAATCTAGTCAAATAAATCTACTCTATTTTTTTCAATCTAATTTAATTGTGAAAGTATCATAAAGTTTTTAAGTTGATACAATGCTTAGAACTATTCATAATACATTTCAACTCTTAAATAGGATGATAAACGCACTTCAACATGCTTGAATCAAAATCTTCCTGTACTGATAATAATATCAATATTAACCAAGTTAAGACTAAATCGATCATAACTCTTTTTTTAAATACCAACAACTAATTTAAAAGACAATGAGAGAACCTTCAAAAATAAAAACAATGAGAACTCAACGAGTGGTTCCAGTGGAAAAAAGGATGATGTTATTCTTGAAGACGCGGGTTCGAGCACCTGTGTGTGCAAGGTGTGTGTACGTTATCAAAAGATTAAGAAAATATGAACAAATATTACCATATAATCATACCAGTATATTAAAAAAAATAAAAACAATGAGAGGATTTTGAGAAATTAAAAAGAAAAAGACTTTTCTTAATGCTATTCATGGGAAAGCTAACTAGTTAGATGAATAACCTAAGTTCAAAATCAATATCTATAGTAAAAATTAATTTAATTTGACCATTATTATAATGGGAGTCGGTGTTTAACATAAATTTTAACTAGTTATTTTTTAATACAAAGCATATTTATATTTATAATTATTCACAACTCTTAAAATTCATGGTTTTCGCATTACTGTAATTACAACAATGTCAATTGAACTAAGGCTTAATCAATTACTCTCAACTTATTATTCATATTTATAAGAAAAACTTATTCAATATATCAATACTAAAAGAATTGTTCAAACATCGGTTAAAATTGAATTAATCGACCGAACCAATCTAATTCGATTAATCAGTCAATTAACCGATCTAGTTCCGTCGAAAATCGGTTAAAGGCTTTTTTGGAATTTCTGTCAACGATTAATCCAGTTCGAAATCGGGTAATTAACTGAACGTAATAAATAATATTATGTATAATATGTATTAGTCTATTACTAATTTGGTTAATTCGGTCAAATGAACATTATCATTTTTTGTATGTTTTATACTTGTTTTAACAAAAACCCAAAACATATAAATTTTGGTTAACCGGCCGAATTAACTGAAATATTTCAATTCGGTTAATTTTTTGAAAAAATTTGATTCGTTTAACAGTTAAAGGATTAAAAAGTAAGATTAATTTGGTTAATACTAATTCGGTTCAATTAACCGTTTGAACACCCCTAATTGTAATAACAACTGTACTAAAATAATTCATTGTTTGATAGAAAAATGTTAAAAAAAAAGAAATAAAACTAAGATTTTGCTTAAATATAATTTAATCCCTAACAAAATGAAAAATCTAGTATCTCAAATAGCCCTTTTTCAAAATTTGATAAAAAAATTTAAAATTTATTTTATAAATATAGTTGAAAATTTCATTTTTAAAAAAAAATAGATGTTATTTTTACAAAACTACATATTAAAGATTTATAAATTTTGTATAGTATATGAAATAAATTTGATAAAAAGCTTATTATATAAAATCTATACTTTATATTTATATTTACTATACATAAAAATTTTGAACCCAACGAGTGACTCTAGTGGTAAAGAGGATGTTGTTTATATTCTAGGAGATCAGAGTTGGAGTACCTATGTGTGCAAGGTGTGTGTGCATTGTCAAAGGGTTAAAAAAGTATGAACAAATACTACCATGTAATCACACTAGTATATTAAAAAAAATAAAAAAAAATTGATTGAATTGCTATAACCTATAAACGAGTTTTAACTCAATTGTTAAATTACCAAAATATGCACTTTCTCAACTTTATCATTTAAACCAAAACGTGCACTTTCTTAACTTAACTATTTCACATGCGCACGTATCTTTAATAAATATATTACATAATTATTTTAACCCACATGTCATAATCTAATTAAAATAGATCTGTTATGAAGTACGGTAATCCATTAGTTAAAATGTTTTTTTAGCTGGTAAAAGTACCACAAAATCTTTTGTACTTCTAATTAAAATAGATCTGTTATGAAGTACGGTAGTCCATTAGTTAAAATGTTTTTTTAGCTGGTAAAAGTACCACAAAATCTTTTGTACTAAACCCTAGAATGCATTTTAGGCCCTCTATTGAAAACATAAGCACATTAGCCTTTGTACGTTAGATGAGTAAATAAAATAATTCCTCCGTTAAAATTTCAGTGTTAAATGTTTGCTTTTTTTGTTTATATATAACATACAATAATAAATTTAGCCTCCAACATTTATACATTTATTTAATTTGACCCCTACTCTTTTACTTAAAGTAAATTAGAAAATTTCAGTATTATAACTTTCTTTTTATAAATTTTGTTTATAATTTTTATGATTATTTTAATAATTTTTAAAATTTAAAATGGCTTAATTTATTTTTTTAAATTTTTTACTAAGGTCATTTTGACCCTTTAACCTTATTAGTTTAAAAAAAATTCTAACTTATTTCTAGTAAAAGAGTATGGATCAAATTGAATAAATATGTAAAATTTGAGGATTAAATTTATTACTATAACTAATATATAAACATCAAATTTTAACTGTTCATTCATCTAAGAAATATAAATTAATTTACCCATTTTTCAATAAAAGAACTAAAATGCAATTCAAAATATAATATAAAAAATTTCGAAATATTTTTACCTTATTTAGCTTATATATTTTATTCGGTTTTAAAATATTAACTTTACTCTTCTTTAAAAAAATATATAATTTTACCCAGATTTATTTTTTAATTTAAATATATTTTATTTATCTTTTGTTATTAAATACTTTTTGAAATAAAAAATTAATATGAAAGAAGGTTTAAGGAGTATGCAAACTAGATTGGGCACTGAGAAATCAGAATTAACTATCTCACATTGGTTACCGTGAAGTAAGTGTTGAAATTAAAATTTTTTAATAATTTATATTTTTATAATTTTTAAACGATTAAATTACAATTTTATAATTTTAAGAGAGATTAAAATAAAATTTTATCTTTATTAATTTAAAATTTTAAAAAATTTAAATAATAATTTTCTATTTTAGGGGTAAATCCCCTGAATTCTCCTCTTGCCTCTTACCAATAATAAAAAAAACATTAATGTAATCTTAAATAAAAAATTTCATCCATATGAACCAAACTCAACTTCATTCATGAAAATCTTCTTTCTTTTATTTTTTTTCTTTTTTGCTTTTCTTTTTCATGGATAAAATTTCACATTATATGTTAGTCATATTACAGATACTCTCAAATCAAAAGGAAAAGAAAAAATATTCTATCTGCTGAAAATAGATTAGCAAATAGAACGAAACAAGAAAAGAAAAAGAGTTATCTTTGTATTAACTGATCCAATATTCACCTAGAACAAACAGGTTCTTCTTTGATTGTTTCCAATGAAGGTTTTCTTGACCTACAAACAGATAACCTATGCTTAAATTCTTCAACCCCTTCTAAGCTCAACCTTGTTCCTCCCATCCACTTTTCTTGCTCTTCTTCAACGTTTCCCGTCTCCGGTAAAACCCTCACTTTCCCACTTGATATTCTCTTGGCTGAAGAGTTCGCCGCCATGAAAAGCATAGCCATATCGGCTGCGGTGATCACGGAATTGAGTCTCTTCATGGGGAACATAAGGAAAACATTGCCCAGCTCCAATTCTTCATCGGCAGTCAGAGCTGAAAATCTCTTGCCTATGTGAAGAGAGTGGGAATTGGTGAGGAAAAAATTGGGACACTCCAACATAAGCTCAGCAGCCTTTACGGGTTCCCGGAATTGCCGGATTTCGCCGCCGGGAAGAATGACCCTTGCAGTTTTACCGCTTTTGATTAAAGGGGTGGCCAAAGTACACGAAACGTAATTTCCCATGGTGATTAGAAAGGAAACCAGGTATATGGTTGGTTAAAGAGATGGAGAGGGGATCCTAAGATATTTATATGAAGAAGGTAATGGTCAACTATAGAAGGCTGAATAGTAGGAAACAAAGGGACGCGTAAGTTAGGCAAAAATTCCATGAGAAAAGATGGGGAAGGTGCATTGTAGTAGTAAATTGTAATGCTAAATTTCGCTGTGATTTGCGCGTGGGTCCGGCAGAGAAAGCTGCAGGTGGTGCTGCTGCCTATCTCCTATTTGCCCTTGTTTGCTAGCAAAGCATGTTCCAGTTGTTTTCATTATTTTATATCACATTATCTCCCTACACGGACCAAATGTTTTTCCTTCATAATTCCTCCATCCATATTCCCAACTTGTCATGTATAACTATATTTATAAAAAAAAACAGTTATTTTATTAACTTATGTTGTGGCTACTAACTTAATGTTGATGTTTGTAAAAAAGTTTAATATAATATTTGGTATTTGAATTTGATATTTTTTTTAATTTGGTATTTAATTTTTTTTTATTCAATTTGGTATTTGAATTTGACACTTTTTTGGATCCAATTTGGTATCTAAACTTGGTCTTTTTCCTAATTTGGTACCCAAGCTTTGTTTTAAATTCAATTCGATACCTAAATTTATTAAATATTATAAAAATTATGCAAAACAATAACAGTGTTGAAATTTATTTTTATTATGCTACAAAAATATTATCAGATTTTAAGAAAATTCATGTTAAAAATAAGTATTGAGTAATGCTTAACGAACTAATATTAAAAAAAATTAGATACCAAATTAGGGAAAAAAACAAGTTCAGGTATCAAATTGGACCCCAAAAAGTTTAAGTACTAACTTAAAAAAATGTGACAAGTTTGAAAACTAAATTGGATAAAAAAAATTTAGGTACCAAATTAAGAAATGTTAAGTTCAGGTACTAAATATTATATTAAGCCTTGTAAAAATAATATGGTTTCAAATTTCAGTTGCATAAAAAATATTTTATATTAGTATTTCTGTTTAATGCATTATTTACTTTTTAAAATGTACTTTTTTATATTTTTTTTATTCGAATTAGAATTTAAAGTTATTATCATCTGATGGTTCAACCCTTTGGATGTTAAAAATAAGGGTGAGCATTCGATCAAATCGAGTGAAAAATTTTCGAGTTAATCGAGTTTACGAGTTTAATTTTATTATCCTAACTCAATTTGAATTTTTTGAATCAAGTCGAGTGAAATGAAATTCGACTCGAGTCAAATCGGGTGAAATTATCCGAGTTAAATTAAAAAATTTAAAATGTCAAATAAAAATATTTTTATAGTATAACTAATTTCATATTAGAACTCATAAATTTGAAATCATATATATTTGAAAAAAATTCAAAGCAAAATAATAAAAAATAAGATACTTGAGTATGATAAATTTGAATTATTAATTAGGTTCCAAAATTATTATTTTTAAAAAAATTATTTTTTAAAATTTTAAACTTTTTTAGATTTTTTTATATTTTAAAATATAAATTTTGAAATTTTTATAAATCTTTTTAATTTAAAAATTATTTTGATTTTTTTTTTTGTAATTTTTGTTGAGACGCCAATTTGCTTATTTTCAAAGTTAGCAGAGACCAAAAAGGTATTTACATAAATCTATTATTCAAATTGTGAAATTCAACTTGAACTCGAAACTTGAATTGAGTTATCTGAGTTGACTCAAATAACTCAAATTGTTTAATTCGAAATTGGAAATATTTTTCGATTTTTTTTAATCAAATTGAATTTTTTTCACCCCTAATTAAAAAGATTGATTGGAATATATAACTAGTTTTAAACCATAGTATGCCAAATGATGATATCATTTTGATGTCGTCATAAAAAAAATTGAATATATATTTAAAATTATAAAAATTATAAAAGTAATTACAAAAAGTATTAAAAGCACTAAAATTATTTAAAATTTCAAAATTTTATATAAAAAATTAACAGACGGGAGGAGAAGAGTCTTTTAATAGGCCAAACAAGGCCCAAGGATGGGTGAGTCACTACACTAGTGGGGTTGTATTAGAAGACACCATGTTTGGTTTGGCATAACAATTCTCCCCCAAATCGAGAAGAAGGTCATAAAGTGGTCTTTCTTGAAATGATGGTTGGTACACTAGGTTAGCCTTGCACTCTTTATTACATGCTTAGTGAGAGAACTATTCAAGAAATAAGACGAATAAGATTAGTTTAGAAGTGTATAGTATTAAAGCTAGTCTAAAAATTAGAACTATTTGAGTGTGTCTGTGACGTTTTGATGTTGGCGAACATTGGGTTAACACATTGCTATCAAAGAGTATGTTTGATAAGGAAGGATTCACCTCAAAAGTCTTTGAATGTCGTACATAGGATGGGCGAAATACGTTATAGGTAATAAGGAAGTAAACTTTGTGATGAGAAGCTTATGTCAACAATAAAGTGCACCCGATAATGCTGGCCTTGAGCCAGTTAAGTTTTAAAGAAAAATAGTTACGAATAAACTAAATGTGAACCAAGATAGTTAAGAACCAAAGGAAACATTTGATTAGTTTTCTTGGAAATTGTAGATTTGGATAAGACCACCCAATAATTGATGTGACGTTTATCAAGTTATAATAAGTATTGGGTTAAGATAGACTAAGAGGAAAATATATTCTCTCTCTTCCTCTCCTTGAAAGAAAGAGGCTAGAAGGAAGCCATGGTACTCTGAGCTAAATATGAGACCTGATGATTAGACAAGATTAAGGAAATGTAACGTTCGGTATATGAGCAAGCTCTGAAATTTATAAGCAAATTTAGCGTTATCCACCCCAGTAATGATTTTAGCGTATATGTAGGCGCGTAACCAATAATGAACTATGATATGAAATTTCTTTAAAAAAGGATGAATCAATAGGAAAGGACGCCTAGCAAGGTATTAAGGAGACTCAAATAATAAAGTCACCGCCAAGAAGGCATGATGCGCCAAAGTGTGATTAGTTAAGTTACTAGATAGGGTCTAACGTAATAACTAAAGACAAGGGATGGGTTAAGAGCCAAGGGTATGTTATGTATACGTAAGTATTTTCGTATACACCTTTTTACAAATGTCGTGCATTTGTTTGGTGGATTTTAAGGACAAGACACGTGTCAAACATCCACATGAACAAAGGAAAATATCTAAGTGACTCGGGTAAGTTATGGGAACTACTCCCTTTCTTCTTCAAGAAGTAGTCTCTGTTTATATAAGGATGAATCAAGAGAAAATTTTCTTTCATCCTTTAAGCCAAACTTGAGATGTGGATTTAAGCTTTGGGATGCTCCTGGTTAAGGTAAGATTCACAACCTTACACGTTATGCTGCCAGAAAGCAGATCTATTTAGCTTAGTAGAGCAAGCATGATAAAATTTTGCTATGAGATTTTGGTATTCAAAGTAAAAGGGAAGAATGAGTTAAATGGACAAATCTTGATGAGTTCTTATGGTTTATTGTTTAGGAGATGCTGATTTACTTTACGGAAGCTCGAATTTGATGTTTGAAAATAGTTTAAGGTTTCTCAGGTGAGGGCCTTGTAAGTCTTTAGACTAACTCTTATATGTATGTTTGTATGTTAATCTCCTCTGTATTAAATGACTAACTTGTGTAACAAAAACGAAAGTTATGTAAACATGATATGCTGACTCTATGAAGAATGGATGTCTTATGAACTTGCATGTGTGCTCGTATGATGTTATGCCTCTAATATGAAAAGAATTATATGCATGATGAATGTTTGCGAAAGTATGTTTGTGTTTGTCATGAGCAAGTCACTACATGAAGAGTCTGTGCATGAAGTTAAAGGAAATGTGTTGCATGTCTAGAAATGTAAATGAATAAGGCATGATGAAGTATGAATAAGTGGGTCTGTTAAGCATGAGTCTTCATGATGAGTCTGAGTCTCTCTCCGAAGTCGTCTAATGGGTCCATCGGGATAAAAAAAAAACAAATATATGATATAGAAAGTCCATGACCATGACAATCGAAGACAATATAGTGTAAGACCTAATCATGGTGACTATAGCATCATATGGGAAAAGAAGACCACATAATGTAAGACGTAGTCATTGTTGCTATGGCATCATGTGGAAGAAGATGAAAAAAACTATTGGGTGAGTATCAAGCGATGAGGGGCAAACCTCACGACAGTGAGTTTAGGCAAATCCCTATCGTCGAAAACACTAGTTTTCGTAAAAGTAAAGTCTTTGTGGCTGAATTTGTTAAAGTGAAACCTTTGTGGCTGAATTTGTTAATATGAGCCTTTGTGGTTGAATCTGTTAAAGTTAAGCATTTATGGATGAATTTGTTATAGTGAAGCCTTTGTAGTTAAATTTGTTAACGTGAGCCTTTGTGGCTAGATCTGTTAATGTGATCCCTCTATGGCTAACTCTGTTACAGGATACCTTTGTGGCGGAAGTAAAGGAATTACCTTTGTGAAAAATTTGTAAATGACACCTTTGTGCTGTATATTATGAGAAAGCCTTTATGTCTATCTTTGTAAATGGACACCTTTCTAGCTATCTTTGTGAACAGATGCCTTCATGGCTACCTTATTAAGGACGCCTTTATGACTATCTGTATTAGAATGAAGACTTCTGTGGCTATCTCTAATAAGGATCGCCTTCGTGGCAGAATCTGAAGAACTGCATTGTGACGACCTTTGAAATAATGCCTTCATGGCATAGTTTGTAAAATGGTGTTCATAGCAACCATCCAAAGATAATACCTTTAGACGAACTATGAAAGACAAGAAAAGGTAATCCAAAAGAAACGTCCAAGGATGATTCTGGAAGGTGTAATCCACTTCGCCTGCAAAAATGAAAATAAAGGCCAGAGAGTATACTACCAATACTAGTCCATGAGTAAAACAAGAAGTCTGACTAAGTGTATGATCACCTATAGAGTAAGAAGGAAGAACTCGGTAAGAAGAGTGCAACCTCGATGAGAAAGGAAATGAACCCAACAAGTAACTGCCCAATAAATAAGGATGTGCGAAGCACTAAACTTATTGTGATGAAATAAACAAGTATTCAATTTTACCTCACTAAGTACATAAACTAAATTCTTATGAACTTACTTAAGATGTTTCTAATTTCAAAATTTATTACAAGAGTGCGTCGAGAGACGATGTTAGGGTTACGCCAAAGGAGCGACATATTGGGCTGTTATGCATACAAAGAGGACAAAGCTATTATAGAGGTTTAAGTCTATACCGAGAAAGCTAAACAAGAAGTCATAGCCCATGCAAAAAAAGCTATATAAGTCTAAGTCATACTGAGAGCTATGTGGCAAAATTAAAGTCTTTGTATAAGTTCTCTTTAAGTAACGTTTCGATTATGTGATAAGCATGATGAGAGATTAGATAATGATTGTCGTAGTTTTATTATTTTAGGATGAATATGTAAATAAAATTTGTACAAGAAGTTATAAACAGTAAATATACAAGAGGTATTTCAGAACGAAAATATAGAAATTTTATTTGCCATCACTAGAGTAATTACATAAGAAAGTTTAGTAAGAGCCTAAGTTACGAAAGTTCTTAAGCGTAACACCCAATACTCGGATTCAATCAATCGAGTTGGGTGGAGGGCATTACACTTTACATGCATGAATTTGGTTGTTCATGAAACTCATAGAAATAATGTATTGTGGCAACAAAATTTGAAGGGTCACATGAATGCTTTGTGGATAAGGAACTTGGCCTTGCACCAGTAAAGCTATAAATAGAGCTTAAGTCACAACTCAAAATCTTTTGAACAATGCAACCAAACACATAAAATATTTAAACGAAACTTGTTGGATCATTGGAACGCCCTGTGGCACAATGAAAATATTATTTCGACGATCATCAACCACGAATACATGTATGAGGAATGAATCGAGTTGAGATAGGGTTGAAGATATACCTTTTTCAAACTAAAAAAGGGTGTAACATTGTTGGTTGGAATCCTTTGCATGATGTCAATCTAAGCTGTAACAAAAGTGTCTCGACCTTTATGTAGTCCACCAAGTAAAGCACGAACAGAAAACTTTATGAACTTTTTTAGAGAGTACCAAAGCTTTTTGCTGCTAGACCTAGTTCGATTTTCTTACCACCACACCATAATCTGGGATTGTATCCCTTTTATTAATATAATGTACATTAAAAACAGAATAATTCCGCTTTTATTTTTTAGAGAAAATTATGGAAGATATTGAAATTATATTCTTTCCAAAAGAATACTAACTTTCATAAATATTAACTCTGGAAATAATTTGCGAATCATATCTATTAGGCGATATTGTTCTTCAGGCGATACTATCCGTCGGGCGATGCTGTTCATCGGGCAATACTACCCGCTAGGCGAAACTGTCCGCCAGGTTATACTTATTCGCTAATGATAAGAATCTACCATAGTTGTATGTAAGAGGGTATACACTCATTCTTTTAGTGTGTAGTTTGTTTGCTTTAACCATAGGGTGTGACCTTGTAGGCTTTTATAACATTGGTAATAATACTAAAACATTTCTAATGTTAGAAGCAATGAGTATCATCTGGCAATGCATCATTACTGCCCAAGTTACAAGAAGTCATTATTCGACATAATCTTTCTGTGATAAACTTTTCATGTATTATATCCTTTTATCCTTTATTTCTAGATTGGACACAAGTCATGGTATAGTCACACTTGTATAGTCCAATCTCATATTTCTGAATATTCTGAGTGGACTATAATAAACAAATAAGTGTGATATTTCATATCAACTTACTTGAGTATGGCTATGCATTTCTAGTCTCACACCATCAAGTGGTCCAAGATATTACTCCATCATATACCACTACATGGATTGTGATATATCCAACATCAATCTTTATAGTTACAACCTGTTACAATAGACATTTGACTGTATAAAAATATACGACTCACGATGTTGGGACAATGATGATCTCAAGTTTGAGGATTATATACATAGTTATCACTATGAGTAATGTTTGTGATTATTACATAATAATCCAAAAAACACGCTCATGATGAGTCAGTCCAGTATGTTGTTTTCAAACACATACTCATGTATTGATTTTAACATCCTTATGTCAATGACAATACTTTGTCATCAATCAACTACACTTTAGTCTCATTACATTATTATTGTCCAACCCCACAATAATACTTGACTAAGGACCTTTTAAGAATAATTATATTATTCTTAGGACTTTATTATTGATCAATTTATTTATACACATAGAAAAAAAACTAAAATAACAATGAGAATGTCTTATATTAATAATAAGGTAAAACGAGTATGTAATTACAATCATCTCATGATTGGTATTTGGGCATACTCTAACAATCACCCACTGGCACTAAGACCATTCAGTCATATATTTTATACTAAGTGACTTAGTGCGGCGATCATGCTTCTGTTGTGTTAGAGACTTCGTTAGTGGATCAATTATGTTATCATCTATTGGTACTTTACATACTTCAACATTTCCTCGATTAATGATATCTCGAATGAGATGAAAGCACCTATGTATGTGTTTAGATCACCGGTGAGATCTAGGTTCCTTTGTGTGTGCAATAGCTCCAATGTTATCACAACGAAGTTCTAGAGCATTTGATATGCTAGACACAACCCCTAGTTCATATTTGAACTTCTTGATCCAAATAATCTCTTTTGCAACCTCACTAACTATAATGTACTCGGCCACAGTTGTAGAATTAGCTATTGTATCTTGCTTTGAACTTTTCCAACTTACAGCACCACCATTAAGACAAAACACAAAACCTGATTGTAATCATGAATCTTCCTTGTCGGTTTGGAAGCCACTATTTCATGATCATCCTTGTCGATTTGGAAGTTGGTTCAGCTCCCATTTTGGATGGTGGCAAATAGATATTCATTGGGTGGTCGAATGGTCACTTTACTGCATGAATTTGGCCGTTCATGAACCTGGTAGAAACAATGTATTGTGGTAGCCGAATTTGAAGGGTCATATAAACGTTTAGTTATTAAGGAACTTGGCCAAGCACATGAAAAGCTATAAATAGAGCTTAAGTCACAACTCAAAATCTTTTGAACAATGCAACCAAACATACAAAATTTTTAAACGAAACTAATAATAGATAACAAATAAAAGAAATAGAAAAATAACTACTAATTAATTTTAAATGTAAACGACAAAAAGGACTTATTGTGCAACATTTAAAACAATGCAAGGTTGTTTTTCCATGCTAAGCTCAAAGTAAAATGTAAATTGTTCACACTCGGTTTGAATGGTTTGAATCAGCTCGATAAGTTCCTCCTTAAGCTTCTTAACTTGTGATTTAGTCAATGGACCCACGAGCATTTGTAAATCATTGTCATTATCTATTTTCAGCAATTTTGATTCACAATCTATTTCCAAAATTCATTCCTTTGCTCACATCATCCCCTCTCTCTTCGAAAAGATTTGCTCTCAAATTACAATATGCATAAAATGGATATAAATTAGACCCATTAAAACTCGCACGTTGTATTCATCTGGAAGATCTATCTTATAAGAGTTATCGTTAATTCTCTTTAAGACTTGGAAAGGACCATATCCTCTTGGAAGGAGTTTAAATCTCCGTTGGATAGAAAACTGTTCCTTTTGCATATGTACTCATACCAAATCTCCTAGTTTGAATACGACTTTCTTTCAAACCTTTTTGGCATGTCCTCTTCTCAATATTATCCCAAATTTTCTTATGAAGTTGTCGAACAAATTCAACCTTTCTTTTACCATCTAAATTAACAAGTTCGTTAGTAAGCAAAGGAATTATATACAGAGGAATAAGAGGATTGAAACCATACACTATCTTAAAAGGAGAAAAATCTAATGACAAAATGCACACTCCTATTGTATGCAAAATCAACATGTGGTAAGCACTCTTCCCACAACTTTAAGTTTCGTTGAATGATAGCTCGAAGCAGAGTTGACAATGTTCAATTTACGATTTCAATTTGTCCGTTAGGTTGGGGATGACATGTAGTGGAGAACAATAATTTAGTGCCTAACTTATCCCATAAGATTTTTCAAAAGTAGCCCAAAAATTTTGCATCTCAATCAGACACAATACTTTTTCGTAGACCATGTAGTCTGACAATTTCCCTAAAAAATAAATTTGCAATATACTTAACATCATCAGTTTTATGACAAGGTATAAAATGAGCCATTTTAGAAAAATGATCCACAACAATAAAAATAAAATCTTTCCCACTAATACACCTTGCTAATCCTAACACGAAGTCAATTGAGATATCTATCCAAGGTTCCGTAGGTATAGGTAATGGGTTGTACAAACCATAGGCGTTTAGTCATAATTTGGCCTTCTTGAAAAATATATAATTTTGACAAGGCATAATGCCAAAAATGGCCCCTAAAATTTGATTGTTTGGTCACTTTGGCCCTTTATTTTTTTTGGAGCACTTTAACACCTAACTTTTTTTGGTCAAATTAGCTATTTTTAACGGACATGCTAATGTGGTTGTTAGTTGACTAACGATCAACACTAACCGTTAATGTGGCAGTCTAAATGAAATTAAATGCTAACGTGACACTATTTTGTCTTATATGTCACATCAACAAATGATTTTAAAATTATTAAATCACTATTTCTTCTTCTCCATTATTTCTCTCCATCGTTCATCATCATCATCATCATCACTGATTCTCCTCTTTCATACCTCTATATCAAGTAGTCAAACTCGCCCCTTCCTTCCTCTTTGCTTTTACTTTGCTAAGTACAAGCTTTCAACAATGGCCAAACCCTTTACCATTTCACCAACTCCCCTCTAGTTTCCAAGAAGAAGTACATTTATACCATTGATGATGATTGCTTTGTAAGCTAAAAAAGTCATCTCTTTCCTCCTTATCATTTTTGGGTTTCAGGTTTTATCGAATTAAAAAACAAGCATCATGTACTTTTGGATATTTGGGTTTCAGTCAATTCTTGAAATTGGAATTTGTTTTTTTTTTTTTTTTTTACTTTTTTGCATATTTGTTTTATGTTTTGGATCTTGATATGATTTGGGAACTTTGAAATTTGTTTAGTATTAAAGTTAAAATGTTATTTTTAATATAATTTATTGGTATTTCCCCATCTTGATATGCTATTTGGATCTGTAATTTTTTCTCTACTTCCCAGGTTTAGCAAATAACATGTATTTATCTATGTTTCTTGGTATATTTTCTATAGACATTGCTTTGACTTAGTAGGCTTTCGAGATAGTCATCCTACTTTTACTCATTAACTAATGTTGAATCATTGTTCATTCAATGGTGATGTAAATCTTAGTAGCTTTTCTTAATAATTTCATAGTCTTTTGTTGTTTTGTCATGTTTGTCTGTAAATTTTGAAATGTAGGTTGATTTTCAATGAGATCTGACCATGAAGTATTGTGCTTTTTTTGATATTTTATACTCTATCTTGTCATTATGTAAATTTAAAGTTTGAGGCTACTTGTGTTACAGGTTGCGAAAGATCCATCCGACACAGACATTAACACACTGGAGCAACACATAAAGAACCTTCTTTGTCCATCTACTCCATTTTTCTTCAACACTTTATATGACCCGTACCGAGCTGGTGTAGATTTGGTTCTTGGGCACCCATTCAGTCACCGTGAAGGTGTTCCCACTGTTGTTTCTCATGGCCTCTGGCTCAATATCTCGTGATTCTATTGGTGAAAATATATGTTTTGGATATTTGAATTCGGGAGTTGTAACTTTTTTTATTACAGATATTCTGTTGGGAAACATATGTTGTAGGATTTAAAGCTATCAAATTTGGGAAACAAGTATCCTAGAAGCTTCACAATGGAGATGGTGATGATGATGAACGATGGAGAGAAACAATAGAGAAGAAGAAACGGTGATGATGATGATTTTAAAATTATTAAAATTATTTGTTAACGTGGCATATAAGACAAAATAGTTTCATGTTAGCATTTAATTACATTTGGACCGCCATGTCAATGGTTAGTGTTAACCGTTAGTCAATTAACAACCACGTCAGAATGTCTGTTAAGATTTGACAAAAAAAGTTAGGCGTTAAAGTGCTCCAAAAAAAATAAAGGGCTAAAGTGACCAAACAGATAAATGTTAGGGGCTACTTTTAGCATTATGCCTTTTGATAAAGACACTCAACGTCTTGTCTCATATGTGGTAAAAAAATTTCATGAAATACATTTGGAATCTTTGCAACTTTGAAATGTCCCATTAGGCCACTCTCATGGCTTCTTTTACAAGTAGCTCTCAAATAGAACTCATTGGTACACAATGCTTATTTTCTCGAAAGAGGAATCTATTGTGCTTTAAAAAATTTCCAAAAGCTTCATTTTCATATGCTTTAAAGACATTTTCAAAATCAAAGTCATGTTCATACAAGTCCTTTATGTGCTCAAATTAAGTGACTTATCGTCCAAGGTAGAAAGTAATATATACCATTAAGATAATGCGTCGACGATTACATTTTCTTTACCTTGTTTGTATTTAATGACATAGGGAAAAGTTCCAATAAATTATACCCACTTGGCATGTCGCTTATTAAGTTTGTGTTGGCTTTTCAAATGTTTAAGGGATTTGTGATTGGTGTGGATCACAAATTCCTTCGACCAATGATAATGCTGTCAGGTCTCTAATTCTCTAACTAGAGCGTATAGCTCCTTATTGTACGTAAGATAGTTCAATGTGGCTCCACCCAATTTCTTACTAAAGTACGTGATTGATCATTCTTCTTGCATCAAAATTGCTCTAATACCTATTTGTGATGCATCACACTCAATTTCAAAAGCTTTAGTATAATCAGGTAAGGCAAATAATGACACAGTAATAAACTTTTCCTTAAGTAATTTAAAATCTCTTTCTTGTGCCTCTTCCCACTTAAGTCCCATGTTTTTCTTAATAATTTTAGTTAAAGGGATGACTGTGCTACTAAAATCTTTAACAAACCTGCGGTAGAAGCTCGTAAAACCATGGAAGCTTCTAACATTACTTACATTCTTCGGTGTTGGCCAATTCTTGATTGCTCGTATTTTCTCATCATCCACTTCAATTCCTTTTGAGCTAATGACGAAACCTAAAAACACAAGTTTATCAGTATAAAATGAACATTTCTTAAAATTAGCAAACAATTTCTCTTTTTTCAAAACTTCCAGAACAAGCTTCAAATGATTAACATGTTCTTCTATGTTCTTGTTGTAATTTAATATATAACCAAAATAAACTACATAGAATCTGCCAATGAACTGTCACAAAACATGATTCATAAGTCTCATGAATGTGTCGGGTGCGTTGGTTAAGCCAAATGACATTACCAACCATTCATACAAATTGTACTTTGTCTTGAAAGCGATCTTCCACTCATCACCTTCTTGCATCCAAATTTGGTGATATCCGCTTTTAAGATCAATTTTAGTAAAGATGCTTGACCCATGTAGTTCATCGAGCTTGTCATCTAATCTAGGGATGGGGTGTCGATACTTTACCCTAATCTTATTTATAGCACGATAGTCGATACACATTCGGCAAGTTCCATCCTTATTTGGAACGAGTAGAACATGAATGACACATGAACTTAGGCTTTCTCAAACAAAAAATTTGTCCATAAGTTCGCAGGTTTGTTGTTATAACTCTTTGATCTCCTTCGGGTTACTTCGATAAGCAAGTCGGTTCGAAATTATAGCTCCCGGAATGAATTCTATTCGATGTTTGATTCCCATAAGTGGCAGCAGTTCATCAGGAATCTTTTAGGGGAAAACATCTCGAAATTCTTGCAAGAGAGAAATAATTGCACTAGGAAGATTATCATTAAGCTTGTTAGTGCTAAGATATGCCTCCTTGTACAAAAGTACAAGTAGTGGTTGGTGAGTTAAAAAAAGTTTTCTCAACCTCTCTACTCATAGCATAGAAATTCAACTTCTTTTTTTATTACTCTCTTTACTTACTTCAGCCTCTCTCTTTTTTTTCTTTTACCTCTTGCTCATTTTCTTTTTCTATTTTCTTGAATTCTCTTGTTTTCCCTCTCTTTCTCGTGATTGGTAACCTCACTCTCTTTTTTTTTCACTCTCTTTCTTCAAACGCACTTGGTCTTCATACACTTGTTTGGATGACCGAGTAGGATGTACCCCGCATACATGGGAACAATGTTACGTAACACCTCATCATTGTACCTTCCAATGGCAAAGAACACCATCACTTGTTTTACCACCTTGACCTCACCTCCATTATTCAACCATTGTAATTTGTATGGTTGTGGATCCTTAGTTGTGGCAATCCAAGTTTTTTTACCAAAATCGAGCTTGCTACATTTGTGCAGCTACCTCCATCGATGATCATGCTACATATTTTTCCCTTAATGTGGCAACGGGTGTAGAATATTCTCCTTTTGTATCTCATAATCATCATTATATCTTTCACAATGAAAATTATCATTACTGAAATTAGTAATGATAAAATTGATTGTTCCAAACAAATGACCCTTGGTCAAGTTTTCATTTTCACAATGCATACAATGTCATTAAGAGGATATCGCTTACTCTAAATATATGATGAAATTACATTAAGGGCACAAAAAACCTAAATATATATACTCAAACTTTTTATACATATAAAGGATGTTAAAATAATTTTTTAATTAGTGATTTAGAAGAAGAAATATACATGAAACTGTTGAATTATGACTCCTATTTCAAGTCAAATTTCAGAAATAATATTTCAGTTAAACTCTGTTTATTTATTTCAATAAAACTATGTTTATTTGTTTAAATTAAACTCCGTTTATTTGTTTCAATTAAACTTTATTTAGTTGTTTGAGTCAAATTCTTATTAGTTTAGATTATTTTATTATTATTTGACTTAAAAATTTAGCCTATAAATAGGATCTTTTACAACCTTTAAAAATACGCCCATTTAGACTTACCCATTATAGTTTAGAACTCCTAGCACTTTTGGAGTTTAGTGTTTACATTTTGAGGGTTCTTTATTTTTGAGTTTTTGGGGTTTAGTTTTTATCTTCATCTTTTGTACTCTTCGTTCTTTGTTATTATAGTAAAATTATCTTTACCCGTGGTTTTTTATCCTCTTCGGAGGGGTTTTTCCACATTAAATTTGTGTGTTCAATTTCTCAATTTCTTCCGCTATTTTTAACCTGTTCGTTGCTTAATCGGGTCGATCCCCAACAAGTGGTATCAAAGCTAGTTCGTTTTAGTAGATCAGCCTGTTTAGAGATGGCAGCAACAAGATTCAATATTGAGAAGTTTGATGGTGACACAAATTTCAATTTGTGGCAAGTTCGAATGATGGCAATTCTAGTTTAGACCGCTTTGAAAAAGGTTGTTATCGGGAAAAAGCCCGATAATCTGGATCAGTCAGAATAGGAAAAGCTTGATGAAAAGATCTTGTCTGCAATCCAGTTGTGCCTCGCGAATATTGTATTATAGGAGGTATTGATGGAGAAGACCTTATCCGCCTTGTGGAAAAGGCTAGAAACTCTTTATGTGACTAAGTCTCTGGCTAATCGTTTAATGTTGAAACAACGTCTATTTACGTTTCGCATGAACGAAGGTGAGCTTCTTAGAGATCACATCAGTTAATTTATTAGTCTTTTGAATGATTTAAATAATGTTGAGGTTCAGATTGACGATGAGGATCAAGCTATGCTATTGTTATGCTCTTTACCCCCTTCATACAAGTATTTTAGGGAGACCTTGATTTATGGTAGAGATAAACTCTCATTTGAGGATGTGAAAGGTCATTTATTGAGCAAAGACAAACTCGACAATGAGTTTGGTTCAGATAGCAAGGCAGATAAGCAAGCTTCTGTTTTGGTAGCATTAAAGAAGCGAGACAAAAGGTGTTGCTATTGTAATAAATTAGGTCACGTCAAAGCAGATTTTTACAAACTGCGAAATAAAAGGGCTGTTAAGAGTAATGAGGAAGATTTAGCTGGTGCTAATTTGACCGATGAAAGTGGTGATGATTTCTTGTTAGTGTTAATGAGCGAAAGCTCCGAGGTTACGTCCGAGTGGATCCTAGATTCAGGATGTTCTTTCCACATGTGTCCCAACATAGTTCAAATGAAGGTGGAGTTGTGCACATGGGAAACGATTCATTCAGTAAGGTAATCGGTATTGGTACTGTTAAAATTAGGATGCACGATGGTATGATTAAGACACTATCAGATGTCAGGTATGTACCTGATTTACGAAAGAATCTCATCTCCCTATGTATTTTAAACTCAAAATGTTGCAGAATCAACATTGAGTCGAGTGACATTAAGGTATCTCGTGGGGCTCTCGTTTTGTTAAAAGGTAAAAAGATCGATAGTCTTTATATTCTGGAAGGTTTTACAGTGACCGGTGAAATCGGACGTCTCTAGTCCTTTACGGAGTTGAAGTCAATTCATTTGGAGCGAAAACTTGGTCATAGGAGGGAAAAGTGTATGACTGTTTCGTTAAAGAGAGGTTCTCTTTTGGATGCAGGTTTTGAAAAGTTAGGGCACTGTGTTCGTGAAAATTAGACCCGGGTTAGTTTTGATTCGACAGTGCACAAGTCGAAGGCTAGAAGACTTCCAGCTCCTAAGCACAATTCGACTCAGTTAATTCCTTGCATAGTTCAAGATAGGCCCGTGATGAGCTTTGGAAAAGATGTCATTGCGGAAATATGAGTCAAGGTAGAGATTTGTTGAATTATGACTCCTATTTCAAGTCAAATTTGAGAAATAATCTTTCAGTTAAACTCTGTTTATTTGTTTCAATTAAACTCTGTTTATTTGTTTCAATTAAACTCTATTTAGTTGTTTGAGTCAAATTCTTATTAGTCTAGATTATTTTATTATTATTTGACTTAAAAATTTAGCCTATAAATAAGATCTTTTACAACCTTAGAAAATACACCCATTTAGACTTACCCATTATAGTTTAGAACTCCTAACACTTTTGGAGAATTTAGTGTTTACGTTTTGAGAGTTCTTTATTTTCGGTTTTTTGGGGTTTAGTTTCTATCTCCATCTTTTGTACTCTTCATTCTTTGTTATTATAGTAAAATTATCTTTGCCCATATTTTTTATCCTCTTCGGAGGGGATTTTCCACGTTAAATTTGTGTAATCAATTTCTCAATTTCTTCCGCTATTTTTAACCTGTTCGTTGCTTAATTGGGTCGATCCCCAACAAAAACTATTCAGCGGTTATTTTGTTTTAGGTAGAAACTAAAGTTTGTAAACTTCTCAAATTCTTGTATGGCTTGAGACAAACATCTAATAGTGGCACAAGAAATTTGATTAAGTATTGGTAAGCGATAGTTTCTTTTCTGTTGAAGTAAATAAATGTGTTTACAAAAACCATATTGATAATGATTATGTGATCATAGGCTTGTATGTTTTTTTTTTTACAAATAGACCATTGTGTGATCATAAAAAACTTCTTTGCAAATATCCATTGGCAATGATTGTGTGATCATATACTTTTTTTAATGGTAAAACCAGACATATTTGTGTGAGAGATTATTTCATAAAACTATTGCAAAAAAAAAAAAACATTATTATCAATTGTGTGAAATCAAAAGTGATTTCGATCGATTCTCCGACTAAATCTTTAGGAAGAAAACCGTTAAATAAAGTATGGAAGGGAATAAAACTATTGTTAAATTGAGATATCAATAAGGATGATAACTTGAATTTCGTGTGTTGGCTTGATGATCAAAATTATTTATTGTCCTAAGTTTAATCTAAGTTTGAATTAAGCCAATTACATTGCTGTTAGAGCTTTACCCTTCCTTTATAATTTAAAAATAAAAATAAAAATAAGGTGACTAACCCAACCTACTGTAAATTGAAGTGCCACCAATTATGATTTGTTCCCCACTTCGTTGTGGGAAAGAATAATCATTTTAGTGGCGTAAAATGTGGGCAACCAAGTTAATGAGTTATACATATCAAGCACCTAAGCCACTTATTTCCTTCTTAATTTGGTGAATTGATTTTGCTTCCACTTATTATTTTTCTCCCACAAGATGTTGGATTACCCAACTAATTATTATTACTATATTCCATTTTATGGTATGCTTGTCAAGTGTTCAAATAATGACCAAGTTTAATATTGAGATGCAATTTCGTAAGTCCACATCATTTTGTTTATAGTTTGGCATTTAATGATAACTTCACATTAGGTAATATAATTTTTTTGGTGAATTATAATAATAGGATAAAGTCCGAACAATAAACATGATTAGCGCGACTTGAATTCAGATCACATCTGAGATAATGAACACCTTTGACCATCAGGCAATCACATGGGGTTCAGGTAATATAGTTTTTTGAGCTTTCACCAATTGACATCTTATTGTAAGAATTAATTTTATATATGTACTCCCCAATTCTTAATTAGGATAATAAATATGTTTCAGCGTGTTTAAATTTATATCCTTTTATATTAAAAATAATCAATGTAAATCAAATTAAGATTCAGACGACATTAATCTACAAAATTAGATGTACGAGTTGGATTGGACCCAAAATAATTGAGAAATGAAAATTTGATTTGAATAGTGATATTTGGATTTTATTACAAGTTAAAAATCTCACTTATCTGAATTGATCCAAAATGTGTTTTTTATTTAATTTATAATTAATTTTAATTTTTGTTGTTGTAATTTTTTTCATTTAAAATCGTGAAAAAAAAAGAATTTTAAAATTCTATAGAAAAATTATTTTTCAAAAATATCGTACAAAAATTGTTGATTATTTTTATTTACTTAAATTTTAAAAAAATAGTTATAAAAAAAATTGAAACGTTACTAACTACTATCCAAAAATAACAAAATAAAATTCAATTTGGGACAATAAAATTCAAAACCCAAAAGTATGGAAAATTCGAAACAGAACACCGAACAGTTTAAAAAAAATCCAACCAAATTACACTTAGTCTAGACCTATTCATTGATCGGGCTATCCGTTCAGGCCTGAAGGTCCATCCGAAATTTGAGAAGGTTTGGAAAAAAAATTAGACCCGTTTAAAATATGGGTCGGGATTTAACATTCAAGGCCTGAGCTCGGCCCGACCTAATCCAACCCGTTTTAAGTTTATAATATTTTATATTATGTTATTTTTATCTATTATTTAATTTAAAACACATAAAAAAATTATACTAAATATATAATATTACTCTAATGTAAACATTAAAATAATGTTAAAATGACATTATAAAAAACTTCAATAAATAAAAAATATAAAAATATTAAATATTAAATAAAATAAAATGAATATTTTTTTAAAAATAATATGGGCAGGTTTAAAATAGGCTTGGATTAGTCTTTTGCAAATATGAGCGTGTTAGGACAAAATTTTAAGCCAAGAGTTCAAGTCAAGCCAGGCTTGAACAAGCATAAAATATGTTAATACCATACTTAGACCCGATGGAAAATTTGAAACAGAACACCATTATTGTGAACAATTTAAAAAAATTCCAACCAAACTGCAGTCAACTTAGACTTGTTCATAGGTCGAGCTATTTGTCTAGCCCAAAGGTTCGCTTGAAATTTTAGAGGGTTTGAGAGAAAAATTAGATCCATTTAAAAAATGGGTTCGGCTTTAACATTCAAGTCTCGAGCCCGGTCCGATTCGACCCATTTTAAGTTTATAATATTTTATATTATGTTATTTTTATCTATTATTTAATTTAAAACACTTAAAAAATATATACTAAAATATATAATACTACTCTAATGTAAACATTAAAATAATATTAACATGACTATATAAAAAAAATTCAGTAAATAAAAATGTATAAAATTTTTAAATATTAAAATAAAATAAAATAAAATAAATATTTTTTAAAAAATAATATGGGTGGGCTTAAAATGGGCTTGCGTTAGTCTTTTTCAAATATGCGCATGTTAGGACAAAACTTTAGACCTAGATTCTAGGTCGGCTAGGCTTGAAAAAGTATAAAATATGTCAATATCATACTTAGACCTGATGGAAAATTCGAAATAGAACACCATTATTGCAAACAATTTAAAAAAATTCCAATCAAAGTGCAATCAGCCTAGACCTGTTCATGGGTCGCGTTATCCGTCCAAGCCCAAAGGCTCGCTCGAAATTTGAGAAGGTTTGGGAAAAATATTAGACCTGTTTAAAATATGGGTCGGGCTTTAACATTCAAGGCCCGAGCCCGGCCCAAGCCGACCCGATCCAACCCGTTTTAAGTTTATAATATTTTTTTATGTTATTTTTATCTATTATGTAATTTAAAACACTTAAAAAAATTTATACTAAATATATAATACTACTCTAATGTAAATATTAAAATAATATTAAGATGACTATATAAAAAATTTCAATAAAATAAAAAATGTATAAAATTTTAAAATAAAATAAAATAAATATGTTTTTAAAAAACAATATAGGTGAGTTTAAAATGGATTTGGATTAGTCTTTTGAAAATATGGGCGGGTTTAGACAAAATTTTAGGCCCAAATTCTGGGTCGGGCCGGACTTGAACAAGCATAAAATAGATAAATATAACTGACCTATGAGCACCTCTAACTCAACCTTATACGAAAGGAGTGAAAGAAAAAAAATGGTATACTTTCTGTAAATAGTCCTTTATATTCATTATTTGATTTATTCATGACTAAAAGTATAAAATATTTTTGGAGAAATCCAAATACCGAACTTACAAATAATTTTCTTAAGGTATATGTAACATCCTAAACCCGGCCTAGATGAAACATATAAGTCAAGAATGTCACATTGAAAGGAAGCACACATTAAGTCAATATCCAATTAAACATCCCAACATATATCTAGAAGTTTCACACTAACATAACAGTAGCAACATAATAATAACTAGTTAAAAACCTAATAGTTCTAGATTGACCAAGCTCCTCATCCTCCGATCGTCAATTCTGGGAAGACCCAGAAACACCGTTAAATGAGTCAGTGCACAATAATATAATAATACTTCGAATGGAACATTAATGTAACCATAGAACAATTTTCCAGTTCTATATTCAAGCTCGCAGTTCCCATTCAGATAACAGTAGTACCAAAGTTCAATAGAAACCTAACAGCGTTTACAGTGTCATTGTTAGTTCAGTTGTAGGGTTGTAGTGTTTATAATGTCATTGCCGATTCAATCATAATATCGTAGTGTTTACAGTGTCACTGCCGGTTCAGTAATAGCATTGTAGTGTTTATAGTGTCACTATCGGTTCAGTAATAGCATTGTAGTGTTTACAGTGTCATTGTCAGTTCACTAATAGCTTTGTAGTGTTATATTGTCACTGCTAGTTCAATAATAATATTGTAATGTTTATAGTGCCATTGCCAATTCAGTAACAATATTTCCAAGTTGTTAAACCACCGTACAATACAATCATGAATACAGGTACATCAGATGATAAAAGCATTGTATACATGCATAACAACTTCCACTAATCACTTTTTGTAGCACAAGTCCTACAGTTAATTTACGGTTACATTACACAGAGTTTTTGCACACTTACACACTGCACATGGCCAGACACACACCCGTGTGTCCCGCCCATGTGATCACTGCACCTGAAATGTCAAAACAGTATTTTCACACAGTCTAGCACATGCCCGTGGGCGTAGCTCATGTGTCCCCTGTATGCTATTTCTCCAAAACAGTATACACACATGGTTTGACCCATGCCCGTGTACCCAGCCAGTGTGTCACAAAATGGTAACCACACACGGTCTGGCACATGGCCGTGTATTTCCTGTAACCTGTTTATATGACACACGATTTGGACACATGCCCGTGTGCCTTCAAACAGAGGCAAATCTGGGAAAAAATGGCAGAAAACAAAAGAAACAACAAGGGATTTCAGTATCTTACCTTATACGAAGTGACTACGAAGCATTCCTACAACTCCCAAAGCCTAAATAGAATAATTAGTAACCCAATTTAACAACAATTTTGACTACACGCTAGATTACAACAATTCGTTCCAAAGAACTCATAATGAAAACAACCAAGAACACGCTTACCTCTTGACAACCAAAGAACTACGACGCTACGAAAGGATTACCATTACGATCCACGCCTAAAGACAACCAAACATGTACTTAAACAATGAATTCAATGATTTTCACAGTAACCACTCAACAAAAGACTAAACACAAACAATAATAGAAATTTCCTCATGAACTTACAATGTCACACCTCGAGTTACAACAACGAGATAAAGAATCACTTCGTCTACATTCAGAACGATTTAATGAAAAGATCTTAAAGATTGGAAGGTGATCCTTAAGGACACCACAAGCATTTAAGAGCAAAAAGAAAAGAGAAAAAGAAAGTATCGACGAACTAACTAACTAGAAAGAAACCATTTAATTTAAGTTAGATTCGATTTAACGAAAAAGTGCAAAAATAAATGCACACACATGCGTACGTGCAAGGATTGGAACCCACAACCAGAAGATAGATAAATAGATAGTTATGTGACAATTGAACCACTAGGCTCATCATTTAAACTAAAACGCGCAGAAATTAATTTAAGTCACAAGTTCATCACTCAAGGTTAAAGAAAAGAAAATCCCAAAACTTATCAAAACATGCGACTCAAACACAAGATCTCAAATAAATAGTTAGAGCCCTTAACCATAGAAGCGGAGACATTTTCATTATTACAACTCCTACACCAAGTTTAAAATTTCGGGGTGTTACAACTCTCTTCCCCTAAAAGAAATTTTATCCTCAAAATTTACCTAAATGGAACAAATGCGGATACTACTGACGAATTGAATCCTCTGGCTCCCAGGTAGCTTCCTTGGTACTGTGATTCCATAAGAAAACCTTAAGTAGAGGTATGGTTTTCCTTTGCAAGACTTTTACATCTTGCTCACGAATCTGAACAGGCTCCTTCTCGAAGATTAGGTCGGGTCGCACCTCGATCTCCTCTACCAAGACGATGTGTGAAGGATCAGAACGGTACCGTCTTAACATCGAAACGTGGAACACATTATGATTATGATCAAGCTCAAGAGGTAACTCAAGTTAATACACTACTAACACAACCCATTTCAAAATCCGATAAGGTCCGATGAAACGTAGAATCAGTTTACCCTTTCGTCCAAAACGGAGAACCTTTTTCCGCATTGATACCTTTAAAAATACCTGATTACCAACAAAATACTCTATATCTTTTTGTTTTAAGTCTACGTAGGACTTTTGTCGATCGGAGGTCGCTTTTAAGCAATCTCGGATCAGTTTAACAGTATTCTCGATCTCAAACACTAACTCAGGACCTAGTACTCATCTCTCGCACAATTCGGTCCAACATAGAGGAGTTCGGCACTTACGACCGTACAAAGCTTCATAAGCTGCCATCTGTATATTGGCCTGAAAACTATTGTTATACACAAACTCAACTAATGGCAAATGATCCTCCCAGCAACCCCTGAAGTAAATCACATGGCTTCGGAGCATATCATCTAAAATCTGTATAACCAGCTCATACACAGTACTGAAGCTTCTTCCAAAATCATGGAGTAAAATGCTGATCTCAATCTTAAATAATCGAAACTGGAACTTCGTGTAGCCTTACAATCTCAGCCACATACAACTTAGCTAGCTTCTCAAGTGAGTAATCGATACAGATATGTAGGAAATGAGCAAAGTTGGTTAATCGGTCTACAATAACCCATGCAAAATCTTTCTTAGTATGCGTTAGGGGTAACCCACTGACGAAATCTATAGTCATAGCTGCCATTTCCATTAAGGGATTTTAACCGATTGTAGCAACCTCGAGGGTAACTGATGCTCGACTTTAACCTTTTGACAAGTCAAGCAGTGTGAAACGAAGGTAGTCACCTTTCGTTTCAAACTAGACCACCAATAAATCTCTCATAAATCTCGCTACATCTTGTTTTCACCTAGATGCATAGTAAACTGACTTCTATGTGCTTCCTCTAGTATCGATAACATCAACTCTAGATCCTTAGGCACACAAATACGACTCTTGAAGCATGGAACCCCATCGTTGTTCAAACCAAATTCAGTCTCACTGTCTGATTCAATTCTATTCAGACGCTGAACCAAAGATTCATCTTGCAACTATTTTGCTCAGATTTGATCAATCCAGGTCAATCTCAACTAACGTTTAGTTAACAAAGTGCCATCATCACACAAACTCAATCGAGCAAACATCGCTCGCAGGTTAGTCATCGCTCGACGACTAAGAGCGTCGACTACAACATTAACCTTACCAGGGTGATATTTTATTATACAGTCATAATCTTTGAGTAGTTCAAACCACCTATGTTGCCTCATATTCAATTCCTTCTATGTTAGCAAATACTTGAGACTTTTTAATCAGTGTATATTACACACTTCTCACTGTACAGGTAATGTCTCTAGATTCTCAATGCGAACACAACCACAACTAGCTCAAGATCGTGAGTAGGGTAGTTGCCCCTCATGTGTCTTAAGATGTCGCGACGCATACACTATCACTTTTCCCTCCTACATTAATACACAACTTAAGCCGATGTGTGACGCGTTGATGTAAACTACAAACCCATTACCAGATTTAGGCTGAACCAACATCAGAGCTTGTGTGAAAATAGATTTGAGCTTCTCGAAGCACGACTGGTACTCCTCAAACCACTTGAATGGAACACCCTTACGCAGGAGTTTAGTTAGGGGTGATGCTATGAGGGAGAACCCCTTGACAAACATTCGGTAATAACCTGCTAACCTGAGAAAACTTCGAAGTTCAGCTAAATTCTTTGGTTGTTTCCACTCAACAACCACTTTAATTTTCTTGGGATCAACTCGAATCCCCTCGGCAGTCACCACATGACCTAGAAAAATAACCTCAGATAACCAAAACTTACATTTGCTGAACTTCGCATAAAGCTACTTCTCACAAAGCGTCTGAAGTACAATACGTAGATGCTTGTCATGCTCAATCTCAATTCTATAGTAGATTAGGATATCATTGATGAAGATCACGATAAATTGATCTAGATACGGTTGAAATACCTGATTCATTAAATCCATAAACACTACCGACGCATTCATTTAACCTAAACGACATGACTAGGAACTCATAATACCCGTAACGCGTCTTGAAGGCCGTTTTGAATACATCTTCATCTTTAACCTTAAGTTGGTAATAATCAGATCAAAGGTCTATCTTTGAAAACACTGAAGCTTAATGGAATTGAACGAACAAACCGTAAACTTTCGACAGAGGATGCTTGTTCTTAATGGTTAACTTATTCAACTAATGGTAGTCGATATACATTCTTATCGTATCGTCCTTCTTTTTCACAAACAATACAAGTGCTCCCCACGAAGACACACTCAATCACATAAACCTTTGGTCAAGAAGTTCTTACAATTGTGCTTTAAATTTCGTGAATTTTTTCGGTACCATGCGATAGGGTGTGATTGACATCAGAGTAGTACTAGGTAAGAAGAAAATTCCAAACTTTACCTCTCGTGTTGGTGCAACACTAGGTAACTTATTAGGAAAAACATCCGGAACGTCTCTAATTGTCCGAATATTGCTAACGGTTAGCTTAGCCAGCATGAAATCAGAGACAAAGGCAAGATATGCCTCACACCCTTTTCTTACCAACTTCTCGACCACAAAAGCAAAGATTACATTAGACAAGTAATCTCGATGCTTACCAATCATCACTATCTCGTTACCTATTTTTGTTCTCAAGATGACCCTCTTGGTTGCATAATCCAAACTAGCCCGATGCTCAACCAACTAATCCATACCCAGAATCAGATCAAACTCCCCAAAAGGAAGCTCCATCAAATCAACTGGAAACATGACTCCTTGAACTTATAGTGGCACTTGTTTAAATACCTTGTTAACCCAAGCGGATTGACCTAAACGTCTAATCATAGAGACTACACTAGCAATATACTCAGCCAATACATTCAGTTTCATAGATACAATACTAACTATGTAAGGATGTGTAGAACCAATGTCAATTAAAGCATAGTAAGGTATAGAATAAATTTAAAACATACCCGCAATAATATTGACATCGTCTTTCTCCTCGAGACGTTGAGCTGCATAGACAACAGCAGGCTGTCGAGCCTCAGTATGAGTCACACCTCTGTTCGATGCTCCTTTACCATGACCAGCACTATTGCCAGCTCTACCAACACCATGACCTCTAGTCGGCTGCGATATCACGCTCGGGGACTGCACAGTGCTCACAACTATAACCGGTGCTAGAGTTGGCATCTGATCAGATCGTTGTGGATACTCTCGCACCTTATGCTCAAGCGACCCACATCGAAAGAATGCTTCTGTCTTCCTCCAACACTCGCACGGGTGGCGCCTCCCACAATAGTCACAACGTCCCACCCTACTGAACCCACTGATGCCTCAACCTTCGGAGGCTCGTTAGTTCTTGCCCATTTCTTAAGGCGTGAAATAGTGCCAGTAGGTCCGGTCTCTTTCTTAGCTCTACTCTGAGCCCTCTCCTATTCTTTCCTCTCGCACGCAATGCGCTTAACCTCCGTAATAACCTTTACCTTATCGACTAACACAGCGAAAACCTGCTCCCTTTAGGAAGCTATTAGAACTTGAAACTCATATTGTAAGCCCTCCTCAAATCTCACACACTTGTTGTACTCGGTGGCAACCAGTGCTCGAGCATACCTACTTAATCTCAAAAACTCGGCCTCGTATTCAGCTATTGACCTCTCACCTTGTTCCAAACTCATAAACTCTTGTTGACGAGGATCAATATAACTGGCTCTCACATACTTACCCTAAAATGTAATCTTAAAATACTCCTTAGTCACTAACCCCAAGTGAATGCCCTACTCAACTGTTAGCCATCACTGGTACTCCTCATCCCTAAGTAGAGATATGGTACCCATCAGCTTCTGTGATGGGGTGTAGTCTATGTCGTCCATTATGTGCTTGGTTATCTCGAGCCAATACCCTGCAACTCCAGTAACACCTTTGAACAACTTAGCTTCATTCGAACAGAGCCGCTCTATAACTAATCCTTGAGCTGCAAACCCAACATGGGTCTTAACGACCTTCTCTAGTAATCGCAGCATATCTTGGGACACAAGATCGTCGTTGATTGGCTCAGCTTGAGACATCATCTCAGCTATAAGAGTACCAACGGCCTCGTCGGTCTCTAGGATGGGGATGCTTCCCATGAAAGATGACTCGACTCAAGCTCTCCTCGACGCCTACATCTATGACTTCCTCGTGAACTCATTTTACAGTGTCTACAATATCAGAAGTGCACAGGTTAGTGCACTCGAAATGTCAAAACAGTATTTTCACACGATTTAATGCACGCCCGTGGGTCTAGCCCGTGTGTCACAAAACAATAACTACACACTGTCTAGCATACGCTTGTGTGTCCCCTGTACACTATTTCTCCAAAACAGTATGCACACACGGTCTGATCCACGCCTGTGAACCCAACCCTTGTGTCACAAAACATTAACCACACACAATCTGGCATACGCTAGTGGGCATAGCCCGTGTGTTTCTTGTAACCTATTTATATGGCACATGATCTAGATACATGCCTGTGTGCCAGCCCGTTTGCCCTTGAACAAAGGAAAATCTTACCTACCTTATACGAAGTGACTACAAAGCGTTCCTACAACTCTTGAAGCCTAAACAGAACAATGGGTAACCCAATTCAACAACAATTTCGACTACACGCTAGATTATAACAATTCGTTCCAAAGAACTCATAACGAAACCAACCAAGAACATGCTTATCGCTTGACGACAACATAAATCTCGAACTATGATGCTACAGAAGGATTACCGCTACGATCCACACCTAATGACAACTAAACACACACTTAAACAATGAATTCAACGATTTTCATAGTAACCACTCAACAAAAGACTAAACAAAAACAATAACAGAATATTCTTCCAAGAACTTACAATGCCACACCTCGAGTTACAACAACGAGATAAACAATCATTTCGTCTATGTTCAGAATGATTTAATGAAAAGATATTAAAGATTGGAAGGTGATCCTCAAGGACACCACAAGCAATCAAGAGCAAAAAGAAAAGAGAAAAAGAAAGTATCGACGAACTAAATAACTAGGAAGAAACCATTTAATTTAACTTAGATTCGACTTAATGGAAAAGTGCAAAAATAAATGCACATGCACATGTACGTGCAAGGATTCAAACCCACAACTAAAAGATAATAAACAAACAGTTATGTGACCATTGAATCACTAGGCTCATCATTGAAACTAAAACGTGCAGAAATCAATTTAAGTCACAAGTTCATCACTCAAGGTTCAAGAAAAGAAAATCTCAAAACTTATCAAAACATGTGTCTCGAACACGAGATCTCAAATAAACTGTTAGAGCCCTTAACCATAAAAGCGAAGACAATTTCATTACTACAACTCACACACCAAGTTTAAAATTTCGGGGCGTTACAATATGAAACTTTCAATATTCAATTATAATTATTTTTTATTTTTATTCATGACTAAAACTAAAATTATTTTCGGAGAAATACAAATACCGAACTTAAAAATAATGTTCTCGATATATGAAATTTTCAATATTCAATTTAAGTACTTTTATTATTTTGATATGATACAACTCAGGAGAGAGTATAAGTTTGAAACATAAGTCAACTTGCTATATATTTTTGCATGAGATCTTGATATTTTTAGGTTCAATTGTTTATTTTTGGATCGAAGATTTGTCTCCTAATTTCACAATACACTTCAAAACACATCAATTTGAGCTCAAAGAGTTCAAGTTATGATTATTATAGTGAATATTGTGCAAGCAAGAATTTCTAGACGAGTTCAATATGATATTTTTTAGTTGAAGACTTTGGAAGTCTCTTTAGCCACCGATTGGGTAAAAGTACCATGGAGGTCGTCAAAATGTAATCTCACTCCTACAATAGGGGTCTTTATGGTATTTTTACCCCAAACAATTGTTATTTCTTACACCTATGTTTTAGAGATTTTTAACCCTTTGGTAACGCACACACATATTACACACACAAGTGCTCAGACCCAAGTTTCCTAGGATGATCATTTTTTTTTTCACTGGAGCCACTCATTGGGTTTTGTTTTAAAGTTTATATTACTTAGAAGTTTATTTAAAAACTTAAGTATTTATTTATGTAATTAGAGTTTTGATTATATAATACTTGTAAATTAAATATTTTTTTAGTTTTAAGAGTTTATTTAAGACTAAAATTAAAAATATTTTGGAGAAACCAAAATAACTAAGATAAATTTTTTTAGTGAAAAGATAATTGTTTTTTGTGTTGGCCCTAATCACAAAATTTTACTATAGGGTTATGCCACATTAGTGATTTAGCATCAAAGATCAACTAGTTGAAAAATATAAATATTTTTAATTCAATTAAAATTAAAATCTTGCATAAATAGAATTTAAATAATATTTTCTTCAAAAAATTAAAGAATATTTACTTAATTATAAAAATTTAGATCCTATTTGATAAAAGATTGAAAAATTAAATCAAGTGAAAATTAATATTTTTCATCGACTTTAATTTTTTAACATATTTGATAATTCACAATTAAAACTATTAGATAGAATTGTTTTTCCACAAAAGTGTGTAAAATGATAAATAGATAAACAACTATTTATCACTTAATAAATAATAAAATCAATTGTTTTTATTTTTTTATTTTCATTTAAAAGTATATTATTTATTATCAAACAATTTAATTATACTCGACCTTTAATTTTATGTAATATAATAAATAAATTGTATAACTTACATTCAACATTTAATTTTTCGGTATTTATTTTTCCAACACTTTATTTTTAATATTTAATTTTTCAATTTGTGAAACATAACCTTTCATGAAAAAAAATTTTCTTCATTATGTAATGTTAAAGGTTACTTTCGTATTTTTTATTTATTTTTTAAAGTATCTATTGAAATGAACCCAATAATTGATACTTTCATGGCTTTTAACCATGGAAGAAAACATTTCTTTCGCTTTAGGTAACAGAAAATTTCAAGCTTTTTCTTTCAATTCCATTTTAATATGAATTTTCCTATTTCTTTAAATAATTAGTACTTAGTTGACCACTCAATTTTTAAGGTACTTTCATTTTAGTCATTCAAGTGTCAAATCTCTAACAATAGTTAACTATACATGCCGCATCATGTTTACACTTTCATTTTGGTCACCCAAAAATATTTTTTAAGTATTGATCGAGGTAAAAAAATAAATGATTAAAGTAAAAAGTTCTAGAAACTAAAATAATACACAAAAATTGTCAATTTGTACTTGTTTATGTCATTGCCAAAAATTCTAAATTTGGGTTTTAAAATATAAATATTTAAATATTAAGATTCAAAATTATAATAATTTATTTAATTTATTTTGATGTTTTGAAATTACTTTAAAAAATTACCAATAAAAGTTATTGTCTTTAATAGTTGTCTAAAAAACTCAAATTTCTTTTGATTTTATGATTTGAATCTTTCTTGCTAAGGAAAAAACAAAAAAAAAAAATTACAATTAATTAAATTAATTAATTATATTTTTCATTCCAAACAAAACTCATAATTTTTTTATCACTTTTTTACCCAAACGAAGAACAAACAATTAATTTAATTAATTGCAAGCATCGTTTCTTTTACTTTTAGCTAGAATAGAAGATTAAAGATTATATGATCAACAAAAATTTAAGTTTCATAAACAATTATTAAATATGAATTATTTGAATTGATTTCATTAAGAATAATTTGGAAATAGAAAATAAAATTTAAAAATTAAAAAAAATTAAATTAATTAATTTTAATATTATAATAACAAATCAATTGACGTTATCAATAAAAACAATTCAACAATTTATTCTTTTATTTTGATGTTTTGAAATTTAAATTTTCAATATTTAAAAAAAATTAAAATTTTTTGACAATTAAATAAACAAATACAATTTGACAATTTTTGTTTATTATCTTAATTTTTACCCTTTTTCTCTTAAATATTTAAGAATTGTAAAATTAAAATTATCCTTAGTCACATATTACACTCTAAAAATAACAAGATGGAGGCCTAACATCAAAGTTTTTTTTCCTATAATAAAGGTAACTTAAAATTTTTATTTTTAGACTTTATGTTTGAAGAAAGGTACTTTGATTTAATTGGATTATACGTAAGCATTATGCATACTCCATATCATCATCTATTTTCCTGAAATTGTGGGTTTAAAATAATCAATAATTTTGTATTCCTTGTAATTTCAACCAAAACTGATATATATAAAAACTCATACAACTGAAGGGAAGACAAGCAATCTATATATAAGTTCAAGCAAAACGTTGAATCAAGAAAATGAAAAAAAAGAAAAGGTATGAATGGAAATTAACATTTTCAAAGAACAAACATGGTTAAATTATGCTATTAGACCATCTTTTACATAAGTAGTAAATTTAGTATTTATACTTTAATTTGATCGAATTTAGTCTTTGTATTTTTCAAATTTTAAAAATTTAATCTTGGACAAACAGTTGCAATCAAATTTGATTGGTTAAATTCTACTATCAGTCTTGTTTTATGCATGAAGTTAGAGATTTAGTCAATGTTCTCCAACTAGATCATTCTTAGTCGTTATGTTTTTTAGATTTCAAAATTTTAGTCTTAGTGTAAACAATAATTGTTAAATCTTTTTATTAGTTGAGTTTTATGTAAGTAATATGTGGAAATGACAAGCTGACATGACATTACACATGCGATAATATGTTTGACTCATCAAAATTTGAAAATAATAGAACTTAATGAATTTAATAGTTACCATTTGGTCAGGACTAAAATTTAAAATTTCTAAAAGTATAATGACGGAAATGACTAAATTAAAGTACAAGTGTTAATCTCAACCACTTCTTCTTTGCTAGGTGGATATATAGGAATGTTGAACGAATCCACATCTGCTTTATTTACAATTCCCTATTAAAAATTATAAAATAAAACTAGAATGACCATGGTGTCTCCGATAATGATTTTTGAGCTTAATATCCCAACGTCAATGCATTGGAAGGGACTCTAGGCGATGTTTAAGTATCATTAAGACGTTATCGATGCTTTTATCCCAGTGAAAAAGAGTAAGGATGGAAAAAGATTTGGATTTGTGAGATTCAGTAATATGATGGATGTGAGAAAGGCGATAAGCAGGTTAAATGGTTTTGTGATTATGGGTAATAAACTATCGGTGGATTTAGCAAAGTTCAAGGGAAGGAGACAGATATGGAACAAGAAAAGTCGAATTGATGATAGAGTAGACATGGCAAATAATGAAAAAATGGTAAGGAAGGAAAATGAAAAATCGGGAGGAATAGTCAGAATGGAAAGTGGAGAAAGTTCTTCGAAGAGGCCTTCAAGTTTGAAAAGGACTGAAAAGGTAAATGATGAAATAGAGAAGCCCTCTATTGTGGTACATGGGTATGTTGAGGAGGAACAACTATGGAAGCTACAAATATGCGTAGTGGGAGTGACAACAACATGTTGTGATATTAAAGACGTGCAAGAAAGAATTGTTAGGGGAGGATTAGGGGAGATTATAATCAGAAGAATTCAAGGAAGATTCTTTTTGATTGAAATATCAGATGAGGAGTTGGTTGGGATTTTGAAATAGAATGATTGGTCTTATCTGCGAGAGTTCTTCATTTTTATAGAACCTTGGTAAGAATATTCCATGGTGGAAGAAATAGTGACATGGATTGATTCTTTTGGAATTCCTTTACACTGTTGGATTATGAGTCTTTTAAAAGAATTACAAGGGTAAGGGGTGATCTAATCTCCATGGGTAAGAATCCAGATAAGATGAGCAGTTTTTTTAATATGCCTATGTTGGTGTGTATCAAGAAACATGAAAAGATTGATGATTTGATTTTCCTAGAGGTAGGGAATTCTAAATTTCCCATAAGAGTGGTCGAAATGGGTTTGTTTGAAGTGGAAGGTAATGGTGGTGATGGGTAGGATATTGTGCAGAGGAGGGTGGAGTTCTTCGTGTCGGAATTTGAATTGGTGCTAAGGTTTGGGTCGGACTAGTTGCTAGGTGGTGGACGTAGTTGGGAAGAAGATGCAATCAATGCAATACTCCTTGAGAAACCAAACGACAATAGCGGAAGTTAGTCTCTTTCTCATAACATGTTCAAATTGGAAGAAAGAATGTTGTGTGAAATGAGGGTTGAGAATAAAAAGAAAGAATGTTGTGTGAAATGAGGGCTAAGAATAAAGAGGGAGAAAAGGAATTAATTGGGTCAAATAATCGGGCTAGAGAGGATGTGGTTAATATAAGCTTAACCTTGGGTGAATTAGTATTGGGTAATAGGGAGGAAGCCCCAAAAGACCAAAGAATTAGAATAGCTTATGTGACAGATATGGGTTTAAAAGATAGTAACTCATATGAGGCTAGTAGGTAAGTATAATTCAATTCCCAAAAGAAAAAAATCGGTTGATACAAGAAGGGGGAGAATTTCAGTAGGAGAGGCAAGGGCTAGAATTGAGATCTAACCATCACTGCAAAATCGAAAGGATCAAAAATCGAATGGTAGGAAGGTTCGATCCATTTTCGATATTCAAGATAAAATCCTTTCGCCAAATGAGAAGAAGAGAGATAAGGCGCTAAAAGAAAAAGAAAAAGGAAGTGTGGACAGAGAGGAGGTGGTCGTTAATGCTTTGTTATCAAATTCGAATATCAGCAATAGAAAAAGAGTTATTCTTAATGAGTCAAGGAAGGCTTGGGAAATTGGTAAAAATCTTGGATTTAGTGTTTGGGGAGATGAACGAGAAGTAGTGGAGGAAATAATGAGATTGAAAGGAAGGCAAGGATGAACTTCTAGAGTGAAGAAGAGGATGCTTGATTTGGGGTTAGGTTAGTAGCGTAGATAGTTGTGAACTTTTAAGGTGAATTTGGTTTTTTTTTCTTGCTGTTAGAAGAATGAGGATATTGTCTTTGAACATTAGGGCTTTGTCCTCATAATTGAAAAAAAAGTTATCTTAGAATAATTATTTGCAAAACTAGAGCAGAAGTGTGTTTCGTACAAGAATCTAAGTTAGAAGTAGTTACGGAAGCAATAATTAGGAAGGTATGGGGAGATGATAATTTTGATTTTAGATTTTCAGCTGCTAATATGATTCTGGACACAACACCTAATTACATAATCTTGCAGGCTTTGGATTGGGTAGAGATCTAATCCCACATTCCAATTGGGCCACAAATTAATGAGCTTCTTTTGAGAATTTGGCGCATTGGGCCTAATGAGGCACATTATAAGCCCATTCCAAACATTGGGCTTCAACGTGGAAAACTCAAGTTTAAGATGAAAAGCAAACATTCTTTATTTGATGATTTTGTTAAAATTCTCTTTCATAACGCATGTGTTTCATATTCATGCTTTTATATCATGCTCTTATTTTTGTCATGTTTATATTGAGTTAAATTAAATTATGTTTATGATTCATGTTTTTGCGTTGTGCTTTTAATAATGATTGTTAGTAATTCGAGTCTAAACTATTTATGTTTTATCCATATGTCCATTGGTTCATTTTGTCATCATATTATGTTTTGCATTATATGTTTGCATCTTTAAATTAGTGACTTGCATTATTAATCTACATCTTTGAATAAGACATGCATTATGTGTTTTGCATTTAATAAAGTCATGCATTATGTAAGTTTCAAGTTAATTAAGTATGCATCATAAATAACGACATGCATTGCGTAACTCTCATGATTTGTTAAGTTTGCATCATAAATAATGGCGTGCATTATATGTAACTCTCATGTTTGTTAAGATTTCATCATAAATTATGTTATGCATTATGTAACTCTCTCGTTAAAGTTTGTATCATTAAATCAATTCATGCATTTGGTAATCTATTAGTTCATTTAGTTTGCATCTTTCACCATTCATTAAAGCATCTTGTATGTTCATTTAGTTTAAACATGAGTTAGTGTCAAAAGTGTGTGAAGTGTGTTATTTATTTTGACTGTTACTTTTTAATGCATAAGTCATATAGTGTGTTTAATTTTATTATAAATAGGATGTTTTAAGTTAAATAAGAATTTGAACAGGTTGAAATGTTTAAATATTCATTTATTTTTGTCTAAGTGACTGTTCAATTCATTTAAGCTTATTAGCATGATTAAATTGTTTTAATGTATGTTTAATGTGTTTTAGGGATGATATAAGACTGATAAGATGATATAAGGACGTTCACATTCAAAGGTTGTTCGGTTTTGGCTTGAAAAAGTTTGCAATTGATGGATTTTGAAGGTGAATAAATGCACAAAATTTATTCAAGAATCAGCTTTCAATGCTTATGCTTTGTAACTATTCAAATGGACCAATAGTGGCTCTTCAAATCTGATCGGTTTCAAGCACTTAAAGGCCAATTCATGGTATCAATTAAAGGGAGGAAATACAAGCAATAAAGACAACCGACTATGGAAGAAGAGAGGACTTCAAACATCAACTTATGGAGCATTAATCTTCATAAAGATGGAGACCTTTAAGCTATCCAAGGACAAATAAAAAGACATGCCCTTTCATTTACTCCAAGACAAATGAAGAGACATGCCTTTTAAGTTAAAACTTTTGCTTGATTTTAAATCATATTTTGTGAGAATATTTCTCTCTTGGTTCTTCATTGAACTGTTCGAACTTATCAAGCTTTCTTCAAAGTTTGTGGCATTCAAAATTTATATTATCACTCCGTTTATCATCCCGAGGTGTGGCGACTTTGACATACCAAGATTCGAGTATAAGGTCAAGTTTAAGCGGGTCGTAGCTTTAATATAGCTACGGTTCCTTAGAGAATTCAAGTGGTTCGGATTAAGGTTTTCACCTTGTGAACCATTTCAAGATGATTCTTCAAACAAGTTTTACGAACCCTCAAATTTTGGGAAATCGCATCAACTGCAGAAGGAAATTCGGGAGGGGTTATAACTATATGGGATAAAGGCATATCTGATCATCATGGTCTTTATTGCTCTAAACACTTTGTGGTTATAGAAGGAAAATGGGTGGAAGATTGTTTGGCTACATCTTTAATTAATGTATACGCTCTAAATGGAAGTTCTAACCAAAAATTGGTTTGGGAGGAGATTAGCGAGATGAAGGGTTCGTTTTCCAGTTCACGGATCATAGGGGGCGATTTTAACTCAATAAGAAACATGAGTGAAAGAAGTAACTGTGTGGGGTAGCAAAATGGTTAAAGGCTTTTAACAGTTTTATTGAAGAATGTAAGGTGGTGGATTTACCTCTTGTGAGGAAGAATTTTACTTTGTTTGGGTCAAATAACAAGATGAGTAAATTGAATTGTTTTCTTGTCGATGAATAATGGTTATTGCGCTTCAACGATCTCAGTCAATGAGGCTTTGGTAGATTAATTTTTGACCATATTCTGATATTGTTATATAACACTTCATTTGTCTTGGGACCGCGTCCGTTTAAGTTCCATAATGCATGGCTTGATAAAGAAGAGTGCACAAACCTTATAAAAGTATGGGGAGGGATGAGTGGGGATAAAAAAAAGATGGCTAGAAAGTTGAGAAGGTTAAAGGTGGCTATAAAGAATTGGAACGAAAAATTTGGTGGAAATGTAGATAAAAAATTGATGAAATTGAAAAGAAAATATTAGAATGGAATGATATTGGCAACTGTAGGAAACTGAATGAGGAAGAGATGGAGGAAGTGAGATAATTGAATTTTGAGTTATGGGATGCAATCTGGTTTTCGGAATCAGTGTGGCGATAGAAATCGAGATTACTATGGTTAAAAGAAGGTGATTCCAACACGGCTTTCTTTCATAAAGTTGTAAAAATTAGAGCCAAAAAGAAATCTATTCATAGTCTTAGATTCGGGTCGATCTGATGCAAGGACCTGAAGGCTTTAAAGAAAAAAGTTTTTAAGTACTTTAATAATCATTTCAACTGTCCCGGAAGAAATTGGGGTATGAAGTTAGATTTGAATTTTAAAAGAATTTATGATGAGGAAGGGTCTTGGCTTGAACAAGCTTTCACAATGGAGGAGATTAAAAATGCAATTTGGAGTTGTGAAGATTCTAAAGTTCCTTTTCCTTATTTGTAGCGAGGGCGTATCCTCCTTAATGAAATTGGGTGTACAAGGTCTTTTAAAAGGGGCCAAGGTTAGCAAAAGAGGCTCCCAAATCTCCCATTTATTATTTGCAAATGATTGTATCCTTTTTGGGGAGGCTACCTTAACAGGAGCTCAGGTTTTGAAACAAATTTTACTAGAATATGAAGACTATTCTGGGTAATGTGTTAACCTTGACAAGTTTATGGTGTTTTTTAGTTCGAATACTCAGGAGACGATGAGGGTATAATTTTCGATAGAATTGGGTGTTAGATATTCAAACAACCTAGAGAAATATCTAGGGCTTCCGAATATAGTGGGGAGAAATAAAAAAGCCTCATTTCAATTACAAAAAGAATTAATGAAATAGAAAGTTGATAGCTAGAGCACAAAGTTTCTTTCCCAAGGAGGAAAGGAGGTGTTTACAAAATCTATTCTCCAAGCCATCCCAACTTTTACAATGGTTTGTTTTCTTTTACCAAAAACATTATGTGCAGAACTAGAAAGCATCATAGCTAGATTCTAATGGCAAAAAACTCATGGGAAACCTGGTATACATTTGTGTGAATGAAGGAAATTGTGTGATTCGAAGGAGAATGGGGGATTAGGGTTCAAAAGTTTTTTGAATTTTAATATATCTCTATTGGCTAAACAAGGATGGAGATTGATTAATAACCCTAATTCATTATTTAGCTAACATGCTAAAGGCTAAATATTTTCCTCATACAGATTTCATGAATGCTACTTTTCAACATAGGGCTTCTTATATGCGAACGAGTATTCTAGCAACTTGGAAGATGTTGCAAAATGGCTTAGGTTGGCGAATTGGTAAAGGAGACTAAATTTTAGTTTTTAATCATGCGTGGTTACTAGGTTCATGCAATTATAAATTAAGAAGTTTAGTCCAAGACCCTAGTGTATCTATAGTGGTTGAACTAATTAATCATAATACCAGAGAACGGAAAAATGAGGTAGTTACCAGTATTTTTACTGAGGTAGACGTAGCAAAAATTCTTCGAATCCCTCTGACGGAGATTCCTCAAGAGGATGTCATAGTGTGGCAGGGCGAGCCTTCGGGAGAATTCTCTATTAAGAGTGCTTACATCTAATCCTGATACTTTACAAATTGCTATTTACAGACAACTTTGGGGGCTACAACTACCATCAAAAAATCAAATTACAATCTGGCGAATATAAAAAAAATTACCAACACTAGCAAATTTGTACTAGAAGTGACTAGCCAGTAACACGCGGTGTATGAGGTGCGGCGAAGAGACTTAAACAATTATCCATGTGCTTAGAAATTGTCCTATTGCAAAACAAGTATGGGAGACATTAGGTTTGAATGAGATTTTGACTACTGCTACTTAGGATATGATGGAGTGGCTCACCTGGGTTTTCAACATCAGTTCGGTATCACAATGAGAGGCTTTCTGTTATGCACTGTGGTCACTTTGGACTGCAAGAAATAAACATTTGCATGAATAAGAAACAAAATCAACAGAAGAGATGTCACGCCTCATCCTACATTATGTACAGGAAATTACAGGAGTCACGAAAGTAGAAAGAAAAAAGAGACTTATCTACTCTCGATGGGAGCCTCCGATAGATCCACCCATAAAAATAAATTTCAACGTAGCTTTCAATGGGATCTCTTTCAAATATGGATCAGGGATAATGGCCAGACACACACGGGGAAGAGTGTTGGCTTCAAGATCAGTTCTACACTTAGATGTTGGGTCATCTTTTATAGTAGAAGCCCTTGCATGTCATTATGCAGTCAAACTGCGGTTAGAACTGGAAGTTAAGAAGGTCATCATAGAAGGAGACTCCTTATCAATTATCGGAAAATGTAATGACTCACAAGACAAATCGAAAATAGGTGCCTACATCCAAGATATTAAACATCATAGAAATAGATTCCAGAAAGTTTGATTTTGGGATACAAAAAGAAAAGCCAACATGCTAGCACACAAAATCGCAATTGTAAGTTTAGCAAAGGAGGAGGAAGTTGACCTGGTGTTGAAGGTTCTCAATTGTGCAAGAGAAACAATGGAGGACGAATGGGTTGGGGAACTAGATTGAAGCAGTTGAAGGCATGCCTGATCCCTACAAGAGGCTTTGTAAGATGAAAAGTCTCTTGGTATCAGGTTTTGCTCAAAGGGATATGGATGAAAGTTTTCTTACTTGGAAATGAAAACTGCCGGCACTTGATAGATTTACTCTTGAAATAGACGGGTTTGATTTTCAAGGGAATGGGTGTTTTATTTTCTTTATTTATTTCTTTTTCTTATTTAACTTCTTAGGTTTCCATTTTATCTTATGTTAGGTTTTTTTACAAACTTTTAAATAGGCTGGTATTTACTACTCGGCCCAATTCTTAGGTTGTTTGATTTGTATGTGTTTTGTTTTGTCTTAAAGGAAATAAAAGCTCAATCCATATTTCAAAAAAAAAAAAACTATCTTCTAAATTTCTTGTAGTCACCACTACCTCTCCCATTTTCGACGTATTCTTCTTAGAGCTTCTGCGATTTAGATTATGGTGTCATAATGTGAGTTAAATTTTTTTATTACAAATTTATATAAAAACTATGGTAAAATGAATGTTTACAAATTTTAAGGTTTTAGGAATAAAATTATAACAACAATTTTAATACTATAATTTACTTTGTAAAAAATGCGTTTTTAATGTTTTTAAATGAGTTGGTGTCTGGTTGACCTATAATGCTAACTCGTTTAGGGTTTTAAATATATTAAATTATGACACAGTCACGACGTGAATGAAAAGAATTATATAACAAATATATGTATAAAAATTTGATAAAAGAAAATGAAGCTTTAATTGAAATTGTTATTTGAGACATTAAAAACCATCATGTCTTAAGTTTAAATTTTATTATGTGTGTTTACTTTTCTAGATTTCGTACAAAACTATAAAAAGGAAAAATTCTCTTATAATAATATTTATTACTTTGTAAAAATAATAATTTTTTAGTAATTTTCTAACTAAATGGAGATGCAATTGATATGTGATATTTAACTTAATTGAATATTTAGATTATGCATGCATGTATGTATTTACATTTTTTTGTATGTTTTTGTCTTCATTTTGATTAAAAAATAAAGTTGAACCTCGTGTGTTAATTTGATGATCAGGGTGTTCACCGATCCAGGTGTGGCCTGGGTTCGAGTTGTTATTAGGGCTTTGCCCTTCTTTTGTAATTCACCAAAAAAATAAAGTTGAGTTGTTGGTGTTGATTGTTGAATTTTGATTAAGAATTTATTAGATATGTTTGAATAAGTCTCCAGCTGTTACTAGAATACTAAAGGTTAGTTTTACTGATATTTTGTTCTTAGTTGGGTAGTTGCTGGATATCAGCAAAGTAATTTGATTTAGTTGATTATCTTCTAGATATTTTCTTTGTAAGATGAACTATATATATTTGTCAAGCACATGAATAAAATATTGAGTTCTTTCATCACATACTTTCACCATCAGAGTTTCTTTTCTAACATTCTGGTATCAGAGGTCAAGGTTGGCTTAGGATAGCATAGTTGCAGCTAGCTAAAAAAAGAACGAGAGTGATGGCGACAGAAAATACATTTGCGCAACCTTCAATTCCAAAGTTTGATGGTCACTATGATCATTGGACAATATTAATGGAGAATTTTTTACGTTCAAAAGAATATTAGAGTTCATAGAAAATGGAATTTTAGTTGCATCTGTTGGAACGACGCTTACTGAGGCGCAGCAGTGTCTCGTTGACTAAAAAAACTTAAGGACTTGAAGGCGAAGAACTATCTTATCCAAGCCTTGGATTGATCCATTCTAGAGACGATTCTCAAGAAGGACACATCCAAAGACATATGAGACTCTGTGAAGAAGTACCAAAGGTCAACACGGGTTCAACGGGCTCAATTACATGCATTGAGGAAAGAGTTTGAGACACTCCACATGAAGGCTAGAGAAACTGTAAATGATTATTTCACATGAACACTTACAATTGCGAACAAGATGAAGACTAATGGTGAACACAAAAGAGACACAAAGATAGTTGAAAAGGTATTGCGTTCCATGACCTCGAAATTTAATTATGTGGTTTGTTCTATTGATGAGGCACAAGACACTAGCAACCTGTCCATAAATGAATTGCAAAGTAGTTTGCTAGTGCATGAGCAAAGGATGATGAACCCCGAAGAGGAACAAGCTTTGAAGGTGACTTATGATGAATCCCGTAATCGAGTACGAGGTCGAGGACATGGAAGGACAAACTTTGGCAAATCCACTATTGAGTTCTTCAATTGTTATAAACTTGGGCACTTCCAAAGGGAATGTCATGGCAAGGAAAGCAATCATACAGAGATTTCTGAAGAAATATTGCGCATGGCTTGGGTTGGAAATGAACAACTCAATGGTGATGATTGGTTTTTGGACTCCGGATGCAGCAATCACATGTGTAATAAAAAGGAATATTTTACAGATATCATTGAACAATTTGTTGACAGTGTAAAGCTCAAAAATAATGCAAGCTTGATGGTAAAAGGAAAAAGGAATGTGCAATTGCAAATTAACAACAAAATACAGGTAATAATTGAAGTTCTTTATGTGCCTGATTTGATAAATAATTTGTTAAGTATTGGACAACTTCAAGAGAAGGGTTTAGTTTTGTACTAATTCAACACAGTAGTTGCAAAATTTACCATCCTAAAAAAGGTGTTCTCATGAAATCTGTGATGTCCTCCAATTGCATGTTCAAAGTTACAGCAGTGTCTCTACCATCTAGTACTACTTGCTTCAATACGACAATGGAAGATGTTGGTCAATTATGGCATTGCCGCCATGGTCATTTGAGTTTCAATGGACTCAACACCTTGAAGCAGAAAGAGATGGTATTTGGGTTGCCGCAGTTGATAAAACCATCTAAAGTGTCCATGAAATGTCTAAATGGGAAGCAACAACGAGATCATTTTCCAAAGAAGAGTTCATGGAGAGTTGAGCTACTGCTGCAATTTGTTCATTTCGATTTATGTGGTCCTATTCATCTAATTTCCAATAGCAACAAGAGGTTCTTCATCACTTTCATTGATGATTGTAGTCGAAAGACATGAATTTATTTTTTTAAATGAAAAATCAGAAGCATTTAAGTTCTTCAAGATATTCAAAGCCAAACTTGAACAGGAAGTTGGTTTGCAAATTAAGGGTCTTCAAACTGATCATGGAGGTGAATTCACTTCATTTTAATTCTCAACCTTTTGTGTTGAAAATGGGATAAAATGGTAGCTTACTGCTTCGTATTCGTCATAAAAAATGGTGTTGTTGAGCAAAAGAATCATACCATTATGAATATGGTTCGAAGCATGATGATCGCCAAAGGTGTCCTAAAAAGTTTTTGGCCAGAAGCGGTTAATTGGGTTGTACATGTTCTCAATAGAAGTCCAATGTTAATAATATAGAACAAGATGCCAGAGGAAGCTTAGAGTGGGAAAAGACCTTCTATTAGGTATTTCAGATTGTTTGGATGAATGGCTCATGTGCACGTGGGAGATACCTATCGAACTAAATTGGATAAACACACTGTAACCTATGTTTTATTCGGAGTCAATGAAGAATCAAAAACAGATCAACTCTATGATCCAAGTAGTAAAAAGATCATTATTAGTCGTGATGTTATATTTGAAGGGGACCGCGACTAGAATTGGGGAGAAGAATTCGGCAACTCAACTCATTCTAAATTGGATTGGAATGACAATGCAAATAATGCTGAAATGGATGATAATCATGAGGAAATAAATGAAGAGGGTGATGGTGAAGGCTTTGTACAACAAGATGACGTTGTCTGGTAAAAAGAAACACTAGATAAACTATTTCCAAGAAGGCAACACACTCAACCTTCTTGGATGCAGGATTATGTAACTAGTGAAGGGCTCTCTGATGATGATTTTGAATCACACCTTACTGTCAGTGGAGGAGATGATTCTGTTCATTATGAAGAAGCCGAAAATAATCTAATTTGGAGGAAAGCCATGCAAGAAGAAATTGAAGCTATAGAAAGAAATTGAACATGGGATTTAATCGACCTTCCATGTGGTGCTAAAAATATTATAGTCAAGTAGATCTTCAAAACTAAACGTGATGAGAATGGATGTGTCAGTAAGCATAATGCTCGATTGATGGTTTGAGGATACACTCAAGAATATGGTGTAGACTACACGGAGGTGTTCACTCCTGTAGCTCGCATGGAGATTATTCGATTAGTCATTGATGTAGCTTCTCATAATGCATGGTCCATTTACCAATTGGATGTCAAATCTTCATTCTTACATGGAGAATTAACTTAAGATGTTTTTGTTGAAACACCATAAAGATTCGTGAAAAGGAGGGAAGAAGGAAAAGTCTACAAGCTGAAACATGCATTATATGGATTAAAGCAGACCCTTCGGGCTTGGTATAGTCACATTTAAGGGTATTTTCTTTCTCATGTATTTGAAAAATGTGAATATGAACCTACTTTATTCAATAAGGTGGAGAAGAAATGTATTATGGTAGTTATATTGTATGTCGAATATTTGATTTATACAGGGAATGATGATGAGCTGCTAATGGAGTTCAAGAGATCAATGAAGTTAGAATTTGCTATGACTGACATGGGGAAAATGAAGTTCTTTCTTGGTCTTGAAGCAACACAGAAAGTTGATGGTATTTTTGTGTGCCAAAAAAAATACATAATAGATATTTTGGAAAGATTCAAAATGAGCAACTCAAAATCAGCCCTTAGTTTAATGGTACCAGGGAGAAAATTAAGCAACGGTGAAGGTTGAAGGAGTCAGCAAGAAACTCTACAAGCAGATGTTCGAGAGTCTAATGTACACAACTGGCACACGGCCAAACATCATGTACAGTGTAAGTCAAGTGAGTCGATTTATGGAAAACCCAAAAGATTTTCATCTTCAAGCAGTAAAACGAATCATGCACCACCTCAAAGGAACTTGTGAGTTTGGATTATTATATCAAAAAAATGGAGGAAAATATCTAATCGACTATACAAATAGTGATTATGTTAATGACGTTGAAGATAGAAAAAGTACATCAGGCTATATATTCATGATGAGTGAAGTTTCTATCTCATGTAGTTCAAAGAAGCAACCAGTGGTGAGTTTGTCAACAGTTGAAGTAGAATTTATAGCTGCAACAACAAGTTCATGTCAAGCTATGTGGCTCAGACATATACTTGAGGCAGTGGGACGAACTCAAACAGGTCCTACTATTAAGTTATCAAGGAATCTAGTTATGCATGGGAGAAGTAAGCACATCGATGTACATTTTCATTTTTTTAGGGATCTTACAGAGAATGAAACAGTTGAGTTGCAACATTGTATTTCACAAGAACAAGTAACTAATGTCATGACAAAGCCACTTAAGCAGGAAGACTTTGTTTGAATGCGAGGATAGCTAGGACTTGTAGCAAATGTAAACTAAATGCTGGGGATGATTCAGTTTAAGGGTGGGAATATTCTATTTGTTTGAATAAGTCTCTAGTTGTTACTAGAATATTGGAGGTCGTTAGCTTGTCCTAGTTTTACTGATATTCTGTTCTTAGTTGGGTAGTTGCTGGATATCAGTAAAGTAATTTGATTTAGTTGATTATCTTTTAGATATTTTCTTTGTAAGTTGGACTATATATATTTGTTAAGCACATAAATAAAATACTAAGTTCTTTCATCACATACTTTCACCATCAGAGTTTCTTTTCTAACAGAATTTGTATAAAATAATATTGAGTTCAAGTTTTTTAGTTTTCAAAAAAAAATTTACAGAAGTAAAAAATTTGTTACATATAGGGTTGAGGTCATGTCAAGTAGGAGTCGTGCATACCATTTATTTTCAAAATTGAATTTAGGACCGATAAATTATATTGAAGTTGGGTGGGACACAATTGAAAAAGAAAACAAACTTAGAACTCCGTATATTAACCTAATGGTTATGGATGTTCACTGTCTCAAATGTGACCTAGATTCGAATCACGCTAATCTCTATTTATAATTCACAAAAAAAAAAAAAAACCTTCGGTCTCCTTTAGATGTCCAGTTTCTTCCGGTGAAGTGCATTTATTTTTTATTTTGCCGCAATCGCACCACATATATCCGTCTGAATGTCAATAAATGTAGTCGGCGAAAGAACTTCCAACGCACTGGTGAGGAAGTTTTGGACTGGAGTGTCAAACACCAGTAAACAAGTAGCAATTACCTTGGGTAATATTTTTACCACTTTATCCTTTATATGGGTGTGAAAATAAGGTTTTTGGGTATCCAAATAAGTAAATTAAAAATCTTATTATTATATATAGTAATTAAATAAATTTTATTCTTTTATATGTTGATGTAGTAAATATATAAATTTATCGTAAAATATATAAACTATATGTTTATTGTCATAATTATTTTAATATATTTTAATATTTACTATAAATATATTTTAAAATAAATATATAAATAAAAGTTATAATAAGTTATTATTTTTATCGTAAATAAATTGAGTTATATAATAATTTAATAACTATAAATAAATTTTATTATAAAAAATTATATGAATTATTATAAATAAGTAGAGATATGAACTATATATAATGTAATTGTTTATTAATAAAATTTTTGTTTTAACATAAATAAAAAATTAATATATATTATTTAATATGGAATATAATTATTTGTTTTACATATATAATTTAATTTAACTTAATATCCTAAATAATTTTTTTCTCACCTCACTGCTACAATTGTGTTTGAATCCAAATACACACTCTACTATTGTTTCTAATTTTACTACTACAATATCCAATCTCGAGAAATGATTATATGAAATTGTGATTCCATATCATCCTTATCCCTTTCCAATAAGAGAATGAAAAATCAGATTTTTTTCCTCTTAATTTTCAGTTTTTTCCTCTCGACAAAATTCAAATCCAACTAAAAAAGTCAAAAATCATGAGAAAAAATATGATTTGTCATTCCCCTATTAGAAAGGAATAAGGATTATATGGAATTACAGTTTTATACAATCCTTTCTCATCCAATCACATTGCTACAGTAATTAATCTCATTGTCACAGTGGTTTTTAACCTCTTCGAAAGTAAACACACTGCCCATCTAAACTAAGTTTTCTACTATATCGAGTCGAGGTTGGTGAGAACAAAAACCGACTTGCCTCACCCACCGCGTTGCCATCTCTATTCATACTTTGATTGCAAGTGATCATCTATGTAGAGGAACTAGAATGAAGCAACTCAATTGGAAGTAAAAAAAAGAAGAAGTTGAAAAGCTAGTAGCAACAGTTCTATAGATAATTTCAATCACATAAGACATACATAGATCAAAGGGAATTGCCCCATAAGAAAGCCTCCTCCATAGCTCTTATGACTGCCATCATCTCTCCTTGAAACACGTCATTTCCAGGTACATTCTGGGCATTGCTATTGGTTCCTTTAATCCGCTTGCTAAGCACGAATCTGCACACCGGACATTGTCCGTTACTCTTCACCCATGGGAGGATACAATGCTCGTGGAACATATGCTCGCATGGAGTCACCATCACTTGCTCTCTAGCCTCGAAATCTTCCAAGCAAACTGCACATCTTTTCCCATCTTCATCTATCTCCTTTTTCTTCTCATTACCCTCTTTTTTCCCTCTATAGTACGAATTCAATCTCTTTGCCATCTGCTTGTGGATCGGATTATAAATTTCTTTCCTCAGCTTTCTTACAACATCATTTTGCTCGTCTTCGTTCGATTGAAAACTCTCTTGTCGAGTCAGGGTCCTTGAAAGGGGCCCTGAAAACCTCGGATTAACCGCTCTTGCCGGGAAAGTGTCTATCCATGCAATTTCTACCGGAGTAGTAGCACGTTGATGATCTGAGAAACTACAATAAAATGTTTTTCTAAGAATTTAGATTTGATGCTCTAATTCTATACACTGATAATGCATAAATATTAGTGCATCCGTCAATATTAAACTGTTCTTTTCTCCACTAACGAAAAGTTTAGATTATCCCTTAAACCATAATACTTTTTATACTCAAATAAGCCATTAAATTTTAATTTGTATCCAAATAAGTCTTTGATCCTTAACTTGAAGCCAAAAAAGACTCTTAACATAAAATAACATATAAGGACTAAATTAAACATAAATCGAAAGAAAAGAAACTTATTTAGGTAGAATAAAAGTATAAAAAGCTAATTTAACAAAATTAAATTAGTTGAAGGGCTGTTTTAAAAATTTAGCCATTACTAATTAATCGAAATTCAAGTAAATTACCCTGAAAAGCCAAAGGGTGATTCTACTAGGCCAAGCAATTGCCATCGATCATCCCTTGAACCTCTAACAGGGTCCTGAAAGTGCACCACGAATTAATAACCGGTAAGCTCATGCACCAAAGGAATACTAATTAAAAACCAGTTACTTCATAAACAAGCAAAACGAAAAGTTTTCAAAAAATCTTCCTATTCATTTCTGTTATATATAATTATGATATAAATAACCCAACCCGGAATTAGACCCAATCAATTCACCCTATATAATAAAATTTTAGAGATTCACTTAAGGGGATGACACTCTTTTTGGGAGATTTTTTTCCTCTAAGCTACTTAAAACTCCCTCTCTATTATTGCTTTTATTGATACTGTATATCAACAATTTCTTATTTCTTTTCTCTAAGTCTGTTATTTATACTTATTTAAAATGTATCAATATCTTTTAATGTATCACTATAAATTTATCGATATTTTTATATAGTATTTACTAGTACAATAAAAGAAAAAACTCTACAAATAGATCTAAAATAATGTTAAGTGCTATTTTTATTACTTCATTATATCTTAAAAATATATGACATCTTCTTAAATATGCTCGCTTGAAAAGTTTTTTTTTATTCTAATAAGATGGACAAGATAATAAAATTTTTATATTTATAGTGTAAACTTTAATTCCTTGATGAAATATATATGATATATACAAGCAATTATAATTAAATTACATATATAATTATGTTTTATTTAAATATAAATTTTAAAATTATTGTTTAGCTTCAAACATTTTAAATATAGTTAGATTATAACACACTTACAGGAAAAAAAAATTATTTAACAAATATGTTTATAAAATATTGACTTAAGTATCACATAAAATTTTAGTTGAAATAGTAAAAAAAACATTGAAAATTATGGTGTTTGGAGTTTGAATCCTATCAAATGCATTTTTCTAGATTTTCACATGATTTAAAATAACAAAAGTATCTCCAAGCAATCTTTATTATTTTGTAAAGGAAAAGGTATTTAGTAATTACTCAATTTAATTAAGATTGTATTAAAGTGTGACACGAACTCAAGATACAAATCAATAAAAACAAAAATATATTAACATTTAGTTAACATATCCAAATCTTATATGAATCAATATAGGGATATGAGTACTATGGAGACCTCTGTACTGAGAGTTAGATTGCGTTTTGCCCCCTTTACTTAAAATATGAGTGAATTAGTTATATAGATTAGATTAAAGACCTTTTTGCTAAAATTTCATCAATTTCTACTTTTAAAAATTAGCATGACAATAAAATAACCAAACAGTTACACATAGTGTCAAGTGAATTGTCATATGTACCTCATTTTGATGTATAATGACTAGTTTTTAATTGTAGAAATGGATAGAATTTTTAACAGAATAACTAATTTTCTCTTTGATCTAATGTACAGTGACTAATTTAACATTTTTTGAGTAAAGAGAGCAATATGCAATCCAACTCCAAGTACAAAGATCTCCATTATATTTTTACCGCGTATTGAACAAAAAATATATCTCAAACATATTAAAATTTTGATTGAAATGAAACTTAAACAACTTGGTACTAGTTTAAACTTGAAAAGATATGTACCGACCGGAATTGATACGATATCTACAACCAAAGAAGCAAGAAAAGTATACATACAGTGGTGGGTTGGAAGGAAAAGGAGTGACGAAAAATGGGTTGGATGGTGTTAGAATCATAGCTGATGGGGTAAGAAGGGTAGCCCCCGTAGGCATTTGCAGGGCGCCAAGTCGGCGAAAACGGTGTGTTGTTGTTGTTGTTCATTATATCTCCGCCTGCTTCCGGATGACGAGCTACCAGAAGTATGATCTTAATTTAATAAAATGGGGTGGTGGAAGCATGAATGATTTTATAGCAAATATTAAAGAATGAATATATCCTTGTTGTCATCTCAATGGTTTAATTTTCTTAGAATATGATGTAAAGCATGATTCGTCCTCCATTGTATAGATGCTTGATGCTTGCCTCCTACTCACGCTTAAGCTTACTCAATGTTTCATCACTTACCAAGAAAGGAATCCAATTCTAGTTATCTCACTAGTGAAACAAGATTTTATAATTATAATAAAAAAATATTCAACCATCGAATCATTAAAGTACTTGTAAATAAACTTTCATTAGTTTTGAATTTAATCTCCTAATTTTTAGCTGTTTTATTTAAAAATTTATATAAAAATAATAAAAAAATTTATACTAATATCTATTACTTCATTAAAAATGGGTTTTAAGTAATTTTATTGATCGAGTTAGCTTGTGATAGATCTGTTCATGGGTCGAGCCATCCAATTCGATCCGAAGACCCATTCGAAAAGTGAGAGAGTTTGGCAAAAATATAAACTCGAAAAATGAGTTTGGACAAAAAAATAAGGCATGTTTAAAAATGGGTTGGGCTTCAAGTAAGACTTTTTTGGCCTGGGGCTCAGCCCGAATTAGCAAAAAGACAAAAAAAAATTGTTATTTTCTTGTTGTTTTCTCGTTGTTTTGCGACCAATTTCACTATTATATTATTACTATTTGGTTGTCATTGTTTAGATATTGTATAACTTTTGTTTTATTGTTTATTTTATTACTATTTTAGAGACATTTGCTTGTTAAGTTACATCCATCTTAGTGTTATTTAAGTATAAATATTTTTTTAAATTTATTTTCAATTTATTGGGAACATTTATTTTAATGTTTTTACTATTTTTGATGTATTATATTTTTAAAATTTTTTATATAAAAAAGTTAATTCAGGAGAGCCAGACCAAAATTTTAGTATTTATCCGCATCGAGTTTGGGTAAAATTTTACACTCATTTTTTAAGCTCATGCCTAATAAACAAACCTAAAATTTTGATAAGACTGACCCAACCCATAAACAAGTCTAACTTGTGACATTAATTCTATTAACAATAATTACATGATAAAGATAATGATGAAAATATTCATGTGCTAAATTGAGACACAATTACAAAAAAAAAAAGGCTAGTTTCACGGTTAAAAAATAATAAAAATGTTTTTATTTAAATTTAATTATAAAAATATATAAATATTAATATAAAATTATTGTTATATATTTTAGTATTTCTAAACAGTAAAATAAGATGGACTAAGCCGACTCAAGGTTAAAAACATGAACTCAAATAAAGTCCAAAGCAAACCTCGACCCATAAATGTTTCTAGATAAGGTGTCATACATGTGGCAATTAGGGGTGAGCAAAACTTGATTCGTCTCGAAAAAATTAAAATAAATTTCAAATTTCAAGTTAAACGAATCGAGTTATTCAAGTTAACTCGAATTTTTTTTTAAATTTCGAATTCGAATCGAGTTGAGTTTCAGAATTCGAAAACCTAAATAATTCAAATAAACAAAATATCAAACTCTAATATTTTATATTTTTACCCCAAACCCTTAAACTTTTTTATTTTTCTCCCAAAACTTTTACTCATTCTCACTTTCCCCCCAAAACTTTTACTCTCATCTCACCCCCATCTATTCCAAACTCATTTCCCCCCATTTTTTGTAATATTTTCCCTCCAAAATTTTACCTTTTTCATTTACTTTCCTCCAAAATTTTACTACCAAAAACCTTCAAAATTTTTTATTTTTCCCCAAAACTTTTTCTTCCTCCCACTTTTCCCAACTTTTACTCCCTTTCCATTCCACCCCTATCTACCCAAACTCATTCCCCCCTCCCCTACAATTTTTTTGAATATTTTCCCTTCAAAATTTTACTATCCCTATTTACTTTTCCTTAAAATTTTACTTTCCAAAATTTTTTATTTTCTCCCTAAACTTTTACTTCTCACTCTTTACGCCAAATAAAAATCAAAATCATATGCCATAAAATATTCGTGTTAAAATTTTATGTTGGTATCTATTTCACATTTTATCTTTAAAATAATTTTTATTAAAAAAATCATATTTTTACCTTTAATATAATTTTAATTTCAAAATACATAGTGAAAATAATCAGAAGATAATTGAAACAATTAAGCAAGAAAAAAAGTTAACTTGTATATAAAATATTAATAGATAAATTATGAGGTAATGAAAATTAATAACAAATTTGATTACGGTGGGTGATAGTGATTACAAGGACCCAAAGTTATTTGTTTAAAATTTAACTCGATCAAATATGTTCGGTTCAGTTCAACTCAATTTCCATCTCACTTGACTCAATTTGAGAAAATTTCAAATCAAGTTAGGATGATAAAATAAGATTCGTCAACTCGATTAACTCGAAATTTTTCATTTGATTTGATTTGATTCGATCGAATGCTCACTCCTAATGGCAATTCATGTATAACAATTTTTTTAAAAAATTAAAAATATTAAAATATTAAAATATTTTTAAATTTTTAAAAATTCATTAATTGCTACCGTGGCATACATGTGACAATCTATGTGTATGCCATGTTAAAAAAAATTAACAAACGTTAACTTTTTCATAATTTTGATGTAATTTGACAAAAAAAATATAAGTTTAAAGACTTAAAAAAATTAAATGAAATGCTAAAATAATTTTTTTATAAAATTGGATAAAAAAAAGTCATTATGGATTTAATATTTATCAAAGGTGTAAGTAGTTTTCATAAATGACTACATCTCCATATTATGCCACTAGTCGTATGCTGTGTTAGAGAATATAAATGAAAAAAGAACGTTTCCAAAAATTGTTCTCTTATTTTATTTAGTAATTTTTATAATATCCGATTCCAACTTTAGAGTTTAAATCTAATATTGTGATCAACCAACACAATAAAGTTGGACAAGATTTTGGAGAATCAAATATGGATGTACCTAATCTCATATCAACGCCTATGTTTTTGTTTTGTTGTTACATGTTCTCTTGCAAACAACTCTAGAGACAGTGGAAAACTCGGAATTTTTTTTTGGAGCGAAATTAAATTTTATATATTTTTATAATAATAAAAATGTAATTTCATCATTTTAATAGTATATATCTTTATAATTTTTAAAAATTAAATTAAATTTTTATAATTTTTAAAGAGGTCAAAGAACAATTTGACAATTACTAATTTATAATTTTATTAATTATAAAAGACCTAAATTAAAAAACTTACCCTTTCAAGGGAGCCTAGGTCTCTACTATGCTCCAAGAGAATAGAGTCATTTGCGCCTTATTTCAAAACTTCAAAAAATTTTAATATCTCTAAAAGATTTTTTTAAAATTAATTGTTCAAAACAATTATTATTCGAGAATAATTACATTCAAAATAATTATATTTAAAATAAATTTTTAATTGAGAATAACTGTTGTATAGAATAATTATTATTCGAGAATAGTTTTTATTTAAAATAATTATTGCTCAAAACAATTCTTATTTAGAAAAGTTATTCTCAAGAAACAAATATGCTAGAATAACTACTATTTAGAACATTTGTTTCTAAAAATAACCATTATTTAGAATAGGCTCAGTATTACAATTTATAATTTATAATCAAATAAAATTATCTAAGAAGGCATATTCTTCAAGAGATGTTTCATAAAAAATGTTTCACATGATATTCTTCACCAAAGCAGAAGAAACCAAAAAATTCTTGGAATATGGTTGCATTCTTAGATTATTTTCACTCTTAAGATGTTTTAACGAGGTTGAGTTGGTGGATTAAATATAGAGGTAGTAGATGCAATATTCTCCTCGAAAACTTAGACGTAAACTATTGACTCAATTCAATTTACTTACAATGATTTGCACTCAACAACACATTTCTATGTGAAGATCGAAACCTGTTATTTTAAAAAACTTGAATTGTACTAGAAGTCTTCAATCTACTCAGTATTTAGCTTGACTCCTATACATTTAATCATTAGTAATGAACTAGTAACAATATTCAAGATTCAATAATTAAAGGACTAAACAACTTAAGTAAAAAAATATGTGAATTTGTATAAGGTAAGTTTTATCCTACAATAAGTTATTCTTCAAGTTGCAATTAGGATTGTAGCTAATAGGAAAAACTAGCACTAATCGAACAATTTTTTGAACAAGTAATTTTGTCATTGAGAAAGGATTAAGCTTGGTTTTGCATCAAATAATCTTACAAGTCGATTAGTTAATTCTTCATTTATTGTTTATAAACTATTTATATGATAATCATTGTTGACATCAATGTTATAGGTTTTGATTTATGGTTTGATAGTAGAACATGTTGGTAATGAAAAGAAAATCATGCATGTTTGATTGTTGAAGATTTAGTGGGGGTTGTTGAGGATTTAGTAGAGATATTGTTTACAAAATTGTCCGTACTTTTTTTTTACCGTTTTGCATTTCTATTACTAGTATAAATAGAGGGTTGATTTTCTCATTTTATACACTAAACAGAAACACAACCCTCTTTGAAAACATTTTTCTCCTCTGCTTTCTGTTCGCGATTTATTTATAAAATTTGTCTATTTTCCCAAATCACTTTTAGAGAAAATTTTGTCTAGGAGTTTGAGTTTTAAGCGGGACCGATTTTGACTCCTCCAAACTTTCTTGGGAATTGTTACTACTGTGATTTCCGAATAAGAGCACCACCAATTGAGTTCCTTCTTCCATATTCGGTGTACGAATATCAAAGGACCGTGTTAACCTTGGGAGATGACATCCATTACACGAGATACTAACTTCTAATTTCACATTTAATTATTTATTTTTCTCATTCAGTGCTAATAGATTTGTTTTGTAGTAGATTTTATTTCCAACATTTTAGCAACGAATTCCTACTACTTAAACATGTCTACCTCGATCAACAAATACATCCCATATGAGGTAAGAGTTGTTGTGGTTTCCGAAGTAAACTTGGTCGAAAAAAACGTCAAGTGGATTGTAGACTGTTGGAAAATGTGCCCATATTGTAGTAAACATATAATTGTTTTCTATTTATTTAAGCGGTGAATAAATAAATAAAGTTAATTTCACATTTCACTATTATGTCTTTTGTATTTTTTATTTTCATATTTTCCATGCATAGTGAAATTGTGACAATAAGATATTAAGCTCATTGATTGTCTAAGTTCAAACTAAAGATAAGTGGCATTGTAAGAACGTTTACATTGTGAGAAAGATAACTTACTTTAGTAGATAATTTAAATGAGTCCGTAATCTCGTAAAAGAACTAAAGTGAGCATTTGATTCAAATACTGAGAAGGATTATTATGTCATCTACAATTCCAATTGGGGAAATGGCTAGTCTTAGCTATCGGAGCAGTTAACTCCATGAGTAGACACATAGATGTATTCATTAGTAGAATGATACATTAGACTGGACCCAAGATGAATTAATTCTGAATCCGTTTGTGAATTAATTCACTTGTGACGTTTATGGTGTGATTTACCTAAATCCCGAGTTAGTCATTGAATAAGCGTATACAACTCATGTGCTTTAATATAAGTGAAGACTTATGCTCTAAAGATGATCGAGCCCATAGCCGATATATTGGGTACATGACTTGTGTATGGTATGGCTTTACTAGCAACAGTGGAATTCATAGCTCAATTAAAGAGTTAATGATACCCTCTCATTGGCATTGTGTGGATTGATTAATATGGAACATGACCACGGGTTGCTTGTTCTCGAACGAGCAATTTATCACAGTCATTTGTTGATAGTGATCATATTAATCATTAAGAAGACACAATGGTGACAATGAGATAAAATAGGATTGTATTAAGTGAACAGATTTAATTCAAACGAATCAAGGATATTATATGAGGGTAACACACACATTACGAGGTCATTAGACAAAGCAATTGGATGAGTTGCTTTCATAAAAAATATAAAATAAGGAGTTTTCAATCATTTGACTCTATAATTAAGTAATTGTGATTTATCAGAACAATGCTTCTAGACATAATTGCAATTACTAGTCTAATTGTATATGTCTGATTGGTCCCTCCACTAGCTCAACAAAAGCTCGATCGAACTGCACTGAATAAGAAGAAAATTCTACGACTTTGGAAAATTATACGCTAGCTCAACATTCTATTATTTTAATAAGATTTAATATTAAAATTAATCTAATATTTATCTTGATAAATATTATATTAATTTAATATTAAAGTGATTAAGTTTAATCATAGTTGAACTCTCTAAACTCTCCTTATATAAAGAGAGCCTTGGGTCATTATTTTTAATACACACACTTGAATTCAAGAGAAAGTTGTTGAGAGAAAATTCACTGAAGAGATTATTTTAGAAGATCTCTAGAGATATTTTTTTTTGATTTACAACTTGACCTAAAAGTTTAGAGAAATTGTGAAATTACCCTCCACTGGTAATTTTTTTGAAAATTTTTCTGATTTGAAGCGAGCCCACACTCAGTAGACGTGAGCTTGAGGATAGTGGAGAAGACTACTCAGTCGAAGTGCTCATCCTAGATGAATCGAAATGGTACAATTTTGGTTAAGTGTTTATTAACTTAGATATCATAACCAAGATCTTGTTTTTGGAAAAAAAAATTAAAACTTTGTTTTCCCTAATTTTATTTTCGCTATGTTTTTAAACTGTTTTTTCCAACATAGACACAGACGCCTCTAAACATTTCTGTGACAACAAAGAAATGTTCACCGAGTTTGAAAAGGTAATTGAATGTGAGCAAGTCTACATGGGTAATTCAAGCACGTCGGAAGTACTCGATAAAGGAAAAATTTTACTCAAACTCATTTCTGGTAAAATGTTGGCATTGAGTAAAAGATTTATATGTACCTTCCCTTCATAGAAATCTGATTAGTGGTGGTTTGTTAAATAAGGCGGACATTAAACTAGTCTTTGAATCCGAAAAACTTGTACTTTCTTGAAACAGAAATTATGTAGGGAAAGGTTTTTTAAGTGAGGGTTTATTCGTGATTGAGACTATGTTTAATAATAATAAAGACACAACTTCTACATATGTTGTTGAATTGTTTGACATGTGACATGTTAGATTAGGACATGTGAACATTCATTCTTTAAAGAAACTCGTAAAATAGAATATACTTCCTAATCTAGATAATAGTAGCTTTAATAAATGTGAAATCAATGCTAAAGCCAAGCATGCTAGACCTTCCTTAAAACCTATCATTGATAGGAACATTAAACTTTTGGAATTAATTCATACTGATCTAGCAGACTTTAGAAACACAAAAAGTAAAATTGGGAAATGCTACTATATTACCTTTATAGATGACTACTATAGGTATACAAAGGTCTATATTTTAATAACAAAAGATGAAGTACAACAAACCTTTCTCCTTTATAAAGGAGAAGTAAAAAACCAACTAGATAGGAAAATAAAACGTCTTAGATCCAATAGAGGGGCAAGTATGTCACTAACTTCCTTAATGATGTTCGTAAGAAAGACGAAATTATATATGAATTTTTCGCTCCCTATTTTACACTACAAAATGACATAGTAGAAAGGTAAAACAAAATTCTAAAAGAAATGATGAATGCTTTACTACTTCATTCTGGTTTACCTGATCACAAATGGGGGGAGGCTGTACTTTCTATGAATCACATCCTTAATAGAGTGCCTCATGAAAAATTAGATTGTACCCCATACGAATTGTGGATTGGTTATGCCCCTAATCTGAAATACTTGAAAGTGTGGGGGTGCCTAGCAAAAGTAGGAATACATGTTTTTAAATAGAACACTATTGAGTCTAAAACTGTTGATGTTGTTTTTGTTGGTTATGCTTTGAGCAGTGCTGCATATAGATTTATGTCTTTGCATGATTCTTCCATATGTGAATCTAAAGATGTTTTCGTTGAAAATATTTTTCCTCTAAATAAATCTAATGTAAATCCTGATACACAATCAGATGAGCATGTTTCTTCTTCTAATACACATAGTAAATATATTCTTAATGATGATGTGAAATCTAGGAAAAGTAAAACAAAGGACTGTCATTAGTTTCGGACCTGATTTTCTTCTTTTATAACTAAAGTTAATGATTTAGACATAATAAATGATTCTATTGCTTATGTTTTTTTTATAGATGAGGATCCAAAAACTTACGATGAAGCCATAAATTCTATAGATGCTAGTTTTTTTAGAGATGTTATTAATAATGAGCTTGAATCTATTATGTCTAATCACACTTGAGAATTAGTACACTTGAGAATTAGTACACTTGCCTAAAGGTTTTAAACCTATTAGTAATAAATGAGTATTTAGAAAAAAGCTTAGACCAGATGGGTAAATACAAAAGTATAAGGTAAGACTAGTGGTTAAAGGGTTTACTAAAAAATTTGGAGTAGATTATTTTGATACTTACTCTCTCATAACTAAAATCTCTATCATCCATGTGTTGTTTGCATTAACTTATATTCATAATCTGTTGGAACATCAAATGGATGTAAAGGCAACTTTCTTCAATGGTGACTTAGATGAGGAGATCTATATGGAGTAACCTTCAAGATTTGTGGCACCTAGTATGGAAGATAAAGTTTGCACAAAAAATCTCTGTACGATTTCAAACAAGCTCCAAAACAATGGTATGAGAAATTTAATAAGACCATTTCCAATTTCGATTTTATAGTTAAATGGTTCAGATGCATGTGTATATTCCAAAATGTTTGCATTTGATAGTGTCATCATAAGTCTGTATGTAGATGACATGTTAATTTTTAGTCCTAACATAAAAGTCATTAATAAAATAAAGAATTTCTTATCTACCAAAAGTGAAATGACTGATTTGAGAGAGACAAATGTAATCTTAGGAGTTAAAGTTACAAAATTAGAAAATGGATTTTCATTAAACTAATCTCACTATATAGAGAAAATGTTAAAAAGGTTTAATAGTTTTGATGTAATCCTTATGAGAACTCCTTATGATTCTAGTATACAACTATCAGAGAATAGATGAAACAATATTTCTCAATTAGAGTATGCGAAGATTATTGGAAGTCTTATGTTCTTGATGAACTACACTCAATCGAACATTTCTTATGCGTTTAGTAGACTAAGTAGGTATACCCATAATCCGAGCAATGAGCATTGGAATGCTCTAAAGCGTTTGCTTAAATATGTTAAAAGTACTTTAACTTAGGAGTTAGAATTTTTCAATTACCATACAGTCCTTGTATGCTATTGTGATACAAACTAGGTAACTAATAATGATGAGGTAAGCTCTACAAGTGTGTATGTCTTTACTTTTGGTGGAGCAGCCATTTCGTTGAAGTCTGCTAAACAGAGCTATATTTCTTGCTTCACAATGGTGTCAGAGTTTATAGCTCTTGACTTAGTCGGGCAAGAGGCCGAGTGAATTAGGAATCTACTTGCGGAGATTTTTATATAGGAAAAACTAGTACCTCCCATATCTTTATTTTGTGACTCGTAAGCCGCAATTTGTGTTGTTAAAAGTCAATCTTACAATGGTAAGAGGAGACATATTCGAATAAGAAATGAATCTATAAGACATTTAATAAAGATTGGAGTACTCGCTTTGGAGTATGTGAGGTTTGAAAGGAACCTAGCTGATCCATTAACTAAAGGGTAAGTAGGAAAATGGTTTTTGATTTGTCAAAGGGGATGAGTCTTAAGCCCAATGGTTTAGAAATTCATGGTGGATACCCAACTTAGTTTCTAAGTTCAATGTGGTCAAACGAAACCATGGAAAGACTAATAGTGTACATTTTACCTATCCTTATGGCGAATGATGTAAATGCATAAGAATGAGTTTTTAATCTTAATGAATCTATAGCCCAGATTTTGGGTGGTCCTATTTAGACGGACTTGATGAATTCACCGACTTGAGAGGTTGAGTTTATTACTCTTAATGAGTTCATATCCCAATGTTTGGGTGATCCTATTGATACAGACTTGATGAATTCACCGAACATAAATTTGAGAGGATGAGTTTAATGAAAGCTCTTAATGATTTCATAGCCCTAATATGGGTGGTCTATATTGAGATAGACACGTTGAAATCACTACATAAGTGTGAAGGATTAGTCACCTTCTATAAAAAACATTTTGGGCAATTTTTCTAGAGCACTTATCAGCATCTCAAGATACGTTGGCTAAAACTTGTTGAGTTATCGTGGAACTTTAATTGGATCCGAGATTAGTTGTGTGGAACGAGTTAAGTCCTACCTTAACAAGTTCAAGATCCGTTCAATTGTTAAAGAGAAGAATCGCTTATTTCACTATGTACTAGTTCAAATCCATAAGATACTAGTGCTTAAGCAACTAATTTCACAGTTGCTTTTCTCACATATTTTAACTAAAATAAAACTATTTTTTCTCAAAAATCTCATAATCACCTTACATTAGTGGGGGATTATTGATAATACAAAGAAAATCATTCATGTTTGATTATTAAGGATTTAGTAGGGGCTGTTGAGGATTTAGTGGAGATATTTTTATAGGTTTTTTTTTTACAAAATTGTCCATGTCTTTTTACTGGTTTTCCCTTCTGTTACTAGTATAAATAGAGGGATTATTTCCTCATTTTACACATTGAACAGAAACACAATCCTCTTTGAAAGCATTTACTCCTCTAATTTCTATCCGCGATTTCTTTATAAAATTTATCGATTTTCCCCAAATCACTTTTAGAGAAAACTTTGTCTAGGATTTTAAGTTTTAAGCAAGACCGACTATGACCCCTACAAACTTTCCTGAGAATTGTTCCTACTATGATTTCCTAAGAAGAGCAACACCAATCGAGTTTTATCTTTCATATTTGGGTATACAAATATCGAAAGATTGTGTTAACCTTGAGGGACGATGTCTACTACATGATTACATCGATTAGGGTGAATTTGTTTTTAAGGCAGTGGATTTACCACAACACGATAATTTCTGATTTCATATTTATTTATTTATTTTTCCCAATCAATGCTAACATATTTTTTTTTGCAGTAAATTTTATTTCCAACAGAACATATGCATTTTTTAAGTGAGTTTTTGGTATAATGTTTTATACAAAAATTTCGAGTTGAATAAGACATGGAAAGTTTGTAATAAATAAATAATATTATTTATCTACTTGAATTACAATCTCTAATTTTTTTTATAATAAAAGAAACATTATTATTAATGCATCAAATTAATACTATATTTGAGTACAAGACTTTAATCATAATCAAATACAATAGATGATTATAATCAATATCAAGATCTACTTGACTATGAAGAATATGATCATACACCCAGACCCAATTGACATGTCCGAAAGAAACTAGGGTAAAATGGTTTTTATGGAAATTACCTCTAGTAGAAGCATCACTCTCAATTATAACATTTGCAAAACTTCATTTTAGACCAAATTTAAATAAGACTAATATTTAAAAAAAGAGATAGTTGGTCATATCATTTATTTTCAGTTTAATTAGATTAAATTCTTGCACTATGTAAATTGCATAGATTTATTAGGGATCGATCCGGTTAAACAACGAATAAGTAAAAATAGCAGAAAAATTAAGAAATTAAACACACAAATTTAACGTGAAAAAACCCCTCCAAAGAGGATTAAAACCACGAGCAAAAATAATTTTACTATAATGAAAAAAGAATGAAGAGTACAAAATATGGAAATAAAAACTAAACCTCAAAACCCAAAAACAAAGAACCCTCAAAATATAAACAAAAAATTCTCCAAAAGTGTTATGAGTTCTAATCTTTAATGGATGTATATTCTAAGGTTGTAAAAGAGTCTATTTATAGGCTAAATTCTTAGGTCAAATAATAATAAAATAATCTATACTAATCAAAGTTTGATTGAAATAAATAAACAGAGTTTAGCTAGAAGATTATTTCTCAAATTTGACTAAAATATGAGGCATACTCAACAAATTTCCACATTGACTCGTATTTCCACAACGCCATCTTTGCCAAATCCCACCACGGGTCATTCTTGAACTATGCAGTGAATTAACTGAGTCGAATGCTTAGAAGTTGGAAGGCTTCTAGCCTTCGACTAGTGCACTGCCAAATCAAAATTAACCCGGGTCTAATTTTCATGAACACAATGTCCTAACTTTTCAAAATTTTCATCCAAAAGAGAACCTCACTTCAATAAAACAGTCATACCTTTTTCCCTCCTATGACCAAGTTGTCTCCACTCCAAACGAGTTGACTTTGACTCCTTAACGAACGAGGGAGGTCTAATTTCACCGGTCACTGTAGAACCTTCCAAAATATAAAGACTACATGTCTTTTTACATTTTAAAAAAATGAGATCCCTATGAGACACCTTAATGTCGCTCAACTCGATGTTGATCTTGTAACCTTTCGAGTCTAAAATACTTAAAGAGATGAGATTCTTTTGTAAATAAGATATATACCTAACATCTGTGAGTGTCCTAATCGTCCCATCATGCATTGTAATTTTAACAGTACTAATATTGATTACCTTACTGGATGAATCGTTTCTCATGTGCACAACTCCACCTTTAACTGAACAGTATTTGGAGAACCATTCTTTGTTAGGACACATGTGGAAAGAACATCCTGAATCTAGGATCCACTCGAACGTAATCTCGGAGCTTTTTCTCATTGACACTAACAAGAAATCATTACCCTTTCGTCAGCAAAATTAGCACCAGCTACATCTTCCTCATTACTCTTTGCAGCCCTTTTATTTCGCAGTTTGTAACAATCTACTTTGACATGACCTAACTTCTTACAATAATGACACCTTTTGTCTCGCTTCTTTGATGCTACCAAAACAGAAGCTTGAACATCTACCTTGCTATCTAAACCAAACTCATTGTCGAGTTTGTATTTACTTAACAAATTACCCTTCACATTCTCAAATGGGAGATAATCTGTCTCATAATCATGGTTTCCCTAAAAAACTTGTATGAAGAGGGTAAAGAGAATAACAATAGCATAGCCTAATCCTCATCATCAATTTGAACCTCAAAGTTATTTAAATTATTTGAAAGAGTAATGAATCGACTGATGTGATCTCTAAGAAGCTCACCTTCGTACATGCGAAACGTAAATATACGTTGTTTCAACACTAAACAGTTAGCCAGAGACTTAGTCGCATAAAGAGTTTCTAACCTTTTCCATAAGGCAGATAAGGTCTTCTCCATCAATACCTCCTGCAATACCCTATTCACGAGGCAAAACTGGATTGCAGACAAGGCCTTTTCATCAAGCTCTTCCCATTCTAACTGATCTAGATTCTCGAGCTTTTTCCGGTAGCTACCATTTTCAGTCCAGTCTGAATTATAATTACCATCATCCGAACTTGTCACAAGTGTGACACAAATCAAATTTCTCAATGTCAAACCTTATTGATTCCATCACTAAATGAGTTGATCTACGAAAATTGAACTAAATCTGATACCACTTAGTTGTGATCGACCTGATTAAGCAATGAACAAGTAAATATCGAAGAAGAAATTGAGAAATTGAACACACAAATTTAATGTTAAAAAACCCCTCCATAGAGGATAAAAAACCACAGGCAAAGATAATTTTATTATAATGACAAAAGAACAAAGATTACAAAAGATGGAGATAAAAAAACTAAACCCTAAAACCCAAAAACAAAGAACCCTCAAAATGTAAACATAAAATTTTCCAAAAGTGTTATGAGTTCTAATATTTAATGGGTGTATTTTTTAAGGTTGTAAAAGAGCTTATTTATAGGCTAAATTCGTAGTTCAAATCATAATAAAATATTCTATACTAATCAGAGTTTGATTGAAACAAATAAACAGAATTTAACTGGAAGATTATTTCTCAAATTTGATTGAAATATGAGACATACTCAACAAGATTTTGGTGGAGTTTAAAAGCAATATGAAAATATATTTTTATCAATCTTTAATTTACATAAAAATACGATTTTGAAAAAACTTTTGAACCGATGAGAATTTCCTTTATTTTTTATCATATCATTAAATTAAAATTTAAAAATAATTATAAAATAGCTGATTGAGTCTTAACTTGATTGGTATGAGCATCGTTACCAATGTTGGAGGACGTGGATTCGAGTGTGCTAGAGCGCATTATCCTCCTATTTATGGATAAGGGAAGAGCTATGTGTAGTAGAGGTGAGTATTCGATCGAGTCGAGTCAAATCGAGTCAAAAAATTTCGAGTTAGTCGAGTTGATGAATCCTATTTTTGCAACCGAATTCAATTTGAATTTTTTTTCAAATCGAGTCGAGTCGAGTTAACAAATCTTATTATTTATACTCAATGTTGCATTTACATAGATCGATTATTTAACTAGTAAACGAAATACAAGATTATTTAACTACATAAACAATATAATGGTTTTGTCTTTTAATTTAATAGGTAAACATTTATCAAAATGACATAATTTTACCTTTTAACTTAATAGTTTTGACTTTTAACTTTAGAAAGGGTAAACATTTATCAAAACGATGTAGTCTTGCCTTTTCTTATTCGGATTTTCGGATAACTCGAATTATGTAATTTGTATCCGAGTTAAATCGAAAAACTTAATTTTTTATTCGAGTTGATTCGAATAACTCGATTAACTCAAACTCGAACTATTTAATTCAAAATTTAAAATTTTTATTGAGTTTTTCGAATCGAATCGGATTTTGCTCACCCGTAATGTGTAGTTTTAGGCATTGTGTCAAAAAGAACAGATATGATTAGAACATATAATGAGATTGTTCAAAAAATTATAAAATAGAAGTTGTGATAATTATATATTTAAAATAATAATAATTTAATAAAAAAATTGTGATAACTACTCATTTAAAAATAATAATAATTTTTAGTTAAAAAAGTTTGATGTAAACAAAATTTTACTAATTTTAAAATATAATTATTATTGAAATAGAAATCTAAGCATAAAATCTAAGAAAAAATTATGATAATTATAACTATAATTTAACTTTGACATTATTATAAAAAAAATACTATTTTTTGAAAAAAAAATTGAGTTAATTTTATTTATGTAAAATAAAGTTATTAATTAAATATAACTCTAAGCATACTACCTATCACTTAATTAGTATTAGAGTTATATACTAAATAAAATTTAACTTTAACGGTATAAATAACATTCAATAGTTAGATATATTTAATCAAGTAACATCTAAAACAATTAGTGGTAAAAAAATGGAGATTGTTAATAATAATAAGTTAGAATTCTATGAAAAATGGAGTGTTAAAAATAATTATTTGAAAAGGCAATATTGAATCATATTCAAACAACAATGATATCGAGGAGAAATAAAATATCATTTTCATTGATGACGAGGTAATATAATATTATAATATTATATTTTAATTTTTTTGTAAGTTGTTTATATTATATGAAGCAACCAATCTTAAATTCGTTTTTTATTTATCCGTTGTTTGTTTGGTGCAAGTGGAAAATAATTTATGAATTTGCCTTGAAACAATTCAACTATTATTTTTAATTGTTATTATTAAATGTGATTAGTAATTTAGTGTAAATAATTTCGTATTTACTTTAAATATTAATTCATTTTTTAAATATATTATTTTATTCTATCAATTATTTTTCTAAATTATTGACTTTTAGTATAAATTAAATTAATCCTTATTTAATTAGCACAAATATATTTTTCGAATTTATAAAATATATTATTCAATGAATTGAAAAATTATATAAATCACGTGCATTGATATTACTAAATTTGTGAATTGATATAAATCACGTGCATTGAAATTACTAAATTATATAAATCACGTGCATTGATATAAATCACGTGACATTAGAAGCTAGTATATATAAAAGCATGATTTTGAAAAAATTTGTGAATTGATGAGAATACCTTTAATTGTCGATTATATTAATAAATTAACATTAATTTTTTTTATTTTTATATAATAGAGTTTTAAATTTAATCTATATTATTTTAATATTAATTAATTATTAATAATAACTATATCATATAAAATAATGTTTTTATACATAATAATAGAATTTTTATACCTAAAAATATTTTTATTATAATATTAATTAATTAATAATATGAATAATAAGTAAAACGATAAATTAACTGTATAACAATTAATTAATTATCAAACACTTGAATTTTTTAAGCAAAAAAGAAACACTTGAATTTTCATTGAAAACTTAAGCAGATAATAGTATGATTCCCATTTTGAGTGCACTTTGCTTTGGATTTGGTTAATTTATTAAATATTAAAATTTAGTTTTATAAATTAATTAATGAAGATATATATTTTTTAAATATGAATTTTTTATGTTTTGTTTGTTTAAAAAATTATTTTCGGAAAATAATTTTAATTTTTTTGGTAGAAAAAGGTAGTATTAAGCAATTACAAGAAAACTTAAATCAAAGTATCACTAGTATCATCTATATCAGCATGAATGATTCAACCAATTGAAGTTGGAGGAACCCGAAAGATTTGAAGCATTGAGTCTCCCAAGCTCCTAAGTTTTGCCATGGCATCCACAACCATATTAGCATTCCTTGAAATATGTCTAATACAGACTTCCCAATCCCGTCACAAGACCTAATGTAAAAGGCACACCTCCACCAAATTGTTGTTTATCCCTCACCCCGATAAAAGTAGATCAACCAGAAGGGCATTATCACTTTCGACTTCAACTCTCCTAAAGCCTTTGTCCCATACCAAAAACAATCCTTCTAATAGTCCCCTTGCTTCAACTTTAAAGATTGAGTCACTAACCATCCTCATCACATTACGCCATAACCACTCTGCATTCGAATCCCTTAGTACCCCTCCAAAAGATGTATAATGGCCATATAAAGATACGGCCTCATCAGCATTCAGTTTAACCCACCCAACAGCAGGAGGACTCCATCTTATGACCATGGTGCTTATGGCGAGCAAACCCATCTTCATTTCTAGATCATGATAACTCCTTGCCCATAAGAGTCCCATGTCCACAATTGCTTGGGAACTCCTATGCGTACTAGCGAAAACAAACTCATTCCTAGCTTTCCAAATGAACCAACATAAAACGGCAAAGAAAGTCTGACATTCCAAGTCGGCTCTACTTAAACTTCCTTTATCCTGCACATTCCAAATCAACCAATCATGCAAAGGCAAAGAAAAGAAAATGAAATGAAACTGTCTCGGCACCACACTTCTCCAAACACTACTAGCAAACGTACAATCCATCACTGCATGTATAATTGTCTTTATCTTGGTTGCACACAAGGGACAAGAATCATCTTGTGTCATATGTCGTCGTCGCCTTTCATGATTTGTTAATAGCCGACCATGCCAAAGGATCCAGAAGAAAGCACGAGCCCGTTGAGGTGCACAAATCTTCCAAAGCATCTTCCGAGGAGACAAGCCACTAGAGTTTTGGACAAAGAGATTCCTGTAAGAGGCAGAAGATGAAAAACCACTTGTATCACTCCATTTCCATTCCAAACGATTAACGCCGACCTTAATATTCGAGGGCATAACCGAGCTAATTTCTTTCAAAATGTGTCTAGGGAAAAGCCTAGCAAGATAATCCCAAACCCTAGTACCAACAAAAGTAACAACATCACAGACACATAAACTCCTATCATGAGTGGCAATATCCACCCTAATGTCATGCAAAGGGCCAACTTGTCGGAGTCGAACGTCATCCCAAATGTTGATTAACCTTCCGTCCCCAACTGATCAATAGATGTTATCAATAATCTCAGACCAAATCCTTGTCAAATACTACCAAATAAAAGAGCAATTGCTTCGAGTTATTGAGTTAGGTAGCATTGCTTGGATATTGTACTTCTTTCGCAAAACTTGCACCCAAAAGGCGTCAGGATTAGTCAACAGTCGAAACCCAAGCTTCATAATTAAAATTTTATTCTGATCCCTTAATGGTTGAATCCTTAAGTCACCATTATCAAGTGGTTTGCAACAATTATCCCACGAGCTTAGAGCTATCTTTCCTCCCTCATCTGAGGCCCTCCAAATAAAATTACGACCAATTTTCTCAATCTCCATACACACTGAGATAGGAACTCGCACAATATACATGAAGTAGTTCGGGATGGAAAGAAGCACTAATCGAGCTAAAGTAATTCGCCCCACAATCAAGAGTTTCCTTGATGCCAACCTGAAAGCTTCTAACGTACCTTATTGACCAGGAAATCAAATGTGGTCATCGTGACTCTATCATGCGATAAGGGTATACCAAGGTAGAATCCAAGATTACTCACAATGCTAAAACCAAGTCTGGTACCGATTTGAGCAGAAACATCAATTGGCGTAGTAGAGGAACTGAAAACATGTGACTTAGAAACATTAAATATTTTTCTAGAAAAGTAACAGAAAATGTCTAAAATACTACTAACCACATTTTCTTGAGTCACACTAGCTTCGTAAAACAGCATGAGGTCATCTGCAAAGAAAAGGTGGGATAAAGGAGGCCTTCTTCTCGATAGGTACAGAGGCTTCCGCACTCCTTCAGCAACCGTTTCCTCTATGAGATGTCCCAATCTTTCCATGCATAAAAAAATAAGGTGATAGAGGATCACCTTATCTTATGCCCCTTGAAGCTTGAAAACCATCAGTCACATTACCGTTCCATAAAACTTGAAAGGAGGCTGATGAGACACACTCCATAATTGTACTAACAAGTTGTCTCAAAAACCTAGCCATCGTAAGAGTGTCCCGAAGGAAATCCCAACTAATCCGATCATACGCTTTTTCTAGATCAAATTTTAACACCATACCTCTTTTGTTACTACAGAAATTCCTCAGAGAATGGATAACCTCTTGTCGCACAATAATGTTGTCAACAATGTCTCTTCCTAGAATGAAGCTGGATTAATGTTGTCCTACTAACCTTGTCATGAAAGGCCTTAGCCTGTTAACAATAGTCATTGTGAGGATCTTATACACCACCGAACAAAGACTAATTGGTCTAAACTGAGCAATCCTTTCAAGGCTCTAAATCTTCGGAATAAGAACAAGTAAAGTTCTATTCAACACCGGATCCAAATGCATCCCACCTAAACTGCTCCTCACAAAATTACAAATTGAACGACCCACGGTGTCCCACTAAGTTTGAAAGAAACTCGCCTAAAATTCATCCATACCAGTAGCTTTTAGAGGAGCCATACCGAAGACTGCCTTATGAATTTCCTCATTGGAAGCCACATTAAGCAGACTATTCATCTCTTCAACTGGAAGCACCAAAAACATATTCCTACAGGGAAACACACCACTAATTTTATAATCCATAGAATAGATCCCCATAAAAAAATCCCAAACATGAGACTTCAAACTCCCTTCATCAAAACACCAATCATCCCCAATCAGAAGACCCTCAATTATGTTACGTTTACCTTTTATCAAAGTGCGATTATGAAAGTAAAACGTATTCTTGTCTCCACATTTCAACCACTCAGCCCTGGATTTCTGGAACCATAAAAGCTCCTCCAAGAACCTCCTCAATCTCCGATCTCAAAATAGCCTCACATTTTTTATGTCTTTCTGTGCAATGAACATCAAGGACGTTTTGTACCTTTTTCAATTCACCAATAAGACGACATTTCCTATAAAAAATGTTACCATACACCTACTTATTCCACTCAGCAAGCTTAGTTTTAGCGCTTTCCAAATCTTCCACCATCGACCCCTCAATATTCCATGTGCTAGCAACCATATTGCGGAAATTACCATGGTAGAACCAACTGGCAACACCATGAAACGGTCCATCCCCTTTACATTTTTTCGATTGCAAAGAAACTAAAACCAGATTGTGGTCAGATTTCAATCTTTGTAGGTTACGAACAGAGCATTCAGACACAAATAAGGTCCACTCCATATTACCAATGGCCCTATCCAATCTTTGAGAGAGCCCTCCCCTATACTAAGTGAAATGAGGTCCATTAGGTCCCAAATCTCATAAGGCATTGTCAAACAGAAAATCCTAAAACAAATTACAACCCACCTAATTTAAATATGTTCCCCTCGAACATTCAAAGCTATCTAGAATGCAGTTGAAATCCCCTACAAAGATCCAAGGGCCAACCACCTCCTTCGACAAGTTACTAAGGACATGTCAAAGATCTCTCCTCATGTGGCATGAAGGCTAGCATATACAAAAGAACACAAAAACTTCTTAGAATTAAGAGGTTGTCGAATTCCTATGTGGATCACTTGAGGATGGAAGAATAAAACATCAACATGTACCTCTTCATTCCAACATAACCAAATACCTCCAATAATACCATTCGCCTCGACCCGGAAGGAATGTAAAAAGCTCATTTTAGCAATAATATCATCCGCCCTAACCCCACTAATTTGAGGCCCTATAAGACAAACAATATTAGGAGAAAACTCTTTTCGGTACTCATGGATAGTCTTATAAAACTGAAGATGCCATGCTCCCTAACAATTCCAAGACATTATTTTAATATCCATAAATAATAATGAAAAAGAAACCATACCCAGGACCACTAATGTGAAGGTGAGGCTCTAGTATTAGCTTCAACTAACATAGTGTCATCCCCAACTTACTCCTCCGTCACCAAGTTTGGTTTACTTAAACTACTTTCCAAGTGAGTCACTAACTCCTCCATTGCTTGGTTGAGTTCCACAGTTTCGCAAGTGTTATTGCCAATTTTATCAAGTGGTTTATCTTGCTTTGGTTTTGGCCCCTATGAAGTCTCGGAAGCTCCTAACATAAACACTTCATTTTCTTTGTTTGACATACCCTTTGAAGTATCCTATTTTAAGAACCTCACTGTTGCATAAGTCTCCTTATTTAACTTGTTCTAAGTGACCACTAGAGCAAATTCCAATTTTTCCTCACATAGTGCGCTGACTTTCCCTTTCAATTTTTGGCTTTGAACATTCAAACTCTTCCCCACATTTTGCTACAGGCCTAACCGACCCACAATGGGTTTTAAATTTTTCAATTCCACTTGAGGCCCATTCAATATAACCCCTTTCGATCTAGTAGCCAAACCCTTTTTCCCTTTAGACATCAACTTCTTCTTCTTAGATGCAACCCTAGAGATGCGCCATTTCCCTCATTTCCAAAAATTATTTCGGTCATCAAATCCTTCCCATTAACCCGTCTATGATTTTTGCCCCTAAAATCCCTATCTTTCATGTTTAGAACCAAGAACATTGAACCGTCACTTGAGTCGTCAGCGCAGCCATCATTACCTTCCTTAAAGGCTCTACCCCTCTCCTTCCGTCTTTCCACCACCATCCATGACCCGAAGGACTCCTCAACCACCATTCTATCCAAACCCGAGACCTCCTTGATCGATTTACTCCCTTCAAAAACATCCATCTCTGTCGTCACTCCATCCTCCATATAGCCGTCTAAGACATGCCCAAACCGACCACACTTAAAACAGATGTTGAGAAATCCTTCATACTCCACTCTCTGTAACTTCCCGTTGATCCAAAGTTTTGAAACCAAAGGCCGCCTCAGATCAACACACACTGCTAGACGCGTAAACCTTCCTCTCCGGCCGCCATCCGTATGCACATCCAGTTTAATAATTGTGCCTATTGTTTGTCCAATCACCCGAAGTAGACACTCCAAGTAATACCCTTCAAGCAAACCAGGGAGCCTGATCCAGACCATTTGTGATTCGATTCCACTCTGTGTTATGCAAAAATCCGGTGACCATGGGCACACAGTCAGATACGATCCACGAACCTGTAGATAGTACTTTGGTGTAGTCAACCTCCATCTAGAAACGCACAAGGTAAAAATCATTTTCAAGGTCCATTAATTGGAATTTTCCTTGAGGATTCTAAATTAGAGAAATGTTATTCAATAGAGCATTTAAGCCAATCCATCCTCCCAATAACTTAACGACGATTGTTTTGGCCATTCTCCGTTTGATGAACTCCTTTACCGTGTCCGAAAAGGTAATTGGGGGAATTCCATAAATTATTTCAATTAAAGCATCCCTTTCAACAGTGTAAACTCCTCTTCCACAAAGATATCTTGCTTATTGTCTGACAAAGCCCTAACGAGTGTCGACTTATATGGTGGTTGACTAGCTTCTAGGAGAATTTTTTGACCATTGCCATCCTCCGTCGGGTTGTCAAACTCGAAAGGTAAATCGGATCAAGTACGAACCTTCTTCGTTGCCCTACCAATTCCTAAGTTCGACCCAGCACGATTAGAACCCACCACAAGGTCCACAGTCGATAGAGATCCCGACATATCCATATTTTTTTTCTCTCTGAGGAACCAATGTTTTATTTTTCTTTCAAATAATAGTAAATGTTTTACATATTCAATTAAACATTAGAAATTATTATGTGTTTTAGAAAATCAATCTATTTTCTAAAAAATATTTCCGAGTTATTTTCAGTGAATCAGACACGTCCTTACCTTCAATTACATTTTCTATCTAATTACATATTGTTTCTTATAATACAAATATATTTACAATATAAAATGTTAAAAAAATTAAGTTAAAATGTTGATCCATTTAATAAAAATGGATAAAACGTAAACACTTCTCAATCTTAAAGAGATAAAAGCCCAAATATTAAACTTGGCTTATAATTAATTAAATATTTACAATCCAACCCATAAAAGAATTTTGGAGGAGTTTTTCACTTAAAGCCCCTAACTCTAAATAAAATTATATGCTTCTCCTTTCTTTATCTTTCATTATTCTTCACAAATTTATGTCTTTCTTTATTATTACATTATATTTTTTAGGCTTAAAGGTGAAAAAAATTTTCGAACTTTTTCAAAAAAAAAAAAAATTAAGCCTTTGCATTTTTTTTTTGCACTCAATTGGATATCTGAACTATCAAAACTCAGAAAATGGCTCCTTGACTAATGTTGACTATTAATTTTTAACGGCTAAGATGATGTGGCTATTAAGTTTGACTTTTTTTTGTTTCATTTTTGCCAACTAAGACACCACCTCGGATGTCATGTGTACTATTGAAGACATCATCAATCTTTTTCTTGATATGTTTTTTTGGTTATTACAACTAAATTAATTTAATTAATTTTATTTAAAATTTCTGTAATGAATTCAAAAAAAATAGAAACCTTAACATTTAAACTTAACTGTCACATTTAGTATTTGAAGAGAAAAACAAAAAAAAAAAATCACCAAAAGAAACCTCTCTTGATTGTCACAAATATTGGAAGAAATTTAGTTTTCCATTTAAATCATTATTGAAATCTCATTTGTCTATAACCTCTTATTTTTTCAATTGAAATATCATATTCAAAATCAAAATCTTTTCATTGATAGCTTTCAATCCATGATCCGTCCCATAAAACAAATCCACCAAAGCTTTCTTCAAGCTCTCTATTTCCCCCGCATCGTCAGGCTTCTTCTCTTCCGCCACGGCCAATCTAGGACACTTGATTACAACTTGCTCCTCCTTGTATGGGCCCCATTCATCGTCAGCATCTGAAGCACAAACCTGGAAAACAGGTCTTGGTTGGACTAATTTTTTGGTCAAAATTGAGATTTTTTTTATCAAAATTTGAGTTGATTTTTGGGCTGCTAAATCAAAAATTCATTTGCTAATAAAAAACCACCTTCTCCAAGAATCTTTGTTCAATTGCAAACCCTAATAAAAACCCTCTTATCTTACTCGAAACCCAAATAAAAAAACCCTATTTTAAAAAGTCAAAAGCTTTCCTTGAATTTAAGAACCAAATACATAATTTTGATGCTTTAAAGGCTAATTGAGACGTTGAGTAGGTAAGTTTTTATGAAATTTCTAGATTGAGTTCTTTTATTTGGGTTTTTGACTGGTTTCTTTATAATAAGAAATTGACTTTTTCTTCACATGCTTTCTAGGTTGAAAAAGAAAAAGGCTTATTGTAAAGATTTTGAAAAAAGGCTTGTGTTCAGGGTGGTCAGGTAAGCAACAACAATTGTACGCAATTTGTAATTTTACTTTGAAATCTGTTTGGGTGCAATTGAATAGTATATAGTAAAAAAATAATTTGTTTGAGTGCATTTGTCAGGGTTTAGATTCCCTTACATAAACAACAATAATATAAAAATAAGTAAAGTCAATGTAATACTGGCATAGCATTTTCTTCCCCATTTTTCTTGTTCTTGTTCGGATTTATTATATAAGTCATCTTTTGTGTATGTTTGTTAAATATAATTTATCTTGTCTATTGTTTATTTATTGGTATTTACTATAATATATTAGTTAAAGTGCTAATTGAATGCAATCTGTATGTTTCTTTGTATGACATCATTTATATATTTATGTATGACATTAGATTTTTTTGTTTGTTTCTACTTTTGCAGAAACATGTATGTGTTAAGTTATTTTAATGGTGGGGAGTAAGTCACGCACCTTAAATTTGATTACGTGAATGGTAGCTTAGAAAAGTTTCAAGTGGACCCTAATTTATCATGCTATCGGATATTATGGACAATGTGAAAGACTTAGGGTATGAATCTAAATCATATGTTTATTATAGGGTTCCAAATATAGCCTTTAATGAGGATGGGTTAGTTCTAATACATGATGACAATACTGATAGGCAAATAATAGATATTTTGAAAAAAAATGGGTACTATAGACATATATGTTGTAGGTTAGGGTAGTGAAAACTTTAATGAGGGTAGGTTTGGTGTTGGTGAGGGTGTTATAGGTGCTATAAGGGCTAGGATTGGGGAAAACGCTGGGACTAAGGTGTGAGCAAATTCTAGGAGTAAGGGTGGAGAAGATGTTGGAACTAAGGGTGGGGACGAGGTTTATAGTGAGGGTGGGGAAGATGAGTGTCGAAACCATTTTTTTAAAAAGTCTCAACTTCTATTTTGAAAAAACGTAAATGGAGTCGTCATCAATCCTTTTTAAATAGGTGTGATTGAATCACCTCATAAGATTTTTAAAATTATTAGAATAATAATTTTTTTCATTGAAACCATAAAACAGGTTCAGGAATCAATTACGCATGAAGAAGGATTAGCAGCCTCACACACCTAAAATTGATACCTAATCGATTATTTAATGTCTTAGTTGTTGAAAATCGGGAACTCAAGGTAAAATTTAAAAATACAATCCTTAAAGGAGTGACATATTTTGATGTTGTTTAAAAAAAAAAAGAATTTTATGAAGAAATTCTCTTTTATTTCGAATTAATTGAGAGAAAAAGTCATGTCCAGAACGTTAGGGTACAACATTCTTGAATATTTGAAAATAAAGAACATTTATTAACCAAATCTTATATATTTTGATTTTAAATAAGATATTCAATTCCGTAAGTTCAAAGAAAAATCATACACAGTACGTTAGGGCAAAATTTCTTGAATCCCTTAAATAAAAGAACATTGCCTCGGTTTAGAAAATTACATATGCATTACATAAAATTAGAATATCATTTGATTTATTTATTAAAATATTTTATGAAAAAAAAAAATATGTACATAATTTACAATTTGATGATGGAAAAAATAAAAAATTTACATACATGGATTAAATGAATAAATAAATACAATTAAATACAATCTATAACATAATTCTAAAAATGAAAGTAATAATAATGGCAATAAAAATTAATTAATTATACAAATAATAACAAATATATAAAAAAACACAATCACGGGAAACTCTAAAATAATTAAGTCAAAGGCACAATAAAGCATGTAATTAATTAAAACGTAAAAAAATGCAAATGACACACAAATAAATAACAAATAAATTAAATTAAATTAAAAATAATGAATAAATAAAATTAACTAAAGGCAAAAATATAAATAGCATAAAAATGAATAACAAATAATTCAATAAAAATTTCAATAAATAAAAAATTAAACACTAAATAAAATAATACAAATAATATATATAAAAAATGAGACCAAATTAAAAAATAAAACAGTAGGGTCTAAATAAAAAAAGAAATAAATGGGCAAAATTAAATAAAGGACTAAATTGTAAGTACAAACAAATTAAAGATACGAATTAAAAAAATAAAATAAAATTAAACTAAATTAAAATAAAATAAAATTACAGGGATCAAAGGGATAAATATCCCATCCTCTATACAGGTGTCATTCCCTGAAAGAGTCCACTATTGGTCAAAGGACCAAATTGTAAAACAATTAAAATTAAAAGGCAAAATTAAAATAAATAAATAAATAAATAATGACTAAATTAGAACACATTAAAAATACGAAGGGGCCAATTGGGCAATTAGTCTATTTGCAAAAAAACACACGAATCCTAAACAGTGTTGGGTCGGATTTTGAGTTTTAGCTTCAAAACGACGTCATTTTGAGGCCTATGAATTTAGGTCAAAACGGCGTCGTTTTATTCCCTTATATAATAAAAAAATAAACAAAAACTTCATTTTTCACGTTGTCTTAAAAAAAACCTTGTTTGTTAATTTTTTTCTCTCTACTCGGCCAGTCATGGGATCCGATGACCCTCCACCGTAGCCTTGTCGTCGGCTACTATTCATCGGTGGTGGCGACCGCCACCTACGGTAGTCAAAAAACAAAAAAAAATGTTTTTTAATCTTTTTTAAAAGACAAACCCAAATTTGGGTTTAGTTTTTTCAAAAACCCAACCAAATAACTTTAAAACCAAAGAAACAACTTCGATTTCTAAGGGAAAAAGACTTCTTCGACGAGCACCGAAGCGAGATCCGAACATTCGGGCTATGAAGGGAAGGGCCTCCCTTCCTTGAGGGCAGCATCTTCCTCTGTCTACAGCGACGGGAGCCAAATTGACAAAGGTAAATAAAAAAAAACTTAAATTATTTATTTTGTTTCAAAATAAAATAAAGAAAAACACCACTTTTGAATTTTTTTGCTTTGAATTGCCTTTAATGTGTCATCATTTACAATGGTTGATTCATGCTTTTATAGCATTTTTTACAATTTTTCTCAACTTTTCCTAGATTTGTTTCTGTCCTTTCTCCCTATTTTGTAGGTGTTTCGGATCTATAAGGCCGTTGGTGGTGTACAGTGCTGTTGACGTGGCTTGTACGGCGGTCGAATGTGATGGGCAAAGAAGCGACGGCGATCGAAGCATCCAAGGTAGCTAGGGTTTCATTTAGAATTTAGGTTTTAGTTGGGCTTGGTGTAATTTGGGTTTGGGTTTTTTATTTGATTTTGGGTAATATTTTTAATGTAATGGACTTTGGACTTTTAATTTGGGTCTATTTTATTATTTATTTTATAAATAAAATAAAATTTTAATTTTTTTACTAGCCCAAACAAAATTAGGCTTTAACAATGAGGGTGCATTTTTAGTCAATATGGAGATAGTTACTAATGTAGAAGACGAGATAAAAGAAAATGAGGGAAAAATTCAAGGGAATAAGAGTGAATATATGGACCCATTTGAGCCAGGGGAGTATGGGGACAGTGGGATTTTTTATGATGAGATTAACACATCTTACTTGGGTAAAAAAATTTGTAACCTCTCCAACCCGTCCTAGACGTGATGGCTGAATTGTGGAAGCCACATGGGACACCTAACTGTCGACCCTAAACTTGTGACCACCAAAACTATAAATATTTCCTTTTAATAAAAACCATGGTTTTTGCTTGTTATCTTTAAAAACATTCATTTTAGTCATCTTATCGAACTTAAGACATTTTATCAATTTAGGAGTAGCTTTAATAAAAGCCAATCAAACAACATAACACTAATCAAAGCATTCTTATTCGATTTTTAAGTAGCGAAACTTATCAATATCAAATAATTCATCTTAGCCATTTAGCATGCATAATCCAATTTCAGTATTTATTCCATGTAAATATGTATATAACTAGCATATAATATCCAACCTAAGTATGAATGTCATGCATGCGAGTAAAACCCAAAAGAAAATTAATCCCAAAACAAAAATAGTACCAAACCATAGTCTTAAATGACTTTACAATCCAAAACCAAATAATAATGGTAATTAAAACAAAATCCAAATAAAGTCCAAAATGATGTCTGAAGTCCGTTGTATGTTCGTATGCCAATGCTGGTCTTAAGTCTATTCATTACATGAAATGTTGAGGTAATGTGGTGAGCTTAACAAGCTCAATGTGAGACTAAACAATCAAGCATAACACAAACAATCTCATACATAGGAATTTCATATAACATTCATGTTCATGATCACACATATATAAACATATCAATAATAATGGGTACAATCATGACATGATCTGCCAAACTCCAACGAATGCGAGCATTGCTCGATGTGGTAAAACCACCGAATCACAATAATGCAGAAAGTATGCTGAATAACGAATAATGCGATAAAGATCACCAATAACAAATAATACGATAAAGATCGTCTATCCCCTCAATACTCCAATAACAGTGCACTCACTATGAATAATGCAGTCTTAATATGCCACCAATAATCCACGGAACTCCTCCGTCAACCACAAAAATCTCGTCCCAATGCATATGTAGGATGTCATGCAAAAACATACATAATCTCAATTCAACACTTTCATATTCTTTTGGCACTTTCAACATGCTCTCACTCAATCACTTATTATCAATATTAGGAAATAGTGTTTCATTCATTCGATCACATACTTTTAATGCTAGGAAATAGTGTTCCACACAATCAATCACATACTTTCAATATAAGGAAATAGTGTTCCTCTCACTGTCATTAAAATCTCACATTCTTTTACGAACTCATTCTGCAAATGAGCATAATTCTCAATACATATATCATAGCAAATCTGTCATGCATCTAAATCATGCAATAACTCAATATATTAGTATATAATTCTATTCAAAAATTCATTATCATATCATATATCACATTTATGCATTCAAATCCCAATCAAAAAATTCACGTAGTCAAACTAGCACTTTACCATCACAACAAACTTTTAGGGCTTGAAATTTACTTGATTCAGTCACTCACAAATTCAATAAATTGGCTAATAATCCAACCCAATCAGCAATCTAATTATCATTTCTAATATGACATTTAGCAATTACAAACAAGCTTAAGAGTTTAGAACTTACACCTTATTTTTCGCCCTTTCCCGTCACACTAGCAAATCTTGCTTTTTTCTTTATAACACTTCTAAATGAACCTTCACCAAAATTAAGTATAGATTCATTCAATTAACCAACTAACCAGCAACCAAACTTCCATTTATGGTTCCAAACCAAGCGTCAAATTTACTAACAATTTTACAAAACCAAACTAGTCGAATTCCTTACCTTTCTTTGACGCAAACCGCACTAGCGAGCGTCCTACGATTTTACAGTTGATGTGGAGCGTCTAAGTCAGCACCTAACACGATTATATACTGAAAATCTATAGCCAATATTGATTAAATTCCATTATGTAATCAATTCCAAATCTTTGCCCAACAACTATGTCAAAACAACAAACTAGATAGCATTTAATCGTACTTACACTTTCCGATCTAAGAGATCCAAAGGGGCAATTGATCAAGAACGAATTTTCCCTAATTAAAACATGATTAGAGACTGATTAGAAATTTTCAAAAACTCAAATTAGGGCTAGGTTTAATTGGATAAAAATTTAGAAACAAAACAGCCCTCTTTCTTTCAACTTGGCGCACAAACACCTCTTCTTGGTGACCAAGATTGGGTAAGTTCTTTAAAACAGTTTGAGATCCATTAAAATCTGGAAAAATACTTTAAAAATCATAAAATTATCCTTAATTTCTAGAATTAAAATTAGGATTTTTAATTGGCTCAATCAACCAAGAATTTGATAGAAAAAGTGGACTTAAACAAGCTAGAAGAAGAATGTGGCAATGGCTCTTTCTTGGAAACTCTTGGATCGATCTTGGTTGCTCAAAATTTCAGATTTGAAGTTGATTTCAATGGGAGTAAATGTCATCAAGGTAGGGGATGGATTGGTAATGGTTCTTGGTAGCAAAAGCAAGAAAAATCAATGTAAACAATGGTGATAGGGGGCAACAACAACAAGGAGAATGAAGAAGAACAAGAAGAAAAATAAATATTGAGAGAGAGGAGAGAGAGATGAAGGGCAAAAGGGGAGGAAAAATAATGATTTAGGGCTGATTATTCACTTAAAATATGTATTTATAGTTAGCTTAAAAATAAATTTAATTAAAAACAAGGGATTTTACTAAAATTCATATATTTTGAAAAACATGGGACTTAAACTTAGGACCTCATTTACTAACATGCCCTATCACTGATCAATTAACCATTAGACCATCACCACATATTGTTAATATTCCTCATTTCTATTAAGCTAAATTTTGGGATCTTACAACTCTACCCCCTTAAGAAATTTCGTCCTCGAAATTACCTGATTCGAAAAGGTGAGGATACTGAAGCCGAATTGTATCTTCTAGCTCCTAAGTCGCCTCTTCGATTCCATGGTTTCTCCATAACACTCTAACTAACGGAATTTGCTTCTATTTTAGCACTTTGTTTTCATGTTCCAATATTCGAATTGGTTCCTCTTCGAATGTCAAATCCAGTCTAACCTCAATCTTCTCAACTAGAACAATGTGTGAGGGATCTAATCGAAAACGTTTCAACATTGAGACATGGAATACATAGTGAATACGATCTAATTCAAGAACTAACTTGAGTTGGTAAGCGACAGGACCAACCCTCTTTAGCACTTTATAAGGACTAATAAATCTAGGACTTAGCTTTCCCTTTCGATCGAACCTTAAAACTTTCTTCCATGGAGAGACTTTAAGAAAAACAAAATCTCCCACTTCAAACTCGATGTCTTTACGTTTCAAATCGACATATGGCTTTTGTCTATTAGTAGCTATCTTCAATCTCTTTTGAATAAACCGAATCTTGTCTTAGATTTCAGTTACCAACTCTAGGCCAATCAACTTTCTTTCACCTACTTCAATCTAAGACAAAGGTGAGTGACACTTATGACCATAGAGAGCTTCGTAGGGTGCCATACGAATACTTGACTGAAAACTATTGTTATAGGCGAATTTTGCCAACGGCAAATGCTCTTCCCAACTACCTTTGAAATCAATCACACAACTTCTTAATAGGTCTTCCAATATCTTAATCACTCTTTTCGACCGTCCATCGATTTACAGATGGAAAGCCGTACGAAAATCTAATCGAGTATCCAAAGCCTCGTGCAATTTCTTCCAGAATCGATATGTGAATCTAGGATCTCGATCTGAAATAATCAACACTGGAACACCATGCAATCTCACTATCTCGAAGATATAAAGCTTGGATAACTTCTGAAGAGACTATTCGGTACGAACAGGTATAAAGTGGGCGGATCTACTCCATCTATCCATAACAATCCAAATTGAATCTTTCTTAGTAGGTGTCAAAGGTAACCCGCTAACAAAATCCATTTTCACTCTTTCCAACTTCCACTGTGGAATTTGAATCGGTTAAACTATGGGCCAATCAACTTCCTTTCACCCACTTTGGTCCAACACAAAGGTGAGTAGCACTTACTACCATAGAGAGCTTCGTAGGGTACCATTTGGATACTTGTCTGAAAACTATTGTTGTAGGCAAATTTTTCACTGGCAAAGGCTCTTCCCAACTACCTAGGAAATCAATCACACAACTTCTCAATAAGTCTTTCAATATACACTTCCGATGGGAACTAATGCTCAGCTTTAAACTTGTTGACAAGTAAAACATTTAGATACAAATTCAGTTACTTTTCGTTTAAGACCAGGCCACTAATACACTTCTCTCAAGTCTTGATACATCTTAGTACTACCAAGATGTATAGCATAAGGGCTGCTAAGAGCTTCTTGAAGTATAGATTACCTCAAACTCTTATCATTAGGCACATAATATCTCCCTCGAAAACACAAAATTCCTTCAGAATTAATTCTAATGTCTTTAGTATATCCATCCTCAACCTGTTTAAATCGTAACACTAGAGTTTCATCCAAATTCTGCTTATCTTTGATTTCTTGAACCCAAGTAGGCTTCAATTGCAATTCTACCAAAATATTGCCCTCATCAAAGAGACTTAAACGAGCAAACATAGCCCTTAAGTCAAACATTGCTTTTCTGCTCAAGGCATCGACCACCACATTAGCCTTTCTAAGATGGTACTTAATCGTACAATCATAGTCTTTCTAAAATTCAATCCATCTTTGTTGCCTCAAATTAAGTTCCTTCTGGGTAAGGAGGTATTTGAGACTCTTATGGTCGGTGTAAGTAGTACACTTCTCACCATACAAGTAATGTCTTCAAATTTTAAGAGCAAAAACGACAGCCACCAACTCTAAGTCATGAGTGGGGTAATTACATTCATGTGGCCTAAGTTGTCTCAAGGTGTAGGCTACCACTCTTGCATTAAAACACAACCCAAATCCACATGGGAAGCATCACTATACACAACATATTCTTTTTCAGCCTCCGGTTGAATTAAAACAGGAGCTGCAGTCAACATAGATTTTAACTTTTCAAAACTAGCTTGTTGTTCATCTCTTCACTTAAAAGGAGTATTCTTCCTCAACAGCTTAGTCAATAGAGCTGCTATCAAGGAAAAACCCTTAACAAATCTTTGATAATACCTAGCAAGACCTAGATAACTCCAAATTTCTAAGACATTCCTCTATTGCCTCCAATCTAGGATAGCTTCAACCTTTTACGATTCACAAGAATACCCTCAACCGATACCACGTGACCCAAAAAATCACTTCCTTCAACCAGAATTCACATTTACTGAGTTTAGCAAAGAGTTATTTTTCACAACGTATCTGTAAAACCACTCTCAGATGTTCATCATGTTCAGTTTCTGTCTTAGAGAACATAAGGATGTCGTCAATGAAAACCATGACGAACTGATCTAGGAAAGGTTGGAACACACGATTCATAAGATCTATAAAATCTGTAGGTGCATTAGTAAACCCAAAAGGCATGACAAGAAACTCATAATGTCCATAACGAGTCCTAAAGGTAGTTTTAAGGATATCAGATTTTTTCACTTTGAGTTGATATTATCTAGATCTTAGGTCAATTTTTGAGAACACAATTTTCCCTCTGAACTGATCAAATAAGTCGTTAATCCTTGGTAGCAGGTACTTATTCTTAATGGTCAATTTGTTTAGTTGGAGATAATCAATGCACAACCGTAAGGTACCATATTTCTTTTTCACAAACAGAACTAGTACTCCCCATGGCAAAACATTGGGTCTATTGAAACCCCTATCTATCAATTCTTACAACTGCAGCTTTAATTCCTTAAGTTCTTTCGGTACCATTCGATAGAGAGCTACGAACACCGATGTCGTTCCTGGTAATAACTCAATTCCAAACTCCACTTCCGGCTTCGGAGGAAACCCTGGTAATTCCTTGGGAAACACATCGAGAAATTCCCTTACTGTATGAATACTCTCAATCATAAGATCAATGGCGCTTGCATCTCGAACATAAGCCAAAAACGCTTCGCACCCTTTACATACCAACTTTTTTGCTACTGTGGCAGAAATCACATTAGACATATAGTTTCGTCATTCCCCCTCCATAACAACTTCTTTTCTAGTCTCAATCATCAAAATTACTCTTTTGAGTGCACAATCCAAACAAGCTAGATGCTCAACCAACCAATCCATTCCCAAAATCAAGTCAAACTCTTTAAAAGAAACCTCCATCAAACCGGTAAGGAACATCTCATCTTGAACCTCTAAAGGACATCTTTTGTAAACCTTATTCACAATTATGGAGGATCCTAAAGGACTAACTATAATTACAATGTTTTCAGTTTCCTCTACCCTTATTCCCCATTTTACAGTCACATTACAAGCAACAAACGAATGGGTAGATCTAACATCAATCAAAGCAAAATAAGGTACCGAGTAAATAGTGAAGCTACCTACGATAACGTCAGTATCATCTCTGTCCTCTCAACGCTAGCCGCATAAACTAAGGCAGGTTACCTCGCCTCAGATTGATTTGCACCTTAAGTTGGTACTCCTTGACCTCGATTACCATTCCCATTTCGATTTCGACCCCTTTGGGCACCCGGATTACCTCTCTGATTCTAGCCTCCAACTCGGCCTTAATTTTGGGTCGGAGCTTGCACCTATCCTATCGACGAGGATAGCCCCTAATCTTATGCTTCATCGACCCACAAACCAAACAAGCACCTAACCTTCTCCAACACTCATCCGGATGGCGCCTCTGATAGTGTGGACAAACCTGAATCTGCATATTCTACGGTGGTCTACCATCTTTGGCTCGCTTAGTAAGTCGCAGATTTGAGCCATCAAGGCCCACTTCCCTTCTAGGTTGATCCCTCTATTTCCCTTTCTTCTCGCTCTCCACAGGCTTAACCTCTTCGATGATCTTGGCCTTTTCAACCAAAGCCTCAAACACACGCTCTTGGTGCGGAGCTACTTGAAACTTAAGGTCATATCTAAAACCTTCTTGGAAACGGAAATTCTTTTCCTACTCAGTAGCCACCAAGCTAGGTGCATAGCGCCTCAACCTCAAAAGTTTTGCCTCATACTCAAAGACAAACATATCTCCCTATTTCATCTCAATAAATTCCAACCGACGGGCCTCCACCTAATAAGGACCCACAAACTTGCTCTGAAAAGCATCTTGAAGATAAGCCCAACTTATTCGCTCTAGTAGTGTACCCCTAATTACTAATTGCCACCAACGTTAAGCCTCATCCCACAACAAAGATACGACTCCCTTAAGTTTTTGCTCGAAAGTACAATCCAGGTAATCTAAAATCCTCTTAGTGGTCTCCATCCAGTATTCGTCCACTATAGGAGTAGTTTCAGCAATGCCCTTAAACAACTCAGCTCCACTAGAGCAGAGTCTCTCAGCTATTGTTTCACGATTAACACCCTTTACTGGTGCACCAGCAACCCTATTCAAAGCCCTAAGCAAAGCCCGAGTTATTAGGTTATTTTCCTCTTTGTCATCATTAACCCCATTTTTCATATTCCCACCATTAAGAGTGGGTTTACTATTAACTTCCTAATTTTCATTTTCATTATTCATTTCAAGCTCTAATGATGCGGCTAACTCAGCCGAAGATCCTAGGGTTCGTCTTCTACGGCCCCTCCTTCCACATGCCATATTTCCACATGTACTCATTTTCGATGTTTTATGAATCTACAATTTACAAATAATTGATTTTTAGTATTTGTTTAGTCTTTTAACACAACAGATACAAAATTCTTTCATTACAGTTTTATGTAACAATCTCTATATATAGTAATTAAAGTTTTAATAGTATTTCTAAGGACTTGGCATCGAACCTTCGGACTTCGGACTTCGGCACATCCTGCAAAACAAACTTTTCAAATATGTTGTGGTTTGGTTCCTAAAATTCTTATTTCATGTATGTATGCATGCAGACTCGCATAAAGAGATTTAGAACTTATGCCCAGGTTTTGAACCTAGGCCCTAATACCATTAAATATAACCTCTCCAACCCGGCCTAGACGTTATGGTCGAATTGTGGAACCCACACGGAACACCTAAGTGTCGACCCTAAACTTGTGACCACCAAAAATACAAATATTTCCTTTTAGTAAAAACCATGGTTTTTGCTTGTTGTCTTTAAAAACATTCATTTTAGTCATCTCACTGTACTTAAGACATTTTATCAATTTAGGCGTAGCTTTAACAAAAGTCAATCATACAACATAACACTAATCAAAGCATTCTTATTCAATTTCTAAGCAATGAAACTTATCAATATCAACTAATTCATACTTAGCCATTTAGCATGTATAGTCCAATTTCAGCATATTTATTCCATGTATATATGTATATAACTAGCATATAATATCCAACCTAAGTATGAATGTCATGCATGCGAGTAAAACCCAAAACGAAATTAATCCCCAAACAAAAATAGTTCCTAACCACAGTATTAAGTGACTTTACAGTCCAAAACAAAATAATAATGATAATTAAAACAAAATCCAAACAAAGTCCGAAATGATGTCTGAAGTTCGCCATTGCCAATGTCAGTCTTAAGTCTGTTCATTATCTGAAATGTTGAGGTAATGGGGTGAGCTTAACAAGCTCAGTGTGAGACTAAACAATCAAGCATAACACAAACAATCTCATACATAGAAATTTCATATAACATTCACGTTCATGATCAAACATATATAAACATATCAATAATAATGGGTATGATCATGGCATGATGCAAATGTGAGATTTTACGCATACCAACCGCCATACACCATGAGTTCCCAAGAACTCATCTGCCAAACTCTAACAAATGTGAGCATAACTCGATGTGGTAAAACCATCGAATCAAAATAATGCAGAAAATCTGTCGAATAATGAATAATGTGATAAAGATCGCCAATAACAAATAATGCGATAAAGATTGCCAATCCCGTTGATACTCCAAATGCAATGCACTCATTACGAATAATGCGATCTTAATATGTCACCGATACTTCACAAAACTCCTCCGTAAACCACAAAAATCTCACCCAATGCGTATGTAGGATGTCATGCAAAAACATACATAATCTCAATTCAACACTTTTCACATTCTTTTGGAACTTTCAACATGCTGTCACTCAATCACATATTATCAATATTAGGAAACAGTGTTCCATTCATTCGATCACGTACTTTCAATATTAGGAAACAGTGTTCCACACAATCGATCACAAACTTTCAATATTAGGAAACAATGCTCCTCTCAATGTCATTAAAATCTCACATTCTTTTACAAACTCATTGTGCAAATAAGAATCATTCTCAATACATATATCATAGAAAATTTGTCATGCATTTAAATCATGTAATAACTCAATATTTTAGCATATAATGCTATTAAAACATTCACTCTCACATCATATATCACTTTTATGCATTCAAATTCCAATCAGAAAATTCACTTAATCAAACTAGCACTTGCCATCAGAACAAACTTTTAGGGTTCGAAATGTACCTGATTTGGCCACTCACAAATTCAATAAATTGGTTAATAATAAGCCAACCCAATCAGCAATCTAATTATCATTTTTAATATGACATTTAGCAATTGCAAACAAACTTAAGAATTTAGAACTTACACCTTATTTTTCGCTCATTCACGACACACTAGCAAATCTTGCCTTTTTCTTTGTAACACTTCTAAATGAACCTAGGCCAAAATTCAATATAGATTCATCCAATTAACCACCTAACCAGCAACCAAAATTTCATTTATGGGTCCAAACCAATCGTCAAATTTACTAACAATTTTTCAAAACCAAACTAGTCAAATTCCTTAACTTTCTTTGACACGAACCGCACTAACGATCGTCCTACGATTTTACGGTTGATCTAGGGCATCTAAGTCAGTACCTAACACGATTATATACTAAAAAATAAGTAGCCAATATTTATTAAATTTTATTATTTAATCAATTCAAAATCTTTACCCAACAACTATGTCGAAACAACAAACTAGTTAACATTTAATCGCACTACACTTTTCGATTTGAGAGATCCAAATGGGCAATTGATCAAGAACAAATTTTCCCTAATTGTAACATGATTAGAGACTTATTAGGAATGTTCAAAAACTCAAATTAGGGATAGGATTAATTGGATAAAAATTTAGAAATAAAACAGCCCCCTTTCTAGCACTTTGGTGCACACACACCTCTTCTTGGTGACCAAGATTGGTTTGATTCTTTAAAACAATTTGAGACCCATTAAAATCTGGAAAAATACTTTAAAATCATAAAATTATCCCTAATTTCCAGAATTAATAATTAGGGTTTTTAATTGGCTCAATTAAGCAAAAATTTGATAGAAAAAGTGGACTTAAACAAGCTAGAAGAAGAATTCGATAGTGGCTCTTTCTTGGAAACTCTTTTATCGATATTGATTGCTCAAAATTTCAAATTTGAAGTAGATTTCAATGGAATTAAATGCCAGAAAGATATGGGATAGATTGGTAATTGTTCTTGGTAGCAAAAGAAAGAAAAATCAATGGAAACAATTGTGATAGGGGTGACGACAGCAAGGAGAAACAAGAAGAAGAAAAAACATAAAGATTGAGGGAGAGGAGGGAGAGATGGACAGCACAAGCAGAGGAAAAATAATGACTTAGGGTTGATTATTTGCTTGAAATATGTATTTATAGTTAGGTTAAAAATTAAGCTTAAAAATAAAATTTAATTAAAAACAAGGGATTTTACTAAAATTCATATATTTTGCAAAACATGAGATTTTAACTTGGGACCACATTTACTAATGTGCCCTATCATTGATCAATTAACCATTGGACAATCATCACATCTTGTTAATATTCCAATTTCTATTAAGCTAAATTTTAGGATGTTACGAAATTGTTGGTCCTATGTATGATCCTAATTGCATTATCCCATTGTTGGAGATAGGACTTAAGTTTGAAGAAAACCAATAATTTAAAGAGGCACTAAAAATGTTCCGCAAAAGGTGTAGTATTGAAGTTTATTAAGAATGAACCCAAAAGAACAAAGGTAGGTTGTAGAGATAGTTGCCCTTGGAAACTTTTTTCTAGCTTTGACCGTAGAGAGAATTGTTTCACTGTGAAAACTTACAACCTTATACATAAAGCTTCAAAAGCAATAAGAACCCATTACTGTATTGTAAGCATATACAAAAGACTTTTAGGGATAGAATAATTTCTAAGCCAAAGATGAAAGTGGCAACTTTGAATGAGCTGTGTAAAACTGAATTAGGACTTTATGCTAGCTATAGTATGTGCCAAAGAGATAGGAGAGAAGTTCTTAGGGAAATGAGGGGGTCATATGTAGAAGAATATGTAAATCTATGGGGGTATGCTGCTAAGCGAAAATGCCTCTTCGTGGAAAGATGTTTCTTTAAAAGTGTCCGTAAAGGAAAGATGTTTATGTCCGTTGATGGAGATGCCAATAATCAGATGTATCCATTGGCTTGGGCAGTGGTGGAAGGGAAAATGCCTCTTCGTGGAAATGGTTTTTGGAGAAGTTATTTACAAATTTGTTTCATCCAATTGGTATTGGATTAACATTGATGTCAGACCAACAAAAGGTAATTTATTAGTATAAATATGTTCATTCTATTTATTTTTTTAAGATGCATATTTTACACTAATTGTATGACAAACTATATGAATTTTATTATTGTTGCAGGGGTTAATCATTGTACTAAATGAGTGTTTTCCATACTTGGAGCATAGAATGTGTGTAAGACACATCTATGCTGATTGGCAGAAGACTTGGAAAGGGTTGAATAGGAAGATTCAATTTTGGAATTATGTCAAGTTAACTTTTGTTGAGGACTTTGATGAGCAATTACAAAAATTAAAAGCAATAGGTGAGACATCCACTGGTAAATTATTAGAGATCCTTATGCATCACTGGGCAAAGTCATACTTTAAAGGGACATGCAAATGTGATGCAGTGGATAATAATATGTCTAAGGCATTTAATGCATGGATACTTGATGCAAGGTGCAAACCTATCATCACCATACTTGAAGAAATCAGAGTGATGGTGATGACTATTAAGCTCGATGGATCAACTCGATAAAGACGGTAACGGAGGTTGAATAGACCTTTGCGATGTTGTGGCTGAAGCGAATAAATTTTGTAACAAAGAACACAAGGATTTATAGTGGTTAGGCCTCTAAACACCTACTCCATTACCTTAGCTTTCCACAACTAAGGATTTTCCCAAATCCACTCGATCTGTACAACCTTTGAGGACAAGGTTTAACCTTACACCCAAATAAGACTTATAACACAAAGTCTTAATGGACAACTCCTTAGAACTTATACCTAAAAGTTCTAAGAAACAACACCATAAGGTTTCTATCCAAACCTTAAGTATAAACCCTCTCTCAAAAGAGAAACAAACAAGTAAACAAAGAAGCAATCCTTACAAGATCAAGATGTTTGCCAATTAAGCACAAATACAAAGAATAACACTTGAGTTAAATGAATACAATGAAAGCTCACAAGTGTTTACAAGAAAAGGCATGAAAGAATTAAGCTCTAAGTTGATTTTGATTGATCTTTAGGCTTTGCTCTCTTTCTTATTGTTGCTAGACAATTGAAGGATGGTATTTATAGCTTTTGAGCTTTCCAACAGTTGCAATTGATATGGTGGAGAATAATCCCGTTGGAAGTGAAATACTTGCTCATTAAAGTGTCTTGCAACTAAAAGTATCGATACCTTTAAAAGGGTATCGATATTTTCTACCTTTAATTCAAATTTAGTGACCGTTGGACCAAAATTATCGATACCATGGAGCAAAGTATCGATACCATATGAAAAGTATCAATACCAGTACCGATACCGTCTGGACAGAATGCTCATTTGGTCTCGATTATAAATAAGGGTATCGATATTTTACAAATTATCAATACCTAGACAAAAAGTACCGATACTTTTTGTCTTGGAGTAGTTTTAACTAGTTTGAAAATGGTTTAAACATATTTGAAAATGTTTGACTCAATTGAAACCATTTCGAGTTGATTTTATCAATTTGTTCAACTTTACTTCTATTCAAAAACACTTTGATATGTTATATTAAAATATATTATTTAATAAGGATTTACTCAACAATCTCTCCCTTTTTAATATAACAAAACTTTTAAAAATTTTATTTTTGAATACTTGCTCCCCCTTAATAAATGACATTTTGAATTTAAGCTCCCCCTATATAAAAATCATTTTCAATTTAAGACATAAAGATTTTGGATCATAAATTTGACATTTTGTAAAATGGTCACTAATCAAGGCAATCAATCAACTATAAAATTTACCTTTCTCTTCTCCTCCTTTTTGTTATATCAAAAATAAACAAATAAAACTTAAGAGGAAAAGACAACGGTTAGTTCATATATATAATTTAAATATAAAGAAATTATGAACTACCATACCGATTAGTATTAAGGTGCAGTCATATAGCATTTGCATTTGTTTACCTTGAAGCAATACACCTTACCTACAAACATGGAATTAAGTTTTTGGTACCCAATGTCTTTTGGGTCCATAATCGTTAGTCTTCAAAATCTTAGTCCCTTTAGGTAACCATTTTGAAAGAGCTTCCTTGTCTTGAGTAGCACTTAGTCCTTTAGGAACCCATACACTTTTAACAAGTTTTCCTTTGTAAAATCTTAAGGGACCTCTATGTTTATAGAAATTAAAGCTATTTTTAACAAAGTTTTGTTTTGAATTTTCTCCTTTTTCAAAAACTTTGTTAGAGTAAGCTTTTTCACTCTTAAGCAACTCAAGTTGCTTTTGATGATCCTTATGAACTTTTGAAAGTAAATTATGCAAGTTTAATTTTTTCTTTTCAAAATCATTAATGTTTTCTTGTATTTTGTTTACTTTCTCTTTAAGTTCATGATTAATTTTGGAAAGTAAGTCATTTTCATTTTTCAATTTTGAAACATTTTTCTTGTGTTTCGATAGCATGACTTCGAATTCCAAAATTAATTCATCATAGGCTTGTTGTAACTCATCAAAAGAATAATCATTTAAAGTAGATGAGTTAGAAGTTACCTTAAGATCATCGATAACCATAAGCACTAGGTTGGCTTCTTCATAGGATGACTCTTCATCGCTCCAATCAACATAAGCATTTTGTTTGCTAAACCCCTTTTTAAATTTAGGGCAATCATACTTGAAGTGTCTCAGTTTCCTGCACTCATAGCATGTAATGGGATCTTTCTCCTTGGTTGATTCAAGTTTGAGTCCTTCCTTCTTTCGAAATTCTCCTCCTTTATTGGACTTCATGAATCTCTTGAATCTTCTAGCAAGCCTTTCCATTTCCTCATTTTCATCCACCTCTTTGCTTAATTCACTTTCTACAATGATGATGGATTTAAGAGCTTTACCAACGTTCTTCTTTATGAGTCTTTCTTCTTCACTCCCTTTGTTAAGTTTCATCTCATATGTAAGCAAAGAGCCAATGAGCTCATCAAGAGAGAGTAAGTTAAGATCCTTTGATTCTTCAATGGCCATCACTTTTGGTTCCCAAGATGTTGGAAGACTATTCAACATCTTTTTAACCAACTCCTTGTTAGGATAAACCTTCCCAAGGGCTTTGAGGCCATTTATAATGTTGGCGAATTGATCAAACATCTCTTTGATTACTTCCTCCGGTTTTGATTTAAATAATTCATAGTCAAGGGTGAGAAGACTTAACTTTGATTCCTTGACTTTATTTGTTCCTACGTGAGTGACCTCAAGCTTGTCCCATATTTCATTGGCATCGTTGCACGAGGAGACTTTATTGTACTCTTTTTCACTAAGAGCACAAAATAGGGTATGCATAGCTTTTTCATTGAGTTGCACCTTCTTGATGTCATTTGCATCACATTCATCTTCCTCCTTTGGAACACTAACACCTTCAACTATCTTCGTTGGAATGAATAGCCTGTTTGTGATTACCCTCCATACTCCATAATCGTTGGTTTGGATGAATAATCTCATTCTTGTTCTCTAATAAGAATAGTCGTTGCCAATGAATAGAGGAGGTCTTATAGTGGAAAGACCTTCTCCCACGAACGTTGACCTGGAAGTTGACGTCATTGTTATTGGATGAGTTGTTGATCGTTTGAGTTTCTCCGATGATCTTCTCTTGGTTGTTAAACCGTCTCTAGAGATCTCACTCTGATACCAATTGTTAGACTCGATGGATCAACTCGATAATGACAATAACATAGGTTGAATTGACCTTTGCAATGTTGTGACGGAAGCGAATAAATTTTGAAATAAAGAACACAAGGATTTATAGTGGTTCGGCCTCCAAACACCTACTTCACTACTTTAGCTTTCCACAACTAAGGATTTTCCCAAATTCACTCGATTTGTACATCCTTTGAGGATAATGTTTAACCTTACACCTAAATAAGACTTATACCACTCTTAATGAACAACTCCTTAGAACTTATACCTCAAAGTTCTAAGAAACAAAACCTTAAGGTTCCTATCCAAACATTAAGTATAAACTCTCTCTCAAAAGAGAAACAAACAAGCAAACAAAGAAACAATTCTTACAAGATCAGGATGTTTGCCAATTAAGCACAAATACAAAGAAGAACACTTGAGCTAAATGAATACAATGAAAGCTCACAAGTGTTTACAGGAAAAGGTATGAAAGAATTAAGCTCTAAGTTGATTTTGATTGATCTTTAGGCTTTGCTCTCTTTCTTATGGTTGCTAGACCATTGAAGGATGGTATTTATAGCTATTTTGAGCTTTCCAACCGTTGCAATTGATATGGTGGAGAATAATTCCGTTGAAAGTGAAATATCAGCTCATTAAAGTGTCCTGCAACTAAAAGTTTTGATACCTTTAAAAGGGTATCGATATTTTCTGCCTTTAATTCAAATTTAGTGACCGTTGGACCAAAATTATCGATACCATGGAGCAAATTATCGATACCATATGAAAAGTATCGAAACCAGTATCGATACCATCTGGACAGAATGCTCATTTGGTCTCGATTATAAATAGGGGTATCAATTATCGATACTTAGACAAAAAGTACCGATACTTTTTGTCTTGGAGCAGTTTTAACTAGTTTGAAAATGGTTTAAACATATTTGAAAATGTTTGACTCAATTGAAACCATTTCAAGTTGATTTTATCAATTTGTTCAACTTTACTTCTATTCAAAAACACTTTAATTTGTTATATCAAAATATATTATTTAATAAGGATTTACTCAACAATGACTAGAATGCATGTGAAGAGAACCAAGGAAGAAAAGTGGAGAACTAACATTTCTCCTGTTGCATTGCAAAATTTGGAAAAGAATGCTACAACCTCAACTAAATGTATGCTTGCATGGAATGGTGATGGAGGGTTTGAAGTGATCCATGAAGACAACCAACACACATTTGACTTGAAAGAGTTGAAATGCACTTGCAGAGAGTGAGAGCTTACAAGGATTCCTTGTTGCCAGGTTGTATGTACCATTTACCATGACGGGAAGGATCCAGAAGCCTGTGTCTCACCATGTTACAACAAGGAGAAATATGTAGCAAATACAGTCAGGTTTTACAACCAGTTAAGGGGAAAAAGTTTGGCTCAAAAGAGATGATTCAATTCTTCCTCCACTAGTAAAAAAGATGCCTAAAAGGCCTAAGAAAAACATAAGGAAATCTAAGGATGAACCAAAAAAGAGCAAGTTTGGAAAGGAAGCTAGGAGAGGCCTTAAAATCTCATGTTCTTTGTGTAAACAAGTAGGGCATAACAAGAAATTGTGTCCAACAAGATGACATATGAGTAAGAATTTATAGGTAATTAATAGACCACTTTATTTTAGATAAGTTTTTCTTTGCATTCATATTTGTTTAATCAAAAAATACATTATAATGAATTTCTTAATTTCTTTCTAGGAATAAAATTGGAATGTTGGTTCATCCTCCATTCAAGTACAACAACCTCAATTAAAAGCTACTATACCACAGGTAAAAGATACATTATTGTAGTGTGGTTTAATATCTGCTTGGTCGACTGTTTGAGAATTTTGATTTTTTTAGTTTTGATAATTGCTCATAAATTTTGTTCACTGTTGGTAGATTAAACCATTTCAATAAGCTCATAACTATGTCTTTTTTATAGTCTGCTATCAAACGTTTAAGAACTCACATCATGAAAGGAAAAGAAAAAGGATCAGGTGTATCAGCTTCTCAATGCATCACCAATGCAGAAGGCACAAAAAAAAAAAAGACAACCATTTGGTGTTGGGGTATACATAAACCTCAAAACTGGTGAACAAATAGTACATGTAAGTATATGTAACTATTCTAAATATTAATTTTGTTGCTTGTTAACTAAGTAATTTATATCAACTGATTTTTTTAAAATTGTTTTCCATTTTCCCTAAAGCCTGGTACAAGCAATACTGTAAGGAAGATTGGACAATCTACTACTTCCCAATATCGACATCCATGGAAAGGCTTTAGATAAAAGTGGAAGGGGAAAAAGCTATGACAACAAGGCAAATTATGCAACAACACTATGATGTTATCTGAAAAAAGAGGCAAAATCTTTCTAAACAAGTGCAAATAGGGACACAAGCAAGCCAAACAGATTCTATTATAATAGATGATTGAAGTGCAAACTGTAGTTTAATTTTAATTTCTCTGATAGTATAGTTTCCGGTTAACGAGGGACAAGATTGGTACATTTTGTTCATATGGGAACCATTTGTTGACAATGGAACATCTTGTTTATATTGGATTTATATTGGAATATTTTTTTTTAATAAGGATGCATTTTGAGGATATTGCACATTCAAATTTACTTTTTATGTAATTTTTTGATGTTTTGTTTCATTATTGTTCATTATTGAATTATGGTTTAATTGAGATTTAAAATTCATACAAAATGCAATTAAATACTATTTGCATTTGAAGATGGAATCTTACAGTTTTGGGGTAGGGTTACTATTTTTTTTCTTTGGCTCAATTCGTTACAAAAATTGTAATTAAATTTTATTGTAAATAAAATTAGTTAAAATAATTTATTTATAATAACAAAATAACCACATCAAGAAAAAAATGATGATGTCATCAACAGTACACGTGGCATCCGAGGTGACGTCTTAGTTGGCAAAAATGAAACAAAAAAGTCAAACTTAAGAGTCACATCATTTTTGCCGTTAAAAATTAAAGGTCAACATCAGTCAATGGGACATTTTATTAAATTTTGACAGTCCATGTATCCAATTGAATACAAAAAAATGTAGGAACTTAATTATTTTTTTGAAAAAATTCTAAGATTTTTTCACCCTTAAGCCTATTTTTTACTTTTCTTCTTTTATTTTGTTTTGACCTTTTATAGCTCTGATTAAGGTAATGCTAATTTCTTTTTTAAAATATTTCCCCACGTATTATAGCTTCCCATCTATTTTTCTTTTCTCTAAATAGTAAAAAGTTTGCTTGATGATGTTAATAAAAAAATTACATTTTCTTGTTTAATTATGACTCTTATTTTCAAGTCAAATTTGAGAAATAATCTTTTAGTTAAACTCTATTTATTTGTTTCAATTAAACTCTGTTTATTTGTTTGAGTCAAACTCTTATTAGTTTAGATTATTTTATTATTATTTGACCTAGAAATTTAGCCTATAAATAAGCTCTTTTACAACCTTAGAAATATACCCATTAAAGTTGAGAACTCCTAACACTTTTGGAGAATTTAGTGTTTACATTTTGAGGGTTCTTTGTTTTCGAGTTTTCAGGATTTAGTTTTATCTCCATCTTTTGTACTCTTCATTCTTTTGCAATTATAGTAAATTATCTTTGCCCGTGGTTTTTTATCCTCTTCGGAGGAGTTTTTCCACATTAAATTTGTGTGTTCAATTTCTTAATTTCTTCCGCTATTTTTTTTGTTCGTTGCTTAATCGGATCGATCCCCAACATTTCTTTATTTCAAAACTCAAAAGTTAAATAAATAAAATAATTTTAAAAAATAAAAAAATTTAGTGGAATATACAAGGTAAAGATTAACATAAAAAGAAAAAACTGAAAAATAAAAAGTCAAATTGAAGTCCCAATTCTTTAACCGGATTCAATTAGTTTTCTATTGGTTCTCTTTTATTTAAGGAATTTTTGGTTCAATGGAGGTGGTTGAGTTAAACTTACCGGTTTCCAACCCAATTGGTTTGATAGATTTATTTAGTTTGATATTTTTTTGGTACAACAATGATTCTAACTCAAGCTATCTTTGAGAAAAGTGAACACTCGGCTAATAAACCACAACTTGAGATTCTTCATCTAATATTTTTAACAACACTAAGTGCAACGATTACAACATTTGTTTCAACTAATCTCACATTATTAGAATTGTCTCTTCTTTAAGTATGGTTACCAAGCACAAACTCCTCGTTAATCTCATGGCACCAAGTTGACCCCTCTTTTGTCCTTTACCTTAAAAGCACCATCTAGGAAGTTGGACGAAGGGGATTTCCATGTAAAGGGTGAATTCAACCAACAAACCACAAGCAATCTAAAATATATGCAAAGTAATCATACATCTACTTGAGATAACCTTTTCTTTCAACATATTCCAAAGCTGCCAAGGGTCACAAAAAAGTGTGTGAACCCTTTCGTGTCTAATAAGAATAAAGAAATTTCCAACCAATTTAAACATTGTTTCATAGAACAAGTAAGCAACTCCTCATTAAAGCCTCATCACAAAGTCTTCATAGTGGCGAGCAATCCCATTGTGTGCATGGTTTCAAACTACATCATCTTTCGATTTAAAAGCATCTAAATGGATGCTTAAAATTCAATCTTCCTCGAACTCCGTGTGTTGGCCTGATGATCAAGGGTGCTCATTACCTCAAGTGTAGCCTAAGTTCGAGTTACGCAAGTCGCATTGTTTTTAGGGCTTTAACCTCCCCTTATAATTAAAAAAATCAATTTGTCTCCTTTGTAATAAATTCTACTTGAATGCAAAGTATCACTTCTAGAAAATTGAGAGTTGAAACGGTGTCACACAACCAATTATCATGCCATATGCAAACAAAGTTGCCATTCTTTATCCTCCACTTTTTTGGTACATAGAAAATAAAGAACTAGAAACTAGAAAACATAATATCATAGGGCAATAAATTGAAATTGTGAACCTATAATGAGATTGTTCAACAAAAAACATAGATGAGAAAGTGTTATGGAATCTATTAATTTGTAGTTGAAGTATGACTCCTATTTCAATCAAATTTGAGAAATAATCTTTCAGTTAAATTCTGTTTATTTGTTTCAATCAAACTCTAATTAGTCTAGATTATTTTATTATTATTTGACCTAGGAATTTAACTTATAAATAGGCTCTTTTATAATCTTAGAAAATACAATCATTAAAGATTAGAACTCATAACACTTTTGGAGAATTTTATGTTTACGTTTTGAGGGTTCTTTGCTTTAGGGTTTTTTGGGGTTTAATTTTTATCTCCATCTTTTGTACTCTTCGTTCTTTTACCATTATAGTAAAATTATCTTTGCTCGTGGTTTTTTATCCTCTTCGGAGGAGTTTTTCCATATTAAAGTGTGTTCAATTTCTCAATTTCTTTCGCTATTTTTACTTATTCGTTGTTTAATCAAGTTTATCCCCAACAATTGGTATCAAATCTAGTTTGATTTTTGTAGATCAGCCCGTTCAGACATGACAACAACAAGGTTCGACATTGAGAAGTTCAATGGCATCACAAATTTCAATTTGTGGCAAGTTCGGATGATGGCAATTCTAGTTCAGATCGGCTTGAATAATGTCGTTATCTAGAAAAAGCCCAAGAACCTAGATCAGTCAGAATGGGAAGAGCTTGATGAAAAGGTCATTTCTGCAATCCAACTGTGCCTCGTAAATAGGGTATTACAAGATGTATTGATAGAGAAGATCTCATCCGCGTTGTGGAAAAGGTTAGAAACTCTTAATGCGACTAAATCTCTAGCTAATCATTTAGTGTTGAAACAATGTCTATTTACATTTTGCATGAACGAAGGTGAGTTTCTTAAAGATCACATCAGTTAATTCATTACCCTTTTAAATGATTTAAATAACGTTGAGGTTCAGATGGACGATGAGGATCAGGCTATGTTATTGTTGTGCTGCTTACCTTCTTCATACAAGTCTTTCAAGGAGACCATGATTTATGGGAGATATAATCTCTCATTCGAAGATGTGAAGGGTCATTTGTTAATCAAAGACAAACTTGACAATAAGTTTGGTTCAGATAGCAAAGCAGATAGGTAGTCTTTTGTTTTGGTAGCATCAAAGAAGTTAGACAAAAGGTGCCGCTATTGTAAGAAGTTAGGTCACGTCAAAGCAGATTGTTATAAACTTCAAAACAAAAGGCTACTAAGAGTAATGAGGAAGATGTAGTTGGTGATAATTTGACCGACGAAAGCAGTGACGATTTCTTGTTAGTGTCAATGAGCGAAAGCTCCGAGCTTACGTCCAAGTGAATCCTATATTTGGGATGTTCTTTCCACATGTGTCCCAATAGAGAATGGTTTTCGACATACAGTTCAGTTAAAGGTAGTGTTGTGCGTATGGGAAACGATTCGTCTAGTAAGGTAATCGGTATTGGTACTATTAAAATAAATATGTACGATGGGACGATTAGGACACTCTCAGATGTCAGGTTTGTACCTGATTTATGAAAGAATCTCATCTCCTTGAGTATTTTAGACTCGAAAGGTTATAAAATCAACATCGAGTCGAGCGGCATTAAGGTGTCTTGTGAGGCTCTCGTTTTATTAAAAGGTAAAAGGACCGACAGTCTTTATATTCTAGAAGGTTCTACAGTGACCGGTGAAATCGAACATTCCTCGTCCGTTACGGAATTAAAGTCAACTCCTTTGAAGCGAAGGCAACTTGGTCATAGGAGGGAAAAAGGTATGATCGTTTCGTTGAAGAGAGGTTCTCTTTTGGATTCAGGCTTTGAAAAGTTAGGGCACTATGTTCATGAAAATTAGATCCGAGTTAGTTTTGATTTGACAGTGCACAAGTCGAAGGCTAGAAGTCTTCCAACTTCTAAGCACAGATTCAACTCAGTTAATTCCCTACATGGTTCAAGATAGGCCCATGGCGGGTTTCGATAGAGATGGCATTATGGAAATACGAGTCAAGGTGGAGATTTGTTGAAGTATAACTCCTATTTCAATCAAATTTGAGAAATAATCTTTTAGTTAAACTCTGTTTATTTGTTTCAATCAAACTCTTATTAGTCTAGATTATTTTATTATTATTTAACCTAGGAATTTAGCCTATAAATAGGTTCTTTTACAACCTTAAAAAATACACCCATTAGATATTAGAACTCATAACACTTTTGGAGAATTTTATATTTACATTTGAGGGTTCTTTGCTTTCAGGTTTTTTGGGGTTTAGTTTTTATCTCTATCTTTTGTACTCTTCGTTCTTTTGCCATTATAGTAAAATTATCTTTGTCTGTGGTTTTTTATCTCTTCGGATGGTTTTTCTACGTTAAATTTGTGTATTCAATTTCTTGATTTCTTTTGCTATTTTTACTAGTTCGTTACTTAATCGGGTTGATCCCCAATATTTGTTATTTATGAAATCTATTTACAATAAATGTTTTAAATATTTAATTTCTTTTATTGTTTTATAAACTTTATCCTATTAATAATCATTATTACAATAAAATCTAGTTAGCATAAAAATCTTTAATATAAAATTAAATTGACTAAATTCTAAATATATGTAAAATACAAAGACTTGAAGCATATTTTAACACTGTTTCAAAAGTATATACTATTATCGAAATCCAAGGTTTAACGTATTATTTTTAAATTTTAAACAATTTTTATTAAGATAAAAGTCTATTATATTAACAAAATTTTTAAATTATTAATTTAAAGTATTTTATCATTTTTCTTAAAAAAAAATTGTTTTAATATGTTTTTTAGTTTTTTAAATTATTTTAATACATTTTTATTTGTATCATTTTACATAAACAATTTAAAAATAATTTTAAGTCCACTTATAAATAATTTTTACAAATTTAAGTAGGAAATTTTTAATATACTTTTTGTTATATCAAAATACTTGAAAAACTAGAGCTAATATAAAATATATGCGAAGTAATCATACATCTACATGAGATAACCTTTGTTTTCAACATATTTTAAAGATGTCAAAATGGCCACAACAAAGTGTGTGAACCCTTTCTTGTCTAATAAGAATAAAGAAATTTCCAACCAATTTAAACATCGTTTCATAGGACAAGAAAACAACTCCTCATTTAAGCCGCATCGACGAGCAATCTGTTTGCAAGGTTCCAAACAACATCTTTCGATCTAAAAGCGTCTAAAGGGGTGCTTAAAATCCAATTTGCCTCGAATCTCATGTGTTGACCTGATGATCAAAGATGCTCATTACTTCAAGTGTGACTTAGATTCAAGTCACGTTAATCGCATTATTATTAAGATTTTGCCTTCTCTTTATAATTCACCAAAAAAATCCTATCTTTGTAATAAATTCTACTTGAATGCTAGGTATCACTTCTAGAAAACATCAGATTACAAGGCAGCAAACTGAAGTTATAAACCTATAATAAAATTGTTCAACAAAAAAAACATAGATGAAAAGTGTTATGAAATCTATTTACAATAAATGTTTTAAATATTTAATTTCTTTTATTGTTTTGTAAACTCTATCCTATTAATAATCATTATTATAATAAAATCTAGTTAGCATAAAAATCCTTAAAAATCTTTAATATAAAAGGAAATGGACTAAATTCCAAATGTATGCAAACTACAGAGACTTGGAGCATATTTTAACACTATTTGTATATACTATTATCCAAGTCTAAGGTTTAACATATTATTTTTAAATTTTAAACAATTTTTGTTAGGATAAAAGTCTATTATATTAACAAAAATTTTAAATTATTAATTTAAAGTATTTTATCTTTTTTTTTTTTAAATTGTTTTAATATGCTTTTCAATTTTTTAAATTATTTTAATACATTTTTATTTGTACCATTTTACATAATATGTTAAATCAGTATTTTCTAAAGGAAAATTAATATTCATTAAAGTGTACCATAATCACATATTACTAGTTAAGTTAAAAGATGCTCTAAGTTTTTATAATTTTTATAAATTTTAAATTCAATTTTTATGCTTTTAAAAAATTAGATGCTTTTATAGAAGTAAATAAAGAAAATATCAAAATTCAAAATTTATAAACAAAAAATAAACACATTGAAAATTTAAAAAAAAATCAGTAAAATATAAAAATCATAATATATACTTAAATTTATAAATATTAAATTAATATTTGACCAACATTGACTATAAAGAGAGCAAGAAGAAACATTCTCTAACATTAATAGCTATTGTACGCAAAACATATATATATATATATATTTGAAATAGAAGTTGTGGAAGAACCATATTGAGTTTTACTATTACAAAGAAGTATTCTTAGAATCACTATTTCCCATTTTAGTGTGTATTTAGTATTATTTTTAAGAAGTATTTTTAGGATAAATTTTTTTTTTAAATAAATTGGTTTTTAGAGAAAAGTATTTTTTTTCAAGTAAAAAATTGGTCCAAAAGCATTTTTTTCAAAAATATATTTTTTTAGAAACATCCTTAAATTAAGCATTGATATTGATAAAAAAAATCAAATGAAGATTTTGAAAGTCTATCCTGATGCTTGCAACAAAGATCATATACTTGGGTGGTAGATGTTTGTTCTATATATTAGTGCTCTTGTATTGATTTGCATCCCAACTTGAACTCTCTTGATGTATAGAACAACACGTGTAAGATGAGTTAATTCTCCTTTTCCCTGCAAAGAAATTACCATGTCTCCAACAAAATATGTAAGAACCATATTGGTGACACCTAAGCTGTTAGTTTCTCCTGTAAAGCTTTATATGCTAAAGAAACCTCATATTTTATTCTAGTCATCAAAAACAATTCATAAATCACCATGTATATAATACTAGATCAAGAAGAAAATAAAAAAATACATTCATGGAATAGAATGAGAAGAAGGGAAAAAGCAAACATGGTTCGGTTCCCTTAGGGGCAATGGCAACTTTGGCATACATCGTATTTACCGCTTATGCAGTCGTAAATTAACTAAAAATCTTATTAAGGCAAGTGCACCTATAGCTACAATGAGCAAATATATTGTTCCCACGAGAACCAAAAGTACTAATAATTATTGTCTTTCTAATATTTAATCGATAAATTGGAGTGTTAATTAAAACTAAAAATAATTAAATTAATTAACTAAAGAACACGACAAAGAACAAATTAGGAAAATAATCAAGTAAACAACCAAGAAGCCAAAAAATATCAAGAAAAAAATTCACCTAGATTTCATTTGTCACTATCAATCTAAATTACACAATTTCTTCACTTAGTATCTTGATTCATAGAAATATCTAAATTATGTTAATATCTCTTTCGAGAGTAAAAACAACTGACTCTAGAATGATTAATTGAAATTTATTTCTAATTAAAATCCTTATTATCGCATTAACTCAATCTATGGATCCCCCTATTAGATTTGACTCTAATCCGGTAGATTTATGTTGTCCTATTTCTAGGATTGCATGCAACTTCACTCAATTATGATAGATCTACTTTTAAGCAAGGTTTATTCCTCCTCTAATTTAACCACATCAAACATGGATTAATAGCCTAGAAATATTAAACCAATGATTAAGCACACATAATTGAGAACAAGATCTAAGTATTTATTGCGTAAAACAAAAATCAAAAGACAGAATTAATCATAGAGTTCATCTCCCCTAAATATTTAGAAAGTTAGTTCATGATAGCAAATAAAAACATCCCAAAGATATTATAACCACAAAAAACAAATAAACTCATAATAAACTTCAAAAAAATCAAATGGAGATCTTCAATCTTAATGGAAATTTGCTTCACAGTCGGCTTCAATGGTTTTTTTGAGTTGTTTTCTTAACTATTCTATGACAACTCACTCCCCTCTTCTTGTCATTGTCATATATAGGTTTCAAAATGCCTGAAAAACTTAAAAAAACATGTTTTTCCACGTGTTTGGAGTATAGTTTGCGATTTCCACACAGTCTGGCACATGTCCGTATGGCTCACATGACTATGTGCCCAGCTCGTGTGGAAGGGTCCAGCCCGTGTGGGCCTTGTATCTTGCTTCGATTTTTCAGTTTTTGCTCGTTTTTCTCTCATTTTGGTCCCAAATGCCCTTCTAAGTATAGAAACATGAATGTAAAGGTTTAGAAGCATAAAATTCACCATTTTACATTGAATAACCATTAAAAATGCATTAAGAACGAGATTAATGTTACTTTTAGCACTTATCACCCTTTGATTCCGAATGAGTCCTGAATAATCTAAAGAGAGCTGAAGAAATTAATAAACTATAAAAAATTCACAAAATTGACTAAAAAAAGAGAAATCATGTTCTGTGGGGTATCTCCGTTCTTTATAAGCTCATATTTTTCTCTTGAAGCAAAATAAAAATCTGTGAGAAAAGAGAGAACTTCAAGTGGTAACAATGGCGGTAAAAAAAGATGAGGAAATGAAAGGACGAATTTAGGATTTTACTCTAAGTGGGGCGAAACTTCTAAATCCGAATGATTTTTTAATGTAAAAAAATCTAAATTCTTCTATATTAGAGTCAACTGTAAATAGAATTAGTTGGTTAGTTCAAAATTCTATTAGTTGGTTAAACTTTAGATTTCTCTCTTCTATTTGTATAAATACTCCCTCTAGTTCAATAATACTCAAGCAAAAGTTTCTTATTCATTCTTGAGTAAACAAAGAATTCATTCTTGCCTTTCTACGTGAGTTCCTTTCATGGTATCAATCGCCATTTGCTGGGTTGCTTTCCACTGTCTCAATGACTGCCACTTCATCTAACATGTCCGCAAATGAAGCAATGTCTTTAAGAAACTTCGCTCCTGTCCACAACTCCTTATTGTCGTGTTTTCCCAATGAAGAAAGAACTTACCGAGTTGTTCAATCTTTCCCTAGACATGATACAATGAAGCTTAAAGAGGATACCTTTGTTTAATGGCAGCATCAATTGAGGCTTATTATATATGGATATGGACTTACCAACTACGTCAATGACACTCTTCCAATTTCGTCCCGATTCATGCCATATCAAGAAGGGAAGTTGGTTTCTAACCCGAATTTTGTAGCTTACCATCAACAAGATAAACTTATATCATCTTGGCTCTTATCCACAACTAGTGGTGATGTTTTATCGTATTTTATAGGTGCCAACACTGCTTATGAAATATGGAGCAAAGCGAGCCATCTGTTTGTCACAACTTCCGATGCCAAGATCTCCCAATTAAAACATGATTTGCGTTCTTTGAAGAAAGGTCACATGTCAGTCAAAGAATACCTGGCTAAAATCAAAAGTACCTGCGATCTTCTTAGTGCGTCTGGCTATCCAGTTTCTACCACTGAGCAGGTCGACATCGTGTTTGTTGGCCTTTCGCTAGAGTTTAAATAGGTGCTTACCATTACTTTGTTTGCATCGGAACCCTTAAAGATGGATCACTGTCGAAACCATCCCCCTATTTGAAAAATGACGAGTTTCGAAAATTATTTTAAAATCGAAAAATAATGAAATCCTTTATTCGGTGTGATTAGATCACCATAAAACTTTTTTTTTAAAAAAAACGTTTTGAGAACATGTAGGTCTTCGAAATTCAGAAAAATGGGTTCGGGAGTCGGTTACGTATGAGGAAGGATTAGCACCCTCATACGCCCAAAATTGGTACCATATTGATTATTTCCTGGTCTTAATTTGTAACATTTAAAAGCTTAAAGTTTGAAATACGATCCTTGAGTGCGTGAGTTAAATTTTAAAGAATTGGGGTTTATTTGAAAATCCCGTTATTTCAAAGTATCGGAGAGGAAAAGTTGCGTCCAGTGAGTTAGGACACAACATTTCAGGATCCAAAAATGACGAGCTTCCTTTTGTGAAACCCCCCCCCCTTTTTCTAATATTTGGGAAAAGGATATTCGATTATCTTGATTTGAAGAAAATTCGCAACTAGTAAGTTAAGGCGCAGTATTTCAGAATCGAAGATAAGGAAACATTGCCTCGATTAAGGGTATTCGATTATTTCGATTTGAGGAAAAATTGCACCTAGTAAGTTAAGGCACAAATTTTCGGAACTCGAAATAAAAGGATATTGCCTCTATTTTAAAGTTTTTGTATAAAAAAAAATTTCGAAAATAAGCATGCGAGTTGAAGATAAATGCGCAATTAATAGTGGATATATAACGCAAAGTAAGATAAATAAGAAGATAAATTATTCACGAGAAATCAAGATCCAAAATACGAGTGAATAAAAATACAAATGTTGATGGGAAAGAAGAATGATGCAATCGGAGTTCAAAACCAGACCTTTTGGATGCACGGGGGCAAAATGGCAGTTTCGGGAAAATTTATGGTTAAAAAAATAGAATTTAAAACATTTCGGGGTAAAAATGGCAATTTTGAGAGTTTCGAGGTCGAAAACGGAGTCTTCGAACGTCCGGGAGTAAAATAGTAATTTTAAGGTGTTTCGGGGTTGAAAAGGGGATTTTTGGGAGTTCGAGGGTAAAATGGTAATTTTTGGAAGGTTCGGGGTCAAAATGGGATTTTTAGAAGTTCGAGGGTAAAATGGTAATTTTTGGAAGGTTCGAGGTAAAAAATGAGATTTTTGGAAGTTCGGGAGTAAAATGGTAATTTTGGAAGGTTCGGGGTCAAAAATGGGATTTTTGGAAGTTCGAGGGTAAAATAGTAATTTTTGGAAGGTTCGGGGTCAAAAATGAGATTTTTGGAAGTTCAGGAGTAAAATGATAATTTTTGGACAGTCTGGGGGCCTCCGGGGTAATAAAACAAAAAAAGGTGACATGTGGCAGCCCACCAAGGCATCCTAAGGTCAAAGGACCAGTTTGAAAACTATGGAAAATTTCTGGGTCAATTTTGTAATTAAGACAAACTTGATTTAAGGATTAAATTAAAACACATTAAAAGGAAAAGGTATCGTTCGTCGAAATAAACCCAAACAATGAAACGTGGTAGCCCCTGGTGCTCTCACAAGGGTTCAAGGATCAAATTGAAAAGCATTGAAAATAAATGGGTCAATTTGAAATTAATTAAAAGTACGAGAAGGACCTGATTGAAAATTTGAGAAAAATCGGAAGGATCAAATGCATAAATAACCCTTCCTTCAAAAACACGCGGATCCTAGGTCGGGTCGGATCGGATTCCGGGTCGGATTCGGGTAATAGCTCAGAACGATGCCGTTTCAGGGCTGAAACTCAGCCCTCAAAACGACATGTTCTGGGGACCTATAAATACCCTATTTCAGAGAAAAAAAACATTTCCTTTCACGCTTTTTTAAAAAAAACCCAAAATCCTCTCCAAAATCCTCTCACCCCCTCCCGACCGGCCATGCCTTGGCTAGTCAGGCCGATCACCGTCCGTCGCGCGTAGGGTCGTACGCACACCGCCGGCCCCCGCGCGTGGTCATTATGCGTCACCGCCGGGGGTCTTCTGGTACACGTGCCGTCGTCTTCCATGCGCCACGCGCCTCCATCGAAGGTGAACCGTCTGCTTTCTAAACCCCTTTTTTTGTATATTCTTTTAAAACACCGATCGGGTTTAGATCTGAAGAGATCAAACCTCGATCCTTACTTTTAACAGGTTTTGTTTTAAGAAAATCCTTTCTTTTTACAAATCGGTTATTATTACTCTTCGTTGTTTAAGCGTTTTGATTCTCTTTTTGCAGGTCCATGCGCGACGGGGTACAGGCGACGTTCGGCTAGGCTCGACTTCCGACAACAGCGACCAGAGAAGCATCTCTGACTTTTCGTTTTATTTATTTATTTATTTATTTATTAATTATTAATTATATTATTAATTAATTAATAAACATTAACTTTAATAAGGTTGTCATTATTATAATTAATGAAATTATCCAATATATAATGTATATTTAATGCGGGTTCATGGAAACCGATAACCAAAATTAAATCGAATAATAATTTAGTATCTATGCGTTTATGTCAAAATACTTGGGATGACTTAGGATATTAAATGATAACAACAGAGAGTTTAATAGGCACATTAATACATAGCATCGATAATGAAAATGTTTGAGACTTGAATAACAAACAATAAAATGAACAGCCGAAAAGAAATTAAACTGTGTATTTAATGTACCTTTGTAAGTATTCAATGCTTTGTTCTGGCAATGTTTGATGCCTCTGTCTCTTATCAATGGCCTTTACTAGTTCATCAACACTAGTGATTTCTGTTTTATGAGTGTATCTTGATTTCAGACACACAAAAAAACCAACCCCCTTTACTGATATTTGATTCGGCTTTTTATAGCCTATGTTTACAATGATTCTTTTTTGTTTTATACAACTAAAAGCACTTCAACTCTTCTTTTTGAAGGTTCGGTGATGGAGGCTTGTAGCAGTGGCGGTGGCAGTCCCAACTGCTGGTGGTCAAAGCTGACATGACATGCGCTAGTTGGCTATGGGTGAACGGCAACAGATGCAAGTGGGGCGGCCATAGACCCACTCGCATATATATTTTTTGGTGTTTTTGGGCTGATTTGTAATTTGGTTTTGGGCCGTTTTGGGTTATTTAAGTTTGGGCCCATTGGGCTTTGTAATTGGACATTTGTTATTTTATTGGACTTTTTAATTTAAATTAATCAAATTTAAAATAAATTAAAAAGGGCCCAGTCAAAATTGGGCTTCAACAATCACCTTGTTGATATTTTTCTTGAACGTGAAAATCAGCAAAAACAATTTGTTTTGGAGATACCTGTCCAAGTCAATCTGGTTCAACACTCGCCTGCATCTAGTGATCCGATCCGATGTCGACTCCTCTAACGGTTTCAATGTAAGAGTCTCAACTAATGGGCTTATTTCCACATGGTGGTTAGAGTCCTTAGCACATCGTGGTCGGAGTAATCGTGGCCATCCTCATTGTCAAATATACGATCGCTTTGGACACCTTGCTCAACAGTGTTATTACCGATTCGATCGATCGTTTGATGGCTTTCCGGCGTCTTCTACTTCTCGGCCTCTTGAAGGGTTTTTGGTGGCTTCTGCGAACCCTAATGTTTTTTCTTCTCATGGGTTTTCTTCTCCGTTGCCTTATGGGTCATTCTCCCATGGTTTATCTATTGGCTTATTTTCCCAAGTTAGCCTAGTGGCTCAAGTGAACCAGGTATCCTATCTGCCAAAGTCGAGTGGGCCATTGTAATATGGGCCTCTTACTGTTGTTAGTTATGTTGGACATGCGTTTGGACTTGCGGCATTTGGGTCGGTTGGGCCTGTTGCTGTTAATTCTACTGAGCTTGGTTTGCTGAGTGGTGTTTCTGCTAGGTCGTTTATGTCTTTTCCATCTACTTCTATCGGGACATCTGTTTGGTACCATGACTCTGGTGCCACCAATCACGTATGTCAGGAGGTTTCCGTATTGAATAATTCGAGTGAATATTTAGGTAAAATTCCTCTACTTATGGTTGATGGTACTTGTGCTCCTATTACGTGTTTGGCCGATAGTGCAATTTCTACTTCTCGTAAATTGTTGCCCTTAACAAATATGTTACATGTACCTATGATTCGTAAAAATTTACTCTCGATTTCTAAGTTTGCTTGAGATAATAATGTTTTTTTCGAGTTTCATATGTTTTTTTGTCTTGTAAAGGATATACAGACCCAAGAAATTTTGCTTCAAAGCTACACACATGAAGGATTTTATAGATTTTTTTTGGTGTATTCTTCCAACAATATGGACTCAGTTTGAAGTTCTAACATTTCTCTCCATAATGCAGAGTTGGGCACAAGTTCTTCCTTGTTTCCTAACAGTAATTTGTTTGAATTGTGGCACTGCCGACTTAGACACCCGTCGTCGAGTATTCTCCAATTGGTTTTAAAATCTTGTAATGTTTATGTTTCTATTAATGAAATACAACATGCTTGTCAACAAGAGAAGCTCCTTTCTTTTTCTCTCGACAGTGTTGGTACCTTACCAGAAAAAGATAGTTCTTTAAGAAGACATACAAATAAAAATACAATAAAATCATTAACTTAATATGTATGGTAATGGGTCAAATCAATTAATTATGACATTTGGCTTTAAAGTTCATATTGAGTCTCTAAGTTTAGTCTTTCAAAGTCCATCATACATTAATATTTGATTATTATTATTATTATTATTATTATTATTATTTGAATATAATATTTGATTATTAATATTAAATTTATATAATTAAAAACTAAAAAATACTTTGTTAATATAAAATATAACCTTATGACTTAAGAGAGCGAATTATATGAAATACAATTTGACTAAGGGAAGTGAATATTATACAATGTTGACACCAAATATAAAATACATTTTAATTTATATATAAAATTCAAAATTTTGAAAATTTCAAAGGAGCAAGTGTTATTATAGAAGATGTTGTGTACAATATGTTTTTTATTTGTCATTCGAAAGAGATGGACCCCTGCAATACCACACCTCCTATTAGAGATGTTTATGGGTCGAGTCGGGCCCAACAAAAAATTTAAGCCCATTGGCTAGGCTTGGGATTGAGCTCGACTCGAAAAATAAATTTAAAATTTTGTCCAAGCTTGACTCGGATAAAAATGCTAAAATCCAGACTTGGCCCGATCTGTCCGTATTAAAGTTTTTTATTAAAAATAATTTTAAAAATATTTTTATATAATTTTTTAATATATATAATACTTTAAAAATACTAAAAATATTAAAATAAAACTTCTCAACAAATTGAAAATAAATTTTAAAAACTATGTATACTTAAAAAAACACTAAGATAGATGCAATTTAACAAGCAAATATATCTATAATAATAATAAAATTAACAATAAAACGAATATTATACAATATTCAAACAAAAACAACAAAATATTAGCAACATAATAGTGAAATTGTAACAAAATAGGGAGAAAAAAACAAAAAGAATAGCATTAAAACGACAAAAAATTGTGAATTCAAGTCGGGTGAGCTGGACCCGAACAAAAATGCTTTTCTCAAGGGTCGACCTGTTTTTTAAGTGGGCTTTATTTTTTGCCCAAGCCTATTTTTCGAGTCTATTTTTTCTGCAAATCCTCTCATTTTTCGAACGGATCCGACTCGACCCATGAATAAGTCTACTTCCTATGCATAACACGATATTTTGTTCGAAAATTAAATAAAAAGATTAAAACAAAGCATAAGTGAAACATATAAACGACGTAGTATAACAAATCTTGAAAACCTAAAAACAAATATTCGAATAGACTAACACGTGTCAGCTAGAAAATTAATGTAAAAAATCTTCCTAGAGGTTTCAATTTTGGTAGAGTCAAACTTATCTCCCGAATCCTAAAGGAATCAAAAGACAAGAACGCGTTCGTATTTTGACACGTGGAGAAGTGCAAGCCGAGGCGGCATTGCACGTGCGCGGCTCTATATATTTGTATCCCATAACCCATAGACCATTCTAGAAACGACTTCCCCAACCCAAGGTCAAAGCCCTAATCTCTCTTTCAGATCTGCTTTCCATTTTCCCTTTACCCTCTCCAGTATCTCTCGTCATTCAGGTACGCTTGCTGTCACATCTTCTTATTAATGTAATTTTCTTCAGTTAGGGTTTATTCGGTGTGATAAATTATGTTTGTGATTGTCTAGACTGTTATTCTTTGTTCTTGGTTGTGGATTCAACTTCGCTTGCCTGCTGTTTTGTGGATTCAATTTCACTTGCTGAGTTATTTCTAACTACGGGAATTTACTAATTTTGGGGGTTCTGTTTGATAAATTTGTTTGATGATATTGCATAAAGCTGATTCATATCTTTTACCGGTTACTTTTTTGTTTTAATTCTTTAATTCTATCATTGGGTTGCCCTAGGATTGTGTTCAGAATAGAGTACTAGAAGGATAAAATGAAACTTCGACTAGTCATAAATTTATTCTTTCAAAGTCTATGAGGTTAGGACGCAGAACTTTGTGTTATGTATTCTTTATTTTTCAACAATGATTTCAGCGAAGGGGTAGGCAGGGGCCTGCTCCAAAATGGTGAAATGCTAGTTTAGTCTTTCAAATATTATAAATTTGTAACTTAATGCAAGAGTAAATATGCATTATGGCCTCTCTCTAAAAATGGTGAAATTTATAGTTTAGTCTTTCCCTAAATTATGAAGTTGTAAGTTAAATAATGTTAAAATTGTATTTTAACACCTCCCAAAGATTTATAATTTAATTCTGCTCCCTCAAGAAAGAGTTTCTGGCTTTGTCCCTACCAGTAAGATAGTTTGAAATGAACATCAAGAAGTATGATTTTGTTTAGTTTGAAAGGAATTGCTACTTAGTGGAAACTATTTTGAAGGTGGAATTTTGAATTGTCATCTTGAAGAATTTCTATGCCATCGGCAAAGTACTAATTTGATAGAAACTCTTTTAGGATCTTTTATCGAGCTTGGTTTCTTTGGTTTAGAAACAATAAGTGTCTTAATTACAAGCTTTGCTAGATTGCATAAAAGGATTTTAAAATCCCATTGTTTCTTTGTTCTTATGTTGATGGAAGAACTAACATTGTTTTTTCTCTTCTGTGAGATGCACTTCCGGTCATCATCATACCAAAATGCAGGTATTGAGTTGGTTTTCTTTTATAAATGGACTGCAAGAAGTTCATCCAATTGGTTGAGGAGAAGAAGAAGAGAGCTTTGGAGAAGAAAGAAGCCCCTTTAAAATGGGAGCAGAAGCTAGAAGCTGCTGCAAAGGCTAGGGCGGATGCTGAGGCCAAAGAGAAGAGTTCAAAGAAGGCTAAGCACAAAAGGTGTGTTTCTGATACTGACATTGAGAGTGACAGTAGTGACGGGGAAATAAAAAGTAGAAGAAGAACCCATAAAAAGCATAGGAAGAACGCCCACTGTGATTCGGGTGACAATGAGAGGAAGAAGGACAAGAAGTCAAAGAAAAAGTCGAAGAGACATTCCCCAGGTTCCAGTGATGATAGCGGCAATTACTACGGAAGTAGTTCTGAGGAAGAGAGGAGGAAAAAGCGAAGCTGCCGAAGATGGAAGCATCATGATTCTAAATCAGAGTCGGAATCTCTTGTTTCCTCAGATGATGATGACAATGAGATAGTCAAAAGAAAACACAGACCCCTTCGGCAGTCAGTGTCTGGTACTTCAGACATGTCAAGTGATGAGAATGATTGTAGAATTCGAAAGAGAAGCCACACAAGACACCACAAGCGCCGTCAGCGACCAGGGTCAAGTGGTTCAGAGTCTTCAAGTGATGAAGCTGTTCGTGCACCCAGAAGGCAAAGCCATGCAAACCACAATAAGCATCATCAACGATCAAACAGTGTTGTCTCTGGTTCACTAGATTCCAATGATGAGAGACATTATCAAAGGGGCCGGTCATTAGGTAACTCATCAGATGATAATCATGAGTCAAGGAACAATAGAAGTGGTCAGCATCATCACCACCACCACCATCATCACCATCACCTTCACCTTCACCGTCACAGACATCAACCACAATCTGAAGCAAAGAATCATCTATCTGGGAATTCAGTTGAACCTAATGGAAATCATCGTGAGGATCACCTTTAGGGAAACCTGGAAAAGGGTCCAGCAGAAACATTGCTCATGATCGTTAGAACTGATAGCATAATCCTATCCTAATGTTTGACAAGTGTTTTCCTGATTGATGAATGTATTACAAGGGCTTATGTGACTACAGTTATTGTTACCTTTTATCGATGCTAAATTTCTGGTAGACAGAAATACTGAAATTTATTTTTTCAAGCCTGACGTTAAAAGTTTGATGTTCACTTTGATAATTTCTTTGCAAGTTGTGGTAAATGCTTGCTGTTGTCGCAATTGTGTCAATCGAACTTTGCAAAATCGTTTTTACGTGCATTCAAATTTATTGTTTTTTCAATGGTTTTTTTTTTTTAATTTATATTTGTTTTAGTGTTTTATCTGGCAAAAGTAACTCAGCCGGCTGAGTTAAAGTTATATTAGCCTTAGGATTAGTTTAATATTGTTTTTGAGATCTGCTTTTAAAAATTGTTGTGGAAAAGTGATTTTGAGAAATGTTTTGAAAAGTTTGATTTAAAATTAAAGTGTTTAATATTGTTTTTAAAAAGTATTTTTGAAAAAAAAAATGTTCATTTTAAACATGATATTTTAAAGTAATAAATATGTATTTAAATAATATTTAAATTAATTAATATTTTGATATTTTTATAAGAATATAAAAGATAATTTATTTTAATTTATTATTAATATTTTAATATATGAAATATAAATTTTAAATATTTTTAAGCAGATAATATTAATTATTTATAAAATTAAATTCGAATATAATAAAAATTTAAATATATAATAATATATATTTAAAATAAATTTCAATAAAAAAGTAATTACATATCTAATATAAATATTATATAAAATATTTTCTAAAGGTTAAAATTGTCATTTAATCCTAAAAGTGTTTTGGCAAAAAGAAAAGTTCAAAAAAATCTCCTCTTATTTTTTGGTTGAAAAGTGTAAAAATTATTTATTTAGCATTTTTTATGGTTTCAAAAGCATTTTTGATTTAAAAAATACTGTTGAGAAGTTAGTTTAGCATTATTTTTTAAAAATACTTTCAAAAGCAAGTTTGAGCAAAAGTTAAAATTTTCTTTTTCTACTTTTGGCTAAAAAAAATGTTCTTGCAAAACATTTTTTTTTTTGTCTCAAAAACACTTTTAAAAAACTCAAAACATCTTGTTTAGTAATATTTTTATCTTAAATGTGCTTTTTATCTCAAAAATATTTTTTAAAAACAATTTTAACTATTATTTATAATCTAAGATATTTAAAGTAATATTTATATTAAGTATATAACTATATTTTTATTGAAATTTGTTTCAAATATATAAATTGATATATTTAGATTTATACTGATTTATTTTGATATATTCAAATAAATTTTACAAATAAATAATATTAATTACTTACATATATTTAAAATTTATATTTCATATATTAAAATATTAATTATAAATTATAATAAATTATATTTTTATATTTTTACTAAAATATCATAATATTAACGAATTTAAATATTATCTAAATAAATATTTTTATTTGCAAAATTATATCTAAAATAAATATTTTATTTTTTAAAAACATTTTTTAAAAATAATATTAAAAACTTAGATTTAAATCAAAATTTTAAAAACACTTTTCATAATTATTTTTTTTCACAGCGGTTTTTAAAAGTAAGAGAAACTAATCTTACAATACCCAAAAAACCCTAAATGAAAAGGCCCCACCACTTATATCCAAGAATTAGGGCTTCACACCCTCGAAATGCCACGTGGAGCCTCCAAAAGTGGCTCATGGCTCGTTTTAGGAAACGCCACCTCATCAGTTTCTACCCAACTTTGGCGCCGCCTCCCTCTCTTCTCCCCGCCACCGGAACCATCTTTTATACTCTCTCACAAGTCACCCCGGAGATCATGACCGTCATTATACCCTCTCTCCCACATGCGCACCTTAGCGCTCCTCCACTCCCCATGTCTATCCTGCGCCGATTCCCCTTTCACTCCTTAACCCCCTACCATTACCGCCCTCGCCGTCGATTCGCTACTCTTGCCGCAGTTCGGCAAGATACCACCGTCTGGACTCCAACGCCGATCTCATCAATCGAGACAGCGGCCGAGTCCCTCTTCCACATCAGCATCGACGTGTCGAGCTCTCCGGACCTCGCGGCCTCACATACCTTACCGGGACAGTACCTCCAGCTGCGGCTCCCTGATGTGGAGAAACCTTCTTTCCTGGCCATAGCTTCTCCGCCGTCCCTGGCGGCCTCAAGCGGAGCGTTCGAGTTTTTAGTGAAGAGCGTGGCGGGTTCGACGGCTGAGCTTTTGTGTGGGTTAAAGAAAGGGGATGTGGTTGAGCTTAGTCAAGCGATGGGAAACGGGTTTAATATTGATAAGATCGATCCGCCCGAGGATTATCCGACGGTTTTGATTTTCGCTACTGGGTCAGGAATCAGGTTAGGTTTATTCTTTTCTGTTTAGATTAATTAAATTTAATGTTAAAGCTTTATTCCATTGTTATGCTTTATTTCTTACAAAATTTGAATTATTGACATTGGAGTTGCTGAATTAGGTGAACCTTTGTTAGAAGATTTTACAGTCCAGTTTTTTTCTTATTCTTGCTTTATATTTGAGCAAATCCCAGTGATGCTTTTAAGGTTTGGATTGGAAAATTTTGGTATGGGCATTCTTTGTGAAATAATTGACTGCCAGCTTTTTCTGGGATAACTTCTGATTTATGCTCACTGAAGCTCAGAAATTTACACTTTTCTCTTTGGATTTAATCATGTATGGATCTTCGTTCAGTACATGGTCTTATAAAAATTCCTTTTGACGCTTCAGGGATAGAATCAGTGGCTGTTAGTCACACTATTTTTGAACTACTATATCTTAATTGACCAATTTTACGTCATTTAGAGACTATTTTGCCCTCACTATTTTGTTTGGCTTTGTGTCCCATATTATTTGTTCTTTTGATTTCTCATTTTTAGTGTACAATCAACTGTTTAGATCTTTATAGCTTTCAGTTATCAGAATTTTTTATGTCATAAAGGCATGATTCTTTAGTTTGTCAACTTAATCTGTGTTTTAAAGCATTTAATAGTTAATATTTAAAGATGGATTGAGTAATTGCCATGGATTTCTGGATTTTGCACGCACATGGGATTTTGTTTTATATGTATGCTTTTCTTTTTGCAGTAATACCTTTCCCATTCAATAAAACAAATGCAACCATTCCCAGTCTTACCATGTTTATTAGGATGAGCATTATTTGGTGTAAAACGAAAAAACAAAACCAAATTGGCTGATTTGGTTTGAATTGCTTTCAAAACCAAACCGAATTAATATTTTCGTTTAATAAAAAATTTAAACTAATCCATACTAAAAAACTGAATTAAATAAATAATGTATTAATATTATGTTTATATTGTATTGTTTAGACTGAAAACTGAATTGAATAAAAGATGTAAACTGAAAACTAGATTAAATAAATAATATAATATTATACTTTACTGTATTATTTGGATGAGTTTTTCATATATTTTACCTAAAAATCTTTTTATTATCTTAGATGCAGACCAATGTTTTCAAATCCATTAAATCATGCATCTTGTGAATTGGAAACTGAACTTTATTGTTTTATCATTGGCATGCATGATGGGGAAATGTGGTCTTTCTTGATTGTGATTCTTACTTGAAAAGAAGATTAGCCCCTTAACCATCTATCTATTTCAATATATTATGATCCTTCAACCAAGGTCTTTTCCTCAAGAATATGACCCACATTCATTAGAACAATATCACAGAACGTTTTATCATCTTATTCCCCTCAGTAATCTTAAATAAGCATCTAGATGTGACATGAAATTTTTTACCAATTTGAAACTAGCAAATTTTGCAGGGATGGATATGCTTTTCTATGGGCAAGTTCAACTTCTATACTGCTTCATTTGGAATGACATCCTCCATCAATAACCAAATCAGAAACCTTTCCACCGCAATGTACTTTCACACAAAAAATGCTATGCTGCCTCCAATCCTTTTCTTCACCTTCAGTTATCATTGGAAACACTCTTTATGAGCAATCGAAGACTCTCCCTGGCCCATATTTCTTCACTTTCTTCAGCATACTCATTATAAATTGGGTCTAGCATATCATCATCTTGCTCTTCCTTCTCGGTTATGTTCACTCTTTGTTCAAGAGAAACAAGACAATAATGAGAACTATGGCCTTTCTCACCATAACTGAAACAATGAATCTAAGAGTTGCTGCCAGGCCTAGAACATTCTGTCCAATACCATTTCTAGCCTCAAATCTCACTAAAGCCTTCCCCTTTTTCCCTTTGCAACGTTTTCCATGTTTCCTCCACCACAATGGTTCATAAAGGAAGCCTCATGATTATCTTCAAAAGTTGTTTATTCAGAATACCCGAACCATGCCCTTCTCATCACTGGAAAATCGGTTTAACCTTGCTACGTAATGAGATGTCATTAGTTCATTACTCTCATTTAATCCAACTCCAATAAAGAGATTGTTAACTTTAGAAGAGGACTCCTCCACTGAAAATCCCTTTTGCCTTAATGATTGGTTTGCACATTACTCTTCAACTCTCTTCAACTGATAAGAACTGCTCGAGCAAATTTTTTTAAGTGTTCCCATATGCTGATTTTAAGCTTATTTTGGTTTGCATGTTACTCTTCAACTCTCTTCTGCCATTGAAGCACTTAATCTCAACAAATAACACCTTCCTAGGTCCACCATAGGTTTCATTTCAAAAAAATACACCAAGCTGGCTTCCCACTGTAAGTAATCTTCCATGCGCTTCTTCCCTTGAAAATCAACTTTGATCTAATTCCACACCTATCTAATTCAAGAGCATACACAAATTGCTCCTCCAATCTTCCTCATACAGGACTGTTCACAGGTCTAGCATCATGAGAGAAGTTTTCAACCTAACCATAATCAAATCATTAGCAAAACTCCCTTCTAGCATGTCAAATTGGTTGTGGTCATCTTCCAGAATTTCCATATGGGTTCTCTACGGTTCCTATTGTGCCCTAGCATTAATTGCATGCGGCAACTCTTCAATCACACATCATATTGCTATCAGTTTTTTTTCTTGACCCGGATCTAATTTTCCTTGACCTCTAACATGTCCTACCTTCGCTTAGAAGAAACACTACTATAAACTCTAGGATCTGGTGAGGCTCTAATGCTATGATTGGTCTGGGTTAGGGAGAAACAACAGTAACTCAATAGGATTAAGGCTGAAAAAGGTAAGATAGAAGTTGAAACTCTTGAAAACTTCTAGTTTCTGTAATCTATTAATTCAAAGAAAATAATGAGACGCTTATTCATATTAAGGTTACAAATAAAGATTTAATCCTAGGCCTAGATTAAAACTCTAAAGATAACTTTTACAATCCTAATCATCCATCCCTATGCCCGATAATTAATAAACAGAACAGAATAATAAAATAACAAAATATTTAATGGTGCCTGCGACAGTCCTAATTGTTCTCTTTTCCATATTTTAAAAGTAAACTGATATGATTCTTTGTAAAGAGTTGTACAAATGGGAATACACTATGGTGTTACATGCTATTTAAAAGTCCATTTTTGTATGTTTACTGCAGCTTTGTATTTTACTTGTTCTCTTTACTTTTTTGTTTCCAGTCCAATTCGATCTCTTATTGAATCAGGATTTGGTGATAATAAGAGATCAGATGTGAGGCTTTATTATGGGGCTAGAAACCTCAGGAGAATGGCTTATCAGGTCTGGTGCTTGCTTGTTAAATTTTAATTTTCCAGAATAAGTAAATCCTGCTCTTGATTTTGAAGCTCTTGTTTGTTCCTATTATAGGATAGGTTTAAAGAGTGGGAATCTTCTGGTGTCAAGATCGTGCCAGTATTATCACAGCCAGATGATAGTTGGACTGGTGAAAGTGGCTATGTACAGGTAGAGTGCTGTATTCACATCCATGTCTTAAGATTTTTTGACACTATGATAATCAAGTTATTAGAACCCGGTTTTACTTTTGCAGGCTGCTTTTTCTAGGGCCAAGCAAATTCATAGCCCTAAGGGCACTGGTGCAATTGTTTGTGGACAAAGACAAATGACTGAGGTTTGTTATTGTTTCTTTCAAACTGAACAATGTTCACTGATTTCTTTGTTTAATATTTACGACTATCTCTAGCATTTCTTTGATGTGCAATGTTTTCGATGATTTCAATCATTAGCAATTGATGCATGCTCTGCTTTTAACAACAGAAAACCTTGCATATAAATTTAGTGTGTGCTCCAAATGATGTTGCAGTCTCAATCATTTAGTTATGAATTTTTTGAATTTCTTATAGAATATAACTTTTAATCGCATTGAAGTTATTTGAATCCATACCTTGAATGATGGGATTTCTTGAGTTGAAGCACTCTTTTGGAGTAAAACTCTCATGTAGTCTAGGATGTTTGGTCATTGGAAGAACCAAAATAAGCTGTGATGGCAAGCCTACATATGGTTGTTTGATACACAAAGGAAATTTGGGACATTTTGTCTAGGTGTCCTTTTGTAGTTCTCATACACTAGTTGCTCCCTGGAAGAGCAACAATAAGCTGTAATTACAAGCCTACATATGGTTATTTGATACAAAAAGGAAATTTGGGATATTTTATCTAGGAGGTTTTTTATAGCTCTCAAACACTAGTTGCTGCCTTCGTTTGGTTCTTCAACTAAATTATGTTGTTGAGAGTGTAGTTATAGCACTTAAATCTGCCAACTGAGACGACAACTTGCTCTCTAGCCCTATCAGTTGCTCCTGTTTCCCTAAACATGCTTAAGGGATTTTCTTGAACCTGTACATTGCACTGTATTCTAAGAAATGGAGGGAAGGAACATGTGCTGAGGAAGAAAAGGGAAGGATAGAAACGAGAATTTTCTGATTTTTGTACAGAATTGGAAACTAGGGGGAAAGCAAGGTGCTGAGGATAAACGTGAATAAAATAAATTGATTCTAGGTGAATTAGTGGTTTCCACCACTTTTAGAGGATTTGGATTTTGAAGGTATGCACAGATGCAATCTTTCCCTTTTTTGTTCTCTCATTCTATATCTTCAATACAGATGAAGCAAACGAAGTAAGACCAAAAGAACCACTTTCCTTCCATCTACTTTCTGTTTTTCCTCTTCAACTCATACTAAACACAGTTTGAGGTTGAAACTTGAAAGTTAAGGACGTATATGGTGCAGAATTCAATATTTGTGATTCTGAAATCAGTAGCGGCCTGGGTAGTTATGTAAGCATTTTAAGGCAAACTGGCAAACATGCTTAAGGGATTTTCTTGAACCTGTACATTGCACTGCTTTTCAAGAAAGAAATGGAGGGAAGGAATGTGCGCTGAGGAAGGAAAGAGAAGGATAGAAGTTTTTTCCTTCCTGATTTTTGTACAAAATTGGAAAAAGGTGGGAAAGCAAGGAGCAGAGGATAAATGTGAATAAAATAAATTTATTTTAGTTGAATCAGTGGTTTCCACCACTTTCAGAGGAATTGGAATTTGAAGGAATCGGCAGATGCAGTCTCTCCCTCCATTCTTCAATACAGATGAAGCAAAAGATGGACGACCAAAACACCATTTTCCTTCCACCTACTTTTCTGCTTTTCCTCTTCCACTCATATCAAACACAGTTTGAGGTTGAAAGCTAAGAACATTTATAGTGCAGAAGTCAATATGTGATTCTGAAATCAGTAGTGGCCTGAGTAGTTATGTGAGCATTTGAAGGCAAATTGGCAAACCATAACAGATTTCTGTCAGCAATTTGGACTTTTGCAGAAACATGACATCAAATTGAGCTAGTATAACAGCTGATCTCTGGTTATATACTACTGGAAATCCGAACTGCTATGATGAAGGCATGATGAAACCTGTTTGTCAATAATTGAATGCTGCATAACATGTGATATTAGGAGAAGGAGAAAATATTAAAATATAGAAGGAAAATCTGAAATAAACAAAAACAATTGGGTAGTAGCAGAAGCAACTGTGGGAGAAAATTAAGAACTGGGAAAACCAGACAGAATTAGTAGGGAAAACATCTCAATACTTAAACACAAATATACCTAATAAAATGCTAACTACCAATAATATTCCCACTTACAAATAATCCTCTGCTTTCTGAGGTCATAGGCCTCTCAGATGATATGAAACATGAGAAGATCAAAATAAATAATAGATAAATCTGATATCCTCATGCTACAATATAGATGCAACCACCGTGGAGGTTTCACGTATATCCTCAAAGCTACTTATTATCAGTAGTCCACCCTCCATACAAATATACAGAAAGGAAGGTGTGACTGGAAGTGGGAGGGTACTTGAAATAGAGCTGACATATGCTCAGGTGGAAGAGGAAGCAGGAAGGAGTTTGATTTCTTCATTTTGCTTTGGATTTAGCGATTTCTATTTTTATGTTTGAGCTCGTACACTTGATTCTGGATTGACTTTGTTTCTGTATTTATGTCATAGCTTTCTCAAAATTGTTAACCATTTCTCTAGTCTGCACGTGATGTCAATGTTTGGATTTGAAGTGGCCAGGCTTGTCTAGCATAGGATGCAAATTGTATTTTTCTTGCATCAAACAAATGGAGACTTCTTGATTCCTTAAGAAATAAGGAATGGATGGAAAGAGAGAAAAGAATGACCTGGTATGTTTGATGAACATTGCCAACATTCTAACTGATTCCGTAACAAAAGTGGCACTTTTGGTTGAGAATGAAATATGATCTGCATTCTTTGATATTATGAAGAAAGGCTGAAGCCAATAGGTATTAAAGATGACAAAATATGATCAAGCATGGTTGTTGGTATCGCACCAATACCGGCCCTACTGGCTGGTGCATACCATTCCGTTTGTAAATAGGAAATAATTTAAGTTTTGTTCCAGTCAAATTTCAGAGTGTGTTGATGGTTTTGTCTTTCTGTCCATTTTGCCTATATATAAGATTTTTATATTTTAAACTAATTTTTAATATATTTTTTTTGTTTTAACTCTTAACCATTCTAATTTAATCATTAAATTAAGTTATTTAACCTGACTGATAGTTTTAAAATTTGTATTTGTATTTGTATATAACATATTTACGTATGTAATTGAGCTATGTTGCGTGTATATTTATATATATTATATATTGTTTAGAAACTATAAATTAAACTACAATTATATTTGAAAAAAAAATTAAAATGCAAATAAATTTGAAACAGTACACTGAAACACGTTGGTAAAAAGGGTACATCCATCGATACGGTGCTGATAACCTTGTGTTCAAGTGTTAACCACATTCTAACCAATATGTAAGAAAGCAATGGCTCTTAGTTGAGACTTCCAATCACTTTCAGTTAGACTGTGTATTTCTTTCTGTTAAAAGGACTAGTAACCTTTAAATGCTAGTATTTCTATAGCATTATAGAATTAAAAAGTGGTTTATGGCTAGAAATTAAACTATTTGAGCAGAATGCTATAGGTTCTCTTGACCTACTGGTAGAGATATTCTTTTTTTTTTTTTTTTAAATAAAAAAATTACTGGGAAAGAGGATTTGAATTTCACTGAATACCACTTACCACTTCGCCAAATGCTTATGCTTAGGTGCTATTATATTATTCCAAATGTGAAGTCTTATTTAAGGAACATTATTGGGCTCGAGTTTTGTATTCTTCAGTTATTTCTAGTCTCCACTTGAAATGAAATCTTAACTGCTAGACGAATGTATGGCTGAGCCATGGGACTGACTAAATGGACCTTCTCTAAGATTTGTGTAGGCTGGCAAATCAGACCCTGTATGAAGAAGCTCATTGCTTCATGTAGAAAGTGAACAAAGCCACTGTAGTTCACTTCATTGTGGCAGGCAATGAATCAGTCAAGTAGAAATGCTTATTCATTTTAATTGATTCTTAGTTTTTCGATCATTTTTCATAACCAACATTTTTTCGAGTATCCAACATCTTTTTACTGCTTAGGAGGTCATTTACAGTACGTTGTATTTGTATATAAGGCGAATGTTGGTAAGTAGAGCATGAGTAACAGACTTATGCTATGTTTAGTTGGAGTATTTTTTTTTTTTTCAGAGGGAAAATCTTTCTTGTTTCAAGTTTAATTTTTTAGAAATTATTATTTATTTTATGTCCAACTATTGTAATACATACATACATACATAATAAGTTTTTTCCTCGTGTTATTATGCTAGTAACTAAACGCGACATTATTGGTTTATGCAGGAAGTGACTTCAATACTTGTAGCAGATGGAGTTTCGAGTGAGAAGATCCTAAAGAACTTTTGATGGAATTCAAACGGAACTTCTATTATTTGTTGTATCAATGAGGAAAAGCTGATAATTAGTTCTTTCCCATCATAGCTAACAATGAAAGCACACGCTTGGCTAATAAACTCTTTTTATGTTTGGGAACAAATTCATTCAGCTTCTAATGTTTTGTTGAACCCGACTCTGAGTAATTACGAGGGAGTTGGGTGATTCACTACTGTTAGTCTTCTCATTTGTTGAAATCACAGCAAGAAAACAATATTCTTGCTCCATGAGGAAATTGGTAGAGAGGGGAATCGATAATGTATTTTCAATTTTTCATAGATCAGAAGTTATTGTCTTGTAAGGAAGTGGCCGGCGCTTTTTCTTCCGGAGAACTTTTCTTTGTTGTGTTGAATGTCGGAGAGAAACTCAGCAAATAGGTTTTAAAGAACACGGTTCATTGATCTCTGCCAATAGATAATTAAGAATCAATATATTGCAATAAATCAATAATCTTTGGGTTTAGTGACAATGGGATTTGAATTTTTAAAAGTAATATTGTTATGGAAGGGTAATTATGAATTTCGAATATAGATTATACAAAATGAAAAGTAATAAAAAAAAATCATTATTATTAAATAATCAGAATTTACAATAATGACACAAAACAAATGTGAGCAAAATCTAGTTTCAATTATACTCAAGGTTATCTACATAATGGCTGCACAAGTTAAAAACAATCCTAAAGCTAAAGCTACGGAGGGCTACTTAAGCTCGACCTGAATTAAAACTTATGTTGCTTGAATTAAATTGGATTGATCGGTTGAATTTGAAATTAATTGGGATATCAATTTAAAAAGAGATTTTGAACCAGTTGACTTATGAACCGATTAAATTGGGTAAAAATCGATTGAACCAAAATTTTTTAATTTTTATCATTTTTGAATTTTAATAAGTTTTTAATCGGACTAATTGAACCGGTTGAATTAATTGAATCGACGAACTAATGGTCAGATCGGTTCAACCATCAATTTGATTTAACCATATTAAGTTACTAATTACTTAAACTGCCTAAATAATTCAAAATAAGCCTAAAACCAACTTGAAAGTTTAATAAAATAACTAGTCCAAAATAAAGTTTAGAAACCTAATAATGAAAAAAAGTCCAAAATGCCAAAGTTATATTTATTCTTCACAAATTAGCCGGCATGAGATTGGACACCATGGGTTAGTTCTTTTACTCTTAGTGTAGTGATTTTGCTATGAATTATAGTCATGTTTTGACTTTTTTTTTTGTAAATTACAAACAGCGACTTGTGCAGCTCAAACCCATATCACATTTGGGATGATGAACATCAAATTCTGTTTTGACCTATTTAAATTAATAAAAATTTTACATGTTTATTTAGTATTCGTTATATGGGGTCATAAATGATTTTGCATGAAAAATAAATAATTAAATAAATATTAACTCACAGATTACTTAAGAATTGATTAATATTATGTTGCATAACAAAAAATGTTTTGTAATTCAGAAGATAACTTATATATTATAAAGTAATCTAAATAGTCTATAGTCTGTTGGCAAAATAAAAAGTTCATAATCAATGGGGTTATGATGAGCAAGTGACTTATGTTAGGACTATTATGTTGGAACTCAAGATGCTTGTGGGGTTCTCATTTTACAAACCACGAAAAGTGGATAATAGATGGATCAAACTTGGTTTCAATTCAAACGGTGCCTTCACGTTCAAAAAGGTGATGCAGAGAGGTTGCTTATCATTTGGTGCCTTGGCAAGTTGCCGCAAGGTTTGATTTTGAGCCACAGTTTCTATTTCAATTGTGTCGATCAACTCAATATTTTCTTTGTGATTTTCGTCATGAGGTGGAGAAGATGTTTTTATGGGCTGCTTATCTTGTGTGATCACTTCTTTCTTAAAAATGAGCGGTCTTTTCAATTTCTGGGTAGTAAACATGTACATTCATATTTATATTTGGTCATCAAGAAAGGAGTAGGGTCGATGTAACGACCTGACTTTAGCTAGTGTTGAAAATTGTAGTTTTGGAATCCAATTCTATAATGTGAGTCTGTAAGACTATAATACGAGGATTTTCGAAGTTAGAATGAAAATATATTAAAGATCAATTAAGAAATTAAATCGAGAAAATCGTTTATTAAAGTTTAGGGACTAAATTATAAAATTTTGATTGTTATAATTTTTAATTTGAAAAATGATTGATGACTCAATTAGCAATTAACCAAAGGACCTAATGGTTAATTAACCATTATTAATGCATGAGTTAGTGGGTGGGACTAAATTAACTCATCCATTTCAATTTATTTAGTTTAAGTTGGATTATGTTAAGGATTAGGTTAGAAATTAAGTTAAGTTTTATAGATAATTTTATGACATTAGGGACTAAATTAAATAAATTAAAAGATGTTAAGAAATTATGCTATAGATTAAAAGTACAATTTCCTTAATGAAAGGATATGAAATCAAATTTTGATTCGATGTTAAATATAGAAAATTTGAGTATTTCAGATATAAGGACTAAAATGAATAAAATGTATAATATGTTTGATTATATGATTTTCATGTGATCGAGTGAAAACTGATGCTACTTTTGTAATTGAATTATCGAACGTAACTGAAGAAAACGTCGAACCGTCCTGAGATAAAGGAAAGACGAGAGTCGTAGACGAGTAACAGTTGCGACTTGTACTTTCATGATTTGAATTCAATTTATATATGTTGCACAAACTAGCTTATTTAAAGTAAGAATCATATTTGTCTCATGATTTGGTTTGTATAGGATGATATCAAATGTTATGAGTTGAATAGAGATGAGCATGTTTTAAATAAGTATTATATGAAATTAAGGTTTTTATGTGTTTTAACATTTTTTTATCTTATTAATGTATCGAGTAGAGTTGGGTATAGTTGGCATGCAATAAGATTAGTGTACAAGATTACACTTCGATTTATATTGATGAGGCATGGAGTGAAAATTATACTTCAGATGTTTCGATGAGGCACTAAGTGTCAAATATATTGGTGTGATGGTTGGATTATCCATGTATCCGTCTTGGGTCCATGTTTGGTTAATAGGGATAATAAAACATATAACTTGTCAAATGACATATGATATGAAAAGTTAAGAGTAAATGGTGTATCTTGTATATGGATATTTAAATGACAAAAAATGACATGTGAAAGATGATGCGAACAGATTAAAACGAACCTTGAGGGTCGATCTTGATATAAAATGAATCTATGGATTCGAGATAGAAATGAGAAAAGAAATGTACATGATGATATGTTATGACATCTATGTTATCAAATACAATCAATATGTGATCTTTCACCTACCATCTTTTGTCATTTAGATATTCCATACGCAGGATTTATAGATTTAGGGTTTTAAAGTGATATATAATTAATTTGATTTAAAATAAATTGTAAAAATAAGTCAATTAAGCACATTATCCAATATTTTGGATATATAATTAATCTGATTTAAATTTTTTTTTTTTTCAAATTTGATTTAATATGAACCAAACAAATAAGTCAAAGTTTAGAGAGACTTTGTTACGATTAATGGAGTAAATAACTTCTTGTTTGTGTTGAAGCCCAAATTTAACCAAGGCCCGTGGTTTGGGTTAAGCCTTTTATTGGGTTTAAATTGATTCAAATTTATTTTAAATTTAAATTTATCTTTGAAATTTAAATTTGCTTTAAATTTAAATTTAATTAAAATTTAAATGGATTTAAAACTTAATTAAAAGTCCAAAAACAAAGTCCAAATTACAAATCTTGGACCCAATTTGGCCCAATCAAATACAGACCCAAAACCTAAGCCCAAATAAACCAATTACACCCCAAACCCAAATTACATCTCTAGCCCAAATTCACAAGTCAAAGCATGGCAGCAAGTTGCACCAGCCACCTTCCTCTCAGCCAGTCAGAGGCCGCCACGTCAGCACCGATAATACCACCAGCAACTTATACTACTGCTCACCTGCCCCCACCAGCTGCTCCAACCGCCACTGCTACAAGCCTCCATCATCGAAAACTTGCAAAAAAAGAAGATTAGATGTACATTTAATTGTAAAAAACAAGTTATCATGATTTAAATTCTGGTTATAAAACCAGATTCAAACCATTTTGTAGGGGGTTACGAACTTTCTAGAATACATCCAGCATTGATACATACAGTCTTTAGGAACCAATAGAAGCAATAGTCATTTTACAAATAAAAATAAGAGCAGTTAGTAAGCAGAAGTTTGAATAGTCATACCAAGATCAAGAATACAAACCAGAAGTCAGAAACATTCAAGGCACTCAGGTACATTCAATGTATATTTGTTATCACTCGAAATTTTAATTCGTCAGTTTCCAATATACATTAGTGCATATTTAATGTGTATTCTGTCAATATTTATTACCCCATTAACTTCAAACGTTTTAATAATAATAGCATTAATAATCTTAATAATTATTTTTAATAATAATAATAATAATAAATTAATAATAATAATAATATTAAATATTAAATAAAAAAGAAAAACGAAAAGACTTATCTTTGTTCAACGGTCACCACCGGAACCGCCCTCGGAGCCGTCCAAGCCGTCGCCGTCTCAAAACCGCTAACCTCGCATATGCTTCGTCATTCGTGGATCTGCGAAGAAATAGAGAACCAAAAACGATTAGGAATAAAAAAGAAACAGTTTAAAAAAAGGGAGAAATGAAAGTCAGATATGTTTTTTTTTTTTAAAATTTGGATTAAATCTGTATAGATCTATATCTAGATCAGTCCCAAAACAAAAAAACGAAGAAGGAAACAAAACGTTTTTAAGGATATGGATTTAGTCCTAGATCCGAGTTTTAAAAGGAGGAGACGATCGGCTAACATGGCGGCACGTACAACGGCGCGTGGACATGCCTGGTGAACTGCAACGGCATCGGGCGACGACGGGAGGCGGCACGGTGCGCGCGTGAGACCCTACGCACGGGACAGCCACCGGTGGTCGGTGGTTGGCCATGAGTGAACTGGAGAGAAAGGGGGGAGTTTTTTTTTAAGAAAGCTCGATTTTTGAAAAATGAAAGAAAGAAATGGTTTTACAGAGGGGTCTCAGGGTATAAATACCCTTACCAAAACGGTAACGTTTTGGTGAAGGTATTTCGGCTAAGACGGCGTCGTTTCTTTAAAATTACCCATGGTCGACCTGAAATTCGACTCAACCCGCCTCAAGATCCGCAAGTTTTTTATCAATGGTATATTTATGCATTCGGTCCTTCCGCTTTTTCTCAAATTTTCAATCAAGTCCTTTTTGTACTTTTAATTGATTTTAAATCGGCCCAATAATTTTCAATGCTTTTCAATTTAGTCCCTTGACTTTTTGAAAGTCTCAAGAGCTGCCACGTGTCATTGTTTTGGTTCATTAATGTAAATGACCCCTCTTATTTTTAATTTGTTTTAATTTAATCCTTAAATCAAATTCTGTTTAATTACAAAATTGGCCCAGAATTTTTTCACGGTTTTCAAATTCGTCCTCTGACTTCAAGATGCTTGAGGGGCTACCACGTGTCACTTCTTTTTGGTTTTATTGCCTTGGAGGTCCCTAAAATTTCCAAAAATTCCATTTTTGATCTCGAAACTTCCATTTTTGATCTCGAAACTTCCAAAAATCCCATTTTTACCCTCGAACTTCAAAAAATTCCATTTTTAACCTCGAAACTTCCGAAAATTTCATTTTTACCCTCGAACTTCCAAATATTCCATTTTTTATCCCGAAACTTCCAAAATTCCATTTTTACCCTCAATCTTCTAAAAATTCCATTTTCGACTCTGAAACTTCCAAAAATTACATTTTTACCCTTGAACCTCCAAAATTTCCATTTTTGACCCCAAAACTTTCAAAAATTCCATTTTTACCCCTGAATGTCAAAATTCCATCTTTTAACCTCGAACTTCCCCAAAATTACCATCTTGCCCCAAAAGTCCAAAATTACCATTTTGCCCTGAGTATCCAAAGTCACATTTTTTTTTTTATCTCCGATTGCTTTATTTTTCTTCCTCATCAATATTTGCATTTATCTTTAATTATCATGCACTCGTATTTTGCATTTTTTATTTTTTGCATATCATTTATCTTACTTCGTGTTATTTAATATCCATTATTAACTGCTTATTCATATTAAACTCGCATGTTTGTTTTCAAAATTATTTTTTCATAAAGACTTTAAAATCGAGGTAATATTCTTTTATTTCGAGTTTCGAAAATTTGTGCCTTAACTTACTAGGTGCAATTTTTCTTCAAATCGAAATAATCGAATACCCTTAATCGAGACAATGTTTCTTTATCTTCGATTCTGAAATATTGAGCCTTAACTTACTAGGTGCAACCTTTCTTCAAATCGAGATAATCGAATATCCTTTTCCCAAAATTTTAAAAAAGGTTTTACAAAGGAAAGCTCGTCATTTCTGGATCTTGAAATGTCGTGTCCTAACTCACTGGACGTAACTTTCTTCCTCGATCACTTTGAAATAAGCGAGATTTCCAAACAAACCTGATTTCTTTTAAACTTAACTCATGCATTCAAGGATCGCATTTTAAACTTTATTCGAGCTTTTGAATGTTACAAATTAAGACCCAAAAATAATCAATACGGCACCAATTTTGGACGTATGAGGGTGCTAATCCTTTCTCATGCGTAACCGACTCCCGAACCTGTTTTTCTGGATTTCGAATACCTACATGTTTTCAAAACGGTTTTTAAAACGTTTTGTGATGATTCAATCACATTGAATAATGGATTGGTGGCGACTCCCATTATTTTTTGATTTTAAAATGATTTTCGAAACTCGTCGTTTTCCAAAAAAGGGATGGTTTCGACAGTTTGATTTTTAAAATATTAAAATGATGTTTTAGAAATTATTTTTATTTGTTAAAATTTAAAGAGTTTTTTTTTTCACAATTTTTTTATATTTTTATTGAAAATATGAAAAAACTTTCTTTTTAAATTTGTGTATATTTATGTACTTTTAAAAATAAGGACCAAATAACTCAACAAGTAGTTCTAGTGGAAAAGAGAATGATGCTCATCCTAAGAGTCTTGAGTTCAAACACTTGTGTGTGTGTGTGTTTTGTAAAAGGGTTAAGACAGTATGAACAAATACTATCATGTAATCACACCAATATTTTTTAAAAAAAAGGACCAAATTAATAAAAAATATAAATAATTAGGTTTAGAAAAGTTATTTTGCTTTTTCTTATAACAACCACATCAACAATTCTAACAAAAAAATTGACTGAGAGATCAAGATATTTAAGTAAAAAAAAAAACATGGAGACCTAATGACTGAAAATTAAAGCATAGGGATTAAATTTTAAATTTCATAAGAGTAGAGGGACCTTGGGCAAGTTTAAACCTAAAAATTAAAAAATAAATCTCCCGCCAAAACATAAATTTGGTTTCCCTCCAAACTCGCATAAGACCAGGTAATGCCGCTCATAGTATCTAAATAGTCCTCTTTCTTTTCTTCACTTCCATCTCTGTGTGTCGAGGAAGGTTCAAGTTTTGTGCCTTCTCCGCTGATTGATTTCAGTATAATCCTATTCCCATCCGGGATAAATAACAAGTAGGTTCCTTATTCCTTTTTTCCCCCACATCACTATTGCAGCTCCAGACAATGAGCGCCGTTAACATAACGAACGTCGCCGTTCTTCAGAATCCCGCCGCGTTTCTCAACCCTTTCCAGTTCGAAATCTCCTACGAGTGCTTAGCCCCTCTCAAAGAAGGTAATAAATCTCTCACAAACTTTCTTTTTTGATTCATTCAGCAATTTCATTTCTCTTCCGATCATTGTTCACATAATCACAATTCATGGCAGTTCTTTTTAATTTTTGGGAAAAGATTTGGAATGGAAACTCAATTATGTGGGATCAGCGGAGGATGAAACTGGCGACCAAATGCTTGAGAGTGTCCTTGTCGGACCAGTTAATGTTGGAAGCTACCGATTCATCCTTGAGGTAATAATGCTTGTTGAATTGACGGGTTGAATTAAGAACCAGGTATTAATGTGCGTATGAAGTTTTGGTGACAGGCTGATGCACCGGATCCATAAAAAATCCGAGACGAAGACATTCTTGGTGTGACCGTGCTGCTATTAACATGCTCGTATAGGGGAGAAGAATTTGTGAGAGTGGGGTATTATGTGAACAACGAGTATGATGATGAGGAGCTAAGAGAGGAACCTCCTCCTACAGTTTTGATTGAGAGGGTTCAAAGGAATATACTGGTTGATAAACCCAGAGTTACCAAGTTTCCAATTGATTTTCATCCTCACACCGAACAACAGCCTTTGGAAAGTGTTGAGAATGAACAAGAACTATTCACGCCTCCGGATCAGCCTTCTGATGATAAGACTGTAATTTATGTTATTCAAATGCTGGATACATCTATCTAATGTTCCCTGCATTTATACTTTATATATATTTGAAAATGATATCAAGAAACACTGAAGTATTATGTAATTCTATATTTAAATCAATACTCACTTATATTGGTTGTGTGATTCATTCTGGGTTTGATGGATTTGATATTTGGGTTTGATTTCGGGTAATGGGGGCTTTTGAATCGTTGGTTTGGTGTGGTGAGAATGATGAAACAGAGTAGATGGTGGTGGTGGTTTTAGTGTGATGGTTGAGTAATGATGGTGCAGGGAAGATCGGGGGTAGTGGTAGAGCTTGGGAGCAGATTATGGTGGAGGTGAATGGAAGTAAGGGTGTTCAATCCGTTAACTTACCCATCATTAAAAATTAATCGACCTTTTTAAATTTTTAATCGTTAATCGAATCAAAATTTTTTAAAAATAATTAATGGAACTGAATTTTTTCGGTTAATTTGATCGATTAATCGAATTAATTGAAATTTATATGTTTTTTGATTTTTGATTAATACAAATATAAAACATATAAAAAGTTAACCAAGTTACCCGACCAATTAATATTTATATATTATAATATTATTTATTAAATTTGGTTAATTCGGTTAATTGACCGATTTTGAACCAAATTAATCGTTAACCGAATTTTCAAAAAATTATTAATTGATCTTTGATTGAATTAATTTGATTAATTGATCGGTTAATAGAATTAATTCGGTTTTATTCGAAATTTACACACCTCTAAATGGAAGTCAATGGCTTAAGCAGTGGGGAAATACGAAGGCTTGGTGATGATGAGATGGGGCTCAATCGACGTGTGATTTTTGTTACAACTTTAACGATGATTAAATTATTAAAAATTCGATAATTTTATTCATACTTTCTTAACCTACATACTTTTTGTACACATAAATGCTTAAACTCGGGATTCCTAAAATGAATAACTTCATTTTTTTACTGAAACTACTTGTTGAGTTCATCAATTATCAAATTTTAAATTTAAATAAATGTATTAAATTTTAAAAGTTTAGTTTTAGGTTTTTTTTTTTTTTTTTTACAATGTGAAAGTAAAATTAGTTATTATAATTGAAAGAGATTTATAACTATTGATACAAGCTATGTTATTCGATTTGTGTGCCAAAATGAGCAGCAAAACACGAGTCAAATCCTTATATCGACTTTATTGATTTGCAATTTCTCTTTTTCTGTAATCAACCTTTTAGTTTTAAATATGGTCTAATCCAAGCTTCACACTTGAAAAAATAGGCTTTGAAACATGGGATTTATAAACCTGTCATGACATTTTACATGGAGTTACCGGCTATATCAAATTTTGGTCGGTTCTAAACATAATATTAATATATTTTATATTTATTTAAATTCAGTCTGATCTGAAATATAGATTTAAAATTTTATTTAAATTTGTATATATTTACAAAAGATTAATTCAAGCTCGTTTTAGACTCGTTCATATTATTTTTAATATTTTTTAAAAATATTTATTTTATTTTATCTTAATATTTAATAAATTTATACATTTTTTATTTATTAATTTTTTCATATAGTCATCTCAACATTATTTTAATGTTTATATTGGAGTAATATTATATATTTAGTATAGATTTATTTTTTTAATGTGTTCTAAATTACATAATATATAAAAATAATATAATATAAAGTATTATAAACTTAAAAATGGGTCGGGTCGGGCTCGGGTCTTGAAGGTTAAAGCTCGAGCCCGAACCATATTTTAAACGAGCCTAATTTTTTTGCTCAAGCTTGTAACACCCCAAACTCGACCTAGAAGTTATGATCGAATTTGGCGGAGTTACATTAACAGATTGAAAATCGGTTTCTATAAATTCTCAAAAACACCCTTAAGTGTTGCTTGACTTATGGTCGAAAGTCATTTCGGAGTTTTATTTTCAAAATAGAAATCGTTTTTTCGACTTAAGTGATGTGACGGTTTTGCATTTAGAAATTATTAGTTATGATGAATTTAATAAAAACTAGAATGAGAGCAAAACAATTTTCAAACCCGATAAATCTAGTCATAGTTAACTCAATGCAAGACAATCCAAGCCTCCATAAGTCGTCCGATTTCAAGTCAGATATCTACCTGAACAGAGAAGACAAATAGTGGGCTGCCAATCTCGATATATAACCAAAATCAAATACAATTAAATCGTAATAACACATGTAAACTTAATGACATTTACACAATCGGTACAAAAGAGATTCAGAGTATCTCAGAGTTATCAAATTACGAACCAAAGGAATTCTACGTGAAGTCAGACTCATTGTTACTTCAGATCTCAATTACTCACATTTCATAAGCAACAATAACAGTTCATTTCAGACACATAGCAGAAGGTCAGACATTATGAATACAATTCCAAATAGATATAATATAGATACAGTTACAGATGCAAACATTATACAGATACAGTTACAAATGCAGACATAACACCCCCATTTGTTACACACCATATAGGCATATAATACATATTCAGCCTTACACACCATATAATGTCAGTATGACATGTTGCAGTATTTGTAGTCTTACTGCCAGCTCAGATATATTCGAGGGTGGTTTAGCCACCGATTCAGTACAAAAGGCTTCCTTCAATTCATAATTCCCAACCTATACAGATGTAGAGAATAGATGACAAATATATATAATTCACCAATAGATGTGATAATACAGTTCCAGTATAACAATGTTGAGATCATTCATAACTATTTCATACAGTATCGACATATCACATATCCTTAATAAAAACAGTAACACAGAAACGTACCTGTATGCTTAACAGAATACAATCGTACCTAAGCAGAATACATACTTAATGCATCCAAAAAAAGGCACATTACGCATTATCGAGTCACTATTAATTATCTTATATCAGTATAACATACGTACAAATAACAGATTGTAAACTAACAGATCAATAAATATCGAGTTTATAGCTTAATACAGATCATACAAACTCTACAAGAGGCCTACGTCTGCCTCACACGACTATTACGGCTTAAACAAAAATTTCACAAAACAGACTCACATGACTATGTGGGTGCTTGTGTCGCTTCACACGGTCTAGCACACGACCGTGTACCCCTATCTTCCAAAAAAGTGAGTTACATGGTCTGGACACATGCCCGTGTGACTACTCGTGTGCCTCACGGCCTGACACACGCCCGTGTGGAACTAACAAAACAGTGAGTTACACGACACACGCCGTGTGACCACTGCACCTTATTTTTGTGACACATAGCCTGGACACACGCCCGTGTGCCTTCGACAAACTAGTTTCAGACGAAGAAAAATGCAGAAAAAGAGAGGGGTTTCGACACCCACCTGATACGATTTTGACGTTGAACCAACAAAGATGATTCCCGAACCTAAAAACGACAATCAACGACCCAAATGAACAATTAATTCGCAATCAAATCGCTAAAACTAATATCCAAGGCCAAAATCTCGTTGAGGAACTTTCGTCACAAAAACTCGAATCAGAACTTACCGGCGACGAACTAGCAATTACATAATTCCTAAATTGTGTGAGAAACGTAAAACGTTGCTTGATCCCCTCCTGATTTGACAAACCAAATAAACGAACACTTAAAGTAGAAACAACCCTTACAAAATAAACTCGAAAACCAGACAGAACAAATTCACCATACTAGAGATATGAGCGGAGTTATACTCTTACGGTTTCAATAGCGAACAATAACGAGTGCAATCGATTAATAGTAATCACCGGAGGAAGAACATAGAGCAAAAATTACATAAAAAAGAAAGATAAAGCAAAAGAACCCTCGTGAGGATAAAAAGGAACGGAAATAATAAGGAGAGAAGTTATTTAGTTAACTTAAAAATCAGTTTTTCAGGAAAAGAGCAAAAATATATTTTCTCAACGCAAAGATTCAAACACATGACTAGAGAATAAACAGATACTTAACCATTGAACCATTAAGCTCATCATTGATATTAGTTGATCGCAATATCTTATAATCCGCATGTTCAAAAGTAGAGGTTTAATAAATGATTGAAACAAAAAGAAAAGGTTCAAGATGCAGGATTAGAACCAAAAACCTCACACTCATGACCATAATACTTAACTACTGAACCAAATCAAATCACTTGTCAAAATTTCCTAAAATCTAGCTAAAAATTGAGAGATAACCACTAATGGTTCCAGTAACTTGATTTCCTCTAACCCGGTTTTTGGGACGTTAGAAAGCCCATTTTTTAGACCTAATATTTTTGCCCAAATCCTTCAAAATTTCGAACGAACCTTCAGATTTGGAAGGATAATCCAACCGATAAACAGATCTACATGAAGCTTATGTAAAGTTTGATCACTCGATCTTGAAACTTATATATAAATTATCTATTTTATGGTTTATGGTAGAAAATTAAGTGAGCATATAATATATTAAAATTTTTTGATGTAGTAAGTGGTACTATTTTAAAAAGAAGGTATGGTGAATTTTTCAAAAATAAAAATTGGATTAATATATGATTTTATAGTTGAGGGTGGCATTGTTATTATTGTAATGTAATAATGTTATAAAAGCTTAAGTGCAATTTTTTCCACTTTAGTCATTTAGTGTTATAATTAAAAATATTAGCTAATAATGAGACTCATGAGAGCCATTAGATTTTAATTTAAAAATAGTATTGATTTCTCACCACACATTTTAATTTTGAGTTGACCATTGACTTTCTTTTTGGATTTTTATCATAACAAAAAAATAAAAGTCACATTTCTCTTCCACTAGCTATCTCTCCCCTTGAGAAGAAAAGAGATTTTCTTCTTTCACTTTCTTACTCTCTTAATTCATTCCTCAGATTCCAAACTCAACTTTGTTTTCGACTTAAAAATTTATTCGAAGTTTTGCTCTTAAATCATTCCTATTATCCATTTTCTCCCTCCAAATTAAGTGCGAAGCCAGAAAATTATTTTAAGGGCGAAGTTAAATTGTAATTTTCACAATAGTAAAAAAATAATTTTTAAAGGACTAAATAAAAATTTTATTATTTTTAAGGAGATTAAAGTGCAATTTTTACCTTTACTAATTTAAAAATTTAAAAGACTAAATAAAAAAATTTTCATTTTAGAGAGATCAGGATACCTGCAACCCCTGGATTTGCCTCTGCTTCAAACTAAGGTTTATGGGTAGTATGAGAAATTGAAGGTTAGTGTGAGAAAGCCTAATTGAAGATAAGGAGATAGTTCATCTCATCTCATCCATGCATATTTTAAAGCTTTGTTAATTGATTAAGTGGTTCTGCTATGTTAATGGTTATATATTTGTTGGATTTGGTGTTCTAAGTATAGTACTTTTATTTTTGTATATTTGTATTTTTCGAATAAATTGGTTTAATAAATTATTCATTGATCGCATTAATATTATTTGTATATTATCTTTAACGATTTTTGCACGCGAAGTAAAATGTAAACAAATATTGGCTCATTGATTATCTAATGTTTAACTAATACTAAGCAATATTACATGGTCGGACCATAATATAGATACACAACTTGTATTAGTAGATGAACCTAAACATGTCCTTAGTTTAATAAAAAATGAGCAAACTGATTGAAAGACTAATATGTCACCTATTAAGTCAAATTAGGGAGATACTTTGTCATGAGCATCGGAGTCGATGATTCTCGGAAGATAAAGACATAGATGTGACTGACTAGATTCACAATACATTGGACATGACCTAAGTAGAATAGATCCTAGATCTATTTTTGGATTTACTCACTTGTAGTGTTCATAGTGTGACATATCTTAATCTTGAGTGGATGATGGACTATGTATGCTTGACTCGTATACTTTAATATAAGTAAAATACTGAGTTCAAATGGATAAGGAACTAAAAGTTGATGCGTTGAGTATACGACTTCTGTAGTATATAACATCATTCACAATAGTAGCATTCATAGCCTAACTAATAAGTAAATTATATCCTCCCATCAGTATTATATTATAGATGAAAAATAAGTTTTGCCACATGTCATTTGTCTTCATGATAAACGATTTAATTACTATTTGATAGTAATTGACTTTTTATGAAGAAAGATGTAATGGTTACCATGAGATAAAATAAAATCATATTGAGAGAGCATTGACCAACCCGATATTTATTTTTATATTTCTCAAAATAAATATTAATTAATTAATTAAAGTAACTAAATTAAAAAATTCAATTAAATGATTTTTTAATCCAATTCTAATTCCATTAAAGTCATGACAACTTAAATTAATTCCCAAGTTGTGTCTTTACTTAGTGAGCAAACACATTCATTTGTGAATGCAACTCATTTCTTTAATTTTATCATTTCCATTCCTTTCTAATAATTCGGTTCTACATGCAATTCATTTCTAGTTTTAACGAACTAGTGGAGAGACCAATTGAACATATGTAATTAAGACTCAAATAATTTATAATTAAGTTTCAGCTTTTCGCCTATTAATTATAAACTTATTTAGTCGTGAAGTCATTCCACTATAATATCGTGACTGAGCTCTCCTTAATTACATAAAATCTACTTAATCAATGCTCTTCGAATCCCCGACAATAACACCAACAACTTGAGCACCGCCAGACGTGCAAATGCATGGACTGTAAATACTACAACAAAAAAGATATAAAATAGAACAGTGGTATCCGCAAGTATATGAGCCAAATTATATTATAGTTTGTTTACAACGAAACACTTTAAGAAGTATTTCAAGGATCGTACCCAAAATATTGCAGGTTGGAAAAAATCACTATTAAATTAATTACAGGATATAAGTACTTATCTAGTGGAGTTACGAAATAGTAGTGTAAATCCAAAACAATAATAAAATTAATTAATTGATTTAAACTAAACTAAAACTAATCCTAAGTTAACTACTATTTCTCCTATTCTTCGTTCCGACTATGCGAGCCCACTTAGTTTAGAATCAATTGTAATCCTAATTATTAATTAAATCAATGATTACCCTTAATTAAGTATTTACCACCCTTAGCTAGGGATACCCTCTCGGTTTCATCTTCACTAAAGATTACCACCTAAAATACCCTCTCGATCTCACTTAGACATACAAATACCCTTTTAGTCTCATTGCTTGACACAAGTTGTACTCAATAGGATACCCTCTCGGTCTTACTTGTTTAAAATTTCTACTAAGGGAGTCACTCCCTAATATACTAAGTACCTTAAATAAACACATAATTTTTTTGTCATTATTCACTCAATCAATTAATTAACGAAGCAACCAATTCATATAAACATTCAATTAAAAGATTTAATGAAAGAAATATAAATAAAAGAATAAGGATAGGAGAATGCTCATGAATTAATTAATGAAATAGCGGGATTCCAGAATACCCTTTGCTCGCGATTTTCTAACTTTGAAATAGGATTTCCCGATTAAGTGAACATAAAAATAAAACTAAGTAAAAAATGTAAAGAAATAAAAACTGAAAACTAAACACTAATCTGTGTTCAACCCCCCTTGTATCTAATTATATAGGCAAAAATCCAAAAGGCTAAAGTGCCCATTTATTTATAATGTCAATTAGGATTTTAGGTTGGAAAAAGACCCCTAATTACCCTAAAAATTGCGGTCATCGTGCGAAGGAATTTGAGCCGTGTAGAAGCATGTATCGAAACACTGAGTTTTTGTGTTGCAAAACCGGTGTCGCGGCACCTAATTCTGATGTCGCAACACTAGCTCCTGTTTTGTCTTAGGATTTTGTTTTTGCTTCGATTTTCGGTATCACAACACTAGTGTCCTGATTTTTAAATTTGATTTTTAAAAATTTTTATATTTCAAAAACTCAAATTTCATTGGGTGGATTAAGGGATTTTAGGAAAGAAACAATAGGAAAGAAGATAAAATTGGAAATTAAAATTATTTAATAATTTTATTATTTTAAAAAAATAATTTTATATTTTTAAAAATAATTTTAATAATTTTAAAATTATTTGTTGATGTGACATATAAGACAAAATAGTCTTACGTCAGTATTTAAATAAAATTGGGCTACCACGTTAGCAATTTATGTTGACTATTAGTTAACTAACGACCATGTTAGTATCACCGTTAAAAACTGACCAATTTGACTAAAAAGAACAAAAGTTAAGTATGAAAATGCTCCAAAAAAATATTAAGGGCCAAAGTGACTTAACACCCAAACGTTAGGGGTTATTTTTGTCAATATACCTATTTTATTCTACTCAATTATTTTCTAGTTTATTACACTTAATTCACTAAATTCTCAAATATTCCATTTAAATACTTATATAATTAATTCACTCATTTCCACTCTTACTTTTCAAGAATTTACTAAAAAAAAAACCTTATTTTCAGTATTGCAAATGTTCCAGAACAATCCATAAAATTTTAGTATTCCAATATTTATAATTTAGTCCCTAAAATTCAATTTTTATTATTTTGAGACTTTAGTCCCTGAAAACAGAATCTATTTCCTCCAAAAAGAACTCAAAATTCTCAGATTTTATAACTTAGTCCCTTTTTCTCAAATTTCTAAATTTTAAAATCTTTACAACTTAGTCTATATATCATTAATTCATATCACATAATGTTTTCTTTTTTAATTTTTTTTTAAATCGAAAACCATACATACAAATAAAGATATTAAAATTCTAGATTTCCACATTTCAACACTTAAAATTTTAAACTTTTGAAAATTTCTCAATTTAATCCTTTTAATTTAAAATATGCTAATTTAAGTACAATTTTCCAATACTTTAAATATCATATTGTTGTAGTCTTATTATAAAAATTCAAAATTTAATCTCTATATATGTAACACCCCAAAAATCATAGGGTTAGAATTAATAAAACCATTAAAAAAGAAGCCTTAGTCTAAGTGTCAAAGAGCTTAATAAACTCAGAGAACAAAGGTTCAAATCTCATTCTTTTCATTTTCTCCTATATTATTTTCAGCAACTAAGGAACAAAACCAAACAAGTATAATTATTAAATGTGGTAGAAAATAACTAAGAATGGGTAGCAACCCAATGGTCAAGCATCACTCCATTCTCCTTAGTGTCCAAGTTTTATCCACATCACTTTTCCTTATTTTTCCCATTTTTGGAAATATGGGTAATTTACAAAAACAGCCCCTAAAATTGTTTAACCTAGTCATTCAATTCCCTTTCTAATCATATTAGAATTTTGTTAGTCCATTTCAACCTAAACAAGAATTGCTTTCCTTATTTCTCCCATATTCTTCTACATCTTCCCATTTGCAATTATTTTCTTGATATTGCTGGAAATTTTATTTTGATCCCAAGTTTTAAATTGAATCCCATTCAATCGATTTTTTGATCGAATTAGCGTAACACCGTCAAATTCTATTTCTAATGTGCCAAGATCGATAAGCATTCTTATTTCTAATTTCGTAGAACCTTAGAATTCTGGAATAACATCGTTCTTGACATCTTTCAAAACAGTTACGAATATTTTTACAAATTTTCTCGAAAATCTTGATAATTTGGATAAATCTTGAAAGTCGATATTAATTCTTTCGTATCTGTCGATCAAAAGACCTGTTGTAGGTATCCCGAGGCAGACTTGGACGTAAGGATAACTGTTCGAGTCCTCGAAGTCAGGTGTGTGTTCTTTTATAAGAAAATCGAGGTAAAACTAAACCTAGCCTAGACCAAATGACCTATCACATGGGCGTGTGGGTCGCCCGTGTGGATTACACGACCATACCATCCTTGAAACCCTAGGATGTTCGACTTCCACACGGCCTAGGATCCCCCTCACACGGTTGTGTCTCCTTTGTTTGTTGAAATTTTTGAATGTCATACGGCCACAATCTCTTACACGACCTCACCACATGGTTGTATACCCAATTCATATGGCCTAAGGCTTTCCACACAGTCCAATCACACGACCGTGTGTCCCTTGGAACCAAGAATTTACAATTTTGACCCAAATTTTTCTATTTTTATTAGATTAATCCCTAAATAGGTTTAAAAATATTTTTAGTGAAATAAATTATGCAAATAGGTCCCTAGTGTTATAAGATATGCTAGAATCCATGATTGATCAATTTAATGTGGTATTCAATTATAGTTATGAATATTTGCTTGAATTATAAATAGTATATGTTACCTTTGTATCTATATACTTGCAATCGTATAAATGGCATGTCCTATATTATTATCAATATTGAATCACATGAAAAGTTTGAATTTCTAATTATTGGCTAGGTGTTAGATTACTTAATATGCCTTAATTCATTGCATTGGTTGGGTTGTTATGAATGGAGGGAGATCAAGTAGTATATCTACAAGAAAAATGGCAAGTGTAGAGCATAGCCATGCGACAGTTCTTATCTGCAAATTGTTGTGTATCCACAACCAAATGGCAGATTTCATCTGTAAGTACTACTATGAATCCACAGCCAAAGGTCGATTCTAATGGCTAGTTTATGTTGTATAATTATAGCCAAAAAGCAGGTTTTACCTATAGGAATTTTGATGTGAACTCATAGCCAAAGGCTGATTCCATCCACGAGGACTTGTTGTGTGTCCACAACCAAATGGAAGTTATTATATGCTAACTAATAGTGGTTTATCCATAACGTGGTGTAAAGGTAGAGTTTTGGGAACTCCTACTGTGGTTGTAGCAGTGGGGTAAGAATTATTTTGTTTAAAACCTGAATCTGTATGACATCATTTAAATCATGTACATACAAACCTGGACAATTATGTTATGATACATACACGTGGATCTATATATATCTATATGTTCATAGAATATGATTATTGTGCCAATTCTGATGATTTTATTATCTTGAGAACTACTATTATGATTTCTGATATATCAATGATGGTTGCATATGAAAAACTGATTTTATGAACTGAATTGCTATATTTTATTATTCTATGCAATATTAATTAATGTGTCTTAACAAGTGTTGCATTGATTTTGTTGTAAATGGACTCACACTAAGCGTCAAAGTTCACTCCCCTTAATTTTCATTCTTACAGATAAGCCACTAGGTTAGGACACGAACACGACATCTAGAAGGTCTCCACACTATCTATTTATTTTCAATTTATTAAAACTTAATCTTTTGATTTAATTTATTATTTGAGGTATGTAATTGATAGCATTAGAAATGACACTTAATTTCTCCTTAAATTAGTGTATAATTTGTTTCTTTTGTATCATATTTAGCATGAATTTTTAGCATTTCATACTTAGTGTTTGCATTTTATAACTCAGTGTTGTTTGATCTTACTTTCTTTCATTTTATCTCTTTTATGATACTAATGTCGCTGTATTTAGTATTAGTTTTGCGTCTAAAGTTATCAACGCAGAAATTCACCTAGGAAGATCAGAGTAGGAAAGCATTCAAAGTTGCGATCACAAGTTTGATCCAGAATTGTGGCCAAATATGTCATCACATGAATGTTTTTATCAGAGATTTTACGCTGCTAACATATCCAGAAGTGCCAGCACAAGAGAATGACAAATTGTTGCAGCAAATTAAAGTCATAATTTGCATCCAGAAATGTCGCGATAATCTGCAACTACTCAATGGACAAACCAGATCTGCGTGAGTGCATAGTTGACAATAACAACTTTTACTGTTGCAAAAAGGAGTTAGATCTGAAAAAGGAGGAAGATCTGGAATGGCCAGTGATTATAAATAGAAGGAAGAAAGAGAAGATTGATATCAAGGAGTGAATAATTCAAATCTATAATTTCTCTCATTCATTTCAAGAGTCAGCTGCCATGGAAGTTTGATTCCAGAAGAAGGTGATCTGATGCCATAAGGACGCTACTACTTCTGACGAGAAGTGTTAGGTGCGACGCAGGAGGAGTGATTAAGGGAGAATTCTAGTAAACTAGGAATAGTATGCTTCAGTTCATTTGTTAATCCCTCTTAAATGCAATGAATTCTATTGGCTATTGATTGAACATGAAAGTATCTTTTAATATTAGATTACTTTGATTTCTACTTAATTCTTCTCATCTGTTTATATTTGGATTTAACTGTTTTGACCACGGAAGTGCGATTGCAGTCACAGTCTCAGTCACTGGAAGGTGCAGTGACAAGTTAAATTAACAAGAAAGACAGTGGAAGTTGCTTGAGGCAAGAAGGAATTCTGGCCACTTGTTCTCGAGTACAAAGCATTATCAGGTGTGGTAATTGTGAGTGCTTGAGTATTTGATAAACAGAGAGTTTTGATAACTGTAAGATCTCATTGGAACATAAATTACGGCGACAATTCATCTATTAGTTACCTTGTAGTCATATTTAGCGTTGCCAACTTGTGAAGTCAGTGATCCTCTCTAATTCTTTACACTTGATCTATTTCTTTTAAGTTTCTGAAGTTACATTACAACATTTCAACAATCCATTCATTTTCTTTTAATTTGCTCTGACATTTTATATTCCATTTGCATTGACAGATTTAACTCTTAACTTGTGTAGTTTTAACCCAGTTGCATTGACATTACTCTTAACGGTTCTTTTCATTTTAATTCAAATTGCTTCGACAGATTTAAACATAAACAACCATCTTTATGGAATCGATTTTCGACAGATTCATTTCTGTCTACTATACTTGCATCGACAGTGTACGTTTGCACATATTTTCTATGACGTTCATAATGCGATCAAATTTTGGCCTTGTTGTCGAGGATGGTGTTTGTTTGATTTTTATTTTTGTCGTTGCATTTATTTGTTTCTTTTCTAACCATTTATTGATTACTAATTTTTTGTTAATTCTTTTCAATTTTCTGTGTTAAGTGTTTTATGTCCACAAGGAGAAATGCTAACAACATTGTTAGTTTTGATCCGGAACTTGAAAGGACAATTCAGAGGAAAAGACAAGAGCAAGGAAAAAAGAACTTGAAATAATAACGATCTACCACCATTGTTACCACAAAATGTTGTTCCTCCAATGCAGCCATAATTAGTCAACAATATACCATCGTTGCCACAAGAAGAGTAAATTCCAGACAGGACAATCAGAGATTTTGTTGTTCATATGCTTGATGAGTTACAACTAGGGGTTGTTAGGCCAACAATACAACTTGGTAATTTCGAATTAAAACTGGTGATGTTCCAAGTGCTTAACTCGAATGGACAATATGCAAGTTTACCTCACGAAGGTGCAAGAGAGCACCTCAAATCTTTTCTGCTCATATGTGCTTCTTTCAGTCAACGTGGTGTTCCTGATAACGCCTTGAAGATGCTGCTGTTCCCTTACTCTTTGCAAGGAAGGGCACGTACATGATTCCTTGGTTTACCGGCTGGATCTATTACTTCATGAAATGTGCTAGCAACGCAGTTCATTTTGCAATTCAATCTGCCTACAATGAATGCTAGATTACGGAATGATATCACGACATATCATTAATTGGACGATGAGAATTTACACACTATGTGGTAACATTACAAGACTTTTCTTAGATGTTTTCCCATGCATGGAATCAAATAGGATACACAAATCGAGATCTTCTATAATGGATTAAATGTGCAGACAAGAAATCTTGTCGATGCATCTGCCAATGGTCTTTTGATGGATTGCATTTACAATGAAGTCGTGCGAATATTAAAGAGAATTGCACAAAATGATTATCAATGCCCAATTTCTCGTTCTACTCAGGTGAAAACAAATCCTGGAGTTATGAAATTAGATGCTATATCAACTTTGAGTGCAGAGGTATCCTCATTAGCGAACATGATAAAAAACATGAAGGGGACAAGTGATGTTGCCTTTATTCAAGTAGCCCAACAGATGGATGTCTCAATATTTTCCTGTGAAATTTACGGCAACAACCATAGCTATGAGGCACAACATGCTGAAAAAGCATTCTATGTTAATAACATTCGCGAAAATTCTTATGGTAACTTATACAACAGTTTAAGTAGAGCTCAACAACCTTGGGGGAGTCATAATACATCCAAATACAGATATGGAAATTCCTCAAATCAAGATAACTTTAGATAAGGGAGTTACGATCAACAACAGCATAATTATAATCACAATCCGCAAATGCATGCGTAACCTGATCAGATGCGACCACATAACCAGATGCAGTCATATAACCAGATACAGCCACAAGTTCGAATGTCCCCACAATAGAATGTGATGTCAAATATGCAAGGACAACAACAACAACAACAGTAACAATATGCTTAACCAAGAGCAGATCCATTGGCTACTCTTGAAGCGTTGATGCGTGAGCATATTACAAGAATAGAAGCGATTGTACAAGGAAATTCTTCTTCCATCCGAGCGTTGAAAGCACAATTAGGACAATTGGCTTCTAATATGAACGCACGACAACCAGGTGCTTTGCCCAGTGATACTAAAAATCCAAATTAGAAAGGTAAGGAACATTGCAAGACTATTACATTGCGAAGTGAAAAGCAGCTCTAACTAGGTACCTGTCGACGTAAATGAACCAAAGCAACAATGAGAAGTTACATCTGAAGAAGACACAATAGAAGCAAATGAAGAGGAACCACCAGTAGTTACACCGATGCCGACCATTCATCCAAGGAAGTTGTCGACGCAGTTGTCCATGTCGACACAACTGATTACAACAAAACAACCCGCTATAAACATACCTTTTCCATTTCCACAACGATTCAAAGAGAAAGAGTATGATAGAGATTATCAACAATTTGTATCTACCTTGGAACGATTACATTAATATACCTCTAGTTGATGCTCTTGTGCAGATCCCCATCTATGGGAAATTTATGAAGGAGCTATTATCGAAGAAGAAAAAGCTATTCGATATTGAGACAATTGCACTCATAGAAGGATGTAGCGCTATACTAACAAATAAATTGCCACCAAAGATAAAAGATCCTGACAGTTTCACAATTTCATACTCTATTGGAAAACATTACTTAGGTAAAGCTCTATGACTTAGGAGTTAGCATTAACCTTATGCCATTGTCAACTTTCAGAAAATTAGGGATTGGTCATTTGAAGCCCACTACGGTGAAATTGCAACTTGCGGACAAATCTTTGGCACAACCTGAAGGACAAATTAAAGATGTTCTCGTCCGTGTCGACAAGTTTATGTTCCCAGCCGACTTCATCATACTTTATTGCGAAGCTGATAAGGAGGTGCCTATTATTTTGAGATGCCCATTTCAAGCAACGGGACGCACTGATAATGTTTTCAAGGGCAAGCTGATTATGTGTCATAACGATGAACATGTAACCTTCATTATTTTCGAAACATCTCTATCCGACATTAGGGAACAATGTCACCATATTGATATTCTGGATGAGCTAATTACAGAGGAATTTAATGAACGAAGCTCAGTAGTGCCAAAAAGAATATGTGGTGACATCTAATGATAATATCCCACCTGAATGTGATCACAAAGTTGAAGCTAATGTCTATAAGTTGGAACATGGCTGGCAATTGAAATCTTTGGATCTGAGTAATTGGACAATCACTATTTTTAACCATCAGTTGAAGAACATCCGACTCTGGAGTTAAAGCCATTGCCAACACATCTGAAATATGTTTTCCTAGGTGATAATGATACATTACCTGTGATTGTCAATGCAAGTCTCGACGTGAGCCAAGAAAAAAATTTAATCGGAATATTGGAGCAGCACAAAAGAGCCATCGCCTGGAGCTTAGCGGATATCAGAGGCATTAGTCCCTCTTTCTGCATGCATAAAATTAGGTTGGACGATAAAGGAAAATAGTTAATTGAGTAAGAATGAAGTCTGAATGAGAAAATAAAGGAAATAGTAAAGAAGGAGATTATCAAATGGTTGGACGCAGACATCATCTACCTTATTTCGGACAGTACATGGGTAAGCCTGGTCCAATGTGTGCCTAAGAAGAGTGGTATCACAGTGGTAAGTAACAATAAAAATGAATTAATCCCTACTCGCATTGCTACAGGTTGGTGAGTGTGTATGGATTAATGTCATTTAAATTCGGCCACAAAGAAGGATCACTTCCCACTTCTATTCATTGATCAAATATTGGATAGGCTAGCTGGTAAAGGCCTATTATTGTTTCCTTGATGGATACTCTAGATACAACTAGATCGCAATCACACCGGAGGATCAAGCAAAGACAACTTTTACTTGTCCATTTGGAACCTTTGCTTTTCGACGAATGCCATGTGGTTTGTGTAATGCCCCAGCAACATTCCACAGGTGCATGATGACTATCTTCTCTGATATGATAGAAGATTCATTAGAGGTATTTATGAATGATTTCTTTGTGTATGGGAAAAATTTTGATATATGCGCTGACAATTTAGCAAAAGTGTTAAAAAGATGCGAGGACACCAACTTAGTTCTAAACTGGGAAAAATGCCACTTTATGGCAACCGAAGGAATTGTCCTTAGTCATTGAATATCTTGTCAGGTCTTTGAAGTGGATAAAGAGAAGGTAGAAATCATTGAAAAACTACCTCCATCGAATAATGTAAAGGGAATAAGGAGTTTTCCTGACCAAGCCGAATTTTATAAAAGATTCATCCGAGAATTCTCCAAAATAGCAAAACACTCTGCTCATTATTGGAGAAAAATAAAAAGTTTTTGTTTGATGAAGCTTGTTTGGAAGCATTTTTGAAGATTAAACATCAGCTAGTGCAGGCACCCATTGTCGTCGCAGTAGATTGGATGTAACCATTTGAGGTAATGTGCGATGCGAGAGACTTTTCTGTAGGTGCTGTACTTGGACAAATAAAAGATAAGGTATTTCATTCAATATATTATGCTAGTAAAACTCTAATTGAAACGCAAGTGAATTATATGACCACTGAGAAAGAGTTGCTGACAGTAGTGTTTACATTTGATAAGTTCCGTTCATATTTTGTTGGTGCAAAAACTATAGTGTATACTGATCATTCTACTTTGAGATACCTTTTTTCTAAGAAAGATGTGAAACCAAGGTTGATTAGATGGATCCTTTTATTACAAGAATTTGATATTGAGATTAAGGATAGGAAATGATCAAAAAATCAAGTAGCAGACAACCTCTCTCATCTGGAAATTAGAAGTGAAGATGGAAAAAAATCACAAATTGTTGACACATTTCCAGATGAGAAATTATTCTTTGTTGATGCATCTCAATGGTATGCAGATGTCGTCAATTATCTAGTTTGTGGAAAGCTACCATTAAGTGCCACAGGTCATAGGAAGGTCAGGTTTCTTCGGGATGCTGTGAAATATCATTGGAATGAGCCATACCTGTTTAAGGTATGCGCTGACAACATCATTCGCCATTTTGTTCCTGAGGAAGAAATGCTTTCTATTCTGAAGCATTGCCATGATGCTCCTTATGGAGGCCATTTCGATGGTGTTAGGATTGCTACAAAGGTCTTACAATCAGGATTTTTCTAGCCTACATTGTTTCGAGATGCCCATAATTTTGCTCAATAGTGTGACAAATGTCAGCACACCGGTTCCATATCTCGACGCAACGAGATGCTTCAACAACCTATCATGGAGGTTGAGCTCTTTGATGTTTGGGGTATAAACTTCATGGGACCATTTCCAAATTTCTTTGGGAATGTGTATATTCTAGTAGCTGTTGACTATGTCTCCAAATTGATATGACGACATTCCAAGTAGTTCGAAGTAATCGCTATTCCAAAGGATAATGCTCAGACGGTGTTAAAGTTCTTTCACACATATATTCTTACAAGATTCGGAACACCTTGAGCATTAATAAGAGATCAAGACACTCATTTCCATTGTAATCAGGTGACGACAACTTTGAAACGCTATGGTGTGAAGCATCGCATGACAACTATGTTTCATTTGCAACCGAATGGAAAAACGGAGGTATCCAATCAACAAATTAAAGGTATTCTTGAGAAGGTGGTTAACCCATCTAGACAATTGGTCCTCGCGATTGAATGATGCATTGTAGGCACTTCGCACTGCTTACAAAACTCCATTAGGAATGTTTCCATATCAACTGGTGTTTGGAAAATCATGTCCCTTATCGATCGAACTTGAACATAAGGCCATGTGGGCAATCAAGCAAGTGAACATGGATTATGATGCTGTTGGACAAAAAAGATTGTTGGACATTTCAGAGCTGGAAGAAATTAGACGTAATGCCTATGAAAATGCTGCCATCTACAAAGAAAAAACTAAGAGATGACACGACAACATCATTTTGCGACGACAGTTTTCTCCTGGTCAATTAGTGTTTTTATTTACTCACGTTTAAAATTGCATCTAGGGAAATTACGCTCAAGGTGGTCAGGACCTTTTGAAGTTGTCGAAGCATTTCCATATGGTGCGGTGACAATCAAGGACCTTTTTATCGACGCATGATAGCACGACTTGTCGATGCATTTACTTGATGACTCAACGAAACGTTTCGGGCAAGAATCATGTCAATTGATTCATGCCAATCCCCAACCGTTGGATCGTCCTAAAAAAGTACGATCTGTGTCCTAGCATTTATTGGCTGCAGGCACAGTGTACTCTCAATAATCATCACATCTCTTCGCCTCCATCGTCTATAAAACTCCATTTTTGTGCCGACTGTTCTCTCACACTACAACCTCTATTGTTGTTGTATTTTCTTTGTCTTCAACCTTCTATTTTTTCAGCTAGATACTCTCACTCTCTCTATTTCAGTACTCATGGCATGAACTCTTGGAGTGAAAACCCTATCCAAATCAGCAGTTGAATCCTCGGCTGCTATGATCAGGAACGTCGACCAACCACAACCCAAAGAGCTTGTTCTGTTCCTGTCGAAAGCGACGAAGGACTGCTATCATGAAGTTATGCTGAAAAGGAACTGACATCCTGAACAAGGCTTTTAGTTGTCCCCACAATTGACTCTCGAGAAGCAAGTCGCTAGAATAATTTCTCGTTTGGGATGGAAGCAGTTTTGTGACCATCCAGCAGGTTACTCTCTCTCCATGGTAAGGGAATTTTACGCTAACCTGGTTGATCTGGACCATGAATTCATTTTTGTTCGAGAAAGTTTGGTACCTTGGAGTCCGATCACATAAACACTCTCTTTCATATTGCTGAGGGGGGATGAACATGTCGAGTTTTTGGAAAATTTGATAGAGGATGGTGAGGAGCTTTTACTAAATGACTTATGCGTCGACGATGCGGTTTGGACTAGCAACAATCCAAACAACTACACCATGCACCGTTGCTACCTCACTTTTAAAAGTAAAGTGTGGTTCCATTTTATAAACTACTGTCTACTACCATATACCCATAGCACCACTGCAACACTAGACAGAATGTGCCTATAACATTCTATACTGAAGGGATGTAGAATTGATGTCACCGTAATCCTTCACGAAGAGAAATTGTTGAGGCCGCGACCAAACAAATAGGTATCCTACCCTTCCCTTTTTTAATAATGATGTTCTGTAAACAAAGGGGCATTATGCTTTGTGAAGAGGAGGAAACTTTGAAAAATAAAAGTCCAATCAACGATGTTTCGGTGGAGAGAATGACAAAGGGGCAGGAAACCCTTATGGTGAAGCAGGTCTCGTCAAAGAAAGAAAAGGGAAAAGGGAAAAAGAAAGCCACCCAGACCCATGAGCCCACAGGTCCTCTGATTTGAAGGAAGCTTATTGAAATTGAAAAATTTGTTGATCGAACAAGCAGCAGACAAATCTGACTTGTCAACGTAATGGAAGAAATGCAATACAGACAAAACTTATTCTATGCCTATACTAGGGCATGTAATACTGTTATTGTCAAAGCTTTGCGCGGCTTGAGCAAAAAACCGATGCTAGAATTCCTGGTGTTCCCTCCCATTATCAAGGAAGCTACTCCATCCTCCGAGCAGTATGCTTTAGAAGGACAAACCCAATCCGTCTAGTCCTCAAACAAAATCAACATCTCTGATGATGAGGAGCAAGAGGTGCAATCCAAGGATATGGAAGATTGTTTATGTAACATAGCCAGCCTCTTTGACGATGAACTTCTGAATAGTTTGAGAGCCAATATGACGGAAAGAGAGGCTGCTGTGATGGAGAAGCACACACCAACTATTTCTGTGGGTATTGCAGTAGAAGAAGAAGCAAGAGAAGAATAGAGAAAAGAAGAGAAGGAAGAATAAGAAGAAATTACCCCGACAAATTTATCAGAGAAATTTGTCGACGCATCTACAAGTGTGGGTGCATCTACTAAACAATTGGCGCCATTTGGGACAAGCTGGGTCGAGGCAATCACATCTAACAATAAGGATTTCAATCCTCTAGCTATTGTGCCATACGTGGCACCACTTGTTGAGATACATCTGATATGTAACTGTCGATGAAGCTGCCACTCAACCAGCCATGGGGGAGCAATCACCTCCACCGGTTGAACCAAAAGAACAGAGGCGCCAACGGAAGGTAAAGAAAAAGGCCAAAGAGGAGCGCTTAAAGAAGAAAAAGAAAACCAAAGTAGCCACTTCATCGGCTGCGACACACTGAGTTAGTTTACTTTTCTGTAGTTAGTTGCATGCATTTATTTTAATTGGCATTGCATTTTTATTGTCTCTACATTTTAATTGTTCTAGCATTTGCATTGTAGTTGCATTTCTATTATTATTTGTATAGTATTTTCAGTGCATTGGGGACAATGCAGATATTAAGTTTGGGGGGAAGTTGGGAATGGAAATGAAATTACACCAACAAGTTTAGGAATATATTTGTCTTTTTAGTTGAATGAAAGTATGCAAAGTTAAGAAAAAAGTATGACCACAATTTTTTTCTTTTGATGCGTGATTCTTGAATTAGTTGGAATGCTAATACGTGAATTGGATGAATGTGATTGAATGTTGAATCCTTCTATTTTTGGATGAATGGGTGAGATTGCATTAGTAATAAATGAGTAGTGTGATTCTTTAAATATTGAATTAACTTACCATCTTGCAGCTATGTATATAATTATATTTACTAATAAAAAAACACTCCAATGTAGGTGCATTGTGACTCAAAAAAGGGGGAACTCTCCACTGCAAGTGTTAGAAAAATTAACTAGCCAAAGACTGTCACTACAAAAGTGTGTGTTAGTGTAACTACATGCTCCATAGGGGTTTGTTGCACCCCATTGTTATTGCCCAGGAATAAGAGTATAGTAATGCAGTGACATCTCTCAATCGAATAAAAAAAAGGAAAGAAATAAAGAAAGAAAAGTTGATAAAAAAGAAATATATATATATATATATATATATATATATATATATATATATATATATATATATATATATATATATAATTATACAATAAATGCTATATTGGTTAAGAAAATTTAAGATTTAAAGCATGATGCTAGCATTAGTGAAGTTGCAATTTTGATTATTCATGCTTATAAATTGTCGGTGCAATATTCTAGCATGTGAATGCAGTTTATACATTAGGATTGCAGAGAATATAAGTTGCTAGAATGATGAATGTGGTGACAAGAATTTGGATATAACTTTGTTAGATTTTATTTACTTGAGGGTGTGATATCATTAGAAATGACACTTAATTTCTCCTTAAATTAGTGTATTTATCATATTTAGCATGAATTTTTAGCATTTCATACTTAGTGTTTGCATTTTATAACTCAGTGTTGTTTGATCTTACTTTCTTTCATTTTATCTCTTTTATGATACTAATGTTGCTGTAATTAGTACTAGTTTTACGTCTAAAGTTGTCAGCGCAGAAATCCACTTAGGAAGATCATAGTAGGAAAACATTCAAAGTTGCGGCCACAAGTTTGATCGAAAATTGCAGCCAAATATGTCATTACATGAATTTTTCTATCAGTGATTTTACACTGCTAACATATCTAGAAGCACCAGCGTAGGAGAATAACAAATTGTTGCAACAAATTAAAGTCATAATTTGCGTCCAAAAATGTCGCGACAATCTGTAGCTGCTCAATGGACAAGCCAGATCAGCGTGAGTGCATAGCTGGCAATAACAACTTTTACAACTACAAAAAGGAGGAAGATCTGGAATGGCCAATGATTATAAATAGATGGAAGAAAGAGAAGATTGATATCAAGGAGTGAAGAATTCAAATCTATAATTTCACTCATTCATTTCAAGAGTCAGCTGCCATGGAAGTTTGATTCTGAAAGAAGGTGATCTGATGCCACAAGGACACAACTACTTCTGACGAGAAGTGCTAGGTGCGATGCAAGAGGAGTGATTAAGGGAGAATTCTAGTAAACTAGGAATAATATGCTTCAGTTCATTTGTTAATCCCTCTTAAATGCCGATGAATTCTATTGACTATTGATTGTATACGGAAGTATCTTTTAATGTTAGATTACTTTGATTTCTACTTAATTCTTCTTATCTGTTTATATTTGGATTTAACTGTTTTAACCACGGAAGTGTTTTTTGTAGTCACAGTCACTAGAAGGTGCGATGAGAAGTTAAATTAACAAGCAAGACAGCAGAAGTTGCTTAAGGCAAGAAGGAATTCTAGCCACTTGTTCTCGAGTACAAAGCATTATCAGCACTGGAAGGTGTGATAATTGTGAGTGCTTGAGTCTTTGATAAACAGAAAGTTTTGATAGCAGTAAGATCTCATTGGAACGTAAATTGTGACGACAATCATCTATTAGTTACCTTATAGTCACATTTAGCTTTGCCAACTTGTGAAGTTAGTGATCCTCTCCAATTCTTTACACTTGATCTATTTCTTTTAAGTTTCTGAAGTTACATTACAACATTTCAACAATCCATTCGTTTTCTATTAATTTGCTCTGATATTTTATATTCCATTTGCGTTGATAGATTTAACTCCTAACTTGTGTACTTTTGAACTAGTTGTGTTGACATTACTCTTAACAGTTCTTTTCATTTTAATTCAAATTGCTTCAATAGATTTAAACATAAACAACCATCTCTTTGGGATCGATATTCGATAGATTCGTTTCTATCTACTATACTTGCATCGATAGTGTACTCTTACACATATTTGCTGTGACGTTCATAGCGTGATCAATAATGTTTTATTTGAACCATGGCATGAGATTTAAGACTTAGGATGTTTCTATTGTTGCATGACATTTATTATGGTTTTTAATTAGGACACTGAGTTTTTACTATTAATTGATTATGCATGAACCCTAGTTTTTAATAAACACTTAAATATCATCTTCCGGCGGCTACAAAAGAATTAAAACGTTGAAGAATAATAAATTTGCATTTAGACTAAGTTCTTACCAAATAAAACAAATTTTTTAAAATGTCCGTTTTCAAAAACTCTAATAACTCTGCTAGACCATCTTGGTGGTTGATGTAATCTCTCGAATTTGGGTCTAACATTTAGGCCGAGTTGCGGAGGTTACAATATAAATCCTTGATCTCAAACTTTTTTCCAAATTTACAATTTAATCATTACTTCATTTTTTTATCAAATTAATCACTTAATTTTTTTTTTCAATTTACTCATCCAAACAATATTCAAAATCAATATTTACCAGTTTCAACATCAGAAATACACAATTAATCATCCAAACTAATAAATTTTAAACTAAAATAGTTATAAGTAAACCACTCACACTTGCTTTATTTTAGTTATTTCACTTAAAATCATTCATCCAATTATTCTTCATTCACCATTCACTTCATACATAAACATAATAATTTCATCACTTTGAACAAAAAAAAATATATATACTTAATTCTTACAATTTCACATCAAATTGTACAATCAAATAAATATAAAACAATAATTTAAACAACTTAATTTCTTAACTAATTTCTTCACATACCTATGCTTTCTCACACTTCCATTTTCATCTTCAAGCCTCCATGGTTGGTTTCATATGTAAGTGTCATCGAGCTAAAACTTTAGTCTCGCATTCCATAGGGCCTTTGGTAAATTCTTCGCTCCAAAAAGGCCTAAGTAAGCCTAACTCCCAACAATTGAGGATTCAACTAGAATTCCTCCAAGGCACCAATGCAAAGCAAAAGAACTTTAAAGATGAACGAAAGAGAAATATAAGAACAAAGCCACAAAAAAGCTTAAGAACAAAAGAGAGAAAGTTTTGAGTGAATGCTCTCAAAATTATATTTCTCAATGAAGTGATTTACAATGAGGGTGAAAGGCATCTATTTATAATTGAACCTCCCCAAATTCAACGGTACAGATTAAAGTACATCAATGGAGGATTAAAAGATATCTACAAATCAAATCTCTAAGATTACATAATCATATATTCTAAAGATTAAATATCAATCTAAGATATTACATAATCAAATCTAAGATTGCTAATCTTTGAAGATCACATTCCATATTTGCCAACCTTTGTAGATAGGCCTTAAATCTTTCCAAGCAACTGGTCAGTCCAGTTGGGCTAAAAGTCCTCCATTGAAGTTGATGGTTCACACAAGTGTGCCATGGTTGTGGGCTCTCATACACAACCCATGACATTCTCCCCTACCTATTCTAACGATGCCCTCATCGTGTCCTCCGAGTTGAACTAGTCTATCTTGTCTTGGAATTGTCATAAGGCGTCGACAAGTTCCCAACTTACTTCACTGTCCGAAAGTCCCTTCCATCGCACTAAGTACTCATGCCTTGGTCTATAGTACTTTCATCTAATCACACGGTTTGCCATTATGCTATTAACATATGAGACCTTTACCCCCATTGGTGCTCGTTCGGACTTGCCTCGATTTGGATCCTCTTGATCCTCATGGAATGACTTAAGCATATTGATGAGGATCACTGGATGAACCTTGGGCTTTGCTGGCAACTCAAGTTTGTAGGCCACCTTTCCTACCCTCTTCATCACTCAAAAATGTCCCTCATACAGTTACACAAGCCTCTTGTGCAAGCTTTTGTGACGCTATATCAAGTGTAATTTTTCAAGGACAGAATCATCAACCTAAAATTCCACATCTCTACAATTCTGATCGGCCCACTTCTTGTTGCGCTTACTTGCCTTGTATAAGCAAGCTTTGGCTAAGTCATTTTGATCATGTCACTCCTTTTCAAATCTATAAGCTACTGGATTTGGTCCTCCATAACGGGCCGCAACAACGTTAGGTGTGAGTGGTTGTTAGCCCATCACAATCTCGAACGGGCTTTGGTTTGTGGCTCTATTTTGTTGCAAACTAAAAGAAAATTAGGCCACATAAAAAAACTTTGGCCAATCCTTTTGTGTGGCACTCACATGGTGTCGTAGGTATGTCTCTTACAATGCATTCACTCATTCAGTTTGCCCATTAGTTTGCGGATGCATGCTAGTGGAAAAATTCAAGTCTGAGTCCATCAACTTGAATAACTCCATCCAAAACTGGCCTGTAAATTGCTCGTCTCGATCACTAATGATAGACTATGGCACTCCCCAATATTTCACCACGTGTGTAAGGAATAAATGACCTTCCTGCTCAATAGGGCACTCCATGGTTACTAGAATAAAGGTTGCATACTTTGAAAACTTGTCCACCACAACAAAAATGCTTGCAAACCGATCAGACTTAGGCAAACCAATAATGAAATCCATGGATAAACTCTTCCATGGTCATTTCGAAATGGGCAATGGTTGTAGCAAATCGGCTAGAGTCTTTAGCTCTACCTTGTCTTGTGGCACACTAGACAAGTTCTCACATAGGTCTCCAAGTCATCCCCTATGTGTGGTCAATAGTAATGATCCTCCGAAAGGGTCAGGCTACGGTGTATTCCTAGATGGCTAGCCCATCTTAAGTCATGACACTCCTTCATGACTTCCTTGCATTATTTCCCGTATTGAGGCACATAAAGGCAGTGCCCATGAGTGTACAACAACTCTTCCTCAAGCCAAAATCTCCTCGTTTTCTCCTCCTTAGAAAACTCGATTAGGTTTATGGCTGTGGGATCATGGGACAATCCTTCTCGAATGCACTCTAATAGAGAGCTATCAGGTTCGCTAATTGCCACAAACTCCATCTTTCGGTGAAGTGCATTAGCTACAGTGTTGGCACTTCCCTGCTAACGAGCCTATTTGGGAGACAACTTTTTCTGTGTCAGTAAATAACTGTTGGCAACATTATTGGTAAAGACCACGAACCTAAAACTGTAATAGCTCATTTTTTAGTACTGTTATAAATAGTAGTTTCAAGACCACAACTTCGATGTGTCGGTGCCGTTAATGGCGTAATAAATGTTGGTTATGAAATTTTATTGTTTAGATAGTTAATTAAATAGAAAGAATAAGATCATAAAAGATGAAACTATTGATTTCTACTAGTTAAAAATGGTTAAATAGTTATAAAAAGGTTGGTGAAGGCACTTGAATGGTAATTAGACCATCCTTAATTATAGTGGACATAAATGGACTTATAATTGTTGAAATTGAATGTTTATTAAAAGGAAAAAAATAGTAAATTAGTAAATAAATGTGTTATAATAAGAAAAACAGGTTAAAAAATCATTTTTATCTTCTTCCTCACTAGATTAAGAAACGAAAGCCCTAGGACACCATAGAAGAGAGCTTTGATTGAATAGAGTTCTTCATTTAGGTGAGTAAACTTTGTCATTTTTAGTAATGTTTATGTTTTTGAGCTCGTATTAGCTTAATCTAAGTTGTTTCTTGAAGTTTATGAAAGACTACTAAGTTTTGTTGTTAGATTGGATAATTTTGTACAGTAGTTTTTGATGATTTTAACATTTAAGGATTAAATTGTTAAAATTGATAAATTACAAGGGCTAGATGGAAATTAATTGTAAATAATGACTGCAAAGGGGTTCCTTATGGTTCGGGTAGGATGAGTTTAAAAGTGAAATGTTTAGGACAATTTTGTAAAATGTCAAAACGGACTTAATGTAACACCCCCTTACACGGTCCGATCACCGGACATGTGTAAGGAGATGCCATGACTTTACTAATATAATAAGAAACTAATTAAAACCTTTCTTCCCTGATATTAATGGAGTTATATTTTATTTAGAAGTCAATAATGACATTTGAATTACAAAATAAGTGAATTTATTTTTATTTTTAATGAATATTTTTTTTAAAGGACTTCTACCGATACTTACATAAATAGGTATCGATAGTTCTAAAGGCAGTGGGCACTCAGAATTACTTGCAGAATTCTACCAGTAGTCTTTGGATACACCCGACTCTACTTAGATACATGCCACTTCAAAATAAAGCAAACTCACCGAAACTTGAGTACGAGATTTGTCTTTGGATGCCGAGCGGTGCGATTATCAAAAGTTCCTATCCTGTGCATATAACATAATCATACGCTTAGTATAATACGGTGGTATACTAATAACCTAAACATAATAATCAATTATAACAAGTTTTAAAGATCAAATTTAATATTTATTCAGCCATACCAATATCATTTCTAATGCCATTTTCACAAAATGTTAATCATATTTCACATTTTCATTAAACATGCATCTTATGCATATTTTATATGCAACTTAATATTCCACATATATCTCATGGCATTTTCATTCCATTTATTCATATAATTCATCATTCCAATCCCCTATTAACACGACTCGGACAATAGCGGATACACGGATCCAACCAACACACAGGTTTGGCACTTAGTGCCTTTTCGGACAAATTCGGAGTAATAAAACGTGTTCAAAGCTATAATAAAATTGACATCCAGTGTCTCATCGGTTAAACGAAGAAAATTGGCACCCAGTGCCTCATCGACTCGTTGTTGAAGTAACCCTTAACTCTTCCTATCCTATGGCATGTCATCTATATCCGACTTAGCCCGAACAGTTAATAGGGTAATCATATCACTTTAAACTCAACAATATATTTTTACATTTCATTTTTATTCACCACATGAATATTTTAAAATTCATTTTAATAATCAACATATAGTTATTCACATCATCAACCAAATACACACATTCAACCTCATATATAATTACATATAATTTAAATCAACTCATTTGGGTATAGAATTTCATACCTTTATTTTTCTAACTTTGTTCGATTAATTTATATGTATGACAAATTATAAATAGTTTAGGTTATAGAAATACCAACTGTAGATTCCGAGCTATTCGTCAATGACTTTGTCTTTGCTCTTCCTTTTTGAAGAGTTCGGGTCAACGTTAGCTACAAAAGTAAACATACACATATTCATTAACTTACAAACAATTTAACTCTAATTAAATTTAACCTTCTATTTCTCATTCTCACTCTAATTCCACAAATTTCTCAATTTGATCCTCACTACTTAAACTAATGATTGATTTCTTGCTTTAGTCTCTTTTCTCTTCTAACCCAAGTCATGCATGTTCAAATAATCCCCAAAAGATCCATTTACGCAACAATGGTAACATTTGAATCTCTTCACCAATTTGAAAAATATAACATGGGTTTGATAGCTTAAGGTGTTAGGATCCAAGAAACATAAAAATTATAAGGAAATGACTTGATTTCACTTACCAAATTTGAAGTTTAGCTCAACCTAAATTCAAAGCTTTTCTCACCATTTCTTCTCCCCCCTTGTTGTCGAAATTCACCCAAAGAAGGAAGATGAAGATATTTTTATTGCTTGTTTTCTCTTTCTTCATATGCCCATACCCCTTGTCATCATTATCTACACTTTTCCTTATTTATTTAATTACCCAAAATTTCTCAAACCACAATTCCCTTATATTACCAAATTTTGGAGTCACTCTCTTGTACCTAACAACACTAAAGCTTCCAAAGGGAAATTTGCCCCTTTGGTCCTTCCCTTTTTATTTCATACTTTTGCCCATTATGAAATTTAGTCTCTATATCTAATTTTCACCACACCTCCAAATTTACTTATCCAATAAATAATTACTCTACGATTCAATTTAAAATATTTACGGGTCTAAGTATTAAATACGAAATCCAGAATACCCTTTTACTGACAACCCCAAATTCGAGTTATTACACTTAAATTGCATAAAATGTCTTAATTTTGTTGTTGATTTGGTTAATTGAATGAAATTATTATTTTAGATCAAGAACGTGTTGACAGACGCTAGAAAGAAAAGGTAACACAGTAGTCCCTATACTTTGGTATTTTTTCAAATCGGTCTTGTAAGTTCGTACGTTTTTTATACTCCTAACGATTCTTATATTCTATGTTAACATAATTTTATTAAATGTTATATTGTACAATAGAATAATCTTGAAAATAAAAAGTGGAATACTAATTATACTAAATACTGGCTCAGATGAGCGAATTCACTGATTATACTTAATGCTTGCTCAAGTGAGAGAATCCACTAATTATACTGAATGCTTGCTCAAGCGAGCAAATCCACTGATTATACTGAATGCTTGCTCAAGCAAGCAAATCCACTGATTATACCGAATGATTGTTCAAACGAGCGAATCCACTAATTTTACTGAATGTTTGTTCAAACGAGCGATAACTATTGATTATACTGAATAAGATTTTTGTACTAATGATTGGACATGAGCACTGAAATAATGCTTTGAGTAATATTCATTGAGGGAAGTTGAGATTGTTAGGAATTTTATTGTCTTAATGCAAAGTTGATATATCTTGTTTAAGTTAGTAACAATTTATTGATTATTAACAAACTTACTAAGCTTTATGTAAACTTACTTGTATTTGATTCATTTTTGTGGATTACGTTTTTTGGACTAGGAGGTCAGATCAGCATGAGAATCACACTATCTAAGGATCCTTGGTAGACTTTGATTTTGGTTTGGTATGTATGGCATGTAATAGTTTTTGCATGTTTACATATTAACTTGTGTTGTGATGTTTGACTAACTCTTGGAAATATGCCTGTTTTAGCTAAGTTGAGTTTGTTGGTTAAGAATGAAACACATTGACACTATGTTGAATTATGGTATGAAATGAAATGGATGTTTTGATGTATAAATTGAGTCTTGTGTATGCAACTTTGGAAGTGAAATATTATGAAATGTATTGTGGTGTCAATGATGACACCTTGGTAAGGCTCTTAGGTTGATTTCTTGACATGTTTGAGTATTATTGAAGATAGTTGTTAGCTAATATGGTTGTGCAATTGAATGTGTTTAGGTATCTAAGCAAATGGTTGAAGAATGAGTATGATTTGGGTCAAATTTGGGTCCACATGGTCTGTGACACGGATGTGTGTCACACACGGGTAGCCCACACGGCCGTGTGCCCTAGGTGTGTTAGCTGCAGAGTTCACACAAGCTGAGACATGGGCGTGTAGCCTAAGTTAGTGAGTTATACGGTCTAATACATGGCTAGATACATGGGCGTATGGGATGGCCGCACGTGCATGTGAGAGAGCCACAAGGTTGTGTGACCCTTGTAGGTGGAAAATTTTCAAATTTGCATGAAATGTCCTGATTTGTTTCGATTAGTCCCTGATTATTCGTAAACTATTTTTAGGGCCTTAGAGGCCCTATTTAAGGCTTGTAAATGTATGTTCAAGTATATTTTGTACCATTTATGAATTTATGAAATTAATTTGATAATTAAATGCTATTTGTTATAAAATGTTTCGATGTATATGATAATGCTCTGTATCCCTATTTTGGTGATGGAAATGGGTTATGGGTGTTACATTTGGTGGTATCAAAGTTACGGTTTAGTTGATTCTTGGACCGAATATAATATGTTTAAAGTTTAGAAAGTACATGCCATAAAAAATTATGATAGTGTGATATAGATTGATCTAACCGGACCCTTTTGTTTGTGTAGTCCTAAAAGAGTCCATCCGATACTGAACGTGATGGAACCAATGAGGTGTACAGTAATGTCTCGACTACTGATTGTGGTACGAGTCATAGTATACCGATCCTATCGATGTCTAAAAGTGAGGTTAAAAATATGTTCTTCGGACTAATGGGACAATGGTTCTTTGAGTTTATGAGAAATAATCTAATGACTCCACGACCATCGCCTTTATTGTACCTTCTGCTACACCTTCTATTGTACCACATGTTGTACCTCCTATGATACCTCCACCTCCTTTGGTAGTTTTATTGGGTCGACAAGTCCTAATTGATAAAGTTAGAAAGTTTAGGGCTAAGGAGTTTCAAGGTAGATCTAAAGATGATCTTGCAAAAGTCGAGTATTGGCTAGAAAACATTCAATGGGTTTTTAGTGAAATGGCTTGTTCTCTTGATGATTATCTCAGATGTGTTATATCATTGTTAAAAGAAGAAGCTTACAGTTGGTGGTCAACAATAAATGCAATTGTTTTGGAGCATGACATTTACTAGGATTTCTTCAAAACGAAATTTAAAAAGATATCTGGATAAGAAAAGAAAGAATTTCTAGAGTTAAAACAGGGAAACAAATCAGTAGCTGAGTACGAGAGAGTTTGCCTAAGTATGCTTGTGGAATAGTGTTAACTGAAGAAGAAATGTGTACCCGTTTTGGAGATGGGTTAAATAATGAAATTAAGATGATGATAGGTGGTTAAAAAATATGACAGTTTGTAGAACTATCTGATCAAGCACAGAAGATGGAAGAAATTCTCAACCATAATAGATAGAGAGAGAAGAAGGTGCGAGATTTCAACAAAGGGAAATTTCCTAGTATGTTCTCTGCACTGTCACCAGAGAAAGTAAGGGAAGATGATAACAATATTACTACATCATCAGGGTTTTCAAGTAAAAGTAGATCCAGACAGCCTGATTTAAATTTTCAAACCCGATCTACTGATAGTGTGGCTAGTGTTTGTAATATTCCAAGACCATTATGTGATTATTGTGGTAAGCTCCATACTGGTGAATGTAGATATAAAGCGGGTACATGTCTTAGATGTGAACCAACTGACCACTTTGTACGAAATTGTCCAAAATCATTGGAGGAAAAAGATGATCGGTGTGTAAAACCCCGGTTACGCCACAAAAAGGCAGGCACCCTAGTCAAAACAACAATGCAAGAATGAATCATGTTGATACTATAAACATTGCTGCTAGGTTAGAGGTTAGAGCACCTGAACGAACCTATGCCATACGAGCTAGAGAGGAGGCTACTGTGTTTAACGTCGTTACTGGTATATTTTATCTTTTTGATGTTACTATATATGCTTTGATTTGATGTTAAAAATCCAATGGGTCACAGTATAAGTGTTAATTTACCAGTAAATATATATTATAAAAAATTAAAAAGGTAATTATAAAAACAACCATGTCCCCTTTTTTTCCCCTGCATCTATGTTTTGCACACGGCCTGGAGCCTCACACACGACCTGGACACATGGTAGTGTGGCCTCTACACCTTCAACCTTCTCATCGAACACGGCCTAGGGCTTTACACACAGGCTGGTCACAAGGGCATGTGGCCCCTGGAACTTAAAATTCACAATTTTGCCTGATCATTTATTATTTTATGCAAATTAATCCCTGAATAGGTTTTATTGGCATTTAGAGAACTAGATTTTGCAATTAGGTCTTGGACTAGGATTAGAATGATTGAATATTTAGATGAATGAACTTAGGATTTTTAATTACTTTTGATTGATTGCTTGATCCATGAATGCTTTTATGCTTATCAATGTTTTAAATGTTGAACGAATGTGTCATATGCCCATTTGTTTAAACTATTGATTGATGGATTTAATCGTGAATGTCGTTATTATACACTAAAATAGTATGTTGAAAGTATTAATGATTGTATGAATTAATGCATTAAATATTGATTACATTTCATATGCATGTGGAGGGGACGATATGATAAGAAGGAAGTTCTAGCAGTTTTACTGCATTTTGATAAGCCATCATTAGTAGGCAACCCGAGGTGATGGATCATCGTTATCGGGCAACCCGAGATGACTTAATTGGTGTGTTTTGGTCATCGTTTTTGGGCAACCCGGGATGACATAATTGGTGTGTTATTGGATGGATGAGTTTTGGGGAACTCTTATTGTGGCGTATAGCAGTTAGGGTATGACTATTGATTGATAGAAAGATTGATCGTTGCATATTGTGAGTATTCATGAAAAGTGCATAACGAATCGATTGAATTGTTATAAAAGCGAAAAGTATATTGATTTGACAATTGAATCGGTTTGACTGATTACGATTGATCGTTAATGGTTGCTTAGTTGAGTAGCAAACTCATTTTACCATGTTAAATTGATTGATATGAGAAACTGTTTGTCATTGTTCTGAATTGATTGATATGTGAAATTGTTTGATATTACTGTACAGATTTGAATATTGAATTGATTTATTGTAAAGGGACTCACAATGAGGTTCCATAGCTCACTTCCCTTATTTTCCTTCTTTTCAGATAAACTTACGGACTAGGATGCAGACTCGACATGCGGAGGTTCTCGACTTATTCTCGCCAACTATTTATTATTATTACTATTACTACTATTGTTTAATCTTATTGTAAACCGTGGTATGTGATAATATTTTAATTACATCATTTAGGATGCAATTCATTAATTATCATGAATAGGGAGTTTATATGGATGCAATAGTTTACACTTAATATTTATTACTGACAGTGATTTTAGAATGTTGTTTATTTATTAAGTGTTTTAAACGGGTTAATTTATTATACAAAATATTATTGATTTAATTTATGGTGCTAAAATTAATATTAGTTTTAAATTTATAAATTCGAGATAATCACTTGTATAAAACAGGTTTATTATTGAAAATTTATTTGTAAAAAGATCGAGACACCTCGATGTTGAATATGATCTGTCTGGCTCAGGTCTACCATTTAGGCCGAGTTGAGAAGTTTATATTGTTTGAAATTTTTTATTGTTGTAATATTTTAATCATCAAAATAGTTAATATATTTATATCTTTATTGTTGTGATATTTTAATTATAAACAACAAATAGTTAATATATTTTAAATATGTTAAAAAATTTAAATAATATTAGTTTGCATTAATTATAAGAAATAAAATTACTTTATTTAAAGAATTTAAAATAAATATATAGCATCAATTAGAATGTACGTGGCAAATGATTCCCACGATTTTTAAAATCTAAAATATTTTAAAAATAGAGGGAGATTATTGAAACATTTTCAAAATATTTATAATGTTCTAAAAGGTACAAATGAAAGGTTACAAGTGACCTAAAAGTAATATCATGTAGATATTGATCAAGGGTTGTCACTATTCATAGTGATAAAGTAAGTTTCTTAAATACCAAAAGTTATGTCGCTTTATTATTAATAATGAATCATGGTTATTTAAGGAAACATCTATTTAATAATTATGTTAATTGTTAAAAGAAGTGACTATCCATTTAGATAATTATGTCTTTAAGAAGAGACATGGGAATTCTTATAAATAAGAGTCAAAATCCATTTGTTTGGTACACCAAAAACATATCAAGAGTTCAGAAACAAAAATTTCTTCTCCTTCATCTTCTTATATTTCTAAAGTCTCTTCTCTAATGATAAACACAAAATTATATGTAGAAAATCTTCAAAAAAAGACTACCAAAGTGGACAATTCCATCAACCACTTCCAAAACATTCCATAATAGTCGCACATGGGCTAGACACACGACTGTGTGAGCCACACGGGCTATGTAACATCCGTGTGTTTGAACCGGATTTGGAATAATGATAAATTAGAATAGAGAATTATAAATGTTTAGTGAAGTAAGGAAGGTTAGAAAATTTTTTTTAAAGATTAAATAGTAAAGGAGAGAAAATATGGGAGATTAAATAGCGAATTATCCGAAATGAATTTTGAGTCATCATGGGAATTAGATTGATTGAGGAGGGGCAAAAGAGTAATTTGGTGGAAGATATTTTTTTTGGAGGCAAAGTTTTGGGCCAAAGTGTAAAATTGAAAGGCTCAAGGACTAAGAGTGTAATTTTACCATTTTTCTTAAGTGAGATATTTTAAGTGAAAATTCTAGAGAATTTGAGAGAAGAAAAAGCTGGTTAAAAAGATGAAAATATCATCTTTTTCATTAAGTTAGACGTCCATGGCCTTTTCTTCCATTTCCAACTTTTGCTTTTATTCCAAATAGGTCCTTCCATCATTTTTAAGCTTTCCAAACTCCAAAACCTTCCATTTTCTTTGGAACTTCTGAAAGAAAGTCATAAAAGAGAGTTAGTAGACACCTTAAACTTCTTATAGAATTAATTTTGAGGTGTGAGAGAGATAAAAGACTAAATCGAGAAAATTTGAATTCAAGAGTTAAGGTAAGAAATGGTTAAATCCTCATGATATACATGTATTTTACTGTTATTTAGCATGAAAATCATTGAATTATAGCATTTAGCTTACATGTGTTTGTGTGAAATTGAAGAGAAAGAGAAGAGAGGCAAGGATCAAATTGAAGACAAAGGAAAAGAATAGAACAAGGGGTAAAAGAGAAGGAAATCAGCCTTTTTGTTGTAAGTACTACAAGAGTTTTGAACTATAGTTTAATTTCTCTAATGGTATATGAATTATTAGCATAGAAATTGTTAGATAGGTACATGATTTGAATGTTTATAATGATAAAATGAAGGGATTAATGTGTGATTTAGTAAAACAGTCTGGACAGAACAGAGGATTAACTTCGAAAATTCACTAAAAATTGTATATAAAGAGTTAAGGGTTCTATTATATATGAAATTAAATCTTATTGAGTTTAGTTTCATATGGAAGAAACGGTGACGGAAATGGATCTGTAAATTCTGAGATACAACTGATTTTGTGTAACAAGGTCAGAGTAGGTACGAGTTCCCCTGTTCTGACTTTGAAAAATTATAGAAAAATGTGAAAAATTATTAGAGACTGAAATTTATATGGATTAATCCTTAATGAGTCTATTTTCAATAGAAACAGACGGAAACATCATTTGATCTTTGTACTAAAAGATAGATAATTTTTAGTGAAGAAAGGTCGAAACTGTCAGGCAGCAGCGAAGGGGTAAATTGAAAGAATTTACTGTACAAATTGGCTGAAGTAAAAATTCTGGAAATTTTATGGTAAAAATATGATTGAGTCTAGTTTTAGAAACATCAAGCAGATTATGATTTCGAATTCTGTAGCTCAAGACATAAATAATTTACTGACAGTGACGCAAGTGAATGACTTTGAGAATATAAATGTGAAGTATTTGATGATGTATTTATGTGAGATATATCATTTATGAGAAATGATGCTAATTGAGATTGTGCCCAAGTAGATAAATTAGAACCATTGTGATATTAGTGGTATGCCACTAAGGAACACTAGCGCGCTCTCTGATTAGCACTGTGTGTGCTCTCTGTTTAGCACGTCTCGTGATCTCTGTTATTAGCACTGTGTGTGCTCTCTGATTAGCACTTTGTGTGCTCTCTGACTAGTACTTTGTGTACTCTGTGTTTAGCACTGTGTGTGCTCTCTGTTGCCCAGCACTTATGTGCTCTCTGTTTGTTCCGTATATCCTAACGGTTCTATGAAAGTCTACTAAGGGCTAAACTACAGAAAGTGGATAAAAGTGTAAGTTGTACCATTGTGGTAAGTTACAGGTTACATGTAAGAAAAGCAAGAAGTTTATATGCATGAGTACTTAAATGATCATTCATTACTTTTGTAGTGCTTACTAAGCCTTCACCGGCTTAACGCGTAGGTACAATGAATACAAGAAGGTAGATCGGGACCTCTCATTACATCACATCACTTGGAGCTCAAATTTTGGTATATTACTTTTGATGTAAAATGAGATGTACTATGGAACTTATATGTGTACTTATTAGATAAAAAAATATGTTGTTTTGTGTGACGAAATGAAATGAGGTATTTTGGATAAAAAAAAAAGTTGCATGACTCGGTTTATTTTAATGTAATACTTTTATATCGGGTTTATGGATATGAACCGGATATAAGGGTGTTACATTTGTTGGTATCAGAGTGAAGGTTTTCTGATATTTGGGGCCGGGAAAATGAGTTCACAAGTACATGTCATTTTATATGTTGATGTGGTGAGGTTATTTAGTTATTTAATTGTTTAAATTATGAATACTGTAGAAAGTAAAGATGTCAGATAGGCGAGAAGAGTCCGAAAATGAAATTAGGGTCCCAAACCCTAATAGAGAAGAAGATCCACATAGGATCCGAGACCGAAGAGAATCAGTAAGTGAAGAAAGAACTCAACCCCTAAGTGAATCAATATCCCCTCGTCAAGAAATTCCGATTGCTACTTTGTTACAAACGATGAACCAGTTGTTACAACAAGTAGTAAAAAGAAATGTGCAAAATGTGCCTCCACCACCATCTACTAGTGCCCCTCAGTTGCAACCCTCTGTATCCAGTCGCCGGTCTCCTATAGAAAGATTAAGAAAGCATGGAGCTGAAGAGTTTAAGGGGAGAAAAGATGATGATCCTGCAGAGGCAGAGGAATGGCTCGAGAATAGTCAGAGGTTATTTGAGGAACTACAGTGCACGGAAGAAGAAAAGCTAAGATGTGTTGTATCTCTGTTAAAGGGTGAAGCCTACCAATGGTGGACTACAGTGTTAAATATTCATCCTGCAGAAAGGATCAACTGGAATTTCTTTGTGTCTGAATTCAAGAAGAAATATATCAGTGAGTTATATTTGGAGAAGAAGAAAAGGGAATTTCTAGACTTGAAACAGAATAACATGACCGTGGCTGAGTATGAACGTGAGTTTCTCAGACTGAGCAGGTATGCTAAAGAATTAATAGCTAATGAAGCAGATATGTGTAGAAGATTTGAGTGGGGATTGAATGAAGAGATATATGTTCCACTGCTACCGTTACAACTACAAGAATTTTCTGTTCTGGTTGATCGAGCTCAGAGGTTAGAGGAGGGATTGATTTGTTCGAAAGAGAAAAGTGCTGGAAAGAGAACAGCTATTAGTTCTGCACCTCCCCTTTCTTTGAAAAGAATGAGAGGATTTAGAGATCCTAGATATGCTTCTTTTTCAGCTGGTCAGAGGTCTCGAAGCCAAATACGACAAACTCAACAAGGAACTTCCATAATTAGTACAGGTGGTACTAGAAGAAGGTCATTACAAATGCAATCACCGTGTAAACATTGTGGAAGATTTCATTGGGGAGAGTGTCGACTGAATACTCGAGTTTGTTTTAGATGTGGGTCTCAAGATCATTTTATAAGAGATTGTCCAAGGATGATGGAGAATACTACCGAACAGTCTGTAAAAGGTAGTTCAGCTCCACAAAGAAGCAGATTACCCGAAAATTATGGTAATGTTGGTATGAGATCAGCAAGAAATGAAGTTGATAGATCTGAGTCTCGGAAGCCACGAACATATGCCATCAGAACCAAGGAAGAAGAAAATGCTCCCGATGTGATCACTGGTAAATTCTCTTTATTTGACTCTTCGGTAGTTGCATTGATAGATCCAGGTTCTACGCATTCATACATATGCATTTCATTAGTGAAAGATAGAGAATTAGTAATAGAACCTACGAAACATGAGGTGATAGTTACAAACCCTTTTGGGCAAAATGAGAGAGTCAATAAAGTGTGTAATGGGTGTCCTTTAAAGATTCAGGATTGTGAATTTCCAGCAAATCTTATGGTCTTGTCATTCAATGAATTTGATGTGATACTGGGGATGGATTGGTTATCGAAATATGCAGCCGTGGTTGATTGCAAAAGAAGAAGAATTTCTTTAAGAACTATAGATGGAAATGAGGTGATCGTAATTGGTGAGAATTATAGTGTTATGTCAAATGTGGTTTCTGCAATCAAAGCTTGTAAAATGATTAAGAAAGGATATGAGGCTTTCTTAGCCTATGTTCTAGATACTCGAGCAGAAGAAAGTGAGATTGAAAAGATAACGATAGTACAAGAATTTTCCAATGTGTTTCCTAAAGAATTACCAGGTTTACCTCCTGAAAGAGAAGTTGAATTTGGAATTGAATTAGTTCCGGGGACTGCACCAATTTCGATAGCACCATATAGAATGGCACCAGCAGAGTTAAAAGAATTGAAGACTCAGTTGCAAGAATTGTTGGATAAAGGATTCATACGTCCAAGTGTATCACCGTGGGGAGCTCCGGTTTTGTTAGTAAAAAAGAAAGATGGGTCTTTATTTAAGGTTGTGTATAGATTATCGTCAGTTAAACAAAGTGACGGTAAAGAATAAGTATTCGTTGCCCAGAATTGATGATTTGTTTGATCAGTTGAAAGGAGCAAGTGTGTTCTCAAAGATTGATCTAAGATTAGGATACTATCAGTTGAAGGTAAAAGACTTGGATGTGCCAAAGACTGCCTTCAGAACTCGATATGGTCATTATGAGTTTTTGGTCATGCCATTTGGATTGACTAATGCTCCAGCTGCATTTATGGACCTGATGAATAGAATTTTTCAGCCATATTTGGATCAGTTTGTGGTAGTATTCATTGATGACATTCTGGTATATTCGAAAGGTGAAGAAGAGCATGAGAAGCATCTTCGAATTGTATTGCAGATTTTGAGAGAAAAACAATTGTTTGCTAAGCTGAGTAAATGTGAGTTTTGGCTGAAAGAAGTCATTTTTCTGGGACATATTGTATCGGCTGATGGCATTCGAGTAGATCTGAAGAAGGTTGAAGCTATTCTCGAGTGGAAACCGCCAAAGAATGTGAGCGAGGTAAGAAGTTTTCTGGGTTTGGCCGGTTATTATAGAAGATTTGTACAAGGATTTTCTATGATTGCATTGCCATTAACAAGGTTATTGCAAAAAGATGTGAAGTTTGAATGGAATGAGAAGTGTCAACAAAGTTTTGAAAGATTAAAAGCAGCATTGACCGAAGCTCCGGTGTTAATACAACCAGAATCTGGTAAGGAATTTGTGATTTACAGTGATGCATCTTATAATGGTTTGGGTTGTGTACTAATGCAAGAAGGAAAGGTAGTTGCATATGCGTCTAGACAGTTGAAGCCACATGAGAAGAATTACCCGACACATGATCTTGAGTTGGATGCAGTAGTGTTTGCACTGAAGATTTGGAGACATTATTTATATGGAGAGAAGTGCCATATTTATACTGATCACAAGAGTTTGAAATATTTGCTAACTCAGAAAGAGCTGAATTTGAGACAAAGGAGGTGGATGGAATTGATTAAAGATTATGATTGTATCATTGACTATCATCCTGGGAAAGCGAACGCAGTAGCTGATGCTCTAAGTAGAAAATCAATGGCAGCTTTGAAGGCGATGAATGCACATTTGGAAATACAATCAGATGGTGAGTTATCAGTTGAGTTAAGAGTGAAACCAACTTTGTTACAAGAAGTGAAAGATGCACAAGAAGACGATGAAGAGTTGATGAAGATAAAGAAACAACTTTAAGAAGGCTAAGGTAATGAATTTGAAATTGATAGTGAAGGAAGTTTAAGATTTCATAATCGATTATGTGTGCCTAATCAAGAAAATTTGAAACGGAGAATTTTGGATGAAGCTCATCATAGTTCATTTGCTATGCATCCGGGAAGTAACAAGATGTATCATGACTTAAAGTTATTTTATTGGTGGAAAGCAATGAAACGGGATATAGTTGAGTATGTTTCCAAGTGTTTGATATGTCAAAAGGTAAAGGCAGAGCATCAAGTGTCATCCGGGTTGCTTCAAACGATAACTATTCCAGAATGGAAATGGGAAAGAATTACAATGGATTTTGTCACGGGATTTCCACTTTCACCGAAGAAGAAGGATTCCATATAGGTGATCGTTGATCGATTAACTAAGTCTGCTCATTTTCTCCCGGTAAGAATTGATTTCTCAATGGATAAGTATGCACAATTGTATATAGATGAAATAGTTAGACTTCATGGTGTGCCTGTATCTATTATTTCTGATCGGGATCCAAGATTTACATCAAAGTTTTGGGAAAGATTACATGAAGCTTTGGGTACTCGATTGAACTTTAGTACAGCATATCATCCTCAGACAGATGGACAGTCAGAAAGGGTGTTTCAGATTCTGGAAGACATGTTGAGAAGCTGTATTATTGAGTTTGAAGGTAATTGGGAAATGTATTTACCGTTGATTGAATTTACTTATAATAACAGTTATCAGTCAAGTATTCAAATGGCACCGTATGAAGCATTGTACGGAAGAAAGTGTAGGACTCCTGTATGTTGGACAGAGTTAAGTGAACAGAAGCTTGTGGGTCCTGATCTAATTCGAGAAACTGAAGAAAAAGTAAAGTTGATCCGAGAGCGATTAAAGGCTGCTTCAGATAGACAGAAGTCCTATGCGGATTTGAAAAGGAAAGATATAGAGTTCAATGTTGGTGAAAAGGTTTTCTTAAAAGTGTCTCCGTGGAAGAAAGTTCTCCGATTTGGCAAAAAGGGGAAATTGAGCCCAAGATTTATCGGGCCATATGAGATATTGGAAAGAATTGGTCCAGTTGCTTATCGATTGGCTCTTCCACCAGAATTAGATAAGATTCATAATGTTTTTCATGTGTCTATGCTACGGAGGTACCGATCTGACTCATCCAATGTGATTACTCCGGAGAGTATTGAAATACAACCGGATTTGACTTATGAAGAGGAACCAATAAAGATACTAGCTCAAGAAGTGAAAGAATTGAGGAATAAAAGAGTTCCTCTGGTAAAAGTGCTATGGAGACATCAGAACTCAAAAGAAGCTTCTTGGGAAAGAGAGGAAACGATGAAACAACAGTATCCACAGTTGTTCAGCACAGGTAAATTTCGAGGACGAAATTTATTTTAAGGGGGGAAGAATTGTAACATCCGTGTGTTTGAACCGGATTTGGAATAATGATAAATTAGAATAGAGAATTATAAATGTTTAGTGAAGTAAGGAAGGTTAGAAAATTTTTTTTAAGGATTAAATAGTAAAGGAGAGAAAATATGGGGGATTAAATAGCGAATTATCCGAAATGAATTTTGAGTCATCATGGGAATTAGATTGATTGAGGAGGGGCAAAAGAGTAATTTGGTGGAAGATATTTTTTTTGGAGGCAAAGTTTTGGGCCAAAGTGTAAAGTTGAAAGGCTCAAGGACTAAGAGTGTAATTTTACCATTTTTCTTAAGTGAGATATTTTAAGTGAAAATTCTAAAGAATTTGAGAGAAGAAAAAGCTGGTTAAAAAGATGAAAATATCATCTTTTTCATTAAGTTAGCCGTCCATGGCCTTTTCTTCCATTTCCAATTTTGCTTTTATTCCAAATAGTTCCTTCCATCATTTTTAAGCTTTCCAAACTCCAAAACCTTCCATTTTCTTTGGAACTTCTGAAAGAAAGTCATAAAAGAGAGTTAGTAGACACCTTAAACTTCTTATAGAATTAATTTTGAGGTGTGAGAGAGATAAAAGACTAAATCGAGAAAATTTGAATTCAAGGGTTAAGGTAAGAAATGGTTAAATCCTCATGATATACATGTATTTTACTGTTATTTAGCATGGAAATCATTGAATTATAGCATTTAGCTTACATGTGTTTGTGTGAAATTGAAGAGAAAGAGAAGAGAGGCAAGGATCAAATTGAAGACAAAGGAAAAGAATAGAACAAGGGGTAAAATAGAAGGAAATCAGCCTTTTTGTTGTAAGTACTACAAGAGTTTTGAACTATAGTTTAATTTCTCTAATGGTATATGAATTATTAGCATAGAAATTGTTAGATAGGTACATGATTTGAATGTTTATAATGATAAAATGAAGGGATTAATGTGTGATTTAGTAAAACAGTCTGGACAGAACAGAGGATTAACTTCGAAAATTCACTAAAAATTGTATATAAAGAGTTAAGGGTTCTATTATATATGAAATTAAAGCTTATTGAGTTTAGTTTCATATGGAAGAAACGGTGACGGAAATGGATCTGTAAATTCTGAGATACAACTGATTTTGTGTAACAAGGTCAGAGTAGATACGAGTTCCCCTGTTCTGACTTTGAAAAATTATAGAAAAATGTGAAAAATTATTAGAGACTGAAATTTATATGGATTAATCCTTAATGAGTCTATTTTCAATAGAAATAGACGGAAACATCATTTGATCTTTGTACTAAAAGATAGATAATTTTTAGTGAAGAAAGGTCGAAACTGTCAGGCAGCAGCGAAGGGGTAAATTGAAAGAATTTACTGTACAAATTGGCTGAAGTAAAAATTCTGGAAATTTTATGGTAAAAATATGATTGAGTCTAGTTTTAGAAACATCAAGCAGATTATGATTTCGAATTCTGTAGCTCAAGATATAAATAATTTACTGACAGTGACGCAAGTGAATGACTTTGAGAATATAAATGTGAAGTATTTGATGATGTATTTATGTGAGATATATCATTTATGAGAAATGATGCTAATTGAGATTGTGCCCAAGTAGACAAATTAGAACCATTGTGATATTAGTGGTATGCCATTAAGGAACACTAGCGCGCTCTCTGATTAGCACTGTGTGTGCTCTCTGTTTAGCACGTCTCGTGCTCTCTGTTATTAGCACTGTGTGTGCTCTCTGATTAGCACTTTGTGTGCTCTCTGACTAGTACTTTGTGTACTCTCTGTTTAGCACTGTGTGTGCTCTCTGTTGCCCAGCACTTTTGTGCTCTCTGTTTGTTCCGTATATCCTAACGGTTCTATGAAAGTCTACTAAGGGCTAAACTACAGAAATTGGATAAAAGTGTAAGTTGTACCATTGTGGTAAGTTACAGGTTACATGTAAGAAAAGCAAGAAGTTTATATGCATGAGTACTTAAATGATCATTCATTACTTTTGTAGTGCTTACTAAGCCTTCATCGGCTTAACGCATTTATTTTAACGCGTAGGTACAAGGAATACAAGAAGGTAGATCGGGACCTCTCATTACATCACATCACTTGGAGCTCAAATTTTGGTATATTACTTTTGATGTAAAATGACATGTACTATGAAACTTATATGTGTACTTATTAGATAAACAAAAATGTTGTTTTGTGTGACGAAATGAAATGAGGTATTTTGGATAAAAAAAAAAAGTTGCATGACTCGGTTTATTTTAATGTAATACTTTTATATCGGGTTTATGCATATGAACCGGATATAAGGGTGTTACATTTATTGGTATCAGAGTGAAGGTTTTCTGATATTTGGGGCCGGGAAAATGAGTTCACAAGTACATGTCATTTTATATGTTGATGTGATGAGGTTATTTAGTTATTTAATTGTTTAAATTATGATTACTGTAGAAAGTAAAGATGTTAGATAGGCGAGAAGAGTCCGAAAATGAAATTAGGGTCCCAAACCCTAATAGAGAAGAAGATCCACATAGGATCCGAGACCGAAGGGAATCAGTAAGTGAAGAAAGAACTCAACCCCTAAGTGAATCAATATCCCCTCGTCAAGAAATTTTGATTGCTACTTTGTTACAAACGATGAACCAGTTGTTACAACAAGTAGTAAGAAGCAATGTGCAAAATGTGCCTCCACCACCATCTACTAGTGCCCCTCAGTTGCAACCTCTGTATCCAGTCGCCGGTCTCCTATAGAAAGATTAAGAAAGCATGGAGCTGAAGAGTTTAAGGGGAGAAAAGATGATGATCCTGCAGAGGCAGAGGAATGGCTCGAGAATAGTCAGAGGTTATTTGAGGAACTACAGTGCACGGAAGAAGAAAAGCTAAGATGTGCTGTATCTCTGTTAAAGGGTGAAGCCTACCAATGGTGGACTACAGTGTTAAATATTCATCCTGCAGAAAGGATCAACTGGAATTTCTTTGTGTCTGAATTCAAGAAGAAATATATCAGTGAGTTATATTTGGAGAAGAAGAAAAGGGAATTTCTAGACTTGAAACAGAATAACATGACCGTGGCTGAGTATGAACGTGAGTTTCTCAGACTGAGCAGGTATGCTAAAGAATTAATAGCTAATGAAGCAGATATGTGTAGAAGATTTGAGTGGGGATTGAATGAAGAGATATATGTTCCACTGCTACCGTTACATCTACAAGAATTTTCTGTTCTGGTTGATCGAGCTCAGAGGTTAGAGGAGGGATTGATTTGTTCGAAAGAGAAAAGTGCTGGAAAGAGAACAGCTATTAGTTCTGCACCTCCCCTTTCTTTGAAAAGAATGAGAGGATTTAGAGATCCTAGATATGCTTCTTTTTCAGCTGGTCAGAGGTCTCGAAGCCAAATACGACAAACTCAACAAGGAACTTCCATAATTAGTACAGGTGGTACTAGAAGAAGGTCATTACAAATGCAATTACCGTGTAAACATTGTGGAAGATTTTTATTTATCTAAAAAATCGAGGCAATGTTCTTTCGAGGATTCGAGAAAATTGTGCCTTAACTTATTAGGTGCGATTTTTCTCTTCGAACCGAAATAACCGAACACCTTATTTTTAAAATTAAAATATGTGAAGTTTGGAATAAAAATCATGAATGTTTGTTATCTTCGGAAATTCAAGGTGCCGTGCCCTAACTTATTGGACATGACTTCCCTTCTCGATTAATTCGAAGTAAATAAGCTTTCTTCACAAAACTCGATTTTAAATAACATCAAATAAATCATGCATTTAGGGATCACATTTAACTTTTACTCTAGTTTTTCAAAATTTTTAACAATTAAGATATTGAATGATCCACTAGGTACCAATTTTGGGCGTGTGAGGATGCTAATCCTTTCCACACGTAACCAACTCCTGAACCTATTTTCTGAATTTCAAAAACCAAAACGTTTTTTTAAACGAATTTAAATATTTTATAGTTTCCAATCACACCAAATTAAAAAAGATTGGTGGCGACCCCATTTTCATGTTTTCAAATATAAGTCGGGTCTTTTTTGACAAATGGTTTCGACAATGTTCTCAAAATAATATAATTTAGGGTAAACTATCAAAATAATCATTTTTGTTTACATTAGGTTACATTTTAGTCACTTATGTTTGACATGTTACATTTTAGTCACTTTACGTTAACGTGTTGTAACATTTTAGTTACTAAGTCATTAATTGTTATTAACAGTGTAACGGTAAGTTGATGTGGCACGTTAAAAAAAGGTCAAAATATACAATTGGTCTCAATATTTTTTCGTTTTGAGAAATTTAATTTTTTTATGTTCTCTTAACTTTCCTTTTTTTTTCTTCTTTATTTTCCATTCTCTTATGCTTCTCCCTCTATTTTTTCGTGTTGCAAATGCTTGAGCAGCAGTAGCAGCCAAATTTCTAATAATTCTTCACTTGAAGCTATTTTTCCATATAATTTTTCAATTGGATGCATGCAAATACTGAAGTCACTATCAGCGGGGAACATTGAAGCTGATATCCATTTCACATACGAGCTCAATATGGAAGACTGAATAATTTAGAGTCCCAACATCATATTGTAAAGAACTTTGCTGGCACAAAGACTTGTAGTCCTCAATATCTTCTCCGTATTACCCTGAATGCCTCACAAGGTCCAAGGTTCAATGCTGAAGTAGCAAACTTTGCCCTTAGCGAGTACCTCTCAAGCTTCCTTTCTTCCCTCTCTCATTGTCTGAAGACTGATTGCCATAGCTAGTATTCACAACAGTACCACAAATGACAATGCAATGCTAAGTATGTACAACAAAGCATACCATATAATGGTTGGGTTGAAGGAAGGGGAATATGCAACCGAAGAGGGCAAATGGCTCGCAATGACTGTGTGGAATGAGGTAGCCATACCTGTAAAAATGGGCCAGATCAATATGGCAAAGAAAAAAAATTAAAATAACATAAAAAATTAAATTGTTAAAAACGAATATGGAGATTAATTATATAATTTAACCTAATTATTTTTTGAAATGATGATGATGTGCCACATTAGCTTATTGTTACACCGTTAACGAAAATTAACGGCTAAATGGCACTATTAGAACTACGAGACATTCAAAAGGGTGGCAGAAATATGGGGAAGCTTGATATCTATAGGGGACGATTGGATGAATCCTGTTAGTTGGGAGAAAGTGGGTGATGGTCGATTTCCAATTAGAATAAGAGAAAAAGGGTTATAAGAGATGGGTGGAGTGGAGAGGAGGAAGGGGAATCTCTGGCGTTAGGATTGGAGTATAATTCAGAATCGTCCATTTCTCTGGAGGTTAGCCCAAACGTCAGGGAGGCTGTATTAAATATAATCAATGTGGAGGAGGGTGCCAAAGATAGATAATGTCAGGAGCTATCAGGGTCAGGTATGATGATTGTAGAAAAATTAATCGGCAGCAATGAATTGAAGCAGTTGGGAGATGAAGCTGCTGGTTGTGTGTTGGATAGGACTAGGGAGGATATAATGAATATGGGCCTAATGTCTCAATTGGATCCATTGGAGGATGCAGGCCAGATAGAAAAAATGGGGACTGATCTGGGTCATGCTGATAAGGTTGGCAAACTAATGAAGAGGATATCAGCCCAATAGTAATTGAAAAAAATACAAAACGGTAGTGAAGAGGAGAGGGTTGTAGAATCTATTGAAAGAGAAGTTCATCTGGTGGAATCTGCAAAAAGAAACAGAAGCAGCAAAAAGAAGGCATTTAACAAGAAGATTCGTTCCATGCGCGAAATTCAAGATGGGGTGCTATTGTTGAAAGAAAAAACTAAGAAGAGATCGGGGGGAGAGGAAAGATAGATGAAAATCAAAGGGAAGGGGAGATGAAAAAATCATTAACATGTCCCTGTCGGACTCTGATATTAGTAACCGAAAGAGAGTTATCTTGAAGGAAGCAAGGAGAGAATAGGAGGTAGGAAAGATATTAGGTTTTAGCATAAGGGAAGATGAAGAAGATGTTATCGACGAGATTTGTAGACTTGAAGAGCAGTAGATCGGGGAAGGAGAGGGGAGCTGAAAAGGATTAATTCAAGGGGAAAGGTGAGTTTTCTTACTTTACTGTAAATATTCTGGTGTTGCTAGATGCTTTAAAGTTAGGTAGAATAAGTAGAATAATAAGAATAGTATTGTGGAATGTAAGAGGTCTGGGGTCGGAGTTAAAAATTGCAGTAATTAGATTGTCTAGGGCAAATGTGTGCTTACTACAGGAATCGAAAATGGAAACGGTGAATATGGATATTGTACCCACATGGGACGAGGTGGTTGAGAAAGTGAGAAAGAAACTATAGGGATGGAAAAGTCGATCTTTATCATGGGCTGCTAGAGTAGTGCTGATTAATTCAATACTATCGGCTTTACTGATATACTTCATGTCCTTGTTCCCTGTACCCGTGACGGTGTTAAAAAAGATTGACCAAATTAGGAGAAATTTCCATTGGGGGAGTTATGATGGAAAAAAGAAGATGGCAAAGGTGAGGTGGAAGCAGATATGTAAACCGAAGGAGCTTGGTTGGGCAGGGGTGGTGAATTTAGAAAAAAAAAACGAGGCATTGCCAACCAAATGGAGTTAGCGTTTTGTGGTAGAAAAGGAAGCTTTATGAAGAAAAGTTATATTAGAAAAGTATGGAGTAAGTTACCACCAGTGGAGATTTAGATCGAATAATGTTAATGATATGTTGAAGGTATGGAGAGGGATCATGGAGAACTCAAGAGAAAATTCAATTGAGAAATGGATGGGGCATAGAGAGTTTAGGTGAAAGATCGGTAATGGCATGACGACATTGTTTTGGCTGGACGATTGGTGTGAAAAATAAACCATTGAAAGAGGTATTTCCAAGATTATATAAGATAGCAAAATTGAAAAATGGGAGTGTCGGACTATTTAGAGGATAGTGGTTGGGTGATTGAAAAATGGGACGCTTTCTTTGTTCGACTGTTGCTGGAAAGAGAATTAAAGATTGTAAGCAATCTTTGGAACATGGTTAAGGGTGTGGTGTGTTGCAAGGACAAGGAAGATAGAATTATATGGTTGCATGATGATATAGGGCTGTTCTCAGTAAAAAAGATTATCACTTTGCTGAGTGTGGGTGAGGGGGATATCAACAGATTTGCATTCGATAAAATATGGCGGTTGAAAGTACCACCCATGGTTCGAAGTCTCCTTTGGTTGCTCACAATAGATAGAGTTCTAACTAAAGATTTTTTGGTAAGAAAAGGGGTGAAGATACAAAATTTAGTGAATGTTTGCCCATGGTGTGAAAAGGAGGCTGAAAGTACAGATCACTTGTTCTTTAAGTGCAATTATGTGAGAAGCTTTTGAAATAAAATTTTTAACTGGTGGGGAGTGAAGTTTGTACCCGTTGGGAGTTTTGTAGAGTTCTATGACTTATGTTGGAAGGTGAAAATGGCGGGTAAAAGTAGATGGCTCTGGCTTGCTGGACAGTTTGGCTATCAAGAAACACCAAGGTCTTTGAGGATAAGGTGCCCTCAATGGAATCATTACTGTTCCAGTCAAAGATGAGAGGTCTTCTATGGTTACGGGCTTCATATGATGAATGTATGATACAAGAACGATTATGGTGGTGCTGCCTAACTGAATGTAAGCTGGCTTCTGCTAAAGCTAAGTCAGGTGTGGTAAGCAGGCGATTTCCTCCTTGTGGATGGATGAAGTTTAATGTGAGTGGGATGGTCTTTGAGGAAGCTAGGGGCTGTGGTGGTGTACTTAGAGATGGGAATGATTATGTGCGAGCTATTTTCTCTGGCCCGTGTGAGGCTACTAAGGATGCGGATGCCGCGGAAGTAGAGTCAGTTAATAGAGCTTTGGAAATTCTGCTAGAGACGGGATGGAGAGTTGTTGGTAAGATAATCATTGAAGTAGGATCAAAGGTGGTACTCAACTGGATAAGGATCTTAGATAGGAGACCTTGGTCTCTGATGGATTCCTTTGTAGAGATGGAGAACAGAAGGGTACAAGTGGGAGAGGTGGAGTTTACTGTGGCTGAACAGAATGGGAATGAATTGGTAGCAGCTCTGGCGTCTGTAGAGGCTACTCGTCAATCTACTTTCAAAGCATGGTGGTGATAATCGTCGGTGTTGATGGGATTCAAGTGATGTATATAGCTATTAGTGCTTAAGGATGATGTATTGGTGTGTGTTGGTTTATGCTAATGCTGCAATGTTTAGGATGTGTGGTACTTGTATCTGTTATGTTGTATCTGCTGGTGCAGATTGTTTGCTTTTGTTTTGTTTCAAAACAGAATGACTGTTGCAAAAAAAAAATATGTTTATAAAATTCTTATATATTATATACTCATAAACATTGCTTATAATAATCACTTTTTTATTATGTTATACAATATTTTTATTAAAATAAAATATTAATATTAAATTTAATCTTTATATAGCGAATTTGTATTGTGTTATCATCATCTAAAAATAAAATTAATTACTACATTCGTAATATAATTTATAAAACATAAAAATTATTTTAACTTATTTAAAGCTCACCCAACTTGACCCAACCAGATCAAAATTCAAACTTGAAAATTTCAAATTTGAAAGGGTCCAAATTCACAAAAATTTGAATCCCAAAAAGATCAAAACCTGAAAATATCCAACTTGAACGGATTCAAATCCAAAAATAACTCATCCAAGCCCATCCCAAACCATCGGTTTGCCACCTCTTATAAAAAGCACAGCCAAGAGAGGCAACCAGAAGTACGAGGAATATCACAATAATGACATAGATTAACAGGACGTTTTTTGTTGCACTAACATTTTAAAGACCCCTTCGTTTGGAACTTCACCCTATTCTAAAATTAATACATGTTTTTTAGGTTTATATTCGCTTGTATGGTGGGGCGAACCTATCCTATGTAAGATCATGAAAAAATGCAAATTTATCATGTGCAAACCCCAAAACGCAAACTATATAAATTGTGAGTCAAATTCAATTGAGTAACCGGATAATAGGTCGATTATGAAAAACACCATAACAATTCTCATTATTGTTTTCATCGTAATACTCTTAATAACAAAAAATTTTATGCTATCAAATATAAACTCTTTCTCACTCTATATAGATGAATATAATAATTTATATTTTATTTTGTAATTGATAAATATTTAATTTAGCGAAAATATAAACTATTTGCAAAGATGTAGGGAACTATTCCGTGACCTCAACAAATTGAAGGGATCTTCGGTTATCAACTTCTTCAAAGTAAGCAATGTGAGTATGGCAGATCCATAGTTTTAGGAGAGTTAAAATATGCCCCAACCCCGTTGTAATCTTTATCCATTTGAAATTTAATTATTTAACTTTTATTTTAATGATTTTAATGTCTTTGTTTTTCAGTTTCAAATTTTAAATTAAATGTTCAACATTTTCTATTAAATTTAAATTTATTATAATATTATTTTATTTTTGTTAAATGACTATCAAATAAGATTTTTTTTTTTTAAATGTCAACTGACAAATTTTACTGGTGATAAAATTTAAAATAAAAAATAAAAAATAAATTCTAAATGTACGAAAAGTATAAAGTGTAAATATTGAAGGTTAAATTTTTAAGAAGTAAGACTAAATTGACATAATTTATAGATATGAAGTGTTAAAGTTACTATTAAATTAATTTTAAAATTCACATCATTTTTTGGTTAACAATTTATGAGCTAGTGATAAAAAAATAAAATCGAATAGTTGAATAATCACAATTCAATAACCAATAAATTTTTTTAGCTAGGAAAAATCCACTTCATTAACCAAACAAACAAACAACCAAATCATCATTACAAATCTCTCTCCCACGAATCAACACCACCTCTAAACCAATAGCCTATAGACACAAGGGATTTAATCCGAACTCATCCCAACTCGATAAGCTACAAGTAGAAAAACATGACCGTGGGGTAGGAAGACCATCACTCCTCAAATTTGACACTAAAGAGAATGGAATTCACTAACCCTAAAATTTATTAATGATTGAATGATTAAAAATATAGTTTACCCCAAAATTTAAAAATGATTAACACGGCTCAAATAAAAAATATTTAATGAGGAATCAATAGTGTGGCGGCTATAAATTTTCAAGTACATGAAACTTCAGATAAAGAGAATTACATCAACAACTAAATATTTAGTAAAATAAAATAAAAAAAATCCAATAAGAATGGATGCATGAAGAACCAAATTTCAAAGTCTGAATTAAAAGAAAAAAAAGTGTGCCACATATTTTGTAAGCTTTATTTTCTAGATTTAAAAACTGTTGTATAGATTTTTATGGAAAACTTGGGTTAAAATTAAATATGATCATGTCAAACATTTCAGCACACCTATTCAACTAACATAAATAATAACAAGCATCGTAAAGGCGTGGGAAAACAGAAATCGAAAAACCAAAAATTTATTGGTAGAAAACTGTAAATATTCCATATTTCTTCTCTTTCCTAGAAGCAGAGTGCTTCAAAGAGAAATGAGGAGACCAGCTAGTACCAGATAGAATGTGAATCTAAGCCTCTCAAGCTCATGAATACAGCACCTTAAATACCTGCAACACGAAAACAAGGAAATCTCTTTACTTCCTACATCTAAACAACACTTATCGGAAAAGTAGAGGAAATGTGCCTTAAGTCATGAAATTATTGAGTATTTTGTTAAGAGAAGAAGACATTATTACCTCTTGATTGAGTAGCATATTTAGTTGGAACCTAACGATGTAATCGAGTTGAATAAAGCATGTCTCTAATGGAACAAAGCTTGGGAACAGCATCATTCATGTCAAAACGCTCACTCGGTGATTCAGCTGAACAAGTCAGTCCTATTTTGAGTATCGAATTCAAGCACTGAAGATGTTTGTTATTTCCCTGATTTATTCCATTGAGACTACTCTCTGCATTTGTTTCTCGAGTGACTTGATCTTGAAGAAGAATAGGATCTAGAATCTCAATAACTTGTTCGGGTAAAGCTGCCTTAACAAAGTTGTGAAGATTTAAACCTTCTTTGAACATTTCGTCGGTCGGCCTTTTCCCTGTAAAAATCTCTAGCAGGAGTACACCATAGCTATACACATCACCTTTTGTTGACAACTCGCTTCCCATGCCATATTCTACATTAATCATCACAAATCACATATAGAAATAATTGCAGAAGAAAACCCTTCAAAAATATAAAGGCAGCCTCTCTCATCCACGTTATATATGAAAACCTGGTTTCAGATTGCAAAATTTTCTAAATAATGGACAAGATGAAAAAAGTGAACTTACCTGGTGGAGCATAACCAAAAGTTCCTCTTAAACCAAGGGAGCTTGATTGATTAACAGAATAAGTAAGCCCGTCTGGAGACAGGATTTTTGCTAAGCCAAAGTCACTTATATGGCCAACCATTTCCTCGTCGAGTAGAATATTGCTTGGCTTGAGGTCACAATGAATTATTGATGTTTCGCAATGATGGTGCAGATATTCGAGTGCATGAGCAACATCTATTGCCACATTAACTCTCTGATAGAAGCTCAAGTTTCTTGTCGTCTCCAGTTCATTCATGCCAACTGATGGATGCAACCAGTTCTCTAAGCTTCCATTTGCCATGAACTCATAAATCAAGGCTTTAAAATCATTACCTTGGTAATCAAAACCTGAAATTGCCGTTAATATCTTAACAAGATTCCGATGTCGAATGTTTTTCAAGGCTTCGCATTCAGCCAAGAAACTCCTGGAAGCTCTGCGGTTTAGAAGATTAAGTACCTTTACTGCAATAACCAATCCATTCTCTTCAATAATTCCTTTGTATACAGAACCAAAACTTCCCGAACCAACCAAATTCCGTGAGGAGAATCTATCTGTAGCCCTTACAATGCTTTGGTACGATAACTGTAAAAGTGAATTTTCTTCACAAGTTGTTGCCTGTTGCCCTTTCTTTTTTCTAAACCACAAGATAAGCAGCACTGAGAGTACCAAAGTCACTCCTGAAATCACCAAAACAATTGCAATTTTCAATCTTTTGTTGGATGTTCCTGGGTTACATCTGGATAGGTGTAACTCAGGGATGCCTCCACAAAGCTTACCATTTCCTTCAACGAACGTGGCACTTGCATTAGTAAAAACTCCTTCACTTGGTATCACTCCTTCAAAATCATTGAAAGAGAGATTTAAATACTTTAATGACCCAAAGCTCGCAAGAAATTCTGGAACCCCGCCTGAAAGATTATTATCAGATACATCCAATGCCACAAGACCTTTCAATGAACTCAATGATGGAGGAATCGACCCTTCAAATAGATTACCATCCAAGTACAACTCTTCCAGACTTACACAGCTACCAATGGTTTTTGGAAGCAAACCAGATAACCTGTTTTGGGAAACATGCAATTCAGCAAGATTTTTCAAATTTTCTACTTCACGGGGAAGCTCACCAGTCAAATAGTTGGATGACAAGTCTAATATAATGGACAAGGATGAGAGTCCAAGTACTTCAGGGGGTATTGATCCACTCAGATTGTTGTAAGAAATGCCCATTCTAAGAAGATTTTTGCAATTAACAAGACTTGAAGGAATGGTTCCTTGAAGACTGTTAGCATCTAAAGCAAGTCCAATTAACATTGTCAAATTTCCAATAGAATGGGGAATAGTCCCAGAAAAAAAATTGCTATGAGAGTAAAATATCTGTAGCTTTTGAAGCCTCCCAATAACGAAAGGAATGGGACCTGATAGTTGATTTTGAGATGCCACGAACACCTCCAAATTGATTAGATTTCCAATCCCATCCGGGATTCCTCCTCCTATTTTGTTCTGCTCTATTGCTAAATACTTAAAGGAGCGAGAAAAATTGCTGACGCATTCGGGAAACACCCCTCCAAAATTATTTTCGCTTATCCCTAGATTTTCTAGTTTAGTATCATTGACTAAACTACAAAGAAATTTTAAGTCACCTTCTCCCCCATATCCCAAATGGTTTGTGTCTAAGAGAAATTGAAACAATTTATCTAGCTTTTCAAATGAAGGTACGTTTCCACTGAGTTTGTTATCCTGAAATTGGAGTACATGTAGACTTGAGGCATTGGATATTGAAGTTGGGATTTGTCCAGAGATTTGGTTTCCCCCTACGGAAAAGAATTCAACATATGGCATATTGATTTCTAACTCAGCAAGTAGAGAACCTTGAATCTTGTTTGAACCAATATCAAAATTTCTAATATTGGAGAGATTGAATACTGAGAGAGGAACAGTACCAGAAATTGCATTTTCTCCTACCGAGAAATATGAAAGATTTGTCAGTTGTCCAAGAGCTTCAGGTATTATCCCAGTTAATGCATTAGTAGTCAAAGCAAGTACCTCCAGGGATGACAAGTTACCCACCATAGCTGGGATGCTTCCTGTTAAACTGTTGTTGACAAAGCTTAAGACTTTCAGGTTTGATAAGAAGCCAAGCAGACTAGGTATTTCTCCACTTAGTTGATTGCCTCTCGCATGAACTAATGTAAGCTTAGAACAGGCAGATAAATTGGAAGGAATTTCACCACTGAAAGAGTTATTTGTCAGTTTTAATGTTTCCAATCTTCTTAGACGACCAATGTCTTGAGGAATCTTGTTGTAGAAGCTATTGCCTGCAAGATTCAACGACTTGAGAAAGCTCAAATTTCCAATGTATGGTGATAACGATCCTGAAAGTTTGAGGTACCGTAGTTCCAACTTGGTGACTCTTTGATGCTTGCGACCACATGTAACACCATGCCAATGACAGAAGTGAATGGAACTATTCCATGACTCCATTACCCTTAGCTGATCACCAGTTATCTTGGCTTTGAAATGAAGAAGAGCTTGTTGATCAGTGTCATTTCCTCTAACTACAGGGCTTGCAAAACCAAGCGAGTTAAAACATTGAAAGTTGAAGCATGAGAAAAGAATTACAATTTGGATGTAAACAAGGAAAACAGAGCTGGATGCTTCAAAATGCTTTCTTGATAGCTCCATCAACCTGACTCAATTTTTTAATTGATGAGATTGATTCCTGTTTGAGAGTGCTTTGTTCATAAACATTTAAGAAGACTGCAGTATAAGAAGTTTTCAAACTCTGATATTATCCTGCCTTGGCTGTAGTCCGTTGGTTTGAGTTTTCCTACTTTCAAAGTCTTGTGGCTATGACTTGCATGGGCCCTTGCTTTAGTTAGATGCGTCTACTTTGGGTTGTCTTTTATCTATATATGTTTTAACAAAATCATTCTTGCTGTACTATGTAAATACTTTTCCCCCACGTCTATATTTCATTGGTCAGTGATCGCGGAAGTCTCGAAATTGGAGGTTATTTTCCAACACTTGATGTCATCCTGTTCTTTCTCCTGTCAATTGGTTCAAGCTTTCCAACTTTTATGCGGTTACGATTTGCAAGGGACCCCTGATTTAGTTAGATTGGTGTAGTTGGGGTAGGCTTTCTCCATAGCTGAGCCATTCTTGCTGAATTAAATAAATACTTGACCGGTGGCTGTGGAAGTCTGCAAGTTGGACATAATTCCTCATTTTTTTTCGATTTTTCAAAGCTGAGTGCTTTGTGACCTGTAAGAAAAATCAATATGTCTCCTTGCATGACCTTAATTAGCCTTTAGGGTAGGATTAATAAAATTAAAATTATTTATATTTAAGTCTTAACTCGATAGATATGAATATTGTTGTCAATATAGGAGGATATGAATTCGAGTGTGCTGAAGCACATTGTCTCCCTATTCATGGGTTGTGGAGGGGTTTTGGGTAATTTTATGCATTGTATGAAAAAGAACAGATATGATTAGAACCATAAAATGATATGGTTCAAAAAATTTATTTATTTATTTATTTTCTAAAATATGTTTTTTTTTTTTACACATCTTACAAATTACAAATAGAATTAAAACATTGATACACATAATTTTTTAATAATTTTTAAACTTTATATTCTTTTAAAAAATCATCTTGAATGAATTTGAACATATTGTTGTCTAGATTTACATTGAATTCAAACAAACATATGTCCACATTCATTCCGGATATAACTTTTAAATAATTTTTATTAATTGATTTAGGTAATTTAAAGAAAATAAATTATTAAAAATTTAAAAAATAAAAAATATTAAAAGCTGATTCATTTAGTCCAATTCAACTAGTTTATACTAGTTCACGGATCAACCAATTTTCGTTTCAATTGATCCGATTGGCCAGTCCAACCTGGTTCAGACAACACTAGTGGTGACAGTTCTTGTTGGATCTTATAACAATTTCTTTTGCTCAGATGAGAGATCAAATTTAATTAAAAAGAAGCAGCGAAAAAGGCCTCATAAAAGTGGCAGCAACAAATAAAAAATTTAACCTAAACCAGTTAATCTACTAAGAAAACAAAGTACGAACAAATGTAAAAATGTAAGTGGGCACTTTTGATGATACAACACAAAACATGCCTGCTTTTAATAACACTACGCAAACCACAAAGTAAAACAGACAAAATTGTTTACACAATTCTATTTTTTTACATCCACGAGTCCTAGCTCAATGAGATGAATCCACTATATTTGAACTCAATACAACAAATGAACTTAGTTCTATCACACCCTTGAACAACAACCTTACTCTTCTATTCAAAGACTAGATCTCTCACATCTAAATTCTCCCATTGAGAACTTAGGCTGTAAAACCAAACAACGAAAACTTTTACTTTCTCAAATGCACTCTTATAAAAACATTCCTTAATGAATTGATAAGTGTTCTCAATAATCTGTACATAAAACCTACACAAAACTCTTAAATATATAGAAGTTTTTGAGACTTTCTAACATACTAAAGATCAATTACAATTTCTTCTAAACAATAGCTAAAATAGTTTAAAAAGTATAATAATAATGACCAAAGTAAGGTGGATTGTTCGAAGATAAATCTTCAAGTTTTGTCCCGACCCAGCATCTTGATCCAAGGGATTTGGTACAATTTATTCAATTGATCCAATCCTTCAGATATGTTTCTTCAAATGGATTGATCACCTTTAATGTGCTTGAATAATTCTACAATATCAGCACAATCCAAAGATTGTATTTCAATAAATTGTCAACTTTAAATATGGCAAGTAGGACTATATCGTAGATTTTGAATAATTTCACTTCAAATACTTGTCTTAACAATCTTCCCCTTTGACATTTTTATTTTGCACAAAATCAAACAAGATAGGAAGCTAATCAACCAAACAACTATAGCTCTTGATCTGCTAGTTTTGTACCTAGCAGATTGAACTATTTTTCACACTTTAGGAGCTTGAAGTTAAGCATTTTCCTTTTATTTTCGTAGGATTTAATTTAGATTTTTGCTTTTGAATAAAATGTGTAAAAAGTACAAAAAGGTTTGTTTTATTGTCTTTAAGGTCGATTGAGGCCTAAAGGTTAGCTTAACATACTTCGTAAGTGTGTAGGAGACCATTAGAAGTTGAAAAAGAGTGAAGCTGATCACTATGTCACGACATAGATTTCTCTACGTCGCAACAAAGGGGCTATACTTGAAGAAACGTGGCACTGACTTTTTTGTCGCAACAACGCTTGTACGATGGCACCAAGGGAGTAGACTAACCTCTTTGTTGTGAAATAGGGCTTGATGTGTTTCAATGCCTACCCTTGGGTGCAAATTCTATATCGAGTGAAGGGTGTTTTGGTATTTATAATGCCACTTAAACACGATGAATGGAAGCTGACCTAGGGTTGAGGAAAACAATCATCCAAAGCTATAAATAGGGCCTCTAGCACTAGGGTTTTACACATCTTGTAGCTTAGTTTCATTTTTACTTTGTTATTTTCTTTCCATTCTTAGAAACGAGATTTGTAACTTCGCATAAATGATTGTGGAATCATTTCTCGACAATTGCTATACAATTTAAGTTTCTTTTTATTTCATTAATTCAATCTTATGTCCATTTATATTATTGTCTTTATGAAGTTTCAAGAAACCATGAGGAACTAATCTCATTTTGGGGAATTAGGGAGTGGAGGTATGGATATTTGATTGTTGAATACTGGGATTTTCAATCGGATCAGCTATTTGGGAAAGGAAGAACGTGTAACAAACACTAGAAATGACAATCCTAGAAAGTCATCTAGGTTGGAATGAATCCAAAATTTGTATTACCCATTCGTGAACACCTGTTCCCCAAACCAGTTCAAACTATGATGTCTAGTGATAAGTAGTCTTTATTGACTTATTATGTTGGTGGAAGATCGAAAGATCCTGTTAGAGTAGCGACTAGTTGATTGAAGCAAAGTCCCCAAAACTGACAATTGAAGAACCTATATCGAAGCGACTTAATCTCCCAAAGTCGTTTATCGAATTCACTATCTTTTTCATTTACTTTGATTTCTTTATTTTTATGCTTCTCAAATCAAACCCTTTTATTTTACTGTCATACTATAAACCCTAAAGATAGTACTAATTAATTCTTTTCTCTACAAGGATTTAAATCACTATTGCTTCAAGTCTCCTTTGGGTATGATCATCAAAATACTATCAAGTGCTCCGTTGTAACACACTATATTACAACCTGACCCATATACTTGCGGATGCCCGAAAACACACACCGAAAGAGAGTACGTTTGGAGGCGATCAAGTTGTTGGCGCCGTTACCAGGGAGACAACGCTTTCAGTGATTTTTATTTCTTCATTGTTATTTTAATAATTAGGAGATTTTTACTCTATAGATTCATTTTTTTTAAAATTTATTTAATTTATTTCTTTTTATTATTTCATTTTATATGTTTTGATTCAGTTTATGATTCGAAGCCAAGGGAACTTGGTGGAACCCATTTCTAATCCTGAGACATTGATACGAAAAAACAGAAGAAACAAAAAATCAATGTAAAATCCACCACAACTTGAGGAACGAGAAGAAAACCTACTCGCTGATCCTATCAATAAAAACATTGAGGAAATTAGGATACCACCACAACTCCTTGCAAACTAACCAAAGGCAGAAGCTCAAAGAACTCTGAGGGAGTACTTTATGTCTAATATAGATCTGACACGAGGGAGTATCACTAAACCTGCTAATAATTTTGAAATTAAGACGGCCATGATCCAGATAATTCAAAATAATTTACAATGTAGAGGGACCATGGCTGAAGATCCAAGTTTACACTTAAAGCGGTTTTACACTTATGCAATACTTTACGTTACAATGGTATTACTGATGATGTCATTCGTCTTAGATTATTTCCATTCTCTCTAACTGACAATTCTTTTTCTTGGTTAGATGCACATGCACCAGGATCCATTACTACATGGCATGAGCTCGCAAGAAAATTCTTATAGAAATTCTTTCTCATTAGTAGACAATCCAACTTAGGAGAGAGCTCTTGACATTCTGACAATTTAAGGGCGACGGGTTCTATGAAACATGGGAACGGTTTAAATCACTATTACAAAAAGGCCCACATCATGGTATGCCAGAATGGTTGCAGCTATAGACGTTCTATAATGGGTTGGACGTATCTACTAGATCTAGGTTAAATGGTGCAGCAAAAGGAGCTTTAATGAACAGAACTTATAATGACGCTTATGAGTTAATTAAGAGCATGACAATGAACTCTTGCTAGTGGCCTATTGAGAGGTTCACATATGGGCAGAAATCTACTTAGGTTAAGATGATCCAAAAAGATGATAAATACCAACAACTATTAGAGAGATTGAACTGAACTGAATTTGCTCTAGGGGCACTATCATCACAAGGAGAAGATAAGCCTCTCTACCACTATTTTACCAATACTGAAGATGTTAACTATGTTGGAAATAGAGGTGGGAATCCCTACTCTTAATACTTACAATCTAGGATGGAAGGACAATCCTAATTTTAGATGGTAACTCGAGTTACCAACCTCTATTCTTGTAGAGGCAACCAAAAAAAGTATTTAAAAGTTACCATATTGTATGTGGTCAAAGGTTAGACAGGATAGAGGGAGAAATACAATCAATGCAAGTGAATGTAAAGCAAGTACAGTCTGAGTGCATTAGTTTTGTTAGATCCTTGATAAAGCTAGAGGAACGGATGGACTAATTAGTGAGTACGGTAGGAGATCTCAATAGGCAAATTGGTATCGGTATACCCAACAATACTGAAAATAATCCTCTGAGGGAGGGGAAAGAACATGTAAAGGTGATCAAGTTAAGATGAGGCAAAATACTGAGTAGCCAATAAAAGTCCAAAGAGGAGGAGGAACACAAAAAATTACATGAGACTATCGAAATCTCCTCCGAAGATGACATTGAAGTCATATTACCTAAAGAAGTACCGGTGAAAGAAATACCAAAAATGAAAGATGATATGCTTAAGGAAAATAAAGGTACCACTGTTCCATTTCCAAAATGATTAGAAGAAAAGAAGAAGCAAGATGACGACGACTTTGTAAGTTTTCTAAATCTGTTTAAATCCTTAAATGTTAACTTACCTTTGATTGAAGTCATAGAAAGGTACCAAAATAAGCCAAGTTTTTAAAGGAGATTATGTCGAGGCGTAGAAAAATCAAGGTAGCTAAACAATTGGAAGTAAACACATCTTGCAACGCTATTATCTTTAAAAGAATTCCTCAAAAACTGAAGGATCTTGATAGTTTTACAATTCTAATCAAGATTGGGAGCCTTCAATTCAATAGAGCTTTATGTGATCTCGGTGCAAGCACAAATTTTATGCCTTTGTCTGTTTTTGAGGAACTTGGGAGTAGAAATATCAAAATTACCCAAGTGACCTTACAACTAGCAGATTGATCATTTGTGCGACCGAAAGGAATTCTAGAGGACATATTGGTCCAAGTGAGAAGTTTCATCATACTTGTAGATTTTGTGGTGCTCGATTTTGAAGAAGACAGGGATATACCTATCTTGTTAGGAAGGCCCTTTTTAGCCACATCTAGATCTACCATCAATTTGAACACCAACGAGTTAACAGTGAGAATAAATGATGATGTAAAAATCTTCAAATGTGGGGATAAAATATGTAACATCCGCGTTCTTGAACCGGATTTGGAATAATAATAATAGAGTAGAATTGAGAATTAGACTATATAGCTAAAATAAGAAAAAAAAAAGTTCGAAAATTAAGGATTAATTAGTAATTGTGAGAAAGGAGGAAGGACTAAATAGTAATTTGTCTAAATTGAATTATGAGTCATCATGAGAATTAGATTGATTAAGGAGGGGCAAAAGAGTAATTTGGTGGAAGATATTTTTGGAGGCAATGATTTGGGCCAAAGTGTAAAGTTGGAAGGCCCAAAGACTAAAAGTGAAAATTTACCATTTTATTAAAGAGAGATATTTTTAGTGGAGAAATCTAGAGAATTTGAGAAAGGTTAAAAATCAATTAAAAGTAAAAAATATCAGCTCTTTTATAGTTCAACCGTTCATGCCATTCTCTCTTCCATCCAACTTTTTATTTTATTCCAAATAGGTCCTTCCACCATTGTTAAATCTTCCAAGCTTCAAAAACCTTCATTTTCTTCGAAATTTCTGAAAGAAAGTATAGAAGGGGGTTGGTAGACACCCTAAACTTCTTATAGAATTCATTTTGAGGTGTTAAAGAGTTAAGAGATTGAATTAGAATTTTTGGTTTTCATGAAATAAGGTAAGAGATGGTTCAATTTTCATGATATACATGTATTTTTCTGTAATTTAGTATGGAAATCATTGAATTATATCATTTAGCTTACATGTGTGTTATGGTGAAATTATGGTAAGTTAAATGTTACCTGCAAGAAAGGTTAGAAATTTTATACGCATGAGTAATTAAATGTTTGATAAAATTAAGCAATAAATAAATAATCATCTGTTATGCTTGTAGTGCTTACTAAGCCTTCACCGGCTTAACGGGTTTATTTTAACGCGTAGGTACAAAAGTTACGGAAAGGTAGAGTCGAGCAAGGGACCTCTCATCACATCACATCACTTTTGAAGCTCAAGTTTAGGTAATTTACTTTGAAGAAAAATGACATGTACAAATGGTACTTACATGTGAACCTAATGGAAGGAAAAATGTTGATTTGGGATGCTTTGAGTTGATGGAATGAAATGATGAATTTTGGTTGAAATTGTGTTTTGGACTAAAAATCATATATATATATATTTTAAAAATCAGGTTTAAGTCTCGATTTTAATTATACATTATTAATTTAAGATATTTTGAATCAAGAAGCCTAAAAATGTATCGTTTGATGAAAAAATAATAATTTTATTACTAGACTCGGTTTTTTTTTTATACTGAACTCTAATGTAATACTTCTATACTGAGTATATATATGTGAACCGGGTATAGGGGTGTTACATTTGTTGGTATCAGAGCGAAGGTTTTTTGATGTTTGGGGCCAAGAAATGAGTCCACGTGTACATGTCATTTTATATGTTGATGTAATGAGAGGGTGTTCAGTTATTTAATTGTTAAAATAGTGAATATTGTAGAAAGAATAATTTCAAATAGAACTCGTGAAGAGTCTGAAGATGAAGTTGACAGTAGGACCTCAAATCCTGTTAGAGTAGAGGAAGATGCTCCTGATGTAATCACCGGTAAATTTTCTTTAATTGACTCTCCTGTAGTTGCATTAATTGATCCTGATTATATATATGAAACTCATTAGTGAAAGAAAGAGAATTAGTAGTAGAACTCACTGAATATGAAGTGGTTGTTACTAATCTTTTAGGACAAAGTGAAAGAGTTAATAAAGTATGCAAGAGGTGTACCCTAAAGATTCAAGGTTGTGAGTTTCTAGTAGATCTTATGACCCTTATATTTCACGAGTTAAATGTGACAATTGGAATAGATTAGTTGTCCGAAACGTGGGGTCATGGTTGAGTATAGAAGAAAAAGAATTTTTTTTTAAGAATTTCGGATAGAAAAGAAATAATTATGATTGATGAAGATAAATGAATAAAATATTGATAAAAAGTTTAAGTTTTAAAAATGAAGTGTGAGAACTATATTGTTTTATTAAGAGGAATAACATGAAATGTGAATAAGTTTAAATTCATAGAATAACTAAAGCGAAGTTTAAAATACTAGAGTTGTGATTAATTAGCTCGTTTAATGAAAGAATGAAATAAGCTAGGGTCGTGAATATTTAAAGGAAGATGAACTCTGATCGCTAATAGTTACCTCAAGATTTTATTGACGCTGCAGAGTCAATAAAACTAGAGGGAAGGATCAGGAGACGTCACTCCAGTCCGAACTAGACAAGGATCCAAGGATCCTTCTAAAACATTCATTGATCCTATCATTTTCCCTAAATGATATAAATGAAAATAGTGATGGAAGTAGTCTAATAAGTAAAAGGGGAGTGTCTTTTAATAATGAAAGGTTAAGCTTTAAGTTATAAATGGAAGAAGGGAGCTAGTATGTTTTCTAAAATTGATTTCAAATCGGGATCTTATCAGTTGAGGGTAAAAGAGTCGAATGTATCAAAGACTGCCTTTAGGACTTGATATGGACATTATGAGTTTTTGGTTATGCCATTTGGATTGACTAATCTTCGGCTGCATTTATGGATCTTATGAATAGAATTTTTTAGCTGTATCTGGATCAATTTGTGGTGGTATTCATTGATGATATTTTTGTGTACTCGAAAGGACAAGAAGAACATGAGAAACATCTTCGAGTTGTACTACAGATTTTGAGAGAAAAACAATTGTTTGCCAAGTTGAACAAATGTGAATTTTGGCTGAAATAAATTACTTTTCTGGGTCATATTGTATCAGCTGATGATATATGTGTTGATCCGAAAAAGGTTGAAGCTATACTTGAATGGAAACCATCGAAGAATGTGACAGAGGTAAGGAGTTTCCTTGGGTTAGCTGGTTATTACAGAAGATTTGTTCAGGGATTTTCTATGATTTCATTGTCATTAACAAGGTTATTGCAAAAAGATGTGAAGTTTTAATGGAATGAGAAGTGTCAACAAAATTTTGAAAAAATAAAAACAGCATTGACTGAAGCTCGATGTTAATACAACCAGAATCTGGTAAGGAATTCGTGATTTATAGTGATGCTTCTTATAATGGTTTGGGTTGTGTATTAATGCAAGATGGAAAAGTAGTGGCATATGCATCCAGACAGTTGAAGTCACATGTATATTTATACAGATCACAAAAGTTTGAAATATTTGCTAACTCAGAAAGAGCTGAATTTGAGACAAAGGAGGTGAATTGAGTTGATTAAGGATTATGACTATATCATTGATTATCATCCTAGGGAAGTGAACGTGGTAGCTGATGCTCTGAGTAGAAAATCAATGGTAGCTTTTAAGGTGATGAATGCACATTTGGAGATACAATCAGACGGTGAGCTATCAATTGAGCTAAAAGTAAAGCTAACTCTGTTCTAAGAAGTTAAAGATGCACAAAAAGATGATGAAGAGCTGATGAAGATCAAAAAGCAGTTAGAAAAAGATAAAAGTGGTGAATTTGAAATTGATAGTGAAGGAAGTTTAAGATTTCATAATCGGTTATGTGTGCCTAATCAAGAAGATTTGAAACGAAGAATTTTGGATGAATCTCATCATAGTTATTTTGCTATGCATCCGGGAAGTAATAAGATGTATCATGATCTAAAGCCATTCTATTGGTGGAAATGATGAAATGAGATATAGTTGAATATGTTTCCAAATGCTTAACATGTCAAAAACTGAAAGTTGAACATCAAGTGTCATCGAGGTTGCTTCAATCCATCACTATACTAGAATGATAATGGGAAAAAAATTACAATGGATTTTGTCATGGGATTACCACTTTCACCAAAGAAGAAAGATGCCATATGGGTGATCGTTGATCGATTAACTAAGTCTGCTCATTTCTTACTGGTAAGAACTGATTTCTCAATGGATAAATATGTACAATTGTATATAGATGAAATAGTTAGACTTCATGGTGTGTCTGTATCTATTATTTCTGATTGGGATCCTAGATTTACTTCAAAGTTTTGGGAAAGATTGCATGAAGCTTTGGGAACTCGATTGAACTTTAGTACAACATATCATCCTCAGACAGATTGGCGATCAGATCGGGTGATTCAGATTCTAGAAGACATGTTGAGAAGCTGTATTATTGAGTTTGAAGGTAATTGGGAAAAATATTTGCCATTGATTGAATTCAACTATAATAACAGTTATCAGTCAAGTATTTAGATGACACCATATGAAGTATTATATGGAAGAAAGTGTAGGACTCTTGTGTGTTGGACAAAATTGAGCGAATGTAAGTTAGTGGGTCCTGATCTGATTCAAGAAACTGAGGAGAAAGTAAAGTTGATACGAGACTGATTAAAAGCTGCTTCAGATAGACAGAAATCATATGCTGATCTGAAAAGAAAATATATAGAGTACGATGTGGGTGAAAGTTTTCTTGAAAGTGTCTCCATCGAAGAAAATTCTCCGGTTTGGTAAAAAGGGAAAATTAAGTCCAAAATTTATTGGATCATATGAGATATTGGAACAGGTTGGTTCTGTGGCTTATCGATTAGCTCTCCCTCCAGAGTTAGACAAGATTCATAATGTCTTTCATGTGTCTATGTTACGAAGATATCGATCTGATCCATCTCAAGTGATTACCCTAGAGGTTGTAGAAATACAACCAGAGTTAACTTATGAAGAGGAACCGATAAAGATTTTAGCTAGAGAAGTAAAGGAGTTGAGAAATAAAAGGGTTCCTTTGGTAAAAGTGCTATGGAGACATCATAATTCAGAAGAAGCAATATGGGAAAGAGAAGAAAATATGATACAATAATATTCGCAATTATTCGTTACAGGTAAATTTCGAGGACGAAATTTATTTAAGGGGGGAAGAATTATAACATCCGCGTTCTTGAGCCGGATTCGGAATAATAATAGAGTAGAATTGAGAATTAGACTATATAGCTAAAATAAGAAAAAAAAGTTAGAAAATTAAGGATTAATTAGTAATTGTGAGAAAGGAGGAAGGACTAAATAGTAATTTGTCCAAATTAAATTATGAGTCATTATAGAAATTAGGTTGATTAAGGAGGGGCAAAAGAGTAATTTGGTGGAAGATATTTTTGGAGGCAATGATTTGGGCCAAAGTGTAAAGTTGGAAGGCCCAAAGACTAAAAGTGAAAATTTACCATTTTATTAAAGAGAGATATTTTTAGTGGAGAAATCTAGAGAATTTGAGAAAGGTTAAAAATCAATTAAAAGTAAAAAATATCAGCTCTTTCATAGTTCAACCGTTCATGCCATTCTCTCTTCCATCCAACTTTTTATTTTATTCCAAATAGGTCCTTCCACCATTGTTAAATCTTCCAAGCTTCAAAAACCTTCATTTTCTTCGAAATTTATGAAAGAAAAGTATAGAAGGGGGTTGGTAGACACCCTAAACTTCTTATAGAATTCATTTTGAGGTGTTAAAGAGTTAAGGGATTGAATTAGAATTTTTGGTTTTCATGAAATAAGGTAAGAGATGGTTCAATTTTCATGATATACATGTATTTTTCTGTAATTTAGTATGGAAATCATTGAATTATAGCATTTAGCTTACATGTGTGTTATGGTGAAATTATGGTAAGTTAAATGTTACCTGCAAGAAATGTTAGAATTTTATACGCATGAGTAATTAAATTTTTGATAAAATTAAGCAATAAATAAATAATCATCTATTATGCTTGTAGTGCTTACTAAGCCTTCACCGGCTTAACGGGTTTATTTTAACGTGTAGGTACAAAAGCTACGGAAAGGTAGAGTCGAGCAAGGGACCTCTCATCACATCACATCACTTTTGAAGCTCAAGTTTAGGTAATTTACTTTGAAGAAAAATGACATGTACAAATGGTACTTACATGTGACCCTAATGGAAGGAAAAATGTTGATTTGGGATGCTTTGAGTTGATGGAATGAAATGATGAATTTTGGTTGAAATTGTGTTTTGGACTAAAAATCATATATTTTTTTTTAAATCAGGTTTAAGTCCAAACCCAAACCACATCTAGAGCAATAAACACTCTTGACCATCAAACCAACACATAAAATTTTAAATTGCTTTTCATTTTAGTTCCCCATAAAAGATTCTTTTTAATAAATGATCAGGGTAAAAAAAAAAGATTAAAATATAAAATTTATACAAATCAAAATAATGCATTAAAAAAATGTCAAAAAACTATATTTATTTATCCCCTTCCCAAAAGTTCTAATTTTTTTTTTCAATATTGAAATTTTAAATTTCAAAACATCAAAATCAATTAAATAAATTATTGAATTTTTTTATCCCTTGAAAATGTGAATCAATTTGTTACTATAATATTGAAATTAATTAAATTGATTTAATCCTCTTATAAAATTTAAAATTTTATGTTAGGTTTCCAAATTAAAATCAACTCAAATAATTCATGTTAATAATTATTTATGAAACTGAAATTTCTCTTGATTATAATATAACTAAAAGAAATTGAAGTTTCATAGACAATTATTAAATATGAGTTAATTGAGTTGATTTCACTAAGAATGGGATAGAAAAAAAACAAAATTTTAAAATTTCAAAAGGGATTAAATAATTAAAATATTAGAGTAACAAATCAGTTGATATTTTCAAGAGATAAAAAAAAATCAACAATTTATTTAATTAATTTTGATGTTTTGAAATTTAAAATTTCAATATTGAAAAAAAAAATTCAGCAATGTGATAATAAATAAGTACAATTTGACAATTTTTTAATCCTTAATGTGTTCTTTACATTACATCGATAAATAGTTAAAAAAATATTTTTTGAGTGACCAAAATGAAAGTGCAAACATGATATGGTGTGTAAAATTTGTTGAAGTCCAATTTGTCCGGACTTAACACTTTGTATTAAATTTATTTTAAGTTTAGAATTATTTTAAATTTAAATTTATTTTAAATTTAAAATTTGAAATATTGTCTTAAGCTTAATATTAAATTTAAAATAAAAAGTCCAATTACAAAATATCCATTTTATTAAATCCAAACAAATCCCAAAATACAACCCATGTTGGGGGCCCAAAATTACAACTCTTGACCCGATTTCAATTGATCCAAAACTCTGAACCCAATACTTAAAGTCAAACCCTAAAAAGTGGCTACCCCCACTTGCACTACTGTTTCCGTCAACCCTCAGCCACTCAGAGCGTGCCACGTCAACACCAAAAGCACCAGCAACACCAGCAACTTGCCTCTGCACCGTCACAGCCATAGCCACTGCTGCAAGCCGACCTGCAAAAAGAAGAGAAGACAAGCTTTTAGTTAGAAGAAAACAAAATAAGATGATTGAAAATATGGCTATAAAGCCAGAATTGAAATCAAGTGTAAAGAGTTACAGTCTTTGGTTGAACACTAAGAATCAATACAAAGAAATAGACTTTTGAATATCTGAATACATACAAGTTTATTTTCAAAACGGTTACATTAGATACTTTGTAATTGAATGCGAGAATTAATGAAAAGAATTTTAAAAGTGAGAATGTGACAAAAAAAAAATCAAATCACAAATTTTGAGAAATTTGAGGATTAAAATTTAATTTAATCGAAATGAGAAACATGAGTTATTATTGATTAATTGGCATAAGAATAATTTAGAATATGTATTGGTGTGGTGAAAATCACTATTGGAACTAAGCTCAACGAGTAGCTCTAGTGGTAAAGAGGATGTTGTTTATTTTAGAAGACTCGGGTTCGAGCACCTGTTGTGCAAGGTGTGTGTGTCTTGTCAAAGGGTTAAGAAAGTATGAACATATACTACCATGTAATCACACAAGTATATTAAAAAAAAATTCACTATTGGAACCAACTTGTAAAAGATTTGAAAGATTAGGGTCTAAATTATAAATTTCCCTTTTTTTTTTCCAAGAAATGGGTAAAAATATATTTTCACCATTCATGGAATTATATTAAAGTTTATATTTGAATTATGATATTTGGATTGGAAATTTTATTATTTTTGTGAAGAAATTGTACAAAGAGATAAAAATTTGCCATAAAAAGGTATTCCGGTAATTAATATGGAAATATGCTATTTTATTTATGGAATTAATATGGCCCTTTGGATATGATCATCTTAGTGTGATAAAATGTGGACCACAAATTTAAATTGGGTTTAACCAACTTCGGCCTACAATGCCTATAACTATCCATAGCTTCTTCCTAACCTTTAAATAGAAAAATAATGCGCTTCAGAAAACTCGAAGCCACGTGTCCTCTTGAACTAGCAACAATGCCAATATTAATCGAGCTAAGACTCAATCAATAGTTATTTTAGTGTTTTAAATTGGTTAAAAGGGGATGAAAACACCCTAACCATCTTGTAGTAGTCGACCACACCATTGTCACGAGTGTTCTCTCCTTTTTCTTTCTTCCTTGCTTTTTCCTAGAATTCTTCTAGAGTCATCACCCACTTTGAGATTTTTTTATAATCGCTTAGAAAACAACCTTCTAAGCTTATTTTCGCCATTAATCTCTCAAATTTTAGTCTAGAGTTTCTTGGTTCTTGAGAGAGAAAGTTGAAGTTAGAGAGAGGATAATTCATCAAGGTAAGAAATGGTGATTTCCATCTCTTTTACCTAGTTATTTGATTTTGGATGTTAAGTGAAAGCTTGGAAAGTTGAGAATGGTCAAAGTATCATGGCTATAGATTCCCCCTTGAGAGACCCAAGGATGAGCATGGATGGAAAGTAAGCTTCAATGAGAGTGATAAGAGGATGATGTTGATGATAATGATGATAACCCTTTGGTGACAATGACCACTATTGCCAACCATAAAGTAAAAAGGATCCTAATAAACAATGGCATCACATTAAAAGTGCTACATTAGGATGCCTTTAGCAAATGAGATTTGAAGAAAAACAATTGAAAAAGGCTAGGCTCATATATGGATTTGCCAACCAACCTATTAAGGTAAAATGGTCCATCACACTCCTAGTCACTCTCGGGGGAGGGAGAACACACTATCATGAGAATGATGAAATTACTAACAAGTGGTTGGGTGCAATAGTTAGGCACATTGCATTCTCAAGGGAAGGACCTAAGTTCAAACCTTGAAGATGACATTGTTGGGAGGGGTAGTCACGCGCCCCAAACATGGACCATAAAATGGACATAGAAAATAACAAAAAAATGAGAATGATGAAATTCCTAGTGACTGATCAACCTTCAACATACCATTTCATTTTCAAGTGCCTTCCGATGAAGAAAGTTAAGGTGACTCTGGAATCTTTCTACGTGAAGGCAAAATCTTCCACCTTAATAGAAACATGGATGACGCAAGCAGATAAATGTGTGGCAAAGCAATGCCACATGGTGTCATTGTAAATGACATGACTCCAATTATAGTGGATGTGAATAAGGAAATACCTTATACCTGGTGCCAGGGTGAAGCCATAAATATTTTTTAGGGGAGGTCGAAAATAAATTATAATTTTTACAATATTAAAATGCAAATTTTAAAGGATTATATCAAAATTTTATCATTTTTAGATAGTCAAAATGTAATTTTATCTTTACTAATTTAAAATTTTAAAAATGCTAAAGGGCCTAAAAGGAAACTTTTTCCATTTTAAGGGTGGCAGAGCCTCTTCTAGCCCCTTGGGTTCGCCCTTGCCTGACGCCCAAAGAGACACGTAAGGTGGTAGGTACACATCATTTTAATACTAAGTTATTTGGAGAAATAAAAAGCTTATGCTTGCAACCTGGAAAGGTAGAGAAAACAACTTAGATCTTCGTTATCAAGGAGTCCTTGCTGAAGGGATCAAATTCTGTATTAATCAGGCGTATCTTACAACTTTTGCAAAATGAGGAAGATTGTTTGATTGGATATATTCCTAGAGACGAGAACATGAAAGTTGATAGTATCACCAAGCTTGCCCTTGGCAGGGAGGAGGATCTAGACTTATATGAAACTTCTCCTCTTAATACTTTCTAGTATTTTGTAATAGTTCTATTTTATTTTCACCAAAAAAATTTATGGGTGAATATTTGGCACATTAATATTTATATTTTATTATTTCATAAGTAACTTTAAAAAATTGACAAGTGTTTTTTTTTAAATATTTATTTTTTTAATATTTTATTATATCCTTATAAGACACTTGCAAAATCGATCAATCTTATTTGTGGTGTTTAAAAACTCCTTCAACTATGTACTAAGTATTTACCTTAAAATTATTATGTCTAATGTTTTTTTGTACCTTACAAGTTAAGAGAAGGGATTGCATCAATGGGGTCTAAACCTTAATTGTTAATGTGCCAAACAAAGAATATTAACCACTATCCTCTTGTGCCGTTAACTATTATGTCCAATATTTATCGAATGAACAACTAAGTAAAAAGTGTCTATATATATATATATATGAATTTCACAGTGTTTTTTTTTTTTTTACAATCACCATATTGTAATAAAAAACTTGAAGCAATCCTCCAAAAAAGTATGGGGGAATTTCATAATTATTTAAAAATATGGTTAATGGAGTGATTTTATGAAAGAATAATTTAATTGTGAAAATGGGAGAATCGAAAACCAATTTGTGATGTAACCAAAAAGAATGAAAATTTTGGATACACTGCTCTGATTTGTAATTATCGCATTATTCGGTGCCTGTTTTAAGCACATCTCTTCCCTGCAACATTCGATTACCTTTTGTGGTTTTTTTTTTCCATAATTACATAGACCATTTTGCCCTTCATCTTCCCAATTAGATCCCGTTTAACTGGGTCTGCAATCCTTTTTCTTTGATCCGCGAAGAGAATCAGTTACACTTCAAATTATCGGTACAGAAACGAAATCTAAAGGAACTTTTGTTTTTGCTTTTGTTTTAGTTATGTTGGGGGCAGGATTGGAATTCAGGAGAGTTCGTGGAGAAGATCGGTTTTACAATCCACCCAAGGCGAGAAGAGAGAACCAGAATCAGCAAAACGATCAACTGTGGAGGGATCAAGCCAATGTTTCATCCAGTCAATCAAAGGATAAATCTGAGTCTGACAAAGGGATTGCTTCAACTGACCATCACAAAGTCGTTCCCATCCCCGCTTCTCAACCCTTTGTTTCTCCTTTGAGTAATATGGAAAGGTTTTTGGAATCGGTCATGCCCTCCGTCCCTGCACTCTATCTCTCTAAGGTTTATTCTATCCCAAATATGAATTTATTTTGTTCAAATTAGTTTTCCTTTTTTCCTTTTCTTCTTGAAGTAAACCAGTAATTTTTTATGTTGACGCTGTTTATCAAGTAGTGAAACTAGAGAATGACCTTGAAAACGTGTGAATAATAAAATTTTGGTGTAACTTTTAGGAGATAAAAGAGTTTCTCTGTAAAACTGTGATTGATTTTTGAAAATGGTGTGTGGCAGACGACGATGAGAGGGTGGCGGACGTGTGACATTGAGTTTGAGCCATATTTCGTGTTAGGTGATTTATGGGAGTCGTTCAAAGAGTGGAGTGCATATGGAGTTGGTGTCCCACTAATTTTGAATGACTGTGATTCTGTTGTTCAGTACTATGTGCCTTATTTATCCGGTATTCAAATATACTCCGATTCCAGGAAAATGTCTTCCAAGTCAAGGTAAATTATGCATTGCTACCATTGAAGTTTATTCTGAGTACACTTTTAAACTTGTGGGATATTAGTATGCCTATCTAGTTCTATTTCATTTGTTTATTTTATGATTTTCATTCTTTTTGGTTAAGACTATGGGATATCTTATTATTAGTTTAGTTTAGGACATTATTCTCAATGTGGATTTTGATTAAGTCCCTTGTTTTTTCATTGGCTCTTTATGGTTGAATGATTTCTGTATTCCATTTTGAGGGCTTATTGCTTGCTTTGAACAGAAAATACTTTTCCAATCTATTCAGTTAAAGCATGATGCTCTTCTTGGAATGTAATTAACTGCAATCCATAACTCTGAAAGTTTGGTTCTTACGCTCACATTATCTCAGGTTTCCTCTGCTGCATTACCTGGATTTAGTTGTTCTTTTGGCTTCAACCTTCTTTTCCTTCTGTTAAGGATGATGCGAATATGTCATGATGAGTAAAAATAAGTTCTTCACTATGAGTCGTATCTCTTCCTTTCTGTTGCAAAATCCTTTTTGTTGTGTCCCAGTTCCTATTTAATGCAAAAAGGCCATGTGCGATGTGAGTATCTGTTCTATGGTGACAATTTTGAAGCAAATCAATTACTGTATCTTAAATAAGACTTAACATGCTCCAGTTTTGTTTGTGGGAATATCAACATAATGATTTGTTATCTGTTCAGAAATTATCAATAAAAATGTTGCATGGAAAGTTGAAATGGTAAACTTAGTACCCAGCTCACAACACCTATTTTTTCTTTATTTCCCTCTCGTTTTTTTGGGGTCCAAGCAAATGAGTTTGCTGTCAATTTACCCCTACCCTGCTGCCTAATGTTTTGAGAGAAAAAATAAATCACATGGCAAGTGAGATGTCTCTTAGGATGGACAGATTGTTCATGGGAAACCAGCAGATGCTTCAAGAAGACTTCTCTAGTGATGAGGGCGACTCTATCAACTCTCGGAATTGTTTAATTTTTGAGTATTTTGAACAAGACACTCCTTATAGCCGGGAACCCTTAGCCAACAAGGTTAGTGTGCATTTCTCTCTTCTACAGCAGGAGGCTTTTTGATATCTGGATCAATGCTTCTCACTGTTGGCCAGCTCCTAAAATTAATCTCTGATAGCAGATTGCAGATCTGGCCTTCCAATTCCCTGAACTGAAGACACTAAGAAGCTGTGATTTGTTGTCTTCCAGCTGGATTTCTGTGGCATGGTATTATTATTATTATCTTTTTGACATCACATTTATTTTGAAACTTGTTTTTGCATATTTGATATTTGGTTTTTTTAAAATTTTGTAGGTATCCAATTTACAGAATACCTACTGGACCTACATTAAAAGATCTAGATGCTTGCTTTCTGACTTATCATTTTCTTCATACACCCATAGTAGGTAATATTAAAAATCTCTGTTTAGAATACTTTTTTCCCAGTGTGTGTGTGAAGTAGGAAAATGATATTTTTTGTTTTATTAATAAAGGAAAATGATGCTAGGCTTTCTTGTTGAGTGATCTTTTCTGGCTTTTAATTGTAATTGTTAATCTTTTTCATCTCTAACAAGCTTGTGAACTGCTGTTTCGAATGGTGTCGAGAGTCACTCATAATGTGCCTAACGACTTGTAAAATTTGAGTTGTAGTTCTAAGCGTTTTAAGAGCCTTTTTTCCCCTCTTCTTCACATTTCCTCAAAAGTTAACTGCTTAATGAAAATCTTGCTTTGTTTGAACTCAGTTGTATTTTTCTTAACACTTTGTAGATAGAGATGTCTTTATAGGAAATATTTTGCCACTGAATATTTACTAAAATACTGATTGCATAAGCTGCTGTTTTTTAGACTTACCATTAATCAGAAATAGTTTGTGCAAGTGTAAGTTTCAGTAGCATCCATGTATTGACAAAGAAATCTTTATATGGTTTCCTTTTATGTAAATTGTCACATTTCAGGTGGACAGGCACCGGCTATGACATGTTCCAATGACATGGATGGTCTTCCAAAGATGTCATTGCCTGTTTTTGGTCTTGCTTGGTACAAGTTCAAGGCTTTATTGTGGACACCCAACGGAACAAATGGTTGTCACTTGGCAAATCGCCTCTTTCAGGATGCTGACAGTTGGTTGAGAGATCTTGAGGTCAATCAGCCGGATTTCACATTTTTCTGCCGCAGGTGATACTCAGATTTCCCTGTAATGGTAGTACGCCTATAAATAGCAGAGGGGAAGTGCAATCATTACTCTATCAAACATCACCTACAAATTATAATATCTCTGTTTGGGAGGTCAAATTCAAAAGTGCAATCCGGGGTTATTGTCATTTGTAATAATTTATAAAAGAACTGGGGGAAAAATGTGTGGCTCAGAATACTTGAGGACGAAAGTGGAGTAAAGGTTTTGCAATAAGGCTTTAGAGGAAGTGAATGGAGAAAATTTCTATATGAGAAGCTGATGGAGAGCTGAGCATGAGCCGAGTGTGAAGGTGGGTTGGCCTTGCTCTGTGGATATGTTAGCTTCATCTGACCTTTGTTTTGATTTGGTTGTTTTTATTTGAAACTATGGATGAGTTAAGAAAAGCAGGCCTGTTTTTTTCTCTGGTGTCCTGATGATCAAAATGTAGGAAATTCATGTTTTACTTGACATAAAAAGGGGATATTGGTATGTTGGTTGTTTGAGCTATCCATCCCTCGTGTGTTTGTAATGCTAATTTTGATTAGTAATTTATAATCTCTGAGAAAGGGTGTTTTAAGAGAACGAGTACTAATGACTTTAAGAGATTGGGGTTTGGATGTTGTTTATGGTTCTATGCTTTGAATAATTGCAGTTGGTTGTATTTGGTTTTGTTTCACTACTAATGGCAACGCAAATGTGTGGTGCAAGGGGATTGAGGTGATTGTTGTAAAAGAAGTAGAGACTATGCTGCTGCTTAAGCATATTTGCAATGGATACTGGCAAATCTTTGCCATTGCCAGGGTTTTTATTCTTTAAATATTGAGTGATAGGAGGCAGGAAGGAATTTAGGACTGGATCCAGCACCTCTTGGAAGGTCGGTGATGAGGTATATAGTTGGAACTTTATCTTAAAATTACCACAATATGTTTTTTAACTTTACATTATAATATTTTGAAATGTGTAATAATTATTATAAATTTTATTAAATTATAATTATTTTTAAATGTATAATTATTATAACTCTTATTTTACTTTTATTTTAAAATAAAAAGTTATAAGTATTTTTATCAGTTCAAAAGTTTTTTTAAATTTGTTCTTTTATATATATATATATATAAAGTAACATTATATGTATAGCATTATAAAGTAAAATTAAAAACATTATATATATATATAGAGATAATATCAATTGAGATATTGATGCAAGTTTTTTTCTTTAGAATCAGATGGATTTTATTTGAAAAAGGTTGACAATAAATTTTTTCAAAATTGACTATTTGTTCCTTTGTTAGAGGTGTTCTAAAAATGTTTGCAATCGAGTAAATAGTTTTACGAATTAATAGATTGGATCGAATTGTAAACTGAAAAGATTTGTACGAGTTATACTTTTCGTCATCATTTTGTGGAAAATCATTAGATATGAATGTTAGATACCTGCGACTTAAATAGTATTTCTCTCCCAAAAAGCATGTTTTTTTACCACCACACAAAAATTATTTTGTTTTGAATGAACAAGATATATTGGTACTTTAACCTAAGATGTATAAATTTATTTATTCAATTATTATTAATTTATATGTCAAAACTCAAAAGAAGATAAATATATTTTATAATTAAATTAAATAATATTTTTTACTAAATACTAATTGCATTTAATCAAATTGGTTCTATTCAACACAAATCGTGATTTAACAAATAGTATGAATTATATCTATTTGAAAAATTAAGATAAAGAAAATCAATAAATTAAGAATTAGTATTTCATATTATCTATTTTCTCATATTTTTAAATCTATAAAATCAATAATAATATAAAAATAAAAATAATTGTAATTATTTTATTAATAATGTTTCTATTAAAATCTTGAATATAAAATAAAAATAATTATAATTATTGTTAGAATTTTTTTTTTTGTGAATTATAAAGGGAGGTCAAAGTCCTAACAAATAACACGATTAACGCGATTCAAACCCAAACCACACCTGGGACACTGAACACCCTTGACTATTAGACCAACACACGGGGGTTCATTATTGTTGGAACTTTGAGACAACCTTGAAGAGGAATAAGAGGAGTTTGAACTTAAGTGTATACTCATGCTTATCCTTTATCTTTCGGAATCTTTGAAGCTTTTGGCAAGCTTGTTTATGAAGGTTTTTATGAAATAATCATTGGAGATAATTAAAGAGATATTTCATATTTTAAATTAGTGTTTCAAGTTTATCAAAACACTATTGGATGATCATTTAAAGAGGCCTATAAATAGGCAACAATGTGGCATCACTTGTGTGTAATTTTTAAGTGTCTTGTTTAGTAATTGTTTTGTTATTCTAGCTTAGTATTTTTTACACTCTTGTTAAGTTTTATCGGAGAGAATTGCTTGATTGTAAGTGAAATACTTTGGAGAGTGGTTTATAACAATTTGGGTTCAATATTAGGGTTGCAAATATCTACTGGTGTAAGAGTTCAATAGTTGATTGGCGAATTAGAATTGCATTAACAAATATCGAGTGTTAATTTTCTCTTTACTTTTGCTCTTTGTTTTACTTTGTCTTTAATCTGTTCTATTTGATTATGTTCCAACCTTTATTCTAAGAAATGTTAGAGCGAAGTTGTTTTTCAATTGCAAACCAAGTTATTTGTTCCAACAGTAGTTCAAAGATCAAAATTGGAATGAAGTGCAAACCTGACTTTTTCAATTGGTATCCAAGAAGGCTTCAAACACCGAAGCAAAAATAGTAAAATATGGGAGGTTGGTCTCGAGACCTAGCCTGAGACATAAAGGACCTTGCCTTGAGACACAACATGCAGTGTCTCGAGACATGTTAACTTCGAAGCTAAAAATCTCAAAATAATTTATGACTTGTCTTGACACATGGAGACCCCTATCTCGAGACATGAATTTGAAATTTGACTTTTGAGTTTAGATTCGAATCTTAACTTTGAAATTAACCCTTGTAACCTTGTAATTGATGAAATGAAATCAATGAGCGTATACATGCATGTCTAAGAATTACTTTGATGATTGAATTGAATGTATTTGTGTTATAGTAATTGAGTTACTTCAACGACGTAACGTGACATTACACATTCGAATTCGGCAATTGAAAAAAAAGCTAAACAAAGAAGAGAATGAGTAAGAGAATAATAACTTAAAAATATATTTTTGTTAAGTGATAAGGAGCTTTTATCTATTTATTATTTTCATAAAAAACAAAATTTAGCAAATAGTTTTTATTATTATTATAAACTCATTTAAAATATTAAATTACTGACAGCTAAGAGTAAACCCTAAAATTAAAATGGACTTTATCCCAAACCTTTAAACCTATAATCAAATTGCTTGTTGCTTGTCCTTTTCTCCTTGTGGCTGTTGGCGCACTCGGCTTTGTATCAACCGTCGTTCGACTTTATTTTCTTTCTTTAGTTTCCTTTTGTTAATTTCTTTTCCTTATTGTATGCTTATGGCAAAATAATGACCGAATCTTGCCCTTCTCTGTCCACTGTATTGATTGTCCAATTGTGGAGTTCGGTGGGGAAAATTTTTTAAATAAAATTTAACAGTATATTGATTTAAATATTTTTTTTTAATAATTCAATGATTTAAATGAAACAATTTGAATGGTTTAATATCTAATTGTAACTTTTTAAGTGAACAAAACAAAAAATATTCATAATTTAGTGATTAATTGTGAAATTTACCCTGAAAAGCAGCTGATTATTTTTTTACGTGGCTCAAATCTCCCTTGACCAACCACACGAGCAACATCAACCATCGGAAAGCAGCCCACTAACGACCATGAAATGGGCGCCATCGATTTCTATCCAAACTCCAAACTCAGGCTGCAAAGCATGTTTCTTCACCGCAAATCCACTAATCTAATTTCCAAGGCAAAAGAGGTGGCGCTAGTTGCCCACCCCCACATCATGCCGTCCCCAACCATCCGCTCTTCTGCCGCTAACTTAACCCGTACTATGGCCGCCATAAACAAAGACGGCATTGGAGTCGATCCCCATGAACTGGATGCCATTTTCGAACAAAAACGATCTCTTAGATCCAAAGTACGCAAGGCTCTCAAAAACATGGACCCAATCCTGAGATCTCAAGAAGGTCGGTATATCAATTAATATATATGTATGTATATGAACTGAAGTTCTACTCCTTTATTTATTTGATTGCGTTTTAAGTGTTCGGTCATTTGTCTCACGGGGATTTCTCTGCTTTGGACTTCAGATAATGCTATTCAGAATATTGTTGTAGAATCTTCATGGTTCAAAGCTAGTAAGAGCTTATGTGCGTACGTAAATTCCCCAGCTTTACTCGAAGTCGATACTTCAAGGATTATCTCGGAAGTTTTGTCAAGTTCTGCCAAAGGTTTAGTTTCTTGTTTTTCTTTGATGGGTTAAGTTTTAGATTTTGATTGGTATGTTGTTTATTTATTTGTTTTGTTTCGTTTGAACTTTGAAGAGAGGAAGAAACTTTATGTTCCACGGGTGGAGGACAAGAATAGCAACATGAAAATGCTGATGATATCCAGTGTTAAAGATCTTATTGAAAAATCAATGAATATATTGGAACCAGCCTTAGTAGATTCTGATGGGAACCAACGTGAAGACGGTTCTCTACTCTCCTTATTTGCTTTTCTTTTCTTTTGTTAAATTAGCGTTCCTACCCTTCCCATGGTCCATAACATCAACTGTTTCTTGTTCCATAGCTGTCTCATGCATTATCTAGTATGAATATTTAGTGATGCTTGTCTAGTTGTCATTTCTTCGGGTGCATGGATTGGTGTTTAAGATTGGAAATAGGTTGGGCAGCTAAGCCTAAGACAGTGCATTGCAATTTCTTCATTAAGTTATTTTGCAAAGCGATTTTGTCTCCTAGTTTGTGTTATTGTGCATCTCACCATTAGTTGTCTCTTGTTGCCTTTCTAAGTTTAATCAGTTAAATTCAGTTATCTTGGTACAGAATTATATAGCTATCAGCTTCTTGGACTAAGGAATTGAAGCATCTGCTTGTTTGAATGGCTTTTCTGAATTCTGATAAGATGATTCATGTTAAGTGTTTATATGAAAGATGTATTTCAGACCAATAAACCATATTCGCTCTATTTACCAGCCATTGCAGCAATATTTTTATGGTTAATATTCTTAACACTACATCACCTTGTGGATTTAAGGTAGACAAGTTGACTAGATGCTTTTTCTGTCTTCAGGATGTGCATTGGCTGATCCATGTTACGAAAATAAAAACAGCAATATATATATATGTGTGTGTGTGTGTGTGTGTGTATTACCTTTTGAGTCTTAACTCTAGGCAATACCAGTTCTTTGCTATTTTAGTCTCAAAATATTGAAAGTTTTAATTTTTTGACATAACCTGGATTATGATCCCAAGCCTGTTTCTTAGTTTACTTCATGGAAAATGCTGCATATAACTTTTCGTTGTGAGCCTGACTTATTTTTGGCGTTAGTAAGGCTGCTAACTATTTGGAAGTCCTCAGTGCAGTTATGCAGGCAAGTGATCCAGTGGATCTGTTTATAGTACCTGGTAATTGCCTTCATCCTCCAATTCGATGTTTCCTGATCAATGAAGAGTTCGATGCAAATTTTTTGCCTATGTTGTAGCTTTCATATTTATACTTGCCAATACCTCTCCCTCAAAAACAGCATGAAAAGAGGGGAAAAAAGTAACATTCCCAGCATCCGGACATAATGAAGAGTTGGAGAAGCAAACCATGGAGTGCCTATATCTATATTCCCTTTTCTTATCATGCTTCATTTCACTTTCTGCTGGGCGTGCATGCAAAAACTTTCACTTCATTTCTATTTCTTTCAGGGCTTGCATTTGACAAATCCGGAAGCCGTTTGGGCCGAAGTGGGGGGTGGGTTAACACTTTTCAACTTTCTGGTTGTTTATATTATTGTTATTCAATTTTGAATTGCATCGTTAAGAATCAGAGTAATTACAGTCTGTATGGTTCTATTAGCTATATTGGTTTTAATGGTTCTTGTCTACAGCCATAAATATGTGATTATTAGACTCTATATGACTGGTAGCGCACAAGCGTGAAGTGTTTACCACGGAAGTTCTTTACAAACTTATATATTTCTATTCCTATTCTAGTTTTCATTGCGATTGTGGTTATAATGTCTTTTAAACAATTTTTCTTATGTTTCTCCCTTTATGTCGATTCATGATAACGTCTGGAAGTTACTATGATTTGTTCCTGAAGAACTACCAAGAGCTTACAAAGAAGAAGAGATGGAAGCAACCCCTTCTTGGTAAGTGCCACTGATGCTGGATGTCCACTCAATTTTAATAGCAATAATAGATGCTTCAAAGACCTGATTGCAGCATCTATATACTTTGTGCAATATGTTAATACCGTTTTATTTGCTGAACTATTATTTTGTTGCAGTTGCACTGTCATATTCAGTCCAAATTATTGAGGACGGCGTGATACCAATTACTCCCTTTGACATTCCCATGGATGCTCTTGTATCTCCTGCTGGTTTCATTCCGATAAGTGGAGCTGCTTTGAGGAGATGTGAGTGAGCAAAGTTGTCTGGTTTCATCTGGCAATGGCATAACAATTGCGTTTCAGCTCATAGGAGGCTGGCGTCTGAACAAATGAAGCATGGTCAGCATAATAAGTGAAGTGATTTGGAAAATATACAGGTCTGTCTTATTTCACTTTTTCTTATAACTGGAAAGAAACTCAATTGGATGTGACGAAACAGATTTAACCTAAACTTGTCAACCGTGCGGGTCGGCTTAATTTCAGATTTGGTCGATTTAGTTCGGGTGATTGGAGTTTGTAAAATTTTTGAATCAATTCTGATTTCAGATCATTTAGGATTGAGGTTAGTTTGTCACTTGACTTATTCGTAATCATCAGTTTGATCATTCAAGTAGTCCCATAATTGTTATGTTCCTGTGGAAACTTTGCACAATGTGTTTCATATTCTTTGTTGTGATGTTAAGCCAAGTTTCATTGGCAATGGCTGAATAGCCCTTCTCTTTAAATGGCAACACTTGTTAGTATTAATTGATTTTCTTAATTATCGTCTATCTTCTTCACTGCAAACCAACCTGATGCACGGCCGCCATCACTATTCGCCATCCTTCCCCTTTCTCTCCTTTACTCAAATCTCCACTTTATTTTTTCAATGAAAACCATCGAGATGAAGATCACAAAAACTACGAAAAACCCAACGAAACCATGGGTTCTTCTCTCTGATAACAAGAGAAAAGAAAATTTCAAAACCCCCCTGCCCAAACTGAAAATAAAAAAATCCAGCCATCATAGGTAAAAAAATAGACAAAATAAAATTGAAGAAAAGCAGGGAAAGTACTGATAGTGCAAGTAATGAAAGGTAGACATTGTTGAACCGATTAAAAGTGAGAAAAATTCGTCGTCAAATTCTTAATCTAATCCCACTTTAATTTTTTATTACACTTTTCCATTCCACGTTTAAATATTTTTCCTTCTCTTTAACGGCTCCATTAGTAGCCACGGTTAGGGTGGAAAGCAAGTACAACAATGAGTGGAGAAGATGCCAAGAAACACAATTACTGGGTTAAAATTATTTAATTATGATTATAACAATGAGATGCGATGATTGTTCACCGTTAAGGTGATCATGAGTTGGTTTGGTAGAGATTTAGCATAACATAATATTATTTATGCTTTGAAATATAGGTTTAAAGTTTTGTTTAAATCTAATCGTATTTATAAATAATTAATTCAAACTTATTTTAGGTCTGTTTATATTATTTTTTTTAAAAATAAAAAATGTATTTGTATTATTTTTTAATTTAATATTATATATATCTATTTATTAAAATTTAA